>CM027865.1:34941851-36218656 GCA_016097605.1 Eucalyptus guilfoylei | reverse complement strand
ACCAATATAAAATGGATAAAATCAATAATTACTCGATACAAGTGTTTTTATTAGGCTTCGTTTAATGAAAAATATTTTTCAAGAAAGCATTTTTCTTATTTTTCGACATTTTTGTCACTTAAAAAAATGAATTAACAGAAATTATTTGCCCTGTTAGTAGAAAACTTATATTTAAATAAAAAATTTGGAGGAAAATTATTTTTCTTTAAAAAATCAAAAATTATTTGGGCTTGAAATTTTACACTTGATCATAGATTCCAACACTAATTCCCGACATCTAGGACCAAGCCTTTGGCACTCAGGCCTAAGTTCATCAACGACGAGCCCGTGATCATAATGCCCGTAATTAGATCCTTGATGCCCTCGCCAACGTCCATAGAGGCCAAGCCCAAGTCTACAAAGGTCAAGCATGGGATCTCAGTACTTGAACTCAGATCCCCAACACCAAGCCCAAGTCCACAATGGTCATGCTCGAGTCCACAAATATCGTACCTAGGTCCATTGAGGCAGGGGCTGAGACCCAATTGCTCTTGCCCTAATTCTTGACACTTAGAGAAAGATCCATCATGCCAAACCCAGGATTCTAGTGTCCATATGTGGCTCTTCAATCGTCTATACTTAAGTTACTGGTGTCTAAACAGTGTATGTTTATTTAGAAAAATTAAATTAGATGTTTCATATTAGATAATGAAAATATTTTTTTAGTTCATTTTCATATTTCAATCAAATATTAAAAAATATCGTTATTTTCCTAAAGAATGTTTTTCGAAAATGTTAATTTTATTGTAAAACAAACAAAGCATAAAACTTATTGGCTTCCTCTCAACGTGACTATTGTATCATCCCTCCATCTCTTTTTTCTTATCACCCTAAAACAGTTGAGTAATTTTGTTATACTAAAGATCAATATATAAAATTGGTTTTTTAACCTTTAAACAATTAGACTAACAACATAACACATGACTGATAATCCGTTCAGAGCAGTTGCGACGAATTGTGTCATAACACATCACCAAGAGTCTATTTAGTATTGTTGTATTATGTCAAAATATGTGCATTTCATAGTACATTTTTTAAAGATGGTGTTTTTTGCAGTTTCAAATAATTAAAGCTTTCGGCAAAAATAGTTATAAGATTGTTGTAGGGGTAATAATGATTTTTTGTTTCAACTATAGCTATAGAATATAATTGTAAAATTCAGGGTGAATACCAAAATTCAAAAGTCTATGCTATGGAGTATACCTATCTAGAGAGAGTGTGTTCAATATGTTTAATAAGTAAGGAAATTGTATTCGAAGCCCATCCTTGAGTGCTAGTATGAATTGGGCCCAAAGAGAGATAGAAGCACGGTTTGGGCCATAATATGTTAAAAACGCACGGATCAGCCGACCAAGCCCATCTAAGCCGACCCATAAATCAATTGAGCTTGGCGAGAGATGGCTATCATCCGAGCCGAGTTGGAGCTGAGCCGCCATCAATGCAGCGGATATAATGTTGGCCTCCTCCCACCTCCATCGCTTACTCTAAAACTTTAATTTTCACCGTGTCAGTCTTTGCATCTCGTGATTCATCTTCTTGATCTCTTATTTGCTCTCACTGGCTCGAAGATGGCGAAGAAGGTCAACGTGTCGAGGAAGCCGAAGCACTCCCTAGACGTAAACTGGAAGGATGGCAAGAGCGAGGCCGTAGCACTACCACCGTCCGACGCCCTTGAGATGTATAATTTGAGGCCAAGTAGAGCGACAAGGGCAAGATCTAAGCCACAAGCTCCAGGAGCTCGCGAACATGCACATCCAACTCGATCATCACTGGTTCGACGTGTCAACTTCTCTCTCATCTTTTTCCATTTCCTATATTTTGCTTAGCATGATTTGCATAATCGAGTGTTGAGAAAATCAACGCCTTGAGTTCATTTCAGTTAAAATATGGGTATATGACTCATTTTGATAGTCCTATTTTACTTCGCGCTAATCATACCAACTCCTCTATATGTTGTATCGTTTGGAATTATGATTATAACCCCAAAAGTTAAACATTAAAATTGTTAAACATGTTCCCTTGTTTGCATTTCTGGGTGAGTACAAATGAGGAAGGGGGATCTCTATTTATACAAGAACCTATACGGTCACAACCGTTGATCTCTTTCATAATCTAATGGGTCGAATTGATGACAAATCTCTAGGATACAAGTATATTTCCCATTTTACCCTCGAAGATTGCTTTAGAATGCTCTTGTGTACATCTATCAAATTACCCTAAAAACCGTCTCAATAAACTCAAGAAAGGTCCTTAAAAGTTTTGAGGCTCACTTGATTATCTTGGATAATTCTTCACAGTATTTTGCCTTGAAAACATTTGAATCGTCACAATAACATGTGAAACTCGGCTCGATTCAATTTCTATGCAAGAATATATGAAATTTAAATCTCCTCAAATGTGGTGTAAGGAGTCAAACACAAATGAGTGACTTCAAAATAAGTGTTGTGTAACGCGGTATGCCTTTTACATAGATAATATGATTGATTGATTATACCACGTAATGTGTTTTATCCTCATAAAATAATTTCTCGCTCTTGACTTCTCATCGCGACAATGCACCTGAGAATTGTTGGGTCATCGCCTCTTAGTCCTAGTCATTTTGGAATCAGTCTATCATAAGAAATTCAACACTTTGCACTACTTTGCATCGTTTGGGGAAAATCCATTCTATTGCAACTTAGTTCTATAAAAATTTAATTAAATAATATATTGTCGGTTAGATGAACTGTAAGCGATAGCATTAATTTTGTTAAGTACAACCACTCTTGATACAATTAAATTACTTTTTAAAAGTTAAAAGGAATATATATCATTATGTATTTTTTTCTATTCGAGAGCCGAATCATTATGAAAATAGAAAAGTTGCACAATAATAATCTTCCTTATATAGAAAAAATTGAATTATTTACAACAAAAATTTCTATATTACAAAAGTATATCCGAAGCATTGAACTTAAAAAGTATTTAAATATTGAGGATATTTCTAAAACTTGTTTCACAGTTTCCTCTATTACAGATTTATAATAAAGAGGATATTTCTAAATATGTAAGATTGCCGTGAGTTGATAATAATATTTGGCTTCCATTATAACTGTAGAATATAATTGTAAAATGCAGGGTGAATACCAAAAATTCGAAAGTTTGTGGTATACACACAAAGCGTACTCGATATGTTTAATAACTAACGAGATCGTGTTCGAAGAGCCTTGAGTGCCAATATGGACTGGGCCTAGACAGAAATACCTCCTGGCCCGTAGCAGACGAGGCCCGTCTAAGCCGGCCCATAAATCAGGTGGACTTGGCGAGATATGATCATCGTTCAAGCCGAGCCGAGCCGAGCCGCCACCAAAGCGGTGATCCTCCCACTTCCACCGCTTGCTCTAAAACCCTAATCTTCGCCGCTGCATCGGTCTCCGCACCTCACAGTTCATCTTTCTGGTCTCTTCTTCTCTCTCACCGGTTCGAAGATGGGGAAGATGAAGGAGAAGAAGGTCAACGTGTCGGGGAAGCCGAAGCACTCCCTGGACGCGAACCGGAAGGATGGCAAGAGCGAGGCTCGCAGCGCCGCCACCGTCCGACGCCTCAAGATGTATAACTCGAGGCCCAGGCGCAATAGCAAGGGGAAGATCCTCAGCCACGAGCTCCAGTCCAAGGAGCTCCCGAGCACGCGCATCCAACCCGATCGTCGCTGGTTCGGTGCGTCGACTTCTCTCTTGTCTTTTTCCCCTTAGTGGTTTTCCTATTTGCTTTCGATGACATTAATTTCATGACGTTAATTTCATGTTGACGCGATCTTGAATTTTACTGTTGAAGAGCTAATTTGCGCGAGGCAAGAGTTTTAGGAACTTGTTATTCTTGTTTATTCATGCGGTGTTCAATGCTGCTCCCTCGTAATCTTGGATGCTTGCTTGTTATGTACCTGGAAAACTAGTGGCGCAGGTGGTGGGATGATTTCTTATTGTGATAGCGGAATTTGTTGGTGATGATGCAATACCTACAATTTTTTGTAATATGTTGAGCATTGCAGAGAACTGAGTAATTGGTCATGCTGATGTTCTTGTTTCACCAATGTAGGGAACACTAGAGTTGTCAATCAAAAAGAACTTGAATTTTTCCGGGAGGAGCTGCAAAGTCGGATGTCAAGTAACTATAATGTTATTCTGAAGGAAAGGAAGCTGCCCCTGTCACTCCTCAATGATCCTAAGCAGGTAAGAGACTCTGAATAACGTATATGTTAGTAACATACAATCAGGTCCCTTACACTCGCTGGCTGGAGGGAAGTGTGGAGAAGTTATTTAGCTACCCTGCGACTTCTGGGGCATAGATCTATAGTCATATATTTTCCTTATTTGCAAGCAATCGATGCATATTTTGGCGAATTAGATTTGCTGTCTTGTAATTGTGTATGTTTCGACATGATGGGCTTAACTTGTTTGTGGATGCCACGTGACTCTTAATTATCTAATTGGTTTCTGTGTTCTTTCAAATGCATGTGAAGCAAGCCAGAGTTCATCTACTTGATAGAGAACCTTTTGGGGATGCATTTGGCCCTAAGAAGAAGAGAAAGCGCCCTAATCTCTTGGCAGCAGATTATGAATCATTAGTTAAGCGAGCTGGTGGATCTCAGGGTGAATGTCCTTTCTTAATGAACTTTCCGTTTCTCTTGATTATTAGTTGTTTTATTTATTTATTTGTTTTTTTTGGGGGGGGGTTGCCAGGAGGATTTTTTTTATCAGAACATCAGTATTTTAAGTGTGCATTAGGGCAGTCTCTTCTGGTTCATAGAGGCTAATGAGGAAATTTTATTACCAGGGAAGTGGCCTGTAATATTTTTAGGGGAGGGATTCTATGTTTTGGACAATATCAGTCCTTCAATCTGCAAATGGCAATTTGTTCATATGATATCTACAATTGGTAGCAGTGCATTTCATCCTTATTGTCTTTCACTGTGCAGACGCTTTTGAGCAGAAGCATGGATCATCTACTGAAGGGAATGAAGAAGATGGACTCAGAGACTTGGTGCGTCATACAATGTTTGAGAAGGGTCAAAGTAAGCGCATATGGGGTGAACTCTACAAAGTCATAGATTCATCAGATGTAGTTGTTCAGGTACTTTACTCTCTTTATTTCGGTGGATTGGTGTTGGTCTACTATTTGAAGAATAAAGCCTTCCAATATTAGATGGAAGCATTCATCCTATACTTGATCCTTGGTGGTCTGTCTTGCTCATGTTGTGTTGTTTATCTGTACTCTGGAGTTTGATTTTTTTTTTTGTTAATGTGAAATAATTTAGTTGCTCCATGGTTTCTCATTTATGTCAAAAGCTTATGTTGCCTCATGGTCTGGCTCTCTTTCTTTCTTTGCTTCTTCTGGCCTGTGTCTCACTATGAATGCTAATTTTTTTGTTCAAGGTTTTGGATGGTAGGGATCCACAAGGTACAAGATGTCGTCATTTGGAGAGGCACTTAAAAGAGCATTGCAAACACAAGCATATGATTCTTCTCCTAAATAAGGTGTGTTTTGGGATTATTTGATACTCTGGAAGCTAACTTCTCCCAAATTTTTCACATCTCATGGAAATTGATTCTGCAATGCAGTGTGATCTGATTCCTGCTTGGGCCACAAAGGGATGGCTTAGGGTGTTATCCAAGGAATACCCTACACTTGCGTTCCATGCAAGTATTAATAAGTCATTTGGCAAGGTATATGGCAAAAACTCTTATTTCTTTTTTCCTTTTGTGTTTGGGGGGGGGGATGGGATGGGATTGATGTTTGGTAATTAGAAATTTTTAGCTTCATTGATTAGCCTTTGCTTTTTTTTTTCTTTTCTGGGCTTTTGAGACTGTTACTCTCTTGTTTTTAAGTTGTTGTATTGGTTCACTTAGTCAAAATTATTGTCATCTTCTGTTATTCCTCTTGTGGACCTTAGTGTGGTTAGTAATGTATTACTGTAAACTCTTTGTTTTCATGCTGAGTAATGAGAATTGTTGCCTTTCAGGGCTCGCTCCTCTCAGTATTGAGACAATTTGCTCGCCTGAAAAGTGACAAGCAGGCAATATCCGTGGGATTTGTTGGCTATCCAAATGTGGGAAAATCATCAGTGATCAACACATTGAGGACAAAGAATGTAAGTCCTTTGTTCTTTTGCTAGCTTATCACCTGTTACTACTCCTGTCTTTAGATGAATAACAGAGAGTATGTTGATTGCAAGAGAATTCTTGATTAAAGTTCATTTTGCCAGTGTGCAGAATAATGGTTGCCAAATTCTACTGCACTTTGTCCATTCTAATTTAGTCTGTTGTTTGCAGTGCTCACAACAAGTAACTTCTGGATTTACGAGCTAGTTTGTCACTTATTTGTCTGTCTCTTCCATTTATAGGTTTGCAAGGTTGCTCCAATCCCGGGGGAGACAAAAGTTTGGCAATATATAACACTCACTAAACGGATTTTCTTGATTGATTGCCCTGGAGTTGTATACCAGAACAGTGACACTGAAACGGACATTGTATTGAAAGGCGTGGTATGTCATCCTCACCTACGTCAAATGAAAAAACATTCCTGACAAACGTTATTTATTCATCAAGAGCTTGCATTTGAGATCTGGAATTTTTCTTTAATTGGTGCTATTTGGTGCAACTCAGAATAGACAATCTGCTTTGACATGTTGCCTTTTAGACAAAGTAAGACCAAACTTTTTCATTGCACTCTTGCATTTGCTTGTTGAAGGCAAAGGCTTTAATCTTCACTGTACCACCCAAAATATATTTTAAGCTTGAAGATCGAGATTTTGGTTACATTTTGCAGATTGTGTGCTTGTTTTTCCTGTACTTCTTAAATAGACTGGGTTAAAGTGTGCCCCCATTGTGACACATCAATTCAGCTTGTACATGTGGACATTTTGAGAACAGGTCCAAGTGAAATAGTAATGATTTGAGGCACTTTTCATTTGTGTTTTCATATTTGTTTTCATATTTGTTTATCCATTTAAATGAAAGTTATCTTGTACTTACAGGTGAGAGTCACCAATTTGTCGGATGCTTCTGAACACATTGGAGAAGTCCTCAAACGTGTGAAAAGGGAACATTTGCACAGAGCATATAAGATAAAAGACTGGTATAATTAATTTGTGCCTCTAGTCAAGGGCTTTATATTGTGATGATATACCTGTAATCTTTCTTGTTAGTGGCCCACCAACATGCTTAGAGATGATCTAGTTCAGGATCTTCCTTGATTTCAGCATCTTTAAAAACTAGTTTCTTGCTCAATGTTGTACTGCAAGTAACAGGTTTCTCACTGGACATTTAGAGTCTGATTATGTTAAGGGAGGATTTAAGCTTCTCAAAGACCAAATTGAGCTACCATCAAAAAGAGAAAATTAGCCATACGCGAGGGAATTCATTATATTATTCTTCATGTTAGTTGGCATTTTTTTCCTACTCAGCGTAGACCCTTAGAATCACATGATTCTAATTGACAGTATATTTATGCAACTTAGCGTAGATTTAAGAAACGAAGTCTGGTATTTAGGTTGCATGGGCTCAATTTTCCAAATGATGTCTTTGCTTTTTCGGTTTAAGCACGCCGTCGTCAATGCAATAAACTATACTGTCTTGTTTTTTTCAGGGAAGATGACAATGATTTTTTAGTTCAGCTATGCAAATCATCTGGCAAACTGTTGAAGGTATATTTCTTCCGCCATAGAGATGAGTCTTGTCATTTAGATGTAATCTTTTTCATAGACAAGTGTGATATGTAAGAAAGAAGCTAGCTTTCCATCTTTGTTTTGCTTTTGTAGTTTTAGATGTTCAAAGATAGTTTTGCATGCATGAGGCCATCATTGAATTCTGCCTCAGTAATCATTAATTCTTTATTCATTTAGGGTGGTGAACCAGACTTGACGACTGCAGCGAAGATGATCCTGCATGACTGGCAAAGAGGTAAAATACCCTTCTTCGTTCCGCCGCCTCAACAAGAGAAGGAATTGTCGGAAGAACCCACCAGTTATGGTGTAGAAAAAGAGGCAGCGGTGGACAGTGACAAGGCATCTGCAGCATTCAGAGCAATTGCGAGTGTGATCACATCTCAGCAGCAGAAAAGCGTGCCTGTTCAAAGAGACCTCTTCACCGAGGACGAGTTGAAGGGTGAACCTGCCGAGAATGGGTCTACCGAGGATGCAGTGACTGAAGGGATCTCAGCCTCAGAATCAGAGGACGATGATGCGCAGCCTTCCACAGAGGATGCAGTGACTGAAGGGATCTCAGCCTCAGAATCAGAGGACGATGATGCGCAGCCTTCCACAGAGGAAGACGAGGAGTAACCGCGAGTCTCCAATTTTGAGAGAGCCTCTTTTCATATTCTAGGAATGTTAAGAATCATGGCAAGCGTAGTGGAGCTAAATATCCGTTTGGCGCAAAGAAAGCAAAAGAGGAATAGTTATTGTATAAACGAGGTCTGTTAAGTGGTCTTTCTGGCCAGTTCGAGTTTTGAAGCTAAGTCATCTGTCATGGAAATAATTCAATTTTGCTAAGATAATATTATCAAAAGGTATCATCAATTTTGCTTTCAATATCAAGTGAGCACGCCGAGAAAGAAAGAAACGCACCCTATCGAGCACCCTATCGCGGGCTTTGAATTCGGTGCACTTAACTAATTATGTGCACCGGTCGAATGGGCTGACATTATTGCGGATTGAGTCTAACAAACTTTATCGCAAAAGAGGAAGCGGAATTCAATCGAGAGGAGCTATATCAGGGGGTGGATGGATTTAGGTAATCTGTCACAAGATGCAATAAATAGGGGTCGCCTTCTGCCATCGGGCAAAGCTGCTAGCTAGCATATGCACTGTTTTGTTTCAGGTCTGCTCAAATTGACTGCTCGTCTCTCGGAAAACCTCACAAAGGTTTTTGAATTAGGACGCTGCAATTAGGAAGAGAACATAATTGACGGGGACCGGCATACGCACATGCAGTGAGATGATCATGTATGGCTTGCGCTGAATTATTGGTCTGAGGGGGTCGCATGCTGCACGAAACTTTGCTTGGACCCAACAATCAAAACTCTCATGATTTCCTCTGCTTATTTTGCTGCCAAAGATTTCATCATAACCAACTTTGCTTATCATTAATCTATAGATTTGATCCCACGTAGCGGCCAAAGTCTGGTGTTTGATTCTCCTTTATGTCATCAATGCTATCATCTTTTCAGTTTTTTTTATAAAGCATCTTTATTAAAGCACATGGATGGGGGGAGAGGGGACATCCCATTGTCTGATGTCTAGTCGATTTATTACATCTTCTGGGCCTGGTGTAGTCACAATCTTTTTTTTAACACTTTAAGAGTGGATGTACCTTAGGTGAGCTAGAGCGATGTGCATAGCTTCCATTCATCTTGAGACCAATTGTCCACCCATGACCTGTAGTAGAAGATAGCCTCGTTCCTCTAGTAATATGGTAGACAAAATCAATCATAACCCGATAATCGCTTGGGATCCATATATAATGATTTGAGCATATTTCTTGCTTTGTAGATTTCATTCATTTTTGTCAGTGGATTTTCAAATTTGTGCCCTTCTTTGGCACACTGACTTTGGAGACTGGACTTCATATGTTAGGAAAGAATTGGGAGGAGTAGCTGTTAGCCTATTATCTAATTGACAACTCATACGTCGAATGAAGAGAATGTTTACACGTGAATTCAGATTGCCAGCTAATTCATGGTGCGTAAATGGTTATACCTTCTAGGATAGCACTTTCCGAATCAAAAGTTTATACTCAAGGAGTTCTTATTGGTGGTCAAAAAAGCAAGTTACCTAATCTTTTCCCGAACGCATCTAAAGTTTCACTGTTCTACTCAAATAACATGATCCGAGTTTCACGTTGCACAGTTTGGCGTCGCATCAATAGTGAAAGCGACTTGCAACCCCAATCACTTGTCATGGAAATCACACAAGATGGGTTCTGGCATATGAGCAAATCTTCTGTTTGTGGATGATGTTGAGGAACGGTACTCCTGCATGGAACGCAGAATCTTTCGGAGAGCCTACTTAAAAAACGCAACTTTGCAGACCAGATACATCAAAATCTACCTCGTCCAGGATCGTTCCAATCGAACGCAAATCGCTCCATGAGAAAGGGCAAGAAACCACGTCAACCAAAAAAAGAGCTTTTTTACTCAGTCACAAAATCTCTATCAGACAAAAGGATTCGTATGGAACCCGTCTTGGGATCATGCATGGTTGTTGGACTCTTGGGATCGTGGTAATAATGCAAATGCATGACGGCCTTTTTTCCTTGGAACTAACAACTTTTGATAAAGATACCCTAGAAAACGAAAGTATGGAGAGTATCGACTACGAGTTCTCGATGGCGATTGACTGGACCCGCAATTTGGTATGCGGAACGAGAAAGATTTGAGCGTCTCATGGTCAAGTTTGAAGATGACGACCCGTCACAATAGTCCAGTCCCTCCTTGATGGTGGTGCAATCAAATGCATGGGAACGGAAGGAATCATTAACATTGACAAAAAACTTTTAGAAAGAAAGAAAAAGAATTAGAGTCCCAAATTACTCGATTTCCGTCTGAGATCTTTTGAATGAATCGATAAATGCACGGGATCATGTATCTCAATAAAATCTGAAGAAAACGTGTCTATAGGCTCCAGCGCTTGTGTGAGTATCCAATGTGGTAAATCCAATTGCACACGGATCACCGCGACTTGGATTCGGTAGTCGACACCTTGTGCGGTAGAAACCCTCGATTGGGTTGCGCGGCTGGTCTTCAGTGGCGATGTCAGCTTTAGGCGAAAAGGACTAAACACTAATTTGACCAGCCTCGTCCGCATTGCACTCCCATCGGACACGATCAGGACGGGTTGGTCGGGGGATTAGACTAATGACGAATGTGGAGAGCGGACAAGAGATTCCATGCCTGGTTCGTGTTGCCGTAGGAGACTCGCTGCGTTGATTGCGTTAAAGTGTCATGCTCTCCTTCAGTTACGAGCAATTAGAAAAAAAGGATTGTCTTTTTGGAGGTGCATCCTTACGTCTTGTCTGCTCTTACTTTTGTTTTGAGGATCTTGGATAGTGGAGGACTAAGCGTGACATCAATCACTACGCTTTTGGAAAATAAGAAGGTTTGATTCCATGGAGAATTTAGTAATTTGAAGATATTTTCAATTTACCAATAACAATATCTCCATAAAGTTTTCAATTTTGTTTGATTCAGTCTTAAACTTTTGCATTAAATTTCAATATAACTTTTTTAGCCCATTTTTGTTAGAAATAGTTGGCGGAAGAAGCAAGTCTGTCTTTGCTCGCTTATTTGCATATCTAGGAAGGACTCACGGAAAACTCTCTCTTTCCCATTTATGGACTAATAACCAAATTAGGCTTAAATTAAATTAATGTTTGTTTCTACACTGCATGTGGCGGTGGTCCGATGCGCATATAAGCGCATACGTCATGCAAGCTGAGCGGCGTAATTTTTCCTCTTTGAAATTCTTCATTTCACCCACTGGGATTCGTCCCAGTGACCACCCTTTCAACATCGAAGGGGGAGGTGAGGGGTTCAAATCCCCACCTTCTCAGGGGGGATGGGATGAGGACGCGTAAGTTTCAAGAGTAGGTTTCGACTCCCACGCCCTGCAAGAGGCAGGGCAAAAGTCTGAGAGTGAGTGTAGAGTAGGAATAGAGTAGGACTGACCAAAAAAAAAAAAAAATTCTTCATTTCTCTATTTTTTTTTTATTATCTTTTCTCGGGGTTCCCGAAGCTATGAGCAATTTATTTTTTATTTGGGCAGAATAAGAACCTACGAATTTGGACCTAACCTAAGTCAAGAAATCGTTGCCAACCTTAATTAGACCGAAAGACCAAGTTCAATTTAAAAAAAAAAAAAAAGATTCTCTAATACCGCTTCATATTACTTTTATATTTACTGGGAAAAGATTTGGGACCGCATCGATAGAATGGAAAAGCTTAAAACTACATTAGCATTCACACAATAAGTTTAGGAGCAATTTAGTAATTCTCCCAAAAGATGTCTTGTAATATGTGAAAATGACATCCTAATATTTCCATAACCATAATCTATAATACATTAATGAAGTATAAAAAAATTGCGCACATAAATTAGCAATGATCCAAAATTCAAGTTCTTATTCTCTATTACCTTTGGTATCATTGGTTTAATGAAACTGCCACTCATTTATGGTGTTTAATAATTGCTCCTTACATGAGGTTATTTGTGCATCCAAATGAGAGAAGAGATTTGAGTACTGTTTATAGAGTTTTCAATCACAAGCTAGATTTTACTCGGTCCACGTAAGCCAAATATCTTAATAGACTAATTAAAAATACTCATATTTAATATTATTATACTAATCCCGTAAAATGTTAAATTATAATATTAATTAATATATCGTACATTAGGAAAACTCTCACATGTCCAAATTAAAAAAAGTTTGGAGTAGATAGAGAGTGTACCAACTATTTTAGATTGATTTGCTCAGCACATGGCCTGTCCCACATGTTATTTTGATACCTGGACTATGCTAAATAAATAAAAAAAACCTGCGACATCGCATCGCATCACGAGTAGTAGCTCTTCTTCCCAAAACCAGCTCAAGGTACACGGCACAATAAAAACCCACTATTAAGTTCAGGAGGTACTATAGTCCCGACATTAAATACTAATTTAATCTAAGTGGCACCTCACAACATTTGATTTTTTTGAATTATTCAGAGTATGGAACAGAAGACTCCAAGTAAATAGGTCAAAAAGGCAAAGTCGTTATGTGAGATTTGCGTTTTGTATTATTATATGAAATTTTCGATATATTAAACTAATTACAAAAGTTCGAATGAAAAGGAAATGTTCCTGTCAAAGCAAAAAGTTGTGGTGAAGCCAAATGACAAATACCAAGAGGAGGGTCCAGGAGGTGGGCCCCAAAATTCTTCAGGTGTCACGAAAAGCAAAGATAGCAATGCATTCTTTTTTTTTTCCTTATTTGGTTTTACAAGTCAAAGAGAAAGTTGATTGGGTGTTGGGGGGAGTTGAATTCTTGGTAATCATCGCATAAATTTCCTATGATTTAGGCTTTACTCAGGTCAATTACACTCAAAAGGTAAAACCAAATGCGTGTTGAGAACGCGATTTCGTGGTAATGATTCGTCATTATTCTTATTAAAATTCACATAATCTCGGATTTCAATTTTATTTTTACAATAAAGCCAATTTTAACTTATTGCTACGCGTGCTACCTTTTTTTTTTTTCACTTTAGTTAAGTCATTTGTACAAAAAAAAGAAGAAGCAAGGTTTGTTCGCAATACGAAGAGTAACGAGACTCTTTTTTTCGTTCATTTATCAATGCTTAAAACCACAAGGTGCTTAAATTATGCTCATCACAACATTATAAGTCTTTTCAAACCACCATATAGCTCTAATGAAATCTATTTAAAGTGGTTTTAAAATTTAAATAATTTGCTAACACTATGTGCTAGTTTATCCAGTGATTTCTTCTTCCTGCTGAGAACATTGTTTGTTTCAAGTCCATTAGACTATGTTTGGAAAATTTTTAAATAAAAGTTGAAATGAGACTGTTTTCTCGAGGAGAAAGTCCATAATGGATCTTATCTCAAATAAAACATTAAAGTGGTCAATTTAATCGCAAGTAATACCTCGAGCTCAACAATTAGCTAAAACTTCATTTGTTATCAAGAACGCACAACACACGTGTTACTTTCGTGCATCTCAAATAGAATACAAAATGCGTGTTCTTGATAACCAACAAAGATTTGACTTGCTCGTGAGCTCATATTATACAAGATTAACTTGATCACTTCAAAGTCTAATTTAAAATAAAATTTATTCTAGATCACCCTTTAATAAAACGACCATATGTTACACCCTTGCTCAAAATTTGTCATGATATTTTAAAATGATGTTATTACAATAAAATTTGCTGTGGCCTTCAAAAAAATTTTGGATAGTAAACGTTACTCTTTAAATTTTACTCAAATATATTTTTCCACGAATTGAGTTTTACTATTGTCATGGATCCGAAAATTATAGCCCTATACTTCCTTATATCCTCATGGCTCCTCAATTTACAACGGACAATATTCTCATAAATACATTACAAATTTCTATTAACGCTAAGAATATGGAAAACAAGTTTAATAATGTTTTGCATAATAGTATGAAAAGAAACTAGTCAAACAATTTGAATATCCTCCACTTATCAAGTATTTATTGAAAATTTGCTCACCTTATGCTATAAGTTAGAGACAATTTGTAAGCGGTTGAGATCGTTGAATTCCAATCGAACGGTGAAAAAATTTCAAAGGCACGGTATGAACGGGTGCGTGGAATCACCCAAACTTCTGGGACTCCTTTCGACGAGAACTGTTTTGTGACTTTCTTTATCACTGAATTTCTTACTGTTTCTCTTTTTTTTTTTTTATAAGGAGAAAACGACAGAGATGCAGGAGAGAGTTGGGGTCCTTGACAGCAGAACATCATCTGGTGAAGGCAATACACGTTCGTTCCAGAATCTCATATAAAACAACACTGTTCGGAACTGGTCGTCTGAACCTCTTTCTCCTCTGCCTTTTCCTTTTCGTGGTAGGTCGCCCCCCAAAAGATTCACTCGAAAAAGGCAAAGCTCTCGCCTTTGTCATTTTCTTTCTTCTCCTTCTCGCTTTCTGGTTCATTTCACAGCGAGCAACAGTGTTTTCAGAAAAAGGAAAAATAGCGTCCCATTACATGCAATGTGCCAACTGTAATCTCGCGTTTGGTGAAAAACGTGACGTGCTTTCTTCTTCTTCTTCTGCTTCTTTTTCTTCTCCTCTGCATCTCCGACGATTCGCAAACAGACCCACTTCAAACGTCTTGATCCCATTTTCCGAAATCTCGGAGGCGTCCTGGTTTCGAAACGATGAGTCATTTTTGATTCGTCTGTGATATTCTGCGTCCGCCGCTCCACCGAAACGAACGTGCTCTTCCACGGGAAAGTTCCTACCTTGAGTTGAGAATGAGAAAGAGAGAGACAGAGAAATAAAGGGTTGAAAGTTCAGCGAGTTTCTACCTCGTTTTCGGAGTTGGGCCATGTTTTTGTTTCCTGATTTGGAGATTACCCTCTACTTTGGAGTGTCAGATGCCTGAGTGACTGGAAGATCTCTTCAGAAGCTGCAAGTCCGAGTAGCATTAGACATCAGAGAAGCGTCCGGATTCGCCTGCAGTCACTCGCAAAGGAAGTGAGGTCCTCATTTTAGCGTCTGAAGTCAACCTTCTCAGTGACTCCGGCAAAAATTTGATTTTCTGGAAGAAGAGCTCCATCTCGGGATAATGCGGTATTAAGTTTCTCTCCTTTTCTTTCGCTTCGAGACCTTGAAGGGTTCTTCCCATCCTTTGGGTTGTCACTGAACCTCAAGATTCATCTTAAAGAACCTTTCTTGAAGATTGCAGGTTCTATTGGGACTATCTGCTTGAGAAATCATAGTTTAGTGCGGCTGCGTCTTGCCTGGGGGAGACAAATCCTGGGACTGAACTCCACGTCGTGGGTGCTTATGGTTATGCATCAAAAGCAAAGTTTTGGCTGTACCTATCTGGAGAATATGCTGGAATTGATGGTTAACAGATTCCTGGGCTAAGTCATTAGCTTAAATTCGTGCGCCACGATTAGCAATCTTCAGTATGTCAGAGAATACGCAAGAAGTTCGATCTCTTGGCCTGACGCCAACATGGTCCGTTGCTACTGTATTGACGATTTTTGTCGCGGTTTCATTGGTCGTGGAGCGCTCAATTCACCGGTTAAGTACAGTAAGTATCATTCAGATATCATCTTGGGAGTCTCCAATAGATACGTCGAGTTCCCCAAACATATGCTCCTCTGCGCTGTCTTGAGGCCATGATGTTAGAAGATAGATCTGCATTCGTGAATGAATCTCAAATGTTGATCATAGTTTATCAGTCATAGAGCTTAAATTTTCTGTTGTTTACTTGCTAATTTATTCCGTTAGTTTAATTTTATGGGATAAATTCTTGCTCATAGTTCTTTTAATGAACACTTCCATTATGTTATTGATCTAGTTAACCATCTCTAATTCACGAACGGGTGTCTAGAAAGTTTCTCATGATGCAGTAAAAGTTAGTTTTTCATTCAGGTATCTGTGGCAAAAAAGATAAAAATCATTTGGGTACCTTTTTGCCAAATTTTGCATCATCTATTAAATTACAATTTTCTTTTAAAAGCATGACTTTAAACCATGTGTAGCCTGTATATTTGGCATGTTTCTTTTGATTTTGATCAACATTCCATTGGCAAAGAGCTATGATTAAGATCCCTCAGTGATTTGACTGCAAGGTTCTAGGTTAGCCCTGGGATTGGCATGGGACCTTAAAATGTTATGATCAACATTCCTCTAGGTTAGCCCTGTCTGAATATGTGAATAAAAAGTGCACCACTTTTTCAAGAGATCGCTTGGGATGGATGTTTGTCTTTTCTTTCTCTGTTTCCTTTTTTGGGCTAATGTAGAGGAAACCCATGTTCAGACAGGTATCTGCAGGTTGGTAAAACTTCCTAGGGTGTGAGTTTCCTTGTTCTCGCTGCGAGGTTCTAGTTAACAAATGTCTCTTAGTGATTTGACTGCAAACATAGTCTAGGCATTTATTAGAATGGAGCTAGATTGAATTATGGCTTGTGCCAAAATCATGGAAGCTTGTCCAGGAGCAAGTAAAACATTTAAGTGTCATTTGCATTTTGAATTTGACTTTGGTCTCATGGGCATTATGCAGGGTTGTTATTTTTTTTATCTTCAATGCAAGTTTCTGTATTTTTCCTTTTTCTTCTGGGATATATTGTACAACGCAAGTTTATGAACACAAAGGCTACATTGGGATATTCATCATCAGAAAGACCATTTCAGCTGACAAGTCTATCTTCTAATGTTTCCATTTCATTCTTTAAATTAATTTATTAGCCCAGAGTAGCTGATGAAAATTTCTCCATATGCTGTTACAGTGGTTGCGTAAAACAAATCGTAAACCGTTGCTTGAAGCTGTTGAGAAAATGAAAGAAGGTATTCATCCCCACATTCTTACCGATGATTGCATAGAATAAATTTCTCTTTCTGCACTACTGATGATTGATTACTGTGATCTCCGATCTTCGCTTCTCAAATTTTCTGACAGAGCTGATGCTGCTTGGATTTATCTCTCTCCTTCTGACGGCCACCTCAAGCATGATAGCTAATATTTGCATCCCGTCCAAGTTTTATGATCGTGCTTTTGCTCCATGCACCAGGTCTCAGATTGATGAAGACAAAGAGAACAATGGTTCCAAGGATCGTAAGATGTTAGCAGAATATTTCCTGAATCACTCATTCGGTAGAATGTTGAATACCTTGAGTCAGAATTCCTGCAAAGAGGCATGTGGATAATTTCTAGTTAAAATCTCATCAGTCATTGCTTTTAAACATGCTATAAGCTCACATAACCTAAGGGAACTTCAACTTTTCCATTTGAATTATTTTGGCAATGGAAGTAACTGATCTCTTGCTTTGGTTTGTATTATGGAAGTTTTTTCTGGTGTAGTGTGACATTCATTTTACCTGTTTTTTCAGGGTCAGGAGCCATTTGTGTCATATGAAGGTCTTGAGCAGTTACACCGCTTCATATTTGTCATGGCAGTAACACATATATCTTACAGTTGTTTGACAATGTTGCTAGCAGTAGTGAAGGTGAGAAACTGTTTAGAACAGCGGCGAATTCACTACTAATTCTCAGTCACACATGAAACCCATGTTCTGCAGCCTACATTCTGCTGGTGAAATAAAGGGATTTTAGACCGCAACACCACCTATCAGTGGATACACTCAATGAACTGTGACCCACACTTAATATAAGATAACGGGATTTTGTATACTCTGATCAGGTCAGGGGACGAATCAGCCATAAACCCTCGGCTCTTTTAATATTGATCTGAAAAAAAATATAAAGCTTGGATGCTAAAGAGATCTAGTATTGACACTTCATATTTTTATACTGCATGTCGCTCCATCCATCTTTTGGCTGCAGCACTGTTATTATTAATTAAAAATGCGGAAGATGGGGCATGGACATAGAAGTTTTTTATTGGCCATATGAAAGAATGTAATTTGAAGCTGCTGTTTTGCCTTTTCTATACATTGACTTGGGCAGATTCACAGTTGGAGATTATGGGAAGATGAAGCTCATGTGGATCGGCATGATTACTTAACTGGTCAGTTCTGAGCTGATTATCACACTGTACAATCAGCTTTCTCATCCTTGTCGGCTTACCTCTCACAAGCATCTAGCTTCTTTTTTATTCTCAGTGACAGTGAGCGGCAAATTTTTGTGTGTTTGAAACTAGTTTTGATGATGAGAAGGGGCTTTAAAGGGGGGTTTAGGCTTTAAAGAACCCTTCAATCAGCATTGGAGAATGTACACTTGGCATTGTGCTCACAAGTAGAACAATATTTGTGATGAACAAGACAAACATAGGTATTCTGATGAGGGAGAAAAGCATGGTTATAAGCTTAGAAATCACATGGAGAAGAAAGAAAGGAAACTCTAAGCCTATAATAGTCTTATCCTGGATCTCATGTTGTTATAATGCTACTGTAGTCAGTCATGTTGTTACTTAGCTGATGAAAGATTTTGATTCAACGCATTTCATAGAGCTCTAATGTCTACAGTTTCCTTTCAAGATAGCTATTTTGATCATTATTAATTGATGAGATCCATGTGAATTGACCACCTCTTCTCCTAGCAGAAATCACAAGAGAGTCGATATTACGGAGACAATCTACTTTTGTCAAGATTCATACAACAAATCCTTTGGTCAAGAGCAGCTTTGTCATCTGGGTGGTATGTAGACTACTTCATGTTCTTGCATCATCTTCCTCCTCTCATCATCATCTTGCAAAAAAATTTTGAAGTAAGGGGGAAACAACCTATATAGGGGATCATTAACGAAAAAAATTCTGTCAGATTGAATAAGAAAAGATATGAAATGCCTAGAACAGTATTTAGCTGGAACGTGTTGCATTATAATCTCACAACTTAGTAACTGGTAACTTTTGTTTCAATTGGGTGCACTGATTTTGTGAAACATACTCATTCCACTGATTTAATCTCTCTCTGTCTCTGTCTCTGTCTCTGCCTCTTTCTCTCTCACACGCGCGCGCATGTTGTTGTAGTCTCCTTCAGAATAATGTGCCAGTCTAATCTTGAGACAGCTTGTGGAAGTGGGAATTCTTTCACTTACTTCTGTATTCATCTGAATATGCAGACTTGTTTTTTCCGTCAGTTTGGGCATTCGGTGGTTCGTGATGACTACTTAACTTTACGTAAAGGCTTCATCATGGTATGGAACTCTGAAATATCATCCTGAATAAAGTTCCAGATGCTTTTTAGTTTATTCAATGTTTTGACTTGCTTAGAATTGCTTATCTTTGTCAATGTGAGGGGAAAATTTTACCTTATGATGAGAAGACGTATATGCCATACAATAGGAATTAGTTTAGGCAATAGGAGAGTGATGTGAAGTGGAAAACTATATGTATGATCCACTAAGTCATAGCATTTTGATATTTCCTTAGAGCCTCTGGCTTTCTTTCAGTTCAAGCTGATTTCCCTGTTTACCTGTTGGTGGCATAAAGGGTTGGTCATTTCGTTTCCATGAAACTTATTCTAACACTATATTTGTTGCAAACAACTTTCCAGATCATCTGCTTTGCTGTGTTGTAGTGTGATTTCAATAACAAGGGCTGTTTACATGAGGAACTTCATGTAGATGGGGAAGTGGCAGATGACTTTGTCACCATACCAAATTATGTCCTGACAGTTGTTAACTTCACAAAGAGATTATATATACATTGCAATTGGTAATAGCTAAAAGGAAAAAAACTGTGATACTTGGCTGAAAGAGTACCTCAGATTAGAAATTGTACGATCATTTCCCATAAGATCATGACAAAAAAAGCATATTAGCTTTTTTATAAGAAACACTAATTTTCAAATTGTTTGTCTTGCCCCTTTTCTTTTTCCTTCAATCCATTTTTACCCTTGCCCTATCTTCCTCCATTTTCTGTCGAGATGGACTTTGATGTTCTAATATAGTCTTTCTATGGTTATGATAATCCCCAGATTAAATTATCGTCTAAGAAGAGTAATATAATGCTGTAGAAGAAAGAGTTGATGTCCCTTTTAGAATTTTCATTCCTCATTCTATCTTAATTTTTGGCAGAATCACCACCTTCCACCAAAGTATGATTTCCACAGCTATATGATTCGCTCTATGGAAGAAGAATTCCAACGGATAGTTGGTGTGAGGTGAGGTGTTCTCTGGGATAGTCCTGTTAATACCATTGCCAATTTGTGCTGAATTTGCAATCTTCTCAGTGAAATCAGCTTTCTTCATTGATCGTGTGGCTACATTGACTAAGGAAGTGCCTGGAGATAACTCTGGCAATATCAAATATCCCTGAAGTTAACTTTGGCCATACCAAATTTCTAACTCATCATCAATTTATCTAATCCAAACGTTCCTCAGTAGTATAATTCCTCTTCCCCTGAATAAGTATCCGATGTGTTTATGATGATCAATAAGTACCATCGCAAACATTTTATGAATGATTAAAACTTATATATAAACTTTATAAGTGGAAAGACTTACAGTCCTTGATTGCAGACAGAAAACTATGGAACTGACTTTCTCGAGAGCACCTATTTGCAGGATTGCCTGGCCCTTGGAACAATTATATATTAACATGTAATACCCTTAATTTCTATAGGAACCTGGGAAACTAACATCTCTTATTTCTCTTGCAGTGGTCCTCTATGGGGATTTGTAGTTGCTTTCATGCTGTTTAACATAAAAGGTAACCCATATTTCCTGAATGAAGGGAGAGCTTCAGTTATTTTCAGGATCTCAGTCTGAAATTTGGTTGCTCATCCATGCATAGACTTGTATTGCCTGATGGATTCACTCACGGTTTCATTTTATTCTTACAACTCTGCAGGGTCCAATCTCTATTTTTGGATAGCCATTATTCCTATTTCGGTAAGTTTTCTAGTTTACCTGCCTCATCTTTGACCAATTAGATGGACATAAATTTAGGTGGAAATTGGTTAATACATTGACTAATAATATGTAATGGATTGATTGTAGGCCCATCCTTTGAACTTTTGAGTTGATAAGTAGATCCGTGGATTGTAGCTAGTGCTGCCCTTTATAATCAGTTGAACTTGTGAGAAGACCCTTTGTCTCCATTCTCTAACTTCATGTCATTGCCATGTGGTGCAATTTTTTGTGTAGCTTGTTCTTCTGGTGGGCTCAAAACTGCAGCATGTCATCGCAACCTTATCATTGGAAAATGCTGGAATTTCTGGATACCTCTCAGGAGCTAATCTGAGGCCTCGTGATGACCTCTTCTGGTTTAAGAAGCCGGAGCTACTTTTGTCCTTGATCCACTTCATTTTGTTTCAGGTTAGATTCATATCTAGGATATGTCAGAGCAGCTTTCATTTATTTTATTTTTCAGAAAAGCTTGTAATTCTCCATCTGATTAATTGACGCTAATGTGCCTCCAATTTCTGCTTGCATGACCCTTCGGCAGAATGCATTCGAACTGGCTTCATTCTTCTGGTTTTGGGTAATTGCTCTTCCACTGTTCTTTCATATATTAAGGCGAAGTTCACTCATTCATTTTTAAACATCAGTTCGGAGTTAAATCAAATTTCATTTCGACTGAGTTATAAAAGTAACAGAAACTATTACATTCATGTGAGCTAGGTCTCACTTTGATCTGTGTTTCCTGAATTTCTTTATTTAATTTTACAGTGGCAGTTTGGATATAGCTCATGCTTCATTAAAAACCATCTGCTTGTCTACTTACGATTGACTCTGGGGTAAGGATGGATTCCCCGAAATCAAGCACATTCAATTCATTATAGAGGAGATATTGTTCAGTTGTTGCATGACTGTTGCAATATTACAGGTTTGCTGGACAATTCCTCTGCAGCTATAGCACATTGCCTCTGTATGCTCTGGTTACTCAGGTATAGCGCTGTTCTCCTGAACTCTGGGGTACAAAATGTAATGAGTTACTGAGGCGTAGCAGAATTGCTTTTCTGTGTAAACTCAACTAATGGAGGGAAGCGCCAAATTCATTCTTTTAGCTAAACTATCAAGTAATCATCCTCTGACAATGTTGACAGTTCACTCTCCAAATAAATGAAATGGCAGTTTAAGTTTTCCAGAATGGTTTCAACCATATCTAGTCTCCGTGTCTGCATTTAAATTTGACAAAACTAGATGGTTGCCTTTTCTCTTCTTGATTCACATGTTAAGCTGTCCAGAGCCTTTTGTTGCCATTCCCTATGTTAAAATCTTGATATAGCGACAAATTTTTGGCGAAAGAACAGTTACTCATCTGGAGATATGTATGGGACTAGTAAAAAGTAGTTTGATGCTATATTGATATTGATTCTTCCTTACAGATGGGAACAAACTACAAGGCAGCCCTGATTCCGCAGAGAATACGAGAAACGATCCATGGGTGGAAGAAGTCTGCTAGGAGGAAGAGACGGCTTGGCATATTAACGGATGATTCAACAGTACATACAGACACGAGTACAGTGATGTCACTGGACGAAGACGATCATCAGTTGTTTGATGAGCCCACAAATCCAACTGATGGATGCACGGAAATTGAGTTACAAGGAGCTCCTCCTACAATCGTCATTAGTCCTCGAGTTGCTAACGAGACGTCGAGTAGAGTTGGTACACCTCTCCTTCGCCCTTCTGCGTCTCTGTCTTCATCATCCCCTGCGAACTTCCATGCAGATGTTTTTTCAAGATGTAGTTCCATGCCAGCTAGAAGAGAATGATGAGTAAGGTTTTCATGGCT
The DNA here is from genome assembly GCA_016097605.1 of Eucalyptus guilfoylei. NCBI lineage: Eukaryota > Viridiplantae > Streptophyta > Magnoliopsida > Myrtales > Myrtaceae > Eucalyptus > Eucalyptus guilfoylei. The sequence goes on along the minus strand of CM027865.1, from coordinate 36,195,684 downwards.
ATGATGGGGGCAGCGAAGAGCTCGACTGGTTTAGTTTGTAATGTCTCGTTTGAGGATGCCATGTCAGAGTTAAATCCTAAGAGCATATATTGCGAAATGTAGATTGTAAAATTTCCATAGAGGATAGGCCAGAAAGTTAAAATGTAATAGAATTGGTGTAACAAGTAGATACGGACGCGGTTATGATACAGGCCTTACAGTTTTGAATGGCTTTGTTAAAAAATTCCACTTCTTTTCATGTCTACATGCAGATAAGAAAATAAAATATATTTGGTAACCATTCTGTTCATAAAAATAATTTATGCTAAAAATTTATGCTTTTTGATTCTATTCTCGAGAATAATTTTTGAACATTTGAAGGCATTTAATAACTGTTCAAAATTTCCATTTCCGGAATAAAAATATGTTTGGTAAAACGCTTAAAATTTCTAGTCCAAATAATTTTCTTTTAATCTTTAATAATTTTATTAAAATTCTCTGTTTTTTTTTCTTTTCTTTGTTCCTTTTCATCTTCTCATGGCAAACAATTGGCCAAACTAGGGCCGACGACTGCTAGGTTGGTGTCGCCCAACCAAGGCAAGGGTGACCTGGAGGTGGCTTGGTGAGGTTGAGTCTCGTCTAGCCATGGCAATGCTTGGGCTAATGTGCCTTATCGTTGCTTGGCATCGCCGAGGGCTAGCGACGCTTCGGCAAGGTTGTTGGCTCTCGTCTGGCCGATCGCCGATCATGGTCGAGGGAGCGACTAACCAAAAGGAAGAAGAAGAAGAAGAAAAGGAAATAAAAGAAAAGAAGGAAAATTAGGCTTGTTTTTGGAATTGTTCTCAGAAACAAATAGGTAATTTTTTTTTTTTTTTTTTACTTCTTGATTTTGTTCTAAATATATTCTCTTAAACAAATTTGTTTTTGGAAAAATAAAAAAATTTACCAAATGGATTGCTATTTCAAATCTATTCTCTAGAATAAAAAAATAATAGAAATCCATTTAACAACTTTTTTATTATGAAGAATAGATTTGGAATAGAATCAAGAAGTGGAAAAAGTTGCTTCTTTATTCTTAAGAATAATTTCAAAATCAAGGCAAATTTTCTTTTTCTTTTATCTTTTCTTTTTATCTTTTCCTTTTCTTTTATTTTCTCTTCTTCTTCCTTATTGCAAGTCACCGGCCATGGTGATGACCGGTGATTGATTGGGAGAGGTTTGGCGTTGTCATGGGACCTCGCCCTAGCCTAGAGAGGCTTTGATGAGGTCACAGGACCTCACCTAGCCGGCGGCCGACTAGAGAAGAAAAAGAGGGATGGAAAAATAAAAAAGAGAGAAAAAAGAGAAAAATATAATGAAGTATTAAAAATTAAAAAAAAATCCAATCTAGAAAAAAATTTGAGATTTGACCAAATGCATTTCTATATCGAGAATATAAATTATGGATGGTTACCAAATGCCTTCAAATGTTCAGATATTCGTTTAGGGAACATAATAAAAAAGAATAATTTTTAAGTAGAAATTATTTTCGGGAACAAAATGGTTACCAAACCCTCTTTAAAAATGCATTCCAACTCAATGGTTGACTGAATAAGAACCTACCTTTTTTCGGTTGTGCTGAAATGGTCATGATCCTTCTTTAGAATTTCTGAATGTAGTACCTCTTCTGAATTCATCTAGTTAGAGAGATGATGTTTTGCTCTTACGTTTCTAGCTGGCATAGCCTGCTGAGTAGTTGGCTTCTCAGTTCCTACAAACCCGGCGATAATTAATGTTTCAGAGAATCTCCTGGAACCCATCTGCCACTTTACAATTTCATATTGACCTATTGGCTCTCCATTTTATGACAAGTCGGTTTGTTTGCCTTGGCATTGCTTCTAAAAGATGTTCTTCTTTAGTCAGAATGGGAAGAATAGAGCATTTTCTGAGAGCAGCAATGACCAACGTCAAAGAACTACTGGCAAATTTTTGCAACCGTCTCCCATCTTCTGTGAGTTTCTCGCGCATGATTTCAAGCCTATACAAAATATTAGGAAAAAAAAAAGAAAAACTTGGCTCATCTTATTATCTCTATTTCTTTTATGGCAAGGAAATTGGCCTTGATTTCAATTTGGTGGAACTTGATGAAACCAAAATAGTCTTATGACCATCTCATGAAGGTCTTATTTTGGAAAGGTACATTAGCGGCTACATGGACGGATCTTCCATTGCTCACTATTAACTAATGGTGTGAATAAGCTCCATCTGATCACGAAGGTCTTCATCATCGATCTAAACTCGATCTAAACACCTTGGGCAGCCGCAGGCCCACTAGCACTATCAAAAAGTCCATTGGAACCATCTGTCTTGCGTTCATAATGTCCAATACTCGAGAGAGCTCCCTCCATAGCAGCATCGCCTTCTGATCCTTCGGTGTGGCCCGTCTGATGATGTGCTCCTGCTTCTGCTCCTGCATTTTGATGGGAAGTGAATCCCCAAAATGGTGGCAATGGACCTCTCATCACTGGTGGTGGCATACCGAGAGGAAAACCATAATGGACACCACCACTTGAGCCTGAACCTGAGCCAGAGCCATGACCACCTCCCCAACCGTGGCCATTACCTGCAGCATTGCCAGATCCCAGTCCACCTCCTGCTTCATAACTCGGAACCTGTCCATATCTACCTGGAACATGGCCACCTCCTCCACTGACCTGGGAGTGAGACCCATGTACTCCACCATTTCCACCTCCCGAGGCAGACCCGACACCAGTTCCAGGAACTGGTGTTCCTTGTCCTTGCACACCTCCACCTACAGGTACAAGACCAGGCCACACCATTTGCCATCCTGGTGGATAACCTGATCCACCACTACCGCCACCTAAACCATACCCAATTCCTACGCCAGAACCTGAGCCAAAGCCACTACCACTTCCAGACACATACCTAAACCCACTACCACCAGTCCTACTACCACTTCCAAATCCATAACTAGCTTTCATGGCAGGAATCTCACTTCCCATTCCAGCATCGCTGCTGCTGTGGTCGCTGGAGACATCCTCAGAATCCATTCCAAAACCGCGCGCCCTAGCCACACCTAGTCCATCCGAGCTGCCAAAGATTCCACTTCCACCGGCACTTCTAGTCTTACCTGCCTTGAAATCACCGCTAGAGTCGCCAGAACCAGTTCTATCTCCACCAAAACCACTACCCATGCGAAAGCCACTACCAGAGCCAGACCCTGAATCGGCACCAGCTCCCCAAAACCATGTTCCTCCATTTTCATTTTGGGTGAGAGGATCTTGATGGTTCTGACCAGCTTTGGCATTCCGGATGACTCTGAGCAGAGCTCAAACCTATGCAAGAAAGAAGGAGAAGACTCATCAAAGCACATTTTCTTGATCCCATCCGAGTCAGATCTTTTTTGCGTTGCGTACTAAAATGAGAGGCTTGTATATTTGCAGACGAGCTTGTATCCAACAGTGATTGAAGGCAGTCCCTAGGTCCAAGTTGATGATATATAATTGCTATTGCAAGCGCCCGGAAATAGAGGAGAAATTTCCGTCCGGCAGTTGTAATCAGTGCAAATCGCATGCAAATCATGTCAGATCGCATTCGAAGCACATCATGCACCAAGAGTGTGGGAAGCGCAATCTTAGTGAAGAGCCAATAAAAATAAAATTTTAGGCGACGTTACAGATTTGCCAAGCTCGGTTTGCTCCTTCTCCAGGAGCATCATTTTGATGTGAAAACTGGGAAGAGAATTTCATTTTAAATGGTGCGCAACAAGTACCGCGGTTACATCTAATCAGAATCTGATCGAACATTGCTCTAAGCTTTAATGGCTCCACGAAATCTACAAGCAACGTTATAGATTTGCCAACCTCAGTTCGCTCCTTTTCCAGGAGCAATTATTTTCATGTGAAAACTGGGAAGAGAATTTCGTTTTGAATGGCACTGCAACAAGTATCGTGATTACATCTACTCAGAGTCTGATCAAACAGTGCTCTAAGCTTTGATCTAATCCTGAAACCAAAAGATCTCTTGATCGATGACACTATATCCTGAAAATCAGTCACTACATTTGATGGTCAGAGATACAACCTACCAAGTGCCCCAAAAATGGTGAAAAGGAAGGAGAAAAAGGAACATCCCCTCGATCAGGTGAAAGTACCAAAAAGCTTGCCAGTGTTTCAACAGGAAACAACATCAAGAAAACGTTCCCTTTTATTTTTGTTTTGGGGGGAGGGGATCCATAACATGTTTATTCCTCTCCGCTACCCACACCAGATTCTGTGGAGTTTAGACTTTCAGCCAACATCCGATCCCTGTTCTGCGTTTGCCTCTCCACAGCAACCATATAAAAACCTAAGCGAAAAAACACGAAGAAAGAGTTTAAGTAAGAAGACGAAAGTAAAGAGCACATTACTGAAAGAAAAAAAAGAAAAGAAAAGCAGATCAGCCATTTTACAAATAATCTCTCATGGATTTACTCTCTAACAAACAAACACGAACACGATATTAATTGTCTTTAGAGTGCATTACAAGGACAATTTCTTTAGAGAATCAGGAAAACAATGTGAATAAGGACATACTTATTACACTTCCAAATGCGCATGCCCAGAGTATCCTCATGGACCATTTATCCCCAATTACTCCTCTGCCTCCCATATCTTGCTGCAGGATATCAACCAAAGGGCTCAAAGAACAGCACCTGAAGACAGTCGACTGTGGTAGCAAAAAAAGAAAAGAAGACAACTTATTATTTGAAAACAACTGCTCAGCAGATAGTGGCATGACTGCTCGAATAGCAGGCCATGTCATAAAAACAGTCAACTTTGAATAACTGATTAAATTATTAAGTCCCTGCTAGTCACAGTGCTCACTCATAATTCTCTCCGTAGGCCAAATGAGTGCACATTGTGGTCCTTGTAGTAGACTATCCAAGGCCAAGAAAAGAAATGAATACGGTTGTGGGTACTTGAAGGAAGAATTAACAATTAAGGAAAGTTATTCGCATGGAAGAATCCTAAAATGCAGAAAACCTAAAGCACATGATGTAAATTGCAGAAAAGCAAAGATAAAGACAGAGTGTTAGTATTGATATGGAGAAGGCCTTTACATCCTAATCTTCTCCTCTTTATAGTCTACTTCAAATGAGAAGTGGTTACCTCATATAAGGACACTAAACAATTAACCACTTAGGATTCTAAAGCAGTTTAACACAATAAGAACATGTGTAAAGCTGCCTCTTCAATGACTCTGCCCTGTTGACGCCATCCAAGGTTGATTGCAAATTGCTCTCATCGACTGAAGCCCTTGGATGAACAGACTGATCCAATAGCACAAGTGCAACTTTATCCATAATGTCCATTGCCTTTTTGGCCGGAGTAATTTCCTCCTCGACACCGATAGCTACCCAATCAATGGCAATGACTGCTTGCCAACACCTAATTTTGAATTTCATTTTTTTTTTTTACACAGTTCGCCAGGCTCATGTTACATGTAGAATTTTGTGGGTATGAACACATACATTGCCTATATTCTTTATTCATGAAAAGGGCATTTCTGAAGCAAACTATCAATAGAGTCCCATTTAAGCAATGTGCATAGAATTCTCTCTCTGCATCATTTGCCAAAGTCTGCTCTGCATCAGTCAGCTGTCGATTGCCTCATTTTTCCAACAGAACCAATGGGCAACTTAATGAATCTGGTTCCAAGACATGAATTGTTACCATAATTGTCCCAATTTTTAAGGACAGAAATTATCTCAGACCTTATTGCATAGATGCCAACAACTATGTAAAAGATGAACTCCCATAATACAATTCTACATTGTGCAACAGAATGATTTGCAATTGTTCTCTTTGGACCAAAACTGTCAACTTAAGAAATTGACAGATGACGATTATTGGAACACAAAGCAGACTAAGTGTATGATCAATTTTTAGATCTACCTAAACCTAGCACAGATCTGCATAAGTAAACTATAACATTAAAAAAGAAGAAGGTTAAATCATGATGCTGAGAATACAAGTTTGATGTCTCATACAATATGATTATAAATTCTAAATCCTAGAATTCTCTTGTGTCACAACCATCTCTTTCCTCAACTAGTAATAATGGTTAACTCTGGCATGCTCATACATAAACTCTGAAACGGGATGGGGAGTAAAGGCGTCAAGCAAGTTGCTGTTTCATCATCCTTGTTGAAACTTATTACATACCAACTCCACAAATTTGTGCGGATAAGAAAGGAAAAGCTTTGGGGTTCCGAATTCCTAGGTTCCGTTTATTTCGTAGAAGATGAATGATTTGGAAAATATTTTCCTAAAAGTTATAGCTTGTATTGCTTGAGGTAGTCAATAATTCATGTCTAATTATTTTCGTAAACGATGAAAATATTTTTTGTTTATTCATTTTTGTAAGTGGTGCAAGGATCATTTTAATTTTTTTTTCTATACCATTCATTTTCCACGAAATAAACGCAACCTTAAGGAGGACAAACGCAGAGATCGTTCTTACTGTGGAAATGATTTAACAGACAACTATTATTTAATTAATAAAATAAAAAATTGAGTGTGGATTAGTAGGGTTGGAAAAAAAGGGGCCTGGAAGCTACTCAGGCTCCCAATAGTTTCGACGTCCAAACTGCTGGTGAAATTATTTTCAACTTGTTTCCACTGAATTGCTCAGGAAAATATAATTTCAACATACATTCACTAAATAATGGTGAAGAAAAGTAAATTCTCAATGCGACACGCACATTGGCACAAAAGGAAGTATATGTCTAATCCTAGGCATAACAATATCAATATGGTGCATATTTACATACGCCAGAAAATATGTAATGCTGCCCCGCTGAGCAAGCATGAATATCAAAAATACTTAATCACCAGAAGCGATAGATTGCAACAGTCTATATACTTTCACCTGACATGAGTGGAAGTGATATGTAGTTGTACGATGGATGGAACTTCCAAATGTAATGGATTAACCATTACAATGATTCTTATGAACCTCACACCAAAAGAAAAGTGGGAAAGGACAAGACACAGAGACACAGATTATGAAATCAAAGGGCATAATGGTATTGCCCACGAGACCAAAGATTGCCAAAATTTGCAAGAGGAGAGTCAACTGTGAAAACAAACGAACCTGATGAGAGCCAAAGCAAACAAATGGGCGCCCATATATTTCAGAAAAATCAATGGAAGACTTTTAATGATGATGATGGAAATCTAAGGTATGAAGATTTAGGTGGCCAAGTTAGAGTCTCTATAAGCAGCGGCACTATCTCGTTTGAATATTAGTGTTTTCCTATCGTATCAGCAATATACAAAACAACACCATATTCCCAGCGACCTAGCCCAAGAAAATTCAAGCAAGTCCTGGGATTTCTCATTGCAAATCAGGGAAATGCAGGGTCAATGAAATCTTGGTGCTTTCAATTCGCCCCGACGAATCCCGCCGCTAACTAAGCACTATCTTTCGTGGGTATATTGAGGGCAAAGCTATCGCGCCGGAGGGCGCGACAAAGAACCCGACTTTCTGGGATTCTGCAACCATCGGTCGACTACCAAATTCAAGAACGAGAGAGCCCCAAGAAAAAAAGAGCCGACACGAACAGCTGATCAGCCGCGCTCTTCGCGAGCGAAAATTGACGACGAAGTTGCGGAGAAGCAAAAATTCTGCAAGTTAAGCGGATCGAAAAATAATGAGGAAGTCGAAAGTACCTGGCGAGGAACCGAGAGGGAGCAAAGAGCTGAAGAAGGCTCTCTAGTGTCGTACAGAGCCAAGAACCGAAGCTTCAAACTGCAAAGCAATGGATCGGCGAACGGTGATGGAGAAATAATTCATCAATTTTAAGGGGAAATTTCAATAGCATCCCCGTTCTGGAGAGACTCTCGGCTTTTTTTTATTTTTTTAAAATATATATATACATATAAGAATTAATAATTAAAAATTACAAATTTCAAACTAATGCACTTATTATAAATTTATTTTAATAACCCCAAATTAATATATTTATAATAAATTTACTTTAATTATTAATTTACACACGAACTTACTATGTATATTAATTTAATATTTTTGAGTTAAATTTTTATAAATATATAAATTTGAATTTTTTTATAATATTAAATGTTTTCAAATTGTAAATCCCATTTGAGTAAAATTGGAGACTGCATTTGGTCGAGAGATTGTTTTCGTACATGATTTCAGTGAAGGAAAAGGGAAATTATAAACCCCAGATTTAGGTTTTTCTTTTTGTTCAAACCCAAATTTACGTTTAGGAGATATATTAATGCTATTGTGAACTAGTGTGGCCAGAAGCAATTTTGTTCGGCACCTAATTTGAGGGAGAGCTTTTTTTTCGAATTACATTCTAGTATTAGAGTGGTGAGGTAAAATTTTGTATATGCCTTTCTGATATTGAAAGAAAAAAATATCCCACAGTGTGGAAAATTTATTAGTTAAATAGAAACTTAAAATATTTGAACTTAAAATATCTTCCTTTGTTAGTATATGAGATTTTTTGTGATCATAATTCATTATCTAAAAATTTAAACAATTGAATAGAAATGTGAATTAATACTTCCTTTGGTAGTGTATGAGATATTTAATACATCACGCAAAGCTTGGACTTTTGTCAAATTAAATTTGAAGAGACGAATAGTAGGCGCATAATCGAATTGCATAAATTTGGGATCCCTTTATTTTGTTGTTTTTCGATTTATTATTATTATTATTATTTTCAAATTTTTTTTTTGTATACCTTTCTAATATTGAAAGAGAAAATATCCCATAAAATATGTGTGAATGATGAGTTAAATAGAAACCTAACATATTTGAACTAAAAATATCTTATTTTGATAATATGTGAGATTTTTAGGAATATTGAATATAAATGTGAATCAATACTTAATTATTATAATATAGTACGCGTAGACTGATTTTGGTTGAACTAAATTTGAAGAGACGAATAGTAGGTGCATTAATCGAATTGCATAAATTTGGGATCCCATTTATTTTGTTGTTTTTGATTTATTATTGTATTCCGCACAAACTGCGAGGATAGTAAATTACTAGTTTTTTATTTATTTTTTATAACCTTTTTCCGTAGTTTTCCAAAATGAAAAAAAAAAGAAGAGTAAATGGGAAACCACCAAAAAATAGCTCCGGTTCAAGCAAGAGCTCCGAGTGTCCGTTGAGCTCGCGGCGGCGCTGAAGAGCGGTGAAGACCTTAAGCTCCTCCATCTCGTCGGCTGCAATCTTCGCTGGTCATCGGGTACGCCATCTCCCGCGGCGATTCGCCGGAGCTGCATCTCCCGCGGCGATTCGCCGGAGCTGCATCTCCCGTCGCTTATCTGAATCCGTCGGGTTTTCGCTTTTGCGCGCCAATTCTTTTGTTTTCTGTATCTTTTCTACGTCAAGATTCCTCCGATCGATTGCTTCGCGGATTCGCTGATTTCCGCTTGGCCTTCCTTTGGTTCGATCTATTGATTCTCGGAGGCTCGGCTTTGCTTGGATCTCGATCGATTCTTTGGTTGAATCGGCCGCGACGGTGATTGCCGATATGCCGCCATTTCTGTCCGAGCATCGTTATTTCGTCGCTGTCCTGCGATGCGACGGTCTTCCGCATTTGCAGTTTCAGTACATCGAAGTTGAGTCGACTTTGCAGTCAATCGCTTGCTCCGTGCGGACTTCCGAGTCTCTGCTTGGTTTTGCATGATTCAGTCCGGGTTTTCAGAGTCTAGGATTGCGTTCGGTGGAGAGCCGAGTGGATGTATTAGGGTTATGTTTACAGGTCTTTGTCTCCATGCCGCCGGCTCTGTTGATTTGCTGGGTTTGATGGACTGGCTATCCCAGATGGCATTTTCGTAATTAGGAGGTCGAGTCAGTCGAAATGATCGAACTTAATATGCTTACATACTTTATTTTGATTAGGTAAGCAATAGCATTGATAGAACCTGTTCAAGTAGATTGGGAACATACAAGACACCAAAAAGAGTCTTATGTAGATGAAGTACAGTACGAGAGATTGGTACATGTAGACCATAATCGATTAATGTAAGCAGAATAAATTGGAGAGAAGATTCAAATCCTTCAAAAGGTCGTTTGTTTTTTTCCTTCCAAAGTGCTCATTGACATGCGTAATGTTCTTTTGGGGACCTGGCCGTAAGTTAGGTTTTCAATATCTAATTTGTGATAGCTGGCATATTACATCTGAATACTCTAGGGCAGTGCAATCGTGCATTTTGCAGACTAGGCTGTTACCTCTGTTTCATTATTGTCATCGTCTTTCCTTGAGGAGATCCATGGACATGGTTCAGGCGGTTGTGGGGTTTACCAATTTTATCTTTTGCACAAAGTGTCGTGACTTGACGGGTGAAGATAACTGGACATATTAGTCTGCCACTTATTTCCTCAATACATCATCGGAGACTTTTTTTTGCAATGGTTCATAATAAAAGATAAACTGTGCTTGCTCTTTTTTAGTTCAAGCTTGTTCTTCTTGGATGCCAGAATTAAATTTACATCCATATCACTTGCCATGGCTTATAATTTGGAAAGGCTCTTCCTCAATGCCTAACACGGTAACTTTTGCATCTTCTTAGTGAACCTCAATATCCTGTTTTCACTTGACCCCATTCGAGCACATATAATAGAAAACTTGCAGTTGTTATATTTCAACTAGTCTATCATTCTTAATTTGTTGCAGTATTCGACTGGAGAACTTAAACAGGCGTTGCTTCTTGAAAATTGCGATGTTACAAGAAGTTTTTGGTACTCTCATGGTGCCAAAATGAGTTAGTCTGCTCATATCTTATGATGCACAAATTTCTTTTAAATAAATATGCACGAACTAATGTTTGCAATATAACTTGATTTTTCAGGATACTGTGGCTTATGGCTTTTCAGAACAAGTTTTTTTTTGCCCTTTATCCTATTTAAAATCATTTCGTTTCTATTTTCCCTCCTCCTGCTAGACTTTGGTGAGAGAAGGAAAGAAAGAGGCTCTGGAGAGGGAAGAAATATGGATTACAGCTTAGCAGCGCTGAAACTGCTGAGCTTCCAGTTGAAGGAGGCCGTTGAAGCCACATCATCCTGCTCCTCCTCCTCCTCATCTTCTTCTCCCAATGCCTTCACTCTTGGTGGCCTCCTCTTTCAGCGAGCCTGGTTACAGGTACGTCTGCATATCCCTCCTTCTCTCCTCACTGTTCCCATTTGCTCCAATTACACACATGTTAGATTTAAACATACACCAACTCCAATGCAGGGCATTCTGGTTTTGGTGCATGACCAAGAGCGGTTGCTGATTGATGATGGCACTGGAGTCATCGAGCTCTCTCTCCCTAGCGAGTTTCGCCTCCGCCCCTGGAAAGCAGGTCAGCAATCAATCACCTGCCTCTTTGCCTCTGGTGCCTTTTTGCATTCTTCTTCTGTGAACTACTAAACTACTCTTGACTCCTGTGTTTTTCTGTTTTTTTTCTTGGCAAAATTAAATATACCAGGAAACACGTTTTTGATTTTGTTTTTTTTGTTTTTTGTTTTTTGACTTGGTTTTATCACTTAATGTGGGCGTAACGTGCAGGAATGTATGTGATGGTTGTTGGAGCATATTCTGCGCGCGAAGGAGAGCTCCCTATGATTAAGGTATGTTAGTAAAAGTTCTAAAAAACCGTGATCTGGAGTCTTGGATTTTTTTATATTCGGGGAAAAAGACGACTCTATCATCTGCGTTCTTCTGTTAACGTTCCTTTGGTTAGGGATTTTTTTAGAACTTGGAGTTTCATTGCTTCTTGGGGGAAGAAATTGATCTATGCATGCTTGAATTGAATCATCAGGTTCACAAGATGGTTGATCTCTCGGCATCTCCGGATCGAGAGGCCATGTGGTATCTTGAAGTTCTCGAAGCCTACAGATTGTTTTACAAACCATTGATCGAGGAGTAAAACTGGATTGCCTTTTTCTACTGCTTTGAAATTCCCTCACTCCTTTGTGTCCCAAATATGTGCAATGCATCTTAATTTTACCATCTATCCCTGGACAATGCAATACTTTGACTTAAGTAATGAATTCGAGGTTCATTCAATTGCCCACAGCTGCATCTATTTATCACTGTAAGTGCTTCTTCACCAACACACTGAAATTAGAATACTTATGCTAGAATACTCTCATTGATTTCTTCTTCTTTCTTGTTTTATTTGTGTGGCCTCCGACAGAGCATTTTAAGGTCCCATGAGAATTTGACTCGGAAGCTTGGGAATCTGAGGAGGTTCCTAGTTCTTTCTTGTCTCGATTGTTTTCAGTGGCTTTAATTGCTCGTGGGATGAGATGAAGCTGGTGGCGTTCTTGTCGGAGAACTATGAAGTCTTGCAGAGAATGGGAGTGAACTACTATCTTGTGGAGGAAACAACGAAGTGGAAAGAACAACACCAAAGGTAACATAAAACGTTTTTCTGATTTATCGAGTAGAATTCTCTGGAGACGAAGAACGATTTAGGAGTTTGAATGTTTTGTTTTCAACCCGCTGCTACAATGTAATTGGGTAAGAGAAAACAAGGAGGTGCTTGCACGGTTTGTTATGGAGCTGATTATGACAATGTGCCTCTTTTGATCTGTTTTCATTCTATATTCCTGATTTGTGTCGTTTCGGGTGAGCATTTTCACAAGATTATAATGGATTTCGAACTTCTGCAAAAATAAAAGCTTATTGAGACAAGTTAAACCCAACTGCCTAATTAAATTTAAATATAATTGGGCCTATCCAATGCGCAATGTCCACGTGAGCGCTTGTGTATGTGTCAAGTCGTGGTCTCTAGAAACCTCATAGTTTCGATGATTAAAGCCTAATAGAAATTAATCGATGGCCAATTAAAATATCAAATCTGACTTCAGAATAAAAAAAGAGAAGAAGATGGATTTAAATATGCCATAAAGACAAAGTGCAGGCAAATAATTGGAAACAAACAATGAAATTGGAAAGTAACTTTAAATGAACTAGAACATATGGTTTACATATATGGATGTCATGCTTGCTCGATAACAGAATTTGAACACAAAGGCCGATAAACGAGACTAAAGCCCACAAGCATTTCCACCTGATGGACAGTGAGCTTGTAGTGACACTACATATATTTTTTTTTGATGACCCAGGAACCGCTGAAAGCCGATAGTCGGCGACGCAAATCTGGGGCAGTGCTAGCGTAGGACCCACTACCATGACACCGCACTTAAGACCACTAGCGACCACGTTGGGATTCGAACTCCTCCCCTTTCGTGAGAGGGAGGGAGCTTGAGCCAACGCGGCCACCACATGGGGTGTAGTGACACAATATTTCATAGACAGAAATGATAGAATATGAAGCAGCAGGCACTGCTCACAACTGGGGGTACAAGGCTAGCCTACGGTTCTAAGCAATGCCATAAGGTGTGCCAATCTTATGGTGGGCCTTTCATCCACCCTCGCTCGTCCCAGGCGTGATGGTTACCATACCAACCTACCCGGCATTAGACGGAGTGTGCAAACACACTTCGATGTGGAATCTACCTTTTTCATTGTGAGGGTCTTAAATTCCGTATCTATCTTTATCTTTTTGATAGAGAAGAAATACGCATGACATCACGGGGTCTCTCACCCCAGGGCATATCTCCCGCCTATTTCCGCCTGTTTCCTCCTTGAGCCTTTTAAGGACTTGCTCAGGTCCAAGACAGTGAGCTTGTAGCGACACAATATTCCATAGACAGAAATGACAGAAGATGAAGCAGCAGCCCATCTGGTAAGCTACTAAGCCTATCTTCACCCCCTCCGCTGCGCAATTTCTTGGTGGGCTCCAATCACTTGACCGCTCCGCGCCTTGAATTCCATAAGTCTCGAGATTTGAAGCTGGTACATGAGTTAGACGGGTATGCCCAATCTAGAAGTGCTATTTGCTAGTAAATGCAAGGTTCTTCCCCCTACGTGGGAATTTACATTACTTCCACCGATATTGTCTCATACATTCGTGTTCTTGTTGGGACCTCTGGTAGTTCTGGCTAGGAATTGATGACGAATCCAAAGAGGATATTTGCGAAGAAAAGGAGATCCGTTGTTGTTTCACATTTCACCTTGGATTCTGGAGGGAGAAGATGAAGTTGACGAGGTACCTGTTGGGGAGAACTGTGAAGTCTTAGATAGGACGACAGTGCAGTTCCCCAGAGAAGTGCTAGCAGAGGAAATAGCGATATGCAAGGAAGAAATACTGAAGATATACAGGAGTTCTTCAACTTGCGAAGTACAATTACCCGGAGACAAATGGTTATAGGGGTTTGGTAATTTGTTTTTTCTACTGCCAGAATGATGCGATGCCGACAAGAGAACAAAATGCCTCTTTTGTTGATTCTATCTTTGAGCTCTGACTAGATGGACTTTATGAGCTCATTCCTTGAAGAGTCGGCACCTTTACCCTAGAGTCTCTTGTACTCCGTATGCTCCCCTCTCCGTATATATACTGGCCAATTTCATACACAGGCTTCCTGTCAAAAACAGAATCCCTGCAAGTATCCAACAGAACTGCAAGTTAGCAAGGGCTCGAACCCTGCAATCTGCATTGCCTGAGCCACAAATTATGGCACCGTGCACTAATTCTCCACTAGCGTGAGCAGACAGTGCCGTCCAACCCTTAGGCACACATTCTGGTACCCAAATGAAGAACCAACAACCTTGAAAGGTCACAAAGACCGCAAGAACTAGAGATGCCAGGAAACTGGTGGGAAAACATGTTGCAGCCAAAGCCGAGAGAACAGAGACGGGCACACCGCACTACGAGCTAGGATGAGCATGGTCTGGGTTGGGCCGGTCCACCCCCTAACCCTAGGTCCAACTCGCACAGTGTTGGTCCTCAATTTTTGGGACCGAGGACCGACCCTATTGAGCATAGGACCAAGGATCGGACCGACCCAATGGGTTCGGTTCGGTTCCAGGGTCAACTCGGGACCAACTGATAATTTTTTATTTCATTTTTTGTACTCCTTAAGAAAATGATTGAGGATTGGACTGACTCAATGGATTCAGTTCGGTTTCTAGGTCAACCCAAGACTAACAAATAATTTTTTATTTCATTTTTTGTATTCCTTAAAAAGGCAATCGAGGACCATACCGACCCAATGGGTTCGATGATGAGCGAGGTCAGCTAAGAAAGGCAAGCGGTAATGATCAAGTGGGGTGAGCGTCGATTAGAATGAGCATCGAATGTTGAGTGAGGAGCAACAAGCCAAGCAAGTATCGAGCGGCGAGCGGCACGAATGACCCAAAACGAGTGAGGCGAGTGTTGAGTGGCGAGCGGAGAAGTTGTTTCTTTCGATTTTGGCAAATTGAAGACTAAGATGACAAATAAGACAGAAGAGAACGGACACTAAAGAAGAATGCCATAAGGAGCTGTTTATGCCTTTTTGAACGCTATTTGTGAAGACTCCTCACAAAAATATTTTCCTCTTTCGTAAATTATAACTATTGACACTATAAAAGACATAAAAAATCTAAGTTATTAAAGAATAATGTAAAATTATTTACTAAAGAGCTATTTAATGTTGTTGACGCTATTTATTTTAAGATTTTCTCTATATAAAAAAATTATAAATAATATTATATATATATAGTTAGGGTTGGTCCGGGTTGGACCAACCTAGAACTCTCAGGACCGAGAAACAACCCGCACAGTACTGGTTTAGGAATTCTAGGACCAAGGATCGACCCAATCTCCTTGGGAACCGGACCAAGACCAGTACGGTTGGGCTGGTCTAGGGTCGGTCCAAGGTTGACCCTGGACTGATGCTCACCCCTACTACGAGCTGCAATTGCCAGTGGTAGCACCCTTCAAGTCCCAACATAATCATTGGAATGGAAATGAAGCAAGAGTAAGTTCTTGACCTAAAACAGATGCTGCAAGAACACCCACTAACTCCCAATGAAGTCCCTGTTTTTTGGTTGATCTCGGCGCAAAGATTGAAACCAGAGAATATTGCAAGGTTGAGAAACACAGTCGTTTGCTCGATGCTATCAACCTCAAAAGCAAGGCAGATGAAAGGGAAGTCGACCACTCGTGCAAAGATTGCAGAGATAGAGAATGAGAACATGTGGTCGAGCTCAGAATGCTTGAATATGGGGCCAGAGGCAGCGAATGGATACCAAAGTCGGGATTTTAGAGTTGCTCGATCCTTTGAGGCAGTTGCTTCTTGATGTGCTTAAGATTTGTTATTAACCAAGCAAGGTGACGGCGAGTCCTGGCACCAAGTGCCCAACAAAAGTTCCATGGAAGCTCCGGAGAAAGTAGAGAGGGTCTTTTAGTTTGGAGTCTTGGACAGAGGACGTTCAACAAAAGACAGGAGTCCAATCAGGTGATTTGTCATGTTGCTTCGGTGCTTGTTGCATGCGTTTCCACAGAATGAAGATCGCTGAAAACGACGTCCAAATTTCGGCTAATGTTTTCAGTGTCCATCTAGAAAGAGCAAGCCTCTAGACACACTCAGAACAAGCTTCAACCAAACCATGGGGAGCCCCATAAGCAAGTTTCCCCTGGATATGATGCCAAATCATCTCATGTCCTACTAGGGTCGATTCGGATTATACCTAATACCTTATGGCCTCCAAGTTGGATATATCATGATTAATTCCTACCATACAACTTCATACGGACTGAAAATTCACATTCTCGAAGTACAAAAAATACTACTGGTTGATGTATGGCAAATGATACTTCCAGAAGCCATGAGGTGATTCTTCTGGCTTATTCAACATAAATAGCCGATATGCGTAAATGATACTTCTCAAGTCAGCGATATATGTAAATAGCTTACTCAAAGAATCGCAAGTAGATCAGAAATCACAACTGCTCACTCACATACTTCGCATTTCTTATTTTTACCTCCCTTGAATGGACACAGGTAACCGCATATAGAAGTATCTACACATTTCTTCTACAACTTATGGTGCATTTGGACACCCTATTAGCATAATCACAATGCAGTTTACAACAGTTGACAAAGCTGATTTCCCTCCAGAGAACTTCAAAGCACATTGAACTTTCTGTTCACCCAATCAAAATAACAGGCTGCTAGCCATCAAGTGAATTTCTAAGTGTTTCCCTTTCTGGTCCTACAATTACTAGATGTTGAGGTTCTAAAATATGTGAAAACAGCTAAACAGAAATAAGTTGATTTTGAGGAAAAAGAAGCTGACACAATAAGCATAAATTAAAAGAGACTTTCCCAAAAATGCCATGATGCATCTCACAATATTGCAATATGGCCAGAAAAGATGAATCCAACTACAGAAAATGACCTAGAGTCGATGAGACCACCATCAGCATACCTTCAGTTTAAAACAGGATTTCGATCTAATTAACGAAATTCCCTATTGTTGTACATCAGAACAAAGCAGTGCTATAACTTCATTTTGACAGATGAAGGATTCTATTAAAATAAAAGACATATTCAAGTACATCATGAATGTACAAGGAAAGAAGGAAGGAAAAAAAGCAATATCCAAAGAAAAACATCGCAAGACTATGGGAAGTCAGAGCAAGATACCAAACCAGAATAAGAGAATACAAGATAAAAGCAACCCAAGATTCTAAATCTTCTCAATAACCTAAAGAGAAGCGTAATTCTTGCAACATCTATTACAACAAAATCAAATCACTACCTAACATTATACTCAAGATTACTGCATACTCATGATGCAAGATGTCTCAGCAAAAGTGGATTCAACAACACAATACCTAATGGGGGGAGCAGCACCTTGATTGGCTGGACCAAGAGTTCATAAATTGCTGTAAATAACGTTACTCTAATGCCTAGTCCTCACTAACATGTACAGAAACGAACCCATGAAACCTTGAATAGGAAGTAACAAATGTTAATAAGCACTAGCGGGTGCAGCCTACGTAGAAGGAAGAACCACAGAGATTGTGAAGGTACAAAAAATAAAGAGTGGCCTGTTAAATGATGGATTTGTTATCACGCAGACACAGATGAAATATCCCATCAAAATCAAGATGCATCTCCTTCTTAGGCAAGATGGACAAAGCAGAAACAGGGCAAGATCAATAACCCCAGTCATATTATTCAAAACATCTTTGACAATATTCTATATTATGGCCACAGGAAAAAGACTGAATGAGAGATAAATTCTTAACAGTAACAAATTTCGTGCTACAGAAGCCATCTTCATGGTTCCAAGTTTCCTTGCAGTGACCCCAGCCGGATATAAAGATCACAATTTCCATACAATCACATTCCAAACCCACTACTAAGGGGGATTCTCAACAAGAGAAGCAGAAATAGCACTGCTGCAAAATCAATAACTGATCTTTCCCACTTCGTCGTAAAGATCAAGAAGGAGGAAGCAACCTCAAACTCATTCTATTTCGAATCGTATGCAAACACCAAGCGAAACCAAGAGCAGTGCGTATCTATCTATGCATCCGGATGATCCAAACTTAAACAAGAACAACATCCAAAACCATCGAATGGAGAACAAGGGGACCACTCCACGAACCCGTCGTATATCAATCAATAGGTTAGTATCATTATTCCCGCAGGATCACGGTATCATAACAATACACCTCAACCTCAACTCAGAATTAAACCCAACCCCGCCCAAAAACCGACCTTATAACTAACCGACAAACTCAAGCGACGGCGACGGGCTGCTGCTTGGAGGGCTGCAGGCTCTTCTTGCCCGCGGCGTCGGCGAAGTCCTCGGCGTTGTAGATGACGGTGATGTAGAGGGAGCAGCTGGGGCAGCGGGCGATGTCCTCGCCGAGGCGGAGGTCGGCCTTGGTGATCTGGAAGAGGTCGCCGCAGGGGCAAGGGTAGGTGTACGCCTGGAGCTCCTCGTTCCACTCCATGTCCTCTATCTCCACGTCGTCGTACGACATGGCCGCCCCTCTCTCTGTCCTCTCGATTTCGTCTGGCTTCGCCGGCGTTAGGGTTTCTCTGCCCGCCCTGCTTTTTCCTTGGGGGATTCGGCGGCGATGGAGATGGCGTGGGGATGGAAAAGTCGGCGGTGCCCGGAGATGCGAGGTTGAATATAGGACTAAAGGGGCAAAAGGTCGGTTCCTCCTCTTCGCCTATTCGTTCAATTTTTTTTTTTTTTTTCATTTGTTGAAAAAAAATTCTAAATACATATTCCCTTTTATTTATTTATTTACGAATAACCCCTTACATATATTTATTTTTACAAATATCTTTTGCGCACTCCCAGTCGAAAACCCCCTCCAGATTTCCACCTCATCCTAGGCTTCATTTATTTTGTGAAATGTACTTTTCGATAAAATATTTTCCTCATTTTTTAGTGTTTAGTTCGTTTTGAAAATACTTGAACATTTTCCTCAAAAAATGTCATATTTTTTGCAAAACTAGTTCCATTTATTTCACGAAAAATAAATAATTTGAAAAAATATTTTTTTAAATGATCATTAGTGTAGGGATAAAAATTTCCATTTTCCATAACTAAGCGAAAATTTTGGGATGTCTTTATACTTCTCTCGACCGATCATGTGTCTATCTAGTCTCGTATTTTTCTACAAAGAATGTGATTTATACAAGAATTTCTTCCGCCAATTTGGCATAAGAGATAGATAGAGAAATTCTCAACAATGTTAACACTACTAAAATGACTTGAATGATTTAAATGAGGGGGTCGGATCCCATTTATAAGAGAACCTCTCTAATTACTACCTATTGGCATATTTAGGCGTTCATTGCATAACAAAATTGAGCATCGACAACCCCTAATGGCTCTCTTAGGAGTTTGATCACTACAAGAGGAGGACCGGCGATGATTGACGCTATTTAGGCGTCGTTCATCACTGCATTCCTTCAAAGACAAAAAAATAAATAAAATAAAATAAAAAATTTGAGCATCGACCCGAAGCCCTAAACAAATATATCTTTTAATTACAATGCACGCCAGGAGCATTGGTATTAATGGTATTAAGCCCACACAAATTGCATTGGACTGTAGCTAATAGCCTCAAGCAGGGAGGCCCCGTATTCAACTAAGTCATATGAAGAAGGCCCGCCCCAATTAAAATTCGACCAAGCCCGCTATTTCCTCACGATAGCCGAAAATGTCACAAGCTTAGCACATGGGGTGTTTTAATTTTGGAAAAATTGGTCGATTGGGACAGAACTCGGGGAATAATTGAGCCTTGTGTTGCCAGATCTTGGGTAAAGGAAATAAGAAAGGGGTATGTTTATTTATTTACTTTATTTTATGAAAAAGGATTAAAAGCTGAATACAAATATTAAAAATCGTATATCTATCATCCTTATATTATCAACTAATAAAACATGAAGTAACCCTCTAGAAAATAATAAAAAGAAACTTAGTAATTCCAAAATTTGTAAAGCCAGCAGAGTTCCTTTCATTTTTTTACCTTTTAATTTCCTTTGTAATCATATAACCTAGAGCAGGAAATAGGGATATTTCCTGATCTTACAAAAGGAGCCTCAGACCAAATTCATATAAACATGACACGGGATATACATTCAAGGGAAGGGAAGAATATTGATTAGGTGTAAGGGCGATATCATCAGATTTGTTGCTGGGGTGTCCCAGTCCGACGAGCAGGTTCTTGTTGCAGGTGCACATCGTCTCCTACGCAGCTGCTGCGCATCGTCCCCACGCCCTTGCACTGCCGCGACACTCCCTGCCACTTGCACCCGCAGGTTTAGTAGCACCGCCGCGAGTTCCTCCCTCGCTGTTGCGCCGTGCTTGCGGCGCCGACCGCTCCCCGAGAGTCTTCCATGGTAGCAGTCCAACGAGTTCAGTCTGTTATCATATACTTATTATTTTAAATATGATCCCAATATTGTATTCCAAATTAGTTCTGATTTATTGCCTAATTTATCATCTACATCAATTACGTGATATTTGTTTGTTAATATATTACCATAATAGTATTGATGATGGAAGATGTGGGTAACATAAAAAAATGGAATAAAACGCTCGAGTTGTCAGTTGACCCTATCACTACATATACACCGTTTGAGAGATATTGGCTCATAGGATGTGTCCCCATTGATCGGATCGATCGCTACGTGGATCCGTCCGAGCTTTTGAGGTTTTCCGCTTTTGCAGATTTCATCAATGGCTGGGGGTATGTTGATTTTTACGTTTTCGCAAATCGATCTCAAATTCTATATGAATTTATTTGTAATTGATAAATCGGGATCTTTAGTTTATATTTAATTAACACAGTCCAACACCATCAGCCCACCGATGTTTTGGCTCGGCGACCCACGCTGTGAACATCGGTGCCATCAAAATTTCAAACGAACTTACTTGTGTTTGCAGTGCCTTCAGCAGGTTTTTACAGCAGATCTTCATGGGGACCAGCTCTTGTCATCTCGGGCTGAGTTTGTGTTAAGATGCACGCGTGAATTGTACTAGAAAAGAGCCTCACATTAAAAAATTGATGTGATGTAAAGCGATTAAAAATGAGCTCAACTAAATATGTTGACAGGATCGAATTTGAGTCATTCCCACGTAAGGAGGGATTATTAAGACGCATGTGCGAGTTTTCTTAGAGAAGAGGCAAGTTCAATATTGAAAAATTAGTGTGATGTGGAGCAGTTAATATATCATAATTAGTCCATAATAATTTATTAATCCAAACTTTTCAATGAAGATGGGTCAACATATTCGGACTTGGCGCTCTCTCTTAAATAAAGGTTTTGGTTTCTGCTGCACGTTCCCAATGGTTTGTTGTGTCGCGCTGGTCCCATCATCCTTGTAGGTGGCCATGAGCCCCTTGCCGTCGATTTCTTTAAACTTAAAGATTCCAAATTAGGTAATCGCCTAACCTATTCCAATTTGAATGTACAGTTGCCTAATTTATATTATTTTAATTCTAAAATGATATAATTTGAGATTTTAGGCGTACCAAATCAAGAACTCCTCATTTTTTAGTAGTGCATAATAGTCGAGGTCTCTACATCAGATTTCAATTATCATTATTTCCTATTTTGAATGTGGTGGATTTTTTATTATTTGAGTTTAAATATTGCATGCTATTAATTTAGGAAACTATTTGTTGACACTCGAAATCGATCCTACCGTTACATGCTTGTCACGAGAGTGGAGGATGTAATAATGAGTCAAACAAAGTTACATGTATGTGGGAATCATTGTTATATGACCGATTATCGACGAATGTAAGGACAAAAATTCGATGATCAAAGGCAAGGCAGGAGACCGCCACGTGTTCAATTGTTAAAATACAATAACAAATATCTAGTGGCCGTTCAAGCGGCTTCGGCGGCAAACTTTAATGGACATCATTAAAGTATTGATTTAGAAAGGTGCCAAGAGTATATGCGGTTGAGAAGTGATTATCATTTTGAAGACCCAGCCATGAAATAGTTGTCAATAAACAAGGAATCATCAAAGCACTATCGAGGCAATTATAAAGGAAATGGACAAGTAACTCTTGAAGGGAGAGGAACGTTGATAAGGTTAGAAGCGGTTGCTAAAAGGCATATAAATGCCAAGCGGTTACCAAGCTTGTCTATAAATACCACCAGTCCTTCAACAAAAAGGCTCCTGATAATCTATCAAAGTGTCGTCCCTTCATCTTTACATTTCCTTTACTGCACTTTAATTTTCATGACCATAGTTCTCAGATTCCCATCGTTGATTTGATTTCGTCGTGTATCTATATCTTGGTGTAGTATCGTTGATTAAATTCTAGTATTGTATCTAATTATCCATAAGTTGTAAGGTTGATTAGATTTCGATATAGTTTAAATTTGATTTAAAAGTTAGTGGGTCTAATGTCAGATTGGATTTTGATTTAGCCTGGTATTGTACAGGGTTGTTTCAAGTTGGGAGTTCAAATATTTATACCGCATTTAATATCCTCTATTTGGAGTTAGCACAGAACCTTTATCCCTTCTAAATAAAAACTAAAGAATAACTTTCGGTGAAAGATATTTGTTGCAAGAACAAAATTGATGAAGCACCATCCCATCTTGAAAATCTTGAAAATTACAAAATTTTTTTTGCATTACTTGTTAGGATAGATTATGTTCACATTAATTTTCTAATTTAGAATTGCATATGTAGTAACCATGTAGTCAATTAGGAAATTACCTAAATTAAAGTATGATTTAATATAAATTATTTCCTAATACAAGCTGGTTATTCACATCGTTTAGATAGTTTCCTATCGTAGCTCTAAAAGATTATCACCAAAAAAATAAGATGCATGCTTTATATAGAAGGAGTTTCATCTTTGCCATTATCACATTACCATGTCATAAATTAAATGTCATCATAATGCCTATATCATCATGTTGCCGTGTCATCATTTTCATGTCATTGCATCTCATGTTAGATTAATATATAATTCCTTTACTCGTCATTAGAATTAGGTTCCATATAAATTACATTATAATTCATATCATGTTCATTAATTCGATTTAGAATTCGCATAGACATAATTTAGATAAAGTTGCATCCAGAAGAAGAAAAACCTAAGAAGAACTAAATGTCATTGCATTTAGAAATCATGTTTAGATTATTCAAACATTTTTTTTAATTAATATCTTGCAAATATTGGGATGTTAATCATAGTGAAGTTATGTTTTGCTTAATGCATCGAGGTTTTGCCATAATGCTAGAAATTATTTATTTATTACTTCGATACATCACGTGTTACATTATTGATTGCACACATGCATGATCACCTATTGCATGTTAGTTGTTAGAATTAAAATGTGCCAAAACTGCTTGCAAAATATTTTTTTGAAAATAGAGAAAATATATTGAAAATGCGTTAAATTTAGTTAGCTTAATTCAATCCTTGTATTCATGATATTTTCGGTTCGCAAAAATAAAATGTTCTCTTGCATTTTAGTTAGATTACTAATCGACTCATAATAGATCAAATGCGACTCCTAATTGAATTAAATTGCGTGTTAAATTGTTTAAATGGAAACCTCAAAATAAAGAGTAGCACAGGCTTGGATAATTCCGTGTTAAGCCTAATTCATCAGCTTTCTTTTCGGTGGCTGACCTCGAGGAAGGTCATGACTCCATCGCAAATCTACAATCCGATCTAAGGGTGAAAATTGATGTGCATTTTCAATAATATTCTTAGTGCATTCCCATATTGCTTTAAGGCCCACCGGTAAACTCTTGGTAAGCCCTCAAACCTCCCGCGCGCGACCCTTGTACGAATGCCAGGCAGCCTTTCTTCATTCCTCTTGGCCTCTTTGGGCACTGAATGGACTTCATCTATGGAACCCGACACGCTTTATTACAAGAGAAAAATCACAATCCTGGACTCCTCGTAAATTTTCTTTGCTTCTTCCATCATCGACTCGCCCTTCTTTTAAGCATCCGGAGACATGACATTTCCTCATTAAAAAAACCATTCTCCTTGTCTCTTTCGTTTGTTCACCCCCAACCTACCTGAAATTCCTAACAAAAAAAACCACCTAACATTCACGTCATTGCAGCATGCGCGAAATCCCTCCTCAAAGCACCTCCTTCACACACGAATGATCCAATTCAAAGTCGACTTAAAAAAACCCATCATCGAAATGGGTCGCCCTAACAAGCCTGAAATATGACGATCGAGAGAGATGATCGAATTCGCACATGACCCACATGTAATAAATCCATAGAGAAGTTCGAGTTTGACTCGGAAAATTGCAAAAATTCAATCTCCACCGTGCTCCAACGGACGTTAATTAAGAGAGAGAGAGAGAGAGAGGGGAATATTACGGTGGCACGGGCGGGAATATACATGAGGGAGCGAATATGCCCTTTCCGGATGCGGCTAATCCAAAACGCACCGCGGAGGCCTATTTGCCCCGCCAGTTTAAACGTTGTCATCGCGGGGCCGAGCGACGTCGTTTCGGCTCGAGCGCGATGAATATTCTCGAATCAGATGCGGAAAATTCCCGAACCGACGCCACACCCAACTGCGAGCTCTTATTTTCTTTTTCTTTTTCATTTTTTTATAAACGCCCTAAATTTCAAATCCCCCAAATCGAAAAAGTACGAGCCCTAACCCTAACCTCCCACCGATCGCAACTCCTTTTCTCTCTGCAATTCACCAACTTTTGATGGCAACTTCACCCCAATCGGCCACCGCCACCGCCACCGCCGTCGCCGCCGCCGCGACCACCACGAAGACCACCGTGACGACCCTCTCGTCGTCCTCCTCCGCGATCGACGCCTGTGGGGCCAAGCGCCACAAACCCTCCCCCTTGAGCCAGGTCGATTCGGACTCCACGATCTCCACCGACGACAGCTCCAACGAGGCGCCGATCGCCGACAGGAGGAGCGGGTCGGCGATCGGCGTCCGGGTCGTGCGGATCTCCGTCACCGACAGCGACGCCACGGACACGTCCAGCGACGAGGAGTTCGAGGAGCGGTCGAAGCCGCACCACCCCAGCCGCAAGGTCAAGCGCTACGTGAACGAGATTAGGATCGAGCCGCCGCGGCCGGAGCGGCCGGAATTCCAGCCAATTGCGGCCGCGGCGGCGAAGAGCACGGCGGAGACTGCGGGATCGAGGAAGTATCGGGGCGTGAGGCGGAGGCCGTGGGGGAGGTGGGTGGCGGAGATAAGGGACGGGAGGCTGAGGCAGTGGCTGGGCACGTACGACACGGCGGAGGAGGCCGCCATGGTCTACGACAGGGCCGCGCTCCGTCTCCGCGGGCCCGACGCCCCAACTAACTTCTCCAAGCAGGAATGCGGCCTTTCCCAGCATGCTGTTCTGCCTTTTAAGAAGAACAAGCTGTACAGATGTTGTGCTTGATTCCATTCGGTCTTTTCTTTCCCTTTTTTTGAATTTGTAATTATGCTGATCTGGTAGTAGGTAGATCGATTTCGCTATGCGCGTCTGCATGTTTCATGTACATGGTGTTCCCCGTGTGTTGAAATCCACATGGATTGTTGTATATGGACGGTGTCGTGGGTTATCCTCTATCCTGTTCATCCTTATTTCCTTGGTCTCATGTGCCCTTTGCCAATTTCTGTGGGAATCTCTTGCTCTCTCCCCATGATCTGATTGTTTATGATGCTTCCGATGCTATCTTTTATACAGTTTGCTTCTGCTAGACATGCTTAGGTGAATAAGATTTAAGATCAAGGGATAGCGGTTGTGAAGAAACCTGAAGAAACTTGCTTTTTCGTTCTTCTTGTTCCCTTGGAGACTCGTTCTTGTTTGTTAAGGTATTACACGAACTCGATGCCTGGCAATTTTAAATAGCTGGATTGATTAGGATTTGCTGTGAACGTATGGGGACCATGTTTGGTAATTTGCCTTTTGGCAACACTGAGTTTGCATGTGGCACCTATGCCGCAGAATTTGAAAAGTTATGTTGTTTTGGAGGTTTTACTTTCAGAGAGGTGTTCACTGAATTTCAGAAAGGCGTCAAGCCATATGTGAGCTACTTTTCTCTGCTCGCATAGGAAATGCCTGGAGACGGCATGACTCTTCATTGGTTCTATAAGTCAATAAATGGTTTGGGTTTCTGGTTCTATGAGGCGCGTTAGCACATTGATGTACACCATTGGGTTATTTGTTACAATGGCAACAAATGTTGGGAGTTTGTAGTATGAAAGCGTTATTTTTTTCTTATAGTAGAAGTTAAGGAATTTATTACTCCATCGGAAAGAGCTTGCATATTTTTGCAGGTTTTCCATGAATCATAGTTCTTGTGGTACCTGTAGAAGATTTTCCCTGCCTGGAGCACGCATTGCGGGGGTGGTCAATGCACTTGAAATGTGGTAAATGTCTTTGTTGCAATTGTAGATCAATGTGACATATTTTTCCACATTGACAGTGATTTGCAAATAGGAAGATACATATGAGGTCATTGTCCCACTTTGGGAAAAGGTACATGGGGGTGTTGAAGACCTTGCACGTTAGCAAATCCACACTGGTCTGAGGTGATGAACTTGGGATAAAAATTTTACATGAGCAAGTAGCCCCAGATTTGCAATCGGGGTGCTACCTGCAAGCAACTTAGGATTAGTTGCTTATGACATTTAGAACAGATTGTCAATCTGAGTTTGTATTTGGTTTGGAGACTTGACTTCTGCAGAACTTGAAAGCCTCTCATCTGCGCCTTGGAATTATCTTGATCGTTTCTTTAGTTTTATACGGAGACGTTTGGACTTGGCATTGCCGAAGTTGTGTTTAGGTTCTTGAATTGCTTTGCGGAGGTGGAGGCTGTCATGCTGCTACATGATACGTGGAAGGTGATGCACACGGGGCCTAATGCTTGTGCGGATATGGCTTTGTCAACTGCCAATTGCATCTGATGGGAAAGATACTCTATTGTGGGAAGGTAATTGCAGTGGATCTTTCTCTGTTAAGTTAGCTTGTGAAATTTTCACAGGGATCGACATTCAAGAAACCGATAGGATATGGCCCCTTATATTGAAGTGGAGGGGATCTCAACGTATTAAAATCTTCCTTTGGCTACTAGCGCATAAGTGTTTATTAACCAATGAATTGAAGACGTCTCGCAATATGGGAGGTAATTCTTACTGTCCGCGTTGTGAATCTTCAGTGGAAACAACGTTCCATGTTTTGTGAGATTGTCCTGTCATTAGGAACATTTGGGTTGATCTCATCTCACAAAATTGTCTTGAAGGGTTCTTCTCCATAAATGATTATGAATGGTTGAAATTCAACTTGGCTGACATCGGGAGATTTAACTCCCACTATGATTGGAGTACTATTTTAGTGCAAGTATATGGTTTTTTTGGCAATGGCGAAACAAGTCTCTTTTTCAAGAAAGTTTTGTTTTTCTTTCCAATCCTGTACAAATAATCCTTTCACACATGAAGGAAATCATTCATGATCAACTTGTCTACAAGTGGATCACGTACTTCTTCCAATATGGCTACTTGGGATCCTCATCCTCTAGGATGGATTAAAATGAATATGGATGGAGTGTCTAAAGGTAATCCTGGACTTGCTGGAGCCGGGAGATTATTTTGTAATGAATGGGGAGACTGGCTTGGCGGTTTTATGACATTTCTGGAATATGTTTATCTTTACAAGTTGAACTATGGGCACTATGGATGGAACTTACCATTGTAAAGCAACAAGGTTTCCACAAACTCATTATTGAGATGGATTTCAAAATTATTACCAAACTTGTTAACCCAAAGAGAGTAGCGGATAACGCTGGTTTTGCATTACTTAAGGATATTAGAAGGTTATTAAGCTCTCATTTTGAATTCAAACTTCATCACATTTTTTAGGAAGATAATTGACTTGTTGATATGCTTGTTAATGTTGGCATAGCGAAGCGTTTGGATACTAAGTTTTACTCATAGTTTTCTAGAGAATTATCTTATATTTTGGTTAGTGATAAAATTGGTATTGTAGAGTTGAGACATCACTTTTTCTTACCTTTGTACATTGTATTCACAAAAAAGAAGAAAAAGAAAAAGAAAAAAAGTAGGAAGGTGACGATAGTATATCCAAGTTGACTCTCTTGCATGGATATATACTTAGAGAAGCTGAAATTTCTAAGCATGTCTGTTTCTCTCTCGCTCGCTCTCTCGCTCCGTGGAGTTTTCCTTTCATTGGGATGGAAATGATGTTAATCTAGGGGGAATTACTTCCCTCCGGACCCCCATTTGATATGGAAGGAAGTGCAAATGCTGCCATTTTGTTTCAAGATTGCCCTTTCTTCTAAAGAGTGAATAAGATGAAAGATAATCAAGTCTATTTACGGAATTGACTTCTCGTCTCATCATTCTCACTCCACACGCGTCCAAACATAGGATTTTTGACGTTCCTTCTCTTTCTTTTCTCTCCGTTTCCTGATCAATAAGCAAATATCAAGAAACTTTCGACTATAGACATCCGTTTCTGGAGTCGACTCTTGTATCTTCATTACCTCTCCTCGCTCTCCAGCGTTCGCGTTGATTTACCGACGTAGAGCTCAGGCAAATTAAGGAACGCTTCATCAGTTGGGCATGAAAGAGCCATTCGGGAAGATAGTGGATTGTGTAATGAAGAAGAGGGTACTTCTAAGGATGAGTTCGTACTTAAAGTTGTTTTCAGACCCAAAAAAATAGAAAACCCAATAAAAACAAAAATAGAAGGATCGAGTATGCTTCCAGAATTTTCTAATCTGCCGGAGGTGTTATTGAGTCAATTAAACCCCTCCGAGTGATTGAGACGTATACGACAAATAGAGTCACGTCAGCCGAGTAGCGGTTATCAATCTTTGAAAAAGAGGGAGAGTGTGCCTCCCGTCCATTTTCTCCTTGTATGGTGGCGTGCATATCTACGACACCCTCTAGAGTCAAAGGCTTTGGTGCATCTAATCCCAAGTGCGGGCGAGTCATTACCCGTTTCTCTTTTCTGTGTTGCAACTTGTAATTCTCACAGCGAGAGGAGCTTGTAGCGACTTAACTCTCTCCACTCGTTCTCGTCACCCATTCCTAAGGCGGAACTCAGAATTTCCAGACACGGTTTTCTGGGCTCTAAATCTGGATATCTTTCTTTGCCATGAGGGTCTGATGCTGGTCCAGGTAGCATCCCTCTCGTCTCTCAGATGCGGTCACCTGCAAATCGTCAGAATAAGAGAAAGAGAGCCTCCCCACATCTGCTGTGCACCAGGCTGGCCGTCTATAATGCTGAGTATATCATTTATTGAAAACAGTCTTTCTTTTCTTGCAAACTTCAATTACTTAGCACCAAATAGAAAAAGACCCCAAAGCCTACATATTTCAGGATAAACAAGAGCACCCGCGGTTGGAAAGAGCAAGTAACAGCGCAGCCACTTTGTACATCCAAGAGCTGACCTCTCATCTCCAAAAACTTGAGGTGACGCTGATGCATCAAGCAGTGACATCACAAGGAGAGAGTCTCGTCCCTATTCATAAAGAGGACAAGGGTGGAGCACGGCCATGTTGCATCACATGGCAATATTTGGATCCAATCTTCTCTGAATGGCAGCTGCAGCCTACAATACGAGTTATTATAATTTCCAAAGTTAGGCACTAATAAAAACATAATTAATCACGGACTCAAAAATATGTACATTCACCTCAAAGTTGCCAAGCTTATATTGGTAAGCCATCTCTTCCCTCAATAGAGCCTGTTCTTTCATTGCTTGTGCCTGGTATCCGGGTTCAAATTAAATAATTAACAAGGTTGAGATGTATAATCACAGAAACAATTAAAATAACTTGAGCTAGATAAGAAGTTACAGACTCACCATTCCACCCTGCATCGAACGCTTCAAAGTTTCAACCTCCTGCTCTTTCTGCCTTTCACGTTCTACCATCAGTTCTTGCCTGGATAGGAGTGGGGGAAGGACAGAAAGGTGATTGATTGCAGTGAGAAACATTACATCTACGAAAGTGGTGAGACAGAGAATTTTTGGTGTTTGAATATGGCACACTTCTTCTTCAAAGTACCCATTAGAGAGTTTGTCATGTCACTTGATAAACCATTTATATGTTAATACTCTAGCAAAAACTACAGAAATGCCCCAAATTACAAGGCAAGTTGCTTGTACTCTTGCTGTTTGAGAGTATAGGTGCTACTGTGACACAACCATCTTATCTACTCCAACGACAACGATCAACTCCAATCATTACTAATACATGTACCAAAGCAAATTTTCATGACAAGAAAAGCTCTTTGTAATCTTTTTCCCACTTCCAAGCCAATTGATCATTTGAAATTGCCACGTGTTCATTTTTTTCACACCCTTTCGGAAGATAACAAAAATAAATGCATGGATAATATTATCGATCGCAGAAGACATTGAGGCCATAATTAATTAACAATATTTCCATCTTTCATAAAGAGCAGCAACAGATATATTTATAAAATCTAACTTGCAGTAGAAGGACATACCGGCGCTGTTCTTCATCATTGAAAACTGTGCGTTCTTTGGAGACAACCTTCTTGAGACCCTTTTTCAGTTCCTTTTCCATTTGGTGTCGGTGATAAGCATCAAGGTTATAATACCTGCAATCAAACACAAGAGGAATATGACTTAAACTCATTGAGTGAAGCATAGGCACCGAATAATCACAGACGATCCTCCAGGATAATAAGTCAAAACATCAGGAATAATATACTTAGGTTAAAATACTTATAATGAAAACAAAAGGCATAACCCAAGAAATATTACTTTTTAGAAGGGAAGGTAGCTGTGTTATGGTCTTCCATAAACCTGCAAAATAAGTCCATGTATCTTAAATAATGGCAAAATAGTTGGGAGAAAAAAAGAATGCGTTTGGTAAAAATAAGACTCATGTCATGTATAAATAAAGTATCTACGCACTCTTTAAACATCTGTTTCTCTTCCCAGTTAGCCAGGCTTTCCAGGTTCACCTGCAATGCAATGCACAAGCAATAGAACATGCATAAAAGATTTCACTACACTTCAATGAAACGATAGTACGTAATTTCAGAACCAAAATAATATGCCTTTGAGAAAACTAAGTTCCTGAAAAGCTGTTCATGTTAGATGACTTGGTTGCAGCAAACATTACGGATAGAAGGAAAAATTGTAGGGAAGTCAACACCAAAAAGCTTACATATCATAGCCTTCATTTTTTATTTACTTTTTGATTTGGGGGTAGTCGAGGGTACTATTTAGCTCAATTAATGGGCAAATGTTGCCAGTAAAATAAGTCTCTGTCCTCAAGTTCAGTTTTTTTCTTCCATATAAGGAGTTCCTCGCTCCAAGAAGCAAGAAAGTCATATCAAGAGCTTTGGCACTATCTAAAGCTTAAGTATGTCAAGCTCTTTGAGATAAAGTATGATTCGCTACTGGTGCATCAGTTGGGTCACTGGGAAAAGAAAGAGACTTTTCTTTTTCTTTTTTTTTTTGGGGGGGGGGGGGGGGTGTTTAAAAAAATGTTGTACCCCACTAGAAAAAAGAAAAAAAAAGAGCACGAGCAGTGTCTTACTCAGGATATACATGCATCATGGGCAGCCTACAGACATGTGCATCTATCTGGGTACAATAATTAAATACGGAAGCGAAATGAACCCCAAGGGAGTACCTTTTTTACTTCTGCTAACCAAGCAGTGAACTCAGGACGTTTAGTCCTGCAAGAATTTAATGTCCATGCATTAGAACAAGATCAATAACTTGACGATTAATAAACCATGGAAATCCATGGCTGCAGAAACCATATCTTGACGATTGGCCCTTCCAGTTTAAACATGTAAAAGTTGTAAATAGTTGTGAAAGAGTTTTATACTGAGTTATAAAATAAACTCAAGTTCTGACTTTCATAGGAATCAGAGAGTTCCACCAGAACCTATTGCATTATGGGAGGATTGCCTCACCGAAGGGAATACTTTCCCATCCAATCTCAGCAAAAGGAATACAAAGAAAAGATAAAATTTTGATTTACATTTAACCCGACATATACTTCCATTTATCATTGGCATTCTAATCCTAATCAGATTTTAATCCAGTCCAATATTGTCTCATTTCGTGCTTTTGTTGCTAGGAGTCTGAGATTGTCCTCAAATACATCTCCAACAGAAATAGTCAACTAAAACTTCTGCTGTCTGTGACATATGATTATCAAGTTCATCAAATCTCAACACCTGATAAGAATGGACAGAGAAGAGCATAGTGTAAAGCACTGGGTAAGGGCATCTGGGTTGCATAACATGGTATTTAGAAGGAAAAAAGCGAAAAGAGTATCCTTCTGACTTGTGTTGCGATCCCTAAGTCAAACTCGATCCTCTATTAAGCAGGGCTAGAAGCATTATCTTTGTCATGCTGTCATTCATCACAAAAAGAAACTAACTGAATGTTGCTGTTGACGGCACAAACAAATCTCTCTATCTCCAATGGAGTAATACAGTTTTTTCACTTTTACAAGCAGCAGGACACAGATCTCACTGCGAGATCAAAGCACAATGGTGAACAAACAGCGAGAGTGGCAAACAATTACAGTCTACAGTCCAGCGCTACTGACATGGCCATCTCAAAAACAGATTAAAATAGTTTACTTTGTCTTCATCTTCTTCTTAACCACTCGTGCCCACATAATTCATCCAATACCAACAGCAAATAATAGTAAGCCCTAGACAGAAAAGATAAAAAAAAAAAAACCTATTCAATGAGGTTCCTTCATTCACACGGTAACCATTCATCATCTATGAAATACGACAAGCAAACTCATTGCAGACATGCTCAACAAAGTAGCAACCTTTTCCCCTTTTAGGATCGACAAAGAGGCATGAAATAGCACGAGAAATCAAGTTTCAACCATGGAAGATAGAATCATTACCACATGTCAGTTTCTCTGATGATCCCGTACTTTCCCCAGCAGTTGGTCACTGCACCCGTTTTGCTTCTCTCGGCCCTCTCCTTCTGTTTACCCTTCTTCCTCTCTCTCTTCTTCTTCTCCTCCTTCTTCTCCTTCTTCTTGCTTCTCTCTTCCTCCTCTCCTTCATCGTCGTCTCTCCTGCTCCTCCTCCTCCTCTTCTCCTTGTCTTTCTTCCTCCTCTTCCTCTCTCTCTCCTCCTCCCTCCTCCGCCTCTCTCTCCTCTTCCTCCTCCTCCTCCTCCTCTCCTCTTCACTCTCGCTCACTGAACCCGAACCCTCCGATTCCGATTCCGATTCCGAGCCCGAATCGTCCGAGCCCGACTCGCTACTGTACCGTCGCCGCGACCTCCTCCTCTTCGTCCTGCCGCTCTTCCTCCGTCTCCCCTCCTCAATCTCCTCGGAATCCGAGCTCCCTCTGGTTTTCTCGCTCCTCCTGCTGGATTTGCGTTCTCCGTTCCCCAAGTCGGAGCTCTCCCTCGATCTCTTGCTGGTCTCGGAGCTTTCGCGCATTTTCCCGTCGGTCTCGGGAGCTTCTCGGGATTTTCTCCGGGGTTTTCTCTCTCCCTCCTCCTCCTCGGACGAATAGTCTGGCCTTTCTCGCATTTTCTCTCGGTTTCTCTCGCTCCGGCGATTTTCTGGGAAACGAAGAGGAAATAAAAGAAAATCGGGACGCTCTTTCGATCGGAGGGTTTATTTAAAAAGCCCATGAGTCGAGGCCCGACAATTCCTGGGCCACAAGTTGCTTGTTTCTTTCAAAACTCCAAAAATTAACCCATACACTTTCCCTTATCACGTGCCACCATGTTTTAGTTTGTTGGTGGAAAAATGACATAAATGGTCAATGAACTTTGACCCGATATCTAATGTAATCCCTGAATTTTTAATTTATTTGAATCTAATTCACGAATCCCCAACCTTTAATTTGTTTCAATAAGTTATTAAACTTTTGACATGCATTAAACTTTGCCCCTATATTATATAAAAATATTCAATATTGTTTGTGGTCTTGAATTAATGGAAGGAAAATTTATATAATTCAAGGATTACATTGAATATATATCAAAAGTTTCGGGAGCATATAGAACAATTTAAAAGTTTAGGGACCGTATTGAAACAAATTAAGAGTTTAGAAATCCTATTACACATTACGCCAAAGTTTATGAATCATTTATGCCATTATCACTAATAGTTTAGGAATCCTATTACACATTAAGCCAAAGTTTATGAATCATTTATGTCATTATCCCTTTGTTGATGAGTCAATCTTAATCAAAGGTAGTGGTAACCACAATTTGCTAAACATTAGCTTCATCCATCCTAAACCGAAATTTAGTTGGAGATCAATTTTACAAAGGACACAGAGAGAACTTCCGTAGAACTATCAATAATATTTAACTTTGCATAAACGCTTTCCATGGCATTGGACTCAAGGGTGAAGTCTAGAGAAGGGAAAATTGGGATGGTAATTTTGTAATTTTCCATTTTTTTTATTAGTTTTTTTTGCCAGGATTTATTTTATTAGTTCAAGAATTAAATATTGGCTTACACAATGTACAATTCAGCTATCCAGGAGAAACAAGAAATCAGCAGTATTTGCACCAAACTATGGCAATGAGTAGAAACCGCGAAAGAAAAGTGATTTCTTCGAAGTCCACTGAATCTATTCAGGGAACAAGTAACCACACAATACTGATATCATTCACTTACAAGTTACAACAAGGAAAACTAGGACAACAGCAAAGTGATTGACATTAGTCTTTTTCCCCATCGCCCTTCCATGAATCCTGGTCATGCCTTGTCTACTTCGATGGCTGGTGTGCATTCAACATTACATTTTCTTCTTCCTTCCATGCATCAAAACACTTTCAATCATCATCCACCTTTTTCTTGGCATTTCATGGTGTGTGTTTACGGCGTTGTGTAACAGTCTCCTGCATCACTGGATACATAAAAGCAAAAGCAAATACTGACCGTCACTTCTCTGCGGCACTTCCATCCAAGTATAAAGAAGGAATGCTTTCCCTCGTTGTAAGTCACCAATTGCAACTTTAAAAGTCAGTGAATGTAAAGTAGCCACGGGTGTTGTGAGGTCAGGGACGAAGCAGTAGCAAAGGAAGTGGCAGCAATGCTTTATATAACTGCTATTAGGTACAGTGGTTCATCCCTTAGTCTGTGAGGAAAAGGAGCTCTTAAAGAAAGAGGAGCTGGCGACGAGACCCGGCAACAAAGTCCCTGGTAAAAGCAAAATTGAAAGTGCTAACATGGAACATTATAGGCATGGTCTGATGGAAGAAAAGACAGACCATCGAATTTGCTTACTACAGCAAGGCTACTATATTTTAGTATAAAAGATATACCAGAGAGAAAGAAAAGGCCCAGATATTTTCCAGGAATAGGGAATCTTCTTCTCGACTGGATACCAAAACATCGAACATCAACAAGCAGATTCAAAGATATACGGCCCGATTTTCTGAATCCTTAAGGCAGCCATTTTGTTTAACAAATCCAATCTTTTCCTTTTAAAGATTCTCCTCTTGCATAATATCCTCATTGGAGCCGTCAGCACTGACTGTCTCCAGCAGATCGATCGCCTTTTGATCGAAGGACGGTACAGTGTTCAACGAACTAAGAAAGGATTCTACTTCACTTGCTCTGTTCACTTTAACCCAATTCAGTATGATTGAGACCACCTGGCTTTTGGGTCGCCATGCTTCGCGTTGGGACTGTAAAGCCAGGGCTTCTTTCATGCACTCAAAAGCCTTCTCCATTTTATCCTTGTCTATGTAACCTGCCGCAACAATGGACCAACTATTTGGTATGGGAGTCTTCCCTAGCTTGATAATGTCAAGTAGCATTTGCTCAGCCTTTTCAGGCCATCCCTTCTGACAGTATCCGATGAGGAGGGTATTTGGCACGCGGAAATCATAGAATTCACAAGACGCTTCCCACTCACGAAGCAATTTCTCAGCCTCTTCAATCTCCCCAAGCTTCACCAAGGAACCTAGCATAGTAATGTAATCTTTGTTAGACTGCCTCTTGCGCACTGCTTTTCTAAGGGCCCACAACCTCTTCACTTCCTTACAGTTCCCAAGAGCTGAATAGAGTGAGATTAAATGGTTATATCCAGGTGAGTCTCTTTGCACATTCTCCTCACATTTTCTCAGATAGATCAGAGCTTTTTCTTTGATGCCGGCTTTTATGAAATGATTAGCCACAACTGAATAAGTGGACCAGTCCACGGACACGTGCTGGAGGCACTCCATTTCTTTCAGAAGATCCTCCATATGATCCATATCAGATCTTGCACCGTAAGAATTCAAGCAAATTCTGTAGGTGAAGTTATCAGGAGAAATATTGGCTTCCTTCATTTCTGAAAGCACGTTGGGAACCTTTTCGAGCTGGCCAATGTTTGTGTAGAGGCACATTTCACAATTGTACGTCAGAGCAGATGAAGCATAACCCATCTCTTTCATTTTTCGCAGAAGGGAAAGAGATTTGTCAGTAGCGCAATCCCTGACATAACAATTCAGAAGAGCACCATATGTTTTCTCGACTTTGTCTTGATCCCTTAAGTTATTAAAATAGTTTTCTGCCACATCCGGCCCTTGAACTTTACCAATTAGATCTAGCTTCAGAGCATGGTCCGCAGGCGTTAATAACCCTTCTGTCTTGCTGCCCATCCACTCAGCAACCTGTGTGGTGAGAAAGAAAAATCATTACAGAAGAAATTTTTGATGGTCGAACGAAAACTCAGCATCTAAGACTCAAAAGCTCCAATATTCCAAAAAATTCTGCATATGCAAGGAGAAAGTATGAATCTTGAGTTTACTTCACTTTGTGCGTCTATGCATAGGGAGAGTAAAGTCCACTGTGGATGATGTTAAGTGGATAATAACAATTTGTACAAAAACAAGAAACACAGAGGACATGAAAATAATCCTCTGTAAACCACCGTATTGTCCTCAGAAAATGATGCAAATTCGGATAGCTGATTAGTGCTCAATCTATTTTAGGAAGCAACAACAAACGTCATCTCTAGCTTCATCTGCTTATTTATCCTAGAGTCCAAAGGTCGGTCTTACTAGAGCAGCAGTTCATAAGCTCTGGCCTCTCATCTAAATTCTGTTATCCTTGGACATAAGACATGTTGATGTACTCTCGAAACATGGCATTCCCGTCCACTAAAGCCAACCACCATGCGGCATCGCATTACAATTTATGGATTTCCTTTTTTTTCCTTTCAAAATGACAACATTTCGCATGTAAGATTGGCTTGGGCGAATGAGAAACGGTCATTGCTCCGCAAGCATCTTGACATTTCTCCGACAATCATGGACATATCAAGCAGGTGCCCACTAAAAAGCATAGCACGAGAATGAACTCTTAAGTACTCCAGTATATAAATCTTGAAAAATTATTATAAAAAAAAAAGTATGTGCATTTGCCTGTAAAAATTTAAATTTTACAAAAAGATTTGAGTGTTTCGACCCCAAAAAAAATAAAAAATAAAATCAGTCCAGACGGTCCCTCGAGCAGCAAGCATTACCCATTACTTTTCTGCACTTTCTCGCAAGCAAGAGCTTCCCATCGCTTCATCAATGCAAAATGACATAAGGGAAAAACCCAAAGAGAGAGAGAGAGATCACCTGAAGGGCATGAGTATATCGCCTCCGAGATCGGAGGTCGCGAATGATGCGCTTGAGGTCAAGACCCTTGACCTTGTTGCCCTCTTCGACCCACTTATCGAGAACCGGCACGACGCTCTGCTTCGGGTCGCCGATCGGACTGATTCTCGAGAACAGGTCCTTCTTGACGAACCTCCCGTAGGCGGAGTATGGCCTCATCAAGAACGCGTTGATGATTCTCGAGGGGTTCCGACAGCTTTTCAGGACACCGGCGAAGGATCTCGAGGCCATCGCCGCGCTGCGAGACTGGAGCTTCGCTGTGGTGATAGGGTTTAAGCTTTGACCAGAAGGGGTTTGACGAGAAAGGGACGAACATTTATGTTTTTGACCTTGTACCATGGGCAGTTCTTCATTTCGACCCATACCTACTACCGCGTCTTTCATTTTAGTCCTCTATCCCAGTATTTTGCCTCCAAATTCGTCCCCCAGATGCCACTTTCTCATTCTGGCAGGGTTCAATTTGTAATTTTCATAGACGAAATGGGAAACAAATGAATGTATAGGGACTCGAATGAAAACACCCAAAAGAGCATGGTGCGCATGGTGCTTTTTTTCCCTCCACTAAAATTTAATTTTATCGCTTGCCTGCCACGTGAAGCAAGGGAGGATCCATCCGGCACGACATAGGTCAAACAATACATAATCATGTTCGGTACCAATTTAATCAGATTCCAAGTCCTTAAACTTCCCCAGTCCGCTAGAGGAAGTGATAAGATCAAGTCATGCACGGATCCGCATTTTAATATTTACGGGGAGAAGATGGCTTCACTCGGTCCAAAGAAAGATGCATGCATTTTCCGAACCGAAACGAAGCACGGTAGTTGAATAATACGAGTGGACTGACTTCATTCCTCCTCAAGTCTTCTCTATCTTTCCTTCCTTCTTTCCTGTCCTCGTGCATTGAAAGTCTTGCATCTGCTTCGTCTAACTCGTATGGTATCACCGCAGAACGGGGTATTTTCTTTCGCTATAGCTCAAAGCTTTTCTCTAGAAATTTTGCTAGCAGTCCAGCAACTTCTTTAGCCCGCTTCGACTTGGCTCAAGGTACTCTTTTCTGTACTCTCCAGTTTTTCTGATGTGTCCAATTTCGTTGCATATGTAGTAGTAAACTCGTCTGCAGAGATGATGATCCTTGAGGTGCCTTTGCCCTTAAAATTTAGCAGAAACGATGAGTTTATGCGTACGCAATATGTGTTTGTGTGTGTGGGCACGTATTATTTTGTATAAATGATCTTCAGAGCTTTGTTTAGAAATATCATAGGCCAAAGTGATCGTGGGTGGGGGTCGGAAGGAACACGGAAGAGGTAGACTTACAAGTTGTTCTTTCCGTCTCTTAGGAATGGAACCTTCAATGATACTTGGCATTTTCGAGCTTATAAAAAGTTACACTGGTCTTGGCCAGAAGATGCAAACACTTCTTTGCGAACTGGACAAGTTAACTGGTAAGGAAGATGAGGTAGTTTCACAAGTTAAAAACGAAGAATGTAAGCTCGGAAGGAAGCGGAAGAGAGACGTTGATGACTGGCTACGAGACGTGAAAAGAACAAAAGCCAGAGTGTCATGCTTAGAGCGAGAAGTCGCGGATAGAAGATGGTATTCCTACGTGAACTTAGTAAATAGTGTGAACGAGTTGATCAAACAGGTGGATGGACTTCAAAAGCAAGGTGAATTCACTTGTGGACTCACACTGATTGCAGAGGACAACATTGGATATGAGCTTCCAACAGTGGAATTATCAGGGGATGCTTTTCGGAAGAATCTGAATAAGGTATTATCTCGCCTCAGAGATGACAAAGTGTTGAAGATCGGCATTTGTGGAATGGGTGGTGTTGGGAAAACAGCCCTCGTCACCCACATCCACAATCACTTACTAAAGGAAAGCACCAAGGGGAAGGTCCTTTGGGTTACGGTGTCCCAAGAGTGTAGTGTTCATATGTTGCAGGATAAGATAGCCAAAAGTCTAGACCATACCCTGTCGAATGTCGATGACCAAATTCAACGGGCAGCGGAACTGTCACACTTTCTGAAGAGAGAGAGACATGTCCTTATTTTGGATGACGTATGGTGTTCGTATAGTCTAGAAGAGGTGGGAATTCAGCTTGGCTTCAATGGATGCAAGTTAATTCTGACAAGTCGTTCCTTACACGTGTGTAAGCAAATGGCGTGCAATGAAGTGATCAAATTGGAGCCTCTTCCTGAGGATGAAGCCTGGAACTTGTTCATGATGAATCTCGGACACGCGATTGTCTTCTCTCCAGGAGTGGACAGTGTTGCACGATCTGTCGCTGAGGAATGCGGGGGATTGCCTTTGGGGATTCTGGTGGTTTCAGGAAGCATGAGAGGACTGACAGACATCCAGGAGTGGAGAAATGCGCTAAATGAGTTAAGAGAAGCGAGATTTAATGAAGACTGTATGGAGGAGAAGGTATTTAGAGTTTTAAAGTTCAGCTATACACGTCTGAATGATCTGATGCTGCAGCGGTGTTTCTTACATTTTGCACTATACCCTGAGGATCACCGAATATCGACAGAGAACTTGATACGAGATTTCTTCATGGTCGGATTGCTAAGCGACTCCAAAAGTTGGGAAGTGGAGTACGATAGGGCTTACACCATCATTAATAAGTTAGTCAATGCGTGCCTGCTAGAAAGAAGTAAAATATCGAATGCTTATTATGAACGCAGCTATTTGAAGATTCATGATTTAGTTAGGGACATGGCTATAAGTATGGTGCGCTCCCAATCAATGATAAGATCTGGGCTGGGTTTGCGAGAACTGCCGAGTGAGGAAGAATGGACAGAGGACTTGGAGAGAGTCTCTTTAATGCAT
Source organism: Eucalyptus guilfoylei (assembly GCA_016097605.1). Lineage (NCBI taxonomy): Eukaryota > Viridiplantae > Streptophyta > Magnoliopsida > Myrtales > Myrtaceae > Eucalyptus > Eucalyptus guilfoylei. The sequence goes on along the minus strand of CM027865.1, from coordinate 36,154,859 downwards.
AATTTCATAAAGGAGATACCGGCAGGGGTATCACCAAGTTGTCCTCGGCTGTTGGCCCTACTCATGAATAATAATTACTTCTTGAAAGAGATCCATGGTTCGTTCTTTAGCCACATGCCAGCTCTAAAGGTTCTGAACCTGTCTTATACGGGGATTGAGAAGTTGCCTGAGTCTATCTCTGACTTGCATAACCTCAGCGCACTATTGCTGCATAAATGCGAGAAACTAAGGTACGTGCCTTCGTTGGTGAAACTGAGGGCGTTAAGAACATTGGACCTATCTTGGAGTGGTATTAGGAAAGCTCCTGCGGGACTTGAGGAACTGGTGAATCTCAGAACCCTGGATGCTGGCTATTCAAAACTAAAAGAAATGCCCGAAGGAATTCTGCCCAAACTCTCTCATCTGAAACAGCTTGATCTTAAGAGTGCGGACAAGAGCTTGAAAGTGAAGAATGCGAGGGAATTAATCAGCCTGAAAAGGTTGGAGAAAGTGAGGTGCAGGTTTAAGGATATCAGAGAATACAATGCATATGTGGAATATCTAAAGCTATGGGATGGGGATGGCGGTCCCAAGCAGTGGGAACTAATAATGCCAATTGTATACAAAGAGGAGAATGCCTCCAGAGTCTTTGGTCCTCCGATCTGCAGTAAAACTGTGAGGCTGGGCGCATGTCATGTCAAGGAAGGAGGAGGTGAAGAGCTTCCTCTGTTCCCGAAAGGCATCGAGTGTTTGAGCATCAAAGATCCTTTTGATGGTATGAGAAGCTTGATGGACATTCCAAGCATCGCAGACTGTAAGTTGAGGGTATGTGGGCTAAAGAGAATTCCTGGGATGCAGCATTTGGTGCTATTGTCCTCGAGTTCTCCTGCAGATTATTACGCTCCTCTGCAAAGCCTCGAGTATCTGAAATTGGATGCGTTAGATGACCTGCGTGCTCTAGTCGAGGCGGTTGCTGCTGCTGCTGCTGCTGCTGCTGCCAGGCCTTTGCCAGGGTGGATATCTGAAGGTGAAGGCTTTTGGGGTCTTAAAACTGTCTACATCTACAAGTGCTGCAAAATGAAGAACCTTCTGACCGACACGCTCCTGTCCCTCCTTGCAAACTTAGAAAATCTTCACATTCAAGAATGTGAAGTGATGGAGGAGGTCATAGCAGTGACCGAAGCAGATGATCTTACTTCCACTCTAAGCCTCCCCAAGTTAAGGACCTTATGTTTAAGGGATCTTAAGGCACTGAAAAGCATTTGTAGGAGGACGATAATGTGTAATTCTCTCCAATATGTAACACTACAACAATGCAAGAAGCTAGAAAGGATAGCACTTCATGTGCGCCTCCCTCATGACGGTGAAATACCTGGTAGCAAGGATAATTCTCTTCAGGCAATTCATGTTGGGAAAGATGAGAAGGAATGGTGGGAGTCAGTGAAGTGGGACAGTCCCCTGGACAAGTCCCTCCTTCGGCCTTATGTCCGATACAGATGACGCCGTGAGTTGGAAGCGTGCTACTGCAGTAACTTGACTCGGGAGGACGTGGTGCTGTGTCATGTGTTCTCCGTTGCTGCAAGCTATCAGTTCCTCTGCTTGCTGTTCTCGACTCGGAGAGGTTGGTGCTAAGAAGTGAATTTATATATCTGGACACATGATTTTTTCCCTCTAGGTTCTTCACTTTTGCATCTAATGTAAGAACGTATGGTTTATGGCAGAGTATGATCTGTTCACCCTTTGACTCCTCGTCCGTCTTTTGAGCTCCACTTCCTGTTCCATCGCAGCTAGAATCATCTACAGCTTACCCACTTCGTGCCTGTCGATACTTTCCTTCACCAAGTGGCGAGCACATTCGTTCGACTGTTTCGCCGCATTCATTGCACGAACTTTAAATCCACGTTTGCCGAAATCCAACACGTTCAAACATCGCGTCCCAGTCACCAACTGAAGACCCAAACCCTGGGGTCCGAACCGACCACCTCGAAAATCTTGTCTGCGGTCGGAGTCGTCGCTTCACCTTCACTCCATCTTCGAGTTCATTTTCCCTTCATTTTCGGTTTTTCTTTTGGTCTTTTCGTTTTCAAAGCGGTTTATCAGTGCCTTTTTTTTTTTTTGCGGTCGAAGGTTTTATAATACCTAATAAGTAATAAGTGCTTTTAAAGATCACTTTTTAAAAACACTCGAGAAGCCTATGCTTACACGTATTTATGGTTCTCTGGCGATTATTCACTGCTCGTGGGATACGACGTAAGACTAAAACGCCGTCATCTATATCTATTGCATACTCAAAACATTCAAACATTTTATTATTAAAAAAACTAAGGTTTCCCTTCTCCATAAAAGATCGACCCTTTATTATCAACAGTCCCTGAAACATGCGAGTAATCATCGCATACGGAGAACGAAAGCAATGGCATGACGAGACACAAGTTGAATCATTATACAGATTATTGGACAGTTCTGCCATTGAATAGGGCAAAAATCGTCCGTGCCAGTAAAAAGTGAGAAGAGCTTGCAATTCTCAGGGCCCATTTTAACGAAATTTTGACGAACTTGTTAGATCAGCAACACTTTCAACAAAATACCTGTAACCAATGGATTGTAATACTTCAATAACTTATCGGTATAAAATTAAGTCGCTCACACGTGTTAAAAGTTAATAATTTTCACAGAAAATTCATTTGATCTCACTTAGCAATGTTTATGTGGTTACAGGATCCACGAAACATTGGAGAAGAGAGAAGAGATTAGGAAGGGAAGGAATTCAGAGAGGTCATGCGCTCTGACGAGTCACGGGTCAACTGAAGAAAGAAAAGGAAGGGAGAGGATGGGAAAAAATTCAAGAAAAAATTCCTGAGTTAGTCACAACAAGTGTATTACAGAGCCAAGAAATCATTGACTCTCTCTTGCAAGGCCGGCAAGTCAAACATCCTAGAAGCAAGTGGATTGGCTTTCTTCAGCTTTATCTCTTTCCTGGAAATTGAGCCTTTGCATATGATTTAGGTTTCCTGATCAATAGATACTTGGTGGGTCAGACTGAAAACGAAAGAAAATGCCATTTCATATCCACAGAAGCTTTTGCTTGCTTGTCCACAGCCTACAGGCCCTTCTTCCCTGGAATTAGTAAGCCTGAGTCCAGGTACACTAGCTAAATCTATACTCAGAAGTTCATCATCCGAATTTGTTCATTACTTGACATAATATGTCCAGTCATGATGATTCCTTGAGTTAAAGAAGAAGGTAGTTTTCATATTGTTGTCAGCTCTCGTTTATAAAGTGACTGGGGCATCTCATGAAACACTCAGAGATAGCTGATGCAACCAGGCCTGCGGGAGCTCGGCTCCCCTATATCCAACATATTAAAAAGGAAAAACTTCATTCTCCCGATTATCCAGGCATAAAGAATCTTGAAAATATAGACCTCCTGATTCGCAATATTTGTATACGAAACTATTGCATGTTTTGATGATGTTCATGTCCCTCAGCCCAGAAACATCAGTAGAAATCCGAAGCATAAAACCTTGGGATGAGAAAAAGAAAAAAATAATAAACCTTAGGTGGTTCACCCAAGGTTGGGTCGCGACAAAAGTGGGGAATCACTTTTGGATCATCACAAAATGTGATCATGATGTCACCTTTTCTTTTGATCGAGATTATAAAGCGATGGGGAACTTGATACTTTTGATCTAAAGTCATTTGTCTAGTCCTCAGGGAGATCAATTGGTGTGCATATATCCACACGACTATGTAACTAGGAAAGATACCCTTCAATAGGGGTTGGAGTTTGGCTGCACAGAGAGCAACCTAATGTGTTGAATCGACAATGTTCGATAAACCGATCTGCCTTAATAACAGAGCATTCATGAACAATTTTCCATTTTTTTGAAGACTAGCCTTATCATTGGGACAGTTCATACTACAGATCCGACCGATACCGTCGCGTGTTCCAGGGAAAACAGCGATCTCAACATAGTATCTGTTCCTCCCATGGCATGACAAGTTGTGACATGCTCTGGCAAGTGGTCTAATTAGGTACCTGCACGAGTTCTTTTCTTCTGCAATCAAAGGCGGAATCGCATAGATGCAGTCGTGTGTGTAAATAGACATGTAACCTGGAATATATTTACCGTAGCCAAGGACGACTCCTTTTGATCCTTTACTTCTTCTTCGACGTACCTATCCATAGCAAAGAGAACAAAATCGTGCCTGCTCGGGGTGCATGAGATCGCAGCTATCTAAGGGCGGTTGTGCAGTTGTGCTCTCTGCACTCAGAAAATGCTAGTACGGCTCGACAAAAAAGATGATCCAACCAAAATAGGTAAAGTTCACTTGCAGTCGAGCTACGTAGCACAATCACACTTGAGCTTCATCCACTTTCATTAATATATACAAATACGGACAAGATATGTATTGACTACTGTATTGTATGCGCCATACGCGAGTTGGACATTATTACATCCCTTGGATCATGCGTGTCCTACAGGACCCGCACAATTTAACAATTCAACAGTTGCGGTGACTGGTGAAGTGCGTGCATAATGTATCCACATCACCGAAGAAAAATCCAATTCTCTTGCACTACCCGTATCTGACATACGGGTCAAGCAAGGACTTGGAATGGGGATGGTTCCACACCACCGATTTCCACCATTCCTTCTCATATCTTGAAATATCAATTTCTTGTAGACAATCAGAAGGAGGTTCCCCATCTTGAGGGAGTTGCACAAGGAGAGAGATGCATTCTAGCTTCGGACATTGGCATAGGGATGCTCTTCGGAGAGGACAGCTTACTGTCGCCCTACATATGCTTTTTAGTGCAGGCAGACCCACTAACTCCAAGGTCTTCATCTTATTGAGGGATAGAGCGGAAGCAAGATGAACATGATCAGCCTCACTCCTCGTATAGCTCCCACCGGTGCCCCCCTCGTGTTGACACTCCATATCTACTTACGTCATTGCTATGACCTCCTCAATTTGATCACACCATTTGATAGAAAGCTCCTCCAGGTTGGCAAGGACGGGTAGCAACACATGCGTCAGGAGCCTCTTCATTTTCTTACAACCATAGATATAGAGTACCTTGAGACCCCAAAACTTGTTACCTTCATATAGCACTCCTGGGACAGCAGGTGCAGCAGCACAGAGTTCTTCATCAGCTAGCACATGTAGATCCATCATGACTATGAGTTCGAGAAACTCTAGGCTTGGAAGAGGAGAAGATGAGGATTGTGACACTGACACCACATACTTCATGCTGTGTATTCCCGCCAGTGTGCACCTCGTCAGCTTTGAGTTTGTTATGCTTGGAATGTCCGTTAAGCTCTTAAGCCCATCAAGTGCATCTCGGATCTCCAAGTGTTGGAAAATATGGCTTCGAAATGGGTTGAACAATGAAATCGGATCGAGTAAAACAAATCGGACTTTGATGCATGATATCACTTTCTTTAAGGATTTATTTGCCCCACAACGTTACTGATGGTCACCGGCAAAAATCCTTCAGAATACAACAAAGTCTCAAATGAGAATACTAAACAGCAATTTTAGTATTTCTCCAGAATCTCTCTAGGAAATAATCGAAAAAATGACTGCCGTTTTTTTTCTTTCAGAAGGAAGACTCGAAATTATCACTTTGGTTCTTACGAAAATGACAAGTATAAAACAGTCTTAAAATACATGCAACTCTTCGTGAAAATTGCAAAACATGAACAGCCATGTCTTTTAGAAATGGGTTGAAAAATATGGCTTAGAAATGGGTTGAAAAATATGGCTTCGAAATGGATTGAACAATGAAATCGGATCGAGTAAAACAAATCGGACTTTGATGCATGATATCACTTTCTTTAAGGATTTATTTGCCCCACAACGTTACTGATGGTCACCGGCAAAAATCCTCCAGGATACAACAAAGTCTCAAATGAGAATACTAGACAGCAATTCTAGTATTTCTCCAGAATCTCTCTAGGAAACAATCGAAAAAATGACTGCCGTTTTTTTTTCTTTCAGAAGGAAGACTCGAAATTATCACTCTGGTTCTTACGAAAATGACAAGTATAAAACAGTCTTAAAATACATGCAACTCTTCGCGAAAATTGCAAAACATGAACAGACATGTCTTTTAGAAAAATTGTTCGAATAAACAAATGCGTCCCTTAGGAAGAAGTCGAAAACCAAACAATTGCAACCCTTTGGGGAACGTTGCAAATTGAATAAGTAATTTTTCCAAAGGTTGTCTCGAAAAGACACAAACAAAATTCGGAATAATAATAAATTTTTTTAATAAATAAATTTCGAATTTTCATTTTTATATTTTATTTCTGAAAATTCTTAAAAACAAAAACAACCTTTGATTAAAATTAATAACATAACAAAAAAAAATAAAGGGATTAGTGCTAATTAAATTGCAGGCGTGAAAAGTGCTAATCGCGCACTTTTTTCACGCGGTATAATGGGGTTTAGCCCCACCCGTTCATTCCTATAAGTAATTTTTCCAAAGGTTGTCTCGAAAAGACACAAACAAAATTCGGAATAATAATAAATTTTTTTAATAAATAAATTTCGAATTTTCATTTTTATATTTTATTTCTGAAAATTCTTAAAAACAAAAACAACCTTTGATTAAAATTAATAACATAACAAAAAAAATAAAGGGATTAGTGCTAATTAAATTGCAGGCGTGAAATGTGCTAATCGCGCACCTGCACGCGGGTATGATGGGGTTTAGCCCCACCCGAACATTCCTATAAGTACTCAAAGGATACAACAAAGTCTCAAATGAGAATACTAGACAGCAATTCTAGTATTTCTCCGAATCTCTCTAGGAAACAATCGAAAAAATGATCGCCGTTTTTTTTTTCTTTCGAAGGAAGACTCGAAATTATCACTCTGGTTCTTACGAAAATGACAAGTATAAAACAGTCTTAAAATACATGCAACTCTTCGCGAAAATTGCAAAACATGAACAGACATGTCTTTTAGAAAAATTGTTCGAATAAACAAATGCGTCCCTTAGGAAGAAGTCGAAAACCAAACAATTGCAACCCTTTGGGAAACGTTGCAAATTGAATAAGTAATTTTTCCAAAGGTTGTCTCGAAAAGACACAAACAAAATTCGGAATAATAATAAATTTTTTTAATAAATAAATTTCGAATTTTCATTTTTATATTTTATTTCTGAAAATTCTTAAAAACAAAAACAACCTTTGATTAAAATTAATAACATAACAAAAAAAAATAAAGGGATTAGTGCTAATTAAATTGCAGGGGTGAAAAGTGCTAATCGCGCACTCCGCACGCTGGTATGATGGGGTTTAGCCCCACCCGTTCATTCCTATAAGTAATTTTTCCAAAGGTTGTCTCGAAAAGACACAAACAAAATTCGGAATAATAATAAATTTTTTTAATAAATAAATTTCGAATTTTCATTTTTATATTTTATTTCTGAAAATTCTTAAAAACAAAAACAACCTTTGATTAAAATTAATAACATAACAAAAAAAAAATAAAGGGATTAGTGCTAATTAAATTGCAGGCGTGAAAAGTGCTAATCGCGCACCTGCACGCGGGTATGATGGGGTTTAGCCCCACCCGAACATTCCTATAAGTACTCAAAGGATACAACAAAGTCTCAAATGAGAATACTAGACAGCAATTCTAGTATTTCTCCAGAATCTCTCTAGGAAACAATCGAAAAAATGACTGCCGTTTTTTTTCTTTCAGAAGGAAGACTCGAAATTATCACTCTGGTTCTTACGAAAATGACAAGTATAAAACAGTCTTAAAATACATGCAACTCTTCGCGAAAATTGCAAAACATGAACAGACATGTCTTTTAGAAAAATTGTTCGAATAAACAAATGCGTCCCTTAGGAAGAAGTCGAAAACCAAACAATTGCAACCCTTTGGGAAACGTTGCAAATTGAATAAGTAATTTTTCCAAAGGTTGTCTCGAAAAGACACAAACAAAATTCGGAATAATAATAAATTTTTTTAATAAATAAATTTCGAATTTTCATTTTTATATTTTATTTCTGAAAATTCTTAAAAACAAAAACAACCTTTGATTAAAATTAATAACATAACAAAAAAAAATAAAGGGATTAGTGCTAATTAAATTGCAGGCGTGAAAAGTGCTAATCGCGCACCTGCACGCGGGTATGATGGGGTTTAGCCCCACCCGTTCATTCCTATAAGTAATTTTTCCAAAGGTTGTCTCGAAAAGACACAAACAAAATTCGGAATAATAATAATTTTTTTTTTAATAAATAAATTTCGAATTTTCATTTTTATATTTTATTTCTGAAAATTCTTAAAAACAAAAACAATCTTTGATTAAAATTAATAACATAACAAAAAAAAAAAAATGGATTAGTGCTAATTAAATTGCAGGCGTGAAAAGTGCTAATCGCGCACCTGCACGCGGGTATGATGGGGTTTAGCCCCACCCGAACATTCCTATAAGTACTCAAAGGAAATCCCACACTTTTAAATTGACCCACTTCCTCCCACTTTTTCTATGTGGGACAAAGAAAAAAACACTTAGTTTGTTTTCACAAGCAAACCTCCAACACCAAGTGCTGAACATCTTTTGGGAGCATGAGGGGGGATCTAGGTCCATCTCCTCTGACACAACACCCATGTAGCCTCACTGCTCTACTGCAAATGGGAAAAGTCACAAAAATGTTATTATCAATACCCCCAGGACCTTCAAGTAACTTAAGTTTCCACTCTCTGGGACCGCTGGCCGGTAAATGTTTCACGTACGAGTCATAGCTTTGGACATCGCCAAACTCGCAACTCAGCTGCTCCAACTTGCTTTCTTTTTCTAACATAGATGGATACCGAAGATGGACATGTTAACTCATCATTTTTAAAAATCTAACTTGGCATATAATAATCATCGTCATCAAATAACATATGATTTGTCATCTAAGCAAACGAAAAGATAACATTGAACATTTGCCAATAGTTTCGAGACTATATTGAACAAATTAAAAGTTCAGGGATAACATTATATAAGACAATTTACGTCATTTTTTTTTCCAAAAGACAAATTAAGAGTTTCTTGATTAATTTAAATGTTTCTTAATTGAAAGTAATGTTTTAGCCTTGAGCGGGCCTTTAAAAGACTCAAGGGGAGAAAACAGGTAGGAGATCCACCTTGAGGTGAGAGACCTCGTGCTGTCTCCTTGTATTTCCAAAGAAAAATATATGAGTGGGAATTAGAGAGGTGTTGAGCGTGCAGGTATAAGAAATGTAGTCGTGTCTACTCATCTAGATAACCAGGCAGGCCGGGCAGCCCCAACATGAGAGGTCAAACTCTTTGCCGTCTGGTCAGGTAAACCTGTAATTGAACACGAAGGATCCAAGTTGTATTCCTGATTAATTTAAACATTTTTTAATTGAAAGTAATGTTTCGGTGCACCTAATAGTGTTTGTCGTGTCTGACTGCTACTTTCAACTTTTTTTGGCCGCATTCTCTCCTTCCTAGTGCTTTCCTTCATTCCTGGCAAGAAATTTAGATCAGGAAAACTGTGCTGGTTGACTTGAAGTCACTGCTCTGTTTTATCAAGTCCTCCGAGGCCATAAGGCAGTTTCCGCTTCTCCAAAAACCTAACCCATCCAGTTGCTCTCTCTATATAATTTGAGCAGCAGGATCACCGTCCGTCTTCTCTCTTTGCATCTTCAGGTACGCTCGTCGTTTCTTTCTTTAGACAGCTAAAGCCACTTCCTTTTGCACGCATGATTTGTGAATCAATGAGCGGAGGTTGGGTGGCTTTGCCTTCTAGTAGCGTTATGAACTTTTAGACAGAGTTGATCCATCTTGTGTTCTTGATCTACTGGAGTCGTCCGAGTTTTTTGATGTACGAGATTAGAACTTAAATCCTTTGGTAAGTTTTTGTTTTCGAAAATTGATTTGGAAGAGAATAAAAAAGAAAATTGCTTCTTTTACCGAAAGCAACTTCAAAATCAAGATAACTTTCTTTTTTTCTCTTTTCTTTTCTTCTTTTCTTCCTTTTGTCAAATGGCCTTAGTGATGGCTGGCGACTAGACAAGGTCGGCCTTGCCCAGATCTAGCGAGGTCCAGCAAGCTGGCGAGGTTGAGCCTCACTAGGTCATCGCGAGGCTGGCGTTGCTTGCTCGTGGTTGGACGAGGTTGACCTCACCTAGTGTTGGTGAGGCTCGGGCCAACGAGGCTCGGCCTCTCTGGGGTCAATGACACTCTGACGAGGTCGCCGGTCCTCATTTGGCCAGTTGCCAGCTATGGTGAAGGTTGGCAACTAACTAAAGGAAGAAGAAGTAGGGGAAAAAAAGAAAAAGAAGAAGAAAAAAATGTAATAAAATTATTAAAAAATTAAAAGAACTTATAAGTCACAAAAGTATTTGAGGATTGTACCAAACACATTTCTATATAGGGAATAGAAATTTTGGATACTTACCTTAAACCTTCAAATGCTCAGAAACTCATCAAGAAAAAAGAATCAGAAAAAATCATTTTTGAACATAAATTATTTCTGGGAATGGTTATCAAACTTTTAATTTATTTAACGTGATCTTTGAATTTTTAATTTGTTTAATTTAGTTATTGACTATATGAAAATATTTTAATATAATTCAGGAACTATATAAAACATATATCAAAAGTCTAGAGATTATATCAAATAAATTAAAATTTTAAGGACAATATTGAATACTAAGCTAAAATTCAGGGATTATATTAAATAAATTGAAAGTTTAAGGATTATTTATATCTTTATCCCAAAAAAAAATGGCATGCAAACCGTAGTTTGGTAAACAAAAGACATATGTTTGGATTGTTTGCGGTAGATATGATCTCAATAGAAAGATCGCATTCAAAAGCAATCTGATCGAGAATCTCTCTTTTAAAGGTTTTGGGTAAATTTGTCCTTTCAGGTTGCAGGAATGGACACGGTGACAGCCGTGGTTCAAATGGTCCGTCCTTACACTTCCGCTAGTGTTCGTGGGAAGATGGATAACCTTCATCAAAAGCTGGAGAGACTAACTGGCAGGGAATCTGACATCCTTACGGAAGTTCAATATGCAGAATCAAGGCTCGGACAAAAAAGGAAGAGAGAAGTTGAGGACTGGCTGAGAAATTTCCAGAGATTTAAGGGCGACATCTCGGGATTAGAACCACGAATTGCAGCAGGGAGAGTTCTTCAACGGGTAAGCTTGGTAAATCAAATAAACCAATTGACCACGAAGGCGGAGGAACTTATAGATCAAGGTGGATTTTCTGGTGGGCTCACACATGCCGAAGAAGATACCAGGGCGTATGAGTTGGTGACTAAGGAGTTAGTTGGTGAGGCTTTCGGACAAAATCTAAATAAAGTGCTGTCTCGTTTGATGGAAGATGACGTATTGACCATCGGCATTTATGGTATGGGTGGAGTTGGAAAAACAACCCTTGTCACCCATATCCATAACCGTCTCCTAGAAGAGGCAAGCACTTCGAGGAAAGTATGCTGGGTGACAGTGTCCCAAGAATGTGATGTTCCCACGTTGCAACAAAGGATATCGAAATGTTTTAACCATGCCCTGAGAGAGGAGGAAGATGAGATCAAACGGGCAGCTGAATTGTCACACTTGTTGAGGAGAGAAAGCACTGTCGTTATTTTGGATGATCTATGGCACACTTATGATCTGCAGGAGGTTGGAATTCCACTTGGTGTGAATGCATGTAAGTTAATTCTAACAACTCGGTCCTTGGACATATGTCGGCAGATGGAATGCGATGAACTGATCAAGTTAGAGTCGCTTCCTGAAAATGAAGCCTGGCAACTGTTTGTAAAAAATCTTGGACGAGGAGTTGTTTTCACTCCTGAAGTAGAAAGTGTTGCGAAGTCTGTGGCAAAGGAGTGTGCAGGATTGCCTCTTGGGATCGTGGTGGTTTCTGGAAGTATGCGAGGGAAGGAGGAAATTCACGAGTGGAGAAGTGCCCTGAAAGAGTTGAAAGAAGCAAGGTTTGAAGGAAAAGGCATGGAAGATAAGGTATTCAGCATATTGAAGTTCAGTCTTATCCGCCTGAATGATCCAGTTGTGCAACGGTGTTTCCTGCATCTGGCACTGTACCCTGAGGATTTTCCAATTCCGATGCCAGGCTTGCTGCGAAATCTTGTTTATCTCAATTTCTTTAGTGACTTGAAAAGTCTCGAAGCACAGTATGATAGGGGTCACACCATTGTGAATAAATTAGTCAACGTGTGCTTGCTGGAAAGATCACGGCATCCCTTTTCCTTATATTTGCAGATGCATGATTTAGTTAGGGACATGGCAATCAATATGATGGGCTCTCAATGCATGGTGAAAGCGGGGCTAGGTTTGAGCACACTTCCAGCGCAGGAAGAATGGGTTGAGGACTTAGAGATAGTGTCCTTGATTCATAATTCAATAAAAGATATCCCAGCAGTGAGAAAGCAAAGTTGGGCTCTGCCTCGACTTTTGGAACTTCATATGGGAGATAATATCTTCTTGAAAAGCATAGATGGTTCGTTCTTTGATTGCATGCCCACTCTTCAAGTTCTAGATCTTTCCAGGACAGGAATTAGGATGTTGCCCAGCTCAATCTCTAACCTGGTGAACCTCACGCATTTGTTATTGTGTCATTGTCAATTGTTAAGGCACATGCCTTCATTGGCAAAACTGAAGGCATTAAGAACGTTGGATCTCTTTTACAGTGGGATTGAAGAAGTGCCTGCTGGGCTGCAGGAATTGGTGAATTTAAGATGCCTGGATTTTGATGCGTCACGACTAAAGCAATTGCCTCCTGGAATTCTGCCAGAACTCTCTAACCTGCAAACCCTTTGTCTTGGGGGTCAGGGCAACAGCTTGACAGTACAGGTTCAGGAAATAATGAGTTTGAGCAAGTTGGAGAGTCTGAGTTGCAGGTTTGGCGATGTCCAAAGCTATGACTTGTATGTGAAACATTTACAGGCCGGCGGTCCCAAAGAGTGGGAACTTGAGTTACTTGAAGGTCCTAGGGGTATTTATGATGGCATTGTTTCGAATTTTCCCATTTGCAGTAGAACAGTGAGGCTACAAGGGTGTTGTGTCAGAGGAGATGGACCTAAATCCCCCCCCATGCTCCCAGAAGATGTGCAGCACTTGGAGATCCGAGATGCAGTTGATGGGCTTAAGAGCTTAACGGACATTCCAAGCATAACAAACTCAAAGCTGACGAGGTGCACACTGGCAGAAATACATGGCATGAAGTATGTGCTGTCAGTGTCACAATCCTCATCTTCTCCTCTGCCAAGCCTAGCGTTTCTCGAACTCAGATCCATGATGGATCTACATGTGCTAGCTGAAAAAGAACTCTCTGGTGCTGCACCTGCAGTCCCAGGAGTGCAATATGAAGGTAACGAGTTTTGGGGTCTCAAGGTACTCAATATCTATGATTGTCAGAAAATGAAGAGGCTCCTAACGCATGTGTTGCTACCCCTCCTTGCAAACCTGGAGGAGCTTTCTATCGGAAGTTGTGATCAAATGGAGGAGGTCATAGCAATGCCGGAAGTTGATACGGAGTGTCAGGACGAGGGGGACACCAGTGGGAGCTATACGAGGAGTGAGGCCAATCATGTTCATCTCGCTTCCGCTCTATCCCTCAATAAGATGAAGACCTTAGATTTACGGGAGCTTCCTGCACTAAAAAGCATATGTAGGGCGACAATAAGCTGTCCTTCTCTCCAAAGAGTATCCTTATTCCTATGTCCGAAGCTAGAATGCACATCTGTCCTTGTGCAACTCCCTCGAGATGGGGAACCTCCTTCTAATTGTCTACAAGAAATTAAGATTCAAATAGGTGAGGCGGAACGGTATAATCCGGTGGTATGGGACCATTCCCTTTCCAAGTCCTTGCTTGACCCGTGTGTCAGATACGAGTAGTGCAAGAGAATTGGGTTTTTCTTCGCTGATGTGGGTACATTATGCACGCACTTCACCACAACTGTTGGATTGTTAGATTGTGCGGGTCATGTAGGACACGCATGATCCAAGGGATGTGATAATGTCCAACTCGCGTATGGCGCATACAGTACACTAGTCAATACATATCTTGTCCATATTTGTATATATTAATGAAAGTGGATGAAGCTCGAGTGTGATTGTGCCACGTAGCTCGACTGCACGTGAACTTTACCTATTTTGGTTGGATCATCCTTTTTGTCGAGCCATATTAGCATTTTCTGAGTGCAGCGAGCACAACTGCACAGCCGCCCTTAGATAGCTGCGATCTCATGCGCCCCGAGCAGGCACGATTTTGTCCTCTTTGGTACGGATAGGTGTGTCGAAGAAGAAGTGAAGGATCAAGAGGAGTCGTCCTTGGCTACTGTAAATATATTCCAGGTTACATGTCTATTTCCACACAAGACTACATCTATGTGATTCCGCCTTTGATTGCAGAAGAAAAGAACTCGTGCGGGTACCTAATTAGACCACTTGCCAGAGCATCTGTCACAGGTTGTTGTGTCATGGGAGGAACAGATACTATGTTGAGATCGTTGTTTTCCCTGGAACATGTGACGGTATGAGTCGGGATCTGCAGTATGAACTGTCCCAATGATAAGGCTAGTCTTCAAAAAAATAGAAAATTGTTCACGAATGCTTTGTTATTAAGGCAGATCGGTCTATCGAACATTGTCGATTCGACACATTGGGTTGCTCTCTGTGCAGCCAAACTCCAACCCCTATTGAAGGGTATCTTTCCTAGTTACATAGTCGGTGGATATACACACACCAATTGATTTCCCTGAGAACAAGGCAAATGACTTTAGATCAAAAGTATCAAGTTCCCCATCGCTTTATAATCTTGATCAAAAGAAAAGATGACATCACGATCACATTTTGTGATGATCCAAAAGTGATTCCTCACATTCTCTCTAATAAATAATTTTTGTAGCCATAAAAATTGATCACTAAGGCTAGGGGAGGGAAAGGGGGGGCCATTTGTTTCTTTCTCAGGTACTGTTCCTTTTTTCCTCTCTACTGGGCGATCTGCTCACTGTTCATACCATCTCCTCTTCTGCTCAGCCTTTGAGATTCTACCGTTGGTTTGGCTCGATTTTTGGTGGGCTTCTTCCTCTGCCTGCCATCCATCTTTCCACCGAACGGTTTCGTCCGGTTTGCCCCCCCAAGTCGTGCTTGAAGAAGCCCTTTCTCTCGCCCGTTTCGGTGCCCTATTTTGCTGTTCGGGCTGCTTTAAGGGCTAGCGGTGGTTTTGTTGGCTCTCACCACTCCTCCTCGGCCCTTTGCTTCCTTCCCTAGTATGGATTCTTTTCCTTTGCTGTAGAGGGTGTGCTGGAGAGTTGCTGGGCTATTGGAGGGTTGTTCTGTTATGGCATCTACCTCGGCCGAGAGAAGTAGCCTCCTTGTTGAGGCCCACCATGGTGCTGTGAGGGATAAGGGGCTTAGCCCTCCTTCTTACGCTGTAGAAGGCCGGCCTGCTGAGAAGTCCGGTCATCCCTCTCAACCTGGTGTCAAGCCTTCGCCAGTCGATGATGGGATTAGACTTGGACTGCAGTCGAGGCCGCCTCGTGATGGGCGTTCTAGGGGCCGTAGTCGTGCTCGTGCCCCTTTTAAGCGGCGTCAGGCCCCGGCTAAGCTGGCCAGCTCTTCGAGGCCTCCCTAAGCTCGGTTATGAGCTAATGTGGCGCAATTAGCAGCAAAGGGCTATGAGCTGTCTTTTGTCCCACCTTCTTCTGTGGGCGAGAAACCTGTTGTGAACTTATCCAGCGAGGTGTTGCAAGCTGCGGACCCCAAGTGGAGTGAGTACTTGGTTGGTTACTTTATAGGGAAGAGGCTCCCATTTTAGCTCGTAGAGGATGCGTTGAAGAATACCTGAGGGACTAAGCTAGTTGATGTACTGGCCAATGACCAAGGGTTCTTCTTCTTTCATGTTCCAGACCCTTTGTTCTGCAGGAAGATTTTGGAAGAGGGGCCTCTAATCGTAGCACGGGTGCCTCTTATCTTGCAACAGTGGAAGCCGCTGTTGGAATTTAAAAAAAAAAAACAGTCTTTGGTCCTGGTGTGGATTAGACTCAAGAATCTTCCTCTTGATCTATGGTCCACACCGGCTATTAGTGCCATAGCAAGCTCCATTGGTAAGCTCATTTATGTCGATCAACATACGGAGGGTATGAGGAGAATTTCTTTTGCTCGAGTATGCGTGGATATCCAAGCAAAACAGCCCAGGGTCTCGGAGGTTGTCGTGAATGTGGATGGAGTATCTCGTTCGATTGCCGTTGAGTATGAGTGGAGGCCCGTGGAGTGCCTCAAGTGTGGCGTGTTTGGCCACAAATGTGAGATCTCTCCCAATCCCTCTGGCCCGAGGACGTCACCGGTGCAGGCCAATATGGCCCTTGCTTCTTTGGACCCTGTCCAGCCCCTTGCCCCTGTTTCGGATGCCCCGGTGGTACATGAGCAGGCTTGGAAGCAGGTCAAAAGCAAGAAGAAGAAGCCCCCTCCTCCAGTGGATTTCAACTCGACCTCCCAGGTTAATACGAGCGATGAGGGCCGTGCTCTGAAGCTTAAGGCTGTGGCAGTGGAGAAAGGGTTGCCTTCTACTTTTGGTCCGAATCAGGCTAAAGCTGCCCCTGCTTCTACGGATGAGATAGGCAGCCCTTCGAAGACTCTCTATCCTGAGTTGCCCAACCCGGGAGAGGTGGTAGGTGAATTGGTTGAGGTGGGCTGTTCTTCGGATGAGGATCTACTTTTTCCAGGCCCCTCTTCGAAAGCATCTACTGCTAACAACAGGCCTGAGACCTTACAGGACAAGCTACTCGCTCTCACTCTTGACCCTCCCCCTCCGGCGGTCCATGTTACTTCGCCATCCACGCGGCGAAATGTCTACAAAAGGAGGTAACCCTCATTTCTTCCTTTTGTTTGTAAATATGTATATAGGTTACTAGAATATTAGGGGTCTTGTTGCCCCTCTTAGACAAGCGAAGGTTTAGAATTTTGTTTTGGCCAATCGGTTGGCTCTGATCGGTTTAATTGAGACTAAAGTTCCCCATAATATGTTTGAAGCTATTTCTGGTAGTTTGATGTCGAACTGGTGTTGGGTGGCTAATCTTGAGCACTCCCATCGGGGAAGGATCTGGGTTGACTGGAACCCTTCCATTGTCTCCTTTGAGCCCTTCTCATCTTCGGACCAGGCGATTCATGGGAATCTCAGATGGTTGGATTCGGGAGCTGTCTGTTGTGTCACTATCGTTTATGTTGAGCACTCATTCACCTCCGGGAGACCTCTTTGGGAGGATCTTGTGCGTAGGAGTTCTACTTTACAGAATGTGCCGTGGCTTGTTATGGGGGACTTTAATGCTATTAAAGACCCCTCGGACAGGCTTGGAGGTTCGGACTTATGGTTACCGTACTTTAATGAGTTCGGACAGTGTCTAGATCAGGCGGAACTGGAAGACCTCAGGTATGTGGAGTTCCGTTACACTTGGTCTACTTCTACGGGCCCTTCTCGCAAGACCAAGAAGATTGGTAGAGTCCTGATGAACTCCTGTTGGAGCCAGGTTTTCTCCTTCTCGGAGGCTTCCTTCCTCGCTCTTGGGATTTCCGACCGCTCTCCTATGGTGGTCAAGGTCGAGAACCTGGTGTTTCGGAGAAGGCCATTCAAATTCTTTGATTTTTGGATGAAGCACCCAGACTTTGAGACAATTGTGAAGCAAGTTTGGGACTCATCAGGAGAGAGGACTCCTATGTACAGGCTTGTTTGCAAGCTGAAAGCCCTGAAGTGTTAGCTTAAACAGCTCAATAGAGATTCATTTTCTAATATTTCCGTAAGGACTGCAGAAGCTAGGGAGGCTTTAAGTCAGACTCAGCTTAGCCTCCTTCAAGATCCGTCTAGTGTCATGCTTGCGGACGTGGAGAGGATTCAACGCCGAGCCTTCTTGGAACTTCGCTCTCAGGAAGAGTCTTTCTTTAGACAGAAAGCTAGAATCAAATGGTTGAAGGAGGGAGACCGAAATACGAAGTTCTTCCACCATTATGTCAGCAAGAGACAATTGAGAAGCAGAATTCTTTCTGTGGTAGATTCTCTCGGCAACCAAATCAGCGACCCACAGCTTGTCCAGCAACATTTTGTGGAGTACTACCAAGACCTCCTTATGCCTCGGGTGGAGCACATTACTCCTCAGGTTTCAGAGATTCGGCAGATCATCAGCTCTCAGCTTAATGATGACTAGATCACCTTTCTTGCTCGGCCGATCACCAACTTGGAGATTCAGGACACTCTGTTCTCTCTTGCTCGGGGTAAGGCCCAGGTCCAGATGGTTTCACAATTGAGTTTTTCAAGGAGAACTGGGGGACGGTTGGTCAGCTGGTCACGACAGCCGTTATGGACTTCTTCACCTCAGGAAGAATCCTTAAAGAAATCAGCAGCACCATTTTGGTCCTGGTGCCGAAAGTGCCGAATGTGACTACAGTCGACGACTTTAGGCCTATTGCGTATTGTAATACTATTTACAAGCTAATTACAAAATTGTTGGCGAATAGGGTTGCTTCTATGCTAAAGGATCTAGTGAGCCTGAGTCAAAGTGCTTTCGTTAAGGGGCGCAGGATCAGGGATAACATCCTCTTAGCTCAGGAACTATTTTCTAACTTCCATTTGGAGCCTTACTTACCGAAATGTGTTGTTAAAGTCAACTTTAGGAAGGCCTATAATACCGTAGATTTGCGGTTTCTTGAGTGTGTCCTCCTTGCTTTTCGTTTCCCTGATCGTTTGGTTCAGCTCATCATGACTTGTGTGCGGACTCCTCGGTTTTCTATTGTGTTAAATGGGGAGCTCCATGGCTTCTTCCTTAGTGGGCGTGGCCTGCGCTAGGGCGATCCCATATCTCTCTATTTATTCACTCTGGTTATGGAGGTTCTCTCAGGGATTCCCAGGAGGTGTTCGCTTCAGCCGGACTTCAGTTTCTTTTGGAGATGCAAGCCTACCTCCCTCTCACACTTGTTCTTTGCAGACGATGTTTTCCTCTTTTGTGAAGGACATGTGCCGTTTGTGACACTCCTCAAGGAAGGTCTACAAACGTTCTCTACTTGGAGTGGCCTATTACCGAATTCGAGGAAGAGTGAGGTGTTCCTGTCAGGAGGCTCGCCTTCCTTAAGGAATCAAATCTTGCAGGTTCTTGGATTCACATAAGGGAGCTTACCAGTTCGGTACCTAGGAGTCTCAATTATTACTTCGAGGCTGAGGAAGACAGATTGCGCTACTCTAGTTAGGCGCATCACCTCGAGGGTACAGTCCTGGACTCATAGGCTTCTGTCTTTTGCCGGCCGTCTTCAACTGATCAGGTCAGTTCTCCATGCTATTCAGGCCTTCTGGGCAAGTGTCTTTATTCTTCCTGCGGTAGTGCTGGACCAGATTGAACGTATTCTTAGACAATTCCTTTGGCAAGGCCCCGAGTTGGGCAGAGGGGGTGCTAAGGTCTCCTAGGATGATGTATGCCTTCCTAAGGCGGAGGGCGGTCTTGGCATCCGTAGATTGCATGAGTGCAACAAGGCGGCCATGCTCAAACATATCTAGATCTTGTTTTCAGATAAGGAGTCACTGTGGTGCAAGTGGATCCATTCCACCTTCTTAAAAAGAAAGAATTTCTAGGTCGCTACAAAGCCGACTTGTTGTTCTTGGGCTTGGAAGAAGATTCTTCAAATCAGAACAGAATTTCGGCTTAGCTTCTTTTGGATAATAGGTGATGGCCTATCAGTATCACTCTGGTTCGACAACTGGCACCCTAGGGGCCCCTTGAACTTATATTTCTCATATTCGATCATCTACAGCTCTGGTCTCTCTAGACAAGCCTCGGTGGCTGACCTTTTCTCTGAAGATGGCTAGGCTGTCAGGGCGATGTTGGAGTCTTGGGATTCACCGCTTCCTTTCTTGTCTGGAGACCAAGATCGTTTTTGTTGGAGAGAGAGCTCGTCCGGCATGTTCTCGGTCGGCTCGGCTTGGGAGGCTTTGAGGCGGAAGAAGGCACGTGTCAGTTGGCATTCTTTCATCTGGAACAATGATATCCTGCCACGGTACCAATTTCACCTTTGACTCATCACCAAGTGTAGGCTTCCTACCCAGTCTTTCTTTATGTCTTATGGTAGGATTGATGTTACTTCCTGCCCTTTTTGCAATGTTATGCCTAACTCTGTAGATCATTTATTTTTTGGATGTCGCATTACGGCTAGTATTGCTTTCTTTTGGGCGGCTAGGTGTAATCTTCCTTGGCGGAATAGACCTTGGCTTGATAATCTACGTTGGGCCACAACTATGCTTTTGGGCAAGGAGTTTTATAAGTGTGTTGCCCGCTGTTTTTTTGGTGCGATGTGCCATAATATTTGGAAGAACAAGAACAGCATTCTCTTCAGGGGGGGAGAGGTTTCTATTCCGGCCATGAAGAAGCATCTCCTTCAAGTTGTTAAAGACAAGACGGTCACCTTCAGGAACGTGGAGGACTCCATCAAAAATAGAAGGTTGCAACGCTCTTGGGATGTTGACCCCATTATCTTCTCTAGGGATCAGACTTAAGAGTTTTTGGCCGGTTTGGTGCCTTTGGCTGCCGATTGTGCTTGCCGCCTGGTTTTTCTTTGATGTTCTTGTTGTAGCCGTTTGGCTTTTCTTGCGGCTTCCTTTCACTCATTTAGAGCCTGTTCTTCATGAATGCAAGTTTTTGAAGCCGTCTCGTTTGTACAGTTTGGCTTCCCCAATATATTGCTTACTTTTACCAAAAAAAAAAAAATGGATCACTAATCTAATGTACCTTAATGATAATTTAGGTCATGTACTGAGTACTTTCCCGTGCCAATTTGGTCATGCTCCCTTAAGCTATTGAATATTTTCCACTAAATTTTGACTGCAAGAAATAAAATTATGCATCTTTCCTGAAACGATTTTGCCATATGCAAATCACGTCAATGCCACATCAGGCTCTTCCAACCCCTTATTGATGAGGAATTCAAAATGAAAAGAAAAGTTGAGGGTTAGAATATGGTGATGAAATGTCAAACACGAAGTTGAGATTAACAAAAAGAGCCCTCACAACATGAGATTTAATACAGAATTACTTTACACATATTGATATATAAGCCATTAGAGAGAGAGAGAGAGAGAGAGAGAGAGAGAGAGAGGCCTGTGTCACGGGCCGAATGATAGCCGATCCGAGAGGTTCCCAAGGAGCGATCGCGACTCACCCGTGGACCTCCTACTCTCACTCGGATTCCCACCAAACCTTCTCCCCGAAGTTTCCAAGGGCGGGCGTCACCGTCATTAACCTCTCTTTATTCAATGTCGGTAGTTGATAGCTTTCATTTATGTCGGTGGTTAGTAGCCGCCATTAGTGTCGGTAGTTGAGGCCGTGCGATCTTGTCCGCCGATAGAATTCTAAATCAATGGTTGTAAGCCGAGGGCCTCAACTATAAGAAGGGGTGTCCTCCTTCATTTGTAATCATCAACTACTTCTGCAATTCAAAGCTTAAGTCTTTCCAGAACTCCTCTCTCTAGAAACTCTTCCTCTCTCTACGATCCGGGTAAGCGAGCGAGTGCGTTCGATCGAGCAAGGCTTGGGTTAGGTGCTTGGTGATCCAATTCGATCCATAAGTGCCCGAGTTGCAGCGCGGTCGCGATCCAATCAATCGGCCCGTGACAAGTGGTATCAGAGCTAAAGAGAGATCTGTTTCCAAGAGATTGAGGTATGCCATCTGTTCGAGAGAATGTCGAGCCAAGAAGCGGCTATAGATGGAGAGGCCGTGCAAGTCGAAGAGACTCGCGGCCGAGCAAAGAAAATGGAAACCTCAGTGGATGCCGTGGCTACGTTCAATGAGAAGATCGGGAAGGTCCGGAGCGCCGTGCTCGAACTCATGAAAGGTCTTGACGATGTGCAAGACCGGATCATGGAGGTTGAGGGCTCGCTCCATGAAGACTTCACGACCGGCATCAACCAAGCCATAGCTTTGTTGTTCGACAAGGACGAAGCTCTCAAAGCATCGATCGATGGTTTGAACGAGCGCGTCCAAGTGATCAAAGAGGTAAACCCGTGTAGGGACGAGGTCGAAGCCATGAAGGCAAAGATCCAAGAGCTCAAGACCGAGCTCGCCCTATGCAAGCTAAGCATCACGAACGGTGTGATGCCTACTCAAGCGGTGCCCAAACTTGAGGTGCCAAAGCCAAAGGAGTTCAAAGGCGAACGATCCGCCAAGGAGGTGGACAACTTCGTCTGGAGCATGGAGCAATACTTTGGCGCCGTCAACATCTAAGACGAGTCGATCAAGGTACGAACCGCTTCAATGTTCCTGTCTGATACGACAATGCTCTGGTGGCGCAATAGGTGTGACGAGACTAGGCGCAGTGCCAATCCCGTGGAGTCATGGGATGACTTCGTAAGAGAGTTCCGAGACTATTTCTTCCCCGAGTTTGCTCAACAAGAAGCCAGTAGCAAGCTCCATCGCCTCGAGCAAAGAGGAGCGATCCGAGAGTACGTAAAGGAGTTCACGGAGCTCAAACTCCAAATTCGCAACCTAAGCGAAGAGGAGGCTCTCGGGGCGTTTATGGATGGATTGAAGCCATGGGCGCTGCTTGAGCTCAAGCGAAGGGACGTGAGTAGTCTCGCGCGAGCGCTAAGCGTGGCAGAGTCACTCGTCGACCTCACCAAGACCAAACCAAGGAGTCGACCAAGAGAGTGGAGGTCGGATCGATCCGAAGACGAAGGAAGAAACACTCCTCGAGGCACGCCTAATCAATGCGGCCGAGTCAAGACGTGGGGAGAAGGGTCTTCCAAGCCGTCCTTCCAAAGGGGTTGACTGCCGACGGACTACACGAGTAAGTTCGATCAACCTCCGCCCTCTCCTTACTTCATTTGCAAAGGTCCGCACTGGACCCAAAAATGCCCGAAGAAAGGTCGAATCAACGCCCTCATTGCCATCGAGGAAGAAAAGGAGGACTCGATCCAAGCTCGATCGCCGTCCAAAGAAGAAGGGATTGCACCAAACACGGACATGTTCTTCGTGGAGGTCGAAGTGTGCGGCCGAACGCTTTACGCTTTGGTTGACACCGGCGCATCGAACATGTTCATGTCAACCGAGGTAGCCAAAGCCTTGGTACTTCATGTGGAGCCATCTGGGAAGTCGTACAAGCCCATCAATTTGGGCGACTTCCATGGCGTAGGAGCAACTCCCGATGTGGATGTCAAAATTGGCGGATGGAAAGGTAAAATGGCGTTCGAGGTAATCCCTCTTGACGATTATGATCTCATCCTTGGTATGCAATTTTTCCATAGTGTGGGAGCCATGATCGACATGAGGACCGATGATCCTCGACCAAAAATGCCCACATCGATCCGACGCCTCGACAAGAGCTTGAAGGCCGTGATGCGCATCAACAAACTGTCCGAGATAAAGCCGAAGGTCGAGTTGGATCCTACCCCAACAAACGCCATGCCAATCCAAGTGCTCTTCCCCTAGGTTGAGTGCTCGTCGCATGCCACGCCTAAGCGAAAGGTGGAGTCGCATGCCAAGTCTGAGTTCATCATTGAAGGTTGTGGTCCTTCGTTCATGAGCGTCCGAGCGAAGCGAAACAAGAACACGAGAGCTCATGCCAAAGCCCGTAAGGCTGCCTATCAAGTTGTGAGCGATGAGGACGTCGCTCGATTGAGTGGGGGAGAATGTCACGGGCCGAATGATAGCCGATCTGAGAGGTTGCCAAGGGGCGATCGCGACTCACCCGTGGACCTCCTACTCTCACTCGGATTCCCACCAAACCTTCTCCCCGAAGTTTCCAAGGGCGGGCGTCACCGTCATTAGCCTCTCTTTATTCAATGTCGGTAGTTGATAGCTTTCATTTATGTCGGTGGTTAATAGCCGCCATTAGTGTCGGTAGTTGAGGCGGTGCGATCTCGTCCGCCGATAGAATTCTAGATCAATGTTTGTAAGCCGAGGCCCTCAACTATAAGAAGGGGTGTCCTCCTTCATTTGTAATCATCCACTACTTCCGCAATACAAAGCTTAAGTCTTTCCAGAAATCCACTCTCTAGAAACTCTTCCTCTCTCTACGATCCGGGTAAGCGAGCGAGTGCGTTCGATCGAGCAAGGCTTGGCTTAGGTGCTTGGTGATCCAATTCGATCCATAAGTGCCCGAGTCGCCGCGCGGTCGCGATCCAATCGATCGGCCCATGACACCTGTCTCTGTGCAAGCGCGCGTGTAAAGATAGAGGGATTGGTAAATTGGAAGAACTCATGAATTTAATAGTAATAAAAAAAAAATAAAAAAGAAGAGATTGTTAAGAGGATTTTAAAGCGAAATAGAAAGAGAAAATGGTTCACGGCCCTGGCCGCCACGTGCAAGGCCGACCCACACATGGCGGCAAGGTCTACGACAAGTACCGGTGCGCTTGGCTTGAGGTACACCGGTAATTCCCTTTTGAGATTTCTAAACTCCAATTTCATTTGCATGTTTTACTTTGTCATCAAATTATAGAGGAAAGAACCACACTAAGTTTGTTTGCATTTTAGTCTGGAGATATGGTTTTTGCATGTGGGCTTTGCCAATAATAAGAAGTAAAACAATCGTCTAATTTATTGGGAAATTTCCCATGAATTCGAAGGATATTTCCCAAAAAAATCCTAAAATTGGATGCAGTTGCTCTTTACCATTATTAGAAAATTTTAGACTGAGATGATCCATATTCTCCTCTAGTCTCGCAAAAAAAAAAAAGAGGAGCCAAAAATGGACTAAGTTTTTTCTCTTGATCAAATCTGGGATGCAAGGTATAACTTGGTAAACAAAAGCGATTGACTTTGTTCAACATACTAAAGATATAATAGATTCTCCATAAGATAAGACTCTGAGGACTCTGCAGGTTCAATAACATGCTTGAACTCAATGCACATCCTGGATCCACGAAACATCAGAGGTCATACAATTCAAGAAACTAAAGAAGGGGAAAGCAAAAGGAGGGAGAGGATGGGCAGAATTGAAGAAAAGATTTTGAGTTAATCACACCAAGTATAGGTGATATATAAAGAGCCAAAGGATCATTAATTCTGTCTTGCAAGGCCGGCAAGTCGCATAACATTCTAGAAGCAAGTGCATTGGCTTTCTGCATGCTTCTCTCTTTCCTGGATATTAAGCCTCTGAATATGAAGATTGATGAGCGTTCCTGATCTAAAGGAATATGGTGGTCAAAACAAAAAGAAAAGAAAATGCCATTTTATATTTCCGCAGAAGCTTTTGCTTGCTTTTCCACAGCGTACCAGCCCTTTTCTGGAAGTTCTTTGAGAAGGATTTAACTAGCTTGAGTCGTGGTACTCTTGTTAGTTATATGTACAAAAGTTAATCATCCAAATTTATTCACTTCTTAATTTCATGATATGTCCAGTCATGTGATTCCTAGAGATATAGAAGGAAGTTTTTAAATTGTTAAATTGTTATCAGCTCTTATTTATGTAGCAATCGGGGCATCTCATGGAACACTGAGAGATAGTTAATGTAATAAGGCCTGCCTGGGATTGGCTCCTGACATAATAAAAAGGAAAAAGTTCATTTTGCTGATTATCCAGTCATAAAGATCTTGAAATATAGACCTACTGAATAACATTATTTGTCTACATGAAACTAATGCACGTTTTGATGATGACCGCTCATGTGCCTCAGCCAGGAAACATCAGTAGAAATCCGAAGTGAAGATAAACCTTCAGTTTGGTTGGAAAGTTTAACTATATGGATATGATCTGTTTCCTGTTAGCATTTTTTTCATTGTTTAGGTTTGGGTGAGAAATTTTCCAAACTGAATCCAACACCACTACTGAATGATGTTTAAAGTCCCAACCTCTAATCATGCTCAAAAGAAAGAAATCCTGGTCTCCATGACTCTGGTATGAGTTCAAGAATTCTGTCCACTATATGTCTGATTCAGCTTAGTGATTTTAACTGATGTTTGTCACTACCAAAGCTTCTAAGTGGAAAGGTTTCTCCACTCAAGAATGCATTGTGACCTATGTGTCCGGGTGCTTAGTTAATTAGACTTGTCCATAATAATCTCCTTATTGTCAGACAGCAAATCAGATTTAGTTGTCGCTCGTTTTAGCTCAAGTTGTTTAACTATCTTCCCAAAGTGATGCACTGTTAGTGATGTAGACCATCGCTTGCTTTTATGTTCTCTTGGCTGGTAAAAATAAGATGTCACTGCATCTCTTTAACAGATACAATGGAGGTTCAGCATGTACATGAGCTTCAACTAAAGTCTACAGGAGGATGGAAATGTTATCCTAATCGATATCAGTTATTTTTTGGCTTAGTAAAATGTATAGTGTTGATAGCAACAACAGAATGATATTCAAATCAACTATAGATAGAATTTCTCTTCCACGTTGGACTGCTAAACTTGTCCTCTTTCAGGTAATAGGATGCAACGCTACATCAATGCAGCAGCGGAATTTGGTCATAATCTTCAGATCGTCTGAAGTCGCATCAGCAATTATGGTGATCTCAGTGGCAAGATGCACATCCTTGAAAGCGAGCTCTAGAGTCTTATTAGTAGAGGAGGAAACATGATTGTGGAAGTGGAACATGCTGAGTCAACCCTTGGAAGAAAGATGTTGAGAATTGGCTGAGCAATGTACGAAGGAAAAAGGATGAATTCTCAAGCTTAGAATGGGAAGTTGCAAATGCAGGACTTCTCTCAAGAATCACTTCATCGATCAACTTGGTAAATCGTATAAATCAATTGATTGAAGAGGTGAAGGAACTTAGAAAGCAAGGTGAATTTAGTGGTGCAGTCACACAAAATTATATCAGGGGAAATGAACTGCCGACAAAGGAATTAGTCAGCGAATTCTTTTAGACAAAATCTGCAAAAGGTATGATCTTACCTGATGAATGATTGTGTGGAGAACAGGAGTTTTTGGTATGGGAGGTGTTGGGAAGACCACTCTGATAACACATCTACAATATAAGCTTTTGAAGGCACATAACACTAATCAGATGGTCAGTTTGGTGGTTGTGTCCCAAAAATATAGCCCTGACGAGCCGTAATACAAGATTGCAAAATGTCTGAATCTTGATCTGTCAAATGTGGATGACAGGGTCCATCGAGCTGGAAGATTATTGAACTTCCTAAGGGGAAAAAAATTTGTTCTCATCTCGGATGATATACGGAATATGTATGATCCAAAAGAGGTGGGACTTCTGCTAGACAAGAACGGCTGTAAACTGATCCTGACAACCAGGAAGCTGGATGTGTGTCACCAGATGGAATGCCAAGTTTCTGTCAAAGTAGAGACTCTCCTTGAGAATGAAGCTTGGCACTTGTTCATGAGGAATCTACGGCACACAAAAGTCTTCCCACCTGAAGTAGAAAATATAGCAAGGTCCGTCGCACAGGAGTGTGCAGGTTTGCCTCCTGGGATTGTGGCGGTTTCTGAAAGCATAAGAGAACGGAGGACATCCATGAGTGGAGAAATGCATTAGAAGCATTGAAATAAGCAAACTTCACAGAAGGATGCATACAAAAGGTATTTGGTGCTCTGAGATTTAGCTATACTCCACTAAATGATGCGACGGCACAACAGTGTTTCCTGCATATGGCATTATATCCGGAGGATTACACGATTGAAAGAAGTGAGCTCATCTGGTATTTCATGGATATCCAATTGATATACAGCAGAAGTCAGGAAGTGGAGTACGATAGGGGGCATGCATTGGTGAATAAATTACTTAACGTCTGGTTGTTGGAAAGTGCGAAACGCACAAGCAACTCTGGACAAGAAATAGAGGAATTGAAGATGCATGACTTGCTCAGGGACATGGCAATCAACATGATGAGATCTAGATATATGGTGAAAGTAGGTTGCATTTGAAAAAGATACCTGAAGAGGTAAAATGGACACAGAATCTGGAGGGAGTCTCCTTAATGGGAAATCTCATTGAGGGCATCCCAAAGGGATAGCGCCCAAGTGTCCTAGACTCAAGTTCCTTTGCTTGAGCAATGACACTTCTTGAAGGCATTACCTTGATGCGTTCCTTGAGAACATGCCTGCTCTCCAAGTTCTTGATCTATCTTGGACAAAAATCAAGTGTCTGCCAAGTTCAACATCCAACTTGAAGAACCTCATTGCACTGTTGCTCGGGGGTTGCAGGGAATTAGAATTAGTCCCGTCTGTGGCAAAATGGAGGAGTTAAGAACTCTAGATCTGTGTGAAAGTGGAATCCGGGTTGGAGAGATTGGTAAATCTAAGAGTTTTGATTTGAATGGTTCAGAACTAAGGAAACTGCCACTTGGAGTTCTGCCGAAACTTGCTCACCTGCAATACCTTGGCAGTAAATTATATGTAGAAGGGAGATAATGAGTATGAGAAACTTGGAAGTTTTAAAATGCAATTTTGCTAATGAAAATGAATTTAATCTGTACACGGCATATCTGAATGATGAAAAAGGTCCAAAGAAATGGGAGTTGAGACTGGGATGTGTTAATAATGATGAGGCTCTAAGAGGAGGCATGGAAAATTGTAGTATAATCGTGAGATCGAGTGGCGTTGCTCATGGATGGCATGAATTGCTGATAATTGAAAGGTCTGTGGAGGATGACCTGAGAAGCCTAATGGACATCCCAACATTTCACCAGGTAACCAGCATGAAGGTCTGCATCATTGGGAGAGTTAAATCCATGGAGTGAGTGGTTCCCCTGTCCAAGGATTTCCTTCCACACAAATACACCCCTCTTTGAAGCCTCGAGTTTCTAAGACTAGATTCACTTAGAGGACCTCCGTGTCCTGGTGGAGTAAGAAGAGAACTTTGCTGCTGCGAGTGCATTCCCACAGGCACTATCCGAAGATAATACCTTCTGGGGTCTGAAAAAGCTTGAAATTAGTAAATGCTGCAAAATGAAGAAGCTGCTGACGCACATACTGCTGCCTCTCCTCACAAACTTGGAGGTGCTTTCTATCCAATGCTGCAGCGAAGTTGAGGAGCTCATAAAAGTGACAGGAGACAAAACAACTTCTATTTTAACTCTCCCAAAGTTAAGGACTTTAGTGTTAAGGGATTTACACACGCTGGAAAGCATATGTAACAGCTCAATAGTCTGTGATTCTCTTGAGTATAACACTAAAAGGGTGTTGCAACCTGAAAAGGATACCGCTCTGTGTATGCCTCCCTCAGGAGATGGAGCCACCTTTTCTTATCATTCTTTTGCAGTTAGTTGGGCGGAAGAAAGTATTCCATCCAGCATTTATACCCCATGATATATGTTCACATTGTGTCACTCATTCAATAGATAGATCATTTTCACGATGTGGTAAGCACGAATATTTAACTGAGTGACATTATAGATTGTTGGCTTGCAGCTGTGACATTGAGGGCGAGAGTTGGAGTCAGTCATGCTCTGTACAGCCATGTGTTCTTTTGGCTATGGCGTCAAGTCGTCTAGAGCTTCCTCTTTTCCTTGTTCACTTGTATCGAGCTCATGCTCCCTTAGCTCGGCATAACTGCGTTTCTTCATGCTTATCTTTATTTGATGACTCTAAAGCAACAGCGGTATAGAAGCCAGATATAGGAATATACGTCAACTTTATAGTTGATATTCACACATTATAGGCATTAGATCCTAAATATGTTCTAAATAAATATGTTTCATACCGATGGCTCAAGATGTGATCTGGGATAAAGGAAAACTAGTTAGATGATTTCTGGTATGTTAAAAATCCTATTCAATCAATTTTCAAATTGGATTAGAATTCCTAAGGTGGTCACGATGTGAGATTATGATAACTTATGATTTGTGAGAGTAGGTGCGAAACGAGTATGGCCAAGAGCTTCTTCACCGTCTGCAGAGCTAAAAAATGGAAGCTCTGCCACGTAGTGATTCAAAACTTCCATCTCTAGGACGGTTTACTTAACTTTCTTTTAGATTAAAAACGAAGCTCGGGGTTAAAGCGCGTAGACAGGTTTAGAGGGTTAGCTTTGACAGAGCAGACTGCTTCAGCATCACCATGAAAACATAACCATGAATATCCATTTGGCTCCACTTTGAGAGGTAACACGGTTCTAAGGCCTCAGCTTTGTCCCCATGTTTCCCAAATGCTCAGCCTTCTCCAAAATTTGAGCTTCTGGGGTTTCCTAATGTAAGTGGCCCATCAATCCGACTGGTTCTATCAGGACTCGGGTTCCACAAGAATGTTGCGCACTCAGAAAGGATCCCACTCCTTTCACAATTCCCTGATCGATGGTAGTTAAGCTTGTGCCAGAGCTTCTGTTCATGTAAGAGAGTTCGGAGAAAATAAAGAAGACAGGCGGTTATCGCTGGACTAAAGCCATCCCCATGCGGAGGCTTGTCTTCCATAATGCTTCGTCTACTTGTTATTTGAGATGTCAGTAGGACAACCCCATTTTACCACCCCTATCGACAACATTCGCTCTCTATGCAGCTAATTCCGAGTTCCAACCCACGTTACCTCTCAATATCATCCGCCAAACATAGAATAAAATAAAATAAAATCACTCGAAATCACAGTAGAAGCAAGCAATGAGAGGTTGCTGTTACTTATGGATAAGAAACCCTCTAAAGAAGAAACCTCTCTTGACCATGCGACAGAACTATGCATTTTAAGCACTCAAATCTTTTGCAATTTCTGTGACTTAAGATTCGAAATAACAGCATTGATTTACATCCCATTGCGTAGTTTTGGTTTCTTCTCCCCTCCTCATCGAAAAAAGTTGTCAAATAATAAGATTCTTGATGACTGTCAAATGGTTGAAAACTTAAATAATGCAAAATTAGCCCCAAATAAAGAGTTATCAGTCATTAGAAAAAGATGAAGAAATCATGAGTTATTAAGAAAAGCTGAGTCGTGCATCCCATTCAGGCATTAAACCAACTGAAGTCCTGAGACCTACAAGATCCAACGAATAAAAACCCGCTCAAGAAGCGAGAAGCTCCATTTAACGTAAGAGGTGATTATCACAAAACCAGTCTCCTAGAACTCTCAAAAGGCACACAAGCAACAGGAATATTCTCGTGAAGACACAGCACAACTTCTTCTAGATCTAGAATTACAGTGGTGCAAAGAAGAAGACCATCCTCAGAGATTGTACTAGACTCCTAAGTAATGTCCAGCTGAATTTAGGAATATTGGTTACCATCTCAAGAATCAAGACTCTACTAACTCTTTTAACAGGTAAGATTTCCTAATACTGAAGCTCGGACATACTTTCGGCACCAAGTTGCAAACACAAAGGTAATGTACACACATATGAGCAATTGAAGAGGTGGATACCAAATTCACCAGATGATGTTATACAGCCGATATTGACATTAAGCAAGTAGATAATACAGCCCCACTTCACTATACAGAAGTTGAACAATTCAGCCCTCGGACAAAGAAAACGCAGATTTGACAAAAGTTATGCTTAACTTTATTTGCTGCAAGGGCATCTCATGCTTACTACCTTCACAAGAATTTCTCAATGCTAGTGGTCAATGTGGACTTGGGAACAGCACCAATAACAGCATCTTTCTTCTCACCACTCTTAAATATCATGACAGTCGGTATGCTTCTGATGCCATATCGAGTGGCAACTGAAGGGCTTTCATCAGTGTTAACTTTGTAGCACTTCAATTTCCCTGCATACTGCTTTGCCAATTCATCAATGACAGGGTGGATCATTCGGCAGGGACCACACCATGGAGCCCAAAACTCAACCAGCACTGGAGATTCAGACTCCAAAACAAGTGATTGCCATGTCGCATCAGTCACACCAGCCACTACATCAAAAATAAGAAATGACTGTTAAGGCTCAAACATATCTCTTTCTGAATCACTCTTCCAATTTTAGAGTGGTGACCATCTCAGTTCCTCTAATCCATAACAAAATGCAGACCCAGAAAGCAAGATATGGCCTTAACCTTTTGAAATTTGCCTAAAAAACCAGGATTTCTCGTTTTCTACAGCAAACTTGTGCATATACTTGGCACACGAACAATATATAAGAGATCCCAAATTATGGTTGCATCAGTATATGACAGATCCCCAGTCATGGCTGCAATTTTTTCCATTTTCAGAATGTGCCCATGAAGAGCTTTCCAGAGAAGTTTTACCTATACTGCAGCACTATAGAGATTTGCAATGTGCTCATGCCGAGCTCAAGCTAAAGCATTCAACAAGTTCTGCTTTTTGTTGGTTATGAATGAGTTTGTCGGCAACGATTGCCCTAAAGTTCTAAGAGTTTTCATTTCCTCAAAACCTATGATAATCTCATTAATGATGTAGATTAGCAAGGGGATGCAATTATACGATAATATATCGGTACACCACAATTTCTATTTCCTCTAACAAGAGAGGACTGTATCCAAGAAAAACAAACCTTTCTTGTGCAATTTCTTTGGCATCACGTCATTCATTTGCAAAAAGTTGAGAACTAGAGCCTTCTTTTACACAAACAATAAGAATTAGGCTCGTTGGCTTCAAGGACACAGCTAAGGCGTCGTTTTTTCGCCGCAAACATTATTACTAAAGGTGGGTCTAGCAGAGAGCTCATCCACATATCAACAGAGAACTCTGGCGACACTTTTTATGCCTACTGTAATCATTTTGTGTAATCTCTTATAGCATAGGATAGTTCGTCCACGACTCACTGCGACCCAATACTAAGCCTTCAGTTCCGCAGAACTGAACTAGGCCAGGCAATCAAATCAAATGAAATCATATCTACGGATACACCGACGATAAATGAATCGAAGAACAAGTTCAGGTAACTCCACAAACGAGAGAAAAATCAGAGAAACACTGATATTAGCTTTTAAAAAAAAAAAAAAACGGAAGAAATGGCGTGAGCTTGAGGAATCCGACCTTCAACCGCAGTATCCTGAGCCTCGCAGACAACGGCCGGCGCACGCCTCGGGCGCTGGCTCGGAGATCTCAGCGACCGAGCGACCGAAACCGGCCCGATCCTCAACCCGCTGGCCTGCGGGAACGTGGCCGATCGCCGGCGGCCGGCGGTGGGGGCGAGGGAGGACGCGGAGGCGACCGGAGAGAGAGCGGCGGCGGACGCTGCGCCGGAGGAGCGGGGCACGGCGAGGGACTCGAGCACGGCGGCCATGGGAGACGGGGGACCGGGAGGCGCGAACGGCGAAGCGAAGAGACGTCACTGCGAAGGGCACGAAGAAGAAGAAGCGGAGAGTGGAGAGATTCTTTTCTAGGGAGAGAGGGATGTGTTTGGCTGGCGTTTGTTTGGAGGGTAGCGATGGAGTGGATGATGAGATCGGCAGTGGATGAGGATGAGGGTCACTTTTGGGAAACCATTGCATTAATTGATTTTGACAAAATAACAAAAATGTTTGAACTTTAACTTAGTAGACAATATCATCTTGAATTTTTAATTCGTTAAATATGATTCTTAAAATTTTGATAATTTTTTGAACTAATCCCTAAATTATATGAAAATATTTGATATTACCTCTAAACTTAAACTGATTAAAGTATAATATTATATATTTTCATATAGTTTCAAGATTAGTTATAAGATTTTACCTTATTTTCCCACCCAACTCCCCCAAAATATATATATATAGCACTAAACACAAAACGATTAATACCTAAGGTTCGGTTCATTTTGCGAAAATAAATAAGTTGAAAAACATTTTAATAAGCGATGCAATTGATATTTTTTAGAAAATATTTTTTAGATCATTCAATTTTTTTGCCAAAAAAATGCACCTTAAGGCTTTGTTTATTTGGCAGAAAATGATTTCGAGAAAATCAAAATTTTAAGAAAATGATAATATATATCTTTTTATGTTTGGTTGAAACCTAAGAATTAACTGAAAAATATTTTTCATTATTTAGTATGGAAAATCTAATTTGACTTTTCTAAATAAAACTATTTTTTTAGGGTAAAATAGACATAAATTATTGAGGTATCATTAACTTGCACATGGGTAACTAGGAACTGGGTATAAGCACCAAAGTCTTGATTTTGGACTCGATGGACCTTGACTCAAGTGCCAAGATCAGGGCAAGAGCACCTACATCCCGAGCTTGGCCTTGATAGATTGTGGCATGAGTGTCAAGTCGATGGGCCTAAGTGTGGGCATAGGGTTCCAAGTTTGGCCTCAGTAGACCTAGGCACAAGCATTGGGGTTCCAGACCTTGTCCTCCATAGACCCTAGATCAGGAGCTAGGGACCCAAACTCGAGCACCAAGGACTAGGGAATGGCCTTTGTAAACCTGAGCTTAAGATCCGAGGGCTAGAGCTTCAGCAACGAGGACTCTCGCCTGAGTGTTAGGGGACCAGTATCAAGATCCATGCTTGCCCTTTGTGAACCTAAGCTCAAGTGTTGGGGCATTGGTTATGGACACGAACACTAGAGCTTTAGGCTTTGGCTAATGGTAGGGGCTCAGGCATGGACATTGGGGTCTCGAGCTCAACCTCAATGGACCTAGGCACGGGCGCTCGGAACTTAGGCATGAGCATCGAAGTCGCACATCCAACCCTAATGGACTAGGGCTTAGGCACCAAAGACATGGTGCATGGTCTTAGATATCAAGGACTCAAGAATCAACATTAAGATTTATATGCCTAAGCATGGAGCTTCAAATCTAAGCCTAAATATCTAATCATATTTTGAAAAATGATTTTCGATTTTTTAAAGAAAAATTTATTTATCTGAATTTAATTATATATTTTTCTTCAATTATTAAAATATTTTTTGTTGATTTATTTTTTTAAGCGATTTAAATATTTAAAAATGAGGGAAATATTTTTCATGGAAGAGACGGACTCTGGACATAAAAATCTTGCGTGATCAAGGGCCGGACGAAAGAGACGAGATTAGACAAAGTCAACGAGAACGGCAGCACAGTGTCTCCATGCTTCCCTCGTGTCTTCATATTTTTCTCCGTAAAATGCAGTCTTCTTTTCAAACCAATGACTCCTCTCCTCCCAATTGGCATTCAAACACGTCCCTGTCTGTCTGAACCTTGGCACGACTCGTCCAAGCGACAATCACAGAATCGCACGACCCGTCGATGTTTACCATATTTTTATAAACCAAAGTAATTGCTCTCTCTCTCTCTCTCCTCTCGATGTATTTGCTTTAGTCCTGGTGGAGTGGGTGGTCGCGGTACTCCAATACGTTCTCATTCTGTCAAACCCATTTCCCGGTCAAAGTTCCAAAAACTTCACCAACTCTCTCTCTCTCTCTCTCTCTCTCTGTCTTTCTAAAACATGGAGAAGAAGCAAGGCCAGCTGAGCGAAAAAGAGCAGAATGATCGAATTCATCAACGGAACAAGGTCGAGGGGCACGACAAGTCCCCGAAAGAAGAAGTGCTGAGGCTAGCTGCGATCGCGGTCAGCTTCGACATGAGGCTGAGATCGTCGGACATGCCCGTCCACATGCAAGAGCACGCCCTTCGCTGCACCCGATCCTTCCTCGACTCATCCCCCAACCTCCCTCCCAACAACACCCACTTGGCTCGTGCTCTCAAGAAGGTACGTCACGAAAGACGTGATTTTGAGCGCAAAGAACGAGACTCTGTGCCATGAAAAAAAGACGTGATTTTGTGCGAAAAGAACGAGGCTTTGTGCCGCTTCTTGTTGATAAACCTTCGACAGAAATTTCATCGTTTCATGGGCTTGTCTGATACATCTGTATCGTTTCTTTAGTTAGTCGATCATCTTTTCGCCGTCTTGAATTTTGTGTTATTGCAGGAGTTCGACTCGGTGTACGGGCCGGCGTGGCACTGCGTGGTGGGGAAGAGTTTCGGATCGTTCGTGACCCACTCCCCTGGTGGCTTCCTCTACTTCTCTCTCGACTCGCTGTCCGTTCTCCTGTTCCAGACGGTGGTTCAAATGGTCACGGAACCGGCCAGGTCGTAGATGAAATTTGACCCGCTTCTTCTCGTCGCTATAGATTCTTGGAAATTTTTTCCAATCGCCCAATCGAATTGGATCAGTGGAAAGGAGGAATTTTGTAGTTTTCTAGGGAGATTGCTTTCCACGGGATTTCTGACTGTTGTGCTCGCTGCTCACATGCGATACATGATATCTGCTGTCATATGAGAGGGGACTGCAGTATTGCATGTATATGAAATACGATTCACGTGCTTTTTTTCCGCCCCCCTTCTTTTTTTCGTGCCTTTGCTTTAGAAATTAGCATATTCATTATTTTGGACAGTTACATTGCATGTTCTTGAACAACGCTCCTCCAGAAGGGAACAGCTCTTGAGAATTTAGGAGGATTATGCATCTATCAATCCACCCGGCCTTAACAAAAAAATATGCTTGATGAAATAGGTACCTGCACAAATGTCCGGATCTTGCCATTGACGAGTTTCCATGAAAGGGTGTCTCATATCCTCAATAGATACTCAAGTACGAATCATTTCTAGGTGGTAATGATTCGATCTGCTGTATGGGAGTTGCTATTGTTTTTTGGGAATCGCTGTGAATATTTCGTCATATCAAATCATCTTCGGGCGCTAGTGTGGGACCGACGAAGAGGTCCGCTTCTTTGACTAGTCGACGGGCGTGCCCTGTGGTCTTCTTGTTTTTCCCTTTCGAACACGCAAGCCATGGACACCACATCTAACGATTTTCTTTCGTCTCCTTAGGGCTTTTGCAGGCCCTAGGGCAAAGCAGTTTGAATTAAAGAAAGGGGGGCGAAAAATGGGTTGTGTCGTACATTTCGGTTGGCCTTCCCTAGATGGATACGTTACTTAAAATAGGGGCATTTGCTATTTTCTCGCTCGGTCTTCTGACTAAAGTCTCGACCCGTCTCAGGCTCTCAGTTTTGTGATTTCTGCTCCATTCCTGAGTCCTCACCATCCTCGCCTCTGTTTCTGCGCTGTCTATCAACAAGACCGACCACTGTCAAGGCAATTTTTTTCTTCTCGTCTATTGCAATGACCATAACCCCAGAGTCTCCAATTGAAGAACATGGAGCTTGTCCTGTTATTCAGGTCACAAACTCTGAGTGGTTACAGCTTATTACTCCGTTTTGTGTACTTGACTCCAGTGAATGGATCGATCATTACAAATTGTGTCCAAGCGGGACGCTATGCCACAGCGCGGAATGTATTTTTTCATGGTTTTTTTTGTGCGGAATGCTGAACCGTAGCCCCTCCCCGTTTACACACAATGCAAATGAGGCTCCACAAAATCACCAAGAAATACATCCGCTTCTTAAACCAGGGGTCTTTTAGCTCGGTAATGATAACACGATGAACTTATTTTTTAGTCCTGCTAGGTTGGTGCCATGAAAATTTCGCTCATCAAGGCACCTTCAAGAAGGCGAGGAGTGGCCGACATGGAATATCTGCAACGTTCTCCATATTTTTGAACTAAGATTCGATATAGTTCCAGTCTACATCTCATTCTTAGCAAGATTCAGAGATCTTAGTTTGGTATTTGTTGATCTTCCGCCTCGCATCCCTCCTAGGGAAACAAAAATTTGCCTGCTTTACATTTCTTTGGACTCCAGAGTACACATTTTTTGGGCAGCCATAGATATTCAAGCGAAGGGTCCAATTAGATGCTCAAGCCGACGTAGCAGATCGTCTGCAAACGAAACTGCCGCTAATGATCGATGGAAATAGGAGGCAACACAGCCTTAGTTATTGACTCAAGTTTTCACCAAATAATAACATTGCCAAGATAGATGAAACACCCAAATACTGATGAGCCATATCTCCTATATTTGGAGTGAAATACCACTGCGAGCCACCCAACCACGGGCAGCGCAGTTGGTGTAAGTTTTCTCATTTATCGTAGAGGTTGAGAGTTCGAACTCTCTTGTTGCTAAAGTGTCTGAAGTCGAGGGTCCTGTGTTGGGATCCTGGGCTAACCTCCCCTAAGTTTAGACAGCTTGTGGCGAGGCCCGACGGTGCCATCGGGTACTGGAGGGTTGTGTGATCCCTGAAGAGTGATCTCCATCGGTTCCGGCGAGGTCCGACGGCGCCACCGAGTACTGGAGGGTCGTGTAAGGTGATCTTCAACGGTTCCTCGGTCACCAAAAAAAAAAAAAAAAACCCACTGCGAGCCTGTCTCTTCTGTTACCGGGGCCTCTTCGGCTCATCTTTGTGGGACGACTAGGAAAAAGAAGCCTAAGAAATCTGCAATTTTGAGTTCTCTTTCGACAATATAGTCCATCAAGGCTTTGCTGCTGTTCCATCTTGTCTCTCTTATCTCCATGCCCTCACCACCATCGGCCTCATCTTCATCGGCATGACTACCGCGCCCATCGCGATCATCCTCTTTGTCATCCTCATCGCGTATGTCCTCACCTAGTATGTCCTGAGACCAGGGAGTTTCGGCTCGGGTCCCTCAAGGCTAAGCTGAGACCTCGATGCCCGTACCCAAATCCCGTGAGGTAGGTTCTCGACCCTTCTTTTAGAAGAAAAAGAAAAAAAAATTACTTTTGCATGCATCAAGAATTGAAGCATGGCCTTCTTAAACGTGGTGGACGACCGGGACCCAAGCTTAGGAGGCCGCTTCGAACGGCCACGGACCTCCTATTTTTGTCTACCTGAGAGGCGGGTTCGACCATGCCCGACCATGCGCCAAACACGGGACACGCAGGGAAGGCACATAAGAGAGCAGAGAGAAGAAAGGAAAGAAGCCCTACAAAATCGGCGGCATTTGCGTGGATGATTTTGTGGAAGGCGAACTCTATCAGGTTTTTCCTTCGTCTAAGCGTTATATGCTTCCCTCCTCCAGCATCGATCCCTGGTTGAGAACTCAATTTCTGTCGCGTGCCTTAACTCTATCGTAAATGTATGAATCCCCTCGTATATATCCCGAATCTAGTAAGAATCGCATTAAATGGTGGGCACCATTCGGCTAACCTTCTGTTCGATTTCAATTCGATGAAATGGTCGAAAGATCGATGCGCCTAAAAAGAACAACGCTCGCACGCTCACTCGCTAAAACAGTCTCACTAAAACTCGCGCATTTCCACAAGTTGGCCAGCACTGAGTTTGTAATTGTAAACAGAACACGAAACAGAGAGAAATATATTTCGAATCTCATTTTCTCCTCTCACGAGGCGCATCTGAATCGCCATCGTCTTCGTCGTCGTCGCCATCCTCATCGTCGTCGTCGAAATCCCCCCAACCACCAGCATCGTCGCCATCGAAACCTCCATCCTCAGAACCGAAATCGTCCTCCTCTTCCTCGTCCTCGTCCTCAACCTCCTGGCGCCGACGCATCTCGAGCTCCTCCCCTGCCGAGAGACGGCACTCCCTCCCCAAATCCCTCCTCCAATCTTCACCACCGACGAGCGACGATCGGCCCAACAAATGAGGAATCGACGCCGCCACCTGCCGATTCACATCGGCAAACAAGGGGTCCCGACATTGGCTTTGGCCGAGGACGACGCCGCGCGGGGGAAGCAAGCTCTGGTCTTCGACCGTGGCGATATTCGGCCGGCGGAGCAGCGAACTGCGGACGAAGCGGAGCGAGGCCTTGCCGCTGTTGAAGAGAGACTGAGCCACCGGAGTCGCCATTTTCGGAGCTGCGGAATGGGAGTAGAGTGACGGCGGTGAGTCAACTCGATCAAGAGCTCGGAGGCGAGTCGGGGATCAAGAGCGGTTTATATGGAGGGGAAGGGTTTAGGGTTTAAGGAGCTGGGCGGTTCCAGAGACTTCGTTCTTGAGTTGCCACGTGTCTGTCCTGCGGGCCCGGACTTCGGCCCGCATCCCGCCTGTTTCGGTTCCCGCCGCTCGCTTGGCCAATCAATTAGTAATAAATCGTTTCTTCGTAAATTACTAATTAATGGAGAGAAACTATCCACACGGTGACTATACGATATTGCGAAATCAATTCTTTTGCACGGCGCGTGCGCCTTTGCTTGTACCGCAGAATTAAATGGACGCAAAGGGCACCTTGGTCGCTTGATAATAATCATCGCTTTTTTTTTTTTTTGGTCGGGACAATAATTTATCAGTATAGTTCGTAGAAGATGTTGCAAATCACTTTCTATATCCCAAATACTAACAAGAATACTAAAATATTAGGAATCTTGCAACGTAAGTCTCATTATCTCCAGCATTTCGGTTCGGAGTTCGATCCCTCAGCGGCCAAATCTTCATGCTGCTTGATTATCGCTTATCGCCTAAACCTTCCTTTTTATTAGCCTATGCTATACTAAATAAGGTCTCAAATAGGAACATGGCTGCAGGTTGCAATAAATAAAAGAGAGAGAGAGAGAGATTACAAAGAGATGAAGCTATACTTGCATTGTCAGAAAACCTTCACTGATTCCTACCCTTTTCCCGTGAAAGAAAATTGAGCTCAGAGATGAAAGGATAATCAAGACACGAACGATGACTCTTAGATATTAATTGGAAGAAGGAATGGGAAAGCAGACAAATTTGCAGCGCTCAGATCAGAACCATCTGCATATACAAGCTACTTTGAAAAATGACGATGCAATGGATCATATAATCGATCGCAAAGCAATCATCTAAATTTGTTAGTTACATGCCTGGCTTTGTCTCCTAATGAGATACTCTTTACTGGATCTGCATCACAACAGAGATCATTTGCATAGCGCAGACAAAGAGCCTTGTGCACGCTCACATTAATCAGCCTCAATAGAACAGTCACCATTAGCTGCTCCTCCCAGAATATAAAAGAATACCAGACTCACTCTCTTTTCCAGCCTTCCAAGCAATGAGAATGCACGTTGCACTAGTATCCAAAACCAGCGGTACATATGATTTAAGAATTAAGTAGCCTAAACAGAATATGAGCTAACAAGAAGCCTAACGAAACAATTAATGGAAGTTTATTCCCAAGAATCAGAGACATCTCTGCTTATGAACACAAATTGTAATAGATGAAATGACCAACCCAACTGTGGATGGGCGGAGAGTGAAATCACTCCACCAAAGAAAATCAACTCAAAGCATCTGTCACAAAGAAAGGTATAATTGCCATAATCGGCTACACATTCATCATTCGAGAACAAAATGAAAAAGACATGGGTTGTGTTAATGTATCGATTTAAACCTCCATCAAAATGCTGTTTATGGGCTTATTTTTCAAATCTGATCTCCGTAAAATTGTCCTAGTATGCAGTCTCTATCAGCTAAATGGATCTCCACTTATTGTCAGTTCAAATCCCATCTCAGTTGAACTCAAACATTAAATCCCTCTGCACGGAGGCATGTGAGATGAGCCTCAATCCATTTTTTGCAAGCATCTTCACCATGCTGTACGATGCACTCATCTCTCAGCTGCTTTGTTTCAGGGCAAGCGCAACAGATCTTCTTTTTTGGCTTTGACTCGGGTGCAGTTGCTTTTACAGCAGAAACTTGGTTTTGCTGTGAACCTGGCAAAGCCAAGGCTGAGGAGCCATTTTCCAAAGGAAACCCTCCCATCCTCAGTACACTTGGAGACTATGCCTGCTGATAAGAAACACAGATGAAAAAAGAAGGAAGAAATTATACAAACAATTAGAAAGATGAATGAAACTTGAGAAG
The DNA here is from genome assembly GCA_016097605.1 of Eucalyptus guilfoylei. Lineage (NCBI taxonomy): Eukaryota > Viridiplantae > Streptophyta > Magnoliopsida > Myrtales > Myrtaceae > Eucalyptus > Eucalyptus guilfoylei. Next base: position 36,113,399 of record CM027865.1, on the reverse strand, counting down.
TACGTGGTAATGAACTGCCAGATTATCAGCTATACAGGCACAAGGAACACAGGTTTCTCCTTGTCTTTAAATGAAGCGAAAACAACAAACATTAACATAATTACTGACATTTATCGATATTCAATTGATGTTCATCAATAATCATTTTGCACCTTCAGTTTACTTCCAAAAAATATAGAGCCTGATTAAGTCCCTGAACTCACTTCAGCAGGGAAGCTAAATTTGATACTGAACATTAAGCATAAGAACCAAAGCCAATCGACAAGCGCACCAATCCAAAGCACAGGAGAATGTACTGCAATCCAGACAACTGCAACTTTCATTTTGCAACTGTAGAGGCCATACGAACATCTGAGAAGATATCTTTACAGGTTATCAGGTTCCCCTACACCCCCCCCCCAAAAAAAAAAAAAAAAAAAACTTTTACAGGACAATTTCTCTCAAACTCTTGGCTCGGTGAGTTTCTGCTTTAGGGACCCCATGTTCGATTCATTAGGCACACATAAATCATAAAACCATGCAAGAATTTCGTTGTTAGATTGTTTCCGCTATCTCTTTTTATTTTCCCATATAAGACACAAAGCAGATACCATAGAATCACCTCTCAGCAGCCAGATATAAGCTATAAACAGTTCAATTAACCGGTTGAAGCTCGAACGGATGACCCAAAAGAAAAAATACTTGACATCCCCATCCACACGATAATGGGTAATCGCACTCCAAACGCGTTCAGCACGAAGCTAAAAGAGGAATTTACACAAACACGTAGGGTGCATCTTGTACCGAGGCGAGTCAAATCAAGCGCGAGCAAACAAAGGCGAAGGCTTGGTGTGTGTTTGTGGAAGAAATCGTCAAGGACGCAGCAACCAAAAAGAACAGACGACCCGGGATAATTAACAACGAATTGAGCAAAAGATCGTCTCAAACGACAATCAGACCGCCATTGAAGACGGGAGAAGGAGCAACAAAAGCGAATAGAGAGAGAGAGAGAGAGAGAGAGAGAGAGAGAGAAGGAAGGAAGGAATCTTACAATTTGCTATGGCAGGAGGAGAACTGTCGGATGCGGCAGCAGAATCGCAGAATTGCAGAATTGCAGAACGCAGGATCGCAGAAGGAGCAGCAACGGAACGTCCTCTTGTGGAGATTTTGGCGGTGCAAAATGGGCCACGTCTTTTTGTGGCTTTTTCAATTGGGCCCTCTTTTTCTCGACCCATGACAATTTTTTTAAACTAGATTTGACACCAGATCTGTTATTTCAAAGGCACATTGGAATGCATGTAACTTGCGATTTGAGTCCAGTCGCATCCTCCGTTCCTAAAGAGATCCAAACGTTTTAATCTGGATGAAATTAGTCAGTAATTTGCGAAATTGGTATACTAAGTACTTTGACTGGACTCTTTGCAGTGAATCACATTAGTTAGCCTATCCACTTTATTAATCATTCTACCTATTTAATTCAGTAAAAATTCTTAGAGAGAGATGATTTCTATTTATTGTATGATGCAAATGAGGGAAGAGAACGGTTCCTATTTCTTCTTTATTCTTCGTAGAGATTCTACCTTCTCATTTTATCAACTATCTACATTAATTACAAGAATGCACTTAAATACAAGTATACATTTCCTCTATTGGCCCAAGAGTGTTCTAGAATATTCAAAAAAAAACTTGGGCCCTTAAATCTTGAAGGCTCACTTCGTTTTCAGTCCGTCGTGCCTACCTCTGAACCGTTGCATTTAACCATCACTTTCTATTGTTATTGTCAGAACTACATCAATAGCATGTTCAATCAAGTGCACATTGTATATTGCTAAATTACTTAACAAAAACTCAAAAAGTGACTCGAAAGAACTTTGCGTGGGAAACAGGGCATTTTGGACCCATTAAGCACATGATGCCATATACTGATATATCATCTGTTCAGCGAGAATCTGTCCAAAGAAGAGGAATCAGTTTTTATATTAGATAAGTGGTCGCTCAGATACATATCTCACTTAATCACAAAGTTAGTGCTGCGGTGAACATGCGTTCAAGCTTCACAGTCGACAGACAAGCTCCAACTGCATCTGTTCTTCACGTGTCTCCTCAATTCATGCATCGTATCAACCAGAGCAGCATGAATCTCAAGATCGGCGACGAAAGGCCATCTTGATATTCCAATCTTGGTATTCCAGATGGGGAGTCCTGTTTCCAGTTTGAGTTCAGAACTCTACAGTAAAATGGTGGGTTATGTTTTCCTCTTTCGGCAATTGCTTGTCATTTGTTTCTTATCATGTTAAACCTTCGATAGGTGCTTAAACACAGAGAGAATCAGAGAGAAGGGGTATTTATTCCACATATGAAGAAAATTTACAGGCAAAAATTGGGATTTGCATTCAGTCAGCAAGAGCAGTAGCCCACATGAAACGGCTGCAGTATCTGAATTCTGAGCTAAACGAAGACTATCTCCTGATCAGTTCCTTTCACTCCTCAAAGATCATAACAAGAAAAGATGAAAAATCGAAACTTCAGCATCTAAAATGACCCCAGTGAAAACCCATTCTTGAAACCCAGAATTCACAGGTTACTTCACTTCCTGCTCAGAACCTCAAATGGATCTCCCCAAAGCATTACAACATGATCTCGCCAAGCACCATCTTCCTATTTCAATCCGCAGAAAACTCGATTTCTCTCTTTCTACTGCATCCCTGCTGTTCACTCCACGAGCTAATCGTACTTCTCTCTCCATGAGTACACGAGAAAGAAAACCCACGAAACCGCGAGTGCAATGTCGCCCACGACTTGCTTGGGCCACTCGCCCACGAGCTCCTCGACCTTCCGCTCGAAGCAAAACCTCCACACCGCCATGCCCACATGCAACACCACGCACCCCTTCGCGAAGAAGCTCTGGAACTCCCTGTCCTTCACGAACGCCACCATCAGCAGCAAGGACCCGATGGCGATGAGGAGCAGGCCCGAGAACGAGTCGGAGGTCCGGATCAGGAGCTGGTCGTGCGGGGTGGAGCCCTGGGATTTGATGGCGGATATCTCCGCGGAGTAGAACATCATGAGGGCTCCGCTCGTGAGAGCCACCAGCGAATGCAACACGCAGATCAGGAAAAACCCAGGCGAGGCCATCCCAGGAAGGGATCAAAATGTTGGCCTCGATCTCCCTCGGCTATCTCGAACTGAGATTCGATTCCAAGACGAACAGCCGTCAGACCCTACAGCCGTATCCTCGCATTAACATTTGCTGGACACGAATGCCCGATACCCTCACATCAGCCGAAGCGACTGCCAGAAAACCATCAAAAGGTTCGATCTGTACATTTCAAGGGTCCCAATCACGCACCAACCAAAAACCCTAGGCACGCTTCACACACGAAAAGCTATCTACATCAACTCCGATCCTACACCCCAACCCGCGATTCGCAACCAGCCCACGAAACCTACTGGAAAAACGACCACGAAATCAGCAAATCCCTATCAATCGCCATCCAAAACTCTCTCTCCCCCCATCAGAATCTACCCATCTCCTAGCGACGAAGGAAACGCAAGAGAAGGGACGCGAAACGGGAGAGGGACCCGAGTGGCGATTCGGATATAAAGGAAGCAACTTTTTTCCCCTCTTTTCTGGCCTCGGGGGTTGGCGAAGGACGGAAGGAGAACGTGAAGAGCGGGATGGGATTGGAAAAGGCGTGCAGCAGATTTGGATTCACATGACCATATCGGGAAGATTTGTCCGAAAGGCAAAACCTGATCCAAATCCGATGCAGATCGTACTAATTCGGGATTATTTTATTCGTCGGGGGGGCAGGGCCTGAAACGGACGTGAGCGAAGATATGGATTGGGATGGGGATGAACTGGAATTCGGTGAATGCGAAGGGCGCTGACAGCTTCCGTGCTCGGCTGGCATTGACCCTGCTTTTACTTCTGTCCCAGGCGAATCCATCCGCCCCGCCTGCCGCTGCACGGAAAAACTACTCCCCCCGCCCTTCCCTTTACCTTTCTAGCAGCCCCTCCGGTCGCTGCCTTTGATCTGATGCGAAAGGAACGTGTGGAAAAGATTGAAGCAATTTCGCGAGATCAGCGGCGGGTCGACTGGAATTTGAGGCGAGAACCATCGAGTTTCTGACGTGCAATCGCTTCTGACGTGGGATCGGCTCCGTGAGGACCTGAAGTTTATGGCAAAAATCTTTGTAGGGGTGGGACCAGTGAACATTAGTCAAAAGTTCGAGCCAGATTTATGGTCTTTTCCAATACTGAATTCTAAACGCTTCTACCTAAAGTCTAAGAACCCAAAAAAGCCAAAGCAAAAGGTGGATAGCTGATTCGCACTGTCGTCTTGTCTAAAACGTGCTTGACGCAACTCAAAAAAATCAATTCCGATTTGCATAAGGCGTAATTAGATTGTAAAAGGAGGATGTTAAAGATGCCTAAATCACGTGCTATTACTGATTACGCAAGGGAATTTCAACAATTTCCAAGTAAAGATTCCAAAGTTCTGTGTTTATACCACGGGGTGCGTACGGCTTGGCGACCATGAGTTTTTGGGATAAGGAAGAGCCTAGGGATTGAATATCGAGACATGCATTTCGAATAAGTGATTGCAAAGTGCAAGCGCAAGGACAAAGGAAAGATGCTTACAATACATCTTTCTTTTTCACCGTACATAACCTTACTTGAAGAATGAATTCATCCGTTTCGATGCATCCACAATTCATAATTGTCCTAAACCCCGTATCTTTTCCTGTTACATGCGTGAAAAAGGGCCCGGAGCAAGAGATAAGGACAAAAAGGAATCTCTATTCAAACTTCAAAAGTGGCTTTTAGACTTTGCAAATCGCTTTGACCATAACACGTTCCTTTGTCTCGTTTTTGGGCATCAAAGGTGATGGCCACGAAGACATTTTGCCTATCGTAATTGTCTCTATCTCCAGCTGTATCCATTTGTTCTGTACCCTGACCCGCCGGCAAGTGTTATGCATTATTCTAAACCAGAGGATGACTCAAATATCCTTTAGGGAATTAGCTCGTGTCATTACAAGCGATCATGTTTCGGCATCACTGAATCACCAAAGCTAGATTAAAAAATAAGAGAAAAGACACGGACGGTTCATAAAATTTAATACAATATACGATGTAATCTCTTAATTTTAACATAATGTGTAATGTTGTCCAAGAATTTTCAATTTAATCAGTATAGTTAATGAATTTTTTCATGCACATTCAATTTAATCATCAAATTGTATGAAAATTTTCAATGCCGTCCCTCAACATTAAACATATTCATATAGTCTAAGGACTAACTCAAATATATACTGAAAATTTAGGGACATTTTGAATAAATAAAAAATTTATGGACAACATTACACACTGGGCTAAATTTTAATGACCATATTAAATAAATTAAATATTTATAAATTATATTTTATATTAGATTAAAGTTTAGAGATAATGTCATTGTCTAAAGAAGAAAATGAATGTAATGAAATCGGGCGATTCTTGTTTCAGGAACACGTGACGCGATACTCGCTTAAGAAATTTGGATCGGGCCTCAGTTATGTCACGCAGTTTGTGCAACCCTTTTAGTCCATTGGGCTATCTTTGAGCCCATTTAGCAGGGCCAATTAACCTCTCCATGTCTCGAGAACTTGCCTAAGGCCTGCGTGCTGTTTACGTAAAAATTGCGATATCGCTCGGCCGTAACCTTTTAACTTTCGAAATCATCTTTCAACTCCTAATTTCGAGAATTCATATTTTCGGGTCTCTGCTTTGGGGGACTTTACTTCGCTTCTTATCTTTATTTATGACCTTCCCTCTAATTTTTGGGAAATATAAATATTACTATGAGTATAAACATGCTATGAAAACTCTTAATAATAAGATTTTTTTTTATTCGATCTTATCCTATGTTTATTTCATAAGCCATTGTGAGTACCGTTTGCTGTCCGCAGATTGTGAAACCCCACTCCTTCAATTACTTGGAGGTTCTACTTATCGATATCTAAACACTTTGAAATGTTTTAAATGTTTATTATTGAATAAAAATATCAAAACACGAGCGCTGCAAAATTAATGGGAGAAATCAAAATTCAAAATGAAATTTTACCCTGGCTGGAATTTTAATTGCATAGTCTATCTGGTAAGAAAATTGCTTGCTATGGATGTATACTAATTTTTGAAGGATAAAAAGGCCCCCGTTCCCTTTTAAGAATGTCAACCATATACTTCCATCACTTACCCTATAAAAATGCTTTAAGATAAATTTCGTAACCTACCCTCCCCCAAAAAAATAAAAAACTAAAAAGTTGCTGCATTCAACGAAGAGAAAAGAGGCGCGAAAAATTTCTCAAGTTATGTTCACTGTGACATATTTATCTCGAATCTTATTTGTGACATAAAAAATCGCTATGTAATATTTACCTTCCATAGAAATTCCGTTAGATAATTTTTTAGTCAAAATAATGTTGTTTTTACTTCACTTAAACCACATCGTGGTGTGTCAACAATGTCTGCTTTGTAGGCTATAATGGTTCTCATGACAAAACTTTAGCATAAGGTAAATATGTCATGTGGATATAAATTAAAGATTTTCTGTGTTGTGGAGAAAAAGTTGGGATAAATATCTCACGGTTGGCACAATTTAGAAGTTTTCATGGCTTTTGTCCCTATAGGAATTACGGTTTCTTTCTTTTTCATGGTATATCAGTTTGGCTAAAAGGTAAATACATTCAAAACTATTCTGTTTTCACATGCAATAACTTCGTATGCAAGGATACTTGATAAATTCAAATTTTCACCCGACACGCGAGACACATGGGTCGTGGATTCTCTTTATTTTTCTTTGTCCGTTTCTTTTACAAAAGTTGCCCTCATATAAGTACGCAAATTTCACGGTGAAAAAAGGTGGGGTGCATGTACCAAATGGCAATCCTCCACGATGACAAAGACAAAACCACTCCTTTTTCCTTTCATTTTATACACAAGTGCCGCAATAGCTAAACAAACATCAAGGGGCAGGTTTGATGAAAATTGCTAGCGGGATTGGGTGACAAACCATATAGTTTCTCCAATTTGAAAGAAAGAAAAAATTACGTTCGTTGAATCTACTCAATTCAGTCTTGATATCATTTTTAAATTAATACCATTAAAAATCTTGAATCGGTAGTCCATTACATATTTATGCTAAACGGATTTTTCGTTTGAAATTTTTTTCAAGTTAGTGCCCTTATGGCACATTACTATGAACTAATTTCCGTCTTACATTAAATCCTAAGTTAGTATCTTATTACGCATTTACTTCAAACTAATTTTGAATAACAAAAATTCCCAAATAAGTATGCTTGACTTGAATATACTTTTCATTAAAAGGTTTTGCCATGTCGAATCCATCTTGCAGTCCTCCTCTACCACGTGTGCGGACACATACAATTGTAGTGGATGAAATGCCGACGGAATATAGATTTGAGTGAGGGGTACCAATTGTTCCTTTTTTTTCTTTTTTTTTTTTGGCAAGAGAAAAGATATAGTTTGAGTTAAATGTGTTATGAGATTACTAGTTTGGGATATATATGTGAGATTATCTGGGCCAAAATGTTTCCCAATAGTATAAATTTGATAATTTTTGTGATACAAAAATCAGTTTGAGGTACATGTCTCGTGAATGATACCTAATTAGGATTTTTCAACGGCATTAACCCATCTAAATTCAGTCACTAGTTTCTGCTTCATGGCTAGAACACCAAAGGTTTTGGACTTAGTAAATTTTGTTTATCAAAAGCAGAAATTATGCTCAACATACATCAGATCAGTGAATTATTTGACTACTTCTATCATTATTTGACTTTCAAGCGATCGGGTGATGTCCGAATCAATTTGCGTGCGCCAGAATCAGTCCGGTTTGGCTGGCAATTTCAAGGGCGCAACGTGGGACTTCCACATTCTGCGCGAGAGATCGTTGACCGCGCAAAAAAAGACGACGCAAAATCATCTTCGACGCGTTGAAATATCGATGCACCAATCTAATCCCGCGTTGATTCCACTTACGAACTAATTAAAGTCCAATTAGAGAAGCTCACTTCCATAATTATCTCCGTTAAAAGCTAGCTATAGCTACAACTACAACACATCGTGGAGAAAGATGCTTTCCTTCTACCATCTCTCCGGCAATCGCTCTTCGAGCGAAATTTTCCCGGCGAAATCCCACCCGCGCGAGCTCCGATACCTCCACGAAACCCGGCGATTCCGCCCGAAGCCCCGCGGATTTCGCCTCCCCCTGGCGTGATCGCCGCCTCCCCGGGGTCGCCCCGGCGCTCGCTGCTTCGCTCTCCGAGCAACGTCGCTCCCAATGCAGGCGCATCCCTCGGTCGCCGCATTCCGATCTGATCTTCCCGCGCGAGCGATCCGAGCTGGGATTACGTGGACACGAGGCCGTCCAGGTGCGCGCCGCTGCCGATTTAATTTCAATTCGAAGGGTCGTTCACGGCGAATAGTTTCTATTTTAGGTATAGACGAGGAGCGAGGACGTGCGTACGAATGCGTAGCGTTTTTCGTCTCCTCTGTCGCAGGAGGTGTGTTAATCATGACGAACAGTGCCGTTGCCTTTTATTCTTCATCGTTAGGTCAAGCTGCTGTAGCGAGAGCGCTTTAATTGTTCGACCACGTGCTCGGCGATGGCGAGCAATCATTTTTTAAAGATTAATAAATTGACAAAAGGGAGCCCAATTCTAGGCTTGAATCTAATGTTTGTTTAATCCGAGGGCTTTCCACTTATGGAAGCCAACGAGCTCCATTGCTCTATTCTTAATTGGCTGTAATTTGCGAAAGCTAATCCTAGACTTCTTCCCGAGGGGCGAGAAGGGCACGGAGAGAGGGAAATGCTTTTCAAGTCAAAATTTTTATTCGGTGGCCCACGCATTTTCATGTGGCTTTCTTGTCAGCTCCTCTGTTCCCCAAGAAGCCCTAGGCTGAGGCCATGGTTGTGCCACGTAGAGGAGTGGGGGAAAAGCGGGAAGATAAAGGATGAAGGAAAGGGAGCGACCTTGAGTTAGGGGTTCATAAGCGAACAACAGCACATAAAGTAGCACCAATTTATGATCTTTATATAAATATATATATGGGAGTGGGTATATATATATATATATATTATATTCTCTTTTCGTTCACGGACGGCCTGGTTCTCTCGTGGGGTTTTTGTTTTGTGTTTTGCTGTATGGAGGAAAAATGAGGGGAATTTATGAGGCTGTGGAGCTTCTGTTGGGAGGAGTGCATTCAAAGTATTTGGTGTGTGGTTCTCTTCTCAGGTTAGCCTAGCAGAACTGTGGAAAAAGATCATTCTTTGGTGTGCTCACAACCATACTGGTACACCCTCCCCCCCTCCATCCCTTTCTCCCTCTCTCTCTCTCTCTCTCTCTACCTCAAACATGCGCGCACACGCACAGACGGTCTGAACGCTGGGACATGAAGCTCCACGCGAAGATACTCTTTGTATCTACTGGTGCATTGTTTGGCTAGAATTTATATTCGAGGTACTTTTCGCTTTTCCCTACGTGCTAGCTTTTGCCTTTCTTTATTTGGGTCCTGCAGAGAAATATGATCTTCCCATAGGTTTCGAGGTTTCTCTGCTGAATTTCTATTTCTGGTACCACTTTCCTAGTTCGAATTATGTGAACCTCGTATTTAATCTAAAGCCCACCAGGTATTCTACTGTTACGAAGGAATCGGGCATTTGTCCTTTTGAGTTGTTGGGTTCCGTGGGTTCGTTTGCTTCGGAGTTTGTTCTGTGATGCCTATGGTGATGGTGGAAGTCCGTAGAAGTTGGCGAATACGTCCCTTTACCGGATGTGTGTTTTGTGGGCTTCATGCAGCTTTGGGTGGATAACCATGGAAGGTTCATCTGATTCTGCTTGGCACAGGTCTGATAGTTCTAGGGGATTAAGTACATCGAATGTCTCGGGCAGGAATCTGAGGTTGCTTCGTGGCGAGAGAATCGATTTTTCGGGTGATGCACAGCAGGATTTTGCTTTTAGAAAGGTAAGAGATCGAGTTCTTTCTGCTTCTGCCGATAGCCTTAGAAATCAAGCCGGATTATCTCGTGAATTCGAGGAGGAGCTAACGGTTAACCCTTTCTTCCGTGCCCTAGAGTCGGATGATGTTAGCTTGAGACAGTGGTTGGACAAACCAGATAGACAAGTGGATGAATTTGAATGTTTGCATATATTTAGGCAAATAGTGGATATAGTGAATGTCACCCATTCACAAGGAGTTGTCATCCAAAATGTGCGGCCTTCTTGCTTTGTTATGTCTTCTTTCAACCGGGTCTCCTTCATAGAATCCGCCTCTTGTTCAGATTCAGGATCTGATTCTTTGGAAGATGGGTCAAATAGCCGGACTGAGGCCAAAGATGAATCCTCTTCCTTTCCCCATGACATGCATCGGCAGAAAGGAAGTGAGAATTCTCATTACGCGGAAAGTCCTACTACGATTGCGCTATTCGGTGATAGTTGTATCCAGTCAAGCTCCATTTATGCAGCTAAAGTTTCATTAGTGGAAGAGATTGGGGACAATAAGATTAAAGATGGGAGCACCACTGAACAAGCAAAAGAGAATGCCCCACCTTTTCCCATGAAACAGGTGTTGCTCATGGAAGCAAGTTGGTATACTAGCCCTGAGGAGGTTGCTGGGGCCCCTAGTTGCTGTGCGTCAGATATATACCGGTTGGGCATCCTCCTTTTCGAGGTTTGTCTGTGAAATTCAAGTAGTGAAGTTCGTTGCCCCTTATTTTTTTTTATTTTTTATTTTTTGTGAAAACTTGGGAAGAAATGAATTATTAGATGTTGCAAATTGCTTATACTGATTATATTTCTCTCTTTTTGAGCAGTTATTCTGTCCATTCAGTTCCAGTGAAGAGAAATGCAGCACGATGTCGAGTCTGAGACATCGGCTTCTTCCTCCTCAGCTGCTGCTAAAATGGCCAAAAGAGGCTTCGTTTTGCTTATGGCTACTCCATCCAGAACCCAAAAGTCGACCAATGATGAGGTGATTATTCCTTTTATCGTGCTATTTGCCAGTTCAAAGTGTATCTTGTATATGTTTACTTGAGTTACCTTTGTAGAAATGGTGGTCTTTGTCTTAGTATATTTTTATCGTGGCCTGTCCTTGACTTTGCTGCTACTTAGTCTAAACTATTGTATTGCCTCTCTATCTAGTTGCAACTGAATGGTTCATGTGTCTATATTGTATCCTGGTGGAACTATGAGGCTTTGGCCTGTGATTTTGTTAATTCCCTCATAAGTTCAGTTCGTCGACTTTTATTTCCCAATAGTCCTTGTGGCTCTCCTACTTTTCAATATAAGCATAAATGCACTGAAGTTTATTTGATGCTCAGAAAGCACTAATATACATGCATAAACTGAAAGATTCCAATCATATATGCAAATATGTATATACTTTTGAGGTTTGGAATATCTAGCAAAAACTAGTTTGGTGCTTGATTGTCCTAATTGGATCATTGGCATGTCCATGTCAACGTCATGGACAAACTCTTAATCAAGAGAGCGATCACAGGATTGGAAAACACTCACGATACGGCAACCTAGATGCTTACAAGACTATAGTGAGGATTCTGAGGAATGCACAGGATCTATCCAAACTGTTCCCCTCGAACTGTCTTTGTGGCTTGATGTTTGTCCATTATCTTTAGCCCTCTATCTATTCTTTACTGAGAGTAATTAGTTATGATGCAAGAGCCAAAAGGTTGTTAAACACATCTAGCCATTCACGTTTTTCAAAGGATGGTAAAGAGTAGAGTATATTCAAATTTTGTTGTTGTTTTACACTTCATTTGGTATAGTTACCATCTCAAACCCTCCAGTACATGCTTTAGATTATATATTTAAGGCCCTTATCATCTCCTGGATTGGACTTCAGTTGCCATTTTCGTCTATTGGTGTCTAGTAAATTCTTATCATAATATTTAAATTGCTGGTTCTAGAAGTGCTTCAGCTCACATAGTGCAATTATGATTCAAGGCCGTGCTTGGGACTGTATGTTCAAGGCCCTTAAACATTCATATCCTGGATGGGGCTTCAGTTGCCATTATCATCAATTGGTATCGAATAAATTCTTATCATAATTTTCGAGTTTTCTGGTCCTAGAAGTGCTGAGGTCACATAGTGCTATCATGATTCAAGTCCACAACACATCTTTCTTCTCTGCGTGAGTCGTCAGTTACCAACACTTATCATATTATCTGTGGCAACTTCATCATCAGATATTTGCTCTGGTAGGATGGGTTTACATTTTTTAATATATAATTTTTCAAACGTTTCACATTGACTTAGTTAAATGAGATAAATTGACTTTGATGCAGCTCTGTACAGTTTTAACGTCCGATGTTGCTTTTATATTGGTAATCGTACTTCCTTTTGTATTTGTAATTGTACTCTAATCGTTAGATGCAGTTGTCAACATACGGTCACATTCCTATCCTTGTTCCTTTTCTTTATTTTAAACTTTTTATTTTTTTCCTTTTCTTGGGGTGAGGGGTTTGGGTGGGTGGGGTTGTCTCATAGTTGTCACTAACACTAGAACAATTTCGTATTGTATTTTAAAATCCTCCTTGGTTGGGAATACTGAGCTTAGTTTGCTTTCTGTGGATTGACAATTTTCAATGTCTAATAAACTTGAATCCTATTAGAAAGTTTTTGTCACCTGCCAGACTGCCATTGAATTCTAATGTCATTGTTAAATGATGTGTGGCAGCGAATTGTTGCAGAGTCAGTTTCTTAATGAGCCGAGAGATAACCTGGAGGAACGCGAAGCCGCAATGGAGCTCAGAGAGAAAATAGAGGAACAGGAATTGTTGCTGGAGTTTCTCTTGCTGATGCAGCAAAAAAAACAAGAAGTGGCTGATAAGTTGCAAGATACTTTATCTCTTCTTTGTAACGATATTGAAGAAGTAACAAAACAGAAGTTAGTTCTGAAGAATGGTGCAAACTCGTGCCCAGAACTGGGTAAGGAAGATCAGACAGCTTCAAGTCTCCCTTCACATGACATTGTCGATAATGATGACATTACTAGTGTGGGATCTAGAAAGCGAGGCAGACCAGGACTGCTGGTTCATAATGGGGAAGAATGCTGCTATGATCCTGATGATAATCAGAAATTGGATGCTCGTGTTGATAAACGAGATAGTTTTCTTTTGAAAAGCTCTCGATTGATGAAGAACTTCAGCAAATTGGAGTCGGCATACTTCTTGACTAGATATCGACAACTCAAGCAATCTACGAGGCCATTGATGAAGCCTTCACCTCTCAGCAGTGATGGTAGAGGTTCTGTTGTAATGACCGAAAGGAGTTCTATCAATACAGCCGCATCAAGAGAGCGATACAGTGAAAATAGAAAGAGTGGGTGGATAAGTCCTTTCCTTGAAGGACTTTGCAAGTATCTATCTTTCAGAAAGTTGAAAGTGAAGGCAGACTTGAAACAAGGGGATCTTCTCAATTCATCCAACTTAGTGTGCTCCCTCGGTTTTGATCGAGATGGGGACTTTTTTGCTACAGCTGGTGTAAATAAAAAAATTAAGGTATTTGAGTGTGATGCTATCTTAATGGAAGATCGTGATATCCACTATCCTGTGGTTGAAATGGCTGGTAGGTCGAAATTCAGTAGTATATGCTGGAATACATATATTAAAAGCCAGATTGCTTCGAGTAACTTTGAAGGTGTGGTACAGGTATGTGGAGTCCAATTTGTATTCATTCCTCTTCTCATTGACCTTTGTTAATCGTAAGTGGTTATTATGTTTAGGTCTGGGATGTTACTAGAAGTCAGGTCCTCAGGGAAATGAGAGAGCATGAAAAACGAGTTTGGTCCATTGACTTTTCATCTGCAGATCCAACATTGTTGGCTAGTGGCAGTGATGATGGCTCTGTCAAACTTTGGAGTATCAATCAGGCAATTCTACTTTTGCACTTGGTGGATGTCAGCTTTGAAACTAAACGTACTACAGTAATCTAGTTTACTGCGATATATATCTTGTTCAGGATGTGTAATAAGTTGTTCTCTCTTACATGGGTTGCATCTGCAGGGTGTGAGTATCGGTACCATCAAAACCAAGGCAAATGTATGTAGTGTTCAGTTTCCTTCAGATTCTGGCCATTCTCTTGCATTTGGTTCGGCAGATCATAAGATTTATTACTATGATCTCCGTAATTCAAGAGCTCCTTTGTGCACATTAGCTGGACATAACAAGACCGTCAGTTATGTCAAGTTTCTGGATTCAGTGAATCTTGTATCTGCATCCACGGATAACACCTTGAAGCTTTGGGATTTGTCAGTGTGCACATCTCGAAGTAATGAGCCTCCCCTTCAATCATTTACAGGTCACACAAATGTGAAGGTACAGTCGGCAATATAATTCTGCACAATACTCCAGTTATTATATAAAGTCTCGATTTCTCTTTTTTCATTTAGTTGTGCGCTGTGCTTTTACTAAACTTGCTTATGGTCTTCCATCCCAATGTGCAGTTATCCGAACTTCTCTATTGAAAGCCCATTAATACTATATTGGCATAAAGATATGGGAGCTAAAAATGCCCATAAAATTAAGTGTAGTTGGTTTGATAGGAGAGCCATGTTGGAAGTCCCTCAAGTGCCTTGTGTGCCTATTCCTTACATTTTTTTTTTCCTCCTTGGATATGATCAGCTATACAAGATGTTTTTTTTTTTTTTTTGGTGAAAGTAAGTACAAGATGTTGATATATTCTTTAGGTGGAATGAGTAGAAAGTGCAGTAAGTAAACAACACATCAAATCAGCTGAGGACGTAATTAAAAGCATTCAGTCCTTATTTAGATGACAAATGAACTGAGTTAAAGTAGACCTGATCTTAGAGGGAGTAATTTATTTATTTATTATTATTATTTAATACTTTTTTTTGGGGGGGGGGTGTTGGGTTGGGTTTTGGAGGAGAGGGGTTACTAGGCTTATCACCGCAGCAAGGTTAGCATCCTGGTCATTTTTTAACCTGTTCCATCCCCACTGATTTTCTACTCAAAGCTTGTGGCTCCCTGCCAAATTTGGCCATTTCCTCTGCTGTTATCTAGTGATACATTTATTTTTGATGACCCTACTGGAAAGAACTATGTAAAATTTAACAATGATGATGCCCAGGAAACTTTTCCAAGAAAAATGTTCAATTGTGGCCATTGGATTGGAAGATATAAAGGCAGCTATGAGGATGATATTTGTTTCACTTGGAGATGGGAGTGTGGTCTCCTTATTATACCTTAGATATGAGTTCAATAGAAATCGCAAATCAAAATGTTATAGCAGTGCATTAGACACCCAAGCTTTGATGTGAAGCTGCAGGGAGTGTTAGTTGCGGCCTAGAAGTCCCTTTATATGGTGTTATGGTTTGTGGCAAGATTGACTTAAGCCTAAAACTCGGAGGCACTATGGTGTTATGGTGGTGTTAAGTCTGAATAATTGATTTGTCATCATGACTTCAGGCTTAAATATTTTCTTCTTCAAATATCTTTGGGGATTGTTCCATCTTTGATATCTCATGAATATGTTTTTTTGGCAGAACTTTGTTGGCTTGTCAGTTTCTGATGGCTACATAGCAACCGGTTCAGAAACAAATGAGGTACGTCAAGATGGCAGGATATCTCCCCTTATTTATGTCTGCATGAATGAACACATCTCTATGCTGCACTGATCCTGATATTCTAAAAAATCCTTCATCAATTCTATCCCGACTATTGACAATTTTTAATCAGTATACCTGGAGTTCAAAGAGGGCATAATATTAATTATCTTGTAATGTTTGTCATGCAAGATTACCTTGCAGTCTCTAGGCAAATCGGTTTCCAAGTGGCTAAATTTTCTGATCTCATTTCATAACCAATGTGTGATAATTGATGGGCATTTTGCCCCTCTATGAATGATACGAATGCAGTGCATCCTCTTTGTTGGTGTGGCAGACAACAAAGCACTCATTTGCCTAATTTAAGATTTCTTTGTCATTTTGGTTTTCAAGTTGTCAACTAAAGTTAACTCGTGTATCAGAAGTTCTATGAATTTGCTTCAATAACTATTCTAATCTCTAGGCTTACGGCCATGTTTCCTTTTCAACAGGTCTTCATCTACCACAAGGCTTTCCCTATGCCCGCACTATCATTCAAATTCAGTGGGACAGATGTACTTTCTGGCCCTGAAATGGATGATGCGGCACAGTTCATTTCTTCGGTTTGTTGGCGTGGCCAGTCCTCAACCTTGGTTGCAGCAAATTCCACAGGAAATATAAAGATATTGGAAATGGTCTAATTTTTCCTGGACAGTCCGAAATTTTCACAGAATTCACATCAAGGAAAAGAAACGGAGTTGGAGCAGAAAATGTTGTTAGCTAAAGAATACCGTAGGGGGAGGAGCTTAGCAACGAGGTGGGCAAATGGATACAGGGAGTTGGGGATTTGTTTGAAATAACAAATTTTGGCATTAGAGGAAAATAGCTGATGCGGTCTCCGTAAGGTTGAGAATGATCTTGTATAAGGTATTATGTAGATAACATTCCAATAGAAAAAAAGGTATATATCGAGCATTCTTGCATGTTTCTTTCTATTGCTCGTTTCTGGCCAAGGAACACTGGATAAGAATTGAACTTGTTCCTCTCCATGAAATTCCTAGCGAAGTTGGATTGATTATCTCAAGATCTGATCTGATACGCGTGTAAGAGTTCCCACGAGCACAATGAATTCACTCATGGCTCGGTGAATTTGGGTTTTCATCCAACCATGAGATTGTTTACGGCTAATTTACATGTTATGCCAAACAATGATTAATACGGTTGCTCCCATGGGAAGCTATGCACATATCTAAATCAATAAGAGCAGTGTGGAGTAATGACCACCTTGAGTCACTAAAGGAAGATCTGAGGCACCAAGGTTGAGCACAGGTCTGAAGATTAGAGAACCCCGGTGGGTCCTCAGTAAGCAATTAAATCAGCTATGGTGATCATGTGAACATTCCTTGTCTCGGCGAAGATTGGTTCATTTTCCACACGAGAGGCAATCTCATCCTGTGTTGGCCGACTCAAGGTCCAAATGAAGAAGATGCTATATTTTTCATCAGACGCTGCTTGCGAGACTCTCCAGAGGATTTCACCTTCATCTTTTCGTTTACTCGTGATATATGCGAAACGCGTTATGTCAATATTATTAACAGGAAGAGGTGAGGATCTAGCAATAAATTCAAATCACGGAAGAGATGAACTGTCTAAAGTATAATCCTAATGACTGCTGAAAAAAAAGAGTATAATCCTAATGCAGAACTAAGAACCCTAATGATTCTTTCTGGTCAAGAACGTCATTTTTGTGCCATGGAAGCTGAAGCTCTATGCCAAACCACGGTTTTGGGCCAACGGCATCTCGTATGCGAACAAACATGTTGCGCTCGATGGGGATCACCGCAAACAAATATAATGATACTTTTAATTTATTTAATTTGTTCCAATGAAAAAATGATAATTCATATTATTTGATGACGCGGGTTATTATATCTTGATTTGAGTTGAATATTTTATGTGCATAATGTAAGCGTATCTTTTATTTTTTCCCTCCATTATTTAAACTTGCTAGATTTGAAGTCAAATTAGAAATTTCGTTAACTTGAATTAATAAAAAGACTTTGTGGATATATACAAAACCTTCAACCATAGGGGAGGGTTTGAGCTGGTCTCACTCTCCTCTTCCTCTTTTGTGGATTTTGTTTGTGTTTTATTGTTCTCATATTATTTTTTTCTTTTCTCCCGATTTAGATTTGATAACTCTCTTCTCCTCGTCTAGTTATAAATATGAGAGTTTGAACTATTCCGATTTAATTCTATATATGGGAGCTATCCTATCTCGATCTAAATTTGGAAATTTAATTAATATGCTTTTGCGGATTTGATATCCCTTTATTATGTCTATGTATTGCTCTACCTTTAGTTTCAATGGTGATTGCAAGAGCTATGGCGTCTCACTAAATCATGAAGATTTACTCTTTCACATGATAGATCCTTGTTTGTTTACCCTGTTTTTGTTGTCTCCATATGGCAAAAAAGTAGAGAAAACGCTGTGGTTATTGTGTGTGCTAATTACTGACAAAAATACGAGATCTAGTGATGGCCGCTCATTAATTTGGTTGACTGATCTGTTCTTGTGGAATGAATTTGTGGTTAACCATATTAGTGTTCCATTGATCCTCCTGATTTTTTGACTTTGGTTTTGTTTTGCAGTATTATGGGTTTTGCTCTATTTTGATTTGCTTTGTCATGAAGTTTATGTACTTCTTATATGTCCTTTGTAGCAATGAATATAGTTTTCTTTCAACATAAAATAAAAGTAATGAAATGATAAGATTTGATATTTTCATGAGATAATTGCCCAAAATGTTCTAAACCTATTGTATGACGGTCAATTTTATCTGAAACCTTTCAATTGTACCAATTTAGTCTTAAACTTTTCGACAACTTATCAATCTAGCATTAGATATTTTAATTGTGTCAATTTAATCCTAAACCTTTTGAATTTTTGCTAATTTAGTCGTAAATATATTATATGGATAATTAGCTTAAGGGACTATATTGACAAATAATAAAAAAATTTATGATTAAATTGACAAATCGTCAAAGGATTTATAATTGAATTGACAAAATTGAACGCTTTATGACCGAATTGACCACCATACAATAAATTTAAGACTCTTTGGATAATTTTTCCATATTTCCATATATTTTTGGGTACTAAATTGAATATAAACTACAAGTTTAGAGATCATATTAAATAATTTAAAAGTTTAAGCATGACATTGCACATTATGTCAAAATTTAAGTACCGTATTAAATAAAAATTAAAAGTTAAAGAACGTTATTGCACATAGTCCAAAACTCAAGAAACGTTTTCATAATTATCCATTTTCTCAAGTGACCGCTTATTCACTAATTTCGAGACAATTTCTCAATCTCTATTGACGGATTGAGATGGGCCGGGCTTGTTCTCAGGAAAAGGCCTTGAAGTGGGATTTTGTTGTAAAAGCCCATTTTCCAATTACATGAAACGTGTTCAAGTGAAGTTAAAAGCACTTAACAAATTAGGAAAATTACTAAGAGCTCGTTTGGTAACACTTCTGTTCTTTGAAATAATTTCTGATCAGAAATTATTCTTTTTTATTCTATTACCAAGAACAATTCCTAAGAATTTTAAGGCGTTTGATAACAGTTCAAAATTTTTATTCTCGAAATAGAATTGCGTTTAACATTGTCGTAAAAATTTCTATTCCAAATCATTTTTTTTAATTTTCTAAATAATTTTATTACTTTTTTCTTCTTCCTTAGCCGGTCGCCGGCCTTGGGATGACCAGCGACCAATCAAACGAGGGCTGGCAATCTTGCAAGAGGGTCGCTGGCTCCCGGCTAGGCCGCACCTCATCAGCCGAGCCTCTCCCAGCCCACCTAAGGCTCTGTCGAGCCTCGCCCGGCCAGGTGAGGCTAGCCAGTGGCTAGGGGAGGCCCCGACGAGGCTTGCCTCGCTGGTGGTTGGACAAGCCTTCGGTGAGCTCGTCGGAGCTCACCCAATTAGTCGTCGGCAACTAGCGGTGGTGGATGGTGGCAGCGGCGGAAAAAGAAGAGAAAAGGAAAAAAAAAAACAAGAGGGAAAGAAGAAGAGAAAATAAAAGAATAAATATGGGTTGGCTTGATTCTGGAATTGTTTCCGGGAATAAAGAATTAATTTTTTTTTTAACTTATTGATTCTTGTTTCAAATCTACTTCGGAAATAAAAAAAATAGAAATTTGTTCCTAGAAACAAAAATTTTACCAAACGGATTGCTCTAAATCTACTCCTAGGAACAAAAGAATAGAAATTTTAACCGTTTAGCCGGTTGCCAAACGAGCCCTAAAAGTCTCACCAATTTCTATTGTCGGGTTTGTTGGGCTACCTATACGAAAAAGGCTTTTTTTTTATTCCCTTTTTTTTTTTGGTCGGTTTTTATTCCCTTTTTTGGATAAGTGGAAAAGTGCTTGTTTGTGGCGTTAAAGACCCTTCGAAACCCCACATTTCAATTTTTCACCATAAAAAAAATAACATTTTGATATGGAAAAATTAGGGAAATTTTGGGGCGACCTTTAAAACTAATCTCTACTTCATACCATGTGAACTTTCAATTTTGATCTCTAATCTAAATTTGCTATCACATGCCACATCTATAATTAACACTATCTATTTGAAGTAGTTAAGGAGTGATATTGACTTTTGTCATTTTAAGGTTTTTCTTACAATTTAAAGATATCGATTACACTGTGCAGAAACTATTGCAGGTTGCGGGAAAATAGGAAGTGAAGAAAGAGGAAATAATTCTATTGAGAGAAAATTGAATAAAATTATGCATTGATCAGTTCTAAGTTGTTGACCCCACCAAAAATAAAGAAAACGAAGAATAAGCTATTTCTGACTTGTATTGAGTAATCAACCGCTTTATTTGATGACTACATACCGTTTTTTGCTTCATGTGCATGTAGTGCGTGCATTGCATTTTGTATATGTATATTTTAAGATTTCTGGGTTTTGATATACAAAATATCACACTTCTAATTTTAGAAGATAGCAAAAAAGTCAATAATATTAAGTTTTGTTATTGTTACTGTAATTCTTCTTTTGTGTTTTTTTTTTAAAGAAGAAACACAATCCTGCAGTTGCCATAAAAACGGCATTTAGGTATCTATCTTTACTAGCATGATATTCAATAGGCCTCCTCCCTTTAAAGGTTGTGCATTAAAAACCTTGCCTGATAAGTATCTAGCATTTATTTTAGGTTATTAAATGGTTTTCTCCTAAAATCCTGTTATTCAGTTTCCTTGATAAGGATTAAAATCTAACATGCAAAATTCGAGGGGGCATTGATATATAAGTCACATAAGTAAATTAATTTGGTCAAAGAATAGGACTATCATGGAATCAAATATGCAGCAACCCTTAATTGTCCTTGTAAACATGTAAAATTGGAATATCTTCCACTCATGTAAAATGGGAAATTTTTATTAAAAAGAAACAAAGGAAAGGGGAGTGCCTAAAAAGGAAGATTTTCATTTTCCATATTAGTCGAAATTTCACAATCAATTCAAAGGATTGAAAGAGTCGACATATCACATATTATCAAGTCATCTTTGATGGTAAGGAGTAGGGGTGAGCATGGTCCGGGTTGGTCCAGGCCACCCCCTAACCCTAGGACCAACCCGTACAGTGTCGGTCCTCAATTTTTAAAACCGAGGACCGACCCTATTAAGCCTGGGACCAAGGACCGGACCGACCCAATGGGTTCGGTCCGGTTTCAGGGTCAACCCGGGACCGATCGATAATTTTTTTCGTCTTATTTTTTATACTCCCTAAAAAAGCAAACCTACAAATTCAAATTACACATCCATCGACAATGCGGCATTGTACAACTAAATACCAATACATATTTAGCAAATTTAAGATGATATAATAATAAAAATTTCGTACCTGCTAACCGCTCATCGAGATATGGGACAAGATGGAAAGTTCTTGTAATCATCTATCTTTAATATTCATAACACCATATGCAAAAGCGTTTTCCTGCATTTGATCATGTAGAGTCCACTCAACCAAAAAATGAGCTTCACACCACTTGACTAGCAAATCACCGTAGAAACTGCAGTACTACTCTACTTTTCAAAAACTTCTACCATTTGACACAAATTGAAAAGCAAAGTGCAGCTGAAATTCATTAGTAAAATACAATTAAACCATAAAAAGTTCAAAATACTTAATATAAACCATGAATATATAACTTCACATCTTGTTAATTCACTTGAACTTCTAAACACCTGAAAACAAAACAAACGATACATAATTAATACTCAACAAAAGTTTTAAATTGAAATTACTATTAGTGCTATTGATAGAATATGTCAATATAATATAATATAACAGACATTTTACTTAGGTTTGAATATATAAAATAATTATAAATAATATGATATAATATAATATAATATACAAGGGGTTGGTCAGGGTTGACCAACCCAAAACTCTGGTGACCGATGACCAAGATGTGGTGTTGGTCCCGGAATTTCAGACTAAGGACAGGACTCGGCCCCTTCAACATGGAACTGCAGGGACCGACAGGGTTGGGCCGGTCCAGGGTCGGTCCAGGGTCAACCCTCGACCGCTGCTCACCCCTAGTAAGGAGAAGAAAATTATCTTTCTTTTAACTTTTACCTCTCTCTCTTTTCTTTTTTTTCCCCTATGAACATGTAAAATAGGAGCAGTGACAAAACTAAAACCCCAATCGAGGGAAAAAATAAACAAGAAATCTTCAATATATTTTTTTTTTTGGGACGAAAAAACTCTTCAATTTGGCCGGCAGGTTATTAGACAGAAAGAGAGAAAACAAACCGAAAAATTTAATCCCGCAATTTTTTACGTCAAGGAAAAATGAATAAAAAGAAGAAGAAAAAAGTCTTATCTATTTTTACTGCTCTGGGAAGTTGCAGTGGTTATTACCTTAAGTTCCTCTAAAGTCGCAGCATTTTCACTCTATTTAAAGACAGAGATGTCTGAACTCCGACCCTCACGTCTCTCTCTTGAAATCTGAAGAGAGAGAGAGAGAGAACAGAGAGCGAGAGAGAGAGAGAAGAAAAGAGGACGAGATCTGATCATTCTCAGCTCAGGTACTTTGCCTAAACTGGGAATTTTCGTGGACCCTTTTCAAAAGGGGCTGTCTTTTGATTATCCATCTGCTTCCTGTCAATCATTTCCTGGTTTTTTTTTGGGTGCCTTCTGGGTCTAGATTCACCACCAACTGCTCAAAGATTCAGATTTTCTTCTGGGTATTTAATTGCTGCCTTCTTGCGAAGATTCGTGATTTCAAGATTGATTTTTGTTTTCCCTGCTGCTGCCGCTTCTGGATTTCAATTTGCATGGGCAGCGACTTTCGGCCCGGATTGTGTATTGACGGTTCTGATGCTTGAGAACGTGTTTTTCCCCATTCGGGGCCAATTCTCAAATCCATAGCTAATCTACCCATGTGTCGCTCTTTATGCATGTTATAAAAACCTGCCAGCAGATTGCATCTGGAAATTCGATGCAATGATCTGGTCGTTGCTCATATAAAACTGTTTTTCCTTTTGTTAATCTGGGTTCTTTTCCAGTCAGTACAAGGAGGAAAAGAAAAATGGCTATTGAGATTGCGGGATTTGAGATGGCCCCGGCACCCATGGAGACTCCGTTTGAGAAGGATAATGGGCAATTTGATAAGGGCACAAAGCTCGGCGAGGCCGTGACGTTTGGCTCGCACGAGGAGAAGCCCATTTTGGGGGAAGGTAACCAGGTTTCGGAAGTGAATTTTCCGAAGGATGCTGTCGATGAATGGCCTGCGCCTAAACGGATCCACACTTTCTATATCATGAAGTTTCGCTCTTATGAGGACCCATCCATCAAAGTCAAAATCGAGCAGGCTGATAAAGAGATTCAGCGGAGGAATCAGGCCAAGTTCCAGATCACTGACGCATTGAGGGAGAAGAGGGTAATCAGAAAATTTGTGCATTTTCTTTTGATAAATACACGTTTGTTTAGCTATGACTTTCTTTACCATGAGTTTGATGATAAAAAATACGCGTTATTTGTTTTTGGCCATTAAACTATTCTTGATTTGATGTTATTTTTTATGCATATAACACATCTCACATCACAATGGCATACTAATGACAGTGTTCTGCCTGATTTTTCTGTTTTCTCAATTCTTTTTGAGAATATGAGAGGTCGATTTCATTCTTCGGTTAATAGTCTTTATGCAAGCGAAACTCTCACTGCTAATTTCACTCTTAGCAGTAGGTGTCTATTCCCGAAATGTATACAGATTTCTGTTTTTCTGTATATCAAATTACTGTTGTTATGCAACATCAGTTTTCCATTATTAGGCTGCCACTTAGTTTTTGCTTTCCATGCCATGTATCTCTTTTATTAGTTGATATTTCCACTAATTTCCTGCAATTGTTTGATTGTGGAGGAAAGTGGAAGTACTGTGCTGAGGTACCATGATAGAAAATGAAATAGATGCTGTGTGAACGCATTTGGTTGCAGTCATTTGATATTTGTTTCCACTATGCAGTCAGAGAGGTCAGACCTAATTGCTCAATTGAGAGCTCTGGGGGAGGAGAATAGGACCTTTCATAGTATTCTGGACGAGAAGAAAAAGGATATGGAGCCCCTGCACGAGGCGCTGGGCAAGCTTCGCCATGCAAACACCGGTGGTCGAGGAAGTGGCTTGTGCTCCTCTGAGGAAGAACTTAATCAGCTTGTAGGTTTCAACTTAAGTTCAGTTATCCCTGCACTGTCTATAATGCTGAAGTTGATAAGTTTGTTATTTTGCTCTTTTCTATCTGCTTAGTGAGGTTGCTTATTGCAGATCCAGAGCTTGAATTACCACATCCAGCATGAGAGTATCCCGTTAACAGAGGAGAAGCAAATTCTGCGGGAGATTAAGCAGCTTGAGGGGACTCGGGAGAAAGTCATTGCAAATGCTGCAATGAAGGCAGAGGTTCAAAAGTCAGTTGGAGAGAAAGAAGCCATTCAAGACCGAGTCAAAGTAACTCATTCGAAGTCAAAATTAATTATCCGATATGCTCTTTTGAAGCTTTCCATTCATTATTAGATGCAGACATTGTGCACTGTTAAGTGATGCACACTAATAATCTGTGATATCATGTGGATCCAGCTAATAGGCGCTGGTCTGGACGAGGTTCGGAAAGATCAGCAGGCGGTTAAGGCAAAAATTAAGGTTCTTAAGGAAGAGCTGGAGGCAATAGATGCGGAAATCAAGTCTTTGCAAGATGAGTTGTCAAATGTTATCCAGAAGAAGGATAAGGCATACGAAACCATCCACGAAATGAGGAGAAAGCGTGATGAAGTGGTACGGTTTTTTTCCCTTCATTCCTTTTTGCGGCACAGAGTTATTCCGGTCGCAGAATCATAAAAAGCAGTGCGTTATATATGTCTCTTCTGGGGTGAAGTTACCAATAAATGAAAATTTTGAAAGCTGGTTATGCTGAAAATTCACTCATGGGAGGCTGGGAAACTAATGAGGTTTTACAAGGCTTACTCTTTAAGCTAAGCTCTAGATCGTCAATCTTGCAATCTACTGTTGATAAGACATTGTAGTGGCATTTGCACAAATGCAGCTCTCTAATTTGCCTCTAAATGTGTATTTGCTGAAGGCATGTTATCCAGGTTACTCAGCATTATCTTGGAATTTATTTCTAAGGAATGCAGCATTATCTTAGAATACTTCTTTATCAGTGCTGCTTGTTCGTCATTTTCCTGCCAGCTTTTACATTGCTGTGAAATACTTGTTGAGTGAGGAAGACTCTAATAAATTTGTTATTTAATGTACTCAAATTGGTAGATATTGTTTGCCTGTACTGGTAGGAGATGAAGATACCGATATTAGTTAAAGATGGTGTTTTGTCAGATAAAGCAAGGCTGCAATTGTCAGTGAATAGTACTGCAATTGTAATGGTAAGGTGCAGGTTGTGACCTCTTCTGCATAGTAAACTCAGGAGAGCTTGACATTACCATAGTTTACCTAATCACTTGACAATATGGCAGCTCTGAATATGCACCCTGCTTTTACCTTGTGCATGTCAGTCGGTTCTTTCTACACAACTGATCTTTAAGGGGAAAAAGGGTAGTAAAATGTAGCCTTGGATTTGGCAGATCCATCAGTGAGCCAAAAATCAGGCCAGAAATCGTTATATAATGTATTCTTATTTAGTTGAAGTGTACAACTTACATACATTTACTGCTCTTTTCCAGAATGCCAATTTTTACCGTAATCGTACCCTCTTGAACCAAGTCAAAGAGCTTGCAGCGAGGAGAGATGTCAGAGCTATTGAAGAAATAACTCATTCTGAGGTCTGTTAGTTTGGCTGCTGATGCTATTAGAAAGTCGAAGAGATAATTGCTGTTCTATGTAAGCATATCTTACTTCTTTGCTTTTATCATTTTGTTGTTTAGGTTGAGGGGTTCTTTGCTCTCTGGAACGGTCCCAGAAGTTTCAGGGAGGATTATGAGAAAAGAATCGCGTTATCTCTGGATTTTAGACAGATGAGTAGAGATGGACGAACAAAGTCCCCTGACGAGAAGCCAGTGGCTGCAGTGGGAGATTCAGTATCCTCGGAAACAGAGACAGTAGTCAAGACCAGTGCAAAAAAGGCAGCAAAGGAGGATCCCAAGTCAACGGTGCAGCACAATACTGCTCCTGTGCAAAAGGTCCAGAAAGACACTGTTTCGAAAGCCCAGAAAGAGACTGTTACGAAAGCCCAGATAGAGACTGTTACTAAAGTAAAGGATATTGAAACCACACCCGAGCATCATGAACTAGCTGAGAAGGAGAATGCTGATGCACAGAAACCTCCAAAGGCCACTCCACCGGTGGTTACTGAGGTCGATCCTGTGAAGCTGAAAGAGATGAAAAGAGAGGAGGAGATTGCTAAAGCTAAGCAGGCTATGGAGAGGAAGAAGAAGCTGGCGGAGAAAAATGCTGCCAAAGCAGCTATTAAAGCACAAAAGGAAGCTGAAAAGAAACTCAAGGAAACTATTGACTTCCTCTGCTCTGATATATTACTGCAGATATTACTTAGAGGTTAGAATTGACTGGTGTTTTTTTTGGGTATGTTCAGGAACGGGAAAGGAAGGCAAGGAAGAAAGCTGCTGCATCTGCTCCTGCTACTGATTCGGATGAAGCGGCTCAATCACCTGAAGAATCTGTAGAAACTGAGAAGGTGGATTCAGGTGTCGAGGCTGTTCTTCCTGTGAAGGAGAAGCCCATCAAGGAGAATTCGGTCAGAAACAGGATCCGTCCAAAAGGTGGAGAATCGCTCCCGAAGGCAATACTCAAGAGGAAGAAGTCGAGCAACTATTGGATTTATGTTGCTCCCGTTGCTCTCGCAGTTGTGCTATTGCTAGTAGTGTTAGGATACTACTATACTTACTGAAGTAGCGATACCGCTAGCAAGTATAGTGATGGACATCCGGTTTCATAGATCTGTAGTAGCAACTTTGAGGTAATTTTGTTTGTCCCCCTGGGGGATCGACTAGTATGTCATAACCGCCGAGCGACTCAGTCTCTTCAAATTTTGACTATAGTGGACTATACCCGTTTCTGTGAAATCGCTCCCCGTTTTCAGGCAACTTTTAGTTGTTGAAGACCATGTTGCATGTACCTTTTGTTGGCATTTTGCTGGTGATTTGGTCGTGAAAGTACTGGATTGCCTGTGAATTTCCTTACGTTTTGTGGGTTGCAGTCTTGTTTTGAACGTGTCCTCCCACAGGGCGATGAGTTCTCAGCTTCTTTGCGTGCATGATTGTGATTCATGACGGTGCCCTTCTCTGTGGTTTGCAATTGGGCGTTCTCCTTTGTTTATCCGTTTTGAGGAGGGATACTTGGGCTCCCCTGGTACAGAGATACGCATTTACGTCAGGTGGGGGGCAACTCCAGGTTCCTCCGCTTCCAAGGGTGAATGTGTAACTAAGTTTTCTCCCTGTTTGGAGAGATGAGATGATGGAGTGCACCCGGTATCCACTTCAGAGCAATTAGTTTGGCAGGGACTGGGTAATATCTGCAGCGCCCAAGTTTTCCAACCCCAATAGAAGTCCCCCATCAAACCTAATGTCTAACTTTCTGAATATATGATATCCATGACTTTTCACTAATTAAAAAGGACAATAAAATATTCGTTAAGACCAAGGAAATGATGATCCCGTTAGCTACACTACACTTTAGTACTGCTTTCTACCCATACCCACAAACAGATGGACAATTTGAGCGAGTCATACAAACATTAGAGGATATGCTAATAGCTTTTTTAATGGTTTTCTAGGTAGTTGGCATGCTTAACTACCACTTGCAGAGTTTGCCTACAATAACAACTTTAAGGCTAATATTGATATGGCTCGCTTTGGTCTTGCAGCTAGTACAGTATTGGGATCAAGCCTTTTTATTTGGAGTAAGCTCCTTCACCAGCTTTTGTAGCAGTAGGTAATTCCCCTTTAGCCAGTAGGACAGATGCCGACACAGATTCGATTCCAGATTCAAGATAGGGTACGCCCGAGGACCAGGCATGGCGGGATAAAGCAACAAGCAGCAAGGGATTGGCTCCGTCCTTCCTTCGATAGAGGCTTAATCTTCTAGACGCCTATGCGCAAGAAGAAGAGGACTATAAGCTGCATGTCTATATAAGTAAATCTCTCCTCATCGTCATATATTAGAAAAAAATGAAAAAAAGAACATTGTGGTAAATAATTCACAATTATGTCCCTAAATAAATCAGATCTTTTGGATTAATAATGTCCATCGCAAATTTTTTTCCAAAACACTCAAAGCTAGAAATTGAGAGGACATTCAAGGATTGGAGCTCTCACCCTTAACGCGATAGAGAGTTAGAGAGAGAGAGAGAGAGAGAGGAGAATGAATGGCCAAAACGCCATGCGGCCCGGGCCCAAGAAGACCGATCTTACAGGCCCGGCCCAACTCCGTCTTTCTCCTTCTAACGTCTTCCTTCCAAAATTCAAAATTCCATCGACGCTCTCCCTCTTCCCTCTGCGATAATCGACCCTGACGCTTTCAAACTCTCTCTCTCTCTATCTCTATCTCTGCATCTGCTTCCTCCATGGCGGCCACCAACACTTCCCTCACCACACCCACCAAGACTCCCTCTTCGCAGCCCGCTCACCCCAAGCGGTCCCTCCACAACCCGGACCCGTCCGCCGCTCGCTTCCGCCGCTCGCTTCGAGGCCTACAACCGCCTCCAGGCCGCCGCCGTCGCGTTCGGCGAGAAGCTCCCGATTCCCGAGATAGTCGCCCTGGGCGGCCAGTCCGACGGCAAGAGCTCCCTCCTCGAGGCGCTGCTCGGGTTCCGATTCAACGTCCGCGAGGTCGAAATGGGGACCCGCAGGCCCCTCATCCTGCAAATGGTGCATGATCCCTCGGCGCTCGAGCCGCGCTGCCGATTCCAGGTCTAGTTTTTTTCGGATGAATTGCTTACTCGGTCTAGACTTAGCGTGAGTTCCGGTAATAGTGAAATGAATCTGGGCAATATCTTTTCTAAGTTTTCGTTGAAATGTCAGATATATAATTTGGGCTGGTTGTGGTGGTAATGCATTCGAAATAAGCTTACAGCGGCTACTGTCGTGTAAGTTGGTGGCGGGGGGGTGGTGGGTTGAGCAACTTTTGATATTTTGTTCTTTCGTTTGCTGGACAATTGTTAATTGGTCTAGTCTCAGGATGCAGTTCTACTAATTGGGCTAATGTGTGGACGTTAAATTTACAAACACGTTGTGCTCACATAAAGTGAAGAGGAATCTGCGCATTTTTCTTGTGCATGGTCATCTTCTGAGTTCAAGAATGTATATCAGTCTTGGATGCGTAAGTACATATTTATTCGCATTAAAGGGGTTGCAGTGGCTGTTGTGTGATTTTACTGAATTTCTCCAAATGTGTGGTGGCAGGAGGAGGATTCTGAAGAGTATGGAAGCCCAGTTGTTTCATCATCTATCATTGCGGACATTATAAAATCTCGAACGGAAGCACTCTTGAAGACGACAAAGACCGCAGTGTCATCTAACCCAATTGTGATGAGAGCCGAATATGCTCATTGTCCAAATCTCACAATTATTGACACCCCTGGTTTTGTTCTTAAGGTTAGTCGATTTTGTCAGGGATAGGACAGCTTAATTATGCCAAAGATTGCAAATAAAACAATTATAGGATTTTGCATGAAATTCCTGAACTTCACTGCAGGCAAAGAAGGGAGAGCCAGATAGCACCCCTGATGAGATTCTTCAAATGGTTAAGTCATTGGCTAGTCCTCCTCATAGAATTCTTGTGTTCCTTCAACAAAGTAGTGTTGAATGGTGCTCATCATTGTGGTTGGATGCAATTCGTGAAATTGACCCATCTTTCAGAAGGACAGTGATTGTCGTCTCAAAATTTGACAATCGTCTCAAGGTACGTGACCGCATTATTTTCCACCTCCAGCCTTGTTTGCACAGTTAAAGTAAGACAAATGATTAACTAAGAATGAATTGAGAAATTATGAAAGCAGTATAAATTGAAACCATGAAAAATTGCAGTTGCTTTGCCAAAGGTTATCTGCTCGTGCATGTTACAAGTCAGAAACCTGTCAACCTCATGATTAGTCATTTTGTTCCTTCATGTGTACTATTAGTTAATGTATTTTGAGGAGAATTCCGTGAAATGGCAAATTTCTAGGATGCTTAGATATGACATTTTAGCTATAAAATGTATCAGGAGTTTAGTGACCGGTGGGAGGTGGACAGATATTTGAGTGCTAGTGGATATCTTGGAGAAAATACGCGTCCATTTTTTGTTGCCCTGCCAAAGGATAGGACCACCGTTTCAAATGAGGAATTTCGTCGGCAAATTTCCCGAGTGGATGAAGAGGTCTTGCGTCATTTACGTGAAGGCATCAAGGGAGGATTTGATGAAGAAAAGTTCAAGACCCACGTTGGGTTTGGTTGTTTGAGAGAGTACTTGGAATTCGAGCTTCAGAAGAGATACAAAGAAGCCGCGCCTGCAACCCTTGCTTTGCTTGAGCAGCGTTGCAATGAAGTTACGAGTGATCTATCTAGGATGGACTCAAAGATACAAGCAACTTCTGATGTCACTCATCTGAGGAGGTCTGCAATGATATATACTGCTTCTATCAGCAATCACGTGGTGAGCATCTATGCAACTCCCAACTCTCTTAAAACTTTTTTTTGAAAAGCATCTACTGATAAAGACTGATGAATTCACTCTGTTTATTTGCTATTAACAAATTTTTATATACCCAAATTGTCAATTTTCTATTGACAATGGCGGGTGATTTATTTCCGTGCTTATTTTTCTTTTACTTCATTAGTTTACTGGTCAAATCGATGATACAATAATTTTTAATTGTTGAAGGGAGCTTTGCTTGATGGAGCAGCAGATCCTGCACCAGAGCAATGGGGCAAAACAACCATTGAGGAGCAGTCACAGAGTGGTGTGGGAAGTTGGCCTGGTGTCACAGCAGATATCAGACCTGCCAATGCTAATCTTCGGCTTTATGGAGGAGCTGCATTTGAGAGAGTCATGCATGAATTTAGATGTGCAGCTTATTCTATTGAATGCCCTCCGCTGTCAAGGGAGAAGGTATGCATCAGGATAGATGGATATAGTGTGCACTAAGATCATCGAGCATCCTGGACACGAAATTTAAAATGAACTCGATAAGGATAAACTATAAAGTATCTTAACTTGTTGCAGGTGGCAAATATATTGCTCGCCCATGCTGGACGAGGCAGGGGCAGAGGACTGACGGAAGCAGCTGCAGAGATTGCTCGTGCTGCTGCTCGCTCATGGCTTGCTCCTATGCTGGAAACTGCTTGTGAAAGGCTTGCCTTTGTTTTATTGAATCTGTTTGATATTGCTCTTGAGAGAAATCGTGGCCATGACTCAGACTGTAAGAAGCTATTCTGTTTTCATTTTTAAGCTAGAATTATAATGAAACCTTCGAGAAGCTAGAATTGACAACAACTTGGCATGTTTACCAAAGCAAATATTAATGAATTCGAAAATGACATGAATCCAAAATTAACCAAATTTTTAGCACATTTGATATTAACTATAATGTTTGGCATTGAAACAAATTGACGAGAATTTGTAACCTGAACTTGACATCTGAACACCAATTGACAGTCCTCCTGTGGTGCTCTTTTTTTCTAGAGCTATGTAGAATTGCTCCTAGAAAGATATATAGCAAATCTTATATTTTCTTTGTTTTTCCCTTTTAGCTTGAAAATCTAAGAAAACAAGGGGTGGTCCTTTTGTTTTTCTAGTTTTTTTCTCACACAACTTAAATATAAGTCTTCCTTTTTCTTTTTACCTCCCCTATTTAGATTTTGTCAATTAGGCTTTGCATATGGTATACTGCAAGATAAAGTTGTTGGCCATTTTTGGTTGTATTGCTACTTGTACACGTCCTAGTCCTAAGTGATTGCATCTTAACTGTGCACTAGTTGGTAAGTGTAGTTACTAAGTTATGTATGGAGTTGGGATGTTATACCACCTTGGACAATAAATAAAAGTCCAACATCTTTCATGACTTCCATTTACATTTATGTCTGAGTGAAACTTGACTTCTAAGATTGTGTGGCCTTTATCTGATTCAGCAAATAGTGGGAAAGATGGAAATATGGAGGGATATGTTGGCTTCCATGCTGCTTTAAGGCGTGCTTACTATCGCTTTATAAAGGATATCTCCAAACAGTGCAAGGAATTAGTTCAACATCACCTCGATTCAGTTACAAGCTCATATTCAGAGGTCTGTTATGAAAACGACTTCCAATGTGGCTTTGGCTCGAGTGGGATGTCATTTTCTAAACTAAACCAGGGTTCAGTTTCACTATTTCTTGAGTTATCTGAAAAGGGGGCAGCACCCCGTGAGGGGACAATGAGAGATCAAGAGAACATACCTCCTGAAAAGAGCACATCAGAAATCACCCCAGGGAAAGGCATGGATGGGAGAGAAACTCTTCGAGAAAGCCAAATGACCATTCCTGAAACTCCATCACCTGATCAATTATGTGATATGGCCATTAATGTGATCAAGAAGGAAGCAGGAAACTATGTAGAGGCTGGGCCAAGAAAACGAAATTCAAGAATAACAGGCAATAGCAGACAAATGGAGCACTTAAGAGTTCAAAATGGAGGAATTTTATTTGGCAATGGTGATGCATGTTCAAAACCAGGGTCGGCTTACTCCGAAATCTGTTCATCTGCTGCCCAGCATTTTGCACGGATCCGTGAAGTCCTCGTTGAGCGAAGTGTGACATCAGCCCTGAACTCTGGATTTTTGACCCCTTGGTAAGCTTTTAAAGTCTGATGAATTAAGCTAGAGTGTGTATTCTCTCTATCAGTACTAAATTCAACTAAAATCTAATCTTGTGCTGTCTTAGACCTGGTCAGTGCATTCAACCCTGCAAATAATCGTTGTTTCAAAATGGCTCTAAATAGTAGAATCATCAGTTTTTGGGCAGTGTTTTTCCCATGCATCTTGGTATCTGCAGCATCGGAAGCTCCCCCGTAACGAGCTGTTTTTTGGTCTCGAGCTACCTCTCTCGTTAGCTCTTTCATTTTATTTTTTTTGGTCAATCTTCTTTTCGCACTGGCACCTCTTCAACTCTAAAATTATCCAACTGACTTAATCTATCTTAACTAATAATTTACTTTTTAGGAGGTTCCTGAGTTTACCAACCATGTGAACTTTCCATTCAAATGATGAGCAATATAATTGCATGTCCCCCTTTACTGATTTCATTTATGATTCGAATTGACAACTGATTATCTGTTATGCTGTTTGTTCTCATAGCCAGGAGAGGCTCGTGGTGTCACTGGGGTTGGATTTGTTCGCTGTGAATGATGAGAAATTCATGGACATGTTTGTGGCACCTGGTGCTATTGATGATCTGCAGAATGAAAGACAGTCTCTTCAGAAACGTCAGAAAATTCTGCAGTCTTGCTTGAATGAGTTCAAGACGGTGGCCCGGACACTCTGATAATCTCCAACTGTTCTGTTTTCTGCTTTCTGTTCAGGAGAGTGACTTCATATTGCACTTAGGAATGGCTTCACCTCTGGTGAAACAAAGAAAGTTTTAGGCATTTAGTCAACTTTTCCCAGGATTTTCTTACCATTCTTGCACCATCATGTGACCTATTCACCAGTCATTTGCACTTCACAGGTTGGTATGAGTTGTATATAGGAAGGTATGCTTTCTGACATGCCACACTTTCCTGGGTTGAGGAACCAGATCATTTTGAAATGGGCTGAGCAGTGTGGGCACAGCGCACCTCTTGGCTTGTTCATCAGTGGGTGAATATATTTTATGACATGACAAGTTGACGAGCTTTTTCACAATTCAAATGGTTATGGACGTTCTTTTGGCATGTTTTTGAAGTCAATAGGAGTCAATGATAGAAGTAGCACGTACAAGGCCACAATCAATCTGACTAGCTCCCACGTACAAAGCTAATATGACAACAGTGACTTTCATTGCATAGAAATTTTGGTCGACAAAGTACAAATTGGAGGCAAAATCAGTATGGTTTTGCCTTGTAAGCTTTAGATTAAAAGAACTTGTATATGAAAGGGTATGCAGCAATTAACTGTGTTATGGTATTGAATTTGAAATGTAGAAACTGCATATGACATTGTGGTCATAACAAACCAGAATTTCTGTTCCAGAAACAATTTTTCTATTCCAGTTCTGGAATAGAAATTCGTTTGATAAACTTATTCCGTTTTTTTATTTCTAGAATAGATTTCTATTCCAGAAATAAGTTTGGAATAAAAATCAGAAGTGGAAATTTTCTACTTCTCTATTTCTGAAACAGAATGAGAAATAAAAATTTTCTCATCATTTGTCAATCGGTCTTTCATCCGTTGCCGCCAACCACTGTCTGTCGGTCGCCGCTCACCTGTCGGCCCCCACCGCCGCCGCTGGTCACCGCCACCACCACCGCTACCATACCGGCCGCATCGCTGCCGCTTATCGCCATTATCGTTGTTGCGGTTGTCGGCCGTCACCGATCGTCGGTCGCCCGCCACCGTCGGTCGTCGGTCGTCGCCGCTAGCGACCGCCGCTGTAGCCACTGCCGTCCGTCACCGCTATCCGCCGGTCCGTCGCCATTCGAAAGAAAGTAATTTTGTGTCATTATCAAATGAATTTCTATTTTTAGAGTAGAAATTTTGTGTTGTTATCAAACGGTTATTTTTGCTTAGAAACTCTTCTAGAAATAAAAATAGAAAAATCTATTTCTGTTCCAGAAACTATTTCTGGAACAGAATGGTTGTCATGCGCGCCCGTTGTTTCCTTCAGCTGACATTTTTAACGCAAGTCAAGAAGCAGAAATTATATTCTATAGCCTGAGTTGACAGTCTCGAGCCCCATGAACCCCATGATTTGAGCTGCAATGCAAGTGGTTACATTGTTTTCAAGCCAAAGCATGTGCTCGACTTTAGCTTTGAGCTGCTGCATCGTCAGTCGGTAAGTTTGAGGACGGCAGATATCTTACCATATTCTTTGTTAAAAGCTCTCGGCATAGTAATAAGAAATTCCATTTTATTAATAAATCTTTGGTGATGAAGCCGGCCGACAAAGATTAGTTGTTATTCTGCAGCATTATTTTCTTAAAGAATGTGTAATCAGTATTGTATAATTATCTGGGCGGACTTTGATAAGCACAATGCTATGCAGTATGCGCCACGCCGAGGGAACTAACTTTCATTCAATGAATCCTTACGTGGAAGGATGAAAATGAGTAGCGGTCTTCTTCTTCTTCTTTTTATTATCATTATTATTATTATTATTATTTCTATTGGTTCTCTTTCCAGTCACTAGATTGAGATCGATAAAGTTGGAATCAATTCCGAGCTCAAGTTCTGTTATTAAGAGCTCCAAAGTGATTTTTAATTTGGCTAAATCCTCACTATCTTGAAAATGTATGGATTAGAAAATGGGTTTGACGTTTCTTCTTGAACTTTGTTTCTTTTGAGAAGTTTCACTTTATTTTATCAAGAAACAGCGTGTTGCTCAGCCGTAGTAATTGATAATGCGGCATGTCAAGTTCTTACATGAAATCTTATGGTATTAGTGGACGGCAAGAATAGCTATCCAATAGCTTATTATGTGACGACCTTCTTGAGAATGCGACTCTTTGTCCTTGAACAATTCCCTTCTGAGTTCACTGAAGAGCAAAAAGGGGTAAAAAAAGAAGTCAATTCTACTCTAATTTATTTCCTTTCTCTTTTAGCGTATGCCATTAGAGAAGTTCCTGTTCAACCCTGTATTATCTGCATCGTCTTCTAGTGGTTGTGAAGAAATGAAATTGTTATCTAAAACAGAATACTAGAGGCCAATCGGTCCCTCCCTCTCATTCTCTCTTCTGCTCTATCCTTTTCCCTTTTGATGTACTGGACAAGAGAAATGGATGCTCCTTTTTTTGCTTCTCTTATGTTGTTTTACTGCTTATGAAGCAAACTTATCCCAAGCTTGACAAAAGATTGCTCCTTTTTACTGGGTCTAATTTTGTTTGATGGATTAAGTGCTCAATTGGTAGGGCATGATAATGTCCAGTCAGCCAAACAAGCACATACTGAGATGCAGGGTAGGCTCTGAGGTCAATGAAATGAATGACACAGACAACAATGTTGATTCCTTTCCCAAGGACCATCTTAGTCTGCCCACCTGTTTCGCCCTTTCTGATCCACGAGTGCCTCGGTGCATTTTCTTGCAACCTCCTTTGAACACCTCCCCCTCTCCCTCTCATCCAAAAAAGTTTAGTGTTGGGCGGGTCGGGTGAGAGAAAGACAACAAAGCAAGGGGGGGAAATGAAATCAGTTGTCCCTCGTGTTCTTGTCCACATTTTGAAATTGTCCTTATACTTGTTTCTTTTTTTTCCAAAGTCGTTCCTATGCTTTTTAAAATGCGTCATTGTTAGACCTTCCGTTGGTACTTTTTTTATTGCTAGTCGATATTTACAAAGGTGGACCAACGGATGGCTGACTTAGAAGTCGGTAGTATACGCCTTCTACGATGACTCGCAAGATATGTAACGTGGCTTCGTCACATTAGCCAACAGGAAGGGGAGAGAGAGAGAGATTTGGAGCTTCTGGACATGGTGGCTAGAGCCTCCTCAAGCTCGGCACCATGACGGGAGGAGCTTCTTTAAACACGCAGCCATGGTCGCTTGAGCTCCGTGGAGCTTGATAATGGCGGCTAGAGCTTCATTGAACTTGCGGCCACGGCTGTTGGAGCTTTGTGGAGCCCGTGGCCACGACTGCTTAAGCTTCTTCTCGTGTTTTATGGCTCTTCCAGGTTTTGCATTCGCGGGGGTGTTAAATTATGTGTTAAATTATGTGGGTTTTTTTTATTGGATTTCGTAGGGTTTAAGTGGAAGAAGAAGATGATCATGATCATGATGATGGTTGCACATAGAGAGGAAAAAAAACAATTTAAAATAACATATTTCTAACAACGTTTACAAATTTCTAACAGTTTTAAGTTATCTAATCGGGAATAATCGGTGAAACCTATTAAAAAGTATAAGATGATTTTGAAAAAAAAAGGGTAGACGGACAGATTTGAATTTTAAACTACAATAAAGGGATCAATAATGATATTTCGCAAGAGAATTGGTAAACTACATTCAAAATATGCACTTCTCACTTTTGAAAAAGTCATGTTGCATGAGCTCATCATACATTGGACTTTGCGAACGAAGTTAATCACACGATACGAAACATTTGCCGTCCATTTTAGTGGGATTTCCTTATGAGTTCTGCTGTTTCTTGAAGCGCAGCTCTCCTACCTTTTTATCTACTTGGTTCCTGTAAAACCTCGTTTTATCCGACACTCCCTTTCAACGCACAATGATCTCCTCTATTTCTCTGTCTCTCTCTCATTGGCGAAGCACCTTAAGCCTCGCGAGAGAGAACATCGATCCATATAGAATATAAAGCTCCAATCCATAAGCTCCTTGAGCCATTGTCAAATCACCATGAGTTGCACCAACAATAGGGTGGCGCGGAATTCTGCCCAACCGCTCACCCCGAAACTCATCACCGACTCGTCCCCGACAACCTTTATCCAAGCAGACACCACCACCTTTAAGCAAGTAGTGCAAATGCTCACTGGGTCGTCCGAAACGGCGAGACAAGCTTCAACCATGATCCAAGATCCAACGCCGCCTCCTTCGAGAAGCGTGAAACCTCCTACGACAAGTAGTCCTACAAAGCAAGGCAACAAGCTGTACGAGAGGAGGAACAACCACCTCGGGAACTGGGACATCATGAACGCTATAGTTCCCGGCAACTCATCTCAGAAAATTCCCGGGTTCTTATCGCCCAGATGTAATGGGGAGATGTCGCCATGCGCACTGGATTTTCCAAATAAGCTTGTGCTTAGCCCTGTCACACCTTTGAGGGAAGCTTCCTTTCACAAGTTTTCTTCTCCTTCGGGAGGTTTGTCCAAGGAGGAGAAGGCTGTAGCTGCTAAGGGGTTTTATTTGCGCCCGTCGCCAATAAACTCTCCCCGAGACGCAGAACCAAAGCTTTTGCAGCTCTTCCCTACAACTTCAGGTGCTAGTTCTTTCACAGAGAGATGAAGAGACACGACATCCAGTGCCATTTTATGGTTCTAGCCAAAGAACAGGAAAGGAATGATCATGCTCTCTCTCTCTCTCTAAATACTAACTTTGTATCTGAAAAAATTTGTGGTATGGACGAGTGATTTCTGAAGGACTTCTGAGGAATTGTGAAGGATCCATAAAGAGAAAAATCATGTGCTCCCTTAAGTTATACTGTCTCTGCAGGTTTAACTGTCTGTCTTCACCTGTTTTATTAGACAAGCAAACTTCCCTGTCGATTGCTTCTTCATGAAATGATTCATGAAATGATAGCTTCATCTCATATCATAAATTTCATGGTCAGAACGGAGGTTCCATCGCACCCGACATTAGATTACTACTCCAGCATGGCCAGGTGAAATCAATAATCCTCGATATCATTAGTAACATTGTGCACTCCCCTCAAGTTCTGCATATCCGGGTGCATATCTCTGTACTTGATGGTTGTTCGAGAAGTTCGATCCCTATAGACCGTCCAAGCTAACACATTATTCAGGACATCCTGAAGGTTACTTAGGACAGTAAAACTTCCTATGGATGCTTATAAAATGGAAACCGAAGTAACATATTACAGGAAATCACCAAAAAGGTCATCAGACAGTCACAAATAGTCTTTTCTAAGCGGGTCATCAAACAATATCGTTACTCTTCAAGAGGTTTGGCCCAGCCCTCTTCAAGAGCAACATGTGCTTGACCCTTCACGATGGAAACTTGGCTCCGTAATCACCTTATGGTCGCAGGGTGGTGCATTTAGAACTGACAATAAACTTGGAAAACCAAGGATACTGATGGCGAGAACTATCTGCATCACCACCACAACATCCATGTTGAGCATTGCAAATGCACTGCAAACCTTCCACTCAAGGAGGATCAAGCCAGTAGCCCATTTATTTAGAATCGATAACATATCATATGCTGAACTTCAGTCAAAATAAGGCAACTTCACTTCACTTGGGTATACCATTCCAAATGCAATGGGAGAATCTGATGCATCTCATGTGCTTGCCCTACGAGTGATATCACTCGGTCATTGTCCAACAAAATATGATATTTTGTCTCAGGATCTTCATCCTGCAGAAGAGACAAAACACAATCTTTTGGTGCGACATTACTCTGACATTTATTCAAGTTTTATTAAAAGGTTAAAGGACTTGCAGCGCTACTAGCATGTGTGGTTATTTGCTCGACCAATTTGAGATTGCCTTTGACGCTATTCTCGTTAGAGAGACTACTACTCCATGTCCATTCGGTTTAGGCTATGCTTTGTTTTCCATATATGAAAATAAGGGAATGTGTATGCATTCCTCAAAACAAAGTCTTATCGTCTGCAGAGAGAGAGAGAGAGAGAGAGAGAGAGAGAGTGTAGAGATTTTCCTTCGTCAGGATACACAATAACGGCCAAATATGCAATCAACTAGCTATAGTGATTGAAAAAGAATAAATAAACTACACATCTGATCCATAAACCGACATATGAGCAGAATAACATCAAAATGGATAAGCCATTTATCCAAGTAGGAGTCTGGACAACTAAGCCAGACTCTATCATCAGATCTCCATGAATGAATGCACTGTTTGAACCCATGATATTCTGGAAGAGGTGCATTTCTAGGCTGGACAGAGACAGGCCTACATACATTGATGAAGATTGAAATGTTAGCACGCTGAATGTTCACTATAGTTCTGAGAAGCCAGACAAAAAATAAACAGGAAATATGGACTGGAGCATGGCAAAGGTGTAGTCACATAGGATTGAGATTTAAGCAGTTTTCTGGTCATGTTCAATATGACTAGATGTTTCGGAAGAGAAATGCATAAGTGCATATGCTATGTTTCTGCTCATAAATTATGAGCTTTTTTATGGTCACATGCACTTAAGGTAAATTTCTTTTAGTAAATATTGAAAAAATGAAGTTGGAGTAATTTGGTTTCATCAAAACTAGGAAAAAAAAAAATTTATAAAACTGATTTTCAGACACCTTGAGCATTCAAAAGACTCAAAAGGAAGCCTTACAACTCGTAAGTACCATCCATAGCAAAAATGCAAAAGGTTTAAATAAATTACGTTTTAATGGACATATATACCTGCATTCTTTGCAGCAACAGCTTCTTGATAGATATCAGTCACAAATAGTACCTCTGACGGCTTATCAACCCCTAGCGACTTGGATATATCAATATCACTATGTGCTTTTTTTCTGTTCCTATACATGAAAGAGAAAAACTCTTGATATAATTCGCATTACCAAAGTAGTCCAGAAGCTCTCATTCAACTCTGGCAAAGAAAATTAAACAAAGAAAGATTAAAGAAAAGAAAACAATAAACGATGCAAGATCTTTACCCCCCCTGTAGAGTCGAAATATCCATAAAGATACTTTCTTAGATCTCCACGATTAGTATACTGGGAGTGGCTTAATTTGAAGACTAGACCGATTTCCGCCCTTCCCCACCATCAGCTAATGTTCCTTGGTCATACTGAAGAGGACCATGATTTGGAGATAACCAATCCAAACCCATATGACGAAGTTTGATAGCAGCATCAAATAGATAATGGTATCACCCAGCCTGAAAAGATATGGTATCAATACAGGAAAATTAAAAGTATTTGCCAAAAAAAAAAAAATCTTAACGATGGGAACAATGAAATAGGGAATTCTTTACAAGGAAGCCACAAATCCTGTTTACACCAAGCATCAATTTCAGCACATAAGCAGAATATAAAATTAGATAAAGTGAAGTGATGTGGATACATAGGGTAAATTAGTACTTTCTCTGGCCATTATTAGAAGTATAGAACTGCTGCAAGCATAGTGACTGGATATTCCTTCAAAATAGCGTGAGGGATTTCTTCGGATGTCAAATCTAGCAAATCTAGCATTTCCTTTTTCCCCCCTCAAGCAAAAGAAAAAAATTAGCAACAGTGTTATTGATTTAACCCATTGAGTGGGAAACACGAACCTGTGTTTTAGCACTGATCCATTAGTCTCCCCAGGAATATATACTGTGGTTCTGAAACAGCCGTCGATCTTGGGTACGCTTTTACCTGAAAAATGACATCACTCAATCCAGCAACTGAATGTGTATATGGTTGATGATTAAGAATTTATCCAGTTCTTTGGAAGAATCTAAAGATTTTTCTTACCAGAAAGAAAACGACGACCTTTTTCTTTGTTTTGTTCCCCTTGTCATGCAGGGGAAGGCAAAGAAGTAGGGTCAGCTGAAGAGGGAATATCAGGTCCAACCCTACACCCTTCAAGCATGAGGACAACATCAGCCATGGATGGTCTGTCGAGTGGATCAGGTGCTGTGCAAAGAAGTCCCACTTTGACTCCCAGTAAAAACTCTTCCCACTCTGATGACTCAGGGTCCAGCTCCAGCAGACCAGGCTCAATTAGCTCTGAAATTTGACCCTTTTGCAATTGCTTCTTAACCCACTTCACAATGTCCTCATCTTCGTTGAACGTGACAGGTTTCTTCCCAGTCAGTATTTCCAATAGGACAATCCCAAAGCTGTACACGTCCGACTCCTTTGTCGATTGCCCAGATAGTGTTGCCTCAGGTGACACGTAACTGAGCGTGCCCACCGGAGTGGCGGAGGAGGAGGCTTCAGCTGTAGTGACTGAGACCAGACGGTCCAAACCAAACTCTGATAGATGGGATTCGAAATCTGCATCAAATAGCACGTTCTGAGGCTTCAAGTCACCATGAACCATATTCATTGAGTGCAAGAAAGCGAGCCCTCGAGCAACTCCAAGCGTGATGAGATGACGCATGGGCCAATTGAGAACATGGCCATCCCGGTGAGATGCCTCTTGAAGGAGAGTGGCCAAGTTCCCATTAGGCATGTAATCATAAATAAGTAGCCTTATGTCGGGTGGTCCAGCATAGTAGCCACGCAGGACTGTCAGATTGCGGTGCTTGATCTTGCCTAGTGCTTCTGCTTCTTTACGAAATGTTCGCTCATTGATTGATCCATTGAGGAGGCGACGTATTGCAAGGACCATCCCATCTTGAAACGAGGCTTTGAAGACAAGCCCGTATCTTCCTCGGCTTAGTACATTCTCCTCATCAAATTGTCTAGTTGCTTCTAGCGCTTCCGAATATGTCATCTTGCTCTTGAACATGACGAGCTTTGCCTCTCCATTTTCTCCGCTTCCCCGGCCCCTTTCTGCTCCTGAGCTTGTACGAGGACTTCGCTTCTTTTCCCCAGCTGCTCCTCTAAGCTTCTTTCGCCACCTCAGGAGGCTGTACACATAACCACAGCAGCATAACGCCAAAATACAAGCTCCAGCTATAATTAAAGCAATGAAAAGAATCAGCCTTTTTCTTTTCTTAACAGTCACATTTGGGCATTCTTGAGCCAAGGGCTTGCCGCATAATTTTCCATTCATTTTATATACAGAAGGATCGTTGAACCGAAAACCCAGTGCTTGTGGAATCTCGCCCTCGAGATTATTGTATGATACATTTAAGTATACCAATCCTGGTATGGCTGAAAGATTTGCTGGAATTCTTCCACTCAAGTTGTTAGAAGAAAGATCTAATGAAGTCAGGT
Source organism: Eucalyptus guilfoylei (assembly GCA_016097605.1). Lineage (NCBI taxonomy): Eukaryota > Viridiplantae > Streptophyta > Magnoliopsida > Myrtales > Myrtaceae > Eucalyptus > Eucalyptus guilfoylei. Next base: position 36,070,578 of record CM027865.1, on the reverse strand, counting down.
TCAGTAGTTTTGACAAAGAATCGGGTATATGGCCTGAAAAACGATTCGAATCCAATAACAGAGTAGTCAAAGAGAAGCATTGAGACAACTCCTCTGGAATTTCTCCTGTTAAATTGTTCTGACCCAAGTCAAGCCTCTTCAAATAAGAGAGGCGAGAGAATCTGCTCGGAATTGGACCCATCAATCTATTTGAACGAAGTTCAAGTACTTCAAGATAGGAACAGTTACCAAGCTCAACTGGAACTGGACCAGAAATATTGTTTCCAGATATGGAGAGAACAGCTAACGACTGAAGGAATCCATAAGTCGTTGGAATTGTGCCGTGAAACAAATTTGCTGTAAGGTTCAGATATTGCAAAGAAATTAAACTGCTGAAACCTTCAGGAACATCCCCAGATAAACTGTTCTCTTCCAAGGCAACAATTTGCAAGCTCGGCAGCCCAAAAATTTCAATTGGCAATTGCCCAGAGAGATTTTGCTTACTCAGGTCCAAAGTCGTTAATCTCATAAGACTCCCGATGCTCCCAGGGACGTTTCCCGAAAATCCACAATTACTCAAGTTCAAAACTAGCAAACCCTTCAACTCCCCAAAACCAGAAGGAACTTCACCAGAGAACTTGTTATTGCCCAAATTTAGAGTACTCAAATTCTTGAGTTGCATTAACCCTTCCGGCACACCTCCAGTCAGATTGTTATTGCTAAGATCCAAATTCTCGAGCCCTGAAAGGCTTCCAAGACCCTGCGGAATCGAACCATCAAACATGTTCTTTTTCAAGGAAATCAATTTCAAGCTACTCAACTGACTCAAAAACCCCGGAATCTGGCCTGAAAACTGGTTCCCCTCAAGATCAAGGACTTGCAGAAAGCTGCATTTCGAAATTTCGTTCGGAATGACTCCCCTTAGAGAGTTATTAGCCAACCTAAGCTCCTCCAGTCTTGACAGGTTTCCAATACCAGCAGGTAAAATACCAGAAAAAAAATTCCCAGAAAGGTCGGTCACTTTCAGTGACGTCGACGCATACGTCAACCAATATGGAAAAACACCCCGTACATGATTCTCGTGAAGGTCCAAAACCTCCAGAGAAGTAATGCACTTCTCACTTGGCGGCTCGGAAATTCCCGTGAAAGAATTAAACCCCAAACCAACGAACCTCAGGGAACTCGAATCAACCGAACCATTACAGAACAAAGAAAAAGGAATTGAACCGGAGAGATTATTGCCCGTCAGGGAGAGAAGTTGAAGCTTCGGGATCGTCCCGATGGTCCCCGGAAGCAAGCCCTGAAGCATGTTGTCTTCGATGCTCAAATGCACGAGCGAGGAACAATTTGCCATCGGCCGAGGGAAGAGTTCCGAACAAGAGGTTGGAGTCCAGCCACAAGTACTCGAGCTCCTGCAACGCCCGAAACCGGAAGGGACTCTCCCCACGAACCGGTTGTACGAAAAGTTGACGACCCGGAGATGGGAGCTCGCCGAGAAGTTCGCCGGGACCTCGCCGGAGAACTCGTTCGACGACAAATCGAGCAACCGCAAGCTCGGGGGCATGACGCCGGGGACCCCGCCGGAGAGGAGGTTGCGGGCGACGTCGAGGACCTGGAGATTGGCGAGGTTGAGGATCGCCGGGGGGAGGCCGCCGGAGAGGGAGTTGTCCTGCAGGTAGACGGCGCGGAGCAGGGAGCACCGGGAGAGCGCCGGCGGGATGGGGCCGGCGAGGGCGTTGGAATGGAGGCTGAGCCTGCGGAGCTCATGCAGGTCGCCGAGGGAGCCACCGAGCCGGCCCCCCAGCTGGAGGCCGGCGAGGCGGAGCTCGCGGACGCGGCCGGCGAAGCAGGCGACGCCGCGCCAGTCGCAGGGGGCGAGGGGCGTGGAGGGGTCCCACCCGTCCGTGGCGCCGCGCGGGTCGCGGAGGCCGCGCCGGAAGGCCAGCAGGGCCGCGATTTCGGCGCGGGAGAAGTTGGCCTGCGCGAGCGCCGCAACGGAGGAGGAGGAGAGGCAGGAGAGCGACAATGCGAGGACGAGGAGGAAGGAGGAGAGAGCCGTTGGCGCTGCCATGGCGAACCTGGGCGCTAGAGAGAGAGAGAGAGAGAGAGAGGGAGAGAGCAATGTGGTTTGCGTTAGGGTTTTGGGGGAGAAGGTGGTGGGGAATGGGGGATGGAGGGGGGAGTGTTAGTGCAGCAGAGGAGCGTTGGTGGGTGATGGTGGTGGCAGAGATGGTGGCAGAGATGGAGAAGAAGGAGAGGCCATGGGGGGACGCGCAGGTGTGACTGTGAGACAGGGTCTGGGAGTGCGTCAGTTCCTCTTCCTTTTTTTTTGTTTTGTATAAACGGTCAGTTTTTAGTGTCCGAACGACGCTCCGTATGCTGTCGTTTTAGGGTTGGAGCTGTTGCTCCCGCTTGGGGAACTTCACGTGGAAAGGGCGTCTATACTAAAGCTACGCGAATTTTTATTTGTAAGTCTCGAGTAATTTTGATCAAAAGCTTTAAGATTGCTCACTTTTTAAGCTTTCTATGTATGGGTTTACCAAGCAAAAAAAATAATAATAATAACAAGCTGATCAATGGTCCCAATTGTAAATTTTCAATGTTTCTCGTACTTTCTTTTGGTTTTTCAAAGATAGTCATTATACCCTTTGAAAACATCATAAATATGTACGTAACATACTTTAAATGTTTATGGATGTGTTGTAAAGGTTTACAACTTTCATAAAAAATTATATCCTAATTTCTAAAGATTACAACATTTTGCAAAGATCTGGGACATTTTGTCATGAGTAACTTAAAGTGTTGTAAACATTTTATTATTCTAATCTTTTCAAATTTCCGACACATTTCCTAGTTACAAGCTGATATGTCGATAAGTAGGGATGGATTTAGACAAAAAAAAGTATGAGCATAATTGTTTTGGTAACTGAAATTTTGTCCCGACGCTTGAAAAGTCCACTGGAATAAATGTTTGGTTGATTTGTTTACCTATGGTACCCCATATCCATGATGTTAGAATTGCTTTTTGAGCTTTGTAGATTAATTTGCGGGAGGCAAGTCAATAGAAAAATGTTCGATTCCATCCTCCTGCGGGATTTAAGGGGGGAGCAAAAAGCCGCAATAGTGGAGCATAACTCGAAAAGCTTTTGAAAGGTTCGACTATTTTTCTAAAACTTTGGGAAGGTGAGTGGCGGCAAGAGCCCCGCTTGATGCAATGGCGATTCGTCCCGGTCAATAATTGCAACATTTCAATGAGCGAGTCGCGTGCGGAATCTAATAAGGTACCACCGCCTACCATCATGCTTTTCATTTAATAGTCCGTCTTCGCCGGTTTTATTAAACAAGCATCCTGCACAATCATTTGGTTCTTCATAAAATGAATTTTCATCTCATGTCATGAATATTCGTATGTACAAGGGAATTTCCATCTTAAAGTTAGCACATTGTAAGTAAATAAACCTAACATTAGCTATGCCGCTCATGTTCTTCGTATCAAAATTGATTTCTAACCCACTATTTGAACTTTTTCAATCATTTTGACCTTTCAATAGGTGTCCCATGACGCTCGGAAAAGTTACTTGAAAATTGGACCAATAGTAGCTTGTCACAAGAAATTATTGAATTGGTTTTAGATGAAAGTAAGAGCGCGTTTGGCAACCAATCGATAGTATTTAATTCTATTCTTTTATTCTCATGAGTATATTCGAAATAAAAATCTGTTTGGTAAATTTTTTTTTCTCAAAAATAGATTTGGAGTAGAATCGAAAAGTTTAAAAAAAAAATTTGATTATTTGTTCCCAAGAATAATCCCAAAATCAAAGCCAACCAAAAATTTTTCTTTTCTTTTATCTTCTTCTTTACTTCTTATTTCTCTTCCTTTTCTCTTCTTCTTCCACCACCGCCACCATTCACCACCACGGCCACTGTCGTCCACTGCCATCGGTCATCGACGACCGGTTGGGTGAGTTCTAGTGAACTTGTCAAAGGCTTGCCCAACCACTAGCAATTCCCGCTCGGGCCTCCCTTGGCCACCGGCGAGCCTCACTTGGCTGGGCGAGACCTGCCTAGCCACTAGCGAGCCTCGAGGCTCGACCGAACCCTAGCTGGGCTAGGTGAGGCTGCTCACCCAGCCAAGGCTCGGCAGACGAGGCGCGGCCTCATCAAGGGCGAGATCGCCAACCAGGGCTTTAAGAAGAAGGAGGGAAAGAAAAAAAAAAAAAAGAGGAAAAAATAATAAAATTAAAAGAAAATGATTTGGAGTAGAAATTTTGAGAACGATGCCAAACACAACTCTATTATGAAAATATAAATTTTGGACAATTACCAAATATCTTAAAATGCTTAGAAATTGTTCCCGAGAGTAGAATAAAAAATAATTATAAAAAATAATCATTTCTAATTAAAAATTATTCTCAAAATAGAAATATTACAAAACACACTCTAAGCATCACCCTTTTTCCCAAAAGGGTCATCAAGAGTATGATGCTCTTGAAGAGGTTTGAACTCATCTTATTTAAGAGCAACATGCACTTGACCCTCAGCCATGGAAACGGGACAATGCACACCTCATGCTTGCAGAATGGTGCATTTGGAAACTGATGATAACTTAAAGTAAGTGGCTATTTGATCAAAAGCATGAGGGATCAAGCCAGTTACCCATTTACTTGAAATGACATTCCACATGCAACGAAACAGGCAGCTGTGTCTCATTTGCTTGCCTCTCATTGTAAAAGTGCATTGTGAAAGGATTTTAGTTTAAACACCGTTTGATAAAAATTACATTCTATAAAGGATTTTTGCTAAATTTTATATATAAAAAAGTTTTAATTTTTTTTTTAAAAATGTAGCTACCTATGGCCAATGTCCGGTGGCTGCCGAACAGCCTTGCCTAAAGTCCAATGACCTCAGGCAGGGGTTGCCTAAGTTCGCACGACCCGGCAACGGTCGCCTGTTACTACCGGACCTCAAGCGACGCCTGGGATTCGCGACCCAAATGCCGTCACCTAGGTCGTGCGGCCGTCGCTTGGGTCACGCGAACCCAAGGGTCGCTTGAGGTCCGACGACCTCAAGCCTCCGTCGCCTGGGTCGCGCGAACCCAGGCGACCATCGCTTGAGGTCGCGCGACCGTCGCCAGGGTCGCGCGATGCCTAAAGTTGGGCGACCAGGCGACGGTCGCTAGCGCAGGCCACTCCTTGGCCAGCGGTCATCGGCCTCCGTTCATCTCTCCAAAGAAGATGAATAGTACCGGGAAGAATATGAACAGTACCGGACTTGCATTTCGAAGATGCAACTTCCCAAAGCATCTCGAGAACCATATTGGGCTAAAGACCCTTAGAGCCATTTGGAGATGCAATTGCATCTTGCCAAAGTCATCCGAAAAATCAAACCGAACGCATTTGCATTTGACCAAAGGACTTTAGAGTCCCAAAGCCCATTCCCAAAGCCGAACCGAACAAGGCCAAAGATAAAACCCAATGTCACTTGGTCATTGTCAACCTAACTATAATCCATTGCCGAGAGGATTTTCATGCTGCGGAAAGCACCAAAAAGTTGCAGTTGAAAGTTTTACCAATAACTAGCATGTAAATTCGCTTTAGCAGTTCGATGATGTTGACTGGAATGCTGTGGCATTACTGAAACATGGATTCAAGTTATATTGGTGAAAGGTGTGAATGACATTAGTGCTACTGACTGAAAACTTATAATGCCAAACTGCTTGGACTAACATGTGGAGATATTTCCTTGATCAGTTTTAGTTTGACGTCATATAATGCTTCTTTTGGGGAGAGAGATAGCTACTTCATGTCCGTTTGTTTTTAGCTATGCTCTGTTTGCCATGCATAACAATAAGTAAGGACATGTGCATACGTTTCTTGATATACAAGGTCTACTGACTACATGAGGGACAGGTAACAAAGGTTGTTCTTTGTCAGGATACGCAATAGAGGTCAATATGCTGTTAACTTGCTATGATGGTTGGAAAAACAAACACGCACTACACATCTGATCCATAACCAATAACACGAGCAAGATAACATGAGAATTGATGAGCCATCTACCAATACTAGATTCAGGATGACTACGCCAAACTCTGCCATCAGATATCTATGAATGAATGGATTGTTTTGAACCCATGATTTTCTGGAAGAGGTCCATTTCCAGGCCGGACAGAGACAATCACCTGAAGGCCTACACAAATTGATCAAGATTCAATGTTAGCATGCTAAAATGCACAGTAAAGTTCTGAGATACCAGACACAAAACATACAGATGCAACTATTGACTGGAGGATGGAAAAGAGGGGTAGTCGCATAAGGTTGAGATTGAGATTTAAAGCACTTTTCTGATCGTGTTCAATAGACTAGACACAGACTTGATGAATGTGTAAATGCATGTGTTCCAATTCTCCCAGTATATTAACTTAAAGTTTAATTGAAGACAAGCTAAAGTACATCATAAACAACTCTTTTTCCCCCTTTTTTGTAGGTGGGATTGAGGACAGAATAAAGGCAATTTGCTTCAAAGAGCTATTTCTGTTCATAAGCTGAGATTTTTTAACAGTCACACACACTTAATTAATATTCTTTTCAGTATGCACTGAAAAACATGGAGATGGAGACATTCAGTTTCAACCGAAAAAACTCATCAGCACTCTGCATAAATGAAGGATAATGCCATCTCGTTATTACAAAGATAAAACAAAGACTTCTCTTGGGGGCTACAAGACATTGAGAGTGTTTGAGTAACTCAAAGTGTGGTTGTAATCTCCGTTATATCGCTTGATAAGTGGAATCCTGTACTCCTCTCCCATAGGATAGGTCCCATTGATTGAACCATGTAAATCCGATTAAAGGTCTATAGTTGGACATCCTAACTCAATTGGGTGTTAAATATCTGCACATGGAAACTTTTAAAAATACCAGTACCATTCAAGTCAATGTGATGGGTGGAAATGTCCTTGGAGTCTACAGCCAGTTTTCTATCAGGAATTTAAACTTATAAGACTGACTTTTAGACAGCTCAAGCATTCAAAAGATTCAAAAGGAAGCCATGCATCGCATGGCACCAGAGCAAATGCACAGAAAGAGCTGAATAGAAGATGTTTCAATGGACATATACCTGCATTCTTTGCAGCAACAGCTTCTTGATAGATATCAGTCAGAAATAATACCTCTGATGGCTTATCAACTCCTAGTGACTCCGATATCTCGACATAACTATTTGTTTCTTTTTTGTTCCTATACACAAGAGAGATAGGCTACAAAATAAGTCTCCAGTACCAGGGTAAGTACAAAAGCTCTGACTCAACTCCAGCAAAGAAAATTCAACCAAATAAGAACAAGACTAAAGAAAAGAAGACAAGAAATTAGTCAAGATCTTTTACCCCACTGTAGTGTCAAAAAATCCATACAGATACTTCCTCAGATCTCCATGATTTGTATTCCCAAATAAGAGTCTTTGTGCTAATCTGCTGCCACTAGAATATATGTATACCTGTTGCACAATAATTAGCTGCTGATTAACACTATAAATGACATTAGTACAGCTAAGATGTATAACCATTTCCAATCGCATGCAATTGATGGAGTAAAAAGAAGAAAATTCCATTTAACTGAGTAACAAAATCATCTGTTGCTGCACAAAACAAGAAATGTAAAGACATACGTTGAGGGAAGAAAGCATCAGCTCATGTTGTCATTTAGGACAAGTACGGAATCAAAAGGATAACACTGAGTTCCCCCCCCACCCCCCCCCCAAAAAAAAAAAAAAAAGAAGGATGAAGAATGTAAGAGGAACAGAAAGTAAAAGTTACCTTTATGCCCAGGGCATTCCATTTTTCAAGAGCCACAGGTACATCCTCAAATACCACTCCCTTCAATTCTTGATTCTGAAACCCAGATCGCCATATGTGACCCTGCATGATACAAAATTAACCTGTCTTGCTTGCCTATACTTCTCAACACCATTACACCAAACACAATTTAATATCGGCCTATGCTTACTTGCAATTGTTTCAAGGCAGTGATCTTGCGATCAGCTTTTATCATTGCTTCAATGTTAGCAACCAAAGCCGCTATAACTTTCTCTTTCCCTTCCTCATCCGGAGGAATGGGCAAGGCCCCAAGAACACCTTTTGCTAAATCATCTTCAACCTATAAACAGATATACCAAAATCTAGAACATCAAGGAATCAATATAGCATGTCTTCTAGCAACATTAGGATACATCGCTCTATAGTTAAAGGAATTTTGCATTAGTGTAACCTTTGAGTTATCCTGTTTATAGCATATAATAATTAGCCCCAACTTATCATTCACAATAAATAGGCTAGACCATTACTAGTGTGCACATTTGACAGTTCCATTAACTAAAAGACAACATAAAGTTACCTGGCTCCTTAACAATTTGATGTCATCTTGAGTTTCTACAGTTTCAAATGTCGCAGACAAATGCCTCCCAACATTATCCCGTGCATATGGAAAGAGAACTTCAGTCACAAATGATATTGGAGTAGTGGTTCCTTCAATATCCAGAAGAATGCAGCTCTGTAACCAGACAAATTAGGCAAGAAAAAGAGTTACCTGAACTGGAATACCGAACATCCAAAGTTCCTTTAAGGGTGCATCAGTTTCACCGAAAACTTATTTTAAAGAAAATTATTTTGCATGAAAATTATCTTCAAGGAAAATAGTTAGTTTCTATTTGTTTGATGGTTTAGGGAAAGTAATTTCCTTCTAGCCAGAGTTAGAAGTCATTTTCCTCCAATCTAAGCTTGTTGTTTTCAGTTCATGAAAATACATTTTCCGTAGATTGATTAGTTTTCCATCATCCAAACACCAAAAAATCAAACAGTTTTCCCTCGAACAAACGGACCCTAAGTTTGCAAGTCAAAAGGGCAATTACATCAAGATCGAGACAGTATATGCTTCTCATCATGGTTCACAAACAGTGATTTTTATCTACAGGATAAGGGAAGAGAATTCGAAAATATACTGGAAGTGGCTTGATTTGAAGACTAGATCCAATTATTCCAGCCTTCCCACCATCAGCTAATGTGCCTTTGCCATATTGAAGAGGGCCATGATTTGGAGATGACCAATCCAAACCCATTTGATGAAGTTTGATAGCAGCATCAAAGAGATAATGGTAACATTCAGCCTGCAAAAATAATGGCATGAATAAAATTTGAATAAAAATTGTTGATAAGGAAAGAGGAACAAGAGTAATGCTGAAATAGGGAATCCTTTACAAGGAAGCCACAAAAGCTGTCAACACAAAGAATCTGTTTCAGCACATGATCAGAACTTATCATTGGGCAAAGTGAAGAGATCTAATTACACTGGGGTAATGGGGATAGTTTCTCCAGGCATAACTACAAGCTTAGAAATTCTGCAAGCCTTGTGACCAAATATTCTTTCAACATAAAAATGTGGAATTCCTTTTGATGTCAAATTCACCAACTGCTTTTTCATGTAAAAAGAAGAAACGTTCTAGAAAACAGTCTAACCAATTCAATCCTGACGTGGAAAACACAAACCTGTGTTTTAGCACTGATCCATGAGTCTCCCCATGAATATATACCATGGTTCCGAACAAGTACGGCTGTTGATCTTGGGTACGCTTCTATCTGAAAAAAGGTAACACTCAATCCAGCAATTTCATGTAGATATGATTAATAAGTACATCTTACTAAAGACAATGATCCTCTATAGTCATCCACTATTTGCAAGCATACTAGCACTCCACTAGACAGACTCCAGGAAGATTTAGAAAGCATCCGGCAAGACATGATAACTCAAAGCAAAAAGTACTCATAAAAACCGAAGATGGCATGAAAAAATTTCAAAATGTAGAACTAACAAATGAATGTTATATTGCCTGAATAACAGGAGAATTTTCACACCATCTAACCAGTGTGCCCAAGTTTTATAGATCAACCATCCAGTCACAAGTTTATGACTGCAGGAATCTACTTAGGAGAGCACCTTCAGTCTCTCCCACATGGAACCAAAATGTAAAGATGCATACCGCTTTTGCAAGAGATTCCGTGAGTTGATATTCATGAGCAGTATTTTCTATGATTGGGATCACAAGTTCGTCATAATAACCATGCCCTTGGATTCCTTTAATCATCTCCATATGAGTAATCTGCAAAAGTATAAGAAGGAAAGAAAATGAAAAGGGAAAAGAAATTAGAAGCAGCCCAAAAGTGATTTTGATGTTTCAGATAGAGCGGGCCAATCACCATTGTGTGTAGGTGATTGGGGAGGTGACAACAGAAGCACAATGAGACTATGGCAATACTACCTAAACTGCGAAATGGGATGAACTACACCCATGTGACTTCCCTTCTTCATTGGTGAGAAGCAAAAGGCTCTCACAACCAGCTCAGCTATTGACTCATGATAGTGATTTCTTCATGGGGTCAGAGACCTATCCAGAGAACCTATTTCAACTAAATTTCTTTTGCATCTCAATCTAATGAATATCGACTTTCATGGAGCATGTCCCCTATTGGGTTAAGTTCCTTTCGGTCTCTATTTAATTAATTCCTCAAGCTACCAACTTTAATTTTAGTCCAAGAGGGTTTACTTTGAACAAATTCATAGTTAATAAACATGCAAAGGACCTGGAGAACTTACTCTAAATTCCTTTGCTAAGGGATTGAGCATGGTTGCAAGGCATGATTCCACCCCATGACTGTGGATGGCTGCTCCTGGATTGCGTAACTCAAATATCTTGAGGATAAAGGAGGAGGTATGAGTCAGCAACTTCAACATATATAGAGTTTTAAGAGAGTAAGTGTGAAGGGAGGGGGGGAAGTCATAGTCATTATGGGAATAATCAGAGTGATACTAGCATAATACTACCAAGTATGCAGTGGGCAAGAAATTATTACTTTAGAAATAGACAGCATCATACTTGCAATAAGTTTCTTCCACACATAGTCAATCACGGAGATGAAGCGACTCCCAAAACCAGACTGTTTTCAAATTTGACCTTCCATTAGACTACTTGTTCCCAATATTCTTCGGTAGGGATCAAAACAAACCATACAGATTCCAAAAAGTACTATTTCAAATTGCAACCACATCAAGGGAAAGGTACTGAAGTACAGAGCAGCACTAATTTGGAGAAAGTGTAAGTGAACTTAAAAGAGCATTTGTCAGCTGAGTTAATATGTAACTTTTAAAACACTCTATAATCTTCTCCTTTCCCTCATTCCAGAGTAGTTTGAAAATTCTACGCATTTCAAAATCAATAAAAAACTGAAGCATCACATACAGCAGTACAATAAGCCATGTTAGCAGCATAGTGCAAGAGAGCATTGACAGTAAAAAACTATACAGAATCAAGATCACCAGCAATGGCAGAAAACAGAAACCCAACTTCACATCCACCCTTATTATGGGATCAGAAAATACCTTCAAGAAAACAGCAGTGCTGTCTGTACACTTAGGTGCCTTATTTGGGTAAGGCTTCGGAGATGGCGAAGACAAGGTAGAACCATCGGCAGACAACACGTACATGTCCTCGGGTTCCATTCTCTCCTTCTGGACTCCTAAAGCATAGCACAAAAGACAAATTCACAAGCTCAGCATAAAAGCCCAAAAAGCCAAGATGCAATGCAGCAACAGTTAAACATCCAAACAAAATCTTGCAAACTCCGTGAAGTTGAATAACTTGGTTATGGAAACGAAAAAGAAATCGAATAACTTGATAAGCACGTATTTCAAAAACAATCCAGCATCGAATAGAAATTGGAAGTACCGAATGCACACCAGACCAAAGACTTCGAGCAGACAGCTAGCTACATGACTGCAGAATAAGACTCGATCATGACGAGAATTGACTGAATCCCAACCCCTCGTGATTAAATAGCAGGGGGAACATCCTAGAGGCGCGAAAAGAACCGCCTCGTCGCAAGTTCAGAATACAACGGAGATGCCGTTCCATTGCAGAAAATAATCTACGGACTGAAGACAGAAGAGAAAGCCTAAACCAATGCACGATTGGATAGATTCACAGAAGAATCGAAACTGATGATCGAACTCCGTGGGAGTACAGGAGAGTACCGGAGGGGGACAAGAGGACGAGCTGGCGAGGCCGCGGCACGGAGTCGTCGTGGACCTTCATGGCGATGCTGCCGCCCGTCCCGTACATCCACCCCAGGGTGTAGAAGTGGCGACAGAGCTCCGACATCAAGTTCCTGGTGTCCTTCACCGCTTTGCTCTCCAGGTACGCCTGAGACGCAGTCGCCACTCCCCCGCCGTTCTCCGGCGTCGCCGTCGCGGCCGCCATCGGGTCCGTTAGAGAGAGAGAGAGAGAGATTCGGAGATGGTGAGCTTAGACTGGAGGCGGCGTTGCCGAGCAGCCTTTTGTCCTGTGCGTAGGAGAGAGAGAAAATGGCATTGATTCTTCAGGCGGGCGTGTACTAATTGGATTTATTCTTTCTCATAAATTTTAGGAAAAATTCCAAATAAGGATATAAAGTACCATTATTTAATATTATTTTAAATAAATACTTGAAATGTCATCATCTTCTTAAATAAGAATTTGAAGTGAATTTTATTTTAAATAATGATTTGAAGTGACAATATCAATTTCAAATAAGGATATCAACTCACTATTTAATAAAGGTAGTTTGTCTTTTAAATTTTATCTTTTTTTCTATTTTTCCATTAAAAACAAACTAAAAAAAACAAAGAACAGAGACGAGAGAAGGGCTTCCCCCGCTTGTTGCCATGGCCCCATCGCTGATGGGGCGACGGCAATAACCAACGAGGTCACTGACTCCTAGGTGAGGGCCAGCGATCCTCATTAAAGGTGGGAGAGGGCGATGACCTCTCCTAGATCTTGGTAAGGGTCATCGGCCTTTGCCCTAGCCTAGGTGAGGGTCGGCGGGCCTTGCGCAAGTACTAGCGACACTCCCTCATATCTGAAGAGGGTCATCGCCCTCTCTAGAGCACCAACAACCCCGCTAGCCAATGCCACCGCCCCACTAGCGATGGGGCAGTGGCCATAGGGAGGGGCTCCTTCACCACTTTTTTTTTTTTTTTAATGTTTAAGTTTTTTTAAAATTTTAATCTAATTTTCAGATTAAAAATATAATTTAATCTAAATTAAAATTGTGTTTCGATGAAAATACTCTGGCCAACAGGAATTTTTTGTGGGTCAGTAAGCCGATGAGGTTAAGCCCTTATTTAAAACAAATATAACTAGTTCAGGTCCTTTAAGACTAATATGACCACTTTATGTATTTATTTGAAATAATATCCATTTCATGCATTTATTTAACAAAATGAGTTCCATTATTTGAAATTTTTTGTAAATTTTATTTCCGATTTTATTGCATATTAAGTTACGCGGTTGTTTGGGACTGAAGTGCAAAGACGACACATTAATACATGGATTGTCAAGAAATGGAGGAGGTGAGGCGTGCTCCGGGAAGGCATGTCTTGCCTTGCAAGTTGATTTTTCTTTTTTTTTAAATCCCATAAAGATAGTCAACTAAGTATAAATATATATTTTTAGAAAGCTAAAATATTTCGGCCAAAAAAAAGCTAAAATATAATAAATGAAGGGGTAAATTATTTTAAATATAACACAAGAATACGGCTTGAATATAAAATAAAAAGAAGAAGAATTCCGTCTACTTTTTCTAATGGGCCTGAGCTAGTTTAAACAGGCCCAAACTGGTCCAACTCCTCCCGGTTGACTTTGACCTTGGGGGTAACGGTTGGTCAAAGCGGGCCCGTCAGAGTATCCACGTGTCATAGTTCGTTGTAACATCCTTCAACTCCTCAAGCCCACCTCTCTGTCGCTGTTTGCGAGAGAGAAGGAAGGAGATATACCTCTTCCTTTCGAACATGAACATACGATTTGGATCATGGCAGCAAACCGGATTATGGCGCTGATACGAATGAGCCATCTTTTCCACGGAGGTAAATCTTTACTTGTTAGGCAAGAAGATAACAAGTCGCAAAATTTATCTTGATAGAGTCCGATATAATTATGAGAATTTGTCATATGCCGATTAATGATTGATGGCACGATCTCAACTTACTATAAGGTAATTGATGTGGAGTCTCGTGTGACAATGCACTCATTTCATGGGGCTGGGCACAAGTTCGATTCCTAGCGCTTACACCCCTGTTTTGAAAATTTGCAATTTCTCTCCCTTTTTTTAATTCTTTTATTTGTTCATCTTTTGCGTACTTCTAATCCTCGTTTAATTTACAGAAAGTTTTGCACTTTTACTTATTTTGTTTCTCGACCCATCTTTTCTGTCGTAAAACTTTTATCTGTTTATCTTTCTTATCAATCCATACAAGTGTCCCCTTTTAAAGGTCTAAAGTTTCTTCTTCACTTTTACCTGTTTATCATTTCTCCATGAAAATATACTTATAATCAAATTTAAGAACAATCAAAGAGTCGTGCCTTAGACGTGATCATGAAATGTTATAGTATTGACATTTTTTTTCTAGGCAGAAATGCAGCACAAGTACCAAAACTTAGCACGAAATGACACTTAAGTACAAAAAATTATTAAAGGTACATATAAGTGCCACTTTTTTTTTTTTAAATCGAGACATTTTAGTGCCAACTCCGACATAGGATCCCGAAAATCCTAGGTGGCATTTTTTAATCATTTAACTTGCCTTCGTGGCTCGTCGGAAAGTCGAATAAGCAAAGACGAGTAAAAATAACATCGTTTTATCTTAGATTTGAATTTTAATATAAATATTAATTAAATTAAATTTAAAATTAAATTTAAAAAAAATGCAATCTTGGGCAAGGACTTGGTTAGGACCCGGCGACCTTGGTTGACCCTCCCCTCACTGTCGCCGACCCTTCTCGGCAACGGTGGAGAAGCGATAACAAGGGCTTACATGGCCCTTGTTGAAATTCTACAATCTTTTTTTTTTTTAATTTATTTTAAATTAAATATTATTCATGTTCAAATTTAAATTCCAGGTAAAATGACACGTTATGGCTTTTTTAGTCATGTCAGCATACAAAACAACGTCATTTTGCATTTGTCTCACTGAAAAAATGTCGTGTCAACATTTTGGCCAAATTTTTTCGCCATTGACACTTAATTGATCTATCTTGCTCCGTTTTTTGCACTTAAATGTATCTTTCCAAACTTTTCGCATTTAAGTATCCTTCCGTGCCAAGTTTTGGTACTTCATGTATCCGTGCCTCCTTTTTTTTTTTTTTTATGTAGTCAATCATCAATCACGATTTAACTAGAAACACATAATGATATTGCATTCGTTATCTTTTTTTTTTTTTTTTAATTGAACGTTGCTTGCTATTTAAAAAGGTCAAAACTACTGAAAATGTCGAAATTACAGTAGAATACGAATTGTCACGTCTCTATGCAGTCACTCTGGTATGCTTTCGAGTGGGTTTCATTTGAGGGATCTCAGCTGTTATTGTTTAACTCTACGTGTTTTACGTAATAATAATACTTGATAAAGCATGCATAATATGCGTGTACGTGCATGGGAGGTGATGACCAAGGCACTGCTCTGTTCGTGGCTGGAAAAGTCAAAACTCCTCCGAATCCGTGCGGCTCTTTTACGCACGCATCCAGAAAAGACCAAATGAATGAATTGAGAGAGGAACAGATCAACGCCTTGCCGACAGGTGATGAACAGAAGGCCGATGCCGATTACTCGAACGACTTTTGCATACAGGAGCACGATCAGGTCTCTCGGAGTGCGTGATCGGGCTCGCTCTCTTTCTACACGCAGAGCGTAGAAAAAGGACCAAACAAATGACTGAGATATTTACCAAGAAAGATGGGGACTGCCCACGTCTTGCCTTCGGTTTGGAAAAGAAACAATGTGTCACGATACGCACATTAATCTGCAACGCAAAAGCACGTCATGAAGCTTTCAATCCCAGAAGGCAAATCCGTTTCCGACTATAGAGGACGGGAGCGGAGGAGCAAAAGGGTTAGGATGGTCTCGATTAAAAGCTCTAATTATCGTCAACCTTATTTTTTTTTTTTCACTAATGTTAATTTTTTGCAAATAAAAAGTTACCTTGTCGGTCCCCATTCAATTGGTCAATTGCGTGGGTAATGTATTTATGAGAGATAGGACTGCAATAGGTAGGATCCATCAATGGTTGGAGTGGGAGGGCCCCCTCGCGCGCCCTCTTTGCACTGTCATGGAAAATTCCACATATTTTCACGTTTTAAATCGGAATATTTTGCCCATGACTTGCCATGTGAAGACAGGGACTGCGCAGTGGGTTCAAACTCAGAGAGATTCTTTGCACTGCTCTAAATAGATAAAATTGGATCGCGGTACAATAAATTAGGAAAGCATAAAGCAATTTATGAGCTGTCCATACTGGATTCAAGCCCCATTGGAATTACTAAGTTAAAAAGATGAGCGATGTCAAAATCTTGCCCTCTTTTCAAATCGCAACTATTTACATATGCTATTTTTATATTTCATATAGAATAATCCATAAATGACGACCGACATCTGAATACTTGAAAGCACGTCAAAGGCCTAGAGTGCTTCAGTATTCATATATTGAGTTTTGCTGCAGTGTTTCGTAATATTTAAGGGCGATAACTCCTCAACAAAGACGCAAAATGAAAGGTTTCGTCGAAAGATAAAATGGGCAGTGAAAGGGAACCAAGAGAGAGAAAAACATGTACTTTGAAGTAGAACAGAATGGTGAATTCACAAGAACTTGTGTGAGCATACATGAATGTCCACATGGAGATCATGTGATTGATAAACGTACTCGATATTGCGAGACCATATCAATGCTTTTAAAACTATGGTTTAAAATACATGAACCGAACCCTTAAAATGGTATTCAATAGCCTCTCAGATAGGACTTTAAGCTTGCCTCATTACTACAACTGCCCTAAGCACGTATAGTTCAACTAGCAAATCGCATGCATGACCTAGGTAGAATGTGATGTCATTTAGCCCGACTCTCCAAGAAACTTATATCTGGGAAAATAACATGATGCCTAATGTGCATGACGAACTAAGAAGTAAACTGACCGTGGACATTTTAATCTTCTGACAGAGAAAAGGCGCAAATTGAAATCGCAAGAATTTACTTGTGGACAAACCTAATAAAATCCAACAGTATATAACCAAGAAATCCGGATAAAGTTAAACATAGAGAAACCAAGACACGCGATACTTATTCAAGCTATTTGCGAGTACACGAAACTCGTACTCAGCATGATTGTAATCGCCACCACAGATAAGCTTGTATGAGTTATTGTCCATGCAGATGAAGGTGCCGGTGTGGGGGCACTTGCCGGCGATATTCCCCATGGAGAATGCGGCGGCGATGGAGCTGACGGTGCTGGAGCTGACGATGGAGGTGAAGCTGGTGGAGTAGCAGTCAGAGCCGGTGAAGGCGCTGAACGTGGAGGTTTGAAGGCGGGGGATCGTAAGGTGGGAGGCCAGGCTTTGGGAGAAGGAGAGGTTGGTGACCACGAAGGCGGTATGATTATTGGGGACCGCGATGTAGGGGGTTTGGCGGGCGGCCACACTGGTGGCAGGGCCGTGGGTGGTGTTGCCGGGGGCAAGGTGGGGGGCTGTGTGGGAGTTACGGATGGCGGAGTAGGCGATGAAGGTGGTGTGGCCGGGGCTGGCCATCTGGGAGGCGGAGCTGCCACGGGAGGCTGAGGCGTTGGCGTCGGAACCGGAGGTGTGGGCCTTACGGCCAACACGACAACGATCAACTTTTGGCCCTTCTCGCAGTTACCTGGTTTGCCACTGATGAAAAAGAAAGGACCAGATTGGTAGAACTTGAACTCAGAATCCCCATCTTCCCACTTATACACTGGGTGTTTGGTGTTGCACTTGTAGTAGTCATCCTTGATCACCAGCAACACAGAATCCTCTCCCTTCTTGTACCTGAAAGCTGCACAAATCCCAAACGAGGGAAACAAAAAATTTCATTGATGAAAAAAAGAAGCTGAAATATATCAGTCATATGGGGTGAACTAAGATTCATAAGACATTCTTTTTAGAAGCTAAAAAAAATGAGTTACACGAGAACGAACTGATTTCTCATGAACATAACTTTGCAGAATTTACTCCTGTGTCAGACATGTACCGACCCTTGCTTCTGAAACTCCCTCTCACAATTGCTTCGAAACTGACATTAAGAATTGCTGAAGGAAAGGACAAAAGAAAAGGGAGGGAAGAAGACAATAAAAATAACTTACAGATGGTGTCGTTAACCTGAAACCTGTTCCTCTCGGCCCAGTCGTTGTAATTCTCGGAAGGGTTGACCACCCAACCATTTTTGCCTCCGACATGAAACTTGTAAGCTTGAGAACGAGAGAGACAAGCGAAGAAAACCGCCAGGAAGAAGCAGAAGCACACGCGGGCCGCCATTGATGGGAACTCGAGACTTTCAGAGGGCGTGAAAAACCCTAAGAAAACAGCGGACCGCCCAGTACGTAAAGATCCGCGAATAGGGTTATATACGGAAACAGAGATCAGAGAACGATGCTGGAGATCATGGAAGAAGGTGGCTTTTCAGGGAAGTGTCGATATTCGGGAGATTTTCTTGGAACAAAGAGGGAAACGATGATCAAGAAAATAACGGGTGCGGGTGGTGGTGGTGGTGGTGGTGGTGATGGAAACCGGAGGCCGTCGGCGTTCGCAATATATAGGGTTTTGCCGAAGAGGTTACCGTTGGCGAGACGAGGAGAATTCCGGTCTGCAAAATATGGAAAGTGCAATAAATTAGCTCCGTCCTTCGTTTCTCAAGACTCTCCCCCCCTAATTCATAGAGGCTCAAACGGAAAAATTCTGTATTTATTGTCGCAAAGGGCAAGTAAATAATCTACCAAAATGTTCGCGGTTTAGATTTTCGTAGCTGGAAAAAGGGTAGTACAGCAATAATCTCCAATCCATTTCCTTCTTGTTAAACCAAATTATAAGGATTTGAACTTACTAAATGAGAAGATTTCGAAAATCCATGTTGTGTTATTGAATGACTGTATAAGTAAAGTAGAATATTTATCCCAGTTAGCAGCTTTATTGTATATCCATTCGTAGGTCGATACAATAAAAGTTGCTCCAAAGTGGAAAGAGAAAATTTTTCATGAATCTTTTAAAAACAATTGAGATCTAAATTCTCGTGAGATATATTCACTCGTCATGACATTTAAGATCAAATCTTTTTCACTCGTCATAACAAGTCAATGTTTCCAAATATCAACGTCAAAGTCGCCTTGAGAAGCAACGAAGACCTGATGGAGCCAATTCCATCCACGGTCGTCACAATAAGATGGGGGAGACAAAGATTAGTTTTCACACTCTAAAAAGCTCAGAAAATCCAACTCCTGCTGCGAATCAAACATGAAAGAATTACATCATAATCTTGTCGTGCATGGTGAACAGTGCATCAAGTTCTATTCTTCCCCAACCAAAAAATGAGGTCCCTCGATGATGCGTCAAATGTTCAAACGATTGATTAGGCAGGGTCATCACCGACGGTTCGCGCACCAGTCGTAACTGAAAAGTGAGCATTTACTCAAAGTCTTTCCCACTTTTGACTCTCACTAAATGATTCATCGCCCCCAGCAGAGGAAGCCTTTCAAATGCTGTTCCCAGGTCAGCCCGTCTCTATAAATGCGGTGACCAAAAGGCAAAAAATCGCATCAGTTGATTACGATGTGATTAGCATGCTAAATTCGGGCAGGACCAGTGCCGAGAAAGAAACGAGTGTCGTGGTGGTGGCGGCGGCCACGAGGGTACAGATTGGTTGTCCCATTAAATGGTCTTGTCACTTGATAAGAAAGTAACACATGACCGGTTGGTGAATTTTGTAATGTTGATAATTGTGTTCCCATTTGTATTTTGCACCACTGCTAGATTTTTGCATATCGTGCAACTTCAGCTTCCTAGAGTCCAAATACATCTGAATCTAAGTCTGTTATCAAGTTAATCGTATCCATACAAAATCGAATTTGAGATTATTTCCATTCCTTTTTAGTATGATTTCGTGCCGAAAATAAATGTTGTTGGGTTTAAAGTTAATAATGATATCACGAGACACATTTAACCAGACTAATTTTTGCCTCAAGAAAAATTTCAAGTTGGATTTAGAGTTAATAGTGATACTACAAAGAAAATTTAACCATATTAATTTTCGTCTCAAGAAAAATTTCAAGTGGTATCCCTAAAATGTTTATCACAAAATTATTAATATTTATCTTTAAAAAAATCCCAAATTGATACTTCATAATTCATTCATTCCAAACTAATTATTGTCTTAAAGAAAATCTCATACCGATTGCCCTACTCCAAATGTACTGTACATTAAAATGTGTACGTATCAACTAACCTGAATTTTTATTCTCCATGTCAAATTCGTCTTCCACCATAAAAATATGATTAATGGGGGCGGAACAAAACAAGCAAGTAAAGCAGACTGTTGGCAGCAACGCAACGCCCCATTTAGAAAAGTAAAAAGCAGAGATCAAGAATCGGACCAGGGGCCCAGAAGAAAAAGTAAAAGCAGACCAACAACCATGAAATGGGTTGGGCTAACTTGACTAAAACGTCCTGACGTTTTGCTACGTGGGCAATATCAATGTTACATATCAATCCAGATTTCGTTTACTAAACAATGTAGCTCGATATTTACTGACCAGTGCTCATCTTCACACAACGGGGAGTGCTTGAGAAACTGCAGGCAGCGCAGCTCTCCCACTTCGAAACACTGTTGTTTTTGGATCGGAGTCTTCGCAATTTATGGATAACTACACCGGCTTAACTGTGGATGTAGATCTAACTGCAGAAACAATCTCTATAGTAATTCTGTACTTATTATCTCTGTCAAACATCCTCAATTTTAGAGCCACACTCCAGTCATTCTGAAACCTTTGGAAAGCAAGAGAAAACCTGCTTCTTCTGGACTTGGAAGAGAGAAGCAAAGACAAGGATTCTGTATCCACGAGTTGGAGTTACCATCGAGAGATTGTAGCCTGAAAATAGTCCAGGAAATTCATCGACGCCTATGTTTCTTGAATCCGAAGGATGAGTTTCGGCGAGGGCACCCAGCCTGTGAAAAGGTGGGTAAACCAGGAACCAGAAAGTGTACTTGGTCGTTTACTATGTAGGAGGCCAAGTTGAAACTGAGTTCCTGAGATGGGCAGTGAGCCAACTTTTAGATCAAAAGTTTTGTCTCGTCTACTAATGCGATTTATATCAAGTAACATTCTTGACAAACAGATGCTGTCGGTATGAGTGACGGTAAGCGTTCCTTTCTCGCAGGTCGTTTTCTGAAGCCAGAGCAATCCCACTAAAGAAATTGTCTGAGCCAATTTTTTCTGACACAAATCATTCTCGCAGATCCGGCGACATTTCAACAGATCACGGAGCACTAATCATGAAGTCATCATGAAATTGAGGATAAAGAACTTTATTTCCACATCGAGTCGAGTCATTAGACAGAAGCATTATACAGCTTCAACATAAAATGCTACACACGTTTGCTCGTGCATGCTTATAGGCTTGTAGCAACATAATGCAGAGAAGATGCCCATGAAGAAGAAGGCAAAAAGAAAAAGAAGAAGCACTAAAGAAATTGGCCTTAAATGAAAAAGTGGGTTGTTTTTTTCACATCATGATTTGCCTGAGAGGAGTGTCAATCCTTCTTCTCCGCATCCTCTTTCTTCTCTTCCTTGGCTACAGCTTTCTTTTCTTCCTTGGCTGCAGCTTTCTCCACTTTCTTGACTTTGGCTTTGCCACTCTTGGACTTCATGAAGCAGAAGCAAGAGCAGCAGGGGCACTGAAACAAGAACTTCATTGCCCTCTTGCTTTACCTTCACCTCACTTCCTTCCTCTCTTTAGTCTGAACAAAGCTGCACGAAAACCCAAAAGACCAGTGTGCTTGTGTATACTAAAAGGCTCAGCCTTTTTGTTCTCTTTCTATCTTCTTTCTCATCTAATAATGTCGCTAGGTCTGTTTTTCCTCCCTCTCTCTCTCTCTTTCTCGATGGTGCCCATTGGATTCCACTTCAATCGCTTTCAAGAAAGAAAGTTGCCAGCCTAATAATGCCAGCTTAGAAAGAGGAGAACGGGCGGTGGGTCAATCCATGATCAAACTATGATGTTATCTTCTCTGACAAATTGTCCCATCTTCACAGTTATTTCCCACACTCACATGAGAAATATTCTTGTGTGGTATTCATTCACCTATTTCACTTATAATTCTGAAGGAATCACAATACGTAGGCTTCTCTTTGTAGGTCTCTGCACAGGGAATTTTAAGCTTGGATGGGAGGGACCCCTCTTTCCATTTCCTTTGCCTCACGTGAAAGATTCCTCAGCTGGCAAGCAATAAGGTCTAGCATTTTCCCTTTCGGGCCATTACGAGCATTTGTAAATGACTACACAGGGCAATCCCGACTCCATTTTTCCTCGAGAGGGGCTTCAGTACAATAAACATCATATGAGCATTTGTAAAGAGATTGTATAATACGATATTTGAATGTGTGAGTCAAAGACATGATGACAGGATCTGTGAGATAACGATGGATTATATAGTCCGCAATTTTCGCAAATCACTGCCACTAAAACGAGCGGAATATACTTCTAGCCGAGGATGATTTGTCTTCTTTCCACATGATTGTTTAACCTTTTGCCCATAGCCTTACAGTAAAAGTTTGGTGAATCAAGGGATCATCTTCTGGTCCTTGCTTATCCACCCACTATAGGAGTAATAAAGCATGAAGCATATTCAGGAGAAATAGAATATCTAAGGTGGTTAGGAGGGATCAAGAGATAAGAGAAAGGATTTTGACAAACAGATTATACTTAAAAAGACAAAAGTGTCCATTTTTTTGGGGTTCTAATCCTATCATATACCTTTTTTACTGAGAAAACAAAGATTCGTATATCATATCACAACTTTTTCATCCCCACCCTTTTTTAGGGGAAAAGTGTCAGCTGACGTTGCATGATCGGTACTAACACAAATAATTTTTAATATTTTTTTGAATATTTTCTTTTATTTTCTTTTTCTTTTTTCTGACGACCAGCCAAAGGTGACGGCCGATGAGATCGAGGTCAACCTCGCCGACCACTAACGAGGCTCAAGCCCTCGCCAAAGGCCGTGAGGGCTGCCTCGCTCGGCCTTTGGCGAGGCCAGCTCAAGGTTGCGGGTTGCCTCGCGCTAGGCAACAAAGCTCATCCTCGCCAGATCCGACGAGGGCAAGCCTTACCAGCTCAGTGCAAGGCTGCCCTCACAACCTAGGCAGCCTCTGCGAGGGTTCGATCCGCCTCTAGTCGATTGCCAAGGTCCGATGACCGGCCGAAGGAAGAAGGGGAGAAAGAAAAAGGAAAAATAAAAATAAAATAAATAAATAATTCAAAAAATATTAAAGTATTATTAAAAGTTATCCAAGTTAATGCCGATCGTGCCAAATTCTACCGAGGAAGAGACCCGGAGGAGCAATTTGTGGTGGAAAACTTACAAGACTTGATAGTTAATTTATCACAAAATCCCAAACGATTTTGCTTCCCAAATTCTTTATCTTCTTCTGCTCGTGTTCCCATCGCTTGGTACTACTTCCATCGATTCGCCTTCTGATATAGTCATACCAGTGAGCTGATATTTCTGTGCAGAAACCAAAATATGTGCAACTTCATCATTTATCAAGTCTTGTAAGCTTCTCCCCCACAAATTGCGCCTTCAGGTTTCCATCCTCGACAGAATTTGTTATGGAAAAGTGCCCCAATATAAAGATATTCTCCAAGGGTGCTGTATACATTTCATACGTCACACCAGATTAATATCTTAATCACTGTATCTATTCATATTTAGATACACTATCCCCACCTTGATATACCCCACCTTGATATTTCTCCCCAGGGAACAACACTTACAGTCGAGCAGATGATTTAACCAGTTCAGGTACTTTGCGGTAGTCATATACCCCAAGACCTCGTTTTCTTCCCAGGCGACCTGCATCGACATACTGCACTAGCAAAGGACACGGAGCGTATTTACTATCTCCCAATCCCGCTTGGAGTACTCTCATTATTGACAAGCATACATCCAACCCAATAAAATCCGCGAGCTCCAGAGGACCCATCGGCTGGTTTGTTCCGAGCTTCATTCCAGTATCAATGTCCTCCTTTGTCGCGACCCCAGTGTAGAGAGTGTGAAACGCTTCATTTATCATTGGCATCAGGATCCTATTAATTATGAAGCCAGAGTAATCCTGCGAGCATACAACTGTCTTCCCGAATCTGCGAGTGGAAAAGTCATTATCTGCAAATACAAGGAGAACAAGAAACCACTTCGAGTAACAAGTTGATAAGAGTTTGCAAACCACCTTTGAGCAAGAGTTTTCGTGATGGTAAATGTCTCGTCCGATGTGTCTGCGCCCCGAATAATCTCAACCAATTTCATCACAGGTGGAGGATTCATGAAGTGCATGCCGACGACCTTAGTGAAACAGATGTTGCTTTCATCTAATCAGAACATGAATGATCTCAAATAATGGTTCGGCGGCAAAGCCAGCAGCGGCAAGATGCTAATGAAGTTCTTGTGTAGCTACAATCAAGCCCAAATGCGTGTTCCGTTTCTGTTCTGATACAATAAACCAAGAAAACAAGCCCAACAGGCAAGGACCCACAGTGGTCTACTTCTAGTACTGACCAACATCAATGGCATGATTTACATGTGAACATGTCAACCAGTTTCATGGCATCAAATTCAAGTCGAATAACAATGCTAACAGTTTTAGTAGTTGGGTAAAAAGGGAAAGAGTTCGATGGGACATGAAAACAACCTGATGGGGTCTCGTCGTGGCGGACGCCAAGCGAGTGATGGAGATCGAACTTGTGTTGGACGCCAGAACAGCAGAGGGTTTGACGATCTTGTCCAAATCGCGGAACAGCTGCTTCTTGACATCCTCAGACTCCACTATGGCCTCTATGACAAAATCACTCGACCGAAGCTCTTCCAAGCTCGAAGTGCAGTGGAGGGAGCGCAGGGCATCGTCACCTCCCGCCTAATCGCAGAACAGATAAAGGTATACGAGATAAAATCCCCCATGCTAAACACGAGGCGTAACTAGAAAGAGAGAGACGGCCGAAAGTACAATTATTGGCTACTGGGCAGGCAGGTGTTATGCAGCTCCCGTCCTTTATGTACAAAAACTTTAGGATGAGATTTGTGAGATTAACTAATCTGTCCTCTTTTTGCCCAGTTCGATTTGGATTGTCTCAACATCCATGCTAAACACGTTGTCCATCGCACCAACGACCATGACCCACTCTCGGAAAGCAAGTCAAGATCGAAATTTTACGTGACCAGACGCGACTGGAATCAGCACAAGAGCATCGGGACCTCGTTCTAAAGCGCGGGATGGAGGGAAAGAGGGATTGACCTGAGAGAGGGCGCGCTTGGAGACCAGGCGCCGGATCGAAGCGGCGATGTAGTCGGCGGATCGAGCGAGGGCCTGAGGGTCCTTGTCCAGGAGCCAGACTTGGAAGCCGTGGACGACGCCGAGCTGGGCGATCCCCGAGCCCATCTGGCCGCCGCCCACCACGCCGATGGTCTTCATCTCCGCCATTTTTGCTGCTCTCTCTCTCTCTCTCTCTCTAGCTACCTACCACTACCAGCACGCCAAACACACAATAATTGTCAGAAGAGGCTTAGCGGTCCTGGTTTGCTCAGTGGGCTTTTGCCTAGATTGTTCATGGATTTGGGCTTCTATCGAGATAAATGGGTATGTAATTGGACTCATTTAGTAGAAAATAAGGCAATTTCCATCAACATTCAGAACATCCGATAGAGATCATCGGTAAAATTTACTATTAATGATCTCTTAGTGTGCTAGCATGACTTTTCTAATATATACATTTTATGGCAGTAATAATTTCAAAGCATAGTTCGCATCGCAATGAAATATAGCTCTTTGAAACTTTGTTGCAATTTCTAAATAATATCGTGTGCCTCTTTTAATTTAATGTCAAAGTTTTCCCGTAGAGATGTTAGAGAATGGGTCCTCCAATGTTTAACTATTGTGATATTGGAAATGCCGAAATTTGATAACCAGCCAGTGAAATTTACGAAACTTGTTGACCAATACTCATGATAGAAACAAGTTGAAATTTACCAAGGTGAAGAAAATAGTTAATTTGAAGCATCGATAAATGCAAAATATATTAAGACCCACCTCATGGTAACAAAATTTCACAAGAAAAGGAGGGAAAATAAGTGAATTTTGTTGTCTCGGACATAAATCGCAAGAATTCTACATATGCATTATTGGAAAAGAAATATTGGAAATTGCTTAAAAGTACAGACTCAATACTATGTATTTATATGAGGTATCCACCAATTTTTTGTGATACATTTAGTGATGAGGTAACTATCAACTCTTGAGACAAACATCAAGGGGTATTATAAAGAAATGAGAGAATTTCCATAAGAAAATAAACTGTACTATATGGAATTGGAAAATGATTATAAGGAAATCACTTCCAACCCTCTACCAATAATAACAGAGGAGTAAAGGGAAAGAGAGAAAAAGACCATTTTACTCTGAAAAAGATTCTACACAGATAAGCTCGCCACCTTTTTGCGCATTTAGTCAATGACGCAAAGGTGAAGATGCCAACAAATGGAGGAAAGTTACCATTTATTCTCTCACGTTTCTTAATTAAGTTAGCTGTTCGAAATATTACATGTATTCTTATCATGATACAATAAGTATTGCATTTTTATCTCTTGTATTTTCTTTTAATTTGAGATAAACGTGCATGGCGGAATTCAGATCCGCTTTAAAGAGAACTTCACAAAAACTCTAATAGATTATGTGATTGATACAGATATGTAACTTATTATGAGAAAATTACCAAAAAGGACCAAAATTTATTTTACCGTGTAAACTTTTTAATTTGGCTAATTTAGTCCCAATATTTTTGATGATTTGTAAATTTAATCCTAAATTTTTCAATTGTTTCAAATTGGTCATGTCCATTTTGACTATTTGTCAATTTATACATAAATATTTTAATAATTTGTTAATTTAGTTCTTGCAATCGATTTTAGCTCAAAAACATTGAAGTGGCGGTGTAGTCAGAGCTAACCGTCCTATGGCAAGATTGGCATGACATGGAAATTTTTCGCAATTTTTTTTATTTTTTTGTTCTTTTCTTTGTTATTTTCCTTCTTTTTCTAACTCTCAGGTGCCCTTGCCCAGAACAAAATGAATATATAAATCGAAAAAATTAGGAAAAAATTGCAAAAATTGTTCACGTCAACATTTTTCGATCAAAATTGACTGGAATAACTAAATTAACAAATTGTCAAAAGTTTAAGGACTAAATTGGCAAATGATCAAAATATTTATAACTAAATTGACACAAAATAGTTGAAAACTAAATTTGGCACAAATATAATAAGTTTATGACTTTTTTGGTAATTTTCCCATCTTTTTATAATTTTCTATTTGTTATTTTCTCTTGAGAAAATTCATGTTGACATCCATATTTAGAGTTTTTTCGCCAGAATTTCTTCTGCAATGAAATATTTTTCGCTGAAATCAGTATCTTGGATTTCAACAAGACTTTCTAGACACAAACCATGCTGGAATTTAATCCATGACAAAGCTTGGAAAATATATACTCTATAGCAGAATTGAACGTAAACAAACTATATCAGAATTTAATCGACGACATAGCCTAAGGATGCTAATATATACACTTAAATTTAATCAACGACCCGTATTTAGAAACTACAATTAAGAAACACACCAAAATTTAATCGATAACTCGAATTTAAAAGATAAAAGTACAATATAGGAAAGTGAATCTGAAAGATAGTGGGTTTGTTTGATTTGTGTGGGCCCCTTCAATGGATAGGAGACTGTATTGATAGTGATTATGTTGTAATGGTTACCAAGTGGTTTCTGGTGATTGTATTGACACTCTTTCATTTTCATAAGTCTTGTACCCATGTTCCCATAATACCATGACCCTGTTCTTTTAAAATGCATGCCGATTGTTCCACAATCATAATCACTTTGTTCTCCACTAGCTTCAAATTCGTAACCTAACTGTATCCCATTTGTCCATCTTGATTGCCTATTGGTCCTACTAATCGATATCCTCATCGACCGTTGTTGCACATCTGCAACACATTGATGACGATCATCAGTGTGCATTAGGATTGATACCAATCCTGATTGTCGATTGTTAGTCACATGCTTAACAATATTTGTTATTCAAATCACGTGTCGACACTCTCATCACTTTTTTTGTGCAAACAAGAGTTATGTAACCAAATAAAACCTTAAAACCGTGCGACACATCATCTTGCTAGCTCACTCATAAATTAGATTAGAAAAATCAGAACGTGCCAATGGATCACAGGACATGCACTTAAACCAAATAAACTCATACTTCTCTCCACAGACTGACATACATCACCTGCATGCTACATGCATTACCATGCTGTGCCCGCTAGAATCGGATACGGTGTCTAAATCTACGGGCATATGTCCTCAATGAAAGATGACAAAATGCAACGAGGAAAGGGGGAAAAACCCATCATCGTGAAGAATACGATGTCAGCTTCATGAAAGAGACCCCCGCGAAAATGAACATTATCATCATCTTGTCCTTCACTTCCAACATGCAGGATTTTTTTAGTACAAGCAGTACCATACATCGACGCACAAGCTCGATCGAATTCTTTGGGAGAACGAAGTGCGAGGACCACGGCTATGGATAGGGACTAGGGTTGGTCTCATCGAACAGCTGTATCTCTTTTAAAATTCGATGATTCTGTTTCTAACTCGCTCTCCGGGAATCACTTTCTCACCACTCTTACTGTTTGGATGGCGGAATAACGTGCGTTTTTGCTCCTTGTCATTGCACATTCGAGAACTCTTCAGGAGAAACATAAGCTTCAAGATGTTGAGCAGACAGTTTTTAACTTACCTAATCCAACGTCGAATGGGATTTTACACATACCAACGACTTGTGAAGAGTCCAGTTGTCCGCCCCGAGTTTGTCACGCGAAAGAGTCTCTCAAAAGATCCTTGGTTGACTCAGCCCCTCTGCTGCTACTGGCTATCGCGGAATCGAACAAAGGAAGGGAAGGCAAAAAGCCCCTTTTACGGAGGAATGAATTTGGAAAGCAGCTGTGGCTTGTCGAGTCAAATTTCAAGGGATGAAAGGGCACATTGAGATGCATAAGTGAGGAAGCTTTTTACTGTCGCGAACGGCGTCGCGCCTCAATTTTCATCGATGTCATAAGGACACGCGTCAAAGCGCACGCAGCGGCGCTTCAGAAATGGCAAAAGCCAGCTCTATGCCATGTGAATATTGGTGCTTTACTGATCCCCAATGCTAGCGAATCTCCGCAACACAAGCCTCCATAAGCAAATTACCCTTGATCCTTCAGTACCAATTCAACCATCATCGATTGCGCATTAACAAGTATCATCGTGCGTATACCGCCGAGATCATTTCAAATTACAATGGAAACATAGCAACTTGTTATAAGTTTCTCCTGCACTGTCAAGAGAAAGAACTTGTAGCTCACATCTATTATTGTCCATCGCAAATTTCCACCGAGGGACTCGCACCTTGAGAGAAGCAGGTGATATTAGTGTCCTCTTATTAAAAGTATGTTGGTCGAAGGCGACAAAAGAATCCTGAGAAAAAAGGGAGTTTGGACCAAGATCCAATTCTCAACGTTTGAGAGGGATGTGCACTATCCCATGGAGAGCCAAAATGATATCCATGAAAAAGCAGGGACGCGGAAAAACATTTATGGCAATTTAAAGTGCTCTGTCGATCCATACAAGAACTGGTCCTCAAAGAACATGATGATCAGAAACGTATATTCGAAATTAAAGGTTTGCCTTTTTGAGTCCCTAACTCTCTCGCGAGGGGTTCTCTTTTTTCCTTTTCGAATTTGACGGATTCTATTGATCGGATTAAAGCAGCTGATTAGTCGTGACGCCGAGAGGTAATGGTTCGGGTCGTGTTAAGCTGTGCTCGATACGATTGTCTTGTGCCTTGATGGTACTCAACCCACTGAACGTGAGGAATGAGGACTACAGTGACTTGAATGTTATGGAGAGGCAAGACTGCGCATCGATAATGGAGTAGTAATGTAAAGGAGAGCCCACCCAGTACGAGAGCCCACGTGAATGAGAAAATGATGGAGGACTGGAGTGAAACGCATATCTTCCTGAAAGAGGTGAAACTGCAATACGGTGCAGCCTCCCCCTTCATGTCCTTTATCTTCACTCCACAATTGATCTGTCCTTGTCAACTTGAACTCACGCTGAAGACCACAAAAAAGAAGAAGAAAGAAATAAAGAAAGAAAGAAAGAAAACCTGTGCTCTGATACCCATCCAACTTAGGATAATGACTTCATGAGATGGATCAAAGCGACGGGAAAAGAGAACCCCAAGATTTATCATCCTCTTTGACTGCACCTAGCATAAATAAACCCAAAGAGTTAGGCAAATGTCATAATCCGCATTCGTTATTCGTCCGAGAATTATGGGCGTTCTTTGCTTGTCTACTGACCCCCACATAAAACCAATCAATTTTGAGTGCTCGTGCAGGGCATCAGGTCCGGCCATCTGGTGGTCGCAGCACCAGAATCAGGAGAATTAACCATTGAAATTTGACAAGCTCTTTAATATTTGCATAGGGAGAACAACTAATGATCCATTTTCTCCGGCCAAAAAGACATGATCACTTCTTAACACACATGCACACACGCACACTTGACCCTTGTAATGCCTGTGCAAAAATTACACAAGCTGAACTTATTCCAAAGTCACATGCAATCCATTTCAGCACTCGTTCACCTTTCCAACTACTGTACTGTGCTAGTGGTCCTAGCACCATTCTCTTTACTTTTCAATGCCTGCCTTTCATTCACTATATAAAACGTACCTACAATTCACCCCATCGCAACACAACTCTCATTGGAACACACTTCCGCCGCATCCACCATGATCAATTCCAAGCGTCTCGAAGGGAAGCAAACATTGGAAGATGTAATAGAAGACGACATGGACGACGATGTAGATGAAGAAGAGGGACATGGGAACAATGAAGGTGAGCCTTTTTTACATGACGATGAGAAGAAGAAGAAAGGTACGAATGGGAAGAAGGGATCAAGTGGTTCTCGTGATGCATCCCCGCCCTGCTGCCAGGCGGAGAGGTGCGGGACCGACCTGACTGATGCGAAGCGCTACCATCGGCGCCATAAGGTGTGTGAAGTCCATGCAAAAGCACCGGTGGTGATAGTGGCTGGACTGCGTCAGAGGTTCTGTCAACAATGCAGCAGGTCTGTCGAGCATAGTTCTACCTCAAAATAACTACTCACATGCCCTCCTCATATGTACAATCAAAGTCTAGTCTATTTACCTTCACCATTTCAAGTTTTCATGGGAAATGATGCAGGTTCCATGAGCTAATGGAGTTCGATGAATCAAAGAGGAGTTGCCGCAGGCGTCTGGCTGGACATAACGAGCGGCGCAGGAAGAGCTCTTGCGAGTACTATGGAGAAGGCTCGGCCCGTAGGATGTCAGGTCCTCAGTTGAAGGAATGCAGACCGGCTGATGCAAGAGGAAGAGGAACTGCCATCCCAGGGAATTCAACTTTCAAACACTTCCAGATAAGATAAGGCTTCAATTTCCATTGTCTACATGCTCCCTCTCTTCTGTCACCCTAAGACTACCGTCACCATAACTATCTATGCTGAAGGCAATGCCTAGGCTATTTAAATAAAGTGACCACTGTGAAGCACTACTGTAGATGATGGACTGTTCCCTGGGTTAGGTACTGCTCGTGCATCGGCTACTTATTGTATCAGCGTTTTATAATCTGAGTTATCTCTTGGATAAATCAAATAATAGACGTGTTTGGTAATTTACTCAATCTTGAATCCTGATGCTCTTCATTACTTGAGAAAATGTGGAGACGCAAATCCTTGACTGGATGGCAACACAGTACATCGACACAATCTGGTTATGCAATTTATCGTACATGAAGTGTAAAGCAGACTTCCATAATCACTCCGAAGAAAAAGCCAAAGATGTAATCACAGCTTTTCCAACCACATCTAAAGAGAAAACACCCGAAAGAAAATATGCAAACTAGTGAAATCTCACAACTATGCAGGATATGTCGTCTTTGCTATTCCTACTCAGTGCCTCTTCAGTTAAGTGCTTCGCTGCCGACCGAGCATCCTTGATGTTTCTTATAGAGTCAGTTGCTTCCTGGTTCGACATTACCTGGCATCATTTTAAGAGGAATTTCAGACTCATCGTCGTACAGGCAGAAGGCAATTTAACAATAAGGCTTCTCTTTCACCGCCCATCTTGAAAAACTGCTCAATCTAAATACAACAGAGAAACTTATTGACAGAGATAGGCAGGCCCTAACCGTCCATAGTCCATCACTTGCCAAGATGATGAACTCTGTATCAGCATCAATCTCCTCGACTGTCACATCAGGTTCAGAGCTGAGATGTTCCTTCAAGCTTTTGTCACCAAAGGCCCTTGCCACAGCTAATTGCCCATCAACGCGAGGAACATCTCCTGAAAATTATCAACAAGACAAGGTCACGGAA
Organism: Eucalyptus guilfoylei; assembly: GCA_016097605.1. Classification (NCBI taxonomy): domain Eukaryota; kingdom Viridiplantae; phylum Streptophyta; class Magnoliopsida; order Myrtales; family Myrtaceae; genus Eucalyptus; species Eucalyptus guilfoylei. The sequence continues at coordinate 36,037,952 of CM027865.1, read as the reverse complement.
TCTAAGGCAATTTTTTTCCTAAACTTGGGAGATCCAATGACCTGATCAGCCTCGAATGGTTTTAGCCTTATGTAGAAGGGTCCATACCTGGAAAGTTGGATACAAAACCACCTCTATTCTCAATCCTCTCTCTTTCCGTGCTGGGTTGGTGATCGACCGACAATTGTTTGGCGACACCATTTTTGCAGATGACTGCCCTGGAATCCCCAACATTCGCTACTACTAGCTTGCGACAATTAATCAGTATTGCTGTGACTGCAGTTGAACCCCCTTTACCCAATTGAGCTGCCTTTTCTAGAATATCAGTATCAGTTACGCGATATGCTTTCCTGATTGCTTTCTCTGGCTCCGTCCAGAAGTCGGGCTACTCCCAAAAAACCGGGAAAAAGAAAACATGAGATCTCTTCATAACAAACCTAAATTTTATATTTAAAAGGCAAGTTTTTGCAAAATAAAGAACCACCTAAGAATAAATGGCAGTCAAGGTATTCAGTATACTTGTAATTCGCAACACTTAGTGGAATCTAGCCAAATTCAGATTAATATTCTACATCTAAGTCCACATTTTTCTTAACAGTAACAAGAAAGAGGTTCTCTATAATGATGGAAGCTGATGAAGGCACATCCTCCGTAAGGATGAAAGATGGTAGGCCAAAGTAGCATCCTAACCTCATTTATAATGTTGTCAAACAGATGTGCCTGGAGATAATCAGGAACTTCGCGACTCAAATGGCCGTCGTATATCGCGAATAAACCGAGCTCGTGATCGTCGAGTTGCTTAAACTCCGCGACTGCGTAATCTTCCATGTCATGATACGACTTCCCCTTCACCAGGTGAAAGCCGTGCGTAATGTGCTTCGACATCTTGCTCTTCCCCTTCCCGGAGTCGGCTGTGGACGAGCCTAATCCAACCTTTTCCTGCCACGAGACAAATAACAATCAATCCTTCTATATCTAGCCACCCCTATAGATTTCTAATTGCTATAAGAGGAAGATCGGTCTCAAACGAACGGCGACTAATCAATGTACTCGAGAACTAGACCAGACCACAAATTGGCTTGCACCACAGACATTGACCAGAAAATTAGGAAATGACGAGCGAATTCGTGCTTTTCCCAAAAAAAGCAATTCTTCACTTCAAGTGCTTCCGACATAGCAGAAAAGTAGCGTGCAGTTTTGCACTCAGACATTTGGGTCATGAGTCAAGCTCTAGCCATCCTTTTTAACGCGCGCCTTCCGCTCAACTCATCCTCACCGCGCGCATCTCGCGTTTTCGAAATGACGGCCGGAGCTTCGAGGAACGCGATCGGGGGATCAGCGCCTCAGCGATCCCGAAAGCTTCCCAAACGCCCCCGATCCTAGACTTAAAAAAAAGAGAGAGCCCCCGTTTCGGAATCGGATTCGACATTTTCGAGCGATCAAAAAGCACGATCTTCCGCGCACCGATCTCCGGACGAGCCGCGTGACGACGGATCCCGCGAAACAACGGAGAGGAGGCGGGGAAGCGGGCGAGAAGGGACGTACCTTCATCTTGTGGAGGATCTCTCTGCCGGTCATGGCTCCTTCGGTGGGGGAGAGGCTGGAGTATATATAGAGAAGCGATATCTCGGTCGATTGTGGATGGGATCGAGCCGACGCAGAGCAGAGCGCAGCGAGAGAGAGAGAGAGAGAGGAGGAAGGAGGGAGAGACAAGTGCGACGTGAGAAGGAGTTGAGCAGTAGTCCAGAAGCGGTGCGGCGTTGACACGACTCGACGACTCGAGCGCCGTACACGTCCCCCCCCCCCTTCGCTCTCTCTTGCTCACTGAGTCAGACTCAGCCGCGTCAATTCGCATTTTATATTATAGTCTTGAACCTCGTCGCTTTTTTTACTTGGGGCGTGCAAAATGAACCAACCGCCTAAATTGAGAACTGTCTAGATCGGATCAAATCTCCGATTCTCTCGAGTGTCGGCCTGGTGCTCCAGGAACCGGACCGGATTGATTAAAATCGTATGATTTGTTATGAATCCCTAAAATCTCTCATCCTTTTTCATTTCTGTCTGGTATGGAAATGTTCTAATCAACCCTATGTAAATTTGTGCAACAAAATTTTATTACTCTAAAATTTTCTATGATATAAGCCAAAAAATGAAGTAGAATTTAGTGGCTAACAAACAATCTTTGTTGTGAGATCAAGGAAGGACCGTACGTGTGGAATAATATACTTGCCCATAGAATTGTGGAACTTGTACAACGGAATTTTGCTACCCTAAAATTTCCTATGGAGTGTGCTTTGTTGTATTGGTTTAAGCATCTTTCACATTATGTGGCTTTCCTATCTCATCATTAGAGAGACTTGTCATATGGATGTCTTGTCATGTCTATATAAGCCAATATATTGTGTATTGAGGGGGCAGACTAGCCTTCTCTATATAAACCCGTATTGTAATATCTATCTTAACTTTCTAAGTCCTTTTTCTTCCTCCCCTAAAATGGCTTCTTTTGATTAAACTTTGTTGTTAGCTTGGTAGAACGATACGGTTCCAAGTATATTATCTACTTGTCACTTTGTAGAACTTGTGAATCATAAAATCTAAGACTCTAAGGTCCATATTCAACAATAAAGGGTCAGGAAATTTAGAGACGGTCCTTCGAAGGATGACTTGTGATGCCTGTTAGTTGGGGATAGCATACTTGTTTTGACCTTTTGCTCTTAAGGCTATACCTTTCAATATCAAATCCGTAGTACCTTTAATAATGTGTTAACATCATTCTTTTCTTCTTTGACGAAGTACCATAACTAGTGGGAAGAATTTCTCATCATCATGACTAATCAACAACTTATTATGATGGATGCACCCTTGTTCTTAGATCTTTCTACCTTCAAGAAATCTAATTCCTCAAAACTTAATAATCTTTAACCTCAGTGAAGATGACAAGATTTCTAACACTCAACTCCCTCTAATAAATCCTTATTCCGCATTTTCAAAACCCCGCTCTTTTTCTTCCATCCATTCCATTAAAAAGCTCATCCAACATATTAAAAAAGATGTCGAGGAGCACCATTCATAAAAAAAAAATTAGTAAAATGTGAACTAAACTATAAGTGAAGTACTTCAGTCCTCTCGACTTCTTGAGTCTTGTCCAGTCGCCACTCGCCAATGTCTGTTCGCCGTCCGCTGTGTTCTCTCCTTTGACTCGTCCATTGTCCACCATCCGCCATCTCTCCATTTCCAGGTTTTGTCGTCCACGAGTTACTCATCCTTTATTTTTGGTTCATCTTTTCAATTTGAGGATCATTACTGATTGGTAGGTTTAGTTTATTGTTTTCGGTCTGCAATTTGTGTGGTCGGCTCGTCTTGTTTCCATGGCGTAGAAGGTTACTTCGTAAACAAAGTGATTTGCCATATTAGATACATTGAGAATGCTCTAAAACTATAGTAAATGATGCTTGGACTTACCAGTGTAGAACTAAACAAGGGGGTAATACTTAACACCAGTGGAATTGTTTTTGATGGGTCTCTTTTTTTTCCTTCACTTTCATCATAGACGTTAGTAATACATGTGTAATCGGCATGTTTTGATCAATCTACATCGATTCGTTATCACAATGGCTTTTACTTAAATATTTTTCTAAAAAACTAGTGGGAAACACAATTCCAATTTTGGAACATATGGCATCAAATAGTGAAAAAAAAAAAAAAGTGACCAGTCCAGTCCGATTCCCAATCCTAGGACTAATTAGACCAGATCAGGAACCAATCACCCCTAATTTTTATGACTCCTAACTTGTTAAATAAAAAAGCAAATACCATCAAAATCCTCAATTTATCCCTTCTATGACACAAATATTCCAGTTTTTTTTTTGGTAAAGACGGTTTTTTTTTTGTGTAAGCGAAAACTCTAAATTTATGTGCATAGCTCGCTTCTCCTTCGGAGCGCTGTGTCATATTATTTGGAACAACAGGAACAGCATTCTCTTCAAAGAACAACCTCTTTCTGTCCCGACTATGAAGAACCATCTCTTTAAAGTGGTCAGAGATAAAGCAATCACTGTTAGGAATGTTGAGAATAACATCAAGAATAGAAGGCTGCAGCGGAGCTGGGGCATTGACCCGGTCATCTTTTCTGGGGAGCGTTAATTCCCTTCCTTTCATCCTGAGGATGGTTCTCTCCCTACCGGAGGGCATTTTGTATCTATTCGCCGGTTGTTCATGCCGTGCTTTTCCTTTCTAGTTGTTAGTGGGTTGCCGCGACTGTGGCTTTTATATCCCGGCATCCTTCCACTCATTATGATCTGTTGTTTTGAGTGTGGGTTTTGATGCCGTGCTCCTTTTGTTCAGTTGATCTTTCCTCAATATATTTATTACCTTTCACCAAAAAAAAAAAAAAACCCCGAAATTTACCTATTATGATACAAACAACCCAGTTTTTTTGTATTACGAAAATATTCAAATTTATAGAGGTATGACATATATATCATCTATTATAGTTCCATTCATGATATATCTACCACTCTAGTAGAACTTCAAGGTTTTTTTTATGACAAAGAAAATCAGGGTATCTATGTAATCTCATTTGCTTTATGTATATTATATGTGGACCGAAACATAAATTTAACATTTTTAAGAAGACTAATCAGATGGATAAATTCTAATACTTAGCACCAGTATTTTTACTTTCATTTCTCTTCCTTTTACTGCTTTTCTACTTAATTAGATTTACACGGTTTAAAACTCAATCTAGGAATTAGGTTCAACACAGGCTCTCTGAATCTGGTGGTGAACTGCTCATTGCATTCTACTTCCAGATGGGCCTTTTCTTGTCCATCTGGAAGCTGCATCTTCAGCTGGAAAAAGTAAGCATCTTGGGCCATCACGAATCTTTGAAGCCCAGACAATGTCATCGCTCCATCCGCCAAGAATCGATGAGCCCAATTGCAGGTTTCAATTGGGTGACCAAGATAGTAGAATGCTCTCACTGTTTCATCTCATCAGATGGCATGATTAGAGCAATGAAGAAAGGGAGATTAGGAAATGAATTGGTTTGGTGGGGGATTAAAGCAAGTGAAGGCATAATGATCAGCATCGGGGCCCTTTCGAAAGGGAACCTAAATGGGCGACAAGGAACTCTTTTTGGGAGCTGCCCTTAATCCTTTTGTTTAGGAATTGTTAATCAGATTTTGGATGGGATTGCATATATTATGCACTGTTTGATGAGGCTAAAGTTGCCCACTAAAGAGCTCTTTGTCCCCGCAAAGCAAGTAAAAGATCGTGGATCGCATCATTACATGCCTAAGCAAAGTTCATCGCGACTTGACATTTAGAGCTTATTCAAAACTTTACAACTTATCTCTCAACGTTTCTTGGCCCAGTGGCAGGGAGTGCAAGATGTAAGTTTGCGCAATGCAATGTTCATTAGATAATTAAGAATAGGAATGAGCGGTTCTAAATTCCGTATAAATTCTACCTAAAGCTTACTTATTAGAACGGGCTATTTGTTTTTCAAAACTTGAAACCTACCCTACACACCCTGCCACCTGTACCTTACCTTGTCAAAGGTTCCAAGATCAGTTCCAAGTTTACTTAGGTTTTATTTGTATTATTAATTGAACCATTGCAGCGAATCATTATTTTTAATGATCACCACTTGTTACTACAATTCATTAATCATAACTTATATTTGAATACACGAAGAATATGAAATAGTAACAAAGTAAAAGTCTCGATTGTAAAATAAGAGTTCAAAATAGTAGTTTTAAATTATACACTCATTATCGAACATCATAGAACATTACAAGATCACGTGAAGACATAAACCAGTAAAGACACAAAAACTCATTTCAAGTTCCACTTGAAACTTGGGACTTACATATCAAAATAGGTTTCCTGATTTTTGGAACTTGAAACCTACCATGCATATCCTGAAACATGAAAATGGATAGGTTCTCACTAATTGGATTATTCAATTTTAGGTTTTATCTTAGAACCATGCTCACCCCTAATTAAAAGCGAGAATGACAAGTAGTAGAACTGATGACAAGAACTTATACGCTCTATCAGACTAATACGTACTTGTCTTAACATGCTCGAATTGTGAAGGCACTGGCGCGATCTCGCCGATCAGACTTCACGAGCCATCGCATCAAAAGAAAATTCCTAAGAAGGGCGCGAGATGCGACCCGACAGATTCTCTTGATCTTTAAGTAAATTAATCAACCCCAGCTAGGCGGGTTTTCCCCTTATTCTTTCCTCACGAGATGCGAGTTCCTCTTCGCTTTACTTAAAGAGAGTATTTTTAGGAGACTGTGTCTTCAAGGGAACAAAAGCAAAGGGACACCAAAAGATTTTAAAGCGGAACAGAGGAACAGGAGAACGAAGATCCATCATTCGATTGGCCAATAAAGAAAGATGAGCGAGCAGCAGATCGTTTCTAGTTGTTTAAAAGTGGGATCGATTGCGTATGATCCACTCACTCATAGGCTGAGATTAGCGGCCGCTTTCTTTGCTTGCCATCATTTGACACACACTTCCTGGTAAGATCCCACATAAGCAAGTATTTTAGTCGTTATTAAACTTGATTATGGTCCAAATTAGAGTCTGAGCTGCCAAGCAAGAACCTCATAATGTTGACCACCAGGACTCGTCCAGCAACATCTGTCCGCATGCCACGCGTCCCCTCAAAGAGAAGCGTCCACTTGTTCTAGAGCTGTTGTATTTAAACAAGCGCTCGTCACACGCAGGCAAGCTCCTCTCAGCCAACTCAAAAACTCCGATGGAGATTCATCGGCAGCGGGACGGCTCCAGCGATGGGTTCTCGTTTCCGAGCACCCCATCCGAATCTCAGGATCCAGAGCTGGAGTTTGAGTTCGGGAGCGCGACCCCGGATTCACCCTCTGGCGAGTCCAGCAAGAACTCGCCGGCTGATCATCTCTTCCTGAACGGCAGGCTCTTGCCGCATTCTTTCCCATGCAAAACCATGACCAATGCAGTCGTCCCGCGCATGGCGAGCCGTGCAAGCAGCGTGAGCAGCAAGGATTCGATGTCGATGATGTCGTCCAGGAGCAACAGCACAAACAGCAGCCGGAGCAGCAGCTGCAGCAGCGCGAGGAGGAGCTCTTCCGACTATTCCGAGAGAGCCAGATCGCCGCTGTTGATCTACCAAGCCAGACTTTCATCCAAAACCCAAAGCCCTAGTGTGAGAGATCAGAGAAGAAGAACGAGTGACGCTGTGGCTGCTCAAGTGTACGGGACGTCTCAGAGATGGCAGTTCATCACGCCGGTGCCGCCTTTGAGTCGAGAGGGCTCTTGCTCTTCTTCTTCTTCTTCCTCAAGGAGGAGGACGAGGAAATTATGCGAAGGTGTTGTGAGAGAAGAAGTGAAAAGGATTAAGGCAAAGGAGAGGACTAAGACTGGTTTCGGGAGGAAGTTGATACGTTCGTTCTTGTTGTCCTGCATGCAGTGCCATGCAATGGAGGTCGAAACCTCTAGGAGAGAAGATGTTTGCAGAGACTTGTGACCGAGATCAACCTCCAAAATTGGTCCATGGTGTTTCTTTCTTTTCTTCTTTTATTTGGGTTGGTTTCTCGTCTCTTCTCGATTTAATACAAGGTGACTGTCTTGACTTACATTAATGTTGTGATGACTGTTCCTTGAAATACCCAAAAGAAACCGAAAACAAAAGAAGAACATCATTATTCGATTTTCCCGCGCCGCCCTCTTGCTATGTAACTGGGAATAATGAATCTTATATACCCCAGACTGCGTAAACAGGAGCTGATCTTTTTCATTACATAATTCAGTTAGATTACCCTTTAAGGTGCACATAGATCGAAGTGCTGTGATACTCGTGTCATCGATTTTTTACATGTTGCATAACCTGTATTTACTAGTGGAGCTTATTCGGAGGAAGAGATTAAGGCCTTGCAAAACGGTTCAATGCCGATCCGTTGACCAACAGTTTGTGAATCCTACCTGTTCTGTGGCTTGGCAGAATCCATTTAGCAAGAGACTATGGTAGAAATGGAATGATGTAGGATTGCAGAATTTAACATAATTTGAGGTATTATTACTGGACTTATTCATTGTTTTTAGCTTCAAGAAATCCTTCCTTAAGTTCATATGTTAAATTCGTTACTTACAAAATAACAATTCACTCTCTAGATCAAGACTATCTGTAAAAAAAATATCGAAGGTATTTGTCGTTTCCTCTTGCCTGCAATCCCTTTTTTTCACACCGCAAGATGGCATGAAAACGTTAAATCGGACCTGTCAAAATTGGCATGTTGCTCTCTCACTAGTGCGCATTGCATTGCATTGAAAATGGGGGTAGATAATGAGATACTGATATGAAAGGGAGAGGAGGATTATGAGATGGCTGTACCAATGAAAAGTAGACAAACAAAGACGAAACAGAAAAGGAGGAAGAAGATCTGGGTCATCGGTTGGGAAAGCTCCTTCGACATGGCCCACGGGGCAGAGCTTTCTCCATAGCACTCATGCTATTTTCCGTTTCCCCAATCGCCAGTACAAAGATAAAGGAGAACGTCACTGATCTCGCAAATAGCCAAGGAGAAAAGCATAAGGAAGAAGAAAAAGGGAACGAGCCAAAATACTTGACAACAGAAAGGGGTCGCAATCTGTCTCATCTTAAGCTGGGGTCAATCCCTCGATCAGTCCCTTCACCTCCCTCGAAACAGCAAAAACCCGTCTTTTCTACAAGATGCCCATTTCTCGGCTTCTTTTCAGGGTATAGTGAACGATCAACAGTGACTTGAGTCGGCTTTTATGTTCCAGGCAAGACCCATCAAATTCCTGGCAGGGAGGAGATTCATGCGGAATCAGCGAGGTCATTGCGAGTCTTTAAGCCGATCGTTCCCCATTTTGAGGTACCTCTTCCTAAGTCAAACCATGCATATGAAGTGGATTGCGAGTGTTCATAGATGATATGGACCAGAAAATCAAAACTACTAACACCATTTTCCTACATAAAACTAAGACTTGTAGTCTGAAGCTCATATAAATGATGACAGACGTAAAACTTTTTGCACCAAGCCAAGACAAAATGAGAAAAAGAGCTAAGATATTTAGGCCAAGGATCGGATAGGATTAAAGAGCAAGAAATGAATGTTAAAACTCTTAAGGTATTGGCGCTAAAAGCTAGAGACAGCAAAAACTAACCATAAGAACAGAGGCTTCATCACAAGGAAATTAAGAAGAATAATTTTATGCCTAGATACAATGTCTCTCCCTCATCTCATCCTAACGTAGACCCTTCAAAGCTACTCCATGAAGGACTCCATATCAGAATACATCCCAGGTTCGGGTTGGTGATCAACGGGAGTTGAAGAAGAGGACGCCATTCGCGCAGGCAACGTAAAGCTCCTTTTGAATTTGTTCTCCATCTTTCTCGCACTCTCCGCGTGACTATCCAAGCTCAGAAACTCATTGGGATTCGTTGTGCCTGAATTTTGCATGTTGGAGGCTTCTGGATTGGGACTCTTCCCCTCCAGAAAAAGAGAGTGGTGGCTTTGGTCCGGCTTGTTTCCTAGACCCTCAGGATGAAACAATAGCTTCGCATCCTCGCTCCGCCCTGTGAGAGCATTAAAGAATGACAACCCATTTGGCCATTTGATGTCATTGTCGTGTTCCCCCATCATATCTTCTATCCGAGGGGTTTCAGACGAGTGTGGGAGGAGGAACATGTGGGTTTCGTCTTTCGCTTGAGGAAATCCAATCCTCGCTGAGTTTTGGAAATGAGGATTAGAAAGCATGGAAGCCCCAGGGGGAACTAGAGGTCTTTGGCCCCAGTTGAAGAGTGGAGGAGGACGGGTCGGAATCGTTGATGGCTTCGAAGGAATGGCTGAAGAAGAGGAATTATTTCTGTTTGAAGCAAAAAGCTGGGAGAGATAAAATCCGGATTGATAGCCAAGGGATTCAAAAGTGTGCCTCATTCGAAGCACAAAGTGGAGGTCCTCGGGTATCTGGCAAAAAGAAATTGTACCCTCAGTGACATTGAACAAACAAATTCGCTGCTCATCTGGTTTTCTCCAAAGTAAATTATGTCTGCTTTAGCAAAAAACTAAAAGCTAAGACCCAGAGACCGAAAATCCCATTCCAAATTAGTATGTTCAACTTACAATCTTGCAGGACCCCAGTTGCAGAAGGCCATGGCCAGCTTGTATTACAGCAATGGTCTGGTCAAAGATGAGTATAAGATGAGAGAAGCAAAATCATAGTCATTCAAAATGGGCATATAGATATATCATATACATCATTGTATGTTTACAGTTAGACTAACTAAAGCAATCTGAATGTTCTAACCTGAATGCCTGACTCAAACTGATCAGTCCATTCGGAAGGAAGCTGCAGCAGATAAAAATCGAGATGAAGTTACAACTAATCCTTTTCGAAGGGAACTTGGATTTTCTAACGTCTCCAACTCGCGATTATGATTGAAATGCGAGTTCACAAATTTGTCACAAGAAAAAACGTCGGAGAAGAGCATTTTAGAACATACAGCATCGAAAGAACTTTGCCAGTAATTGGAGATGTTCGGCTCACACTCGGTAGGTTCTTTGAAGACCCATTTGTGGCACTTATCTGAAGCAACCTTCCCCATCAACCTATTCCAAATAGGCCAAACAAATCAAGAAAACCTCCGTGAGATTGCTCAGCCATGTCCACTGCAATTTTTAGCTCCCACCCTCCAGAGAAGAAGACAGAGAGACAGAAAGAGAGAGAGAGAGAGAGAGAGAGCCAATATTACCAAACACCTACCCAGTACCCACCCTTCTCCGTAATTATACAACTGAATAGACATTTTGCTGAAGGCCTTCCTCACAGGGTCCTCTCCGTCCATCTCTTCCAAACAGTCCCCTACTCTTCCTCGGCAAAATCCATCTTCCCACATCAACATCCTTCAACCACATAAACACACAAATTTTCCACAAACCGATCAATCAATCACAGTACATGATCTGGGCTTTTTATAAAATTCACAGGAACAAAGACGAGTTAAGATTGCCAATCTCTGTAGACCCACCATTAAATGTCATCTAACATTTAAGAATCATCAGTAGATTATTCCCCCCCCCCCCCCTGCTTTTACCCTGTTTTGGTTTTACATAGCACGGTAGAAATAGAAGGTTATGGCTTTTTCGGAAAATCAGAAGAAACAAAACCCTTGACTTCTGCTTTCTTTTTCTCTTGAACTTGCACCGAAAGAACTGAGAAGCATGAGACGCCTCTAATTTTGTTCTCAACATGCTCTGCCATCTCTGCAACTAGAGAGAGAAAGAGAGAGAGTACTTACAAGCTGCCGTTGTCATCCCCAACCTTGCAACCATTTCCACCCCTCACTCTCCTGCAATAAATGCAAGGACACCCATTTAAGGAAACAGCTCAGAAACCCGAGCAAGAACCCACCCACAAACCAAAAGACTTGCACAGAGAGAGGGGGGAGAGAGAGAGAGAGGGAGACATACGGACGAGGACGGATGGTCCAGAAGACAGAGTAAGTCCAGTCAGAGTTGAGGCAGACAGTCCTGAGGGCCTCATGAAGTGCCATCATCCCCACAGCTTCTTTACTCCTATCTGTTACTCCTCCTGAGCCCACCATGTTTTCCTCTCTCTCTCTCTCTCCCTCTCTCAAGAGACCCTTCCTCTTTTAGCCTTTTTTTCCCCGCTTCCCTCAGCTCCCTCACAGACTTGAGCCTGCACTTGTTGTTCTATCTCCCTTTCCTTGAATGTTGCTGCCTCTCTGCCTTTGCCTCTCCTCCTCCTCGTTTCTTACTTGTACCTCTGCTGCCTCTCTGTTTTTAATTACCCAATAAACAAGACTCTGAGAGACTCTGAGAGAGAGATGCCTTGTGTTTGTTGTAATTTTTATTCTATCTCTCCCCTCCTCCTCCCTTTTTAATTGCTTGGCAACTCTGCAATGGTTAGCAACCACAGAAGGAGGCTCCCCCCTTTCTTCATCATCTAACACACTCTCTCCGTTTGTCCCTTCTCTCCCCTCCCTTTGTCCCTTGTAATCCGCTACAAGTAATATTCTGGGAAAGTGAAATATGTTGTGGTTAAAGATTAAAAAAAGAGACCCAGAACGAAAAGTCCGGTGAGGGCAAGTTCGATGCAACTGTAACTATTTAACCCAAGGAAAAACCAGTGGGGTCTCCTTCTCTCTCTCTCTCTCTCTCTCTCTCTCTCTAAAGTGACTAGGAGGCTGTAAAAGGAGGGAGGGACGAGGGAGCCCAAAAGGCCAATCCCGCACCTGCCCTCGTTCGGGAATGGTTGGGGTCCCTTCCTTTCCCTCGGGGTGCCACAGGGTTTGGTTGGTTCGTCTTCTAAAGTCTGACCTAATATCTCTGCACTTGTCCTGTGGCTTTTTATTTCCAGCACTGTGCTGTTGGATCCATGAAGAGGGGTCAAGCCACTATTCAACTACTCTCTCCCCTGTTTCCCTACCCCTTTTAAAAGGGGAAACTCCCTCAGGATTTTCACTGTGATCACCGGCCAGGCATGTAAAATCTTTTTCCTGACATGTGTCGTTCGGCCTATTTCTCATCTAAGAATAATCTTCTATGCCGACAAAAAAATATCAAGTATATCGATTATGTACCTTTACCAAAAAAAAAAAAAGTATATCAATTATGTAACATGACGGTAACACGTGAATAAATGAATTAATTAAAAGTGAATGAATTCGAAATTTAATGTTAAGATTGACTAAGTGTGCCTCATACAAGTAATGACATGATTGATCGATGATACTTTATTATATACGTGAAAGATATATAAAAAGATTCTCTTGTGTTTCACCATTGAAAATTTAAGTTGTCTTGCTACTCTTTGTTAATACATGTCATGGCATTTCTTTTCTAGTTTCAGCCATAAGAATAGTTTCCCTAATTCCTAGGATGGATATGCCCTCACCTTCAATTCCCATCGCTAACTACTTTCGTTGACTGTCGAGTTCAAGACTCTATATGTATAAACATACATCATAAGAATTATTAATAGTTTTTATATTTGTCTTTCACGTTGTTACAACTTCAAAACATGTCATATGAATATATATCTAAAACATATAATCCCACTGGATGTTCTTTTTTCAGTTTGTTTCGTCTAAGCGAAATGAATACACGCCATATAGGATGTCCAGAACCTACTTCACCTGAGAGATCAAGAATCAACATCCATCTTCAGCTGTTCAATTTTTACGTGCACGGGCTCGTATGGCGTAACTCGTGGACTAGATAAGCGCAACTCCAGCTCATATGCGCGGTTTTTTGAAAGTCCTTTCTTTTGCTAGTGAACAAAAAGACACCAAAACCACCCTGGTTCATGAATCTGTCGGATCAAACGTCCTTCCTCGGCATGGTTTGTACTCAGCCTCTCATCCGACAAGAACCGAGTCATTTGCGGCGCAGCTACAGGCACGAGCTTTCAAATGGCTCGTGCATGACTGACTCGAGCCATGGAACATCACCGACAGGCAAAAACACAGGCAGTGGTACAAGCAGCACCGTTTCGGAAGAGGGGAGAGCACCCTCTGTTCGACCATTTTCAAATCCTTTTCTTCCCTGCATTTTCTTACGAACGAAGCACCCATCGGGGCTTAAACAAATGGGGGAAAAGGCGAGGAGGATTAGCTCAGAGGACGGGGCTGGCATGTTAGAATAGAATCTTTACCAGTCAAAAGCGAGAAGAGGGGATTCGGATGGGGGAGGGTTAGATTTGCGTGTGAAAATCTTTAACTCATTATAATATTGTAATTGTGTCAGCCCGCAAGGACAGAAAACTTTGGGATATCAATGTTGAATATTTTGTACGGTCCAACGTGAAAGCCAACGCCTTTTTTGGGGGCTCTCAATTCCTTTTGCTCTCGACAATTCGGGATTGTCGATCTTGCCCTCGTGACATTCTGGCATCCCCTGTTACCCCAAGCTCTCGACGTCGTACTTCTTCTATGAACTGCCATCGAGCGCACGCAACAAAAATCCGTTCATTTTTTAGATAAGATTGCCTAAAGGGAATTCAATCTGAGGCTGCTAACATGTCCAATTTGGACTTGCCTTTTATTGAATGTTTATTTGTAAAACAAATCAAATGTATTTTTTCTTGTGCCACGTAAAAAAAAGTAGGAGAAAATGGATCAAAAGCCCTTTTTAGTATTTTTTTAAGAAAAGGGTCGGGTATAGGCTAGATCCCATAATAACCGCACGTAGTTACGCAAATATTACGTAATTATTAGACACACTTAGCATTTAAAACACTTACACACTAACGATTTAATTAGCACTAATCATTTTATTTTTAATTTCGACTTAATTATTCTATCGATTTAAAGTCATATTTTCCAACACCTTCATTCAAAGATCCAAACCAATTAAGATATATTAACTATTTTGCACTATATAATTTATTTTTTTATGTCAAATTTTTTCTAACATAACTCATGAATGCATCTCGACAATTTAATAGGTCCTTCGTCGTCGGGCAGGAAATAAATATATCTACATATGTAGGCCGCTTACAATACCTATTGTTCATTCATACGAGCAAATACAAATAAATTTATGTTTTAAGTTACTTAACTAAGTACTCGCTCGCATCTTGTTAACTCTGCTCATTTGGGCGGTGCTTCATTTTGGCAATAACTTTTTCTGTCGCATTATCGTAAATAAAGTTAGTCAATCATGGCTAAATGCTCTCTTAACCATATAATTTAAAACCACCACTGATCTTCTTAGTTCATAACTGATAATTGATTACGCTTGCTCTACTTTATTTAAATACATCAAAAAAATGTTGCGCTCTCATTTTGAGGTCAAAGTGCAATATGACTTTCAAATAGCAATCGCATTGTTGAGTGGCTTGTTATCCTTATAATCAATCAGGTTTTGATGTTAGTTTATTTTTGTTATCTCTTATAGAACTATTCCATGTTCTATTAGGTGATAAAATAGAGATTGCAGATATATGATATTAAATTTTACATTCGGTTTAGCCTTTTTTCGTACCAAAGAGAAAAAAAAATCTACCAGAATTTCTTTCCTCCGAAATAGAGTAGGATGTATCTTTTTTTCCTGATGATAGGTGGTATTGGCATCACTCGATTTCATACCAAAATGTGATTAATCCACAGAATCAATTTAAGCGGGAGCCCAGTTTTGTCATTTCACGCTTCTCAACTTGATGGGTTCTCCTGTGAGCGAGGACTGCAGAGGGGGGTGCAATTTGAAAATTGATTAATTAAATGGACAATAATAGAATAGAATAGACTAGACCGGAGAATGGCAGTACTTAATTTAATATAAAAAAAAGAAGAAGAAAGAAAGGAAATAGGAGGTCTTTTTTCGGGAGCTCCTAGTTTAGTGAAAGCCGGGTGGGGATTATGCAGTCACGTGCGCACGTGCCGTGGAAGTGAGTCGGTGCATCGTTCCTCATAAAAAGAAAGATAAAAGGCCCCCGAGAAGCGCACGAATTGCGGGGCTCTGCGTCCCCTCCGTTCGACATCCCCCTCCCCCCGCGGGACACGCGCCCTCCCCCCGACGCGCCGGCGCCGAGAGGTGGGGCCACCGCGGTGGAGCCCTGCTCTGCGGGTCCCGCGGCGGCGGTGCGGCCGCGTCGGCGGGAGCTCCGGCGCGAGCGCGTGGGAGAGGTTGGTGGGAGAAAAGCGAGGCACTCCCAATTCCCATCCTCGAAAGGAGAAAAAAACGGAGAAAAAAAAAATCAAAAAAATAATATTATTTCGGGTGGGGAGGGCTTAACTCCGCATTGACCGCCCCAGGGCTCGCTCTAACCCCACGACCGTATCTCTTGTGGGCCCCACCTCCGAATCCAATCCCCCCCCCCCCCCCCCCTCCTTTTTAAAACGGCGAAAAGTTGTGTGGTAAAATCGCGGTTTTTTCCTCGCAAAATAATAATAAAAAAAAAACAGAGAGAGAGATGATCCGCCTATTCTGACCGAACCTTACAGGCTTACACCACAGCCCGTCAAGCCCGGAAGGACCGAGAGGGCGGCCTCGGAAAAAGGCCGGTCGTCGTGATTAGACCCTATCAAACCAGGTGGTCAAAAAGGAAAATAATCCAACCTAAATTAATCAATTATTATGCAATATAAATATAGTTATCTATAAATAATTAGATCCGAATCATATTGTTAAAATATTTCTATATTTAACCCGCTTTAGAAAAATAAGCACACACAAGATCAAAAGAGAAAGAAAAGAGAATTATAAAAATAGGTTGAATTTAGGTAATTTGTGAATTGTGAATCCAGTTAAACCCATTTATGAACTACAAAGTTTGGTCTAAATCAATTTAGTAAATATAACTAACCCATGTAACAATTCCATCCATCAAACATAAGTTAAAAAATAAATCTATAATTTATCTCAATAGGTTTATTTGTGATCGAATCTGAAAATCACTATATATGATGTTCTTGTACAACGCCAATTTTGGATATTACAATCACGTATTGCCAGTGTCCATATCATCCCCCGCATTGCTAATTATGGACACGTCTAATTCGTGCTTGTAAGGTGGATTCGGGGAAAGATGCAAGGGAATAGATTAAGAGCAACTTTTCGCGGTTATTCATCTCCCATCGGATGTCAACAAGCGTGGCGTGCTAATTTAGAGCCGGCCCTCGTGAATATGGGGGTACTTACTTAACCAAGTCAATAAGCACATGGTAAACGTCTCATTAGAAATGCACGTGAAGAATCGGTGGAAAAGGATGCAATTCCCCCCTACGAGCTATCGGTCCAAACCCGAAACGGCGTTAAACAAACGGGGGTAGGCATCGTTTTCCATTTGCGACGAGAGGGAGTTTCCTACCGGAAGCGGATTCGGCCCATTTGGCGCCGATTTTTTAGGAGAAAACTTAAAAAAGCGACGGGTGTTTTCCATGCTACAAGATGCACGCAATCCAAGGAAATTAATTGTAAGTTTAATTCGCGAAAAACCCATATTTTAAAAAATATTTTCATAAAAATGATTATTTGTATTGCTTATAAAATTAAATCAACGAAAAATATTTTTCACTTATAAAAATATTTAGGCATAAATGGACCATGAGAAAAAGATAGCGAGATAGCAAGAGAAGACGGTAACGAGTGAAGTCAAGTGAAAATATAGGTGTGAAATCATGAAATTCATCTCTACAAGGAGTAAATTTGGGAGAAAACTTTAAGTGTCCTTAATAGATTATTAAAATATAAAAAAGAGGAAGAAAATCTAAAAGCAAGTGGATCTGAAGGAGTCCGGGAGTGTCCTTTTCGATTTTCTATCATTGTATGACATGATCACAAAGCTAATGAAAAAAGTATCTTGTCCGGATGCGGCTCATTACATGAAGTCCAATATAAATATATTCTCATCGTGGCGACCGTGACCTTCTCCCAATCCAATGGACGGCCAGGTTTATTGACGTGATCATTTGGGCTTCCGTCGTCCTCGCTTTTCTCCACACATCATCATTTCCGGTCGCCTAAAGTAGTTTTTTTTTTTTTCCCTTTTTAAACTCTTGTAGGTCGAACTGGCCTTTGTCCACCATTGCCACGATCTAATGACCACGTTCTAAGACCCATGTTTTCCGATTTTTCGTGCCCCTCATTTCGTCGTTCCAGAAGCAAATGCGTTATCGAAATTTCCAATCTAGTCGACCGAGGATGAATTGTTTCCCACGAAAGCAAGAACGCCTTTTTGTTTGGTCACGTCGCACGGGTCAACGTAACGTAAGTGTCGCCAGGAGCTGAGCACCGACGGGGACGTCGACAGATGTTTGCATGGAACTTCATGGGGGGTTATTATAAACCTAGGGGCGTGTTGGATTTTTTACCAATTCCCGTCCAATCATGCAAAAAGCTTCGGCCAGGAAAATTCTCGTCCAGCTCCGAATTCATGTATCTAGACTGATTTCGCCCTAATCCTAGCTAGCTCTAGATGGTGGAAAAAAGGAATAATAATGTGCTTATATTTATCAGTGCGATGTCTTCATCAGATTTAACGTGTCCATGCGAGAGAACAACTGGCTTTGAGGGTGCCGATAGGATTCCCAGTTTGACTGGACTTTGGATCACTTGCGCAGTTTCCTCGAAGTTGAGGAGGTGACAAATTGATTTAGTTTTTTAATTACGTCGCTGTGGAGCAGAAATCCAAATTCTTATGACGCGCCATCGGAAACTGATGTGCTTTTTAGTCTTCATGTTGCTGTCCGTGCGTTTTAAGCGGCTGAAGATCTGCCGTTCATACTCGGCATGGAGAGGACAAACTGGACGACGAGAAGGCGAAGTGAACAGTGTTACGATCCCTTCATCCGATTCTTGAGGATCATCTTTTGTCCTAACTTCCGCTTTGAGCTACTGTTTTCCAATGCGGTGGAGTTCCGGGTCAAAGAAGAAACCAAGGAATTTGGGAGCTGACGAGCTCGAACCCTTAAGTCCTCCTGTCACTTTACCAGTATGATTTTGAAGAAACGTAGGGGTTGGTTGGTCCCTGATCGTATGTCGGATCGTCGGGCCTGTAATTGTGCAGCGAAACGTGACGACATCGCAACTCCTGGAGAGTTGAAAGTTAGAGAGATCGATCGATCGACGGAGCACATGTGCGACGATCAATAAGAGTTTACTGTCCAGGAATGTGATGGAACCCGTACTCAAAGTCATTACAAACGTGCATGGTGACTTATCGGTAGCTTTGGCAAGTTTCATTGATGGTCGCGTTGAAAGCGAGCACGTGAGTCTCGTCGATAATGATCATTTAGATTTTTTCAAAAGTATGTATTTATCGGGGTTCATTGAATCTTGCACGGGTTTTTACGATATCTCATTTCGGCATAGTCAATGATGATCGGTGTAGTCGATTTTGCATTGTAAATCACACGAGTCGATTTTTCTTATACACATTATGTCAATAATTCATTGTAACCAACGTGTATGAATTTATGGTTATATTAGGACTGATTATGAATCAGCCTGATATGCATAAGAGATAGACATCACGATGAGTAGATGCAAAGATTATAGAATCGAGATTCTAGACTTCAAAAATACTTGCAATTTCAATCCTTATCCTTAAAAATTTCCAAATTTTTTTTATCTACCTTGTTTTATATTATAGAGACATTTTTCGGGCTGCAGAAAGAAAATTTTGTTAGCCTGCTAAAAAAAGACCTGCGTTAGGGCCAAAAACACATGTTATTTTATATCTTGTTTATGGGTAAATTTCGTTAGCCAGCTTGGCGTAACATTATTTCTACGAGGAAGCCTCAGTAGCTAAACCTTGCGCTGGTGTACAACCCCACAAATCTATTGAGTTGTGCAAGCGAGCGAGGTAGAACGTATGGCGCAATACGACTTCGCTTTACACTTGATGACGACAAGAATCTGCCCGGTTGTATCATCTAAATCGCACAGACAGTAAGTTCATTCTTCAACCAGAAGCCAGCTCTATTTAGTCGTCTGAACATGGAGATGCCGGAACCGGCGATCGTGGAGGTTCTTTTCCTTCGCGTCAAAGTCCAAACCTACATGAAGCGAAACGAGGTGCAAGCGCATATGATCGCCACCGGATCGACTGTTCGCACAACCATTGTCAATCCCTCACTACCGTATTCACACTGTTCATCAGCTGTCGGCAATGTTCTCCGTCTGTCGATTGACGTCGCACGCATGAAAGTACGTCGACAACGCTGTTCAAAAGAGTCGTTGGGCCACAATAAAAGCAAGTGGAAGATCCAAGTCTTCAATGCTGTTCGGTCAAATGAAATGAAAGAAAGTAGACCGACATAGAATCAAATTTTGAAAGTGTGAAAGTTTGCTCTCCCCCGTGTTTATGCCCACCGCAATAATTATTACGCCTGGAAATGAGTTATTGTTATTGAGATTTACGTTTGTAATTGCCACGAAAAAGAGGGCAGGGGATAATTGTGAATAAAAATGGTGAAAATAGAGTTTTGAATGGGTAAAGACGAAAGTGTCGCACAAAGATTTTATCCATCTCGACAATATTGAATTGTTGTAAAGTCGGCAAGACGAGGAACTAAGCGAACACGCTGAAGAATTGGACAAAACGCTCTTTATTGTTATTTCTTACACGTATTTGAAGTGCAAATTGGCTAATGGTTTATTAAAAGACATTAGCTAGAATAACTATAATATAGTAACTTTCCTAGATATGGTATTTACACATAAAAAGATAAAAACTTCTGTACAAGGAAAGATAAAATGAATTTGTCAGCTCTGGAAACTCTAGTTGCACTTGCCAAGAATACGAGAATTGAATAATTGGTCTTGATTTGGTTGAGATTAATTTTTGGAATTGCTTTGCTGTTGAGAGATATTTTTTCCAGTACACACAACAGTTGGCCAAAAGGGGAAAAATTCATGGTTACCCGACAATTCCTATAGTAAATCACTTTCTTTTCATCTATAATTACGTACGGTTCTGACATATCTTAAGTGTAGGCGTTAAATTTTAGTAAGATGATGTCGATGTTGCTCATGGTTTACCTCGCTAATACTAGGTGATTATAGCTCAACAAGGAAAAACAATGTGCAGTTTGCTGCTCGTTAGAAACAATACCGCATAGTTCTTCTTCTTCAGCCATCGTTTTCTTTGTGGGGCTCCATATAGCCCACTATCGATTAATTCAGATGGGCTTTAGGCATGTTCAGGCTGACAATTAGTACCTAAATTGGGCCTTACGTCTGTTTAATCTCTGAAGATACCGGTTTCGTCTATATCAATAGACATCGTTGTTTCATCGCTAGAGTTCAAAGCCCGACTTTGTTATTAGACCATCCAAAGCTATTTCCAACCCACGAGTCATTCATAAATTACCCTTAGATACGGTAATGGAGATTCCTTGCGTGTAGAAGGGAAACAAACAAAAGCGACGCAGCCCGCGCACCGAAGATTAATCAAGATAGCTAATATTGCAAAGTTTGTCTTGAATATTAAGATACACGTGTGAGTTATGTTTGAAAAGTCCCACATCAAAAGATTATATGTCATAGAGCTGTCAATATATTCTAGTTGGCTTGTAACTCATTCGAAGGTAAATTCAACTATATTCACGAACTCGAACTGAGGCTTACTCTTTGCGATCTTCCCAAGTCAAGATTTTGGGTATTTATTGCACTCTCTCAACAAATAATGTTGGGATGCGATTCATATTCCTCGTTAATGGGAAGGCACGAGAGTCCCTAGAAGGCTTTTATAATCTAAGTTCGTATTTTATTGATAGTTTGGGATTAGGTCCATGAAGAGCTATTAACTTGTGCAGCCTATTTACAACATCGTTATCTTATAACAGAGCTATAAGGCTTTTATAATTTGAGTTTATATTTTATTGATAGTTTGGATTTGGGTCCATAAATAGCATCTGATTTGTACCAACTATATATAATCTTGTTTTCTTTACTAAAGACATATAATGTATTAATTATAATACAATCCTTTACTAGATGTAACCCTAACTTAAAGATGAACTTAGATAAATCTTGTATATCAATTTCTCTTTCTCACATTACTTTCTATTTCATTGTGTTTTTATGCCTAATCCTAACATCCAATAATTAAAGATTTATCTTACTTATGGGGAATACGAGCAATTCGTCTCCAGGCTTCGATGTTGAATTGTTCAGCAAAGCCATGGGAATGGGACTGAAAGGAGAGGCTAGTCCTTGTGGAAGTAAAACGAACGCGATGCCAAACGCCAATCGTCAAGACTTCGACCCTTTCTTCTTTCTCCTTTACACGCCTATTATATAAATATATATAAATATATATATATATATATATATATATATATATATATATTATGATTAATCCATAATATTAAAATCCAAATTGATATTTAAACAAAAAGACAAATGAGGGAGAAAGAGGTGGAGCAAAACCAGGAGCCGGCGAGAGCGGTTTGGAAGGAGACAGGTCACCCGAACGAGGTCGCGCGGTCAAGCTCAGAGCAGCCGCCCAAGCCGGAACGATCACCAACCACGAAGATTCGAGACCCTTTCCGCCTCTCCACGTGGCGATTTCACACCTAACGACATCCACCGCGTGAGGAAGCCGACAGGCAGGAATATTAATATCCCGCAAACTTCGGTACTCAAATCTCTGGAGATTTAACTACGTTATCTTATAAGTAAAGATCGAATCCATCGAACCTTAAAAATAATCGTCGGTTTGAAATGGTCACGTTTGAGTAAAGGATTTCTTTCTTCTTCTTCTTCTTCTTCTTTTTTTCTTTTTATAGAACGAGAGTAAATTTGAGACATTTATTACACTTCCAAACAAATAAAATATACTGTTATCAAAACACTATATTTCTCGAAATATATTCGATTAGTAAATGACACATTTGAAATTATTATTTTTTTGTTAAGAGTGCATTTATTTTGGAGAAAACTACTGAAAATAAATGCCTCTATCTCTTATAAAAAATAAACAAACGAAAAATATTTTTATCGTTCATGAAATATCTAGATATAATTTGTTGTCGAGAGTGAATGCATTTTTCATTGACTAATTGCTTGGCCGAAATTGGATTGTCAACGGAATATTTATTATCAAAAGTTGTTTTGATTTTCATTAAGAGGAGACGAGTTCTATAGCGATTTCGAACAAGAGTCTCGATAAATTAAAAGGAATATATTTGCTTCATCGGAATCGACGACCATCATCTAAAAATTACAACTAAATTACATGTTGAAATTTAATCGACAATGAGATATTTGAAACTACGACTAAAGTACGGGAAGTGAAGGATAATAAGTTTTTTGTTGAATGATTAGGGATTTTATGAAGAATATGATGTGAAATCGATGGGGACATACATCGGTTACAACTTTGTAATTCATATAAACAAACAACCTACTAATGGCGGTTACAAAAAAATATATTATCCACCAACTCCTATCATCTCAATAAGTAATAAAATCTTACATTAACGGCAACATAACATAACTACTCGCCAATGACATGTACCATTGTCGATGACTTTATCGATCAACTTCTCAAGTTTTGACAAAGGTTCAAGTCAATAAATAGTGTTGCCAATGACTTTGTTAACATGTTCGAGTTTTTATTTGTTTATTTCATTATTGTTTAAACTCCGCTTCTGTCGACTAAATTTGATACTTGTCGATAACAACAAAAAGTTAGTAGTGTCCACATTAATTACTTCAAATAATACAAGAGATATTCTTATAAAAAAGTTTTTCTTTTTTTTGTAAATAAACGAGCCTAGGTATCGGGTAAAATTATCTAAAAGCGCTTGTAAACTATATATATTTGAAATATCCGAACTACATACGCTGGAGAGGTCATTCCACTCGATGAGCGGTCGAATTCGGCGGCGCCTTCGAGGATGGGGTATCGTAGGGGTTGGGGGTAGGCTTGTCTTAAAAATAAAAATTGTCAATTCTCAAAAGCGACGGCAATGTTCGTCGAAGGTGTCAAGGTCGGAGAGTGCCCTCGGAAATGTTTTCCGAATTCTTTTAATAGTTTATCGCTTTGTATAAAAAAATTCATGGTCCTGATTTTTCAAAACCACAAAATTTCAGGGGGGGGGGTTTCGTGGGGCGTTGATTTCTGTCGGCACGCGGGTCCCGCAGCCCGAACCGCGCCGACCCGCCGGCTTTCCTACCTGTCCTCATCGTGAAGAACGTCACGCTCCCACTACCCACTTGCAAGGGAGGGGGCGCGGGGATTACATGACACGCACGCACGGCCCGTCACGTGACGTGATCCGACGCGTCGTTCCGCGATTAGGCGGCCGTTGTTTTCGTCGTGCACCGAGGAAGGGGGAAGTTGCCTTCGTGGAATGCGAAGCAATGTAGCAAGGGGACAACTAGAAGACTGGGTCCCACCCGAAAGAGCCAGCCGCCGCGGGGCCCGCCGACGTTGTCGTGGACCCTTCCTCGCAATGTCCCCATATTCTTCCCTTTTTTTTTGTTTTGTTTTGTTTTTGTTTTTTGGGTTTTAATCCTTTAAACTATAGAACGAGTCGCTAACATCTCATTCTATTCTTTATTCGACTTCAAATGTTCCGAGCCGTTGCTTTTTTTTTTATTTTTTATAATGATGCTTGGTGCTTAGACTCTAACTACGCTAATTCTTTTTGGGTCCTTTTGTCATTATTTGTTGTTGCCTTGCAAATGATTATTTCTCAATCAATTCGACAAATTAACTTCAAGCTAAAAGAACCAAATTCAAATCTCCAAAATTCATCTTTCATTTTTGACTCCCAGAGTCCCAGCTACATAATTTGAAGTAGACGTGAGCTGTTTTATGAGTTCCCTAATCTATGATCGGTTATTTCATTTTTGTTTTCTCTACTCATACATATCCTATAAATAATTGAAAATATGTCCGATCTTGCTAAAGAAGGTAATTTCTCCTATACGACTTGTGATCGATTAATTCTTTCTCTGGTCTCATCAATGCTTAACCTAAATTACATTTGGTGATTTAAAACAGGCAACTTCTCGTCTTAACACATGTAACTATCCAACGCTATGTTGAAACATTCATTTGACATCTTGATAAAGGTAGCATTAGCCATTTGCATATAGATTTCTAACTATTCATGTCGCTCTTGAAACCCTTCAATCTCTAGACACATAGTTAAAAGTAAATTTGAATGTGCTAAAAAATGTTTATTCCTTATCTAAGATCACGTCATTCCTTATGCTTTCGTGTAAATAATCATATTGTTGCTTCTTAAATCAATGACATTTAACTAAACTCTGAGTAAACAAAAGCACTCTAATCCTTTATAATGTGTCATCTCGCAATTTCTATATATATGTATACATGCGCTCCATACTCGCAAAAACAATAGAATAAATGGACGAACACAGGATGGTCATTTCCAATAATACTATAGTAATAATCACCACACTTGACTATATAGTTTTCCTCATTTGGAAAAATTAAATCAGTAATTTCAATTATCCGGACTCCTACCTTTTGTGGATATAGCACTAATAACGGAGGGGGACCATGAGCCCTGAATAATTGTCCATTTCCCTTTTTTTAATTTTTACTCTTCTTCTTTCTGGCCGCACCGTCGCTCTCTGATAAAGGCGACAATTAATAATAAAAAAAAAACAAAGAAACAATAAATAATGCGAGACTGGCCAGTGGCGAGAGAATGCCACGTGACTGCAAGCCAAAAGCCGACATGTACCTCGTCAACACGGAAATTACTGCGCGACCCTCTCCCTTTCCAATCCAAATAAAATAACAAAAGCCGTCTCGCCGTCGGTGCCGCCTAACTAATATAAAAAACCAATTTTAGCCCTCGAAAAGAAACTCCAAAAATAAAAAGGAAAAAGAAAAGAAGAGGAAGAGGAAGAGAGAGAGAAATGTCAGAACGCGTCCGCGTGGGCCCACCTCCTGTCTGCCGAGAGCACTCGCGGCCGTCGGATCAAACCAAAAGATTTGCCGAGATTCGTACCCACAGGACAAAACCCAAAAGGCGCAAATCACGAGCCTTTCTCTGCGCTCCAGTCAAAGGCAGCCGAGAACAGAAGCTCCCCTCCCCCCCACGCTTCTCATCATGAACCCTCTGTACACGCTCTGAGCCCCCTTTAATTATCATCCCATTATAAATTAAAATTCGAAACAATAGGAAAATAAAAAGACGCGTAAGTGCGGTCTTCGCACGACTGCGGGACCGACGCGTGGCGCGACAGAGAAGGAAGGTCGCTCTATCTTGCGCCGCATGTTTCGTGCGCATACGCTAAAGCCACCTACGAGGCTACGACATCGCCGGCATACTGTCTCGATTACCACCACCTCCCAACACAACTTCAGCTAAAACAAATTAAAAATTAAACATATAACGTATTTTTTTCTTTGTTCTTAAACTAAAAATTGTTTGGCAGGTTCGCGCGAAGATTATTTTATGCCGAAATTGCAATACCCACATCTTTATTCGAAGACAGGTGAAATAGAGTGGAGATTAGATAAAAGGGCCAACGAGATCAAAGCAAGCAATTGCATAGAAGACTAGATCTCGACATTTCCAATATCCGAAATATGTATTACAGGGACAAAAAAAAAGGAGGACATAAATGAAACAACAATTTGAGAAACGCTTGAGGATTTCCCAGTTGCTAAAAAACTGGAGTTATATATAATCACTTATATACATATCTAAGTCATCGTTGTCGTCATCAGCTAATTTTGGCGTCACCGTCAACCGCCGAACCGAAAATTAATTGTCAGGCTATTTTCTCTCTCTACATGGAAGATCCGCTTTCCGCCTTCGACTTCGAACCACAGAAAACAAGAATCGCCACCGAAAAATTCGGAAATCCGCCGCCGATCAAGACGGTGCCTCCAGGAGGAAATAAAAAAAATCTCAAGCCGCCTCGGCCGGCGGAGGCTGGTTGAGGTCGAGATCGAGGAACGATCTGCTGCGAGGGGTCACGTCGGAGTCCACGACGGACGACGAATCGGACTCGCTCTTCACCCCACCGCTCCCGACCGTCGGGAAAAACTCGCTCACCGCGGGGCGGAGTGGTTTACAATCCCTGGGGAAGCTGTCCCCGACCTGCCCGCCACGGGCGAAGACGTCGAAGAAGAACACCGGGCGCGCCACCGGGAGGACGGGGAAGCACGCGGCCGGGGCGGCGTACGCGGCGGCGAAGGGGAAGCCGCCGAGGCTGAGGTCCAGCGCCGGCGGCGGAGGGGAGGCGTTGTCGACGGTGCTGCTCTGGCTAGGGCTGCGGGCGGCGGCGGCGACGGCGACGACGAGCTCGTCGGCGGTGGGGAAGTTGGTCTTGGCCTTGGCGCCGCGGAACTCACGCGCCGCGGTGTCGTAGGCGCGGGCGGCCTCCTCGGCGGTGTCGAAGGTGCCGAGCCAGACGCGGGTCTTCTTGCCTGGGTCGCGGATCTCGGCGGCGTAGCGGCCCCACGGCCGCTTCCGGACGCCGCGGAAGCGGATCTCCTTGGCGCCGCCCTGGGGCCTGGGGCTGACGGCGACGGTGACGGCGTTGGGCCTCTCCCGGGGAGCCATGGTCGGAGAGACTTGGGAGGCTTGGGATTTTAGTTGAAGGAGAAAAGGAGAGAGAGAGAGAGAGAGAGAGAGCCGCTTGTTGTGGAGAACGGGCGTTGTTTGTTTGCGTTTGGGGAAAGAAGGGAAACTGAGGTATTGTTTAAATAGAACGAGTTGGGGAGGCGGGCGGCTGGAGGACGTTGCGGCTGGCGGGCGTGAGGACCACGTGCCTGCAGGGGCGCGTTATGTGGGGGCGGTGGTGCCTGGCGTCTCTTGCAAGAGCCAACGCAACTCGAGTGTGCCGTGGTTTTTTCTCCTCTCCGCGGGGCCCACGCACGGTTAATCTTAATGAAATCTGTCGTCTTAACGCGGCTAATTATAGGCGCCTTTTTTTCTTTTTTCTTTTTTTCTCGTTTTCTCCGATTTCCCCCACCCGCCCTCTTACAGCGACGTCCGAACGTGGGAAGCGTGTCGTTAATCTGGCGACATCTTCGGTATGTGTTGTGGGCGATTTTTGTTTTTTTGTTTCTTTTTCTTTCCCCCTAAAAACAAGGGCTAACACAGTCGCCATTGAATATTCTTTTAAAAATTCCATTTATCTTACCAAAAAATAATTTGAAAAATATCCCCTTAAAAACGATTGCTTATATATGGTATACAAAAGTGAATAAACGAAAATATTAAAGTACAATTTACTGTCGATGATGAAAATGTTCCTTGTTGAATAATTATTTCAATCACTATAAGAAATCATTTTTGTGTAAAATAAACGAAACTTAATTTATGAATCACTTCGGTGTGAATGTTCACTTGCTTTCGATCGGATTTGACTATTGAAATTCATCATCTTTTGTGAGGAGAGCAATTATCATTTACAATCAATAACTGTTTGGTTTTTATAATTTTATTTTCGCGGAGAGTTGCTTTCTATGATCATTACATTTGAATTATTGCTCATGCGTTTGTTGTTGCTATGCCTGTATCTATAAATTAGTACGTTAGATGTCGAACTATTACGATAGCTCTTACCTGGCAAAATGAGTAAACGATCCATGCATGACCTTTGCAATTGAATCATTTCCACCGTCTGCACCACTGGCCTGGTTGGGAGTAATTGTTGTGGCGCTACCAGTTTTGTGCGCTTTCCCTATTCTCTGATCGCCAAAAAAGATAGTCACATGCGACAAACCACATTAAAACCATCGGTTAGACGATATGATTTTTATGCTGTTATCGATTAGACAATATAATTTTGGGGTGATTCAATCCAACATCTTAAAATTGGCATATCGGCATCACGATATTACAATATAAGAATATATTGCCTTACATTCCAAGTTAATATATCATCACAATCAAATGACTTGGAGTTCGACTTCTCATGCCTCATTGTTCCATTCATTTATTTCCATCTTAACACGACTTCCATTTTGACGATCTCACGTAAAAAGTTGTGGCTTGTACTTCGCAACAAACTTGGCCATTGAGGGACGATGACCATGGGAAAGAGTCAACGAGGGACGCGCACTTGATGTGCTGAAGGTGTCGGGGCGAAACCTTGTCCAGGACATTGACTATGGCCAATTTGACAGAGTATGAGTTGATGTGCCATGAGTTAGGATCCGTTCATATTGTGAAAAATAAATGATTCAAAAACTTTTTTTTAAACATGATCATTCACATCACCTATAAAAAATGAATAAATTAATTAATTTTTTATTATTATTGAAGAAAGTGTTTAGGCATAAATTATTATCAATGATGAAACTATTTGTCATTAATTGATTAATTCAAGAGATAAAGAAGATTTTTGGAATAATTCATTTCCTACGGAACAAATAGAACCTTTAATTTCAGTCTTTTCGAATTATTTTTTATTTATTTCATTGGATTGGTGCTATATTAAGTCGTTCTAACGTTTCCTCAAATCAATAGAGAAATTGCCTGTAAAAGCTCTTTAGGCGGGTACAACTACGTAAAAAGAATGTGCGGACCTTTCTTCATGTACTCGGGGCATTCTAGTTTTCCTACCAGCTAATTCTGAATCATTCGAATGGTCGCGATCTTTGGAGGACTTTGTGTTGGATAGACCAGCGCACTACGTGAGCGACCGAGAATAATACACACCTCGGGATCTTTGGACTTAAGCCATCGATCCATCATTTAAAAATTTGACCAACAAGCTTTAGTTAATAGGTGAATGGAGATTAAATACATGTGTGCATATAAATATATATATAATTTATAAATCTCGTAGATAAATAATATTAGATACTTGACTCTGATTCCGCGTTAGAACATCTGGTTCAAAATATTAAATTTATAAGTAGAGAATATAACATATGTATATAAAGAGCAAAAAAATTATGTAAACAAGCAACATAAAATGATTTTTCATAGGCTTAATATCCTAAAAAACCCAACTTTGGGTCTAATCCCAATATACTCCAAACTTTATTTTGTCTTATACAGAACTACAAACTTTTACTTGACTCTCAAATTTGCCATCGTTAACCATTTGTTCAAAGTTTTTCCTGACAACTGAGAAACGGAAAACCCCCAAGTGTGAGCTCTCCGACCATGAGCAATGGATGACCCCCTAGCGCTAGAGATAAAATGTTAAGAAGACCCTCGAGTGAGACGATAGAAAAACTCTCTTAAAAGTAAGAGCAATTAAAAAAGGCTATCCTTAATTGCTCTAACTTTTACTCAAATTTCAAATTCAAAAAATATGTCGTTTAGCTTGATGTGGAAATTCATTGCTAAAAGACATCTTCTTTGATCCGACGTTTGGGGGAAAACCCGATCAATGATGTGAAAATACCGCATCATTAGGCGCAATTTTAGAGGGAGTGCTAATGAGGGCAAAATTGAGATTTAAGTAAAAGTTAGTGGTTTTTTATAAGATAAAAAAAAACTCATGATAAAATTTGTAATTTCATTAATTATGGCTAAGCGATTTCATAACCCAAGCTTTCCTTAACCAGCTAACCTTACTTCGTAACCTTAACTTACTTTTTTTCTTACTTTAGGCATAGGCTAAATCTAAAGTTTGTGATTTTTTATCAAATAAAAAAAATTTTAAATGTAGAATCTGGATCGTAATAAAAGTCGATAATTTTTCTATTAAACAAAAAAAAGTTTAGACTATAATTGGGACTGGAATTAAATCTGAGGGGTTTTTTCGAGGGCATCAGCCCTTTTCAATATTTGAAATCGGTCCACGTGAAAGGCGGATGCTGTAATTATGGACGGAGAAAGTGTCTTTGGCCGGCTCCGCGTGAGGGGGCGGGGGGGGGGGCATCCAGGGGGCGCGGTAAGAGCCGAGCAGGTTCGTGGGGGCGTGAGGGTCACGCGCTGCACGTGGAGGCCGCGCCTACCAGTTTACCCACCGCAAAATCCTCGAGCAGCGTGATATTCCGAGGTGGGGCGGCGCTCGGGGGGCTCGGTCAACGAGGGCTTTGACCGCACCGCTCACACGGTCTCTCGTAATTATAAAAAAGCCTCCCGCCGCCCCCTCCGCCCTCCCCCTCGTAGTGAGAAGGAACCGATCGGGATTGGGAGGGAGTGCGCACGTGCCCCGCGCCCCCCGGCACGTGGCACGCGCTCTCGCGATTGCAGAGGCAAATTCCCACTTTTGCATTTTTTTTTTGAATTTTTACGTTATTGCTTTACGTAGCTTGGAATACCTCGGAGTGACCTTTTGCTTTTAGCATATTATATTCTCTCTGTCCACTTATTATAATATGTTTTATTACTTCGATTTTTCGAAAGCGACAATTTGGCGTCCCAAAGTCATTTCACAGTATCTTATAAAATAAATTACCCTTTTCTAATTTATATGATTTTCCCTTAATTTTGCCACATCGTCTGTCAGATAAGTCTTGATTTTCGGGAAAAAAAATGAAGTTAATCTTAAAAGTTTAAAAAATCTATGTGAATAGAATTATAGCGTGCCGGTACAATATTGGACGATAATTAAGACAGGAGACTTTAACCATATTGTGTGGTGCGCATGCTTTCTACGTGGGTTCGGATTTTGTCGCGAATTATATTGTCAAATGTCTCGATATCCATCACTAGATAAACCTATCTAGAAATTATTAAATTTCTCGGCTTCGTTTTACAAGCAATGCGCTAATACATATTGAGCGGCAAAATATATACACATCAATGTTGACTAATTCCAAGTCTTAATATGGTCGTAGATTACTCTTGGAGGAGAGGGAGAAACTCCCTGTGTTAGACTAGAATTCCGTGTTCTAAAGATGAGGCAAATTATTTATACACCGATTATGCATGACAAAGGACTAACCACAAATAGTGTAGAGATTTCTTTGTCTTGCTATTTTCATGCGTGTTGAGAAGACATTCGACATATTTTTCCAGACATGCTTAACAAGAGGTTATTTCGATTTCATCAGCAATTAAATTCATAGTATTATTAATACATACCTCGACCTCAAGCACTCGCATAAATAATAAATTGGAAAAAAAAACGATGCAGTCCTTAATTTTTGTCTTGCTTTGCTTTTCTGGGTATTAATGCAAAAGTTAATTACGATTTAAATTTCTCATGAAGTTGGGCCAATAAATTTAGGAATAGCAACACATCTGTCATTATATACAATTAAGGAGAAAGATACCGTAAATAGGAATAAATTATTCCCTTTATCCCTACCGACGGCTTTGTTTTCACGATTCCCAACATTTTTCGGCACTGTCCGCCTTCTCGCCGCGTGAGGCGGATCAGGAGATGCCGATCTTTTATTCCCCCAAAAAGGATAATTCCAAAATAAATAAATAAATAAAAAGGTCCTTTTCCCCCACCGCATTTGAAAAAAAGAGGAAGAAAAGGATGCCTTTCCGAGCGTGGTCCCCAGTCCCACCTCCCGCTGCTTTTGAACCGGTCGTGAGGGGGGATTAGACGGCTACGGCGTAGATCTTAGGGCGACACGCGTCGACATCCGGCGTGCCGTGGAAACCGCAGAACAGACACGTGTGGGGGCGGAGTGAAAGGGATGTTGTTGGCGATGGTGGGCTGCTAGCGGTTCCTAGTCCCGTGGTCTGCGCTGGCACTTCTCCCCACCGTCCTATTGATAGCCCGAATACCGCGTGCTTATGCAGACACCAACGATTTGGATCGAACTTCACCAAAAAAAAAAAAAAAAAAAAAAAAAAAAAAAACGATTTGGATCGAAATTCCTAAATATTTTTTAGCCTTTGTTTAATTGAATTTCGTGGCATACGATACTGTGACTTTTTGAAAATTGAAAAGAAACCACAAAAACCTCCAAACTATATTTATTGTGAAATTTAATTTTTTTTTTGCGACACAAAGAATTTCAAATTTGTACTCTTATAAAATAAAAATAATTAATTTTGATTGGAAAATCATCTTATGGAATCTTGATAACGTGTCACTTGGGTATAAATTTAAGATCTCTCGCATCACAATAAATTTTTTTACATAAATGTGTCATAAATGATGTATTTTGAGGTTTTTAAGCTTAAAATATATGTATCATAGTCAATGTAATTTGAGATTTTTGGTAGTTTTTCTTTATAAAATACGAAATTATCTTTCATATCTGTACATTTTCTAATTTTTATTAAATTAAGCTCGTCATAATTGCTTAATTAGGTAATAGGGATGGTGATTATGTCTATGACCTCCATTCTAGCCAATTCATCTCGGCTTGATCAAATTGAGGGAGCGGCAACGGATATTGCAGAGTCGAAAAGAGTCGAGAGAGGTTCTCTCTCTCTCTCTTTATTTTTTTTTCTCTTTTCTAAAAGGTTTGGAGATTCAATTTCAGTTAATTTTTCTTATCGGGCCCACAAAAGAAAAAAGAATAGGAAAAAAATAAATTTCTGACACGGCGCGCGAACCCGTTGCGGTGGAATTATTGGAACGAACTTAGTGCGCAGGCGCGCAGCATAATATAATCCCTATGATTCCTACAATGCGGCGGCGGCAGCCGGCAGCTTCGCGTAGGGAGGGAGCGCGTTGACTCATTGACTTTTGACGGACGAGGTGCGAGACCGGTGAAGTTAATTAACCTAACTCATCTGCCACGCTGTCCAAAGGTACGCGACGAAGCCGCCTGTCCTTTTTTCATTTTTCTCCGCGGGATATGAAAATGTAAAATCTAAAGTCAAATCTTGACGAGACGAATTAATGTGGGCGCAATTAACTATCGGCTAAAGATGAATTAATTCGGCTCGTCCCATAATGTACCGTTGACAAGTACTAGACTTTTCTTGCAATAAGCTCGCGAAGAAAAAATAATAAAAATGTGGCCGACTCGTGATCATTGATTGACACAGAAATTATTGTGGAAAATTTGATGGATTCTTTTACGAGACTGGCTTATTTTAATAAAATGAGTGGACCATGTCTATTCTATTTTAAGACACGAATCAATCGCTTGACTTTTCGTTTGTGCACCTCTTGTGAGTTCCTTCTCGATGCGTTTGTTGATACTAGCTTTAAAAGATTTTGCACTTTGCTTCTTTTTAAGTTTTGCCTCCACTTCATATGCCAAAGATCTAATCCAAAGCGTACGTCGTTCAAAAGTTATGGACAACGTTTTTTCTAGACCGAGTCACTCTATAAAAAAAAGTACCTTTGAAATTGAATGCTTGCTCAGGCTTGGACATAAAAAAGTGTGATGAGAACTTCTCAATCAAGCCATACTGCTATAAGCCTCATCAACGGCCATGCTCGCTTTGCCGAATATTCACGGGAAGCCTGATTCTCGAAAAGCTTGCTCGGCATATCGAACCGGGGAATCATTGGAAGCCCTAATGCCGCATTCTCTTCACGAAACCCGTTTCCATCGAAATCAGATATGAAGATCGAGACGGTCGGACCGGGAAGGATCGAAATGGGCAGTTCGAAACCCGGCCCAGAATTGAATAGCCTCATCCTGGAGTGCCCTGGTGTTGAGCGTGAGCTGCGTGCTTCTCACGAAACCGGGACTGCATGGTTGGGCTCGAGTGTTGGGGGAATATGGATTCTGATTCCTGAAATGATTTTGGGCCTGGGGTTGACCTTGCGCCACCGTATTCTCCTCCAAGGCCCATTTATCAGCTTCATCGAGCAAGACATCTTGGGAGCTAAACATGGAAAAGTTTCCGAGCAACCCCGGACATGCTCACGGCCCAAAGCTCCGTATCCATCTGTGTAGCCCAAGAGGAGGGCTTCAGAATTTATCGTGGAAGCAGAGCGAAGCGAGTCCCGCACGCTCCTTTGAAATTGCAGAGCCGTGAGAAAGCTTTGAAAAAGAACGGAGACCAAGAAGAAGGAGAAGAAGCTTCTGAAATATCAAGATCGTCAATCATGGCGGGTAGACTCTATTAAACATTCATTGACTGACTCCACAAAACCTGCATTTTCCATTACGCGTTGCCTCTTTTTCTCTTTCTGTGTATAAATATAACAAGCTATTCTCCCATCTCCATCACCCGCTCAGGATCATATACACGGTTTTCTGACTTTCTGCGAAGTGAATTTTTGTGTCTTGGAGGATCGGAGAGAAATGGGAGAAGGAGAGTGCCGGCCGCTGGGATTCTTGATCGGCTTGCCCTTTGCTTTCGTTGCCGTGATTCTGTCTCTCGTGGGTGCAGTGGTTTGGGTCCTCGGGTGAGTTTCGACTTCCCATTTTTTGTGTTCATGCATCCTTTTCTTTGTTGATCAGTCCAACCTCATGAATATGATTATTAGATGACATTTCAAGTTGAAGATGAATTAAGAGATCATGGCAATCGCTTTCTTTTGCTAATTACTTATGCGTTCCTCTCTCTCTCTCTCGGTTTGGTGTGTTAAATCAGTCTTTTGTTTTGTCTGACTCTCCTCCATGATATAATGAATAAACCTAGAATACATGAACTGGTCACTTGAGGCACTTTAAGATCAAGGCTGGTGGGGCGGCCCGCAGACCTGGCAAGGGCGTGGCCGGCGGAGGGGAAAAAAAGAAGAAATAAAGTAGAGTAAGAACATAAAAGGAGAAAAAAGGAGAAAAAATTCTATAAAGCTACAAAAATTATTAACGTTAGGATTAAATTGGCGAGTTGTCAAAAATTTTATGATTGAATTGATTAAATTAAAATATTTAAAACTGAATTGGCATAAATGTAATAAGTTTATGACTTTTTTGGTAATTTCTGTTTTTTTTAGCTAGTTAATGATATTAGTAGAACAATTTTGAAATCACACAAAATAATTTCTCCGCGAATTTACTAAAAAGATAGGGGCCCCCATTTTCCCCTACCATTCTTTTTGATCCACGTTTTAGTTTGCTCCTCGTAATTATGGAAATCAATCTAGGTTATGTGCTAATGACAGGACTGTACTGAGTTGCCTGTGCCCTTGCTGCATATGCTGTGTTGGGTTGGCAAAGCTGGCCGTGAGCCTTCTCAAGCTTCCCATCAAGATTCTCCGCTGGTTCACCGAGAAGATTCCTTGTTGATATCTCTACCCTATTTGGATTTTCCCTTCTTCCATCTCTCTCTCTCTTCCCTCCATCCCTCCCCACCCCCTTTTTTTTCCCTTAAATCAGAGATCCTCTATGTGAGATTGAATCAATTCTTTATTGTTGACCATCATCCATCTTTCTTTCTCATTTTTTCTATTTCAGATTAGGAATTGGTTCGATGACAAAAAATGGCGTTTTTTTTTTTTTTTGACTTCTCTCGAAAGCATGGTATTGAAATGCGAGATTCATCTTAATTAGCTTAGCCGCTTACGACATTTATCCATTTAATGTTTTTCTTCATCTACTTCAGTTGAGCACAAAGTCAGAGATCCTCATATTGAGAGACGGTAATGTGTTGATTGTAGTATAAAATCGATAATTGGTCAAAGCCGAATCATTTAGGAAATTCTTGTATTCGTATGGCAAAGTCGTTCGAGTTAATGGAGCCTAAGATCGATTGGGAATAATTCACGGACTAAGGGTGTGTTTGTTTCGCGGAATACATTTTCAGGGAAAACATTTTCTTCATTTTCCGGCGTTTGGTTCACTCAGGAAAATGAGTCAACGGAAAATGTTTTCCTAATCAATAGAAAACGTTTTCCTAACAAAGTTTAAATTCAGGAAAATGATTTCCCCTTTGAAATGACCGGAAAACGTTTTCTGAATCTACAAAAGCTTAGATTTGATGCTTGGTTTACAAACAATTATTCTTATAAAAATATATTTTTAAATTTTTATAATTCTTTTTAAAATATTTTTTTAAAAAATCGAATTTTTAATTTTTAATATAATTTTTATTTATTTTTAAAAATATAATTTTTAATTATGTTTATATTTTAAAAATATAATTTTTAATTTTTAATAATTATTTTTTCTTTTTCTCTTTTCTTTTTTCTTCTTCTTCGGCCGGCCGCCAGCCACGACGACGGCTGGCAATCAACCACAAGCGAGATCGAGCTCGCTAGAGTCGGGCGGGGCTCGATCTTGCTGATTCGGCGAGGCTGAGGCCCCACCCGGCCTCGCTAGTCGTCGGCGAGGCTTGATCTCATTGATCTGGCGAGGCTGAGGCCCCGCCCGACGCCGATGAGGCTCGAGCCTCACCTGGCTTGTCGCCGGCCGTCGCCTTGTTGGCCACAGGCTAAGAAAGGAAGAAAAAGAAAAAAGAAAAAAAATTCAAATATGAAAAATAATTATAATTTCGATTTTTTATAAAAAAAAATAATATTTTTTATAAAGTTAAAAAAGGTGATAGACTCAACAAATTAATTTGGAAGTAAGAGGCACACTATTATCAATTGTTAGGTCAAATGCCATTCAATCATTTTTCAAATGTGATCCAAACATCAGAAAATATTTTCAGTCACATATCACCAAACACAAGAAAACCAACCATTTTCCTGGAAAATGGTTTCCTTGAAAACATTTTCCAAAAACGTTATGTTTTTCGTGAAACAAACACATCCTAAGATTCCCATTGATGACCTGAAAATGAGGAACCCAATTTCAGAATTCGGGAACATTATTTTTCTGCTTCACTTCACTATTTAGTGAAGACACATCCTCATCAACTTCGGTTTCAAACCATCGTTGCGATAGGTTTTGAAGACCGCACGTACAAATAGAAATAAGCGATAAGACGAAAATAGGACTGCATTGCCATACGAAAACCACCACTAGCGACAAGCGAATCGATCTAGACTAGTAAATCTGATGCTCTTTCGGTGCAGTCAAGCGTCCGATGATTTTGAAGTCTCCACAAGGGATTGCAGATTCTGAAGGAAAGTACTCATGTACTTTTCTTGCAAGCCTTCCCCAGCAATAACATCCTTCAATTTAGCATGGTTAGTTTTAAGCCTCGACGCGACTTCACCCACTTTGTCCATCACCAACTTAATAGCCTCACTCAAGCTCTCCTTGCTCAGGAAACTCTCCCTCTCCCCTTCTTTCTTCACTTCAACAGCAACCCCCAACTCATCCACCAGCAACCTCGAAGTCATGAACTGGTCTGCAATCTGCGGGAACGTCAATATCTTGCAGTCGCTGAGCAAGGACTCCCACATCGACGCATACCCACAGTGAGTCACGAAGCACCCGACAGATGGGTGTTTCAGTATCAGCAACTGAGGCACCCAGTCCCCACTAACCAAGCCCCTCTCTCGGGTCCTCTCCCCAAACCCATGTGGAAATGCTTCTTCGATTCGATCGCATCCTCGTGGGGTAGCCAAAGCCACAAGGAATGGATGCCCCAATAGCTCAAACCCTTGAAGTATCTCTTGCAACTTCTCTTTTGTCAGCTTGATCTCGCTCCCAAATGCGCAGAACACAACCGAGCTCGGCCCGAACATGTTCAGCCAGGAAACCCATTTCTCTTCCAGGTGTTCCACGTGAGCTTGAGGCATGACAGGTCCACTACAGAGCACTCTTTTCCCGTACTGCTCCCCAAGGTAGTTACAATACTTGCCTTCCAGTTCAAGATATGTCCTCGTGGCAATGGCATCGCACTCCCTTAGGCTCGTAGTGATTCGGTCGTAGAACGACATTCTGCTTCCGAGCTCTTCAGCCAGGAGCAACGCTTGAAAGGCCTCTTCAGGGACTACCCACGAAGACGGATAGCCTGGTGGTGGGTGCATCAGTTCTTCGATGGTGACTCCCTTTGAGATCTTCCTTGCCGGGGTAAACCTGAGTCCAAGGCTCGCCACACCAGTTGCGACGTAGTATATCGCCTTGATGTTCATTGGCCGGGTTATGGCGGGGATCCAAGGGGCAAAGTCGTAGAAAACGATGTCCGGCTTAAGGTCAATCAAAAGGGGCAGGATCTGATCGAGTCTGGTCGAAGGCGGTGTAAA
Source organism: Eucalyptus guilfoylei (assembly GCA_016097605.1). Lineage (NCBI taxonomy): Eukaryota > Viridiplantae > Streptophyta > Magnoliopsida > Myrtales > Myrtaceae > Eucalyptus > Eucalyptus guilfoylei. Next base: position 35,999,622 of record CM027865.1, on the reverse strand, counting down.
GCGAGTGGTGGAGTTGGACGGGGATGTCGGAGGCGGTTTCTGCGCCGGAAGGGAGGCCATCCACTTGGGGGACGGTAATGGAGGAGAAGTGAATGAGGTCTTGGTGTTGGTTTAGCGACTCCGACTTAAGCTGCGCCTTTCGGGGCAATAAGACGGTCACTTGGTGCCCATTTTGGGCTAGTTTGTTTGAGAGATGTAGAAATTGGGTGGCGTGACTAATACCCAACCATGGGAACATGACTACACGAAGCTTTCTTGAGTTTTTATGGCTTTCCATGTTTGCTTTTCGCCTTGTAATGCGTATTTTGTATCTGGAGAATCCCATATTTATATGATGGAAAATGCTTGTGTGACCATCCACTGCAGAATGACAATGGAACGGTCAAAGGCCAGCCACATATCCTTTTGGAGGAAACCTGCAGACTTCCGCAACCGGTTGAATCATTGATTTTATGTTTCTTTCTTTTTCATTTTCTTGGCTTCTATGTTCCTTATTGCAACCTCAAATTTTAGAGAGAAAAATAAAAGGCCACACTGAATCGTTTTTCTTGAAGAGTATCAATTTTTAATTTGTTTCTTTAGATAAGATAAGAAATTCGTTTTCTTCTTATGGCTTTTTAAAGGATAAGAATAATATGAATGCCAAAACTTTTGTACATGTTCACTTGAGTATCAAATTTTTTTTTCTCTCACTTGAGTGCCACTTTAAGGTAAAATTGATTACTTAAGTGCTGATTCCAACAACTCATCATACGCAGAATTTTTTATTTTTCATTTTTCATTATTTTTTTTTGCTTTTATTTTTCTTTTATCCTTTAGGGCCAATGAGGGTCACCCTCGCAGATTGCTAAACTCTTGCCCTTGGCCACGAAAGCCCTCGCGGCCTCGCTTGTAGCCTATGAGGTCATGATGCCCTTGCTAGCTTTGGGTGGCATTGCTAGCGATTAACAAGTCCGCGATGCCCTTGCCCAAGGCCTTCGTGGCGAGGGCGAGGTGACTTTCACTCATATGGTTGTGAAGGCCCTTGCGGCCTTGCCAGTGGCTTGTGAGGCCTCGAAGGCCTCGCCTGGGTGCTTTGTGACCAGTGAGAGTCGGTGACCCTCATCAGCCCTAAAAAAACATAAAAAATAAAAAAGTTCCAAAAAATTAAAAAAATTTAAAAATTGTCCATATCAGTACCGGCGAAATAATGTTGGACAAATAGCGTCCACGTCATATTTTCTAGGGAGACAAATTGAAATTTGTACTCAAGTGATTAATTTTTCAAATTTGTGGCACTCAACTGAGCTAAAAAAAAAAAAAAACAACCATGGGCAACTGCGTTGGTATGAATTCTCTCCTTCACCGCCGAGATCGAGAGTTCGAATCCCCATATTGCTAACATGACTTAAGTGGGGGGCCCTGGGTGTTGGGGTCCTAAGCTAGCTTCCCCCGAGGTACTGACGTCTAAATAGTGCTCGGCATGACATCCGACAGTGCCACTAGGCATCAGCAAGTGGTGTGAACCCGACTAGCGTAAGCGAAAGCGGGCTCCAGCAGATCCTTGGTATAAAAAAAAAAAAAAACTGAGCTAAAAAAAAAGTTTTGGTACTCCCACTATTCTTATCCCGGCTTTTTCATATGGCGATTGCATTTTTTTCTCCATTATTTTTTTTTTGGAATTCTCTACTAATTCATTATTCTTATTTTGATCTTTTCTTTGCTTCGTTTGTTTTATGCATAATTGATATCAATTGTCTAAATTTTAGGTTATTAGAGAGTCTTTTAAGAGCAATTTGGTTTGAGCGAAAGGAATGATGAGCTATTTCACTGTATAATGATTTTGTTATTAGTTGTTGAGCTAATGTTTCAAGTGCTTTTTTATCTTTTAAATTTAATAGATTTTTGTAATGTCATTAACGATTATTTTAGTAAGCTATAATATATATTTTTTACTTGTAATTATTTATATTTCGGTATTTATTTATTTTTTTCTTCATATTTAAGAAAATTGATTTCACGTGCCTTCTTCTAATGTTATCTCCAAATTTGAGCTTGTTGCCGGTTTTTATTTATTTATATTTGGTATTTAAGGGAACATGAAAGTCAAAAAAAAAAAAAAAAGAAAGGAAACATGGGGTCACAAATTAAAACTAGTTATCGGTTTCCTCCAAAAGGATTAGTGGCTAGCCTTTGACCGTTCCAATGTTATTCTGCAGTGGACGGTCATGCTAGCCACCCCCTTATATGTATAGGGTTCTGAATAAACCCTAATTTTCAATTTTCATATATACTCATTTTGTAATTTGTAAAATCTCTATAGGACGTTTTGATAGGCCAAATTCATTTTTATGGCAACGCATGATATCTAAATGATATAATTATGAGAGTGGCAATAGTTGTTCTTTTTGCTCAAAGGTTACTTAAAAGAGACCTTTTCGGGGACAAGTCCCATTATATTTTGAATATGAGAAAGTCAGTATTTAACTAGAAAACACAAGTCACGGTACACTTTTTCAATGAAGTTTTGTAAAGTAAGGAAGTAAAATCTCTTTCCTTGAAGAAAATACCATACCAAAGATCATGTAAATTAAACTTGTTCTCGCCGCTGATAACATGAGTCAGACCCATCTCCACTGTCACTTTTCTTGATATCACTTCTTTGGCAACGGCACTCTTTAACTTAATCTGAAAGGCCACTTCCCCTTCACTATCTTTGGCCTTTCGCCAAATTCGAAGCTGAAGCTGTTTAGCATCTCTCTATATCGATACCTCTGGTTTTTAACTTAAAGCTCTTGCAAATTCTGCATAAACCTATCAATGTAGGCATTGATGACGTTTGGGCTCATCAGAACCTCTCTTCACTTCGCGTTCACTCTTCTTATCCATCACACTCTTAATAGCTCTGCACAACCTCTCCTTCCAGAGCCACCCCCTTTCTTCTCTCTCCACTTCCGTGTTCACTTCCAGTTCTTGGCTGTTGCGACCTAACCTCGGGTGCACCACCTAAGGTTTGGCTAATGGATTGCTAAGTCTAAATTTAGCTCGGGCTCTCTCAGGCCTATACCAATTCACGACTTAGGTTCAAGTTCTTAATATGCAAATGATTTTTAATTAAGAGTTGCCACTAATTTATTTTTGGTGAATCGATTAGAAACGCAAGTAAAGTAACGGGAGATTTACTTTACTCCTACGAACTAGAGATTGTGAGTTCGGAGACTTGATTTCTTTCGGTACCTTTCTCTTTTATTTCGAAAAAATGTTTTGCAGGCAGCTTGAGTTGATTTAAATTTACTTCCTTAATATGTGAGGCGATCATACGGGTGCGTAAACCACCAATTTAACACCCAAAAAAGCAATAAATTACGGAACTTACCTTATAGCAATGAAAGCATTTGTAATGTTAGATCAGAATCAACCGTCTTAGATATGATTTCTAATTAACACGTAATCACTTAATTTTTTGTTTTAACTTGTTTAATGATAATCATACTTTATGCAATGCAATGTTACTAATCTAATATGAAGTGATATGACATAGCAATATAACCTGTAAGTATAATATTTTTGTATTTTTTTAATAAGTATGCAATTTATTCTAGAGTATGAAATTAATTTATTCTAAGACAATTTTTTGGTATTTTCCATGAAATTCGAAATTAGAAAATTGCAAAAATTATCTATCCAGATTAAGATATCATCCAACTTACATTAAAATTTAGGTTAGGCCAAATCTTAATTTAAACTAGAACTTTATCTTAACTAAGTAATTCCTAACCTCAAATGCAACTTATCTAGGAAAAATTATCTAAACTCATAATTAATTAGAAAATAAAATTAAACATGCAATCTTATCCTAATATGCAATGACGTGCAAATGATGCCCTAATTCTAATTTTTTCTTTTTCTTTTTTTATGAAATTCGAAATTAAAATTGTCAAATAATTAAACGTGCAATTTATATTAATGAAACGAAAATCTAACACCCTAAATTAATGTTTTTAATATTTTTATTTAAGAAATTCGAAATATATAAATTTCCTATTCAAAACATGTAGAATAACCCACGGGTAATATTCTAACATGAATCTAATCTAACTCAAATATGTTTTTTTTTTGGTTTTTCTTTTGCAAGAGCAATCAAATAAAAGGCATCAAGAACAGGGCAACAAATCAGGCAATATATTATCCATGTCCATTTAATTTTGGAAATAAATTAATGAATCATATCTCGCGCATGAGATCGGATTGACTAATTTTAAACAAAATCACAAATCATATCTCGAGCGTGAGATAAGATTGGCAATTTTTCCGTGCAATTGCGAGTCATATTTCAAGCGTGAAATTGATCTGCCAATCATATGCACATTGCGAAATTAGAAAGATTTGCCAATTTAAAAGGTTACTCGAGCTGCGAATATTATGGCAATTTCAATCATGTTTGTCAGGGAATATTTCAAATAAAGAAACAAAATATTTAAAAATTCAAGCACACAAGATTTTTACCTAATTTGAGTTTTGGTTTCCAAATTCGATTTAGCGAACGGCGACTCGTGGATCACGGTGGAGGCTCGGCGTGGCTTGAGGATGGGTCGCTGTGGTGGTGGGCAGCCGTGGGCGGTGGGCAGTCGGTCTGAGCTCCGGCGAGGGGACCGGCGGAGGTGTGGCGTCAGCAGCGGGGTGGACCAGCAACAGGCAGGGGAAGGCGAGGCGGACGGGCTGAGGCCGGAGACACGGCAGGCGAGGCGGACGGGAGCAGTGGCGGCGGAGAGCAGTGGCGGCTTCGCGAGGGGTCGAGCGGCGGTGGCCGGCGCAGTGACCGGCGCGGGGGGGGGGGCCCGCGAGTTGCTGGCGGAGCGGCGGTGGTCGGCGGCTCAGCTGCCAGCGTTGGGTGGCGCTGGCACGGTGGTGGCGTCGAGGCTTCGAGCTGCTGGTGGTCACAGCGGCGTCAGCGACGGAGCTGGTTGCAGGCGGAGCGCGGCGAGGCTCGGCTGGTCGCTCAGCCGAGGGGACTCGGAGCGGCGGCAGCCGGCAGCCGGCAGCAGCGACGGCGCAGGGGTGCGGTGGCGCGGCGTCGTGTTGCAGGCGGAGGCGCTAGTGGCCGGCGGGGCAGCTGCACGAAGAAGAAGACCCTGTTCCTCTCCCTTTTCTTTTTTTAAAAAAAATTTTCCACTCTCTCTCTCTCTCTCACGTCCCCTCACACGTCCCTCTCTGCTGTACTCTCCTGCCCCCTTTGCTGGCTTTTACTTCCCCCCAAAAAAAAGGTTGTTGCTTTTTTTACCCAAAAACCGAGCCAAGGAAAGCCCTCTACATCTCTCCGTACGCGGCTCGTTTTTTTTATTTCCAATTTTGCTTCTGCATAACCTCTAAAATATATCGTCGAAATATATGCACTTGCGTGCAATATTCTTTCTTATCCATTTTTAAATATTCCATTCACAACCTTCATTTTCGCCGAAAAGTATGTCACTCGATATATGTTGCCTGAATATATGAAAAATCTTCCGTCGTATCATTGAATATTAACGCTCATCTATCGCCAGTCGGTCCAATCCACATGCGAATAAAAAAATACTTCTAAAATTATATGTTATGTAATTTAATTTCTTAATTTTTATGTAATAAATAACTAAACAGATTAACAAAATTTAGGTGTCAACACTGACCCTGCAAGGGACTCTAATGACATTGTCAACGTCATCATCAATTTCTGCATCTACTCTAATAGTGGGCACTTGGATCTTGTGGTGTTCGAGTCCCTTGAGGAGTATTTGGATTTTGCGGTGAAGAAGGAGCCAACGAGAGTCGTGTGCACGAGATTTTTCCACCGTCGGTGGAAAGGAGCACTTTGTCTTGGAAACGTACGGAAGAAACTTCGCATTAACTCTTCTTATCCATCACACTCTTGATGGCTCTGCACAACCTCTCCTTCCAGAGCCACCCCCTCTCTTCTCTCTCCACTTTCAGTTCTTGGCCCCGCAGTCTCGTGTTAAAGATTTGTTCTCCCGGATATGGGACCATCACACGCCAGGGACTCTAATGACATTGTCAACATCATCATCAATTTCTGCATCTACTCTAATAGTGGGCACTTGGATCTTTGTGGTGTTCGAGTCTCTTAAGGAGTAGTTGGATTTTGCGGTGAAGAAGGAGCCAATGTGAGTCGTGTGCATGAGATTTTTCCACCGTTGGTGGAAAGGAGCGCTTTGTCTTGGAAACGTACGGAAGAAACTTCGCATTCACTCTTCTTATCCATCACACTTTTGATGGCTCTGCACAACCTCTCCTTCCAGAGCCACCCCCTCTCTTCTCTCTCCACTTCCAGTTCCTGGCCCTGCAGTCTCGTGTTAAAGATCCGTTCTCCCGAATATTGGACCATCACACGCTAGGGACTCTAATGACATTGTCAACATCGTCATCAATTTCTGCATCTACTCTAATAGTGGGCACTTGGATCTTGTGGTGTTCGAGTCTCTTAAGGAGTAGTTGGATTTTGTGGTGAAGAAGGAGCCAATGAGAGTCGTGTGCACGAGATTTTTCCACCGTCGGTGGAAAGGAGAGCTTTGTCTTGGAAACGTACGGAAGAAACCGATCCAACAAGCATCACACATCGCCTATAAAACTAAAGCCTAAGCAGTAAAAGGGTCGCGTACCATATTTCAACTCATATATTAGTAGCTATTGCAGCCACTGGTGACTCGCCAGTGATCCAACTCCGCAACGATTTTTGCATATCTTTGTAGCTTTAAGGTGTCAAGCCAAAGCAAGCAACACTGCAAATTTGGGAATTCCCGCATCTGCAATGTTTCTCTTATTAAATTATTTAGTTTAGCGTTTTTCTATATGTTAAGCTTTTGATATTTTTTAGGCAAAAAACTACCTTCCAAATTTTCTTAATTTTTCTTTTTCATATTTAATTTTTAAAAATACTAAATTGTCATTGACATGAAGTGGTGGCAACATAATAGTGTGATGACTACATATAAAGGTGAGCATTGGGTTCGGTTCAACTTGAGAACTAGACCAAACTGGTCTGTCACCAAGGTAGAAGCAAACCGGTTCACAAGAAAGAGAACATTATTCGTCACCAAGCAAGATCTAACACACCCTTCGCCTCACTACCACTTGGAATCAGGCCCCAGAGCTTGTCTAGCGGGTGATCTTATCCTTTAGCATGATGCTCACCTATGTCTCCGCATTGCTTATGTGCCATTGAAGTCCTTGCCTATGACTTGAACCCAACACTTGAGCTCCATCACCAACTTAGCAAGCTGGTCTACAGGATCGGAGTTGGGTTCAGGTTAGTAAAATTATAATGTATACAAGTGAGTGATTACAAATTAATTGGATCAATTCGGCTCGATCATTTTTGATGCGACTTGACCCATTTGTTTGACGGGCCTAAAGTTGAGTTGTATCTCATAAAATTGGGAGTGCATGATTGTGCTTGAGTATTGGATAATATGGATTATGAATGCTTTGGGCCTAGGCTTAACGTCGGGTCGTATTCTCCAAATGCCATTATCAACTTCATCTAACACTAGAAAATATTGTGTAGTCCCATTTCACAATGTCACCATGGTCCTGGTCCACTTATAGACGGACACATGTCGCCACATCATCAGATGGGCCCCATTGGACCGGCCCAAAAACTCACTTTCTGTCTCCTACTTCAAAATTTGTTGTGCCTCCTTGTTCTTTTTGAAGAAGAAGAATGAAGACACTTTCTCCCTCTTTATCCTTCTCGTTCGAATAGTCCCACTGGAGCTGTACAAATGTTCACTTTCTCGCTATCAGGTCTTTTTTTCTTGTTCTTTCTGAAGAAAAAGAACAACGACACTTTCCCTCTCCATGTTATTTCAAAATCTGGGTCTCTCTCGCCTTCGCTCCTAAGCTCAAAGCCACAGCTCCGGCGCGTTGCCTCCACCTTCACTTTTGCCTACAAGAGCCCCGGCCGGTCGCGATGTCCATGCTTGGGAAGGCCAAGAAATTGAATTAATACCATGAAAAACATAAACTAGTATATCTATAACAAATAAAATTTCAAACTAGTAAATTCATCAACTGTCATGTCATTAAATTCAACAATTTGGCTGTAAAATTTAACGCAAATTAACAAAGAGTAAATATGTCATAAGTGTATCAATTTGGAGTTTTTTATGGTTAAAAAATCAATTTAGGATAAATTCGTTACAAATGTACTAGTTTGATGATTTCGTGATATTAACTCTCAGAAGAAAACGGCTACAGGAAGCGCATCAAGATTTTGCTCTACTCAAAATTACTACAATTAAAAATTAGTTGGTATTTGTGGTTGAAGCCTTTGTGATGCATTGAATTCCCTCTTTTCATTTTCTTGAGCTCGGTTGATCTTGCATCATGATTTCGCTTGAGCCGCCTGCCACCGTGCAATTATATTACACGGCACTTTCGAGCGATAAATTTTACGATGCACGAGAACTAGGGTTGCCGCGAGGATAGTGGAACCTTACATTGAAACAAAAAACTTACATTGGAGGAAAATTTCTTTTAATAGTTAATAAGATTAGTTTTTGAAGTTATCATGCAGATGATGTAATAGTGCAAAACGAGGAATCCAACAAGGGAATTATATCGAATACCCACCAACAGTTTGCTGTGTTACTAAAAGATCAATTTCGTACACCAATTTTAGCATTTTTAATATTATGTTTCAGCTTTGACGACATACAATGTAACCTCAATCTTCATTTTTGTTTCGTATTAATCATTGCATAAATTATCTTGTAGTTATCTCACAGTAAATTAATCAAGAAAGAATTTGTGGAGGAGTTTCTTAAAATGAGCTTGGACATTTCAGTCAGCTTAAGCACATTTTTATACGGTTATTTGACTTTTATACGAAAGATTCTTAATTGATTTACACACATGCTCATTTTGTAATTTGTATAATCTCTATAAGACGTTCCAATGGGCCAAATTCATTTTCATGATAATGCGTGATATCTAAATAATATAATTATCAAAATGGCAAAAGTCACTCTATCTGCTCAAAAATCATTAAGAAGAGGCCTTTTCGGGGACAAGTCCTATTGTATTTTGAATACGAAAATAGTCAATATTCAACTACAAAAGACAAGTCACGGTACGTTGGCCCAAAAAGATTTGTAAAGTTAGGAAGGAAAATCACTCTCCATGTAGAAAAAATCATTCTAAAAGATCATGTACATCAAACTTATCTTCACCGCTGATTACATGAGTCAAACCCATCTTCATGATAGCACTTCTTTATCAACAGCACTCTTAACCTAAATCTGAAAGGCCACTTCACATTCGCTATCTTTGCCCGTTCACCAATCTCGAAGTTGTAGCTGTTTAGGATCTCTCTATATCAATACCTCTAATTTTTCATTTGAAGCTCCTGCAGATTCTGAATAAACCTGTCGATGTAGGCAGTCATGAAGTTAGGGCTCACCAGAACCTCTCTCCTCTTCGCATGGTTCTTCTTCACCAATATACCTACTTCACTCTTTTCATCCATCACGCTCTTGATTGCTCTGCACAAGCTATCCTTCGAGAACCACCCGCTCTCTTCTCTCTCGTTCGATGCCCACTTTCAGTTCGTCGGCCAGTAGTCTCGTGTTCAAGATCTGGTCAGCGAGATGTGGGACCATCACTATTTGGCAATCGCCCAGCAGCGACTCCCACATGGACCCGAACCCGCAATGGTTCACGAAGCACCCGACGGATGGGTGGCTCAAGATCAGTGGCTGTTGGACCCAACCGCCGTGAACCACTCCTCTCCCTTGGACTCTCTCTTCGAAACCCTCAGGAAAAGCTTCTTCTACAGAGTTTGTCCCGATTGGTGGTCTGAGAGCTACCAGAAATGGCAAGCCTGTGGACTCAAACCCTAGCAGAAGTTTTCCTTTTCAAGAATGTGCTGGCTCCCAAATGCGCAGAACACCACGGACCCTGGCTCGAACCGGCTAAGCCACTCAGCCCACTTCTCGTCCAGCGTCTCCATCGCGGGCTCGGGCAAGACCGGGCAAGTCAAGAAGATGGGCTTACCGTATTGACTGCTGATGTAGGCACACAAGTCCCCTTCTATTTTTTGGCACGTCCGCATGGCGATCGTGTCGCACTCTCGCATGGCGGTAGTGGTGCAGCCATGGAATGTGATGTTGTCGCCAAAAGGCAGGGATACGAATATGAGGGGTTGGGCTTCGTTGCCACGCAGCACAATTGTATTTGATGGGTACCCTATAGGTAGACCTGTCAAACAGATGGATCGGATGATAAATAATTCGACCCAAATTGACCCATTTAACCTGTTTATAACCAATTTATCGTAGTGTAAAATTTTTGATCTATATCCAACCAACCCATTTAACTAAACCTAAGCAAGCGTATTTCTTATGATTTTTTGTTTAAAAAAATGGTATTGCTAAAATAATTTTGTGCAATACAAATTTAATGGACTATTTTTATAATTTTTTTAAAAATCTAATGTTTAATTATTTATTAATTATTAAAAAAATCAAAATTTTAATTATTTTTTAAAAATCTAAATTTTTAATGCTTTATCTTTTTTCTTCTTCTTCGGCTGCCGCCGCCGGTCACGATGATGACGGCGACTAGCCACGGGTGAGCTCGAGCTCGTCGGATTTGGTGAGATGGAGGCCTCGCCAGTGTTAAATGAGCTCCAGCTCACCAATTTGGCGAGACGCGAGCTTGCCTTACGCTGACAAGCTCGAACCTCACCAGACGTCGGTGAGGCTTTCGCCTCACCAGATTCGGTGAGCGGCTAAGGAAGGAGGAAGAAGGAAAAAAAAAAAAAAAAAAAGAATATAAAAGTAAGTGATCCATATATGACCCATTTATGATTTAAATGAGTCATATATGGTTTAAAATCCATTTAGCCACGTTTACCTACGGGTGGCTTGCCCAGCTCTTCCTCCGTGAGCGGCTTCCCTAGGGTCACCTCGGGAACGGGCACGAGAGGACGATGGCGATTGCAGCCGCGGAAACAACATTATAGCAGACTGTCCTGATGCCGAGCGGCCTGGCCACTTGGGGGATCCAGTGGGCAGTGTCGTAGAAGATGAAGTCGGGCCGCATGGCCTGCAAGGAGACCTCTAATTGGGGGCGGTTGAGGTCCATGGCAGCGGGGAGAGAGGGAGTGTCGCAGATGGGGATGTCGGAGGCGGTTTCAGTCCCCAGAGGGAGGGTAGCGACCGAGGGGACGGTGAGCGGGTGGAAGGTGATGAGGTTGGGGGGTAGATTGAGGTTTTCCAAGAGAATTAGGGCTTTCCTCGGCAAGAAGGAGGAGATTTTTTGGCCTCTCTTGGCGATTCGTTGGAGAGGTGGAGCAATGGGGTCATGCGACCAACTGCGGACCATGGAAACATAGCTGTGTGAAACTTCGAATTCGTCTCCTCCGACATTGCTATCAGTAATTCCTCTTGTGAGTTAGGGTCTGCGAGATGTCTTGATTTTCTTTTTTCCTTTACGAGCATCAACGCATGGTAGTTTTTGTTCTTAGTTTTTGTGTTGGATTGATCATTTCGCAAAGAATGAGAATGTGGTGCTTGGGTTTAACGAATTGATGATGAGCCACTCTTGGTCTGTCTCTACCGAATGAAAGGCGGACAGCAATGTTTGACTCTGCCTTTGAAATCTGAAAAAATATTAGGTAGGCTAATCTTCTCATGTAGGTGGTAGGACACTCCATTCAACACTCGCTACGTGTCCAAATGGGCCCACCGATCAGTCCCTTTGTCTCTCTCCCCTCTTCTACACTTCAAGTTTCTTTTCTTTTTCACCCTTTCTTCTTTTTTATCCTTTTGTTGCCTTTGACCTGTGGCTGATACTTGGCCATGGGGCGAGGGTCGATCTTGCTAAACTTAGAGAGGACTCAACCCACGTGCAAGGGTGGAGCCCTTCTTAGATCTAGAAGCTGTGGAGGGAGGCGACGACATTGGAGTTGCATGGGATCTCGAGGATGCAGGGGCTGAGGGAGGGCGTAGGGTTGCAGGTGATGACGATAGGGTGCTTGGGCTTATTTTTTGAGTTGAGGGGGCAGCGAATGACCTCAATGGTGGAGCCGTTCTTGGAGGGGGATTAGCAAGTGGTTTGGTCTTGGAGGTGCAGAAGACAGAAGAGAGGCCAGGGATTGATCAGTGGGCCCCCCTAGACATGTGACAAGCACTTAATGGAGTGTTCTACCACCTATGTGACAAGATTGATATATTTAATATTTTTTCGATGATAAAAATTCTTGTGTTTTTTGATTTACAAGGAATGAAAAGGTTAGGAGAAAATTATTATGGAGAGGCAAATTAGGTGATGCATTGAGGATATCATAGGTTTAAAAAACATAAATCCATAGAGAATTTACACTTGGGAAACTTTGTTTAGATATATCAATATATTTCCTCTAACAATTGGGACTTACTCTAAGATAAAATAATTAGTTATCCTTCGAATTTAGAATACTGAATTAGTATTAGGCAACAATGTGAGTATCTAACAAATAAACAAGTGTTTTTTTAACCTTGTAGTTGATGTAAGAAGCACTTTGTACTCATGGTGCTACGTATTAGCAATTTTCTAACGTTCCTTTTACCAAAAATGTGTATATTCACGATCACATAATGCTGATATTGTCGGAGAGAAAGTTGCGGTGAATTAAATTAGTTTTAGTATGGCACGATTTTAGATAATCACTATATTCTTTTTTATATACAATCCACATCAATCATCATTGATTTGAAAGACACGAGGAAGAAATACGTATTTTCGCCCACAATGTGCATGTGCTGTGCATTGACAATCTTACTAAACAACACAAAATAATTCTCACTCTCAATGACTATTTCGCTTAAAGACACGAGGAGACCATAGGCACAACCAAATTGGGCAATGTTGAGTGTAGTGGCAAACTTTGGAGGAGCAAGATAAAATTTATCCACAATACCTGACTTAATGGGAAATTTAACCTATTGATTGTAAATCTATTGTTGAAATGTCGATTTACTTCTAAATTTTTTAAAATTTTCAATTTAGTCTTAATTTTTTGCATGAAATTTCAAAATAGTCATTTTGGCCGATCCTCTCTAGAAATTGTTGATGTAGACCGCGTGTTACATAGAATGGCCAACAATGACTGAGATCATCACATCAACGATTATCGATGAGAACCGGAAGGACTGCATTAGAATTTCACATATATATTTAGGTAAAATTGAAAATTTTTAAGATTGAATTGGCATTTATACAAGAGGTTTATAATTCAATTAGGGCGATTTCCTCCCAACTTTGAGGTTGTAGGATAGAGAGATTTTTCGTAAAATTCCATGAATTAAAAATATTAATGCACGAAGCACGAAGCATGAAGCAGTTTTTTTTTTTGGGAGGGGGGGGGGGGGTGGTGTGAAGGGCGAGCTGGTTTGATTGGGTCCGTGGGCTCCCTCAATCAGGCCATGATCCCCGCGATCCATCCACAAGTCTCCTAACACCTAGTAATTATCGATCATACTCCCAATTGTTGATATATAAATTATCACTAGACCTAATAATAATATAATAATCTAATACCACCCATTACTGCACCTGCCGTAAGAGACGAAAAACAACGCCACCCCACATGACACTCCATGCATTTTCCCTGCATTAAAAAATTGAAATTATGACTGGCACAAACTTAAGACACGCATAACAAAATTTCTAGAACAACAATCAATTTTTGGCGTGAAATTGAGTCGACTGGCTAGAAATTGACAAAGTTTCTGAGTTGATTTTATTGAGTCAATCAGGCCATGATCCCCGCAATCCATCCACAGGTCTCCTAACACCTACTAATTATATTGATCATACTCCCAATTATTGAGATATAAAATATCACTGGACCTAATAACAATAATAATCTAATACCACCCACTACTACACCTCCTGCCGTAAGGGACGAAAAATAACGCCACCCCACATGACACTCCATGCATTTTCCCTGCATTAAAAATTTGAAATTATGATTGGTGCAAACTTAAGACGTGCATGACAAAATTTTTAGAATAAAAATTCATTTCTATTCTCTGAACAAGTTTTTGAATAAAGAAACGCGTTTGATGACAACCGGGGTTCGACTTTCGATGGTCGGTGGCAGGTGGGCAACGGGCAGTGACGAGAGTGAACGATGAAAAAAATTTTCGTTTCTCACTTTTGTTCCAGAAATGGAAAAGTTAAAAATTTTAACTTCTGATTTCTACTCTAAATCTATTTATAAAATAAAAATCTATTCCAGAAATAGAAAAATGAAATTAGATTATCAAACAGATTTCTGTTCCAAATCCGCTCATGAGAATAGAAAAACAAAAAAATAGAGAAATATTAATTTTATCATGCGTGTCCTTTAACTTTTGCACAGGTGTACCTACACAGCTCCTTTATCCAGAAAAAACCAAAAATAACATATGTTGAAATAAATAATTGATTAAGGAAAGAAAGAGAAAAAATTAAGGGCGCGAATAATAACCATTCTGGCCAGAAATTGATTTTTGGAAGAGAAATAGATTTTTCTATTTCTATTTCTAGATGAGTTTCTAAGCAAAAATACCCGTTTGATAATGACAAAAAACTTCTACTCTAAAAATAGAAATCCGTTTGATAACGACACAAAAAATTTCTTCCTTTCGGATGGGTGGTGAATCGGCAACCGGCGGTGGTCGGCGACCGACAAACTGATGGACGACGGCCGATGGAGGATCAGTTCATAATAATGATGAACGATGAGAAGAATTTTTATTTTTCATTTCTATTTCGAAAATAAAGAAGTAAAAATTTTATTTCTAATTTATATTCCAAACCTATTTTTTAGAATATAAATCTATTTTAAAAATAAAAAAATAAAATAATTTTATCAAACGGATTTTTATTCTAAATACAAGTCTGAAATAGATGGAAAAAAATAGAAGGTTATTGTGCACTCCTAAATTGTGCCGTGTTCCTTTGGCTCTTACTTTTCTCTCCCTCCCTTCACTGGTTCGTCGGCATCGTCTTCTTGTTATCATGATAGCATAAATTATAATGATGATGATTGGACTGACCAAGGAAGTCACACCATCTCTCTCCTCTCATCAATTGCTTTGTACGTACCACTACTCTACCCAACTTTGGCAACTCTCTCTCCGTCGCTGTCTATCAGCAATTGCTTTTGGCGTCCATTTGTCATTGTCTATCATCAATTGCTTTCAGCGTCCATTTATTTTTTCTGGATTATTATTATGTTAATGGGGTCGCTAGCGCAGAGCACATGGTGTGACTTCCTTGGTTAGCCCAATCATCATCATCATCATCTATGCTATCATGATAACAAGAAGACGATAACGATGAGCTAGAGAAGGGAGGGAGAGAAAAATAGGAGCGAAAGGGGAGGGAGGCAATGAATGACAGTCTAGGTTAGGGGTGAGCATTGGTTTAGGTTCAATCCAGGCTTTGATCAAATTAGCTTGTACCAATTAGTTCAAAGTTGATTCAAGGGAGAACCGGTTGGGTCCTCGATTGCCACGGACCTAAAACCGATCTAGGATTGGTTCGGTTCTTAGTTCCAAGGCCGAAATTGTGGCTCTACCTAAGGCCCAATTCTAAAACCAATTCAACTAGTCTAGTTTCTCGAATAAAACAATTCTAAATGGGTTTTGACATCTCTTAAAAAAAAAAAATTGGCACCCAATCGAAAATATAAAATCGAACTGTGATCTTCAACATGACCAGTCAACAATATTTGACCAATGTATATTTTTTTATATTTTATTACAAGACTTTCATGACCAAGTACATAAAATGAGTTGATTTCTAGGTAGAACCTAAAACCGATAGTTTTAGAACCTATTAGTTTGGTCCCGTTTTAATCTTTTTGTATTGGTGGTCATAGAGTTAGTTTATTATTTTAAGTTGGATACCGACTCACTTTCGAACCAACCACACCCATAAGGTTTCATTAGGTTAGTATTGACTTTTCATTTGCAAATGTAAATTATCAACATATAGGGATGTGCTCCTATAGTCCAGTATTCAATGCAGGATTACGGGTTTAATTAGCTTAATCTAGTGCTTTCACGTGAAAATCTAATCGTCAATAGAAATGGATGTGCCTCCTAAGTCTAGCATATAAGGTTGGAGTACTTATCGAGATTTAAATATGTATAACGTTAAGAAGGGGGTGTTGCATCCCTGTTAAGCTCGGTTGATCCTGCACCATGATTTTGCTCGAGCCAGCCTGCTACCTTGCAATATTACATAGCACTTTCAAGCGATAAATATCACATACAATAAGATTAGCTTATAAAGTCATCTTGCAAATGATGTAATACTGCAAAAATGAGGAATCCAACAAAGGAATTGTATCCAATAGGACCAATACCCATCAAAAGTTTGCTCATTCTAAAAGATCGTGTAGATCAAATTCATTCATCAAACTCGAAGTCGCAGCCATTTAGGATCTCTCTATATCAATGCCTCTAATTTTTCATATGAAGCTCCTGCAGATTCTGAATAAACCTGTCGATGTAGCCAGTCATGAAGTTAGGGCTCACCAGAACCTCTCTCCACTTCGCATGGTTCTTCTTCACCAACAGACCCACTTCACTCTTTTCATCCATCACGCTCTCGATGGCTCTGCACAAGCCCTCCTTCGAGAACCACCCGCTCTCTTCTCTCTCCACTTCGACGCCCAATTTCAGTTCGTTGGCCAGCAGTCTCGTGTTCAGGATCTGGTCAGCCAGATGCGGGACCATCACTATTTGGCAATCGCCCAGCAGTGACTCCCACATGGACCCGAACCCGCAATGGTTCACGAAGCACCCGACGGATGGGTGGCTCAAGATCAGTGGCTGTTGGACCCAACCGCCGTGAACCACTCCTCTCCCTCGGACTCTCTCTTCGAAACCCTCAGGAAAAGCTTCTTCTACAGAGTTTGTCCCGATTGGTGGTCTGAGAGCTATCAAAAATGGCAAACCTGTGGACTCAAAACCTCGCAGGAGTTCTTGGAACTGGCCCTTTTCAAGAACGTGCTGGCTCCCAAACGCGCAGAACACCACGGACCCAGGCTCGAACCGACTAAGCCACTCAGCCCACTTCTCGTCCAGCGTCTCCATCGCGGGCTCGGGCAAGACCGGGCCAGTCAAGAAGACGGGCTTACCGTATTGATTGCTGGTGTAGGCACACAAGTCCCCTTCTATTTCTTGGCACGTCCGCATGGCGATCGCGTCGCACTCTCGCATGGCGGTCGTACCGCGGCCATGGAATGTGATGTTGTCGCCGAAAGGCAGGGATATGAATATGAGGGATCGGGCTTCGTTGCCACGCAGCACAACCGTATTTGATGGGTACCCTACAGGTGGCTTCCCCAGCTCTTCCTCCGTGAGCGGCTTCCCTGGGGTCACCTCGCGCGCCGGCACAAGGATAAAGGCGATTGCAGCCGCGGAAACAACACTATAGAAGACTGTCCTTATACCGAGCGGCCTGGCTACTTGGGGGATCCAGTGGGCAGTGTCGTAGAAGATGAAGTCGGGCCGCATGGCCTGCAGGGAGACCTCTAACTGGGGGCGAGTGAGGTCCATGGCAGCAGCGAGAAAGGGAGTGTCGGAGATGGGGATATCGGAGGCGGTTTCAGTCCCTGGAGGGAGGGTGGCGACCGAGGGGACGGTGAGCGGGTGGAAGGTGATGAGGTTGGGGTGTAGATTAAGGTTTTCCAAGAGAATTAGGGCTTTCCTGGGCAAGAAGAAGGAGATTTTGTGGCGTCTCTTGGCGAGTTCGTTGGAGAGGTGGAGATATGGGGTGATGTGACCAACTGCGAACCATGGAAACATGGCTATGTGAAACTTCGAAATCGTCTCCTCCGACATCGTGATTAGTAAATCTTCTGGTTAGTTGGAGTCTGCGAGATCTCTTTATTTTTGTTTTCCCTTGTTCGTTCGCAAAATGGACGGGCAAGTATGTTTCTTTTTTGGGAAGAAGGAATATGTGAAGGCTGAACGAAGAAGGGAAATTTTATTGGGTGGTTCGGAATCCGGATAGCACAGGTGGAGTGGAGGAGCTTTCTAATGGACAGATGTCTTCTGTGCATAAACGAGCAGCTGTACAAGGCTATTTATGGGGAATATATTAGAGAACACTTTTAAAGCGGAATGAAAAATCATAGAAAATTCGACACGTGTCGTCCACGCGAAATTCGGGTCCCACGTTCAGGAATTCAAAATTTTGTTCTCCTCCCCTCCTCCGTTCTCTCTTCCATAGACCTTGGCTCACCTCTGCACATACTCTAACCGTCTCTCTCCTCTCTCTCTCTCTCTCTCCCCGTTCTCCGTTCTGTTGCGGGGAGAACAAAATCGTGGAGGATTCAGAGAAAAAAGAAAAGAAAAAAGTTTCAGTGCTTTCTCTCTCGTCATCACCCCTCTTCCAGCGAATAGAGCGAACCGCGACGCCAACGCCCCTCCGCCTCCGCCTACGCCCCCGACTCCGACGCCCCTCCGCCTCCCTCTCGCATCCTCCAATCTACTCTCTTGCACTCTCTTTCCTCCGCGAAGTCGCGCCTCTCTTCCAGCGAATCCATGACGCCGATGCCCCTCTGCCTCCGCTGGTTGCCTCCGTCGGCCCCGACTCCGACGCCTCCTCCTACGCCCCTGACGCCGACGCCCCTCCGCCTCCCTCTCGCGAGCTCCGCTCTTCTCTCTCTCTCTCTCTCTCTTTCTCTTTCCTCTGCGAAGCGCCCTGCTGGCCAACCCTGACGTCGATGACCCCTGCTCGCGTTTTGGCCTCCCTCTCCGCGAGCGAAGGTCGCTCTGTTCTCTCTCTCTTTCCTCCGCGAAGCCCCCTGCTCCTGAACGCGGACGCCGGTGACGCCGTCGCCTCCCGAGCCCCGCGGTCTCCTGTCGCAGCCCCATTGGCGGCTCGCATACGTTCGAAGGTTAGTTTTATTATTTTTCTACTTTTTTTATTTATTTTTGGATTCTACTCAGTAGAGTTTGGTGCGTGTTATCTTTAAGTTTATAGATACATCTGCAGCAACAAGTATTGCTTGATCTCTTGTACGTGCGTCTGCAGCAGGTATCTTGGGCCATTTGTATTTTGTAGGCCATCTTGGCTTCAAATGGTGCTGTTTTTCTCGATTTTTCTGGATGTTGAGCATCTGTAGATTTTGTAGGTCCGCCCTCTTGTGAATTTGTCACAATATAGAAGTGAATAAATAATTGTGTCGGTTAATGTGCTAAGAATTGACATCCTCAAAACGATTGTTTCTTTGCTGTTACAATGCACGTATCAATTTCATCTTTATATATTGAGGATAGTGGATTGGCCATCCGTCATGGTTGATATTTCCCCTCTTTTTTTCTATACTCTCTGGTTTGCTTTGATTAGTGTCTAATTCTTTTAATCTGGTATGATGTCTATTTCATATATTTGAGCATGCTTTTTGGCATATTTAATTTCTATGTTATTTGTTTTGGATTATGCGGGTGCATTATTGGAATGGAAGGGCTTTCTGATTAGAAATGCAATGCTCCTTCAATCATATCATACGCCTAACTGTTTAAGAAGTGTTCCCCCTTGTGCATTTTTGTTTATGAATTATGATAAATTGGTCCTTATGGCATCCATCTCAATATCTAATACCTGGTTGACTGTTCCCTGTGAAACTCATGGGTTTGACTGCATGTAGCGGGTCATGTGCGTTGTTTCGTTTAATTTAGTTATGTTCATTTAATATAAGGAGTGTGTCGTTCCATGGAAGTTATCACACGTAGCAACAAAGTTGTGTTTCTTAGTTGTCCTCTATAACCTGTTTTGTCTGTTCTTCTTGACACTTCCTGTGTATAGAGGCCATACTTAAGTTATAAGTTCTGACGACTGTCGCGACCCGATCTCGCCGCCCTCGAAAAGTCCAAGGTGGGAAAGGTCGGATTTAGGGGTACTTGATCTCAAGATCACGAGCTCTCCCATGCTCGTACCCCGCGTGTGACAAAGAGGTTTTTGTGCGTCTTAGTTGTTTATAACAACCTAAAAATATACGCGCCACTAGCCTCATTTTTGGGGGTCGGCTAGAAACCCAATCGAGGTTTTGTGCGATCTAGTTGTTTATAACAACCTAAAAATATACAATATGTTGTGTTTTTCCTAACATGTCCATCGTTTTTTACATTTTCGGGGGGGTCGGCTAGAAACCCTAAAAAACGATAAAAGGAATCAATCGGAGTGTTACCCTCGATTCCTACGCAACAATCTTATAAAGGAAATATCTAGGTTCGGGGACTTGGAACCCGTTACGCTAATATTGCTACCTAAGAAACTTACAACTAGGCACACACAAATGAAGATGCGAAACAAACATGCATATCACAACATCCAAGAACAGGACCTCATTGGTGTTCACAAATGGTGACTAAAGTCATGAAGTGTTTAGGCCAAATTCTAAGTGAAATCCCAAGGTTCAACATCATTATGTATTACATCGAATCATTCATCTAACAATCACATGCATTACAAGCGTTTAAACATGCACGTAAGATATTCTAAAAGAAAATGAAATCTTAACAAAGAATCACAATAGAAATCATCAAACATCACAAAAAAGATCAAAGCACTTGGGATAGAATCCAAGGATGATTGGCCCTAAGAAAAAACACAGAATATTAAGCACACCAAGAAGAATCTCTTTCATGAATGGAGTTTCCTAAGATGAGTTACATATGAATTCAAGACCACATAACAACACATTAGAAACATAACAAGACAACAAGAGATCATGGCAAATCAGAAAATGATGCATGGTGATTGACTTGTTAGGCCACCTAATCAATGCATGAAAATTATGAAATTTGAACATGACATAGGGCTAAATGTGAAGAACAAATTTGGTTAAGACATTTAACCCTAAATCTATGTGCAAAGGGCCACACAAATCTATTAACATTGATATGTGACTTGTCATTAGGAGCAAAATGCATTACAATTTCAGATGCGACACATCGATTATTTCATTTAAAAACTAACAGCAGCTAGCCACAGAAAAGACAGCATGTTATACATCATCAAAGTTAGTATGCATGATATTCTAAAAGAAAGTTTTAAGAATGCATGTGCATCCATCAACCAAATCATCCATCACAGAAACTGGGTATTCGATGTAGGCTCGATAAAAGCACAATCAATAGCTATCTTATCCTAGAATTTCTATGACTGGTAATCAGCATATGAGGAACAATTTCATGAAAGAATCATCTCAGAATTTCTAATACATGAATCTCAGATGAAAGCTTAATATGTGCACGTCGAACTTCTAGCTCATCACTTCACAAGACAACAACATTTAAGAGCTCAAAATAAGCCTAACAGAAACATGCTAAGACAAAATTCATCTAATCTATGTTTAAAAGATCGTAGGAAAGTGGCAAACAATCAGGCCCATGCAAAAACAGAATATGCATTTCTGACCAAGGCAAATTCCAGATTTCAGAATGGATTGAAAAAAATGTTAAACATGGCAAATGATGGTCGATTCAGGCATGCAATATGTCATTTTAAAGCTTGAGATATCTATTACAATTATCTAGAAGACATTAAGTCCTAATAACATCATCTACCAGTTCATATCAAGTGATTTACACAGAAGGTCATCCGAAACAGAGAGACAAATATTTGGCAGATTCTGGACCAGACTTTGGATAGCCAAAAACCACATTAAATGAAGTCCGATTAGGGCATTCTATAGCTCATTGGAAAGATAATCGAACCATCTTCAACTTTCATGAAGACTTGAACACAGAAAACCACAACAACCAGCTCATATCAGGTCATTTGTACAAAAGGTCATCCAAAACAGAGAACCAATCAGAACAGCAAAATTTCAAACAAAGTCAGGGATATTCTAGACATATTCGACCTGGGTAAATGATCTTCAATTATCACAAAATTTTTATTTGATATAGATTGAAACCTAATGAACAACTTTCATTTAGGCATCAACTTTAGAATCTAATCACAAAAAATCATGTGAAAATGGCAAACAACACAGGTCATTAAAGCAGAGTATGAAAACAGAACACTTAATCATTTACAAATTGTAGCTCCATTTGTAACAATTGTCGAATCTAGTAAATGATGACCAAATCCAAGAGCTCACGGCATCCATTACAAAATATCAAGAGGGAAGCAAAATCTATCCAGACATACCCTTGCAACACATTTTCTGCACCCCTGTGCCTTATGTTTCTACATTATGAACACCGTTACAATAGTTGAGAATGAATAGTTCTAGTCTAGATGGAATCCATGAAGTGAATATGACATGACAGATTAAACAGAATCCCATAGAACCATATCCCATTTAGAGTCCCACATATAGTCAACGCAATTCAAACATCAAAGATATGATTAACTATAACATTGCAAATTCCAGAATGCAGCACGTACCAACGAGTAGCAACACATTCAGTCATCAAATCCGTTTCAGATATGGTCTTAGCTAGCCCAAAGTCTCCAATTTCAAGGTCACAATTTGCATTCAGAAACAAGTTGCTTGGCTTTTGATCGACACAGGACTCACATCGACAATCTCGGATCATCACTCAAAGACAGAAAAAGAAACAACACATTCAGATTTGGTTCCAGCATTTCATCAAACATGTGATATGCATTTTCATCAAGGAGTTTATACAAGAATATGAATCGGCTTCACTTTTATTACCATCACAACAACATCAGAGCAAGCTTAAATCCTTAATAGAACCTCAATCGTGGCCGATTTTCACACAAACGGTGGCAACAATTCCCAGTCTTTGCTTCGTACATAAAACGCACAAGCACGCCTAACTAAGGAACCGATTCTGGAGCTAAGATAGAACAGAGCAGCTCGAAACAAAAGCCTAACCACGATCCCAATCTTCTAACTCCACGCTCGCAAAATCGTGGCGCCAAAAAAAAACAAACTAATCCGCTCTAATAGATCGCTACGACCTCAGTCTTTTCAAAGCAGAGAAATGCCGAGACCTAAAATCTAATACCGAGGACGATGTACCGAAACCTCAAGAACTGAAAAATGTCATCATACCAGGAAGCTACCGTGACGCCATGGAATCAAGAAAAATTCGGAAAGAGAGCGAGTTTTACCTCCTTCCGGTTCTCTAACAAACCAGCGCCTCCATTCTGGAGGTCGATTCAGCAGCCGCGGAAAAGAACTTGCGTCAGCGCACCGGATGAAGAGAAACGAAGAAACCGAAGGCGATCTGCAATCCCGAAGCGAGGAACTGGGACAAGGAAATGATCGGAAATCGCTGTCGTCGCCGCCGTCGCTGTCACCGTTGCTGATCGGCTTCAGATCCAAGCCCCTCACCTCGAGCTCCTTCGCCGGCGGTTACTCTGTTTTCTAGGGTTTTTTTAGGAAAGTGCAGAGAAGGAGGTCGAGATTCTCCGAGCAAGAGTTCGTTCGGCCGTTTTTTGTTGAGAGAGCGGGAACTCCAGGGAGAGAGATAGAAATGAATCGCTAGAGAGAGAGAGTGCGAGAGTCAGCCTCCTCTCCGAATGGCCCCCCGTCCGTTTTTATCAAAATCCGCTTCCCCCTTTTCTTTTTTTCTTTTCTTTTCTTTCTTTTTCTTTTTTTATGTTTTCATTCATTCATTTTTTTTGTTGTCTTTTTGTCTTTTTTTTTTTTTGCAAAAAGGATGATTAAAATGTCGACAAAAAATTTCAGGTGTCAATAACGACATATAGGGCTTCACTTTTTCATGCCCCATTGCGTGCACTTTGGACTGTGGGTTTAGGAGTGGAAATTTATTGCTTGAGAGAATTGGATTTTGGTTTCAATTCTTGCACACAATCGCTTCACTTCTTCTTCCAAATCAAACACGTGATTCGTTAGCATCTGAAAATGTTTGGGGAATTCACCTTCGTAGTCCTAATGCTTTAAATGCTTCCTATGTAGGTGGAGTATTATTTGAATAATATAAACTACGCTACCACCGACCACTTGATGAGGTTCATTAGCAAAGATCCTGAAGGATATGGTAAGATCTGTAGTTTGAGATCTTATGGCTGAAGAATTTAGAGAAAAGAATTATGATAATTCTCAATATATCTGTACCAGGATTACAAAGCTATTTATAGGACTTCTACAAATACTAACTAGGAAAAAAGATCTGTAAAATACAGCTATAATCCCACAAATCAAGGGATACTAATAAATCATTTCCTAACTAATTATTTACAGCTATTTCCTAATAATTAGGACCCAAAAATCAGGATTGAATATTCCTAATAATAAGATCCTAAAAATCAGGATAATTCAACACTCCCCCTCAAGCTGAGGAATAGATGTCTTCCATTCCCAGCTTGGAGATTATTTCATGAAAGATCCCACCATTAAGTCCTTTGGTTAGCACATCAGCTAGTTGTTCTCCGGAAGGTATGTAGGACATGCAAATCAACCCCTCTTCTATCTTTTCTTTGATGAGATGCCTGTCAATTTCAATATGCTTCGTCCTATCATGCTGTACAGGATTATGAGCAATATTAATTGCTGATTTATTGTCACAATACAGCTTCATAGGACCCTCCCACTTGATTTTCAAGTCTTCTAAGATGATTTTAAGCCATAATAGCTCACATATTCCTTGGGCCATTGCTCGAAATTCTGATTCAGCACTTGATCTTGCAACTACATTCTGTTTTTTACTCCGCCAAGTCACTAAATTTCCGCCAAGAAATGTGCAATAACCAGATGTTGACCTTCTATCCACCATGGATCCTGCATAGTCGGCATCGGTATAAGCTTGCAGCATCGTTTTTGATTTCTTCTGAATAGGACTCCTTTTCCGGGACTTCCTTTTAAATAATGTAGCACTCGATTGACGGCTTGTAAGTGTGATTCTCTTGGGTCATGCATAAATTGCCTAATCACACTTACTCGAATAGGCAATATCGGGTCTAGTATGAGCCAAATAGATGAGTTTCCCAACCAATTTTTGATACATTTCTTGATCTACAGCGGAGTTCTTCCTTTGCATCTCCAAGCTTTTTATTAGGCTCAATAGGTGTGGCTACTTTGGTTTACAACCAAGTTTTCCAGTTTCCTTCAAGAGATCGATCACATACTTCTGTTGTGAGATAAAAATTCCCCGTCTAAAGTGAGAAACTTCAATGCCAAGAAAGTATTTGAGTCTTCCTAGCTCTTTTATTTCGAACTCTTTAATCAAACACTTGCTTTAGCTGCTGTTTTTCCTCATCATCGTCACCGTGACAATAATATCATTGACGTACACTAGAAGTGCTGTCACTCTCCCTCTTGCCGAATGCTTAATGAAGAGGGTATGATCACCTTGGCTTTGTTTGTAGCCCGAAGCTTTCATAACTCGGAAAATCTCCCAAACCAGGCTCTAGGTGATTGCTTGAGCCCATATAGTGCTTTCCGTAATCTACATGCTTTGTTTGTTGTTTTTTCTCCTTCAAATCCCGGTGGAATACTCATGTAGATCTCCTCTTCTAGGTCTCCATGTAAGAATGCATTCTTCACATCATACTGTTGAAGTTGCCAATTAAAATGAGCCGCCAAAGAGAGTAGAATTCTCACAGTGTTCATCTTTGCCACCGGAGCAAATGTCTCCTGATAATCTACTCCATAAGTTTGAGAATAACCCTTTGCCACCAATCGTGCTTTATATCTCTCAAGAGAACCATCAGCTTTGTATTTCAAGGTAAAAACCCATTTGCAGCCCACTAGATTCTTTCCTTTAGGTTTTTCGACAATCTCCCAAGTCTAGTTTTTTTCTAGTGCATCCATTTCTTCTCTCATTGCATTCCTCCATTCTTCTTTAGACAATGCCTCAGATAAAGTATTTGGAATAGAAAAGGTGTTTAGACTCACAATGAAATTTTTATGAGATGGTGATAGGTGATCAAGTGACACATAGTGAGATAGTGGATATAAGGGTGGCTTTGTGCATTCTCTAGTACCTTTTCTAACAGCAATGGGAAGATGTGAGTCATTTTCAGGCATATCAATTGACTATTTATGCAAAAGAGAGTTAGAACTTACCGGAAATTCATTTGCAAAACTCGGATGGGAATCTTGAACTTGTGTTTGGTCTGGAATAGCTGTCTTTCTTGAGTATACCTGAGGAAATCTCATAGAGTCATAAATACGGGGAGATATGGGAGTGGACTCTTGTTCCGGAATAGGTTCAATTGTAGAGAGTGAGTCCGGGATTGAAGTAGCACGGACTGATTCATCAGAAACTGATTCATAAGGAGCCCGTTGATCAGAATTGGAGGATGATTGGTCAGGAGTTGATTGATTAAGGATTAGTTGATTAGAAGTGAGAGCTCGGGTTGGAAGATTATTAGGAGGTAAGTCAAGATTAATGACCTCAAAGTCTTGATCTTCAACTAATGACTTCTCCCCCTGAAGATAAGATTGTGGAAAGTAAGGTTTGTTTTCTACAAATGTAACATCAACTGATATAAAGGTCTTTCGAGAAGGAGGATGATAACATTTATACCCCTTTTGTGTAGTGGAGTAACCAAGAAAGACACACTTGATTGTTCTAGGATCTAATTTTCCCCTTTGCTGATTATGAACATGTACAAAAGAGGTGCAACCGAAGACTCTAGGTATGAGATTATTTGTTGTCCTGAAATGGGGATAAAAGCTAGAAAGAACTGCCATAGGAGTTTTGAAATCTAATACTCTTGATGGTAATCTATTAATCATGTATGTAGATGTAAGGACAGCTTCCCCCCAATAAGACTTAGGGACATTTCCATGAAACAACAATGCTCGAGTAGTGTTGAGCAAATGACCATTTTTCCTTTCAGCCACCCCATTTTGCTGTGGTGTGTTTACACAAGATGACTCATGGATTATCCCTTCCTTTTGGAAATAGGTTGACAAAATCTGATTAAAGTAGTCTCTAGCATTATCTGATCGAAAGTTCTTAATTTTAACTCCAAACTGATTTTGAACCATAGAATTAAAATTAGGAACAATACTACTTACATCGATTTGTGTTTGAGTAAGAATATCCATGTGACCCTAGTGCAATCATCGATTAGAGAAACAAACCATCGAGCCCCTGAGATATTTGGAATTGTGGAAGGTCCCCAAATGTCACTGTGGATCAAATCAAAAGGATGAGAACTTCTTTTGTTGTTTATAGGAAAAGATACACGGGTGTGCTTAGCAAATTCACAAGTATCACATTGGAATTGACTCATATCTAATCCTTTAAACAAAGAAGGAAACATGATACTTAAGACACGAAAAGATGGATGACCAAAACGAAAATGGTAAAGCCAAATGACATCCTTATTTGAAGCACTAAGAAATGACAAGGGTGAATTGTTCATGACTTTTTTTGAAATCCTCGGTGTCTCAAGATAGTACAACCCATTCTTTTCCTTAGCAAGTCCAATCTTCCTCTCCGAATCCTGTTCCTGAAAAACACAGTAGGTAGGGTAAAAAATTGCATAACATTTGAGGTCATTGGTGAGCCTTTGTATGGAGACTAGGTTGGCTGATAGTTTTGGCACATGGAGGACATCTTTTAGAGTGAGAACAGGCGTAATATAGATATCACCAACTCCTGCAACAGTGGCCAAAGAACCATCTGCCACCCCTATTTTTCTATTGCTTGGACAAGGGGTGTAGGTACTAAAAAAATGTGAAGTGTGAGTCATGTGATCAGTGGCACCTGAGTCTATTATCCAAGCTTCACTTGAAAGTTTTTCTGAGGCATTTAAACTAAAAGAGAATGGAGACTTACCTGAGAGTGCGAAGGAACATGCACCGGAGGGTTTATCAAGAGACCCTAAAAGCCTTTTAATTCTTTCTATTTCCTCACTGCTGAAGGATTCTTTCACCTGTCCTTCATTGTGACTGATTTGCTGGCTGGTCTGTTCAATTAGATGAGCTTGGGGCCTTGGCTGTCCTCCTTTGTTTCCCCACTCTCGGCTTGAGGTTGCTGGTTTGCCATTCAGTTTCCAGCAACGTTCCTTTGTATGCCTTGGCTTCTTACAGTAGGTACACCACAAACTGTCTCGATTATCCTTCCATGTAGACCTCAAAGCATCCATCTTCCCTCTTTCTTGTGTTGATGCATTGCGAGTTACTAATGCTGAGCCTTCCACGACTTAAAGCTCTAGCATTATTCCCCTTCGACTTTCTTCTACGCCCGGATTAGAGAGATTGTCTCTTCCAAAGAAGGGATTTCTTCTTTTCCAAGTATCGAATTCGACTTGGTCAAATTCAGAGTTAAGACTCCGCCAGAAATCATATACTCGATCCTTTTCAATGAAGGTTTTTAGAGTTGCGGCATCATCTCGCACGGTTCATCTCAAATACTCGATAATGATCGAGTTCTTGCCATAGATTTTGAAGGGAATTGGCATATTCTGTCACCGTTTTGCTCCCTTGTTTTGTTGCACTTGTCTTTACCTTGATTTCATATACTTGTGCTGCATCTCGAGCCTTCGAATAAGTCCTGCGAATAGAATCCCAAATCTCCTTTGCGCTTTTGAGAAACATACATGTATCACTTATGGCGGGATCCATTGAATCCCAAAGCCATGACATGATCATTGAATCGCCTCATCCCATGCGTTGAACGTGGGATCTTCTAGTGTTGGACCTGTTCGAGAAGATGGCCGAGTCTTCCTTTACCCTTCAAATAGGTCTTGACGAATTGTGACCATTTGAGGTAATTCTTTTCATTCAGCCTATAAGTTGCTCTCACATTTTGTAGATCTCCGGTCATATGGTTGGTGTTGGCCTCCTCATTTTGACCCGAAGTATCTCCAATCAATTTTCTCTCAGACATGGATAATTCTAGGCACAAAGAAAGTACTTGGAAAGGAAGAGCAAAAGAAAATAGAAGCAGTAAAGGCTGCTGCAAGTGAATGAGGTTTTAGGGCAAAAGAAAAAATAGCTAAAGGGATCACAACAATGACAAATTGCGATCAGATTGTTAAGGACAAAGACAAATCCAGCAATGAAGGCTGTGATTGGAAGATTATTGCATCAATGAAGGATGCACTACAACACTATCCCCCGAAAAAAAAAAAGCCTACAAAATACGATACCATGAAGAATTTAGAGAAAAGAATTATGATAATTCTCAATATATCTGTACTAGGATTACAAAGCTATTTATAGGACTTCTACAAGTACTAACTAGGAAAAAACAGATCTGTAAAATACGGCTATAATCCCACAAATCAAGGGATACTAATAAATCATTTCCTAACTAATTATTTACAGCTATTTCCTAATAATTAGGACCCAACAAATCAGGATTGAATATTCCTAATAATAAGATCCTAAAAATCAGGATAATTCAACAATGACCATATTATTATGTTATATGCAAGTCCCTTGCTCTAATTCTAGGACATTTATATGCCATAAGTCATTCTTCTGAACTTGTTATACAGTCGCTTAGCTTCTTTGTTGAGTATTTATTGTCGAAGGGGCTCATTATATCTAGAGAGTCTTCTATTTTGGCTGAAGTGATGCAGTACTAATAGCTTCTTCCTCTCTCTATAGTTCCAATATCCCTTGTTGCTTCCTTCAAGAAGATCAAAGTTCTCATTACTAGCAATGCCCAGCTTTCTTCTATATTGCAGAACTCGTCAAAACGTGTGAGTTTCCATTGTTATTTCATGATATACTGAAGCACTTTAATTTTCTTTTGATATTTTTTCTCATTTTTCACTTCTAACTTACTTGTTGCTGACTTGCTGTGTTATTCAGATAGTTAGTGAAGATAGGAGGAAAGTGAAACGGCGGTATCCTTTGACTGACTCAGACATGGAGGAGCAGTACGTTTACTTTTGTGGTTCTCCCCAGCTTTACTCTTTTACTATTTGAGCAAGGGCCATTACTTGGAGATTTTCTTAATTTGCTCTCTGGTTGGGTAATGGACGGTGGAGTGGATTAAGTTTTTGTTCTGCTCAATTGGATTTACTAGATAATTGGTGTAAGGTCCCTTTTTTATTCTAATGTCCAGTTCTTGGTGTGGATGAAACCACCATGTCTCTTGTTGTTCGCTTCCTTTTATCAAGCGATCCGATAGGCCATAATTGTTCAGGCAATCTTATTTACTCCATTTGAAATTGTAGTCACGAGTCGTCATTGCAGAAAACCTACCAGAGGATCATTGCCACCAAAACCTTATGAAACTTTTCTCAGCAGTTGGGAAGTAGTAAAATCTTTTTATAGGAAATCGAGGCTGCAAAAGTGACTTCTCTTTTAATAAGTGTCCATCTTCCTTACACTATAGTTTGATTGAGCCATTTTTTTTAGTGTGAAGGCAATTGTAGCCATTAGCCTCAAGCTTCCAATGGTGGAGCTTCTTCAGCACCCAGATCAGGAAAGGATGATGGTGTGCATTATACTAACAAGGTATTCGCAGCTCTCTGATGAGATGAACGAGGATATTCAAACCTCTTATCATTGTTTTGATTTTTTTCATCTTTTTTACTATTAATCACTGTAGTGGTAGGCCCTCTATTTTGGTTGTGTGAGACTCTATAGTAACTTCATGCATTATTTCGTATTGTGTTTCTGTTTTATAGTTTAGAATCATGGAGTGATGAAGTGTCTGATGGCCTTTGTCTCTGTGTTCATTTCTATTGGATATCAACAAAGATAATCATCTGTAGTCTATCTTGTTGAATTTTGATTAAGCACAATCAATATTCTTTTATAGTCAAGTCTGCTCGTGAAAGTTTAGGGCGTGTTTGTTTGGACTTAACTAAAAGCAAAAGGTACTTTTTTTCTTTTCCGCCAAAATTTAATATATTTTTCAAATTTTAAACTATAATGAAAAATCTTATGTGAGTCTATGTGTCATCATTTAAGGGCTGTGAAATTTAAGGAGTTTCAGATTGAAAAAGAATCAAAGTGCGTGAGTTTTAGATTAAGCAAAAAGTAAATGTCAATCCAGATAGGTCCTTAATATTTGACATTGTATATTTTATGCTTTTGTGGAATATGAATCCATCAATGTAGCCGAGAAAACAGTGAGTGCTCCCACTATCAATAAGATGCATCATGATGTATAATGTTTTCATCATAATTGAAATATACATGTCCTATTATTGGAGGTTGAAGAGCTAAATGATGAGGGGAACTAGAGAAGTGGCCTCAGGGTTCATTTAATGCATAGACACGGGGTATCTGTTCCTCTTTTTCTTCTTTAGTTGCACGAAAGCATTAGTTTCCAAATTTATGTAAATCTATGGTAAAAAAATAGGTAGCCATCATTTTGAAAATAGTAAAAATGACCACATTCAAAAGCTGCCCGTCCCTTTTTTGGCTGAATAAATGGCACTTACAGGTAGACAATGTCTGTGATGTGAAAAGAAATGAAACCTTGCAAATGAAATCATGCATAGAAAGTCACTGATAAGAACTGACATTTTCCACTTAGGAATCTAGCGTCTGCTCATCCTGCTTTTGATGCGACTGAATTAATGCTACTTGCATGTTCACAGTATGTTGTGCAAAAAAAAAATTGAATGAATGTGACTGTTAAAAGATTAACATTTTTCTGTAGAATCAGGGTTAGCTCAGTGCAGGTGGGATGGCAGATTTTTTATAGTTAAAAATTTTTCTAGTTCAAAGAATGTATGCTCGACTTCACTTCACATTCTATGCATGGTAGATTCTACTGCGGTCTTGCTGAAAGCTGGGTGACAGACTGGGGATCTTCACTTCATTTTGTGTTACGTGCAAGCCTTTGGGCTTTTAATAAAATATTGATTGAAGATTTGTTTGGCTTTAATGCACTCTGCTAAACTGGGATAATTCATCTTTGTTGGTTTTTCCCGCTCCTAGTCAAAAACCCTCTCAAGCATGGGGGAAGAAGGGACATGATGGAGAAGAACCCTGGGAAGAAGAAGATGCTTCTATATCTGAGCAACGACCAGAGAAACAACTTGAAGAGTCTTTTGAGCAATTTGATGCTCACTTCCAGGGGAATATGGTGAGTGTTGTCTCAATCTTTGTTAGTGTGACACAATGCTGCAATGATTATTTATTTCCATCAACTTAGAAATAGTTGGATTGCTGTGATTTAGGCCTTTTTATTCCCGAAGTGAGTATAGCAGGCTGTGAGATTTTGCTGTCGCTATGGTGAATGGGTAGATCTACTTGTCATAAAAAGAAAAGATATTAATAGGTGGGACCCATCCCTCGTTCTGTGAGGCGTCTCTTGTGTGTAAGGTTCATAGTTTGATTTGGAGAAACATTAGAGCCAAACTATCTGTAGTTTGATATTTTTTAAAGCACAAAAAGAACCAAGCTTGTGGAGGTAAATTCCAATCAGATAGAATGTTTCACTTTGGTTATGGTCAGTTTGGTTTAAATAGTCTGTCTTAAAACTAAAATGATGCCAAAATTAAATCGCAAATTTGGACCTTTGGTTGACTTCTGTATGAGAGCACTATTGGTTTAGGATTAGTTTGAAAACTTGGATTCCATGACGATGTAGGGGAAGGAGAATGCCATCGATAAAGAGTTTGGGCAGAGGACAGGGCAGGGCGGGGCTGAGGCTGAGGTCGGGGAAGAGGACGTAGAAGAGGCCAATACCATTAGAATAATCGGGGAAACCATTTGGGGGCTTCTTCTTTGAACATCTCACCAGTAATGAGACTGTTGTGGCGAAGCAGCCTCCGGGACCTCGCATGCCAAATGGAACAAGAGGATTCGCGATGGGTCGTGGGAAGCCAGTCTCAGGTTAGTACCACATGACCACGTCACGTGATAGAATTTTCAGTTGCCACTGGGACTCAGGGATTAATAGTCACCATTTTGTGTGTGGTGTTGATGATACCCATGTGAGCTCACGCCAGGGCGGGTTAAAAAAGGATATGGTCTACTACAAGCTTCTCTCATATTTTTGGAGACGATGGACCAGTCCAGAACTACTTTATATTCCCTTTTCTTAGGCTTTTATCATGTAGAAAGGAAAATACAAAAATAAAAAGAGCGAGAAGTGAAAAAGAGAAAAAAACAATCTATGAACGTTACATAGAAGTATAAGGGTTTGCGGAATGGCTTTTTTGGAGTTTTTTTTTTTTTTTGGTCTTTGTCTCTCCTTATATTTATAACTGATGAATTTGGCTCTTACAACCTCTTTGCGAAGACTCTTGAGCATCTTATATAAATCGTGGGAAAGTAGAGGTTGGAAGTGCGAGACGAAGGTAATATTGGAAAGGGAAATCAATGGAATGAAAAGTCAAATCAAGAGGATGCAGGTTTCTTCGAGCCATTGCTCTTGGGCAATAGATATTTGCGACCTAATTTGATTTGTCATGAAGAATCAGCTCCACTAGATTGAAAAGTAGGTAGCATCAACCCATTTGAGCTGTGTTATACATCGATCAAATTTCCATAAATGCACCTCCCCAAAAGTCACTAATGATTTCTAGCTTGCATTCATTTGAGCCTCAACATGAATAGAAGAAAGTAAAGTTCAGGTTCTAAAGCTTTTGAGCATCACATAACTTAAAGCTCGATCTGCATTTCTCAAGAAAGACATGGTGCGTCCTAAATAAGCACAAAAAAATTGGAAAAAGGAAACAGAAAAACATATTCAAAAGTGGATGCGGTTGCATTGTGGCTTGTGGGATTGTTTAGATGAAATGGACTAATCAATTTTTCTCCCAAAAGGGTAATGAAGCAAGAGGGAGCAAACAGTGTGAATCAAACAACTAAATTTATTCAAACATAAAAGCCAACCAAGCATTGTTATATAATGTCATGTTGCTGCTCTTCACACTTGGCAACCTAGGTATCTAGGTTGTCCTCTCTTTGTCTCTACGGGGGTGCTCAAAGTACCATGTAGGACAACTAATTGTCTTGTTTCTCAAGAAATGACCCAAGTATCAGTCACACCTTGTGGGCTGCAGCTCTCGAGAAACCTTGATCCTTTCTTGTTTCCAACCAAATAAAAAATAAGCATCGGTAAAGTTTAGCATCACTTGATGAGGAAGAAGTCAAAAGAGAAGAAGAAATGGCAAAGGATTATGATCCATGTTCATAGAATTGTTAGTAGTGTCGATGCCACACCCCGAGGAAGAAGCAAGAAGCACTTGAACCTTACAATACTAGTTGCATACACTTTGTTACGATTGATACCAAAACTCACAAAGCCAACGTGTAATTCTAAAATGATTGTAATTGGAGCATAAGCTTTGCCTCTACATATCAGTTCTCTCTTTATTTTGGACATTCCTCAGACAATGGAAGATCTATTGATTTGTGCCGCCTCGAACACAAAGGAACAAATGAACAATGTGCCATTTCAAAGAACCTTGAAAATGTTACACCACCTAAGTGAGACCATCATGGGACTAGTCAACACTAACTACAGGCATAATATTCCTTGTTATTTGTGCACTCAAAACGAAGCTTTAACAGCTGCAATGATGTCAAAAGACATGTTTAATCTTAAGACTTACTTTGGCTATTTTCTAGCGAATTGCAATTATGAATAATATTTTTATTGATATGCAACCATGTGATTTCAGCACTCATCAACATCTAAAGCTTTTTCTTACTCATGAACTGGAGTTTACTTAATGAATCGCTCTGTTTCACATTGCTCGAAATTTATTTTTACACGTCTTCCTCTTTCTTTTGCCCTTGGGATTCTTCTTATATTCACTTTGGTCTTCCCAGGATCTTCCTGGAGTGCTTGATGACGCCGTAATAACTGAAGCATTGGAGTTGCATAAGATTAAAAGTCGCCAATGGGGAGGGCCTTTTTGAGGGCCTCGACTGGTAAGCCATTGTAGCCAAATTGATATTTTGGTTGGCTGACTAATCTAAGCTTAATGTTTTCATATACGTTTTAAATACATGGGGAAGCCGGATGCTTTCAGAGAAGGTCTATCAATGCGTTACGATGTACTGCCAACCAGTCGACCATAGTCCAACCAATTCCTAACAGACCTCACATCTTCCGTGTCTTGAGTTGAGATTTGCCTTGTAGGACTCAAGGAAAGCTTTTTCGCAGTTACTAGTGAACTCATCTTGACTACTCAGTAGTTAGCACATATCCCAGTCACATGAATATGTATCTACTTTTAGGGTAAATTGAATTAGTGATGCCCAACTTCTCCTTGTTTTCTTAGTTTTCTCATGCAGCGTCAAGAGGAAACTTTCTTTATGATGCTTTCTTCATCAGTATTTCGTTTTCTCTCTAGAATAGAATGTACTTTGATTTGTGATTGTTGTATATGCGTGTGAGGGGTTTGGATTTTTCAAAACCTATCCTACGGGTCAGACTTCAGATGTGAATGTGCTAACCCAATCTCCCTAAGTCTACAAGCATCATGAGGCCCTTCATATCCTAAGTGGTTGGTCTTTGATAAATCTTTGGTGTGTTTTTGTGGGTATCATCTACCTTCGTATGTATTTTAGTATTGAATGCTGCTTTGTCTTGCTTTTGCTTAAGCAGGAGTAGCACTTCTCTGAGGGCTAATGCCGATATTTGCTTTGCCTGTGTGCAGGCTGGGTAATACGCTGAAGTCAGGAGGAGGCTAAGGTCGCTTAAAGGTTGTTGGGAGATGAGAATTCAGCCAGTGCCGAGCATGAAATAGAAAGGGTCTAGTCTTCACTTGGTTAAACTTGGTGATTGAGTTTGACATTCATCCACTCATATGATGTAATCTGATGCACTGATTTTTAGGAATTTTTAGGTGACTTACTTTCAAGAATTGTGAACTTTTCATCAAGCACATGAATAAATGGCTCTCACTTTTCACTTGTTACATCTTTCCTTTAAAATGTGTGCAATCTCAATAGTTTTTTTGTCCTTTGCCTTTCTTCAGACTTTCACATTTTTAAGCCCAGGGTAAAATGCACCAAAGGTGACTAAATTTTCAACCCTTTTTTCATCAGCCCGGCACAACTTTTTACTCGTTGAAAATTTGAGGTGGTGGTCTATGTGGTTTATTTTACTACTGTTTTAGTCTTAATTGATGTGGCATATTAAACGTGCAGTGATATTGTTGAAATATAAAGAATGCTGAATGACCCGAAACTATCTAAAGCTGTATGACCTACGAAATTCATGAAGTTGAGTGCTTACGACTAAGTTTAATTACATTTGCACGCATCCGCTCTGGTAATTTTGTAGTGCGCAAAAGATTAGAGTAAGTCCCATTAGCTGCTACATTAGATTGTGGACGTAATTTTGGTCGGCCTGGTGGTCCGGTTTTGTCTTGATCGGAAGTCTAAGCAAAGTAGAGTAACTCATTTGTTTGAATTGAGAGACTAGTTTGCATATCATGTTTAAAGTTGAGTAACCTGGGTAAGTTTCTTTCAATCCCACATTAATTTCAACAGTTTTCCCTCTCCTTACCTATAAGAACATGACATCCTTTAAAGGGTGAGGTGTCAAACGCTACTTGTGCAGAACAAATCTCCAGGAGTATAACTGGTAGAAAGAGGATGTTGAGATTGAAAATAGACAGAAAAGACGTGAGGAAGACAAGAATAGAGACGAAGAAGGTCAGCTTAAGTTTTGTTCTTCAACGTTCAGTTATGATGAAAAGAAACAGTATGAAACTCAATAAAAACTAAGCAAATGAGTTTGATTATTCCGTGGAAGAAATTCAGTCTACAAGAATTTCTCTTTGCCGGCCAGACATTGTTTTTGAGATTGGCTTTTTATTTCATGTTCTGCTAGATGTGATCTTCATCAAGTTTGGAATACTTTGGTTGATGTGTTGATATGGATTTATTTGAGATAATCTTAATCCAGGCATGTTGTTCAGTAAAATGTAATTTTCTAATTATTTATTTTTTTGTACAGGAGTTAATCAAAGACTTTTCAGCATCCTTGGATAAGTGAATTGAACGAGACTCTAAAGGCATGGATAATGCATGGTTGTACCATATATAGTAGGAAGGAACTCTCATAATTCTTTGATGGGAGGGAACATATACCGATTTTGTAATTCGCTATCTTTGCCCGTTCACCAAACTTGAAGCTGTAGCTGTTTAGGATCTCTCTATATCAATACCTCTAATTTTTCATTTGAAGCTCCTGCAGATTCTGAATAAACCTGTTGATGTAGCCAGTCATGAAGTTAGGGCTCACCAGAACCTCTCTCCACTTCGCATGGTTCTTCTTCACCAACAGACCCACTTCACTCTTTTCATCCATCGCGCTCTCGATGGCTCTGCACAAGCTCTCCTTCGAGAACCACCCGCTCTCTTCTCTCTCCACTTCGACGCCCACTTTCAGTTCGTTGGCCAGCAGTCTCGTGTTCAGGATCTGGTCAGCCAGATGTGGGACCATCACTATTTGGCAATCGCCCAGCAGTGACTCCCACATGGATCCGAACCCGCAATGGTTCACGAAGCACCCGACGGATGGGTGGCTCAAGATCAGTGGCTGTTGGACCCAACCGCCGTGAACCACTCCTCTCCCTCGGACTCTCTCTTCGAAACCCTCAGGAAAAGCTTCTTCTACAGAGTTTGCCCCGACTGGTGGTCTGAGAGCTATCAAAAATGGCAAACCTGTGGACTCAAAACCTCGCAGGAGTTCTTGGAACTGGCCCTTTTCAAGAACGTGCTGGCTCCCAAACGCGCAGAACACCACGGACCCAGGCTCGAACCGACTAAGCCACTCAGCCCACTTCTCGTCCAGCGTCTCCATCGCGGGCTCGGGCAAGACCGGGCCAGTCAAGAAGACGGGCTTACCATATTGATTGCTGATGTAGGCACACAAGTCCCCTTCTATTTCTTGGCACGTCCGCATGGCGATCGCGTCGCACTCTCGCATGGCGGTAGTGGTGCGGCCATGGAATGTGATGTTGTCGCCGAAAGGCAGGGATATGAATATGAGGGATCGGGCTTCGTTGCCACGCAGCACAACCGTATTTGATGGGTACCCTACAGGTGGCTTCCCCAGCTCTTCCTCCGTGAGCGGCTTCCCTGGGGTCACCTCGCGCGCCGGCACGAGGACGATGGCGATTGCAGCCGCGGAAACAACATTATAGCAGACTGTCTTTATGCCTAGCGGCCTGGCCACTTGGGGGATCCAGTGGGCAGTGTCGTAGAAGATGAAGTCGGGCCGCATGGCCTGCAGGGAGACCTCTAACTGGGGGCGAGTGAGGTCCATGGCAACGGCGAGAGAGGGAGTGTCGGAGATGGGGATATCGGAGGCGGTTTCAGTCCCCGGAGGGAGGGTGGTGATCGAGGGGACGGTGAGTGGGTGGAAGGTGATGAGGTTGGGGTGTAGATTAAGGTTTTCCAAGAGAATTAGGGCTTTCCTAGGCAAGAAGAAGGAGATTTTATGGTCTCTCTTGGCGAGCTCGTTAGAGAGGTGGAGGAATGGGGTGATGTGACCAACTGCAAACCATGGAAACATGGCTATGTGAAACTTCGAATTCGTCTCCTCCGACATTGCTCTCAGTAATTCCTCTTGTGAATTAGGGTCTGCGAGATATCTTGATTTTCTTTTTTCCTTTACATGCATCAACGCATGGTAGTTTTTGTTCTTAGTTTCTGTGTTGGATCGATCATTTCGCGAAGAATGAGAATATCGTGCTTGGGTTTAACGGATTGATGATGAGCCACTCCTGATCCGTTTCTACCGAACGCAAAAGGCGGACAAGAATGTTTGACCCTGCCTTTGAAATTCGAGAAAATATTAGGTAGGCCAATCTTATTATGTATGCGGTAGCACATTCCATTCAACACTTACCACGTGTCTAGATGGGCCCACCGATCAATCCCATTGTCTCTCTTCCCTCTTCTACACCTCTGGTTTCTTTTCTTTTTCACATTTTCTTCTTTTTTTTTCCTTTCATTTCTTTTGACTTGTGGCTAATACTCGACCATGGGCAAGAGTTGATCTCGCTAAACTTCGAGAGGGCTCAACCCTCGTCCCCCGCAACTCCTATGTCGTCGCCTCCCTCCACAGTTTCTAGATCTAAGGGGCCAATGAACGACCTCAATGGTGGAGCTGTTACCGAAGGGGGATTGGTGAGTGATTTGGCCTTGAGAGGTGCAGAAGATAAAAGAGAGGCAAGGGACTGATCGGTGGGCCCACCTAGACATGTGACGAGTGCTAAATGGAGTGTTATATCGCTTATGTGACAAAACTGGCATATCTAATATTTTTTCGATAGTAGAAAATTTTCGTGTTATTTGATTTCCAAGGAGTGAAAATGTCAAGAGAAATTATTATGGAGAGGCAAACTAGGTGATGCATTAAGGATATCATGGGTTTAAAAAACATAAATCCATAGAGAATACATGCTTGGGAAACTTTGTTTAGACATATCAATATGCTTCCTTTAACAACTGGGACTTATTCTAAGATAAAATAATCAGTTTTTCTCCGAATTTAGAAAATTGAATTAGTATTGGGCAACAGTGTGAGTATCTAACAAATGAACAAGTGTTTTTTAACCTTGTAGTTGATGCAAGAAGCACTTTGTACTCATGGTGCCACGTATTGGCAATTTTCTAACGTTCCTTTTACCAGAATTGTGTATATTCACCATCACGCGGTGCTGATATTGTCGGAGGGAAGGTTGCGGAGAACGAAATAGTTTTAGTATGGCACAATTTTAGATAATCACTATATTCCTTTTCACATACAATCCACATCGATCAATCATTGATTTGTATATTTGGTTAATTTTTTAAAACATAATGAATGACGACGAGGGATGGATCATGTAAAAATCCAAAGTATGCAGATTGTGTGCCATATAAGTTGTTATATTATTTTTGGTACGAGGGAATTATTAATATGCTTTTGCTATTTGGAAGAAAAAAAGAGAGTCTAATTGCCGTTAATTTCCGAGTAATAAACTTGATTAATGGGAGGGCTTGAACGGATCAAAGTCGGATGCCTTGATGGATCCACTTCGACAGATTGGGCCTGAGAAAGACAGACATAGTTTTCTAGGTGCATATGGGCCTACTAAAGGACTTGAATGGGTTTTGGGCGGGTTTAACCGGACTAAAAAGGCCCACGATCGACTCTACAATAACAAGTGTCCTCGGCATGTTCCTAGTTGTGGAAGAACAGCGGGATAATTCCACTTCTGGTCCTATAACTTATGCCTATTTGCAACGGGATCCTTTGACTTTTAATTTGTTCCAACTCCAAATTTCATAATTTGTATGATTTGCGCGATCAAGCTTTATTAATGTACTTAATAAAGCTAGGATGATATTGCAAGTTTAAACATTTTTAAAAAGAGTGAGAGATCCAGAAACTCCTAGCATTAAAGTTTTGCACATGTTAAGTTCACACAAATTTTTCGTTAAGGAAGAAATACGTGTTTTTGCCCACAATGTGCGTGTGCTCTGCATTGACAATCTTACTAAACAACACAAAATAATTTGCACTCTCGATGACTATTTCGCTTAAAGACATGAGGAGACTATATGCACCACCAAATTCGGCAACATTGAGTACATTGGTAGACGTAGAAATCAAAACTTTGGAGAAGCGAGATAGAATTTATCCACAATACCTAACTTTATGGGAAATATAACCTATTGATTTTAAATCTATTATTGAAATGTCGATTTAGTTCTAGATTTTTCAAATTTGTCAATTTAGTTTTAATTTTTTGCATGAAATTTCAAAATAGTCATTTTGGCCTATCCTTTCTCAAAATCATGGATGCGGGCCGTGTGTTACATAGGATGGCCAGAAATGATTGGGACCATCACATCAGCTATTATTAATGAGAACTTACTAGAATGATTGCATTGGAATTTTTACAATAATGTTTCAGTAAAATTGAAAACTTTTAAGATTGAATTGGTATTCATACAAGGGGTTTGCAGCCCAATTCAGCAATTTCCTCCCTAATTTTGAGGGTGTAGAATAGAGAGATTTTACGTAAAATTCCATGAATACAATATTAACGCATCAAGCACGAAACACGAAGCAGTTTTGGGGAGAGGGGGGTGAGATGGTTTGATTGAGTCCATGGGCTCCCCCAATCAAGCCATGATCCCCGCGATCCATCTAGGAGTCTCCTAACACCTACTAATTATCAATCATACTCCCAATTATTGATATATAAAATAGCACTCAAATCAATAATAATAATAATAATAATAATCATCTAATACCAACTACTACTACTGCCCCTCCTGCCGTAAGGGACAAAAAACAACGCCACCCCCCACGACACTCCATCCAGTTTCCCCCGCATTAAAAAAGTTGAATTATGACCGGCGCAAACTTAGCTGTCGCACAGGTGTACACCTACACAGCTCCCCCATCCAGAAAAAGAAAAAAGAACATACGTCGAAAATGAATAAATGATCGAGGAAAAGAAAGAGAAGAAATGGAGTCATGTCCTGTCCTGTTTCTACGTGAACCAAAAGACCGTCACATGGGGCTGTGGGGCTGGCATCGCCGCTTGTCTTGCGCCAATCTTCAACTTGACCATTCCCCATTTTCCCTTCATATTAAATAGGATTAATATCAAGAAAAATCCAGATCGATATATCTAAATTTTATTATCAAATTTATAAATTACATAATACGTGATATTTGACAAGATATTAATTTAGAATTTTATCTTTAATTTGTCACAAATATATTCGTAACTTTAATCCAATTTGAAGGGACGGTGGATTTGTCATAAATATACTAATTTAATTTTTTTTGAAATATATCAATTTGAAGTTTTTTATAATAAAAAAAATTAATTAGAGGAGATTTGTGGTGATACAAGTTTGACGTCCTATAAAAAAATCCAAACGCGACCCAACTTTAGAAAATCTCTCTGTCACTGTCTATCATCAATTAATTTCGACGTCCAGTTGTTTTTTTTTGGATTATTATTATTTTAATGGCATGGCTAGCGCAGCGCACATGGTGTGACTTCCTTGGTCAGCCCAATCTGCAACCTTCAATGCTCACAAGATAAGTCATCGTAACAGCCGTGAGCCGTGATGACA
The DNA here is from genome assembly GCA_016097605.1 of Eucalyptus guilfoylei. Lineage (NCBI taxonomy): Eukaryota > Viridiplantae > Streptophyta > Magnoliopsida > Myrtales > Myrtaceae > Eucalyptus > Eucalyptus guilfoylei. The sequence continues at coordinate 35,957,663 of CM027865.1, read as the reverse complement.
TCGGAAGATCTCGGGAGCTGCACCTATGGACGAGGCTTCTTCTTCTTCGGAGGGTTGCTTGGTCGACGGGGAAGCCGTGGATTTATTAGAGGACAACTGGTTCTTCGGCAACCTGCTCCATAGCAAGAGCAAGAGCGCTGCCATGCCGAGGTGCTTCTCCGATCCTTGCCCTTCGGTCAATGATCATCAGGCCCGCGAAATGTTAGCCGGTGACCGGCGGTGGAGTGGCTCGAGCTCTCCTTCGCCGAGGAAGATGAGCCCGGAAGGCATTGGTCGCGCTGGAGCCGAGTCCTTCTGGGCTCCGCCGGTCCTGCGTGAGGAAGCGAGAGATGGAGCGGAACGAGCGCTGGTCGATGAGGGTACTCCTGAAGAAGTGCCGGTCTCGGCTGAATTGCCGCCGTCGATCGAGAAAGGAGTTCAAGAGAGGAAATGTGATCCGAAGGAAGGTGGTTTGGACAAGAACAAGCAGCTGCCGCGCCCGGTTCTTCTCAGGGCGCCTTCCCTGCCACCTTGCATAGGAAGAGACAGGGCGTTTGAAGGAAGAGAGAATTTTCCTAGGATGATCAAGCCGAGTAGGCAAGCCTCTCTTAACTTGACCGAGTTCTTGCCGCCGCGGCATATTCCGAAGGTGCTTATTGAACCTCATTAGGGGCTAAGAGTTTGGATAATTAGTTGCATGATCAGATAGATCCATTCGTGTTCTTCTTGCACTGATAGGTAAAGAAATGCTTGGTTTCAGGGAATGACGCAGAGCGCGAGCATGTCGAAGTATCGACCGCCCAAATTAACCGATGCCGAAAAGAGCACGATAGCTTTTAACAAGGAGATGAGGCGAAGATACCTAACCAGGAGCAACTCAAGGAAGAGCCTGAGCGATATCGAAGACGAAGAAGTGCGAGGCTTCGAGGAACTGGGTTTTTCATTTGAGGAGAAGCATTTGAACCCGAAACTTGTCGACATACTTCCCGGTTTGCAAGAGAAGACCCAGGAGAACGAGGATGGCAACGGGAACGAAGCGCCTTGTCTTTCCGAAGAGTGGCTCGCGCAAAGCTATGCTCCAGCGGTCCCGAAGTGGAATGCCAAAGGCGGCTCGCCGGAAGATATGAAAGCTCAGATCAAGTTTTGGGCCAGAGTCGTGGCATCGAATGTGCGTCAAGAATGCTGAAGCTGGATACACAAAATAACTGCTAATTCGACACTAATGTGATTGTGATGAAGATTCAGATTGATCATTTGTTTTCCCCGTTAATATTACTAATTCCCAAGACCTTTTGTTCTTTAAAAGGTTGTGATTCTCGATTGATTAGCTATTCCTAATAAACCTTCACCGCGTATGCAGTAGGATTACTCAAAGTCAGGTTTATTTTTGGCTGCTGTATTCTGGATAATGGGAATGATCGATGTTTATATTCTGGTAAGAAGCTCTTCAACCCCGGTCAACTCTGCTCGCATCCTTCCTCCAGCAAATCTGGCGAACGAAATTCATTAGCAAAAACCGAATTGTCCTTGCTTCTGGAGAAATCAGCACATACACAACTAGCATCATCAGGTTTTACACCCAATTACCTTTGCGAGTTTTCTCACCATCATACAGTTTTTCCGACAAGCAAAGCGTTTTCAAACTCAACCAGTACTACATACATAAAATGGTTTGATAAAAGAAGCAAATTGGTTTTAAGTTGGCCTCGCTTTCGATTCAACTTAAAGTTTCACTAACTTACGGCTCATATCTATGATTGTACCCAATTCGTTATGGTTGTATCTATTTCTTCAGTACACTGGCACAAGCAAATAACCTATGCTCGTCGAGGTACTAGGACTCATGCATTGAAGATAAAAAAAAAAAGTCTTACTGATCAATCCAGGCCAGACTTTCTTATTGCCCACCAATCAGAGTAATGAGGATAAGCGCAATCCTCGCAAACACAGAACATACGAAATTTTCTGAAGTCAGACTTTGTAATATCCCAGATATAACAGTAGAGATCCAGCACCGGATTGTGTACTTTTGTGGCTTCAACTCCTTCCCAAATCTCAAGATTTCATTGAGGATTTCCCCACTCTTTTCTTGGTTGCCAGTCAGCCAAACATTTTCAGTTCAATGTCGTCTGTCATTTCAAGCTGTGACTTCATCGGGCACTCTCTTGCTGAGATGAGCGTGGCATTAACCAGTTTTTAACCAGTTGAAGCAGAACCTGTGCCTTTTGCTCCCTGCACATTCTCAGGGTGTTCAACTCCTCTCATGGCATCAGCTGCACTGTCGCCCATTTTGCGAAGGAGGTCAAGATTCTTTTTAGGCTGAAAGTGATGCAAAGGGGTTGAATTTGTATCAAGATTGTGCAAAATCACCACTGTAGTAACCGAGCATACAAACATCGGAATTGGACCAAAAATCCATAGCAGCAGATTGGTCGCGAAGTAGATTGCCCGTAAACCAACTGACCAGAAAATACTTCCTCTTATGACTGCCTTCTGGACATAGGCCACTGGAATATCACTGTTTGGCATGCTCATGAGGAAAATGGCGTGGGCTGAACTCCTCACGCATTGTAGAAAGGACCCGAAAGCCACTAGAAAGCAACTGAGGAGGCTAATGTACTTGACGGAAATCATGGAAGGACTCGTATCCCCATAAATGAAATTGGCCGTGAAAACACTATTCAAGGAGCTTCCGATCCATGCTCCAATAAGAGAGCTCAGAGCCAAGGAGGTCGATGCCAGGAAAGTTGCTGCTGATATTGTGGTGGAGATCACTGTCAAGGACATGCCTCTTTCCTTTGCCTCAATCTGCATATTCAAACAGAGAAATTTCTGAGATGATACAGTTCAAATAGAGTTGTAGAGACATATTTTCCGTCCAGAGATAGAGGCAATAGAAGTTTTTACATTTCCTGACCTGCAGCATTCGCTCAACCCACACTTTTCTGCAATGGTTTTCATATCCAATTACTGTAGTTTGAGGGAACTTTAGGCATCTGTACAACAGGAAAAGATGGTAACCAGACATGATTAATAGTCCTATTGGAACCAATATAACATCTAGGTACTCCTTTCTCCAAATCATCTCTCTCTCTCTCTCTCTCTCTCTCTCTCTCTCTGAGAGTGTGTAAATGAAGGTCACTTATGGCACTCCAAAATAGAATGAAAGCAAGTGGCTAGTGGATTTGGTCATTTATGATAACAATGGCAGATGCCTACATGCATTTGCCTCATTAATTAAAAGAATAATCTTTTCAAAAGTTCGGAATTGTGATTATGTCTTGAAGTTCATGGATTCCATGGTTGGACGGTTGTCATTCCTTTGTTTACGATTAACTAATGAACCTTCGGGTATGATGATGATGATGCAAGTTTGGTTACCTTCCTTTACAACACTTTCCACATGCAAGGGAGATAAAATATAAGCATAACCTTTCTGAAAAACCATCTTCTGAAGATGCCTTAGGCAGTTGGCATAAATTATTGAAGAGTTGTGGTATTGCTTTTTGCTTGATCCAACTTTTCTTTTATTTGACACTTGTAATGGAAAACTGGTTACAGCAGCATCTACCAATATTAGTATCCATTCCTATATTATTGCTGGTGGAGTAGAACGTGAAGTTTTTGATGTTTTACTGATGGAATCATAAATATCCTGTCCTGTTATGCAGGATAACGATATGGCCACTCCTACCATTTTGCTGTACCATCTTCAGGCACTGTTTTTCGGGTAAGCACACTTCTTTTGCAGGTTCAGTATCAAAACAAGCTTACTAGTTCCCAGCGAAGACTGTACCTCATATTATAATCAACGAAAGAAGAGAAAAGAACCCATTCAGATGTTAGGGCCATTATATTCCCGAAATATGAAGGCGTTAGCAAAACAGGGTGGAACCCAGATAGGTGGGAGAGGAGGTAATACATGAAATCATTTACCTCAGAAGTCTAAGCAATGAGTAAAGCGAGACAAATAGACTAATACATCAACCATTCATTAGAAAACCTTCGTTAACTGACGAAATGAGTAATGATCCAGAGTTCCTAAAGCCATATTTGACGAAGATGTCTCCCCCTATAGCCGTGTGTCAGAAAGTTGATCATAGTGATTCTTCATCTGTGTAAAAGTATCACATGATGTGCGATTGTTGCTGTTTGTTTTCAAGTAGTGCTGCTCTTAATGAGGCTGATATTGATCCACAGCAATTACAAAGGTATTCTGCTAAATCCAGAAATCTTGAAAAGTCAGAATTTGGCGAGAAAAATTCGACTCTTGGAATTGAGTTTTCTGCGTGGTTAGCAATCATGGTGTCAAAACGAATAGTAGAGGACTGACAATTTCTTGCTCATTGACAGAACAAGTCTTGTTTTTAGCTTCACAATACATAAATAATCAGAACACTGGAAGGTGCATATAAATGCAGCAGATGAACCTGAAAATGGAAAGTAGAATGAAACCGCAAATCAGTGCAACATGCTACCCAGAAAAAGTAGAGGACAAAATGTGCGTAATTTCAACATCTTGTCAGCTTGAAAAGCTTTTCCATCTCAAAAATGTCTCCACCTGATTATTAAGGAAATCCCAGAGAACATCGTCATGCATCTAAAATTCCTTTGAAATTCAAACTTCTATGAAGCTCTAAGGCCCTTTTATTAGAGGGGACAAGCTGGCTGAAATTGATGTAGCGGGGTGGAGTTAGTATCGAGGAAGTGCAACATCATGACCATGGTTATTGAGGAAAAAAACATAGGTATTGGACCAAAAATCCACAACAGCAAAGTGATCGCAAAGTAGATTGCACGCAGACCGAGGCACCAAAACACGCCTCCCACTATCACTTCCCTCTGCACGTACTTCACTGGGACATCGCTATTCGGCATGCTGATCAGGAAATTGGAATGGACCAGGCAGCGTACACATTGGACAAATGATGCAAAGGCGAGCATGAAACATATCAGAAGACTGATGTACTTGGCGGAAATAATAGTAGGCCTTGTGTCGCCATATATGAAAGGACTAGTCAAGATGTCATTTGAAGAGCTTGCAAACCATGCGCCAATTAGTGAGCTTAGAGCCAAGGATATTGATGCCAGAGATGTTGAAGCTGTTATGGTGCTCGAGATCACGGACAAAGGTATATTTCTGTTGGGAGCTTCAGTCTGCACATAAAAAGTAAACTTACGAACGTGAATCAGCATCAAGCACATGATTGATAAAAGGAGGTATGAAGCTTGGTGGCATTTTGTACCTGCAACATTCTCTCTACCCAAGCTAATCTACAGTGGTTCTCATAGCCAATCACAGTGGTCTGTGGACATCTTAGGCACCTGTAGAGAAGGAAGAGATGGTAGCCAAGCATAATAGATAACCCACTGGGAACCAAGATCAGGTCCAAGTGCTCCTTCCTCCAAACCATCTCTCTCCTCTATATAAGTTAGACTCAAAGGGAGGCGATCTTAATCAATCCAAGGGTTGCTACTTGCTAGCTCAAATCTTGAATTGCCCACTTAAGGTAAAAGCTAACTCCACTGGTTCTGTCAATTCATTGTGCCACCTACAAATGAAACTTATGAATACAACTACACACGTCATATGAGAGAATAATTTAAAAGTTAGTTTTCTTATCTCTTGCTTTAGTACGGTAGCACTTATGGGCTTCCTAAAGTGATATCCTTTTGGAGCGTGCGACCACCCTCTATACATCTACTATTCTTTAATCTGAAAACTACCATGATAAATTAGAAAGGCAAAATAAAATTCGCAGAAAAACGACATGATACATGATTTTCCTGGCATCTCTGCAGTCCCGTGATACCTCGCATATATACTCATTGCTTTCTATCACTGAGTTTTTTTTTTTTTTTGGCTATGCATGATCCGAATCCACGTAACAAAGCATGGGCTGACAGAAACTGAACTTTTCTCCAGATGATGCAGCAATTTCAGTTGCACAGTCGTGTCAAAAGCAAGCGAAAATTAATTTTCCATTGTCGATACTTAATAGCAAAACAACTACGAGCTCCCACCAGTCTCTTCTTGTCAATTTAATTGAGCAAGGAATTAGCAACCAGGCACATAAACTGAAAAACTTAGGAAGTCTTCCCTGTCGCGATTTTGTGTTTCATTCAGACTAGAAACATCAGAAAGCTCTTCTGGTCCTTTTCCCTCCAAACAGGAGCACATCTGATTTTTAGAAGTGAAGAATGAATAATGCTTGCCTTACATTTGATGCTAAAGCAAATTGACAGTGACCCTGCACCAGAGTTCTGGAAAAAAAGAACTGTTGCTTTACCTAACACAGGATAATCTTCATTAAATGGGAACAAAAGTGATCATGGCATTACTAATGATCCTCATAGGTTCGTCAAAGTGAACCGCCAACTATTGATTCTACGCTCATCTCCAGCTTTAACTGGATAAAAAAGAATTGGCCTTAGTCCTTCTTTTAGACCTTTCCCTTCTTACGCTTCTTGTGAAAGGTAAGGGGATTATAGAATACTAAGCCTTAGCCCTAATAGACCGTTAGCACGTTAGTACGATAGCTATGGGAATCCTACCCTCTTTTTTTATCCATTTTCTATCGAGTAGAGCATTAGACGATCCTTTAGAGAAAGATATTCAATTAGGGAATCAAAGCAGATTCACTGGTAGAAAGAGATGATTGAAAGTGGAATAGTATTTTAAGAAGATATGGTCCTGCTAAAGAAAGAAATTGATGCCTTGGCTAGAAACTGACTTTCTAGGAGCTGCTTCTTTCGAGGATGCTGATGGAGGTCTTTCGCGTGAGAAGATAGCTATGAGCGGTCAAACTACTAACATTGAAGTGAATTGATGGCTTTTCAATTAACTGACGGTGCTTTCACGAGATTTAATTAAATGGACATGCTTAAATTCAAGACATTATCAATTCGGACCGCTTTGCTATATCTGATGCACAAGAAGGTTTCCTTTGCAATTCACCTCGTGTTTGAATAACAAGGTGCAATATAATCATACATTTCTGAATCTGTCTACAATATGCCATTATATTTGGTAGACTGAACATGATAACCGTTGCAAAAAACATAAAACTTTAAGAAAACGAGATACACAGCTGTTTCTGAAAGCTTCAACCCTTTGTAGGGCAAATGCAGATCCCCTATCATCTTTTCCATTTCAAGCATGTCACGTTCGTTGAATACATTCCACTTTCAGGGGTCCAAAAGGCTTGATCTGCAGCATCTAGCATATTGACACTGAAGGAAATGTCCAGGAAATGAGTTTAGTTCAGTCAACTTTCAAAGCACCATTGTCAACAGGCTTCTTTTTTGGCTTGCGTTTCTTCTGCTTTTGTTTAAACCTGATTTGATCTTTGACGCTTTTCTCCCATTTTTTCTTGTTTCTTATATACAACAACATTGCAGCACGTGCATCCTCTATCTGAAACCAAAAACAACAAAGATATTAGCTCTGTTATGGAGAATGTGACAGATTCATCAGAAAAAATCACCGTGATTAGGATAAAGACAGAATTGATAAATAAATTGGATATAGATATTTTCAGGAAATGACTGAAGTAGTATAGAATTGTTGCATATAATATTTGGACATAGGAATGGACTATCAATGGAAAGGAGAATACAGTCAGGACAAAGTCAATCTAATTACAGGGCAGTGTTCTCCATTTTGGATAGAAGCCCCAAGAAGCTCGGCTGCAAGATGACGAAGTGCCTTTCGGCGCCCTTCCCTGCATCATTGATTTGCGTGTCACTAAGGAAAACCAAAATAGGCCAATTAAAACGCATGAGGAAGATAGCAAGAATAAAATTCAGTACTTCTGAAGGGGTAGATATTCCGAGGTGTCTCTTATGTCTTTCTTAGGATGAGTCAACAGTAATGCCTGGTAAAAAGAAAGCATAGATTAGAATGACACGCCATTCAAACCCACCAGAAACGAGATATTACGTACCTTAAGATCATTGTGCAATGCATGGCCTACAAGAACCCTCCCTTTAATCAATTCAGCAACTTTCTTCTGAACAGTACAGAAATCCTTGGCTGCAAATAAAATCAAAGAATGCAGTTCTTTAGATTTTCTGTGATTGTGGCATAGTCCAATATTATTGAATAGGCCTTGACCATAGAGCAGGATGAACAAAAATAATAGCATCAATAAAGGCATGAAAGCAATGAGATCCAAAAGAAATTTCCTGCAAGGACACCCAGTAATGTTCAAATCATAATGCAACTTACTAGATCACCCTTATTACTTGGAATCGTTCCAAAGCACTTATCCGACAATTGACTACTGGAGCTACTCTACAAACTCGACTATATGGTTCAATCTTAACAGAAGACTCTGTGCAATATCAGATGGAAACTTCAAAAATATCCCATAAAGACTCAAAACATTGGATAAGGGCATGATATAAACGATTTTTACCAGTTATAAAATTTTACTAACCGCACAATCAAGGATAGGAATTGGATAAAAAAACAAGGAAAAATGGAGAGAAGATGAGACAAACCTTTTCGCATATCACTGGATCTAATTCCACTGACTTGTGTACGATAGTCAACAACACGATCAAATGGGCGAACGAATTCATCATACAAAACATTTCCCCATTTATTTACCTGCAATTTATTTACCTGCAATTAGCTCTAAGAACAAGTTCTGAACAAGTTGAATAAGCACAATACATTTACTTATGCAAATAATTGTTTGTTTTTTTTTGCCCCCTAAGAGAGAGAAATTGTGAAGCAAATAAAATTAAGAGTAAAACACTGCATGAAGCACATTCAAGAAAATTTAGCGCTGTCAATTGACACTGCAGCGAATTGTGGTGAATACTTCAGTGAATGTACTGAATGGTATGTAGTACCTTTAATAAGGAATAGTCGAGGATATCGAGGAGTCAGGAATGCCTTAAACAAATCCTTATACATGGTTATCTCTCCTAACTCACAAAGGCCCAAATAAGTGTCACGCACATTCTCCAAGACAGAAAGTCTCCAGAAACAAAGTGGAAAGTATGAAGGTGGGGGATCCAGAAACCATCTGGAAGTTGGAACAACAAGGAGGAGGACAGGTAGCTAAAGTCCATGCAATGTATACATGCAAAAGCAGTGGATTTAGTTTGAACCAGATTGTTTGCCATTAGCATGATTCCATTGAAAGTAAAAACAATACATCAAAGTTACTCCCAACTACCATCTCAACTTTGTCACTGGACCACTCACAAAATCTACAATAAACAGAAATAACATAAAGATGCAAAGGCATTAGGATAGCCTTAGAATAACCGAAAAATTTTAAGAGATAGAAAGTATCGGACACTTGTCACCAATATGCAGTAATAAAATAAGCACATGACCACCATCTATTCAAGAAAAATGAGAACGCAGAAAGTAAGAATGTTCATATCCCACTAATCACTAAAAAGAAAAAGAACGTTCATATACCAGTGTAACTCGCCCAAGTGCACTCTTATTTCCTTGAGCGACACCAACCATTTCGCAATCCACGGCAATCGCATCCGTCAGTCTGCATATGATTCACTTAAGGAAATATGAATAGCACAACGAATGACCATGGAGGATTTATGCCCTCCACACGAAAGTAATGTACTAATGCCTCGAAGCTGCATTATTAGGCACAAAAGGGACCGAGGTTGGTGTCTTCTATTGAACCCCATACATGTTTTATTCGCTAGAGTTGCTCATGATAAACGCAAGAAGCAACCAGAGCAATACTTAATATTCAGCAAGCAGTTCAGATGATTAAAGGCAACAAATGGACAAGGAAACAAAAGAAACACACCCGAAATCACTATTGGCAGGCATCAAGGGATCAGGGCAACGATCGTCAGGTTCGGCATCGGCCCTTTCCTTGCGTTTCCCTGCACGTGAAAAAAAAAAAACCCCGAAGCCGGGTCAAACAACAGTATGCAAATTCAGGCGAACCTTCTTTCTTCAAAGCAACTAAGACAGCCAGTGCGCGTATGCATTACTATCTGGAAAACCCATGAAAATACGACGCACACCCAACAAGAGTGGTATGGCCAAAAGGCCAAAAGGCCAAAAGGGTATGACTCTGCGCGTACCCAGTACGGATTTGGAGGGTCCGGAATCGGAAAGCTCGGAGCTTTTAGGAGGTCGGGAGCCATGGGACTTGAGCTTCTGCACAATCAGGAAGACGATCGATAATTAACATGCATCCGCGCACACTGACAAACATACGCAGGCACGTAGAGAGAGGTACTTGTTGCAGCTGAGCCCAGTTGGGATTGAGCTGTTGAGAGTTCTTGTGCTGCTTCATAGTTGGCGCCCTCTTCGTCGCCAGGTCTGAAACGTTTGGAGGTTGATGAAATAGGTTGAGCAAGGAACGCCTCGGTGCGCTTCTTGCGACAATAGGGCGACACGCGATGTCGTTTTGCCATTTTCCTCCTCTTTTGAAGCCCGCTCTTTCAGCCCGTGAACATGGCCCAGATGGTCCGACGGGTCAAATGACTCCGCACCATCTTTTTGGCCCAATGCAATTCAATCTTTTCCTTATCCACCAGCGGTCTAAACTACAATTTTTTTTTTTTGAAGTGCTAGCTCACCACCACCGATTCCTCGTTTACTGTCGCATTATATTACCAAGTATGAAATCTGACATCGAAATCAAGTGACACGAAAATTCATGCAATTTGACTACGGAACTCAGGTTTTTTTTTCTTCTTTTATTCTGTCCAAATAAAAACGTTTCGATCACTTCAAGTAACATATGAAGTTCCATAATGCTAAAGGACTAAAAATCCAATTACAAGAAAGTTTCTCAGATCTCTGGACCTTAATAATTCAATCCACGACTTGGTTAGATTCTCTTGGGCAGTGGAGACATACCATTATCTCTCGAAAGTACCATTATGGGTTATTTCAATTTTTTTGCGGTTTGTGCACACTTTTTGCTTCCCATGAGAGAGTACCATAAGACTTCATTTGCGCAGTCGCCAGCAGATACCATTTTGCATATAACCTTGAGAGGGAGAGTATAAAAAATATATCTTACTATATAACAATTTGCTAGGCAGGTCTGCAGATGGCCAACTCCTCATCTGCCATAACCGGCATGTCATTTTCAATTTTCCCCAGTAACTCACGCATCGTCTTTTGAGTCCATTCACTACCGCTGCCTACAACCCAATCTCTCGCAGAAGAGCATTAAAGACATATGCCGCCAGAAAAAGAAAAGATCCCTTAATTCAACACCATAGGGCTCTATGCTCTGCTCGTACTCTTCCTTAAATGAGAGAAGGCATTTCACGTTACGGATATACCACAAGAAAGTGATATGTAACGTAACCGATCAATTAAATGTAAGAACAAATCAAAAATGATATCAGGTAGAACCAGATTCATAGCAAGCAAGCAAAGATGATCGGTCATTTATTCATGTCATCATGGTCACGTGATGTTTCCGTTGTATAAAATAATTTATCCTTAATGTAACGTAACCGATCAATTAAATGTAAGAACAAATCAAAAATGATATCAGGTAGAACTAGATTCATAGCAAGCAAGCCAAGATGATCGGTCATCTATTCATGTCATCATGGTCATGTGATGTTTCCGTCGTATAAAATAATTTATCCTTAAACACAACCAACAAACGCGAAATTATTCAAACACAAGCTAATTGGTCGGAGAGACAAGAAGATACGCTATCAGACATGGAAGAATGCCTCTGGACTTAAATGAAATCATGTGCTGTGTTCTATTCTCCGTGCAAGTCACGTCTCATGAAGTCAAATACAGAAGCTAGGCTATCATAATACAATTTTCGAGCTTGTCCCAATAATTTAGAGCAATCACAACCCCAAGAGAAAAAAGAAGGGAAGAGCCAGAGAAAAGGAAAGAATTATACATGTGAGAGTACAACAAGTATGAAGTAGAAAACTGAAAACCAAAGAGAGTTGAGAAACTATAGCATCTGGACACATGAGACTACTGGAGAAAATTTGAGACAGGCCTTTAAATTGCCACATGTATTCTCGCAAAACCCGGGTTGAAGAACAATGGACGCATTTCATTTCCTTCAAATGTTTGACGGGTAAATCCTCAAGAAGAGCAGCAACCGACCTTTTTAACTTCTGAGACATCATCCTTTGATCCAACGTTAATGGTTTGTCCTTTAGGAAGAGCTGCAGGGTCATTCCCAGCCTCAAGGGCTTTCCGACTGACTACTCGATATATTTGGGTGAGCACTTCAGTGAACGCATTCTCAACGTTCATAGACTCGAGTGCAGAGGTCTCCATAAAGAAGGTATTTTCCTTTTCTGCAAATGCCGTGGCATCTTCAGTAGAAACAGCACGTAAATGTCGCAAATCAGCCTTATTCCCCACAAGCATTATAACGATGTTAGAGTCGGTGTGATCCCGCAGCTCCTTCAACCATCTCTCCACATTCTCGAATGTGACATGACGAGTTACATCATAGACAAGCAATGCGCCAACAGCACCTCGGTAATATGCACTAGTGATTGCTCGGTACCTGTAGCAAATTACGGACAAAACTACATTAGTCAATGTAGCCTCATCATGAAATTTCAGTCTATAGCTTGAAAAGTTCTATCATAGCAGAATTCTGAACAAGCACAGAAGCTCAGTACCCAGCTCATAAGTTGGAAATGAAACATCCGGAAGTGGCTTACACTGGATCTTCTGTTCAGATAAAGGCATACTTCATTGCTCTGTTTCATTAGCTCCTATCAATGTATAACCTTCTAATAGCACTATTGCTTTTCTAAGAATTTCATTAATCATCAAAAATAAATTTGACCTTGATAAAGTCAGCCTATTAATTCACATCTTCGCCCCCCGCAGCACTTGGTAAGTCTACAGACATGCATCCTACATCTCCAGGTCAACCTAGACAATCCAAAAAACTGGTTGCCCGCCACCGTTTAAACCTCCAGCAATTCTGAAACAGCTTCCCCGACTTAAAATAGAATATATGAAGAAACCGCTTGATTTCAAAACCATGCAATGTGTCACACACCAGCAAGTGAATTAGCAATTCGGTCCACTAAAGAATCGAGGCATGCTTAGGGATTAAAAGAACACCTGGAACAACAAAGTAACACACCTTTCGAGCAAAACTAGAGTAGCACACAAGAACTCAAAATCAAAATGAATCAACGTGAAACGGGGAATCCATTCTATTTCACTCCGACTTCCATGCATATGAAAACTATGAATCATTTTTCTTTGCATTCATTAACTTCTTTTTCATCGGACTGCCTCACCTCTTCAAACCTAGAGCCCAAATTTGACTCTCTAACAAACACATAGCCTTTACAGCACCTAATCTACACTTGTCCTAATCAATTGGGATCTGATCACCAAGAGCAACTCTTTGTGAACCCAAGTCGCAATGCGATGCCCGGTTTCTGTCCGAATCGAGGAGATAAACTCAGTCTGGCGGGCGAAAAATAATCAAGATAATAGACACGACTCCACCGCAACCTGAAGAAGAAAAAGACTGCCTAACCTCCACTTCACTTACATGATACGCCCACCACACCTAAACGTCAGCATCAATCCAGATCTAAGATTCGCGCTCCAACTCAAAGATCGCATTTTCCAGATTCGAATTCGACCAATCACAGCACACAAAATCACAGATCCAACACGATAGAGAAAAGGACAGAGACCCGTGCGACTCGCATCAGACAAAAGCTCCAAAAGATTTTAAAAAAAAACAAAGAAGAGAAGGGAACACGAGGGAGGCGAATCTCCACCTCTCTTGGCCGGCGGTGTCCCAAATCTGGGCCTTCACGACCTTGTCATCGACGCGGATGCTGCGAGTGGCGAATTCGACGCCGATCGTGGACTTGGACTCCAAGCTGAACTCGTTGCGGGTGAATCTGGACAGCAGATTGGACTTGCCGACGCCGGAGTCCCCGATCAGCACCACCTTGAACAGGTAATCGTAATCGTCGTCGGCTCTGTACCCGCCCGCCATCCGCCGCGCGAGGGAAATCTTCGCAGCTCTTCCCGCCGGCCGAAACCCCCCTCGATCGGGGGAAAAAAAAGAAGAAGGAAATTCAAAGATTCCGGCGAGGTCGGATTGGAACGGCTGTGGAGAACGAGAGCGAAATGGAAGAGAAGAGAGACGACCGAGGCATTAGAGGAGAGGCGATGTCATTTTTATGACTCGGCGACGGTGGTGCTCATTTGCTCGATTGTGAAATGAGTTCAGGTGTGTACGCTCGGACCGGGTCAGAGCGGTCCGCTGTTTTTCGTTCTTCCGGGGCGGGTGGGCTTCGACCCGAACCCGTCCGGACTTGTACACCGTCGAATTCGAATGCGACCGCATCTTCTCCTTCGTTTGAAGGACTACTCTCTTTTCGAGCCAAAAAAAAAAGGGACTACTCTCTTAGGAGTACATATGAACATGGTTCTTTTGAAGTGCTCACGGACATACTGGAGACCCGTGAGCCTTTAAAGAGTTTGTACAATATGTTAGATAAGGGTGATTTGAAAAGGAAATAAATATCCGAATTTTCTCGGAGAAAATAAGAGGGATAAAATTATGAAAATATTGGGACGCTGGTGAGATTTACGCAAGTAGAGGCATAGGGGTAGGGGTGGATGGAGAGAAGGGGAAGTGCTCTTGAGGATCCATTGAGGGGATTTGATTCCGGTGGTGAGCATATAAATTAAGCGTTATCATCATCTTATGATCATAAATAGCATAGAAAACTAGCATGAGAAATGGCAGGTCTACTCCGTTGACAAGAGACAAGACGAAGGAAAGAAAGGACGCATTATAACATATATATCATTTTATATACTTAGATATGGATATAAACTATGGTTGCAAATGAGAGAGAAGTAAAGGTTTGCTTCTTAATACACAATCTCTCTAGATTTGTTCATATTTACACTGTACTTGTTAGAAGGGGAGAAGAGAAGGTTCTAAAAACAATCGTATTTGGATGAAAGGAAGAGACAGAAAGAAAAAATTACGAGGAATTATAAGAAATTAGGAATGATTGGTCTAGGCAATTTGTTAAAAACTTAGATCCCTCCAAATATGAAGAATTGAGTTTACCAATCCCTCTTTAGTGCTTTCCCTCCATTTCCTTGCAACCTTTACTGCTTCTGCTGGTCCTTATCTTTCCCTCTATCCACGTAAGATGGCAATTTTCAGAATCCTCTCTTCCATCATCATCCCTCCTCCTAAAACATAGTACTATGGCAATGAACTCGCAGAAAATACGGGCACTTCACGAATTGATGATGAATATCCAACAATGTAAGTATGAAGTTTGGTGTTCGCTTGTACGGTTTATCAGATTAAATATCACTCGGAAGCAACTCAGTATCTTTTGGGGTGAAATTAAAACGGCTAAGCACTCCTCTCATTTGCGAACTCGATCCTTATTTGCTTGTGGCAATGTGATATCCTTCAAAACACACTCCAGTGAGGCTCGGAGAGTTTGTTTGGGTGTTGTTATTCTTGAGATTATCAGCTTCATGTCCTTAGTAAAAGTAGAAAATCTTCGCTGCGCGCAACATTCCAAGCCCATAATTCGTCCCCGTATAGCGTATGCACGACATGAATTCACTTTTTCATGAACGCATGTTTTAGACAAGGCGGATCATGAACTCCCAATTCCTTGGTAGTAGCGTTGAACCGTTCTTTTTCGATATCTGCGGGAGTTGCTAACTGCTGGTCGTGGCTAAAATGCATGACAGAAGTCGCCTGTGATATCTAAGGAACCTCCCTAAGAATGAAAAAATAAAACATATATTTTATTTAAAATATTTCTATTTATTTATTAAAAAAATGACAATTTAGCCGTTACCAAAAAAAAAATGACAATTTAGAATCACGCAAGAAGCATGTTGGCACAGGAGGAGCAAAATCTGCGACACGCTTCCTGGTATGCATGGTGTAAATGCTTTTACCCAAACAAGTGACAACTCTCCCCTAACTACCAATTCTATACAGAATACGAACATGAACCTCTTCGTTTGAGCGATCAGATTTGCTCACCGTGTATCCTCCTCGCCTCTTTCAGCCATGAGCACATAAAATGCCGATGAAACTCGCCAACTAGAGAACAACACGGTGAGAGTCATGCCTGTTTCGGCTGAAAGCTTGACTGAAGCCCGACAGAATTTCGCAAGTGCGTTCGCAAGAACAATAACAAGTCCTTATTAGTTCCCTCTTCTAAACTATCGCAAACCTTTACAACGTATTCAAACTCTTGCCCATACATATGAGCAGCACATGCGGCCTTGTAAGTTAGGAGCTGTATCTTGCCTGCAGGGAAAAGGCAAATGTAAAAATAAAATTAATCTAGAATGAACCATGGGAAACTGATAAAATTTGACTCGGACTAAAATCAATTGAAGACCAGCAAAAACAACCACTGGCTAAACAATTAAACTCAAACAAAGTCAAATATTGCACTTCTTGATTTTTAATCAGTTGTCACTCTTATCTCATGGACTCGCGCAATTCATCATCGTGGCCAGTCTATGTTGTAAACATCCTATTGTCAGAATACTATCCCCATTGATAAGAGGCTAATCATGCAATACAGTACCTTTAATCTTTTAAGACATGAGTTACTAAAAAATTTATCATGCCTACAAAACCAGGTTTCAAATCTCCTTTTGGTAAGTAGCTGAGAATATACACACTTAAATGGCGATTCGACATTAATATGCACAGTCAACAAAGCCAAATTAAGGTATTATACATAACATGACATCACAAACCATGCAGACATGTCAGAGATAAATCAGATGAATTACCAGCTGCAATCTCTGTTTCAAGGATGCTATAGCTGAAATGACGCGTCAACCACCACCTGCACCGGAACCTCCAATTCTTGCCCAAGTCACCCTTCAGGAAATGGTCAGGGATCCGATTAAAACGAACAGAATAGTTTTGCCTAATTCCACCTTCTTTACCATCCAGATGCACTGACATGCAATCCTCTTCATGCCTAGCAAGCTTGAGGAAACACATTGCAAATTCTCTCCATATCTGGTGTTCAGCATACGTAGCATCCAGATGCAGAGAGATCATTTCCAGCATAGATCCAGGATGATAATCTCCTGCAAGTTATGAAGGGACCTTAAGTTATAAAGCTTATCGAGGAAAAGTGCCTTCTGCTTTGGACAGATGCCATCACAGCAACTTCCTATGAATGAAATAATCCACCCCTAACCATGTCAATAATAGCTTCTGAAAGAAGAAAAACAAAAGCAGCTGGACAATACATCTGTCAAGAAATAATCTCACAATGCACAATTTTCCGCATATCAAAACAAAAAATGTCAAGAGTCCCAAGACAAAATTGTTAGATAAAATTTAAGTTCCCGTTGTCAGAAACTAATAACCATTTAAACCCCAATTTGGTTGCAAAGAACATCTTAGCCCACCTTATGAGAGAGATGTGCAGTATGGTAAAAATTTTCCTCTGTCTTTACCTACATTTGGTTAAATTTGTTGAAAAATTGGGCGATGGGGATTAACAGCAAGGCTCATTGACATACCACTTTGATGCATAGTGACAAGCCTTGCCACTGAATGGTAGCACGTTGGATCCTTCTTTAAGATTTCTTCATAACATGATGAGAGCTCGACAACATTTTCATGAGCAAAATGTTCCAACAGAGCAGCTCGCACTCTAATCAAATTCAAATGTTAGTTTCCACAGAAAAAGGCAGACATTGATAAAGAAATGATGATACTTAGCAAGAAAACGCTAAGGAACAAATCCAAATAAGAACATTTAAGTCCTACGGATTCAGTAAAATTGTGTATGTTACTTCCAACTTTGTTTGCTTGTATCCAAACCTAAACTTGTGATAGGACAGCAGTACCTTAAAGGAAGGGCAGTATCTGCATGATGACAGACCTCATCGAGCACATTGAACGCCTCATCTACTTGTCCGCCGATCAGCAGCAACTAACAGAAAGTTGCAAAAAATCAAATGAGATTCTTGCAATATGATAGAGAAGAAGTGACAATGTGCATACATACAAAAACTATTTAACCAGCCAGGAGAGAAACCCAATATGTGATTTATCTTCTGCATTTCTGCAGGATTAAGCTCACCTAGTCTTAACCATTTCATCAACACAACAAAGTTCTAACTGCAGATGAAAAGGGAATGCCATAATAAATTTGTTCAGGCAAGGCAGAGGCAATGTGCAAAGAAAGCAGACAAGAACCCCATCTGTTTTAGATCAAAAAGTTTAAAGCACTTTGGAGCTGTAATATAAAATGAGCATCGACATAAGGCAATGCACTAATGGATAGGATCAGGATGACCACTATAAGGGTGAGAAAGATTCTTTCAAAAGTATTTCACGAGATATTTCTGGAGTCTACATCAAACAAACTTTTGCCACACCTGAATCAGAGGAAGTAGGGCATCTGATATTGTGGGTGATGAATCAAGAGCTAGTCGCAAATACTTTACTGCGTCCTTGTAGACATCATTAAGCATCGCCGGCTGGATGAAGTTCTCAGAATTCTTGATGTTTTGTGGCAGTCTTATGGGCAACAGCCATGAATCCAGGCCAACTATTTAAAGACCACGAGAAACACTCTCAAGAATCAATGAAGAATCCAAAAACTTTTAATAGACTGTAGCAAGTGAAAGCAATATAGGACAAAGATGTTAGCATTTTATATTAAAGTAATGATACGAAGTGATGTGACGGAACATGAGTGGTATATAAAGGAGAGTAAGATTGGTCTACAAAGTTGATTACAAAGTGATTTGACAGAATGCAAGTGGATATATAAGCAAATTGAACATATTCAATACCCGATTAAATCATCCATCTCATTTTGGCACCAATTTCAAAAACTAGTATTATTACAAATACCACCTATTCTTTTCTGAATAATAGAATGCTTAATTTCCAAATACAATAGTGAAGCATTCTGTTACACCACAAGTAATATGCCTGGCATGAAATCAAGTGTTTAAGCTGACCAAAACTGTAAAACTATGGTCGAAAAATTATGCCACTCACCTAGATCAGATACAGAAGAAGCACAATGTACATTTCCAACATCAGTAGGCTGTGGGGCTTCATCTTCAGGAGAATTCAAATAAAATCGTTGCGATTGCTCCTCCTCCAAATTATCCTCGACCTTCACAGGGACTTTTGTAGGTCTTTCATAATTAGCATCCACCGATATCCTTTTATCCTTCATGACAGAAGTATCAGAATTGCATTGTAAGGATGTGCTGGCCTCGCAACTATAAACGGGAGGATATCCCTCTGAGTTCCTAGCTGAAATGTCAAATCTTTCCTCCAACATCCTAGTTTGTTGACAAGCATTAGTTCGCAAATCTATCATTTGGATGTCTCTTGGGATACTCGAATACCACCTTTGATAGCATGTCAAACCCAATATCAGATTTGCAGTCAAATCTGTCCCAAGTTCGTTTTGTGTGAGCCTGAGAAAACACAAGGGTATGTCAATAAAATAAAAGATTTCAATCTCTTTTATCTAATGTAACCTTCAAGATGGGTGTTCATTACGCCTTGATTCGCAAAGCTTTTTTTATACTAAGTAAAGCCGCATTAAAGAGGTGGCACCTTCCAACTAAGTCCTTAACAATGCACAATACTAACAAGTCTTGCAAATCCAAAAGCATGTCACTGTCCTTTGTCTTGCCACAACACATCATCATTCAGAAAATATTAACTAAGGCACAAGGCGCATAAATCAAGGGATGACTATTCCTGAGTGGATTTGAGTTTTAATGAAATTTCCATATTTAAAGGGAAGCCAGTCATCAAGGATAAGTAACACATCATTTCAGGAGAGAGAAAAAATCATACCATAGAGCATTCTGATGCGCTTTCTCAATTTCCCCTTGAGTAAATAAAAAGAGGATGAACTCCAAATGAACTGCAAGCCAATCCTGCCCACAGAAACGACCACATATTAATAAGAGTCTGCTGACTGCAGCAGAAATAGAAACACTCAAGGAACTTAAAACCATTTCATTCCAAATTATGTAAATATAGTATGAGGAAAGAAGGTCAAAATAATGTCTTCAGACACAAAAATTTCAAAAGATACCTGCGATTGGCATTTTTTTTTCGATCCTATCCTTGCCATCCAAGCATCATAAATCAGCTTGATCCTAGTGGAATTGATACGCTTGGCTTCCATATGCTCGAGGACCTCCATTAGCACCTGAAAAACACGGCATCACATTGCGCCTCTACACAATATTTCGCAAGAGAAGCAACTCCAAATACCAAGGTTAACTGCTATTAAAAAAAAGGGGGGGGGAGCCACCACTAAGTTTAGCCTAAAAATTAACACATTTGGTACTCTGAGAAGCTGATTGCAGATTACTACTCAGCAATTCCATCTCCAAATTACCATGCAACCAAAAAGTGACTTCTTCTCCACAATTCCAGAGCCGAAAGCAATCACGAAGCAGCGATTCTACCCTTTGCACGTTAACTTTTTTTCTCTCCTCGCCATATGACAGCAGTCTCCTTTACTCTGAACTAATTTTCCCCAATTCCGTCACAAAACAATCACCGCAAAACAAAATACAATCCAACAACAACCGAATAGATCAGAGAATGAATTCGGGCCTCACCGAATACTTGAGCCGATTGAGCTCGGGACACTTCTCCTGGCACGTCGCCTTCAAAAGCACGCTCAGGACCCCGCTCGCCTCGGCCCAGCGCTGCCGCCTCACGAGCTTCCGCAGGAGCCGAGTCAACCTGCGGCGATTCTCCGACCGCAAGCTCCCCCCGCCGAGGCCGAGGGCGTACGACGGCTTCGTCAAGGAAAGCATGATCCTCTTGAGCAGCCTCCTGTCGCCCGCTAAGCCAGCGCCGCCGCAGATATCGGCTTCCGCGCCCGCCCGCGACTTCCTCTTGCGGCTCCCCTTGGCCTCCTCGACGGCGCCGTCGGCTTCCACTTCCATCGCATCGTCGTCGAATTCGAGCATGGCTGAAACGGCCGCCGGCGGTTCCTAGATACCGACGATCGGAACGGCTTGGGGTTTTGGCGAAGACGACGCGAGGATCCGCAAGTTGCAACGGATGTTTCGTTTGGCGCGATCTGACTTTTATCTGTTATGGGGGGAACCCTAGCGGGGTCCGGGGTTTAAGCGATTTTCTCTTTTCCCCATTTTTGTCCGAAAAGAAAAATTAATTCTCTCACTTATACCAAAATTTGCAAAATTTCCTAAAATAACTTTTTTGAATGCTGAGATTTATATTACTTAGATATCGATTTTGTTGAACACCCCTGTAAAAATTTTAAATGATTTGCAATGTTATATCCTTCTCGTATTTACGATTGGTTAATATATAGGAAATCAACGTATTTCTCAATAAAATACGATTGAAAAGTGTCGCGAAAGACTCGTTAACAAAGCCCTTTAGTTATTTGTATAAAATCTTTTGTTCGAATATCATTATGTAAATTTATTTGTGTTTGGTACAATTGAGTGACATAAATTTTTCTGCTTAAAAGAAGAAATTAACGAATTTCTCCATTCCTGTCCCAAAAAAATATGAATCCCTCCATTAATGCAAATTTTCTCGATGTATTGTATTGAATCGTTGGAGAAGGTTGGTCACGACACGGGTGCTCGGCTCAAAAAATAGAACCAATGGCACGCTGGTCACAACATATCATTTCGCCGCAGCTGCATCGTCCGTTCGTGTCGGACCAATGTGTTTGACGCTTCTAGTTTGAGGACACTCCACCAACTTCACAAGGCCGAACATGCAAGATTATCGATCAAACGTTTTGTCAACAGATGGGGAAAAGGGAGGAGGCAAAGTTGAGGCGGGGGCGGGGGTGGACAGATTCTCACGTGGAAGTGTCTGTAGCAGCCAAAAGAAGAAGAAAGCAGAAAAACAAAAGCCAAAGCTCCCCGTCCTCTCCCAGCTCATCCTCCCTACAATCCTACACCTCCTGCCTGCATCCATATGCAATATCGGCACGTCCCGACCAGCAATGCGATCTAGCGCCGTACGTCAAAATCCCACCTTCGACCTCAAACGACGAGGGTCGAGAGGGGGGTTTAGGCCCCCGTGAGAATTTGAGGGGAAGAGGGGTCCCTACGGCACGTGGTGGCGAGATTCCAGCAGTGAATAAACAAAAGAGGAGAAAGGGGAGTCGCGCGACTTTTGAAGGGAGGGATACCCATTCTTTCCTCCTCACCAGCTGGAGCTAGCTGTGACCCCGTCCCCTCCCCATGTGACCTGCGACAAATACAGTAAACTAATGTCCGACGCACCCCTATACCCAGAGAGAGAGAGAGAGAGAGAGAGAGAGAGTTCTTTTATTGTAACCTCGACGAAGAATGACATTATCGACATGCCTCGACGTTCGTGTCTGATTCTCTCTCTCTCTAAACCCTCTCTGAATCTCTCCCGTTCGTGATCTCGACCAGCTCCGATTGCCGGTCCGTTTCGTTTCGTTTCGTTGGTCTTGGCATTCTTTCGTGAGTTAAAGTCTCGACATTGCAAATTGCCAGATTGCAAATTGCATGGCGCAACCACCGCCACCCCATGTATCCCAACACATCGCCTCGAACTGGCCTCCTTTCCCTCACCCCGGCGCTAATGGCGGCGCTGGCGGCGGAGGCGGCTGCCAGCCTTCGTGGGTCGACGAGTTCCTCGAGTTCTCGTCCACGAGGCGTGGGGCCCACCGGAGGTCGGCGAGCGACTCGATCGCCTTCCTCGAGGGCGGGGAGTACCAGAATTCAGTCCGCCACAACGGCGGCTACGGCGGCTTCGACCGCCTGGACGACGAGCAGCTCATGTCCATGTTCTCGGAAGATGGGAGCATGACCGTCACCGTCGCCGCGCTGCCACCCCCACCCTCCTCTTCTGCCCCGTCCACACCGTCGGATCAGAATAGCAACAGCGAAGAGATCAAGCCGGCCCCGGCAAATGCAGACCCCACAATGCGAAGACAATCGCCTATGACCAAGCCTGGAACGTTGGAGGCGGATAGTTCGTGCAAGGCCGAGTCGGATGCGGGCAAGGCCGCTCAAGATTCCTCCAATGCCGATGCCGTTATCGACCCAAAACGGGTTAAAAGGTAAAACGAAACGAGGAAAAACATCCATTGACGTATCGAATGTTGGTCAATCCATGAGATGTAAAAATAAAATTTTTGTCGAATGTCAGGATTTTAGCAAATCGGCAATCTGCTCAGCGGTCGAGGGTGAGGAAATTGCAGTACATTTCGGAGCTGGAACGGAGCGTAACCACGTTGCAGGTACGCCATTAATTCCTTTCGGCATATAACTCTACTTATTTACGACGACTTGAGAGAACATCCATGCCGTGAGCTGCCGTGTTTGTTCTCGAGTTATAATAAGCGTAGGAGCTACACCGTATGTGCAGAGCGAAGTATCGGTGTTGTCGCCCCGAGTCGCGTTCCTGGACCATCAACGCCTGATTCTGAACGTGGACAACAGCGCTCTCAAGCAACGGATCGCCGCCTTGGCTCAAGACAAGATATTCAAAGACGGTAAGCAACTCCGACCTCCGACCTCCGACCTTTCATTCCACTTGCAGATTCATACGCATCATGCACGAGCACAACGTAGCAGAATGGCGACGCCGCATGTCGATCGAACGATGTGCGCTTATCCTCGTCATATTCAATGTCGAGCACTTTTGCTTTTGGACAAAAACATATGTTAAGATATTAATTATAAAAAAAAAAAAAAAAAAAAAAAAAGAGGTGGGCTATATTTCGTCTCGTCTTTTTTATCTGTCAGCTCAACAAGAAGCACTGAAGAAGGAAATAGAGAGATTGAGGCGGGTGTATCAGCAGCAAAATGTCGAGAAGACGGCCGACGTGACGCCCACCACCAATCCATCTTCGCCGACACAGGATCCACCGGAGAGATCCGACAACAACGGATCAAAGGATAAGGACCAACTCCTCCACCATCAAAATTGAAAAAGGGAAGGAGGGTCCCCTCGATTTGGGCCATCCCCATCGCACGGTGCCGGTTCCTATCCTTCCCCTAAAAAAGAGAGAAATTCAAATGGCAAAGCCCTTTTCTTTCAATTTTTCCCCCTTGAACAATCATTGTTATACTCGTTCTCTAGCCCTTTCGATTTTTCAGACTTCGGGTTCGAATCGGGTAAATATTGTAGCAAACGAGCAATTACTTGTAATGAAATTATTGCGAATGTCTATTTTAACTATGTTCCAAATCTACACATCAATCGATGTTTTTCCTTCCTATAGTGTGTTTTACTGCAGCGGATCAAAGGATTCATTCATTCGAATAGATATGTATGGAGGTATCTCTTAGCATGACTATTCTCACGTGAATCGGACTTCTCGTGCATAAGATAACGTAAATGTAATCAAATCGACCATATAGTCATGAATTGGATAAAATAAATGGGAGAACTGACAAAATGACCAAAAGGAATGTGACATTTTGAATTTTTTGACCTGTGCTCTGACAATATGCCAATGTTGGCCATATATTTGTTTTCAAAAGTTTAAATCGCCGAGAATTGAACTCCATATTACATCTTTGTTGCTCCGACCATGGTCCTTTTTGTACTGTATTGGACTCTAGCTCGCAGCATGAATCGTCGCCTCGGGAAATAAGTGCAAAATTCATGAGCGAATGAGCCCATGATACACGTTCGCTATATGGGCTAGGAGTAGGCCCAGATTGACTGTGCGATTATCCAGCTTAGGCCCGTTACGTTGAGCTCCACAATCCAGCTTGGCTATTCTAATTTTAGGCCTACCCAAAAGTGGCAATTTTATGAACAGCTTTTCTTTTCATTATCTATCCCAATCAGAAAAAATGGTTGGTGGAGATATTTCCGACCCAGGATGGAGAAAATCTCGACTCTTGATGAAATGTATGACCCTTACATCTAATCAAACCACTCTTGGTTGTCCGTCCTTGGTTGGATACTGTGTGATATTAGATGGAACGAGATAAAATATACCGATGTCTATATTTTCTGGTGATTCTATTGATACAATAGTATAAAATAAAGATGAACAGTGAAAATTATCGCCGTAATCTATAGACTTATTTGATTCAACATGGAACAGGAGTCCTCAAGGAATAGTACTCCAATTCCCTTGTTTTTCATGTTTGGATAAGAAAGGTGTATGGAGATGAATTCCACGTAGGAATAGGATTACTTTGCTTCACCATCGAGATTCCATGTTCACCTCCCATAACAACAAAGCCAGCCAACTCCACTGCAGACAGACGTCGAGACCGATCACCGCTGGTCACCAGTTGCCAATCGCGGTCGCCGACAGCCGCAACGAGCGTCGATCACCGGCGATCACCGGCCTTCTGCCATTGCGATAACAGTTCTTCAACCGACCCGAAGTTGTTTTATCAGGCTGGTGATGGGAAGCGTGCGACCCGTGGTTGGTGGCACGTAGATTATTAGGATGGGATATAAAGCAAACCCATCTCACTGGTGCTCTCCTAGGCCGTGATGCAAATGGAGCCCGATATTTACGAGCTTTTTCTTGCGGTGGAAACAAAAGTTTGGTCAGTCAAGGGAATTTGGAAAGTAGGTTGCGAATTTGGAATTTGTCGCCGCGAACCGTCCTGTCCGGTTCTTTTCAACGCCCGGTCGGAGCGGTTAGCCCGTCATGCATATTGCATGGACCAGTCGCGCACTGGCAGTTAATAAAAAGTAAAGGAGATATGGCCATATTTCCATCCTTCAACCGCCCCCACCGCCCACGCGACGCTTTGTTCACTCTGATCCCCGCGTGTCGTGCGCACCGCGACCCACGGATGAAGACGGCAGCGAAAGTGGTTGTCCGAGTGGCTGCCTTATCCTTCATCTGCGGTTGCTTTTTTGTGTCCAATTGATTTCGTGCGCCGGCCCATCGGCTGCTCCCACGTGTTGTGCTCGGGACACGATTACGGCACGAGCGCCCTCGCACGCGCGCTCTGGCTTCTAGATATTTTGACGTGCACCGTTGAAATCCACTTCACGGGTCGAAGTTCGCAGTTGATCGTTGCGAAAACTTTGGTAGCTTCTGTGTGAGGGGGGTCTAGACTTGTGATGGGTCCTTATTTGTGTGCTCACCCGTCGGCTGTTCCGACAAAAGCGGTTGTCTATTTTTCACATCCTCGACTCATGGCTATACTTAGGCATTACGGTTATATAATAAAATGTGTGCACAAATAGCACGTACTCTTGGACTCCACACATATTTAGTTTACATTTGCAGAGATCATTTGGTAATGATCTGATTGGTGAAATGTGTATTAATTTCCTCAACTATAGATTCGCATTGACGGCAAGGGATCAATAAAAAATTTACTTTATTGCGATTTTAGCAACAATTGGTCCGACACTTTCATCTCCCTAGAGGTACAAAAGTTTGGATTCCCTTTTCAACTGGGTCTATCCCTAAATTAATACTAAATACTCTTGGACTCCACACTATCCGTATTTAATTTAAAATTGTAGAGACCATTTGATAACGATTTGATTGGTGAGATATGCATTAATTTCCTCAACCGTAGATTCACATTGATAATAAGGGATCAATAAAAAATTTACTTTATTGTGATTTTATTTGAAGCAACAGTAGGACCGACACTTTGATCTCTTTGGAATTATAAAAGTTTGGATTCCCTTTTCGATTGGGTCTACCCCTGAATTAATACTAAAATCATGTACTTAAAGAATGAAACGGACCGTACGCAACTTGCCTTACAGAGAATGGATTAGATCGCGCATAGCTTGCCATAAAGAGAATGAACCGCACCATTTAGTTTTTTTTTTTTTTTTTGGTAGGCGGACCATTTAGTTCTGCTCCTGCCAAACTATTAAACTCAAACAGTTATTTATTCATTAACACTGCGGAAGCAGCGCATTCAATTTAGATCTACATGACGAACTTCTGTCTCAAGGTGCAGCGCATTCAATTTCATGTAGAGGAGTGACTCGGTAACGGATGAGTAATTTGGACTACCAGCCATTGATTTCTCTGTCGCGTAAAGCCTATTCGTTACATTTCTCTACCTCTAGCTAGACAAGTACCAAAAAATTCCTCAATAGATTGCATTAATAATAATTCGATCACAAATCTTATAATTGAACTAATTTAGTCCTAAATATTTTTACATTAATATCAATTGAGTTCACCAAATTAATTTAGTTAATAAATTACTAATATGGATGCCGGCCGTCTAATGTGACATGGTTGGTATTAACGTGGATAATTTTAATAATTTCTTAATAAGATTTTTGATTTTTTATAATTTTCCCTCTTTTTGTCATTCTATTCCTTTTGGCTTGTGGCCAAAACTCAGCCATGGTTGCCAACCAGCCACAAGCAAGGGTTGCCCTCATTGAATCTAGTAACAGCTACCCTCGGTGGCAAATGATTGGCCATAGGCTAAAAAGAAGGAAAATGAAAGAAAATTAAAAAATATTTTTTTTAAAATGTTAAAAAAATTATTCACATCAATACCAATTGTGTCACGTAAAACGTATGTCATTTACATTAGTAATTTACAGCCTAAAATGACTAAATGAATTCAATTGGTAAAGCGGGAACAAAATTTAAAATCAATGTGGCACAATAGAAAGTATTAGGATTAACTTAATATTAATCTAATAGATTTATGACTTTTTTTTATATTTTTCCCACCTCTAGCCACAGTTTTGATTTTTTTTTCCCCACATTTCTCGAAACAAAATGACACAACTATATACATTTTCACAAGTCGATGTCATGCACTTCTAAAGAATTTGAAGCGTTGCAAGCCGTACAAAAGTCGAGCATATATAAATACAGTATGTCGTGTCCATGATGTTGCGTGGTTTGAAGAATTTGGAACGCTTGGCAACGAAGAAAAGTAAGATAAGGAGTCCCAAAAGTGGACTCCTTTCATTACCTAAAAAATTGTCCCCCACTATTGCCGGAAGTGAAGCCGAGACTAGTCTGGAACGCCATCATCCCGGCCTCCACCTCACGAGATCATTTGAGAAAACGGATGAAATCAAATATCCGTGTGGACCCAACCACGACTCGCTTTTTGCCCTTTTCAAAATGATGATTCGATCGGACGGTGAGTGGGCCCCCACCGTAGCTTCGGGCCCTGGAGATCGCGGAGCTCAGGTTGCATCTGCCGGTCATCATCCGAAACGACGCAGATCTGATCGCATGCGGATCAAATATTCTTTAATTTACAAGGCTCTTGAGACATCCTGCGGTGTAAACAAACACACAAAAGAAAATCGTACCTTTTTTTTGTTTTTTGGTCTGAAAAGAAAATCGTACTTGTCACTTTTCACTCCGCCGCACTACGTCGACGCGCTTTTTTCGTTTCAATGACAGAACTACTACATATAATCGGCGATTAAAAATAATATCGAAAATCCGCCATCACGCGGGCACTCCACGTACCGAAGCGCGATGTGCATTAGTTTCCTCAACTGATGCTTCGCATTTTTCAGCTGGAAAATGACATGGGCGGTAAGGGATCATTAAAAATTTACTTCCCTGCGATTTAGTTCAAGCACCAATTGGACCGATACTTTTGATCCCCTTAAGATATAAAAGCCTGGATTATCTTTTCAAACTGGTTTATCCCAATATTAAGGCTCTGTTTATTTCATGAAATTTTTTTTATAGAAAATGTTTTTTTGATTTTCGACATTCATTTTACGAAAAATGAATTAATCGTAAAAAACATTTTCCATCAAGGAAAAAAGTATTCTAAAAACGGAAAAAATATTTTTCACTTTTCAAATTAGGAGAAACATTTTCCTTACTCACTCTTTCTTGTCTCTTACCCCACTAGCATTAGTTAGTGTGAGCCTTTGACTAGCCGATCCGACGAGTTTGAGCTCACCACTTGTTAGATTTGCAAGCCAACAAAAAGCTAGAAGAAGATAAAAAGAAAGAGAAGAAATATAAAAAGTAATACGAAAAATAAATTTGTTTTAAAAAATTTGATTTTTTTAAAAAATAATTTAAAATTTGATTTAAAAATAATAATAATTATTGAAAAAATGCATAAAAAAAGATTTTCCTTATTAAATAACAAAAAATAATTTCCACTTTATTTTCAGATTTTACATGAACACCAGAAAATAAAAATATTTTCCTGAAAAATGACTTCTTATAAAATATTTTCTAAAAATGTTGTATTTTTTGTAAAACGGACTGAGTCTAAATACTAAAATTACGCGCTTAAAGAAAGAATGGACCGTGCTGGCGCAAAGAATGGATTAGATCGTGCACAGCTTTCCATAAAGAGGATGAACCGGACCATTTGGAGCTGCTCCTGCCAACTTGTTGTATTGAAACAGTTATTTATTCATTACCGCGGCAGCAGCCCATACAATTCTGTTCAGATCTGGATGATGAACCTTTTTTAGTCAACCGATGAGTCATTTTGACCGTCAACTTTTTTTTGTGAGCCATTGATATCTCTGTTCCTAGGGCATCCCTCCCACTTGGTTTCAAGCGTCAGCTGCGGAGGAGAAAGCGGAGTAGCTATATTCCTCTACCTCTAGTGAAAAAGTATAAAAAAAGTTACAAGATTACGTTTGATCGTTCGGATTTTTTATTAAAATATAATTTAATAAGATAAAATATGAAATTCAGGAATTTTATTATATACTATCTACTATTTTGTTATTACAATAATAAAGTCGGATATATTCACATCATATCATATACGTTGTTTAATATAACAGTATATTGGTATAAACAAACTAAAAATTTTTACAAACGAATATGTTAAAAATCTCTCGAACACTCTTACCTACTTTATTTTTATTTTATTTTCCTATCTCTTTTTAATTAATTTCTTTCTTCCCCTTTCATCATTCTCTAATAAATTTTTATTAAATAGTAAACCGTACTAATATACCTAAAATACTAAAATGCCTTAACTATGTAATAAAAACAACATAAATATGTGATAAATATAAATATATAATTATATTTATATAATAAATTTATATTATAAATATATATTTAATTTCGAATATATAAATAAAAAGAATATTGAATTAAATAGCTAAATTATTATTTTTTGTTATATTGAATTTCTTATATTAGAATTCAAATATTAATTATATTTAAATATAATTTTAATTTGTTAATTTAAGATTTTTGTTATTCGATAAAAATAACTTTCCAATTATTGATATTATAAATCATATCTACCTTTATCCCATCTTTCCACTGAGATAATGTTATTCGGTTTATATCCCGTTTATATTTAACTTTATGCTATCTCGAGCAGATATCAAATGCATGATATGATAAGTTTTATCCTATCTTGAATTTTATTTTGACTGCCGATTTTATTTTGACTGCCAAACACAATCTAAATATATTACATTGGTATCAATTAGTCTAAAACCCTTCAATTGATCTAATTTAGTTATAAATCTTTTTCACCTTGGTATTAATTGAGATCATCCACCCAATTTAGGTTAAAAATGATCGACGTTGATATTGACTATCCTAAATGATAAGATTGATGTTAACATGGACAATTTTAATAAGCTTTGCAATTTTTTTAATAATTTTTCCCTTTTTTCCCCTTTTCTTTCCTTTGGCGAACATGAGTGAGTCCCACCCAAAAGCCAAAGAGAAGGAAAAAAAAATTCGAAAATTAAAAAAAAAAATATTTAAATTTATCCATGTAGGATCACCGGCATTCGCGTCAATAATTTTCCGCTTAAATTGGTCGATTTATGACTCAACGATACATATGTAAAATGTTTATGATTAAATTAGTTCAATCAAAATGTTTATAACTAAATTAATATTAATATAATAAATTTATGACTTTTTGGTACTTATCTCATTTGTAATCATGACTTTTCTTTTCTTTATTTGAGTTCCACATTTCGCGAAATGAGTCCCCACGCAACTGTACACATTTTGGCGAGTCCACATCATCCATTTACAAAGAATTTGAAATGCTTCAAGCCGTTGGATAGTCAAGCACGGAATTTCGTGTACATGAGATGT
This sequence comes from Eucalyptus guilfoylei, assembly GCA_016097605.1. Taxonomy (NCBI): domain Eukaryota; kingdom Viridiplantae; phylum Streptophyta; class Magnoliopsida; order Myrtales; family Myrtaceae; genus Eucalyptus; species Eucalyptus guilfoylei. The sequence goes on along the minus strand of CM027865.1, from coordinate 35,926,646 downwards.
TACGCGCTCGGAAGAATTCGAAATGGTTCGCAAGGGAATGAAAGTAAGAAAAGAAGAGTCCCCAAGGTTGACTTCTTCGATCACCTTGAGAAATTTCTCCGACGGTTCCAGGAAGTGGAGGGCGAGACGGGTCCGCGACGCCATCATTCCCGCCTCCACCCCCACAAGATCATCCTAGAAAAACGATAATCACTCCATAAGAAGTCAAGGAAAGAGACACTAAATAGGACAATATTCACGGGACCCACCCGCGACTCGCTTTTCCCCATTTCGAAACGGTGATGCGATCGGACGGTGAGCGAGTCCCCACCACCACTTCTCTCTGCTTGGTCCGACGATCGTGCGGCTCATCATCGCAGCTTCGTCGTTTCCGGATGGCAGAACGCTCTGGGGTGGTGGCATATCCGTGTCACGATCCGAAACGACGCAGATAAGATCATACGCGGATCGAAATTCGAAACTAAAATTAATTTACGAGACTCTCGGGACGTCGTGCGGTACTATAAACAAACAAACAAACGAAAAAAGAAATAGTACTCGTAAATATTACGTCGCCGCGCTTTTTTCCTGTTACCGACAGAATTAAAAAATAAACGGCGAATGAAAAAAAGAAAATGACACCACATACATACGGAAGCCGCCCTTCCCCGGCCGACCTCTTTCTAGTTGCAGGCCGGGTCCCCCCTCCTGCACGGACGGTCTCTTCATCTTCCTTTCTCATTCGCCCTCTCGCTTCCGTAATCGCGCGACGTGTCCTCTCTTCTGGAACGATGGCCAGCCACCGCCTCCTCCTCCTCCTCCTCGTCATCGTCCTCGTCTCCGTCCCCGCCGTCCGCTGCCGCTCCGTCCGGCTCTCCGATCAGGTCTCCGACGGCCTCGGCAAGCCGCTGGGCCGCGGGTCCCCGCTCCTTCTCCCGTCCTGGGCCGCCTCGTCCGACACCTGCGATGAGACCTACGGCTTCTTGCCCTGCACGACCACTTGGATCGGCAACTTGTTCCTGATTCTGGTCTACGGCTACTTGATGTACACGGCCGCGACGTGTCTCTCGGGCGGCAGCGAGATGTTGCTGGAGATTCTGGGGCCGGGGATCATCGGTGGGCTCGTGTTGCCCATCCTCGGGGCGTTGCCCGACGCCTTGCTCATTCTCGGTGAGTTTTGTTGTCCGTTTCGCATTTGCTGGATGACCTGTGTTTGTGGGCGTGGTTCCTAAGAAACTTTGAGAAAACGAAGCGATAACATTGCATTACAGAGTGCTCTGGTTGAGTGCTAAGCAGTAGAGTAGCTTATTGAGGACTCGGTTACGTTTCCCTTCTGAAAATTTCCTGTTTTGACGGTTCACTGAATCTGAACTATTGCTGTTGCTTTTATGTGCTTGCTTTTAGTCGTAAGCTATTTTACCTGATGCAGTTAGAGTATTACTGGAATCTGGAATTAGTTGAGTTGTTTCAGCCGAAGATGTGTATGTGATTGTCTTACTACTGAAGTAGCATCTCGATTTCCTGTATTTGCCTGGACCCTAATGCACTTCCACTACCGTAGTCAGATTATCTATAATCTGAAGGACGCCGCCAAGGTAGATTTGCTTTTTACCGGCTATAATGGGACTAGTGATGTTCAGTTCTGCAAGTGCTCTGCTTTTCGGGTCAGGATCCCTGATGGGAAACAGATTCGCACATTTGAAATATGGAGAGATCTGTTCCTGTGGATTGTGACGATATCAAGCTAAATAGATTCAAGTGGCAGATGCTCGGTTGAGCAATGGAATATAGGAAGGCTCTTCTATTTCCCAGTCATGAGTGATAGTGCAGTCCTTTGGTCTTTGTTGCAGAGCTTTATGTCATTACCTCCTCCTGTAGTAAATACTCTTGTGCGGATTACTTTCATAATTCTTTGCCTCAGTCGCATTTCTGTCATTGGCCAGTTTGTCTGGTTGATTGCTTTCTAACATTCTGAACACTGGGCACTTTTTTTCTGGGATCAGTTCTAATTATCTTGTCTTTTCTAAACAATAACGTAATAATTCTTACTCTGTTACCCAGTATGGAAAATTTCACCACTTCTGTGTGTATAAATGAGGGTTCCTCCTGTTTCTGATGAACGATGATGCATTTTTCATTTTAGGATTGTAATGAAGATCTTGATGAATGCTTTTCTTTATTGTTTTCTGCAGTATCTGGACTGTCTGGAAGCACAGAAACTGCACAAAGTCAAGTCTCCATTGGAATGGGCTTGCTCGCGGGTTCAACTGTGATGCTTCTAACTGTCATATGGGGTTCATGTGTTCTTGTTGGCAAGTGTGACCTGAGTGCTTCAGATTCAACTGCAGAGGATAAAAAGGATACAAAAGGGTTTAGTTTGACAGGTTTACCTTTTGCAGGCATTTCTCAATTATTTATGCTTATTAGAGGCTCTCACTGTAAGATCTTAAAATTTTCTTTTGATGTGTGTATATGAATGCCTTATATATGTTTGCCTAATCTACTCTCCACCAAGTTTAGCTGCTCACCCTTAAAGATGTTGCTTTAGGGAGGTAAAAATCTCCAATTTCCAGTCCTCCCCCTCGGGGATAGAGGTTTTATTTGGCTGGGAATAACTTTTGAGCTTCTATTGCGAGTGGTCATTGCCCGGTAGCAACAATATTCCCTCAAGCTGGGAACCTCATCTAATTAAAGCTTAGATTGAATCATGCAGAAGGCAGCCTTTATCGTGAATGAATTATAGCTTTGCAGTAATGGTAGTTATGGTTAAGGAAGGTATGCTCTTGTATGGCTAAATAAGGTTTCAGTGTAGGAAGCAGGATATGTAGGCAAGGTGCCTAACTGGCTTTAGAAATTTCGAAGTGCTTTACTTTTTCAATTAGTATAAGTTGGTCTTACTCTGCTGGCAAGCTAAAGGTTCTGTGGCCTCCTTAAATCTCTTTGACCCTGCTCTACTGAGCTGAAGCATAGAAGTTGTGACTTTGATTTCTAGAGACTGCTCAACCCCTCCTATTTCTTAATTTGCATTGTATCTCTACCAGTCTTAAATGGCTCATCATTTCCAGTACATGATAGACACAACACTTTCAGGTTCTGGTATTACCATCGATAACTTAACAAGAAGGGCAGCATGGATCATGGTTATCTCAGTTATTCCATTCCTTGTTATTCAACTTCTTCAACTTCTCAATTCAACATCAGGAAGGCATGTGGCAGTCTTGATAGCACTGATCTTGTCTGTGGTTCTACTTCTCTCTTACTGCCTATATCAGGTATGTTATTCTGAGTACTTGTTCTTAACTGTACTCTGCAACTCTGCCTTTTGTCATGCATTTTGAGTATATGTAGCAATTGCAGAAGTACGGGTGAGGTGTGCTTTATGTTGCCATGAATATAGTAAGGCTGTTTAGCATGAAAACTTTAAGGCCGTGACCTCCATGTATGGCGGCTGGCACCCATCAATTGGTTTAACTGAGTAGAAAGCAACCCTGCCCTCATGAACTGCTGTCCTAACAGCGAGATGGGGATGCTGTTCTTGTGGACTTATCTTTTTCTTTCTTTGCTCTGATAATTGTGTGTACACACATTTCTGCATGAGTCCATGAGCAAGCAAGCTTAAGAAAAGTATCTTCGCGTGGGTTTTTGTATGATATGAGCTGAAAAAAAACATCCTGTATTCTGACTTTATAAGGTTGGCAGGTGTTCCAGCGTCAGATCCAAGTGAGGAGACTGAAGTACTGGGAGAAGAGGCGTGTTATATTTGGATTCTTAAGACATGTAAAAAAGCGTGCCATTGGAAGGCTTATGAAGCATGATGGTGAAGTTGACACAGAAATTGTGGATAAGTTAGTACTGGTGCTAAGTTAAATTCTTTAGTTTTGCTTTACTGTTTAGGTGGCTCACCCATTTCTTTGACAGGATATTCAAAACCATTGACACGGATAATGATGACCATCTCACTGCTAGCGAACTAAAAGCATTTGTAATAGGAATCCGTTTTGAAGAGATAGATCTGGATGCGAGTGATGCTGTAGATAAAATCATGGCAGCATTTGATACCTCTCGCGATAATCGTCTTTCAAAGGAGGAGTTTGGAAAGGGTATCAAAGAATGGGTAAAGAAGGCGGTACGTTCAGGAAAAGGTTCCAGTCTCAAAAATGTTGTTGACACAATGAAGATTATTGATCACGCCGGCCATGTAAGTGACATGAGCAAGTTCCCATGTTCTTTAGAAAATCACTAGCTTAGTTTGTTTGGATATTTTGAAGGTCCACAAACCCTTCTGTGATTCCCTTGTGCAGCAAGCAAAAAAAGAGCACGAGCAATTGTTAGTGGGGGAACAAAGCGATGCGGCTGTTGAGATTGTTGAAAATGTTAAAATGACCTCCTTAAAAGCAGTGGGGTTGTTAATTCTTGGAACAGCCATAGCAGCAGCGTTTGCTGATCCCTTGGTAGATGCGGTCGACAATTTCTCAGACGCCACCGGTATCCCCACTTTCTTCATTTCGTTTATTGTACTGCCCTTGGCTACCAACTCCAGTGAAGCAGTGTCGGCAATAATCTTTGCTAGTCGTAAAAAGCAGGAGACAGCATCACTGACATTCTCTGAGGTGCGCCTTTGACTTATTTGTATTCACCTTGACTTGGTTATTTGAATCTGGTGCAACTATCCCATAGATATCATCGAACCTAAGATTTCTTTGCGGCATGGACATTGGAATATGATTAATCTCGTCATCAGCCATTCCATCGTTGCTTTTTTGTTTTATTTAATTAGTAAGTTGTTTGTCTTGTGTTCAACAAGAATGACGATATGCTCAGTGAGTGACATCCTATCTCTTTTCGTACCTTGTGCAGTTATATGGGGCAGTGACCATGAACAATTTGCTTTGCTTAGCAGTTTTCTTGGCTCTTGTCTACATCAGAGGACTAACATGGGACTTCGCAGCGGAAGTGGTTGTTATTCTTATTGTTTGCATTGTGATGGGAATATTTGCCAGCTTCCGCACCACCTTTCCTGTGTGGACATCATCAGTAGCCTTCATACTTTATCCTTTCTCCTTGGCACTGGTGTACGTTCTCGACTATGTCGTGGGTTGGTCGTAGATTTGTTCTCAGGGTACCTCATGGGGTTGCCACAGCCTTCTGTCACACTCCCTATTTGACTCTATTATGTTCATCTTTTGGAGTAAGATTGCATCCGGATTTATTCCGTAGCTGTATTAATATGAGAAGCAGTGTTTTGTGGTGAAAGGATTAAGAATTTTGCCATGCTGGTGAGATGTGGAATGAAACATTCTGTTTGCGGAATTACATTGTGATGCCGCCTCTTCTTATTCATTCTTATGGATTCATATGCTTGAGTGGAACTGTCCGTTCAACATGCTCGAGTGGAACTGCCTGCCTCCTCTTATTCCCTCACCTGTTAGGGTGTATGCAGAGCTGATGTAGATGAGTGTGTTGATGTTGGATATTGTGACCTCGCCATTCCAGGAATAAGAGGAGGACAATCACGATCGCCGTGCAATCAAGTGCATGATTTATCATCCATCAGTCAAACCAATTGGCAGAAATAACCCAAGAGAATCAACATCTCTCATCGTCAAATGTAACATCCTAACAAACATATCTACTATCCAATCCCTTTTCTCCTTTTCTCCACCTCACTTTTCAAGTCAGTACGCTCATTTTAGTCTCTTATGGAACTATGTGGAGCCATCTTGAAATTTAGGGAAAATAAAGGTATTTTTTTTCCGAGCTTGCCACTCTAATAAGTTAGATGGCTCTTTATGACTTCGTCTTGGCCACCCATCTCTACAGCTTCAAGTCAAGATCAACGCTTCCATCTGCAACACCATTGCAAAAAGTAGTCGTGCTTGCAGCTCCTTCATCAGAATGCTTCTTTGCCGGAGGGAGGAAGCTGTAGTAGTCGTAATTCCCTCGCTGATTCACCCATCTTGGTCCCTTTTGAAATTTTGAATTTTGCGCACGACCCTTTTCACAGATGTAGCTAATCAAATCAGATTTAGAACCACGAGGACAACCATGCGAACCATAAGGCTTGTTAAAATATTTAATCTCACCTGACAGCTTGGTCTCTCATTATCGGGAGGTTCACAATTGGCAAAGGCTACAGAAGCAAATGGCTGGTTGCTCTTGGTAGTCGGCCACGTTGATGGCAAAGTAGGAAGGCCTAATGTGAGGAAGTCATTGCTGAAAACTCCATTTTGTTTCCTGCTTTGAATTGATTTCGCATTGGAAGCTGAAGCTTGAAATGAAGAATACCTGCAACAATTTCAAGTACATATAAAGGAAGCACGACGCTTGATGCTTTGGTGAAAACAAAATGAAAATGTACCTATAACTCCCGGTCCCTGGTTCATAAATCAACTCAGCTCTATAGTCAGATGAAGCCGAGTCGTCTGACCTCTGGGGAGTATTGGCAGATGTAAGAAGCTTTAAGTGGACCGGAAATGCAGGGAGCTTTTCTGAAGAGAACGGACATGACGGCTTCAAGCCACCTATCTACACAGCAGGTCAATAAAATATATAGCGATTTCCAAGTCCAATTTATGTAGTGCATGAAATCAAGACGAATTCTCAATTGTTTCCCAAACACTACCAGTCAAGAAACATGTAATATATGTACGTGTGTATCACAATCACAAAGGCTAGACTCATGTGGATATCCTCGTCACCGACTGCTGAAGAAAAACTTGCTAGTCCTGAAAAACCATGAATTTTGTGTAGATGAGGGTGTTCACTAAAGGAAAGCCTAGAATTATCCAGATTTCGACATACCTTCTCTTCCTCCTGCCGGATGGGAGCACAATTGCCATGATAGCTTAGGTTTGAAGGGGGCTCTGTCTGAGAATTTAGTACGAATGATGATGAAGTTGTCGATGCATTCACCTGTAGCATTCCCACTACGTTAAAGTTCTTATACAATATTTCAACACAAAGGAGAAAAATGACCAGAGGAAACTTAGTAAATCAGAAGTCACAAACTGAAATTTCCACCGACAACAAGCCATTGCCTTACCGTGGAAGAAGGTGGTGAATCATACTGAGGTAAACCTGACAAAGGCCAAAGATAGTCAGATTCACTAGGCAGAAGTAATTTCGAGCAGAAAGTGAATCGAGCGTCTATCCTAAGACCATCCTCGGCAATATGCTCACAAGAATTCCACACTTCACGATCGTTCCGGTTTGAATATGCTGTACCGTGCTGACTAGTATTCTCAAGCCCATCATACTTTAAGGTGCTTGCCAATAGAACAGTGCCTTTAGCTAGGACTGACGCGGCTCGACGTCCGTGTTCAATTCTCTCCCTCTCTCTCTCTCTCTAAACCCTCTCTGAATCTCTTCCGTTCGTGATCTCTACCAACTCCGATTGCCAGTCGTTCTTGTTTTCGCTCGCCTCACCTTGTTCATTAGTCGTGACATTCTGTCTTTGGTTGAAAGTCCCAAAAGATTGCAGATTGCCAGATCGCAAATTGCATGGCGCAACCCCCACCACCCCCGCATGTCTCCCACCTCATCGCCCCGAGCTAGCCTCCATTCCCTCACCCTGGCAATGCAGGTGGCAGCGCCGGCGGCAGCTGCCAGCCTTCATGGGTCGAGAGTTCCTTGAGTTCTCGTCCACGAGGCGCAGGGCCCACCAGAGGTTGGCTAGCGACTTGATCGCCTTCCTCGAGGCCGGGGAGTACCGGAATTCAGTCCGCCCCGACGGCGGCTACGGCAGCTTCGACTACCTGGACGACAAGCAGCTCATGTCCATGTTCTCAGAAGACGTGAGCACGACCGTCACGGTCGCGCTGCCGCCCTGGGCCTCCTCCTCCTCCGGCCCATCCAAGCCATCGGATCAGAACAGCAACAACGAAGAGATCAAGCCAGCCCCGGCAAATGCGGACCCCGTGATGCGACGGCAACCACCTAAAACTGAACCTGGAACGTTGGAGGCGGATGGTTCGTGCAAGGCAGAGTCGGATGCGGGCAAGGCCGCTCAAACTTCCTCCAATGCCGATGCCATTATCGACCCGAAACGGGTTAAGAGCTAAGACGAAACGATGAAAAACATCCATTGAGACGTAACGGTTATATATATCCATGAGATGGAAAGATTAAATTTTTTGTCTTGAACACCATGTGAAATATTAGCAAATGTCAGGATTTTGGCAAATCGGCAATCTGCTCAACGGTCGAGGGTGAGGAAATTGCAGTACACTTCGGAGCTGGAATGGAGCGTAACCACATTGCAGGTACGCCATTAAATCTTTTCTGCATCTCACCCTACTTATTCACGACAACTTGGGAGACCGAGAACTTAATTGTGCACGCGAGCATCGATGCCATGAGCTGCTGTGTTGTTTTTCGAGTTACAGTAAACGTAGGAGCTACAACGTATGTGCAAAGCGAAGTATCGGCGTTGTCGCCCCGAGTCGCGTTCCTGGATCATCAACGCTTGATTTTGAACGTGGACAATTGCGCTCTCAAGCAACGGATCACCGCCTTGGCTCAAGACAAGATTTTCAAAGACGGTAAGCAACTCCGACCTCCGACCTTTCATTACACTTGCAGATTCATACGCTTCATGCATGAGCACGCCATATGGATCGAACGGTGTGCGCTTATCCTCATCATATTCAATGTCGAGCACTTTTGCTTTTGGACAGAAACATATGTTGAGATAATAATTAAAAAAAAAGGTGGGTTATATTGCATATCTTTTATCTGTCAGCTCATCAAGAAGCACCGAAGAAGGAAAAACAGAGATTGAGGCGGGTGTATCAGCAGCAAAGTGTCAAGAAGACGGCCGACGTGACGCCTACCACCAATCCATCTTCGCCGCCACGAGATCCACCGGAGACATCCGACAACAACGGATCGAAGGATAAGGACCAAATCCTCGACCATGAAAATTGAAAATGGGAAAGGAGGGTCCCCTCTATTTGGGCCATCCCAATCGCACGGTGCGGGTTCCTATCCTCCCCCCATAAAAAAGAGAGAAATTCAAAAGGCAAAGCCCTTTTCTTTCAATTTTCCCCCTTGAGCAATCATTTATTATACTTGTTCTCTAGCCCTTTTGATTTTTCAGACTTTGGGTTCAAATCTTGGACATCAATGGGTAAATATTGTAGCAAAAGAGCGACTACTTGTAATGAAATTATTGTGAACGTCTATGTTAATTATGTTCCAAATCTATACATTAGCGGATCAAAGGATTCATTAATTCAAATAGATATGTATGCTGGAGGTATCTATTAGCACGACTACTCTCATGTGAAGCGGATTTCTCACGGAAGACAACGCGAATGTGACTGCATCAACCTAATAGTTGTGAATTGGGTGGAATAAATGGGAGAACCGACAAAATGACCAAGAGGAATGTGACATTTCGAATTTTTTGACTTATGTTCTGACAATATGTCAATGTTGGCCATATATTTGTTTTCAAAAGTTTAAACATATCTATGACATATATTCACATACATCAAGCATATCTATTACATTATTGTTGCTCCGACTATGGTCCTTTTTGTACTGTATTGGACTCTACTTCGTACCACGAAGAAATAAGTGCAAAATTTGTGCATGAATGAGCCCATGATACACGTTCGCTATATGGGCTAGGAGTTGGCCCAGATTGACTGTGCGATAATCCAGCTTAGGCCCGTTACGTTGAGCTCCATAATCCAGCTTGGCTATTCTAATTTTAGGCATATACCCAAAAGTGGCAATTTTATGAACGGCCGTACTTTTCATTATCTATCCCAGTCAGAAAAATGGTTGGTGGAGATATTCCCGACCCAAGATGGAAGAAAATCTCGACTCTTGATGGAAATGTCTAACTCTTACATCTAATCAAACCACTCTTGGTTGTCCGTCCTTGGTTGGATACGGTGTGATATTAGATGGGATAGGATTGGATATACCAATGTCCATCTTGTCTAGTGATTAAATTTGATACGATAGTTGGAAATAAAGATGAATAGTGGAAACTATTGGGGTAATCCATGGACTTATTTGATTCAATATGGAACAGGATTCCTCAAGGAATAGGATTCCGAATCCCCTGTATTTCATGTTCGGATAAGAAAAGGACGTGGAGATGAATTCCGCGAGGGAATTGGATTACTTTGCTTCACCATCAGGATTCCATGTTCCCCCCTATAACAACAAAGCCAGCCAACTCCACCACGGATGGCTGTCGCCATCGATTACCGCAGGTCGCCGGTCGCCGGCAGCCGCAACCAGCATCGATCGCCGGCCTTCTGCCATCACGGTAACAATTCTTTAACAAACCCGAAGTTATCTCATCATGCAACCGATGGGGAGCGTGCGAACCGTGGCTGGTGGCACCTAGAATATTAGGATGGGATATAAAGCAAACCCATCGAACTGGTACTCCAGAGGCTGGTCCTCCTAGGCCCGCGATGCAAATGGAGCCCGATATTTACGAGCATTTTTTGCGCTGTAGAAGAAAGTTTGGTGGGGAGTAGTCAAGGGAATTTGGAAAGTAGGTTGCGAATTTGGAATTTTGTCGCCGCGAGCCGTTTCGGCCGGTTCTTTTCAACGCCCTGCCGGGGCGGTTAGCCCGTCATGCATGGGCCAGTCGCGCACCGGCAGTTAGTAAATATGGCCATATCTCCAGCGCCCCCCGTCCCCCGCGACGCTTTTTTCTCTCTTCGACCCGCGTGTCCTGCGCCCTGCGACCCACGTGTTGTAAATATAATCGGAGAATGAAATACCGATTACGGTCAAATTGATTTGGTCCGTCCTTGATTAGTCTAGAGAATAGGAAAATTATAATCATTATATATATATTTTCCTTTTCTCTTCTTTTCCTTCGTATTATAAAGGAATCTTGTACACATTATAGAACAATACAATACAACACAATATCTCTATTACTTTCTCTCTCAAATTTTACCATGATATCAGAGCCATTTTTATTGGCCTAGCTTCCGCAATTTTAGAATAGCCCTAGTCTCTTTTTCGAGTTGTTGTGAATTTCCATCTTGCAAGTAAACAGATTCGCAACCCCGATATTCCTGATTGCCTGTTGCAAAATTGGAACTTACAGATCGGATCGAACTTTTCTGAGACAGCAGGGTAAATAATTGCTTGCAAACATATACCAGCATGAGACCGTCAGCTTTTTAGTTGTCGATGGAAGCAACAATATTGTCGGCAGCATTTGATATGAAGCTACCAACAGATCCAGCAGCATATCCAGCTAAGCATGTTACCCCGAGTTGTTAAAATTTTGAACAATCCCCCTTTCTTCTTCTAATAACACGATACAGGAAATCCACTGAATGCTCAAATGTCGAGAACATCACCATTGAAACTGCCTAGGGACAAAATTAAGAGAGGATCAACATGCAATAGCACCAGGTTTCTTGCACACAATGGTTCAACAACTTGGTGTGAGTTTCCATACTTTATTGTGAACACAATATGGACTATAACCATTCAGAAGTAAAAGATGCAGGCATAACATGAGGACAAACCAAACACCTATAGACCAGCTCTCCCACCTAACAGAGTTAGGGATTAAGTTTTTAATGTCACTTAGAAAGAGGATGGTCTGCTCTCCCATGAAACAACTTCTGTTCATCTAAGCATCTTTTAGATGCAATATTCAATATGAGAAAGCTGACCAACTCTATAGCCCAAGAATGAATGAAAAGATTACACGGAAGATTTTGACCAAAGCAGTAGAAGCCCTCTGTAAAATCTGAAAGCAAGAAAAGCATTAGAATGCCGCTTCTACCTCTAACACAAGTAAATAATACTAAGGCCACAAAAAATTACCCTAAAAAGCCCTTTTGATGCATATACTTTAGGGAAGCCATCAACCAAGTCTTTTGAAAAATGGGACTATGCTTGAACCCAGATTTTAACGGCTTCAAAAGGGCAAAGTGCCACATTTGTAAATGCTTCCACAGAAGCACTGCTGAGAACAAAAAATCAAGCTCCTATTGCTGCCAACCAAGGCATTGGAGTAAACCCATTTGAAGTACTCGTAGAAACTAAATCTGCACCCACCTTGAGCACCATATCCAAAGAACTTGGTAGCCCAACCTCTCCAAAGGACAAAAGGGCCTTGCTCTCTCAATATAGTAGTGAAACATGAATAGATGCTGTTATACTTGATTGGATGTACCTACAAGATAACAAGGATTCACATATAAAAAACTTCTAAGTGAAACAAATCTTTGCAGAAATATTAAATACATGCAACAAGTCTTTGCAGAAATATTAAATACATGCAGCAAGTCTTTGCAGAAATATTAAATACATGCCAAAGGAGGACAATCATGAATAAAGCCACACTGCAAAAGCATCCAATTCGAGTCGAAAATTGGACTTTCCACATTCGGTTGAATTTGGCCATATTAGCAGTTCCATGTCAAACGGCCACCAGAACAATATGTAAACAAGTCATATAAGGAATCTCATAAACTCATCCAATTATAGTTCAATCATTGTGGGAACACATATCAAGAGTCCACAAAAGCACCACATCTTTTATTCAATCTATCAAGTCCATGTCATCAATAAAACTAGTACTGAAGTGAAAAATGATTTGGGGTGTTACCTCTGATACACTGATGAGGAAACCAATTGAGCGACTCGATTTATTCATTGAGTTCAACTAAAGAAAAGAACATGTTCCTCCAATGCATAAAATTTACACTACAGCATTGAAGAAGAAGAATGCCAACAAAAGCACTACATCCATTTCACTATGACCCAACAATATAAATAAAGCTAGAACTAAACGAACAAACAAAGGAGAGAGAGCCGCTGGGGGGCGGGGGACCTCTGCTGGAGCAAGTAGGATTGCCACCTTGAACTGCGAGTAGAAAGCAAAAATCAGGGTAAAAAAGAATCAGGCAGCTTATGTAGACCACGTAATAGAGGAAATTGAAACTTGTTGGACATAGTCACATACATCACCACAGCCATTGCCATACAATCTTATCCACCAGCTAAAGCAACCACCTCATTCGAACAAGAACAAAGTGGAAAAGGTATTTTACATTGAAATGCCTAATTGCGAGCAGACAGTAGGCTCAACTAGCTTATTGTGCTTCTTTAGTACTATAAGCAAAGAGCCAAAAAAATTTAATTAAGTAGGACAAATTTATTGACAAGATCATTCAACTTAAATACACAAATTCAGCTAGCTTCAACCATTAATGCCCACAGTCAAGACATTAGCTCATCCGACCATCAGGAAGTTCAGACACAGTTATGAATTTGAACACCAAATTTCTTTGAATACAGAAATTAAACGATGTTGAAGAGCATGATAATTCTACATTCATAATCTTAAGATCAAGGACTTCGCTCAATGCGAATTAAGCCCAATTGTTGTTCATACAACAATTTGATTCTACATGACTTCACCGTCCTTTAATATTCTCGTTGCCGAAAGACCAAATTGACAAAACAATTGAAAATTTCCTCTTCTCACAACAAAATGTATCTTTAGCATGAACCAAATGAAAGATCTAACGATCTTTTCAATGCGAGTGCACTCCGAAGACACGTTAAAAACTACATAATCTTTGGATAATAAATAAATCGAAATACAAGAGTTTCTTAAGCATTGTCATTTTGCGCCGCAGCTCTCTAAACATCACCCATAGAACACAAACCCAATCCCTAAGAAGCTACTCCCTCATCCATTCTTAAGCATTGAATAAGCAATCTCGACCCAATTCACAATTCACTCATTTTAATTTTTGTAGTCAAGTGAGCAATTGGCTCAGCCTTGGCAGCCATTTCCATGTAGCGAAGGCGTAGAAACGCAAATAGGAGATCAGAATCGAATGTAGAAGGAACCTGATCGCTCGTCTTAATGTTGCTTTCACATCAATCATCAACTCATTAGAGCACCACTTCCAACCACATTTCCATAAACAAAGCATGAGGAAGAGAATCGAAACAAAATTAGATGGCGAAAAACTAAAATGCAGATAGATTTATGACGCAATCATAGAAGTCCACAACTTCTCAACGACATTCTGGAAGAATCGAACAAAAATTCAGATCGCACACACGTGGAAACGAACCTTCCCCTTCGTCCGCGGCTCCAACACGTACACGGTCGACATCTTCTTCTATCCAAATTCTACAGGGAATCTGGATGCAGAGAACTCTACGAAGACGAATCTCTGATTTTGGAGAATCCTCCCCGACTGCAATGTTCGAGGTTTTCTATAGCTCGGTTGAGGAAGAAGAACACCCAAACAACGTCGTCAGCCGCTGGTACCCGAAATGTTCCCAGCTGACAAGATCGTGAATAGGGTGAGGCGTGATGACAAGCTCGTCGGAGGGACGCAATTGGACGGAGGCCCAGAAGTTGCCGAGAATAAAAGAGATGGTGCGGCCATAGTAAAAGTCGCTAGGGTTCCCCAAAATCGGCGCAATGAGGCTCCGGAGGCGACGGTGGAGGCGAAAGGGGCGCAGGACCCAGCAGCTGCAAACAAGTGGGGCTCTTGGGGGAGGTGACATGCCAGAGTTAGATCTGAGTAGGGGTGGCAAATGGGTGGGTCGGGTTGGGTATGGGTCGGGTCGAAAATAGGTCGACCCATATCTGACCCATTTAACCCGTTTTGATCCATATTTCTGTAGTGTAAATCTAGTGACCCATACTCGACCCGACCTGACCCGACCCGTACTCGACCCATACCCGACCCATACCCTACCCGACCCGACCAGTACTCGACCCATACCCGACCCGTATTACTAAAACTTATTAATATTCTAGGAAAACCCACTTCTATTATATGCTAATTGGATTAAAACTTCAAATTAAATTAAAAATAGTAAATAAAATTAAAAAAAAGTTAAAAAAACCTATACATTGAAATATTTATAAAAAATTAGACTATGCACATGCTTCTCTTATTTGAAGTGAACATACCATTGAATAGCTAAAAACGTAACATGAAATTTTTTTAACTAAACCTAAAAAAACTCATTTTTATGATTTTTTTATAAAAAAAGGTATTGTTAAAACATTTTTATGCAATACAATTTTTTTAACAATTTTTATGCAATACAAATTTAATGGAAAATTTTTATAATTCTTTTTAAAAAAATCGAATTTTTAATTATTTATTTAAAATATACTTTTTAATTTTTAATAATTATTTTTTCCTTTTCTCTTTTCTTTTTTCTTCTTCTTCGGCCAGCTGCCGACCACGACGATGACTGGCGACCAGCGATAGGCGAGATCGAGCTCGCCGGCGTTGGGCGAGGGTTAATCTCGCCGATCTGGCAAGGCTGAGGCCCCGCCCGACGCCGGCAAGCTCGAGTCTTGCCAGATCCAACGAGGCTCGATGTAAGGACCCGGGCCCCACTGTGTAATATTGTCCGCTTTGGACACGGAGTCCTCACAACTTTAAAACGCGTTACACAGATTAGAGGAACCAAAGCCTTTATAAACTAGCCCAATACTCCCCCCTAAGTGATGTGGGACTAGAGAAGCCTTTATAAATTAGCCCAAGACTCTCCCTTAAGTGATGTGGGACTAGAGAAAGACCCCTTCTCCTTCCCTGCACACGTCTGGGGACCGAGGCGGGAACGCACTGCCATCCCTCCTCCCCGCGCACCGTCGCTTGGGCTGCCACACTCTCCACTCCTTAGGAGCACATTGTCCTCGATGTGGCCCCAGACGCGGTCGAGAGTCGACTCTGATACCATTTATAAGGGACTCGGGCCCCATTGTGTAATATTGTCCGCTTTGAACACTGAGTTTTCACGGTTTTAAAATACATTACACAGATTAGAGGGACCCAAGTCTTTATAAACTAGCCCAGGACCTAAGCGATGTGGGACTAGAGAAGGACCCCTTCCTCTTCCCTGCACACGTCTGGGGACCAAGGCACCATCCCTCCTCCTCGCGCACCGTCGCTTGGGCTGTCACACTCATTTGTAACGACCCGAGCCCCACTGTGTAATATTGTTTACTTTGGACACTGAGTCCTCACGGCTTTAAAACGCGTTGTCTGAGATAGATGCACAGTCCTCATCCCAGCCCCATATTGTCCACTGCTTTAAAATGCGTTGTCTGGGATAGATGCACAGTCCTCATGCCAGCCCAAGATTGTCCGCTTTGGAGGCATGCACGCAGCAACCTTCTCCCTCACGGGTTTGTTTTCAGCACAGCGGAAGCGTACGTGAAACGCGTTACACAGATTAGAGGGACTCAAGCCCTTATAAACTAACCCAAGACTCCCCCCTAAGCGATGTGAGACTAGAGAGGGACCCTTTCCCCTTCCCTGTGCACATTCGGGGACCAAGGCGCGAACGCATCGCCATCCCTCCTCCCCACACACCGTCGCTTGGGATGTCACACTCTCCACCCCTTAGGAGGACAACGTCCTCATTGTGGCCCCACACGCGGTCGGGAGTCGGCTTTGATACCATTTGTAAGGACCCGGGCCCCACTGTGTAATATTGTCCGCTTTGGACACTGAGTCCTCACGGCTTTAAAACGCGTTGCACAGATTAGAGGGACCCAAGCCTTTATAAACTAGCCTAGGACTCCCCCCCTAAGCGATGTGGGACTAGAGAAGGACCCCTTCCCTTTCCCTGCGCACGTCCGGAGACCGAGGCGCGGACGCACCGCCATCCCTCCTCCCCGCACACCGTCGCTTGGGCTGTCATACTTGAGCCTCGCCAGTCGTCGGTGAAGCCAAGCCTCGCCAGATCTGGGGAGACTCGAGCTAGCCGGCGTCAGGCGGGGCTTAATCTCGCCGATCTGGCGAGGCCGAGGCCCTACCCGATGTCGGCGAGCTCGAGTCTCGCCAATTGTTAGTGACCTGTAGGCGAGCTCGAGCCTCGCCTGGCTTGTCGCCAGCCGGCCGTCTCCCTGCCGGCCGCCGTTTAAGGAAGGAAGAAAAAGAAAGAAAAAAAAAATTGAAACGTGAAAAATAATTATAATTTCGATTTTTTATATAAAAAATATTTTTATAAAGTTAAAAAAGCCATGGGTTTAAATTTTAAAGTGGGTTTCCTAATAACCCATTTAGACTCATTTCTTTTTGTGTTTTACTTTCTTAGACCCATTTCTGACCCATATTTTACTTTCACTTAACTCATTTCTGACCCATATTTAACTTTCACTTGACCCATATATGATCCATTTAACTAAAAATGGGTCATAAAATGGGTTTATGATTCATTTTGCCAGCTCTAGATCTGAGCAACAGTAGCGACCGCCGGTGGCTTTGGGGGAGGGGGAGGCGGAGGTGGAGGCAGAGACGGAGGCGAAGGCGTGCTGGAGAAAGAGAGAAGGCGCCATTGTTTCTCTTCTTGATGAAGGAAAAGGCCAATATGATAGGGGTTGGGTGCACCGTGATTAATGAACGCTGTGAGTAATGAATGGGTAACTAGGTTAGGTCCACCGTGATTAATGAATGGGTAACTGGGTTAGGTGCACCTCTCGTCCTGTGTGAAGTAATGAGGCTAGTGTCCTCCCTCCCTCTTGAATGAAGAAGTCGTGGGGCCCCTTTCCCGCGTATGCCCCCGAAAATGCTACTAGTACCAGGTGAACTCATATTGGCCAAAGTGGAAGAGAAGGAAATGGTAGAGAGATTCGGCATGGTGCTCACTGAACCTCTGTAATATCTAACAAGTCGAGTCTTATGTCGGTCATATAGAACACCAACACATAGAAAAAGGAATCTTTCGTTGCATGGCCTCTGAAGCTTCTGCGAATATATTTCCGTATGAGTTTTAACAAGAGGAATCAAAAACAGCTCTTTGCCTTCCTGCTTCAAAAAAGGAGGTGGGGAGAACCATCGGTTGGATGGATGGGGGAGATACTAAGAAAGACAATATAAAGATGTGGGAGAAAACCTCCATATATCCATATAGGACAAATGAGGAGAGAGTGTTTTAGGCAGCAACTTAAATTCAAGCATTAATTATTAGGTCTTCTCTGTCCTTTTTCACCCAGCTGACAGAAGAAGAAAGAGAGAAAAGAAAAAAGCCCCACATTTTAGACTTTTCAAATTTCCAAGTCAGTCAACCACTGGGGTTCGTCCCAGTGACCACCCTTCCAACTTGGAAGAGGGAGGTGAGGGGTTCAAATCCCCACCTTCTCAGGAGGGATTGGGGTGGGGACGATTTCATTTCAGGAGTGGGTTTCGACTCCCACGCCTTGTAAGGAGGCAAGACAAAAGTCTGAGAGTGAGTGTTAGAGTAGGATTAGAATAGGAACGACAAAAAAAAAAAAATTCCAAGTCAGTCCAAGTCAGCAGACACGCATCCACATCTTGGTGGAGCCACCTAAGTTCAAGCGCACCACATAGGACGATGACGTGGCAATTGTGCTTTTTCTCCCTCCAGCACAGACCGTCTCTTCATCTTCTTCCTCTTGCTCCTGTAGTCGCACAACGTATCCTCTCTCCCTCCCTCTCGCTTCTAGAGCAATGACCAACCACCGCCCTTCTGCCCTTCCTCTCCTTGTCCTCGTCATCTTCCTCATCTCTATCTCTTTCGTCCGGCTCTCCAATCCGATCTCCGACGGCCTCGGCAAGGCGCTCGGCCGCGGGTCCGTGCTCTATCTTCCGTCCTCGGCTGTCTCGTCTAACTCCTGCGATGAGACGTACGGCTTCATGCCCTGCACGGCCACTTGGATCGGCAACTTGTTCCTGATTTTGGTCTACGGCTACTTGATGTACAAGGCCGCGACGTGTCTCTTGGGCGGAAGCGAGATGTTGCTGGAGATTCTGGGGCCGGGGCTCATCGGTGGGCTCGTGTTGCCGATGCTCGGGGCGATACCCAACGCCTTGCTCATTCTTGGTGAGTTTTGTGGTCCGTTTCGCATTTGCTAGATGACCTGTGTTTTTGGGTGTGGTTCCTAAGAAACTCCGAGAAAATGAAGTGATAACATTGCATCAAAGAACGTTTTAGTTGGGTGTTGAGTAGTAGAGTAAGCTATGGTGGACCATGAAACACTGAAATTCTCCATCATGTCGGACACTTCGACACGTGTTCGACACTCTCGGACTCTCTCTGATACCTGTTCAACAAAGTGTCAGAAAATCCGACACCTAGTCAACTTTCTCAACACTTGAGTCGGAATTTCGACATATGAGTTTCTGACACATGATTCCGCTATCGAGGTCCATTTTAAAAATTTTCAATGAATGAAAAGTCAAAATATATATAAAACACAATAATAAAAATAATAAATGAAGAAAGAAGAAAAACCTAATATTCTCTTCTCTTTTGACTCTTACTTCCTACGATATACAATTCATCTCTTAAGTTTTTTTTGTCATCTTCCGACATATTTAACATGCGAGTCCAAAATGTGGATTGCTTGTTTTTTCTTCAAGTTTTATAAATTATTGGGATAGAATTGAATTTGTCAAATTGAAATAATGAATGATATTAATAAATGATGGATTAATGTTTTTAGTGTAAATTCATTTTAGGCTTATTTATTTATTTATTTATGAATTTGAATCAAATTAATTCGATTGAAATATACATGAAAATGATAATTTATTATGTATATATAAAAACATATATTTAATATCCAACGTATCTCAACATGTCGGAATTCTTTGTTTTTTTAGAAACGAGGTGTCAATTTATCGTGTCGTGTCGTGTCGCGTATTGCGTGTCGGTGCTACTTAAATGATGGATAGGAAATAGAGGATTCAGTTACGTTTCCCTTTCAAAAAATTTACCGTTTTGACGGTTCGCTGAATCTAAACTATTGCTGTTGCTTTTATGTGCTTGCATTTAGTTGTACGCTATTTTACCTGAACCAATTAGAGTATTACGGGAATATGGATTTAGTTGGGATGTCTCTGCCGATGATGTGTATGTAATTGTCTCACAACTGGCGTAGCATCTCGTCCGACCAAAAAAAAAAAAGAAAAAGAAAAAGAAAAGGTAGCATCTCGATTTCCTGTACCTGCCTGGATCCTAAGGCACTCCCACTAGAGTGTAATAAACCGAATCGAAAATTCGATTTTTTCGATTATGTTCTCATTCGCTTCAATAATATTAAAAATATAAAAAAAATTAGTCAATTCAGTTTTTACCTTTTTAGTTAATCAAACCAAATCTATAAAATTTAAAAATTTGTCCTTTTATTTAAAAAAAAATTATGTTTTTTATTTTCTTTATTTTTCTTCTTTTTTTTTGGCTAGTCCCCTACCATGGTGATGGCCAGTGACCAGCTAGAGACAAGCTAGGTTTTGCCTCACCTAATTAGGTGAGGCTGAGCTCGCCCAACTCCGACGAAGTCGGGCCTCGCTAGTCTAGCCACCGAGGTGGGGCTCGAGCCTCATCGAAGTTTGTAAGACGTCAAATCATAGATAATCTCACTACAATAGTGGAAATTAAGGGTATAAGTGGTTCAATTCAGTTCATTTTTTTCGAAAAAATTGAATCGAATCGATAAGGAAATTTATCGATCCGAACCGAAATCAAAATTACTGTTTTTTTCCCACCTCTTTCAATAAATTTTTTATTTAAAAATAAATAAATTATTTTTATTCTTTTATTCTTTTTCTTTCTTTTTCTTCTTCTTCTTCAGTGGCCGGTTGTCGGCCACGTCGGCTGCAGGCGATCGGCCAGAGAGGAGTTGGAGCCTTGCCACAGGCCAGCGAGGCTCCAGCTTGCCAGATTCCGGCGAGGTCAAGCCTCGCCACCGGTGAGCTTGAGCCTGCCAAATCCGGCGAGCTGGGCGAGGCTCGAGCCTCGCCGGAGGTCGCCAGAGCCTCGCCGACGTCTGGCGACCACTGGCAAGGCTCGCTGCCTGAAATATGGGACTAGTGGAGTTCAGTTCTTCAAGTGCTCTGCTTTTCGGGTCAGGATCCCAGATGGGAAAAAGATTCGCACATTTGAAATACGGAGAGATCTGTTCCTGGGGATTGTGACAATACCAAGTTAAATAGATTCAAGTGGCAGATGCTCGGTTGAGCAATGGAATATAGGAAGGCACTTCTATTTCCCAGTCATGAGTGATAGTGCAGTCCTTTGGTCTTTGTTGCATAGCTTTATGTCATTACCTCCTCCTGTAGTAAATACTCTTGTGCGGATTACTTTCATAATTCTTTGCCTCAGTTGCATTTCTGTCATTGGCCAGTTTGTCTGGTTGATTGCTTTCTAACATTCTGAACACTCGGCACTTTTTTTCTGGGATCAGTTCTAATTATCTTGTCTTTTCTAAACAATAACGTAATAATTCTTACTCTGTTACCCAGTATGGAAAATTTCACCACTTCTGTGTGTATAAATGAGGGTTCCTCCTGTTTCTGATGAACGATGATGCATTTTTCATTTTATGATTGTAATGAAGATCTTGATGAATGCTTTTCTTTATTGTTTTCTGCAGTATCTGGACTGTCTGGAAGCACAGAAACTGCACAAAGTCAAGTCTCCATTGGAATGGGCTTGCTCGCAGGTTCAACTGTGATGCTTCTAACTGTCATATGGGGTTCATGCGTTCTTGTTGGCAAGTGTGACCTGCAAAATTCAACTGCAGTGGATAAACTGGATACAAAAGGGTTTAGTTTGACAGGTTTACCTTTTGCAGGCATTTCTCAATTATTTATGCTTATTAGAGGCTCTCACAGTAAGATCTTAAGATTTTTCTTTTGATGTGTGTATATGAATGCCTTACATACGTTTGCCTAATCTACTCTCCACCAAGTTTAGCTGCTCACCCTTAAAGAAGTTGCTTTAGGGAGGTAAAAATCTCCAATTTCCAGTCCTCCCCCTCGGGAATGGAGGTTTTATTTGGCTGGGAATAACTTTTGAGCTTCTATTGCGAGTGGTCATTGCCCGGTGGCAACAATATTCCCTCAAGCTGGGAACCTCATCTAATTAAAGCTTAGATTGAATCATGCAGAAGGCAGCCTTTATTGTGAATGAATGATAGCTTTGCAGTAATGGTAGTTATGGTTAAGGAAGGTATGCTCTCGTATGGCTAAATAAGGTTTCAGTGTCAGAAGCAGGATACGTAGGCAAGGTGCCTAACTGGCTTTAGAAATTTCGAAGCGCTTTACTTTTTCAATTAGTATAAGTTGGTCTTACTCTGCTGGCAAGCTAAAGGTTCTGTGGCCTCCTTAAATCTCTTTGACCCTGCTCTACTGTGCTGAAGCATAGAAGTTGTGACTGTGATTTCTAGAGACTGCTCAACCCCTCCTATTTCTTAATTTGCATTGTTATCTCTACCAGTCTTAAATGGCTCATCATTTCCAGTACATGATAGACACAACACTTTCAGGTTCTGGTATTACCATTGATAACTTAACAAGAAGGGCAGCATGGATCATGGTTATCTCAGTTATTCCATTCCTTGTTATTCAACTTCTTCAACTTCTCAATTCAACATCAGGAAGGCATGTGGCAGTCTTGATAGCACTGAT
Source organism: Eucalyptus guilfoylei (assembly GCA_016097605.1). Lineage (NCBI taxonomy): Eukaryota > Viridiplantae > Streptophyta > Magnoliopsida > Myrtales > Myrtaceae > Eucalyptus > Eucalyptus guilfoylei. The sequence continues at coordinate 35,904,243 of CM027865.1, read as the reverse complement.
CTTGTCTGTGGTTCTACTTATCTCTTACTGCCTGTATCAGGTATGTTATTCTGAGTACTTGTTCTTAACTGTACTCTGCAACTCTGCCTTTTGTCATGCATTTTGAGTATATGTAGCAACGCAGAAGTACGCGTGAGGTGTGCTTTATGTTGCCATGAATATAGTAAGGCTGTTTAGCATGAAAACTTTAAGGCCGTGACCTCCATGTATGGCGGCTGGCACCCATCAATTGGTTTAACTGAGTAGAAAGCGACCCTGCCCTCATGAACTGCTGTCCTAACAGCGAGATGGGGATGCTGTTCTTGTGGACTTATCTTTTTCTTTCTTTGCTTTGATAATTGTGTGTACACACATTTCTGCATGAGTCCATGAGCAAGCAAGCTTAAGAAAAGTATCTTCGCGTGGGTTTTTGTATGATATGAGCTGAAAAAAAACATCCTGTATTCTGACTTTATAAGGTTGGCAGGTGTTCCAGCGTCAGATCCAAGTGAGGAGACTGAAGTACTGGGAGAAGAGGCGTGTTATATTTGGATTCTTAAGACATGTAAAAAAGCGTGCCATTGGAAGGTTTATGAAGCATGATGGTGAAGTTGACACAGAAATTGTGGATAAGTTAGTACTGGTGCTAAGTTAAATTCTTTAGTTTTGCTTTACTGTTTAGGTGGCTCACCCATTTCTTTGACAGGATATTCAAAACCTTTGACACGGATAATGATGACCAACTCACTGCTAGCGAACTAAAAGCATTTGTAATAGGAATCCGTTTTGAAGAGATAGATCTGGATGCGAGTGATGCTGTAGATACTATCATGGCAGCATTTGATACCTCTCGTGATAATCGTCTTTCAAAGGAGGAGTTCGGAGAGGGTATCAAAGAATGGCTAAAGAAGGCGGTACGTTCAGGAAAAGGTTCCAATCTCAAAAATGTTGTTGACACAATGAAGATTATTGATCACGCCGGCCATGTAAGTGACATGAGCAAGTTCCCATGTTCTTTAGAAAATCACTAGCTTAGTTTGTTTGGATATTTTGAAGGTCCACAAACCCTTCTCTGATTCCCTTGTGCAGCAAGCAAAAAAAGAGCACGAGCAATTGTTAGTGGGGGAACAAAGCGATGCGGTGGTTGAGGTTGTTGAAAATGTTAAAATGATCTCCTTAAAAGCAGTGGGGTTGTTAATTCTTGGAACGGCCATATCAGCAGCGTTTGCTGATCCCTTGGTAGATGCGGTCGACAATTTCTCAGACGCCACCGGTATCCCCACTTTCTTCATTTCGTTTATTGTACTGCCCTTGGCTACCAACTCCAGTGAAGCAGTGTCGGCAATAATCTTTGCTAGTCGTAAAAAGCAGGAGACAGCATCACTGACATTCTCTGAGGTGCGCCTTTGACTTATTTGTATTCACCATGACTTGGTTATTTGAATCTGGTGCAACTATCCCATAGATATCATCGAACCTAAGATTTCTTTGCGGCATGGACATTGGAATATGATTAATCTCGTCATCAGCCATTCCATCATTGCTTTTTTGTTTTATTTAATTAGTAAGTTGTTTGTCTCGTGTTCGACAAGAATGACATATGCTCAGTGAGTGACATCCTATCTCTTTTTGTACCTTGTGCAGTTATATGGGGCAGTGACCATAAACAATTTGCTTTGCTTAGCCGTTTTCTTGGCTCTTGTCTACATCAGAGGACTAACATGGGACTTCGCATCGGAAGTGATTGTTATTCTTATTGTTTGCATTGTGATGGGAATATTTGGCAGCTTCCGCACCACCTTTCCTGTGTGGACATCATCAGTAGCCTTCATACTTTATCCTTTCTCGTTGGCACTGGTGTACGTTCTCGACTATGTCGTGGGTTGGTCGTAGATTTGTTCTCAGGGTACCTCATGGGGTTGCCACAGCCTTCTGTCATATTCCCTATTTGACTCTATTATGTTCATCTTTTGGAGTAAGATTGCATCCGGATTTATTCCGTAGCTGTAGTAATATGAGAAGCAGTGTTTTGTGGTGAAAGGATTAAGAATTTTGCCATGCTGCTGAGATGTGGAATGAAACATTCTGTTTGCGGAATTACATTGTGATGCTGCCTCTTCTTATTCATTCTTATGGATTCATATGCTTGAGTGGAACTGTCCGTTCAACATGCTCGAGTGGAACTGCCTGCCTCCTCTTATTCCCTCACCTGTTAGGGTGTATGCAGAGCTGATGTAGATGAGTGTGTTGATGTTGGATATTGCGACCTCGCCATTCCAGGAATAAGAGGAGGACAATCACGATCGCCGTGCAATCAAGTGCATGATTTATCATCCATCAGTCAAACCAATTGGCAGAAATAACCCAAGAAAATCAACATCTCTCATCATCAAATGTAACATCCTAACAAACATATCTACTATCCAATCCCTTTTCTCCTTTTCTCCACCTCACTTTTCAAGTCAGTACGCTCATTTTAGTCTCGCATGGAACTATGTGGAGCCATCTTGAAGTTTAAGGGAAAATAAAGGTATTTTTTTTCCGAGCTTGCCACTCTAATAAGTTAGATGGCTCTTTATGACTTCATCTTGGCCACCCATCTCTACAGCTTCAAGTCAAGATCAACGTTTCCATCTGCAACACCATTGCAAAAAGTAGTCGTGCTTGCAGCTCCTTCATCAGAATGCTTCTTTGCCGGAGGGAGGAAGCTGTAGTAGTCGTAATTCCCTCGCTGATTCACCCATCTTGGTCCCTTTTGAAATTTTGAATTTTGCACACGACCCTTTTCACAGACGTAGCTAATCAAATCAGATTTAGAACCACGAGGACAACCATGCGAACCATAAGGCTTGTTAAAATATTTAATCTCACCTGACAGCTTGGTCTCTCATTATCGGGAGGTTCACAATTGGCAAAGGCTACAGAAGCAAATGGCTGGTTGCTCTTGGTAGTCAGCCACGTCGATGGCAAAGTAGGAAGGCCTAATGTGAGGAAGTCATTGCTGAAAACTCCATTTTGTTTCCAGCTTTGAATTGATTTCGCATTGGAAGCTGAAGCTTGAAATGAAGAATACCTGCAACAATTTCAAGTACATATAAAGGAAGCACGACGCTTGATGCTTTGGTGAAAACAAAATGAAAATGTACCTATAACTCCCGGTCCCTGGTTCATAAATCAATTCAGCTCTATAGTCAGATGAAGCCAAGTCGTCTGACCTCTGGGGAGTATTGGCAGATGTAAGAAGCTTTAAGTGGACCGGAAATGCAGGGAGCTTTTCTGAAGAGAACGGACATGACGGCTTCAAGCCACCTATCTACACAGCAGGTCAATGAAATATATAGCGATTTCCAAATCCAATATATGTAGTGCATGAAATCAAGACGAATTCTCAATTGTTTCCCAAACACTACCAATCAAGAAACATGTAATATATGTACGTGTGTATCGCAATCACAAAGGCTAGACTCATGTGGATATCCTCGTCACCGACTGCTGAAGGAAAACTTGCTAGTCCTGAAAAACCATGAATTTTGTGTAGATGAGGGTGTTCACTAAAGGAAAGCCTAGAATTATCCAGATTTCGACATACCTTCTCTTCCTCCTGCCGGATGGGAGCACAATTGCCATGATAGCTTTGGTTTGAAGGGGGCTCTGTCTGAGAATTTAGTACGAATGATGATGAAGTTGTCGATGCATTCACCTGTAGCATTCCCACTACGTTAAAGTTCTCATACAATCTTTCAACACAAAGGAGAAAAATGACCAGAGGAAACTTAGTAAATCAGAAGTCACAAACTGAAATTTCCACCGACAACAAGCCATTGCCTTACCGTGGAAGAAGGTGGTGGATCATACTGGGGTAAACCTGACAAAGGCCAAAGATAGTCAGATTCACTAGGCAGAAGTAATTTCGAGCAGAAAGTGAATCAAGCATCTATCCTACGACTGTCCTTGGCAATATGCTCACAAGAATTCCACACTTCACGATCATTCCAGTTTGAATATGCCGAACCGTGCTGACTAGTATTCTCAAGCCCATCATACTTTGAGGCGCTTGCCAATGGAACAGTGCCTTTCGCTGGGACTGACACGTCAGGATCTGAATCTTGTGCAGGTGTTAACGTTGAAACTGCAGCAACAGTTGCATGGCTCTTCTGTTGTTCTTCAATCCTGATCTTCTCCAACTGTGCCACTCCAAGTCCTCGCTGTGGCAGTTTCTTTTGCTTCTGCTTTTTGGAAGATGTTGTTCTGATACCACCATAACTACTGATGCTACGCTTTGTATTTTTCTCTTCTTGGCCCATCGTGATCTATCTAAACCCAAAATGAAAGGGCCATCGTAGTTCTCCGTAAAAATAAAAGCAACCACTTTCTCATGCCAAAGGGTTTATTGAACAAATATACACACGCTTCTTTTGAAACAAAGAAGGCGAAGATTTCATTGATACCCCAGAAAAGATTATCACCAAGAAACTTGAGTTTAGAATAAAAAATCTAGAGGAAGATGGAGAGCCCAAACCTAATAATAGAACAAAATAATGGCTGGTCAATGAATCCGAGAAACCAGTTACTTTTGTAGCCCTAGGAGGAAAATCATCCGAAAGCTTAGCCCATTTTTCAGCTAAGATTGACGAGGGCAGAGAGAGAGAGAGAGAGAGAGAATCTGAGTGGTTCCGGATATTTCTCACAACCAGTTGCTTGTCTGAGAGCAAGACAGATCAGATCGAACCTATACAGTTTAGGTGGAAGTATGGAAGACCCCTTTTTTTGCTATTGAAATTCATATTAAAAACCGAAAAAAGTTCAACTTGCACTGTCATTTCTCGCCCTTATTATAGCATCTCCGGTTTCTTGTTTGTTTCTTGCTCGACTCTGATGAATTCACACACACTCTGAGCGGTTACAGAACTTAAATTGCCACTTCAAGATTCTCTCTCTCTCTCTCTCTCTCAAAATAATGGCTTCCAATGTGGAGTTCTAAATGAAGCTAAGAGCGACAATGCTTGGCAATGTCACCTTACTTTGTTTGTTGCAAAAGAGAAACAAACTTTGTCCAGAATCAGCGTGAAAGAGCTTTCATGGGGCGTTTGAAGGTTTCCCACAAGCGCTTGTCATGATAGAGAGAGAAGGGAGCTAGTAGTTTTCCAAACGAGATATTCTCACCAGATGCATCATTCCATATACGTACGCATGCATACGTAGAGACGAAATCCTTATGGTTAGATGACTACCGTTCTTTAAAAGGTGAATGGGCACATCAAACAACGTATCTGAGAAGATGTGATTGGAATAACTTGGCCTAGACAAATGGTATCCGCGTGCAACAATAAAAACCTGTGCCCTGTGAAGAAAATCTCTACTACTTTCGTGTCGACACGTGCGACTTTTTGGTAAAAATGCGGATTGCTGTATAGTTGAGCCAGTGATGTGAGTTAAGGATGAGAGATCATGAGTTTATAATCGAACCTCATAAAATTTGACGGAAAAGAAACGCAAAACTTTACCACGGTTAAAAGGAAGTCACTGGCCATTATGGTCCCTCACAAGCTATGGTGCTACCTCTCTAGTAAGAAACTGCTTTCTCAAGTCACAACCAAGAAGGAGCGCTTCTGCTTTTCTCCACTCTGTGTAGAAGGGTCCACGTCTTAACTTCTATTCAAGAGAGGACACCAGTTTTGCCTTCTGCTTGAGGACACCCATGTCCATCATCCTTTAATTGCAGTGGAGCCCTTGTGTGACCACACCCTCTTTTGTCATGTAAACAATGCCAAGACTTTTCTAATGGAATACAAGGAACCTATACAGGCATCTACCGGAAGCTACTTTGTTTATGGTATTTCCCGTTCTCATTTGGTTCTTGATTGGCCATTATCGATCGAATAATCCAGGCAGCATTAAAAATAACCATTCTTTTGTGTAAATTACAGTCGACACCGAGATCTTAGTGTGAAAATAAGTTACGGCCCTTTTTTATCTTCTCAGAGGATCTGATATCAAAATGTCACAACAAAGGAGGATGCAGGTTTTCTTTCTTCAAATGGATTCTCATCTTAAACAACAGGCTGCATCCGTGCGTCTACTTTCTTCCAGCGGGTTCCGTTTGTTATTTTAGTGGAAGAACCCAAGTTCGATGATAGTGAATTTTCCTTCTCTCTTGTTAATTTGAATGATAGGGATGTGCAACCTTTAAGTTGGAGAGCCATTTCATGTAGCTGGAAAGTTGTAAACAAGGGGCAAGACAAAGTACTCTCCATTTCCACGAAACTGTGTTCAAATCTTAGATGGTTGAAATGGCAACAGCACCATACATATGTGGATCCAATCTTAGGAATTCGAGGAGGACCACACCGGATTCTCTATCTCCAATGATGCTGTTTCTGTGAATTCGAACCTCCAATATGATATGATGTGAGCCCTGCAGTGGACTACGAGAAGCATCCTCCCCATAGTAACAAAACAGAAGAACTGACTGCACGGTTGACGTTTGAGACGACCAGCGTATATAGTATTCTCTTTCCTAATACGCCCAAAGTCGAATGTATTTGACAGATGCTATATATTGCAAAGTCACTCTGGAATATATCAAGCACGATACCTGTTTAGCGGAAACACAATTAATGCATTTCCCCAAGAAATCGATTGAGAACTCGGGCGCTTAAAAGTGAGTTTCACTAGGCCACTATTAGTATAAAATGCAACAGCCAGCCCCCCGCACTACCCGTGCCTGATTCAAAAGTTTAGGGCCAGCCACGACTCTCCTCAATAAAAGCTGGATGCAATTACAGATGGAAAAATTGAAACACATAGCATGAATTTGGGGGGAGAAAAAGGATAGAAGAAGAGCCAGTTAAAATCGAAAGGAATCATCAGAACCATACTTGTTCCTGATATTGTAGTGCTCGTATTTTGCTCTCTCATAATCAACAGGCTTCATCTCAACTGGTTTCTGCTCCGCCCCAATCGCTCCATAAAGCGCTTCTCCACTTTTGTCTCGTTGGCGATGCCTAGTCCTTTCTTTATGGCTCTTACTTTTGCTGTATGCTGGAACCTCACCTGAACTATAGAATTCCGCATATTCCTGTCGTTTTGAACTTCGGTGTTTGCTGGACAAAGAAGGATCTTTGAAACTGCTCGATTTGAGTTTCACAGGCTTAGTTTCAGAGTGCTTCTCGATAGGAGTATGAACCTGCCTGGTTTCAGAAAGAGGAGCAGGAGTCCTCCGCCTCTGAACTAACTGGGGATCAGCTTCATCCTCAGGCATCCGGAGAGAATCCTTCAAAGGTGTGAGACCCTTCTTCATGGCCCTGGGTCTGAGACGTGAGGGCACAAAGTAAAGGATTATTCCTACAAGTGCTTCCAGTCCAAGCTTGGATAGATCTATCAAGAGCTGCCCAAATGATGGCCACCCTGGGTCTTCTTTGGGGGTATTCACAACAGGAATTGGCTTTTCTTCCATTAGATCCTTTTTTAGCACAAACTCAGAAGCTTGTGGCTGTGTCTGCATCAGTACATTAATCAAAGATCAACCACATGCGGCAATAGGACTTTTCAATATAGGTTCCTAATGCATTCTCACCCTATAGAAAAAAGGAAGATTTTCTGAAGTTTGTGGTAATACTTCTCACCTCCAATAACAAAGGAGTAGAGAGATACTAAGTTGACATATAACATTCAAGGCATCCTAATGGTCAAGCAGTCAAGCACATAGTAATAACATTTACTTTTTTATATTCCAAGATGACTGACGGACCCTGTTAGGGAATGCATGAGAATGCTTTCGACAAAGTGGTCAAAGATTGTGTGGCGTAAAGAGAGCTAAGAGAGAATAAATGAAGGTAAACTAGACTTGCTTATATATCTGTAGCAGATGTGAACATATAAATCTTCTAAACCAGAGGTGGGGAAGGACACCTTGTTCGAAACAACAGAAGTTCCACATCCTTGGTGCAGTATGCAGGCAACATATCCAATCAAGACAGCTCCAATAACCATAAGGACATCTGCCAAAAGGCCTTTTCATAAAAACAAAACAAAAATTGAGAATTAGAAAGAAATCTTACATATGTGGAACATCAAGGAAATATTTGGATTGTAAAGGAAGAAAACCTAACAAGCTTTTCTTTCGACTTTCTGAACTACATTTATTCTGGATCTATTGTAGGAGTAAATAATCTCTTATTGGTGCTTTGAAATTAAGCAGTCAATTTCCATTCTGGATCTCCTTTTACTCCTATTTGTAAAACTTGCAGAAGAAATGATCTACTTCCAGACCTCTAGAAGAGATTAAAAGGGGAGAAAATTGTCTCGGAATCAGAAAAAGAAAATGACCACAGTTTCAGACCTGATGAAGACAGTGAATCATACTGATAGTCACAATCTTCTTGATCGAGAGAGATCTGTCGAAGAGCCGCATTTCCTCTATCAATAACTAAGAGAGAACAGGTAGGCCTGATGTATACAACATCAAAATCATTTGAGAATTTTGCATCCTCACTAGGCCCATCCCTGTACCCTGCAACATTTGATTTGCCACCTGCAATGGTTGTCACACCTGCAAATAATTTCAGAATTGAACTTTCTGATAATCCACGGTAGTGATTTTCAAGACTGCTCTAGTTAACCTCCAAAATACGCAGACAATTCCATAAAAATATAAACTGAACAATATTCCCTAACCTGAATCTCCAATTCTTCGGATGGCAAGATTTAAGGTGTCAGCCACATACACATTCCCTTTATCATCCATAGTGACACCTTTGGGATGATTGAAACGTGCATCACTAGGCTTTCCATCAACATGGCCAGTATAACCTTGAAAAGATCCAGCAACTAATCTTGCTCTGCTATCTGCAGCATAATGACATCCTATGAGGAGCCCAATCCCACAACCCAAGAGCAATAATTTCAATGTTCATCAATCAAACAAATGAGCAGCAGCAAACAAGCTACAATTTCATAGGTAGCATTATACATGAATTTCCAAGTACATCAGACACTAATTATAGATAAACCACCCCAGGTGACTCCATTTTTCACTCTGAAAATTTGTAGGAACGTGATTTACAAATTTTATTTCGGTCGAGAGGTAAAATTTTCGTAATATGGATCAATAAAAGTAGCTAGAGCATCCGAATTCAATATAGCAGCTAAGTATTTCCATCCACTGCACAGAGCTGCCAAAGACAAGTATCGCGAGTGAGGGCTTGAGAGCTAAGGAAGCGTACACTGGGACAGTGGAGGAGTAATCTTGACAATGTTGCTGTTAATTTCATCCACAGCATAGAGTTCGCCATCATCAGAGACACGGATTTTGTAAGGAACCATGCCGATCGCATTCCCTTCGACGACAGTCTCAACCAAGTACCCACTCTCAAACTGAAGAGCATTCCCATCTGAAGAACAGTACCCGAATCTTTATCGAATAGTTTAACAGGGAAGGCGAAACCACGAGACGTCTCTCAACCGTCGGACCCTTACCTGATTGAGGCGTTCTCGACGAAGCCCTCGTCCACTTCAGAAGAGAGGACAGCTGCCTCGCCAAGTGCCCTGACGAAAACAAAGATCAGCCGGAACAAAAAGAACCAAGGAACGCCGTACCCATCACGCGAACAGATCGAACGAAGCATAAGCTCAAACCAGCACAGCATTCTAAGGCGAAACGAAACTCAGCCTACAAGTTTCAAGAACGCTCGCTCCTCGACGAGGGTTCCAAGCAAGCAAAGCACCGGCGAGCTAAAACTACGAAAGGCAAGCGTCCACCGCAGCCAACCCTCGACGCGAATTCCAGAGAGGAATGAAGGGTTTTACCGGAAGGAGCAGCATCGGCTCCGTACTCGAGATTGCAACCGACCAGGAGAGAAGCGGCAAGCAGGAGGACGAATGCGGAGCTTCCCATGGCGCGCGAGCGAGTGGAAAAGATCCGCCAATCTTCAAGTGGGTGGCGCTGTTGTGCTCATCGAGGGAGAAAGAGAGAGAGAGAGAGATGACTAGATACAGAGCAGCAGCAACTGGAAGTGGAGAGGGAGTGAGCTACAGAGCGAGTTCGGCTTTGGCGTTTGCTCTTTCTTCTTCTTCTTCTTCACTGCACTTCGAGATCGGAACAGTGAAAGGCGAGGTAAAAAAAAGATGAAAGCTTTTCTTGAAATTTTCTTTCTAACCTTATCGCTTTTCTTTTTCTTTTGGGTTCATTTTTAATTCCCAACTTTTTAATCTTGGCAAAACAGGCGAAAGAGGGGATTTTGGCCCTGAAAAAGACAAAAGCAAAGTGAGATCTTATAATGAGGGACAGAGAAGGAGAGGTTAAGATTTAAGTAATTTGGACGTTCTTAAAGAAAATCAAAGAGAGGAATGATGTTGGATTCCTTTTCTTTTCTTTTTTCTCCGTATACAAGGAAATAATAATCAGAACATTTTGGTCGAGTACAAATGCTAGATTACAATTCCATCCAATGGGTGATCTGTGTGGAATGCTTTGGATGGCGTGGATGAACACAAAATGTGAAGGGAGACGCATGTGGATGGTGGGCCAATTGGTCGCAATAATTAATATTTTTGTCTGGTCAGGATTTGAAAGAACGTTGATAAGCATGTCGTAGATACTAGATAGTCATCAAAGCTAAGATTTGGATTGAACTTGAAAAAAAAAATCTTAGAGCTATCGTACAGTGGTCAATTTAATCATAAATTTTTTAATTGTGTCGATTTAAATCCTAAACATTTTCAATTTAGTTCTCAGCTTTTTAATGATTTTTCAATATAGTCTTTTTGGCCAATTATCAAAATAATAAATTTATAATTATTTTGACAAAATTTCAGAAGATTTAGGACTAAATTGACATAATCGAGAGGTTTATGATTAAATTGGTGCAATTAAAAGTTTGAGAATTGAGTTGATTGCAGTATAATAGGTTTATAATTTTTTAGACAATTATCCTAATTGAGCTTAATAACATGAGCTTGTGTTCAAATGAGCGAGAGCTTGTGTTCATGGCAACTTATTTGTTCGAGGAAGAGGGCTTTCAATCGTCGCAATTAGACTATCAATGCAACAATCGAAGTTTGCATTGCGTTTTTTTTTTTTTTTTTTTTTGTGGATAGGAGGAACCAGTTTGCAGCCGACAACCGCGCCGTAAACCCCTTGGTAAGGCTAGCATGGGACCCACCACCACAGCGTCACTCCTCATACACTTAGCTACTCCTGCCAACCTCCTTGCGTAATAAGGGATTCGAACCTCTCCCCTCTCTCACAAAGTATCACTAAGGTCTACCCAGCGGAGCCACCACAGCCGGTGGTATCGAAATTTGCATTGTTTGTCTAGAGATTGAGCTTGAAAACATAATTAGCTTGTTTGATTAGAAAGTTTAATTATGCATGCGATATAATTCAACATCATCCGCTTGAGGGGTTGTAGGGTTTGATCGAACACTTGAATATCAAATCACAATTTTGTTTGTCTATCTGCCATCACCATCCTACCAGCATACGCAAGATTTATCCTGTTGAAGTCTTTATCATATTGAGTCTTTCAACCTTAGGGGAAGGTATTTTTTTGCCATGGGGACCCATTCAACTTAACATAACTTCCAATAAAATAACGGAATGTGATCATTCATTGTGGTAACTGGTAATCATATGTGGTGAATTTTCACATATAAATTCCATAGCAATGATCTAGGAATTTTCCTCAATTTGACAATATTAGTATAGTGCTCTAGAAAACAAACACCTAGGGATAATAACATTAGTAATTCCTGAACTTTGATATAATATGTAATTTGATATCTAAATTTTTAATTTATTTAATATAATCATTAAACTTTAGCTCAATATGTAATGTCGTCGTAAACTTTTTATTTGTTCAACATAATTTATAAACTTTTGATACATTTTCAAATTAGTCATAGGACCATATGACAATGTTTAATGTAAACACAACCCTAGACATTTTTCATGTAGTTTTGGAACTAAATTGAATATATACAAAAAGTCTATGAATCATATTGAATAAAGCAAAAATTCAAAGACGACATTATACATTAGGTTAAAATTCAAGAATCACATTTTATATTAAGCTAAAGTTTAATGACCATTTATGTCATTTACCCACACAATAATATCAACAATCTAACGCATACATAAATGCGATGACCTATAAAGTAAGTGATGTAATTTAAGATTTTAAAGTCCTAATACGGTCGAACGAAGGGTCTCACGATCCACGTCACTTTCGTTTTGCCCCAAAAACGAAATTCCACGTCACCCGCTCCTCACAAGTTGTCGTCGTCGGAGACCGATTCGAAAGCACACCGCACCACCGCGTCTCCACATCCCCACGCGCGGTGAAGAGTATAAAATCGAGCCCTCGTCGTTGACCCTGTCGCTCTCTCTCTCTCTTCTCTCTCTCTCTCTAGCATAGCAGATCCGCTCCGCTCCGCCACCTCTCTCCGGGATCCGCCCCCATCCGCGAGGTATCTCTCCGTTCCCTTTTTTCCCGGCCGCGAATGCTCGACCTAGGTTCATCCGGAGCTCGGCTCCCTCTGATCTCGCCGGGGCTCGCGCCGTCGAAATTCCGCAGATCTGTGTTTTGAGAGAGCGAGGAAAAGTTCGTAGATTTCTCGATCTCCTCATGCATGCGCGGCGTCGACGGAGCCCCCTTTTTTCTACGGGCAATTGTATAGATGCGCGAGTGCATGCTGGGTGTGTGACGCGCGACTTAGTTCGGCGATCGCCTGAGTCTCCCCGTAGATTCGTGGTTTTTTTTTTTTTTTCGAATTGCATGTGCGTTAGATCCGAGTTTCATCGGTTGTTGTCATTTGTGACGAGAATGTCCGGTTATTAGGACGACATTCAGTCCAATTGTCTGCGCAGGTTGTTGGCCATTTGCTGTTTGTTGTCTCTGCTTTGATTTAGGATGGAATTGCGGTGATATTCCAGTGGTCTGAGCTGCTAATTTCTCCCCGACATCGTAGCTGAGAAAAATTGACTGTTGTTCTTCTTGCTCCTGAAATTGACCGTAGCCCAATTAGACTGTTACTTTAGTTGGGGTTGGACTTCGTATGCTGACACATCACCTGAGGTCAAAGAACAGGATGACGTATTTTTGTGGTGCGCTGGGGGTTTTTCCCAACTATTATATTAGACTCATTACTGACCGACATGGAAGATAGAGCATAAAGAAAGACATGTTTTGAGATATTCTTCGGATTGGTTGAAAATTGATAAATTGGTGAATTTTTTGACGGCCCTATACTATGAGCAGTTGCCTAAGCAAGCTGTTTTAAGAACCCGAGAGTCCTTAGTAATGGCTTCTCTTAAGGTCCCATCAAGCTGGCTGTTTTTGGTCACTGAGTCTGAGGATTTGTAGGCTTAGACACGTGCCTTTTTTTGGCTTTAAGGTAATAATTCTGGGTGGCCATATATTGTTGACATTATATATCTTTGGACTGGACTCGTGTTAGTGAGACAAGGCTTAGTTCATTGTTGTTATTTGTGTGTTGCATAGGGACGCTTAGCATTTGTGGCATTGGATTGCTGCCGATTAAAAAAGTTATTTCTTACAAGGATACAATCTTCTTTCATGTTCCAGGTTTAACCTGAAGAGTCTTCGGCTATGGGAGGTGGATTCAGGGTGCTTCACCTTGTCAGGCCATTTCTTTCTTTTTTGCCTGAGGTTCAGAGTGCTGACAGGAAAATTCCATTCAGGGAGAAGGTCATATACACTGTGATCTCCCTTTTCATCTTCTTGGTTTGCAGTCAGCTCCCTCTCTATGGGATCCACTCCACAACAGGAGCAGATCCTTTCTACTGGATGCGTGTTATTCTCGCATCAAATCGTGGAACTGTCATGGAGCTCGGTATCACTCCAATCGTAACATCTGGATTGGTGATGCAACTTCTGGCTGGTTCTAAGATAATTGAAGTGGACAACAATGTTCGAGAGGATCGTGCCCTTCTGTAAGTTTCTAGGCATGAATGATACTTGCTCTCTTTTCTGCTTTCTACCTTTGCAAATGCCAAAAGGACCTATAGCTGAGATTATATGATTGCTCTTTGGTTTCTGGCAAATGGTTTGTGGCAGCGTGTCATTACCTTTCTTACTGAGTACAAAACTAAAGTGGAAGTGGTGATTCAGATTGAATATCATTCTATCTAAACACTTGCTGTTAATCATTTGATAGTTCGATCATCTAGTGTGCTTGTTGCTCTTATGGGCCATATCTTTGGCAATAAAATGAATCGGCACCAGTGCTTGGATTTAAACTTCTTTTGTCCCCTTCTCAATTTAAATTTATAATGGTGGCTTCTTCTTGCAGGAATGGAGCACAGAAGTTACTGGGTATCCTGATAGCCATCGGTGAGGCTGTTGCCTATGTTCTCTCGGGCATGTATGGCAGTGTTGGACAACTTGGTGTTGGAAATGCCATTCTCATCATCATCCAACTTTGCTTCGCTGGCATCATCGTGATATGTTTGGATGAACTTCTTCAGAAAGGATATGGTCTGGGCTCTGGAATTTCGCTTTTCATAGCAACCAATATCTGGTAAGCAGTATTTTCCTATATAAACAGCGGCATTGATATGAATAACTTCGACCATTGCTATCTTTGGTCAAAACAGATAAGTGCCTTGAGAAAGGTTTTTTTTTTTTTTTATTGACTTTATGAATGAGCCATGATGACATTGTATAATAAATATCCATTTAGGGGACAAATACTTATACGTTTAATTTTGGTTGCAGTGAAAACATAATCTGGAAAGCATTCAGTCCCACAACCATTAACAGTGGGCGAGGAGCTGAGTTTGAAGGTGCTGTGATTGCTTTGTTCCATCTCCTGATTACACGGACAGACAAGGTTCGCGCTTTACGAGAGGCCTTTTATCGGCAGAACCTTCCAAATGTGACAAATCTGCTCGCAACAGTCTTGATTTTCCTTATTGTCATCTACTTCCAAGGATTCCGTGTGGTTCTGCCAGTGAGGTCGAAGAATGCTCGTGGACAGCAGGGTTCTTATCCCATCAAGCTTTTCTACACCTCTAACATGCCAATCATTTTGCAGTCTGCTCTTGTTTCCAACATTTACTTCATTTCACAGGTATACCATGATGCTCTTTTTTTTTGTATACCAATGAGCGAGTTTTTTAGCGTTTGACAAACTAATGACGTCATGCATGTTCATGCAGTTGCTTCACAGGAAGTACAGTGGAAACTTTCTGGTTAACCTGCTGGGTAAATGGAAGGAATCAGAATATTCTGGTGGTCAGTATGTTCCAGTTGGTGGTCTAGCATATTACATCACTGCACCTTCAAGGTAATTTTTATTTGTCACATTGAGAAATTTCTATCCAAAAGGGGTGCCTTTTTCTTCATCTTCGTGCGACAAAATCACTCTTGATTGACATGTGGGCATATATTGCAGCTTGGCTGACATGGCAGCCCATCCTTTCCATGCACTCTTCTACCTTGTGTTCATGCTCACAGCATGTGCTCTTTTCTCGAAGACATGGATTGAAGTTTCTGGATCTTCTGCCAGAGATGTTGCGAAGCAACTCAAGGTATAATTACACGTTCTTCTTTCTTTCACTGTTTATCTGATATTCATTCCTCTTAGGTTCTCTGTCAGAGAATGATCATTTGCGTGTAAAAAGATCAACTATATTACTGACTGGCATATGGGGATTCTCAAACATTTAAAGATTGAAGTGTGTTAACATAGCATTGTTGTTTTTCCTTAAAGAAGACCTCAGCAGCGTCAATGTTCATTTTAGTGTGCACTTGATTTTTTTGGAAGAACACTTTAAATTAGTGGTTCAGTACTCTTTTAAATTATCTAATGAAAAACAATACAGAAGAGGGCAAGGAGAGAAACTGCACGAGTGGCTTGGGTGTTCTGATCATGTAAAAGTGAACCTATCAAGTCTCATATTTGTTGACGTTCAATATTCACCTGGCTCTTTCTTTTATAAATAGTTGCACTAATAGACAAAGCGGAATTGGATGAGGATGTACAAGAAACTGTTTTGCTGCTTAACATTTTACTGTCTCTTACCTATTCTCCTGTCATGCTGCTTTCTAGGAGCAACAAATGGTAATGCCTGGTCATCGGGAGTCCAACTTACAGAAAGAGCTGAGCCGTTACATTCCAACGGCTGCGGCTTTTGGGGGCATGTGCATTGGTGCGCTAACGGTGCTGGCGGATTTCATGGGGGCAATCGGCTCAGGGACTGGAATCCTCCTTGCAGTCACCATCATCTACCAATACTTTGAGACATTCGAGAAGGAAAGAGCGACCGAACTCGGTTTCTTTGGTTTCTAAATCGCGCTCATCTTTAACATATGCATGTTGGTGCTGACCCCCTGCAGTTTTGAAATTAAGTTGAGATATAGAATAGACCGAGTCAACACCAGTGGTTTTAGTTTTAAAGGTAGAACAGTTTTATGTTTACCAACTTTGAGTTTAACAGAGCGGAGGAATGCAAGATCTAAAGATTGTTTGCTCGAACATTTGAGTAGCCTTCTGGTTTAATTTGCCTCTCGTGAGCTGACTTCCATACTGTTATCTCTCTCTCTTTCTCGACGGTTGAGTCTACTCAGATGCAGACTGTTCGATCTAGAATCTGGGAGCCGACACTTTCGTGTTTTGACATTCTACTGAAGCATTATGGATTCTTCCTTATGTCGGTCAATGGCTAAGAGACGAACAACAGATGGCTGCCTAATTTAGTCTGGGATTGCATAAGTATCGAGTTTGGACTTTAGACGGGAACTTCCTCGTCACTGCCATCACGCGTTCAATGCATGACATTACACTCCGTCACTAGACCACGGTACTTCCTCGTCTCTGCCATCAGTATGTTTAAGGGGCGTGTTCATATGCATAGCACATGCACGCTCTTGTTAGCGTTTTGGGGCGTGTTAAGATGCAAATCTACGTGCTGCCAGAAGCAGTTTTAGTCTAAATAATGTCAGGGAAAAGGACTCCCAAAAATTCATCAATGTTGTGATCAATTTTGTACATTGGAGTTAATGTCTTTAATTTCGTTCGTTCACCTCTGGGAAGAAGGTTTTGACGCACGGTGGCCGAAAGTGGCAATTTTGTAGGCTTTTTTTTTAAGAACTCAATGAGTAGAGGTGTTAAAATGGGTCTTAGATCCATATTTGATCCATTTAAATCATAAATAAATTAAATATGGGTCACTTACATTTTGAGCTTAAGATAAATTGGTCTTAAATGAATTTGACTTATAACCTATTTCCAACACAAGCCTCACACTCTCTTTCCCTTTTTAACTTTATAAAAATATTTTTTGTAAAAATTGAAATTATAATTATTTTTTATATTTTCTTTTTCTTTTCTTTTTTTATTTCTTCTTCCTCCCTCCTTAGCCGGTGGTCAACACGGCGAGGGCTGGCATCTAGCTAGTTGAGGCTCGAGCTCACCGGTCTCAAGCGAACTCAAGATCATCGACGACTAGTGAGGCTCAAGCCTAGGCAATCTGGGCGCCGAGGCTTGAGCTCGCTCATCGATCTGGCAAGGCTAAGGCCTCATCGATGTTTGGTGAGCCTCAAGCCTCACCGATCTAGCGAGGCTTGAGCTCGTTAGTGTCGGGCGAGCTCGATCTCGTCGATCTGGCGAGCCTCGAGTCACCTGTGGTCAATCGCCAACCCTTGTCATGGATGACGGTTGGCCGAAGAAGGAGAAAAAAAAAAGAAAAATTATAATTAAAAATTCGATTTTTAAAAAATAAAAAAATAATTAAAATGTTGACTTTAAAAATAATTAAAAATTCGATTTTTTAAAAATAATTTAAAAAAATTATAAAAAAATTGTATTGAAATTTTTTTAACAATACCGTTTTTTTAAAGAATATCATAAGAAATAAGCTTTCTAAGGTTTAGTTAAAGGTTTTTCACATTTTTTTATTTTATTTACTAATTTTTTATTGTCTAGTTTACTTTTTAAATTTGATGTAAAGTTTTTATTCAAGTAACATATATTTGAAGAGCTTAAAGTGAATTAAATGGATGAGAGTGAATTGACCTATGAGTCAGGTCGGATATGAATTAGGTATGGAGCGGGTTTGATATTGGTCATCAAATTTACATTGCATGAAAATGATTCAAAATGGGTTAAATAAATTAATATGGGTCGAATCATTTTTGACCCGACTCATCCATTTGATGGCCTTATAAACGAGTTATGAGTCGAAGAGGCCCTCCGGTAGGCCGGAAATTTTGTGGGTATGTCCATATTGTCGTGCAAGGCACGTTGTACTCAGGTTGGTTGGGTCTGGTTTCAGGTTTCAAAATGATACGATCCATTTCTTGTGGGTAAGATGTTCAGCGATTGTTGGGTTTCATAAGCATCCTCTGTGTTCCAAGAGGATTTCGGGGCGAAAACAATTTGAATGGAGCGTGAGCTTTTAATCTGCTGGGTGAATGAGTAGATGGCGCTTTCTCATCTTTCAAGGCTTTGAAGCGCGATCCTTCCCAATTACTCCACTGAGAAAGCGGAGACATTGGACGTGGTATAGTATACTTCTTCGATCAAACATCGGACAAAGTTGTGAACAGAGAGCCTCGCCTGGCTTCGAAGGGCGTGTCTCCAAAAATGCTTAGGATGCCGAAACTTGTTGCGTTTCGATGGGACTTTAGTGGCGCAACTGCAGACACAGAGGAAGGACCCAAAAAAGGCTTGAGTGAAAAACACCCAACGCGCCTGCAAAAATCTGTTCCCCCACCACCACCACTACCCCCACTAAAGCTCGCCTCATCACATCAAAAATCTTATTTACTGTGAACGTGATGGAGTGCATCTTTTCCCCCTTTTCCCTCCATTACCCGCTTGAAAATCTCAGCGGGGGTTTAGTAGCGTGCGTGACTGCAAGGGCGAACGTGCTGGTAACGCAGAGCGAGGCCCGCAAGAATCTCCTAGTCCTCGCGGCTTCGTCGTCCTTTTCCTAGCTGTGCCCCAAAGTGCTTTTGAAAGTTAGCGGGCGGGGGACCTCATTTTCTCTTTCGGCATGTGACGGAAAGGATTGATTGAGTGCGGAAAGCATATTTCGGAATAGGGAAAGTCGAACTTCATTCGAGCAACGTGAATTTGATTTGACCCCATATGAAACTGCAATCATTTTTCTGTCTATTACAAAGAGGAAACCAGCCCCTCACCCCCCATGGTCTGCGGACATGAGCGGAACGTCCCCATATGAAACAGCTTCGCGATCAAAAGTTGCATCTAATGATTATTGGAGCAAACCCCTTATGACCCGGCATCTCGCGTAAAGTAAATGGAACTGAACAGAGAGAGCGCTCCTCGTTTTTAGAGGACATAAACGTATAAGGGCACATCGTGAACACAAAAAAGAAAGAAAAAACATAATCTTGCTTAACACGGTACAATTCATGTACTTCTTTAGCCATTAGAAAGCTAGGGTTATCCTCGCTTGATGAACAACATCATAATGCTTCATATGATTCCGTACATAAGCTTAGATCTATCTTTAGCTTAATGCAAAAGCCTCCTCCTTTGATAAATCATGCTACCCTCTAATCTACGATCTTAGGATTTTTTTTCCTCTTTTTTATTCCCTTTTTTTTTACGCGAAATATCTTATTGCACAAAGTCTAGATTCATGGTTCTTTGTTGGGT
This sequence comes from Eucalyptus guilfoylei, assembly GCA_016097605.1. Taxonomy (NCBI): domain Eukaryota; kingdom Viridiplantae; phylum Streptophyta; class Magnoliopsida; order Myrtales; family Myrtaceae; genus Eucalyptus; species Eucalyptus guilfoylei. Next base: position 35,884,614 of record CM027865.1, on the reverse strand, counting down.
ACGGGTATGAAGAGATTGTAGGCTAGGGGCACCGTTTTCATCATCATCATCATCATCGCCATTCGCCACTGATCGGAGACCGGTCCCACGAAGCTTTTTTGGTACTTAAGAAGTGGGTTTAAAAAAAAGGGAAAAAAGCAGGAGAAAATCATGAAAGTCTTTTGATCAGAATAACCATAATAATATGCTTTTAGAAAGAACAGATTTTTTTTCGAAAAAAAAAATTGGGAGGGGGCTCGCATTGTCATCATCACATTACCTTTATTTTTAGTGCCGACATATTCTTAATATCTCAATTCCTCTGCCCTTATTTTCTACTTTAATTTCTGATCTAGCAAGTAGCATGATTTCTATTCTTTTCTTTTCTTTTGTTCGGAAATATTATTTTGATCTTAAGAATTTATTCCACCAACCGCAAAGAAAGGGTTTGAACACCGAGATGTTCAAAAGTTAGAATAAATTATTCAAACATTTGAAAATTGCTTTGACAAAGTATTTGGGAGATGAAGCTTCTTTCGTGTTTGTCAATGCAATTACTGTGTTTTTTCTGCTACGGTATTCTTTGTTTGGTAAGTCTTTTCCTAAGTCACCGGTGTATGTTTGGAAGTTACATTGAGAGAGACCATTTGCATCCCGGTGCACTGGGCTTGTGTAAACACAAGGTTGAGCAATTAGTTCTAGAAGGCGGCCATTCTCTATATATATATATATATATATATATATATATATATATATATCCTTTTGGAATATTTGAATTAATAATTAAAAAAAACAGAGTTGAATTAGCTCAAGTTAATGGATTAGAATATTTTTGTGAGAATATATTTTTTTTAATGAATTCGATGCATCTTTTACCATAAGCTTTCTTATCGTGAGAGAAAAAAACAAACTATTTAGGTGAGGAAATTGTGCTCTCTCTCTCTCTCTCTCTCTCCTGCTAGCCTTGGATTCATGTGAGACAATCGACTGCCAAAGCATAACAAGTGGTATAAAGTCCCATGAACCACCCATGAACCACTCAAATACATGTCAGAAACACAGAGTAGAATTATATGCGCGGTATCATTGGAATCCAATATTTGTTCACGATGGAAAAACGCCCACTTCAAAGTCCTTAAATTTACACATCTCGAGATTTTATTTTTTGGGTAAAATACTAAATTATAGTTAAATATAAAAAATTGATAAAAAGTCGCAAACTTATCATATAATATAATGATCAATTTAGTTATACATCTTTCAATTATGTTAACTGAGTCATAAATATTTTGACGACTTGCCAATGTAGTATTCCCACCTAATCTTGACCGAAAATCGTTAACGTAAATATCGGTCAGCTAATGTCGCATGGCTAACATTAATGTGAATGATTTTTTGAATTATTTTAATTTTTATAAAATCATTTTTTTTCCTTTTATTTTTGATAGTTTCTCATTGCTGGCCATAGGCTGTGGCGGCTAGTTATAAAATCATATGTATCAATGCCACCCATGCCACGTAGGTCGATTTGATGTCCATATTAATGATTTTCAATTAAAATTGATTGGAATATTAAATTAACAAATTGTCAAGAGATTTAAGAGTCAATCAATATAATTGTAAAGTTTATAATTAAATTGAAAGCCATATGATAAATTTAGAAATTTTTGAACAATTCTCATTAAACATATACATAAGTGTCTTTATCATTATAGTTTTGCACGCGTTGTGCGTAATTTTCTGATTTGATATAGATTTGAAAATGATATCGACAAAAAGATAAGGATCTGAATTTGGAATGGGAGAGTATGTTATCGTGAAAACAGGTCGAATCCTACTTATCAATGCTACGTGGAAAACGATCATCAAATTTGGCATATAAATTACGAGATGGCCGCAAAGGTTGACGCCTGCCGTGCCGTCACAGGGATTCCATTTACATGTTGCATACGCCAGGAAAAAACACATGGCGGAACAGAGACGCTGCCCCACGACAGAAGAAAAGAGCGAGGAAAAAAAATTAGTAAAAAGAGAACCTCAAATTCGACTTTCTTCCCCGTGTTGTTTACTAAACTAAAGCTAGGAATTTTCCTAAGCAGCGCAGGACGAATCGGCTCCATTCCTTGATTGGCTCTCCCCCTGTCAATTTTTTCTTTGCCTTTTAGATTTTTCCCACGATGACGACGACGACGACGAGGTCGAAGTGATGGAGACCGAAAGGTACCCCCGCCATATCTTTTTTTCTGCGAAGACCGAGGCCACAATTTTATATATCGTTTTTCTTTTGGTCTTTTTTGGAATGTATTGGCTCGACCGGCTAATTAGGAAAATTTCAAGCGCCCTCAAGTCAAATCTAGGGGCCGCGTGAGCATCCTTTCGGTGTTATAATGACAAATTAGCTAACCTTATGATACCACATCTCCTAAAAGTGCAGCACTATCAAAAATCACAGCAATTATTACAATTTTTTGTTAATATTATGAAAAATCTCAAAATTGATATGTCTATTGCATTTATCTTAAATTGATACACGTGTTAAATTAATTTTGCTGCAGTTGATGGATATATCATTTTGGAGTTTTATTTTTCGTTTGTCATAATTATATTAATTTGCGAGTTTTCGTGATATCAATCTTACTTAATAAAAATTAATGAAAGGTAAATTTGTTATAAATATACTAGTTTGAGTTTTTGGCATTTGGGATAAATTTATCAAATAATAAAATTTGTCACAAGTATATTAATTTGAAATTTTTTAGGATATTAACCTTATAACTTTAGAGCAGTTTATCAAATATCTTCTAAAAACTGCAGCACCCATGTGAAAAAGAAAAAGAAAACAAGTGCCCCGTGATCGACTTTTAGCCGAGGTTGGGAAGACCGCGGTCGACCGCACGGGGGATAGGAAACATAGTTTGGCCAGAAAACACAATCTATCCATAATTCCATGAAAAATTTCGTCATTGCAAAGAGAGCACACCGGCGTTCCTCAGACGCGCGCCAAGGCGTAGTTCACCTAATGATCAACTTCGGGTCGGACAGAAGCGCGTGATCAAGCACAGCATATGTCCTGCCACATCGCTGTTAATGATTAGATTGAGTACTTGTCTAAGTTGTCTTCCCCATATTATCACCGTCGCTGGAGGCGGGCACCGCGGCGGAAACTTCCCAAAACCTCCGCCAACCAAATACCAACAAGAATAGCCGATCGAAAATAAGTACCAACAAAGAATCATTCCCATCAAGTACGAGCCAACCACCCTCCTCGATTTCGACAGATATCGGGAGGTTGAGGCTTCTCTTAAGAAATGTCGAGCGACGCTTCCTTTGTCTCGATCGTCTTCGCAGCGTTCCCTCCTCCTGCCGCCCCGTGGAATGATAGTGCTCGACAAGTCGCGGACGAGGGACAAAAACTTGCGATCTTTTCTTTATCCTAAACGTCCAAAAATGCGGTTGGAGATGATAGTTACTGGGTTTCGATTATTATAATCGAACTTCTCCATGTCTTTTTCGCTTACTTTTCCCCTTTCCGAAGTTATCTAGAATTGGGCGAGTTGGGTCGGGGGAGGTTCGATTCCGTCCTAGATTACTAACATATTACTCTCCGACATAATGGACCTAAGGATTGCTCCGAATAGACACAAATGATATCGGTGGGCTCCATTTTGTCTTGCGAAAAAATGAGTGATATGGAAAATGTTTTCCTAAAATTATCGTTATTATCATTCGAAATAATTAATTAATAAAAAAAATCATTTTCGATTATGATTTATGTCTAAAATTTTTATAAACAATGAAAATATTTTGAGTTCGATTCATTTTTGCAAAGGATACAAAAGATCGTTCTTGGGAAAATGTTTTTTAAACTATTTATTTTTCTCAAATGGAATCTAACTTTAAGGGCTAACATTCTTTTTCCATGTGGGACTTTAACTCAAATCATTCTCTATTTTCCTGTTGTTCTCCTTTTTTCGCATGCTATGCTTCCAAACTTTCAAACGATTCAACTCCTAATCAATCCCATCGAGTCACACTTGTCCCTTTAGATTGAACATAATCGTAGCATCGTGTTAGAGGACATCAAAAATAACTCTAGCAAAGTTTTCTTTGTTGTGACTCGATTGTCAATCAAACTTTATTGATCAACAATTCATTATTGAGTCTTAAACAAACTCAACGATCCCTTTGACTTATTTTGGTTTCCTTAATTTATGTTTAAATATCTTGCGTCGCTTATTTATGAAGTCTTTTTAGGTTTTGTATTCGCTTATGGATTTATGTTTTTGAAATTAATTTTTAAGAACATTTTATAGTAATGACCATGATAGCGTTTCTAGCCTTCCTTCTAGATTTTCGAGTATTTCTTCTAGATTGATTTTGATATTTTCATACAACGAGTTCCGTCTAACAAGGTTCAAAGTCTATACATGACAATTCAAAATAGGTGACCTCCGCATGAAAACTCAACCGTCCCATCTTTTCCCATTTTTTCCGCCACGAAAATTTTGTTGAACTTCTTCACCAAAAAAAAAGAAAAAAGATTTGTTGAACTTTATTCAAAGTCAGTCAAAACCTCAAAAGTCATCGAAAGATGAGTTTCGAGTGCTCTTTTTTTCAAAAGTTTGGCTGAATTTGATGCGACTTCCGTTCATACTGTGGCATTTAAGATTTGGATTTTATAAATACCTAAAAACATTTCAAAGTGCATATATATTGCCACGCAAAATTATTTAAACATTTTTTATAATTTTTTAAAATATTTATATCAATTAATGTCTGACTAAAAATCGCAAACACACCCACCCCCGCCCCACCCCCCCCCCCCCCCCCCCCCCCCCCCCATTTTTTAAAGCGAAAATAGGCAGTCACAATCTACTGGGTTTCAAAACCCAACCCAAAATTACTTTAGCCCAGAAGTTGACTCCAAGGGCTATTGTATGTTGCTTTCTGCATCTCCTCGCAAAAAGCTATTACTCTAGCTTAATAATAGCGAAATTGAAAATTCACTTGTTAAGTTTAGAATTTTGAAATTTTCGATATGTTTGCAAATAATCCAAAAGGTCTCCTTTATAAAGTTACATAAATTATTCATAAATTTTGACTAATATAAATGTGGTGCTTGAACTTTATTCCATCGTGCAATGTCTTGCACTTTAAAATTGTTCATTATGGTTCCAAGATTTTTAATACATGTTCAATTTAATCATTGAGCTGTATAAATATGGTCAATGCTGTCATTCTATTAATTTAAGTTTATGAATAGTATTAAACGTTTTCATATAGTTTATGAACTAAATTGAATATGTATAAAAAGCCTACACACTACATTGTGTATTGAGTTAAAGTTCATAAATCATTTGTATCATTATCTTTGAAAATGAAAAGCAGCAAAAGGAACATATTTGTTCATTTAAAGAGAAACGCGACTATAAAGCTAGACTCCGAACTAGATTTATGGCAATATTAAATGGGCGGACCACACGAAACGGGACCCAAGGTCTAGATCGGGCAAAGCATCGCCTCAGCAGCTGCGGTCAAGATCGGGCAACAAAAGGGGATGGCGTTCCATTCATGCGAAATGCACGTTGTCCCGACGACGAGTGAGATTAGATCCCCACTCCTCGACCTGCCATAAACAACAAAAAGGGGGTATTGCACCGACCAAACAGGGTCAGGAGTTTTGGGCCCTATGGACTTTTCTCCTTTTTGTAATGGAGATTTTGTTTATTGTTTCTTAGCAAGATTAAGGGGAAATCAACGTAAGCCTCCTCAAAACGATGCTGGCTTTCAGATTCGATTGCGTTCTGTGCTTATAATTTAGAGCTTTCGGCGTGCCCCTTCTTTTTAATATTCCTTTGAGTAGACTTAGTTTGCCGTCTTTGACCTCGAAAGCAAATAGCGGGTAGCTTTGACGGCCGAGAATACGTAAATTCGGTCCTTATTTTTCGACTGAGGCGAAAGACGTGAATGGTCCAATGTACGCATTGAATGCGATTTAACCCCCCCCCCCAAAGAAAAAAAAAGAAATTTGGACAGTTATGCAGTAAGTGCCAGTTTGGTAACCATTCCAACAGTGTATGATTCTAATTTTTTGTTAAGAGAAGCGATTTGGGAATAGAATCGTTTGGTAAAATTTTTGTTCCTAGAATAAATTTCTATCTTTTTGTTCCTGGAATTAGATTTGGAATAAAATCAATAAAAAAAAAATTTTTGATTCTTGTTCTGGAAACAAATTTAATAATCAAAATCAACTCTTCTTCTTCTTTATCGACTGCCATCCCACAGTTGCCGTTCGCCACCGCTCACCGCCGCCCGCCGTCGGCAACTGGTCCAGCAAGATCGCCGGAGGCTCGCCAGGGTTGGGCAAGCCTCACGATGCCTAGCCCCACCAGTGGCTAGGCAAGCCTCGCCCAACCTCGGCGAGGTCGGCCTGGCCACCGGCGAGGTTGGGTGAGGGCTGGGCGAGCCTCGCCCAGCTGCCGACGAGGGCCGGCGATGCTTCGATGAGGTCACCGGCCCTCGTCGTCGTGGTCGCGGTCGTCCGGTCTGGTGACCGACATGAAGAAGAAGAAGAATAGGAGGTAAAAGAAAAAAATAAAATAAAATAAAAGGAAAAAAGGAAAAAAATTATTTTAAAATTAAAAGAAATTGATTTGGAATAGAATCAATAAGCGCGATCAAACGCACTTATTCCATAATCATAAATTTTGGATAGTTACCAAATTGCTTAAAATACTTAGAATTTGTTATCGGGAACGAAATAAAAAATAATCGTTTCGATTATAATCTACTCCCTAATAAAATCGTTACCAAACGCACCCCGAGTCACAAAAGATGTCGCAACAATGCATTTGAATTATAAATATTTTATTTCAAGCATTTCCATAACTTGCGGTTTTTATGTATTTGAGTCCTTCCTTAACTTAGTCAATGTAAGATTGTAAGTGGACGAGAAATGTCACGAGGTGTCTTTTATTATTAAACATATGGCTTTTTCAATTCGCTAAATCCTAAGCGAGTAAATGAAACAATTAAAATGACCATTGTGAACAATTTTTTGACTCACGTGCATTACGATGACAAGTTTTAAGAATCCTGTTCTTACCATCCTAAATGACTCAACCATGAAAGAACAAGGACGGTTTGGAGGCAAGAGTATCGCCTATACTTAAGATCAAGAAAATTATCATGTGAATTTGTTGCATAAAGTTAGAGTCTAGGATTATTGGGGGAAATTGTTCGATCAATTTTAAACTTATTGCATGGATGTTAATTCAGTCATAAAACTTTTCAATTTTGCCAATTTAGTGAAACATTTTTATACAAAATTCCAATGTAATCATTTCGAGCAATTTTTACTATAAATCGCCCGCATGTAAGATGTCCGAAGATGACTAGATCATCGCACCAACACCTTCCGATGAAAATTTGTTGGAATGATTATATTGAAATTTATTGTAAAAGTTTAGGGCTAAGTTTGTAAAGTTTAAAAGTCAATTAGCATTCGTATACTATATTTATGAGTCAGTAGGTAATTTTCCCATATTTGTTGAATTAGATAGGTTTACCTCCACCAGGTTCAACAAATCTATGTATAATGTCATAAAATATCAACGATGATAATTTATTGCAACTACCCATCAACCGTTTCTTCTGTTGTCGAGTGAAGGCCATTTGTCATTTCAAATTCGATATTATAAGTGTTGCTATTTATTGCATATATTTATCACATCCCTCCATTGGAAAGCAAACTCAAAGCATCTATTTATAAAAGGAATGATAACTGCAAATTATCGTGCAATAAATAAAATGGTAATTTAAGAAGTACAAAAAATAATCGTATTTTCACATAAAATTCTCACAAATTTAACGTCAAATGAATCTTCTCCATTTTACAGCGTTGTAAATTCATTTCCTAAAGTCATGCAAATCATATTTTCTCTTATGGTCAATCTGACATGCGCATTTACTTATTTATATACGGACCACAAAAACCGTACAAATTGATTATGGCATTTTCAACTTTAGGAAATCTTCGAAAGACGATTATGTCAAATAACATAATTATACGCATAACACTTTCAATTAACAATTTCCTAAGAACTTCCAGTCAAAATGTATGTCTCCTTTTCCTATTGGTTTAAAAACTAATTTCTCTAACATAATTATAGTGTTGGATTGGGGAATTCTATGGAATTAGCTTTTTTCCTTAAATTTTTACATCAATACTTAACACAAATCTCAAAAAATTACAACTAGTTCAATGATCACATCATCAGTTAGGAAAAAAGTTATAGCAAAATTAATGTATCGTTTAAATCTAACATGTCGAAAATTTTTAAATGTATAATGCATTTGGTTTGCAAATAGTAAATAATTTAAAAAATATTTTTCTAAAAGTAATCTGCTTTAATCGCTTATATAAATGAATGAATGAAAAATATTTTCATATATATATTGATAATAAATAATTTATCAATTAATCATTTTAGGGATAAAAATCGTCATTTTTCTAGAAGCGTCGAAAAAAATTTACACGATCCGCTCGGGTGTTTTATTTGAGGAATGCAAATGATTAATTTTCAAAATATATTTTTCTAACCACTCATACGATACCTTCAAAAAAAGCTATACGATACGCCTGATTATCGTAGAAATTTCCGTCTACGATGGACTGAAGATCTTGTTTGGGCGCGCTACCTCACCGCACGACAGCTGGGCCCATACCAACCGTCCGATCATCATCATCAAGGATATCAGCGACTACACCCGATAGCCACCCTCGCGCGTCACGCCCATTGTGGACCGTTCATTTGCCCCGCCCTTTCCCCACTCCGTACCTGCGAAACACGCTTGAAGATCTGCCAAATAGACACATCAGATCTTCCCCCTCGATTCCAGCATCACCCCCACCGGCTATTCGTATTCACCGAAAACCCCAACTCCCAACGGCTAAATAAAGCGCTCGGCCCTCGGGGGTAGTATCGGAATATCGCCTGTGCAGACAGCGACCCCACCTCGAGCTTTTAATTCCCAATGGCTGTAATGTCGGACGACTTCCTCAGAGTCTGTCCTTTATGGTCTTTTTACCCTCTCCCCCTTCTCTCTCTCTCTCGTCTTCTCTCTCTCGTCTTCGAGCTTGTTGTCCTGCTTCCTCGGGCTTTGAATTGAGCTCCCTCGCTTTCTCTCTCTGTCTCTCGTATTTTAAAGCTCTGGCTTTTCTCGCTTCCAGAAAATAGCGAAGCTCATTTAATATCGTCTCCGCTTTCGAAGAGCCAGGCTTTCATTTGGGGGCGAAGAACAGTTGAGTTGGTTGTAGTATATCAACAAAGATCAGCTAATAAAGTCTTGGAAACTACTGCCGAAAAGAGAGATCACGTCGGTCAAAGAGAGATCTTCACTTATCCCCTTCCTTCCTTCCTTACTTCCTTCCTTCAGATATACGTTTGAAAGGTATGTTCACGCCTGGAGACTCGCTATTGCCCCCTCCCCCTCCCAAAAGTCTCTTCCCTTCATTTATTTGGGGAAATATTTGGGTTGGCGTTTTCAATTATCGGGTCTTTTTTTTTTTTTTTTTTTTTAATTTAATGGTCATCGTCAGAAAATGGGAGGTTCACGGTCTGACATGAGCATGTTTTTCTATTCACGGCCGCTATTATGAAAACGTGTGGGGGTGTTCCTCACCATGTTGCAGTTCTTCTTCTTCTTCTTCTTCTTTTGACATTTTCCGTCTTCATAAGAGATTGCCCAGCACGGGTTTTTAGGGGGTTTTAGCGATTTTTGAACTCGCGCGAGGTAAAGTTCGTTGCTTTTTGGTTCTTCTTATCCTGGGTTGCTTTTGCCTGCAGTTCTTGGTTTTTGTGGTGAATGAAGGAGCCTTTGACCGTGCCTTTGGTTTCGTTTCCACTTTTTTTTTTTTTTTTTTTTTTTTTGGGGGGGGGTGGGTGGGCGTTCCCGTTTTCTTCCTTTTCCTCCATTTTCTCCTATTTATTTTCGATTTTTTGAGCTACGGCTAACTGTTTTGCTCTTTTCGATTTCTTCCTCATGCTCTCTGGTGTCTTTTCTATTTTTGACTTTGGTCTTTTGGGGTACTGCCCTAGTAGCACTTGCTTTTATTCTGTTTCGTGGTTTTTCATAATTTTTTTTTCGCTGGGTTAGATTTCTTTTTCGTTTGTGGTTTTGATGTTTTAGGATTTGGTTGCAGGGCTTAAGGCTTCTATTGGTGGATGTTACGATGTTACATCATTTTAGTTGTTGAGATTGACGTTTCAATGAAGTCAGGTTGAGATACAGAGAGAGCTTCGAATTTCTGCAGCTACTCGAGGTATGGTATGGTAAAATGTCTTCATTGGAGGCTTGGACATTCTTATTCGGAACTAATTTTTTATGTACCTACCAAACTCAGCAATGAATCTATGAGTTTTTGCGTTAGTTGGGACTATTGCGTCTGCTCTAGGTTTGTGATCCACTTGCCGTCGCGGTCTGAAATCCTGTAACATGGTTTTTATTTGTTATTTTGCGGAGCTTTTTAGATTCTTTGTTTAAGTGGTCTGGTTGGAATTTTTCCATAATGAAACTTGTAAGAATTTGGCTCTGACAATGGACATTATCGAGAAAGGGGCTGTTTTTGGGTACATGAATTGGGTCTTCATTACCGCAATCCTTTGATGGAAGCACTTAGTTTTAGAAGACGAAAAATTACTTTCCATTGGTCATTTTGGAATACTGTCTCTGTGTAGTCCAGTCTGTTCACAGATTATCAAATGAAACTCCTCGCTATTATTGGTGCGCAGTAGACAGTATTTGGCTAATACTGGCCATAGGAAACAACTTTCCACTAGATGGGGACGGATAAATAACTTGCATTATTGTAGTTTTGACTTCATTTGGTGATGAATAGTCATTTTGAAAGTTTTGGGAGAGTTAATGATGGTCCTTTTTTTTTTATTTGTTCCTCTTGCTGTGGAATGAGAGCTGTAGCTGAATATTTGGTTGAAAAGTTGGTCCCTGATTTTTTGCTTCGTGGTCCAGTCATTTAGCATGACCTGACTAATTGTGTGGGCCTTTGCGATCGTGGTTCTGAATAAGTTGCCTTTTTATACATGTGATGAGTACTGATAGATTCTCAAATGAGACAGCAGTGAGTCCTCTACTACACAAAATTGCCTCCTTTAGAAATTCCTTTAGAAACCACCCTTGTGGCTTCATGACCTGTGGAACAACGTTGAATATTCCGTTAAGATGAATGAGATTTGAGATTTCACTGCGGTGGGTCCTGGTTATTTTAATGCAAATAGGCACCAGCTGTGGTGTAATAGCACTTCTGCCCATGTAATAGTGCCAATGGAAAGAAAATGGGCTTCTTTGTTTATTTTGACTTGCGATTGGGTTAATTTAGGAGAAAGATTTACGTTGTTGGAAGCCAGTGCATTTGTGAGACATGCAAGTTTTACTGCCAGAGTTTTAGAAATCAATTTTGTCAATATTTCTCCGGTCAAGGTGCTCTTAAGCGACCGGGGTTTTCTGGGACAACTATACTTAGCCTTAAGAAGATTTTCTTTGTTAATAATTGGTATGTAATAAATATGAGTTGTGCTGTTCATTATCCCAAGTTGAAATATTTGATCTATAGTGCAAGCTTTGAGCCTGTCTTGGATCTACTGCGCTCAAGCTTTCCTTCAACTACTACGTATCCATACTTCCTTTTCTTTTCCCTGTCCAAATTTACTTTTTTTCTCTTTCAAGAGGGAGATTTGACACTATTAAAGGAAGGATATCATGTGGTGAAACAAATATCATGTAGTGAAACAAATATCGTCCTCCATTAATGGCCTCAATCTAAGTGTAAAGGCATCTACTTTTCTCTTTCTTCAGCAATTTCATCATCACCTCTCTTTTGCTTTTTTGCTCTTGTATGCTTTAGAGAAACTAATGTGTTTTGTTCACTTATTCACGATCATAATCATCATCCTCTTCTTCTGTGGTTTTCCCTCTTAGATGGATTCTGTTAAGAGGTCTTCAGTAACTCCATCAAAAAGTAGGTTGGCGCGTACGTTTGCAAAAGTTCTTCATATTCGCGTTGCTACAGGGATTGCCCCAGATGATGAAATTAAGAAGCCTAAACCTCAGAAGGTGGTCAAGGATAATCAGTTGAAGGATGATCTCGACAGTGGTTCTATGTTTGATGACGAGGAAGATGAAATTCATGAAAGAGAGGCTTTAGAGGCTCTTCTTGCTAAAATATTTGCCAGCATTTCATCTGTTAAAGCTGCATATGCCCAGTTACAGTTTGCGCAGTCCCCTTATGATGCTGAGGAGATTCAGTCCGCTGACAAAATGATTGTTTCCGAGTTGAAAAAGTTGTCTGAGTTGAAGCGATGTTATGTGAAGAGACAGTTTGATATTTCGCCGGAGACCACAATGGTTCTGGCTGAAATCGAGGAGCAGAAGTCTCTTGTGAAAACATACGTAATAATGCGCAAGAAGATGGAATTTCAGCAGAAAGTCAAGGACTCTGAAATTGCATCTCTTAAACAGAAGCTGGAGTCGTTAAACAACCAAAACAGATTGACAGAGAAGAGGTTAAATCAGAGTGGCCCCTTGTCTGTTCTGGATAATCTTCACCTCTCTGGCCTCAGTCCTAACCATTTCGTTACTGTACTTCGCCATGCTGTAAAGTCCATTCGGAGCTTCGTAAGGTTGTTGATCGACGAGATGAAATCTGCCGACTGGGATGTCGATGCAGCGGCCAGTGCAATAGAACCAGGAGTTGTTTACGGGAGACCGGATCACAAGTGTTTCGCATTCGAGTCCTTCGTTTGCCGGGAAATGTTTGATGGATTCCAATTCCCCAACTTTTCCCTTCCCAATGAGTCTTTGCCTGAGGGGAGAAGATGGCGGCAGGTCTTTTTTGAGTGGTTTATGGAGTTAAAGTCCTCGAAGGTGAAGGATCACTTGGCCCAGAAACCGAGATCGACGTTTGCGAAATTCTGTCGGGTCAAGTACTCGCGACTCATCCACCCCAGAATGGAAATGGCTTTCTTTGGCAACACGAGCCACCGGAACCTTGTGAGTGCGGCCGAATTCCCGGAGACCACGTTCACCACGTTCTTCGCGCAGTTTGCGGAGATGGCGAAGCGGGTGTGGCTCCTTCACTGCCTGGCCTTCTCGTTCCAGCCAGAGGGCACCGTCTTTCAGGTGAGCAAGGGGTCTAGGTTCTCGGAAGTGTACATGGAAACGATCGCGGAAGAGGAAGCGTTCAACACCACGGAGTACGATCCGAGGGTAGCGTTCACGGTAGTCCCAGGGTTCAAGATCGGTAAAACGGTCATACAGTGCCAGGTCTATCTATTGAACAACTCCAGGTCAAGGTGAAATCTTGATTATGGATCCAGCTGTGGGAACATATTAGCCTTATGTATTATGATGCTCCTCGATGGTTGTCAGATTTGTCGCCAACCGTTCCCCCCGAAAAAAAACAAAAAGACATCAGAGATTGAGCTGGAAGCCATAGAGCGTCTTGATTTTTCTTTAGTACTTTTTAGGAGTACGAGAGAAAAATCAGACGGGGGCTGACTGGCTGCACATTTGTTGTGGGGACTCTCAAAACTCTGGTCACAGGGGGTATTTTGTCGCTTTGCTTTTTGGCCCTTTTCTGGGAGAAAGGGAAAGCGCGCTTGGACCTGTCGTCTCGGATGGTGGAGCAAGAGAATCTTTTTCCTTTTGAATCATTTATATATTAAAAGGATTTAGATTTTGAATGGACCGTTCATGTGACATGTCCCACCCCCCCAAAATTTTGTCAATATTAATTTAGCTCCATGGGAAGGATGGTCCTGGATGTTGTTGTAGGGGTACAACCTTGAATTTCCCTTGTTTGTCCATGATGTGCCTGTATAAAAAGTATGTATAGCGGTTGGGCTTTATTGTTCATTCGAAGGCTTTTCTGTGAGCTTTTGCATTATGTGCCGGTGCCTCTAACCCATGTAGGGTTTCCCGGCAGCAGGCTGTCTCCAAGCTTTTGCCCACTATGGTCTTACCATTCCATTGGCAATGATTTCTTCCTCACGTTACGTTGCGGGACAACGCGGTTTTCGTCACGCGGGCTTTGTCGGTGGGTCGATACTAAATTTAGGATTTCTGGGGTAGTTAGATAGATTGAACAATCGTGCATGGACGGCCACATGTATGAAAACACGAGAGAGAAGAGGGGTGCCTGGGGAGTGGGGACATCATCGAATTGTGTGGAGATGACATCTTTATCGGGCGACTTTTTTAGCGTTAATGTCAGGTTCTTGGGGCATGGCCTCGGGTTGGGGCATGGCCTCGGGCCTCAGGCCACGTCGATTCCTCTTTCTCTTTCCGGGTCCCCCGGGTTGGAAGGTTAGGTAGACGTGGGCGGTGTAGGGCGGACCCATCGCGATCGCATGTGGTGCTGATTTTATTAATTAAGGTTGGTCCTTCCTCTCGGCCATCCGTAAGTCAAAAGGGGGGTCTTCTTCCTCCTGCAGGAAAAGTCGGATCGGATGTGGACCGGGACACGATTCGTCACGATGAAGGCTCGATTCCTTTGGCGGGCTCCGATGCCGAACCCATCGTCCTTGCTCTCTACGTCGCCAGCCAGGGATGCTCGGCGCCTCCTGGGGTGTCATGGTTTTGTCGCTCGTTCTCTTAAAGAGAACGGAACTTGAATAGGATTTGAACGATGCGACCCTTTCCTTTATAAGCGATGATGCATTCTTCTGTTTGTTTGGTGAAAAATAAATGATTTGAAAGAATATATTCTTAAGAGCGATTGCTTGTATCGCTTACGAAAAGTAAAACGGAGAATATATTCGTTGTCCATGAAAATATTTATTGATAAAGAAAATATTTTTTATTGATTAATTATTTCAAATGATACAAATAAAATATTTTTCAAAATTTTCATTTATTAAGAAATAGACGGCGCATATCGGTTCAAAATCACTACTTGCAAAAGCTTGTCGGAGCAAGAAAAACTTAAAAAATTATAAAAATGTTCACGTCAATACAGCTATGCCATGTAAGACAATTAGTGTTTACGTTAGTAATTTTCATTTAAAATTGGCCAGATAAATTTAATTAATATCAATGTGAAAATGTGTATGATTAAATTGGTATAATTGAAATGTTTGATATTAAATTGGTATAAATATAGCAAGTTTATAATTTTTTTTGTGCTTTTCTCGAAAAGTAATCATTGGCATGGTACAACTGGCCCATCACATGAAGAGACGAGATTTCATACAATTTATATAGGCCTATTTTTCCATGTATCCTTGTCAATGTGATATGTTTGCTATACAATATACTTTCTCAATGTGGCATTCTAAAAGAAAAAAAGACCTCAATTTCATAAAATCTTATGTACAACGATTGATCTATCTACTCAGTCGATGTTACGGATAAAATTATCAAAATTATTTTACTTGTGTTAAGAAAATGGACATCTCTATATGTGAGATTAGTGACATATGTCGGTGTTCAAAAAATGTCCATTCTCAATGGAACAAAAATAACTTTGATGCCACTTGAGATTATCTCAATACAGTCACCACTATATCATACATAAGCGCATGAAAAGCAGATAGAAACGTTCTTCATTATATGGCAATTTTTTCATGGATGGTGTTCCTAACCTAGCATGTGGTCTCTTAGAATCACCAAAATAATTGCCAGAAACAAAGCTAATCTTTCAAATCGGTTTACTCATCCAATTGCTATAGGAAATGACCGATTGCACGATACAATTTTATTCGCTACATAGGCTGTGAAACAGCTGATTTTTCAATGGACTATGTATTTACTTGTTTGCACTGTTTGCGGTTTGTGGCCTTCTTTAGGACTTGGAACCAACTCCTCCAGAGCCCGCTTGGATTTCAAGGAAATGTATTCACGGTGGCCTATTCCAGGACTTGGAATCGACTCGTCTAGAGCCCTTTCATGGTGGCCTTGTCCAACACTTGGAGCCGACTCCTCCAGAGCTTGCTTTGATTTCAAGGAAGTGTATTCACGGTGGTCTACTCCAAGACTTGGAACTGACTCCTCCAGAGCCCTTCCATGGTGGCCTTGTCCAACACTTGGAGCCGACTCCTCCAGAGCTTGCTTTGATTTCAAGGAAGTGTATTCACGGTGGCCTACTCCAAGACTTGGAACTGACTCCTCCAGAGCCCTTCCATGGTGGCCTTGTCCAGGACTTGGAGTCGATTGCTCCAAAGCCTGTTTGGATTTCAAAGAAGTGTATTCACGGTGGCCTATTCCAGGACTTGGACTCGACTTGTCCAGAGCGCTACCACGGTGGCTTTGTCCAGGACTTGGAGCCGACTCCTCTAGAGCTTGCTTGGATTTCAAGGAAGTGTATTCACGGTGGCCTACTCCAGGACTTGGAACCGACTCCTCCAGAGCCCTTCCATGGTGGCCTTGTCCAGGACTTAGAGCCGATTGCTCCAAAGCCTGCTTGGATTTCAAGGAAGTGTATTCACGGTGGTCTATTCCAAGACTTGGACTCGACTTGTTCAGAGCCCTCCCATGGTGGCTTTGTCCAGGACTTGGAGCCGACTCCTTTAGAGCCCGCTTGGATTTCAAGGAAGTGTATTCACGGTGGCCTACTCCAGGACTTGGAACCGACTCCTCCAGAGCCCTTCCATGGTGGCCTTGTCCAGGACTTGGAGCCGATTGCTCCAAAGCCTGCTTGGATTTCAATGAAGTGTATTCACGGTGGTCTATTCCAAGACTTGGACTCGACTTGTTCAGAGCCCTCCCACGGTGGCTTTGTCCAGGACTTGGAGCCGACTCCTCTAGAGCCCGCTTGGATTTCAAGGAAGTGTATTCACGGTGGCCTACTCCAGGACTTGGAACCGACTCCTCCAGAGCCCTTCCATGGTGGCCTTGTCTGGGACTTGGAGCCAATTGCTCCAAAGCCTGCTTGGATTTCAAGGAAGTGTATTCACGGTGGTTTATTCCAGGACTTGGACTCGACTTGTTCAGAGCCCTCCCACGGTGGCTTTGTCTAGGACTTGGAGCCGACTCCTTTAGAGCCTGCTTGGATTTCAAGGAAGTGTATTCACGGTGGCCTACTCCAGGATTTGGAACCGACTCCTCCAGAGCCCTTCCATGGTGGCCTTGTCCAGGACTTGGAGCCGGTTGCTCCAAAGCTTGCTTGGATTTCAAGGACGTGTATTCACGGTGGCCTATTCCAGGACTTTGACTCAACTTGTCCAGAGCCCTCCCACGGTGGCTTTGTCCAGGACTTGGAGCCGACTCCTCTAGAGCCTGCTTGGATTTCAAGGAAGTGTATTCACGGTGGCCTACTCCAAGACTTGGAACCGACTCCTCTAGAGCCCTTCCATGGTGGCCTTGTCTAGGACTTGGAGCCGATTGCTCCAAAACCTGCTTGGATTTCAAGGAAGTGTATTCACGGTGGCCTATTCCAGGACTTGGACTCGACTTGTCCAGAGTGCTCCCATGGTGGCTTTGTCTAGGACTTGGAGCCGACTCCTCTAGAGCCCGCTTGGATTTCAAGGAAGTGTATTCACGGTGGCCTACTCCAGGACTTGGAACCGACTCCTCCAGAGCCCTTCCATGGTGGCCTTGTCCAGGACTTGGAGCCGATTGCTCCAAAGCCTGCTTGGATTTCAAGGAAGTGTATTCACGATAGCTTATTCTAGGACTTGGACTCGACTTGTTCAGAGCCCTCCCACGGTGGCTTTGTCCAGGACTTGGAGCCGACTCCTTTAGAGCCCGCTTGGAATTCAAGGAAGTGTATTCACGGTGGCCTTCTCTAGGACTTGGAACCGACTCCTCCAGAGCCCTTCCATGGTGGCCTTGTCTAGGACTTAGAGCCAATTGCTCCAAAGCCTGCTTGGATTTCAAGGAAGAGTATTCACGGTGGCCTATTCCAGGACTTGGACTCGACTTGTCCAGAGCGCTCCCACGGTGGCTTTGTCCAGGACTTGGAGCCGACTCCTCTAGAGCCCGCTTGGATTTCAAGGAAGTGTATTCACGATGGCTTCCTCCAGGACTTGGAATCGACTCCTCCAGAGCCTGTTTGGATTTGAAGGAAGTGCATTCACGGTTGAAGGAAGTGCATTCACGGTTCTGGACGAAACTCAAAGGCCGTGTGAAGGCTTTCACCACAGGAACGCGTGGCCGATCGATCGACTTGTGTGCGTCGACCAAAAGCTTTCTCGCTTCAGAAGAAGGCAATGCATGGCTGGTAATGAGCACCACCATGATAAGGATGAAGGCAAATGCAACTTTCGAACTCGCAGCCATGTCGAGATTATCTGTTAAAGACAGAAAGGTACTACGTTGTTTTAGCAATGTTAATGCGAATGTAACGTAATTCGTAGTAGGAAAGCCTTGGCATAAGCTATTTATATACATGGGCAAGCACTGCACTAAATGGGGAGAGAGAGAGAGAGAGAGAGAGAGAGAGAGAGAGAGAGAGAGAGAGAGAGTCGTGAGGGTCAAGTTAGGATGGTTCCAAGTATTGCACCATGTTTGGAGAGTTGGAAAATTATTGTTGTCGGAGGAAAAATATGTAACACTATTTGTCCTAACCAGAAAAATAATAAATTTGAGAAAGTGATAATAGTAATATAATGATTAAGCCAATATTTATATAATTTTTACATATAAAGATACTGGATCACAACCCAAATCAACCCAAATAAAAATTTGTAATAAAATTAATAAGAAATTAAACATGAATCAAGGTATGGTTAATCGAATCTCCTTAAGGCAATTAATTTTTGCCAATCGTGTTAAGCAATTTCACAAATTATGTCTTCCGAGATATAACATTTAGAAGCCATTTATCTTAACACTATACGAACATGATTGTGTCAAACACTTCTAAAAACCAGTATACTTATAGGAGTGTTTTTCCAAAGAGGAATTCTAATTCCTAATGACCATCTCCCACGATTTGAAGAAGACTCGGAAGATAATAGTTTTTGTAAACTGAAGATGCGTCTTAGAATTGTTGCATGAGAGATTTTGAAGATGCGTCATTAACACTCCATTAATTCTGCCATTAAAATATAAAGCTGCATCACAAGAGCTAAAGGAATTCGTAGTCATAGAACTGCTGCAAAACTACAATGGCTAAAGAAATGCGTTTCGTCCATTAATGTGTCATAAAATTCATTTGTGCGTAGTGTAGGCTCAAGAAATGCTTCCATTAACGTATCCGTTAATTCATCCATTAAGGTGTCATTAAACTGCTCCGAGGGCTGGACTGAAGAAATGCATTGATTAATGCATTCATTATAGAATTGTTGCACGAGAGATTTTGAAGATGTGTCATTAACACTCCATCAATTCGGCCATTAAGGCAGCGCATGGTAACGTTTCTGTTTCTCCCAATTTCTGGAACGAAGAACAGAAACCCGTTTGGTAAAACATTTGTTCCCGGGAACAGTTTTGAGAAACAAAAAAAAGTAACTTCTTGTTCCTGGGAACAATTTCTAGAAATAAATTAGTTTTTTTTTTCTTTTGTTTCTCTCTTTTGCCGCGGCCACCTCCAATCGCCCGGAGCCACCACCGACCGTCGTTGCCGCGCGCCGCGCTCCGTCGGCCATCACCGCCGCCGCCGCCGTTGCCTCCGTCCGTCGCCGCGCCGCGCGCCGTTTACCTTTCGTCGGCGTCGCCGCCGCCGCCGTCGCCGGCCGTCGACCGCCGCCGCCGTTCGTTGCTGACCGCCACCGTCGATCACCACCGTCAATCGCCGCCGCCCGTCTCGCGCGTTACACGACCGCTTTGGCGGCCTGGTATGGGCGCCGCCATGATTTGCTGGGTTAGCGATTCAATGGGCGGCGGCGGCAAATGGGCCGGCCGGGTCGGTGATCCGTGAGCAAAAATAAAAAATGAATAAATATAAAAAAGAAACTGTTGCCTTACCAAACACATTTCTATTCTTTTTCTAATCCAAGAATAGAAATTTTGTGTAGTTACCAAACGGGTTCTTATACTCAGAAATTGTTTCCCGGAATAGAAATAGAAAAGAACTATTTCTGAAAAAAAATCTTCCCTAGCCAAGAAGCGTTGTCATGCGCAGCCTAAAAGATCAAACTGCTTCACTAGAGCTGAAGGAACGTGTCATCAACACATCAATTAACGAGCCATAAAACCGTTGCAAAACTACAATGGCTAAAGAAATGCGTCCGCATCTATTAATTCGTCTACTAACGCGTCATAAAAAAACTGCTGCGAGGGTTGGGCTGAAGAAATGCATCCATCAATGCATCCGTTAATTCATCCATTAAGGCGTCATTAAACTGCTCCAGGCTGAAGAAATGCGTCGATTAATGCATCCATTAATTCGTCCATTAATGCCTCATAAAATTGCGTGGGGCTGGCTGAAAATGCCTCTATTAGTTCATTCATCTATTAATTCGTCTATTAAGGTGTCATAAAACTACTGTGGCGAGGGCTAAAGAAATGTGTCCATTAATGCATCCATTAATTCATCCATTAACGCGTTGGGCTGAAGAAATGCATCTATTAATGCATCCATTAATTCGTCTATTAACGCGTCATAAAACTGATTGAAGAAATGTGTCCATTAATGCATCCATTAATTCGTCCATTAACGTGTCATAAAACTACTGAGCGAGGGTTGACTGAAGAAATGCGTCCATTAATGCATCCATTAATTTGTCTATTAACGCGTCATAAACTACTACACGGGTTGAAGAAATGTATCCGTTTCGTCCATTTTTTTTTTTGGTCGGTTCTACTCTAACACTCACGCTTAGATTTTTGTCCTGTCTCCTTGTAGGGCGTAGGAGTCAAAACCCACTCCTGAAATGAAATCGTCTCCACCCCAGTCTCCCTTGAAAAGGTAGGGATTTGAACCCTCCATCTCCTCCTTCCAAGTTGAAAGGATGGCCGTTTCGTCCAGTAATGCGTCATAGAATTGTTGCACCACCAGAGCTGAAGAGACGTGCGAATTTCCATTAATAATCTATAATTACAGCATGGAGAATCTGTGAGTTTCTGCAACTGTGCACGAGGCGTGCTTTGCTTGGTCTTAAGAGCTGTCCACTCAGTTAGGTACACACAAAACAGACATAAATTGGCGTGATACTCCGTTTCGAGCACGCACATTGCTTCAAATGCTCTTTGGATCCCGTTACATCTAGGAGGAGAATCTTTTTAACTTTTTTGCTATAACATCACGTGATCGACAGAAGTGGGCCACAGTAGCTGAATGGGATTTCGCTGTTCGAAGTTGGTAAGATTGCATGCACTTTCTCGCTCGTGCCTACTTTACACTTCTGTAGTCAAAGACGGCGGGTGTTCATCTTAGTGCCAATCCAGAATCTGCTGTTTGTTGATGTTGGGGCTTTCTAATTGGACTCCCACCCCCGACAAGAAAAAGAAAGAAGGAAGGAAAGAAAGAAAAAGACTGATGGAATTTCCGAACTAACAATACTCCTGTGCAGATAGACATTTCCCTCAGGAGCATTGTGAAAAACAGGTCGTATCCAATGTATCGTTTCGACTACCCAAAATATGCATCGTCTGGTTTTGATCACTAAGAGATTATCACTATTCATTGGTACAGTGATGTTTAATCAGTTCGCAAATTGCAACAAATTACATAGCACAATACTTGTAATTTATTCACATGATTAGTAAGTTTCAAGATTAAAGTCCGGGCATCACGAGACCTCAATGAAAGCCGCATCTTCTTCCTCTATTTTCTTAGCGAGTTCTGTCTCTGTCCTCTTAACCTTTTGTTTCTTAGAAGAAGCATCAGGATTATTTGGTAAGCTTTGTTCCACGATGGTTGAGTCTAGTCCATGCATATCGGCATAAGTCCATGAGAAGACATCCTTATATGTAATCAACAAATTACTCATTTGCTCTGCCTCTTCCTTTGAGAGGTTTGCCCCAATCTTCACTTCTCTGATGCTTTCTGAACGGGTGGCTCCGCTTCCTCATGCTGTATCCAACTATGCTCGATCCCAGTTAAATCATTCTCTTCACCATTCCTATCAGAATCTAACATGTCCTCCTCATGCGCTTTCGAGTCACAACGATTTTCATTTGAAATATGCATGATGTTATGCTTGAGAAGTAATGCAGATATTTAGCAGATATCAATGAAAGAAGTAATGTATGACAAAGTTTTATTTCGCAAAATTTAGAGGGATCACGCAGGAGCCCGACCTTTGAAGAGTTTTATCTCGTGGTGTACCCTACATGCTTACAAAGCAAAACAAGTTTCATGAATTTGAGCTTTTATTGATTAAAAGGATGGACCACATTATTATTGAAGTTGGTCGGGTTTGTCGCCAAAACCAGAAACGTAAAAAATCATCTAGTGAAAGCAAAAACGAAACAAAGGCGCAAAGCTCCCAGGCAGGTGGGTGTAAAAATATTTGAACTTCCCTACTCTGAAGGATCTGAACTTGGATACTTGACTTGCTCAAGAGCGGCCTTTAGCTAAGATGGCAAACACTGCGTCCTGCTCAAACAAATAGTGTATCCCCTTGATAGCACTCTTCATCTTCCATCATCCTTGACGGCCCCAAGAAAGAGTGAATGACGTAAATTGTGCAACCCCAAGATCTCCATAACCAGAACAAGAACATGCATAATTAAGTAGAAAGATTAACGCACTTGTTTTGGAATCCATCGAACATAAAGCGGAAGCAGGAAAAATGGATTATCCACATATCAAGTAATTCTCCTCTATTGCCCTCCTTATCACTAGCTCAATGAGGCGGCCCCCTCACGTTTAGCATTAGGTAAACGTCTCTCAAGTGAGGATACATGTGAGAATTATGGTTAGATGAGAGACTTGAACACTATTTATAGAGTTTCCAATCAGTCCCCCTCTTTACGGGCCAGGCTCAACTCGGCTCATACTAGCCAGCCCATATTAGACTAATTAAGAAACCTTCTATCTTACCTTAGACCAAACCCCGTAAAACGGTAAATTACAATATGAATTAATGTAGTCCACAATTAGGAAAACTCTTACAAAGAGTTCCTTAAGTGGGTAAAACTAAACCAAGCTAACCTCTACCTTTGTTGGACCGTCCTCCCTTATAAGCAGCACCTCCACCGATATCCCAAACCTACTCTGCTGGAACTCTCACGGGCTTCAATCAAATGCCGAATTCCCTGTTCATTCGAGCCCAATCCATCACCTGAGCGGAAGCCACTCACCCGCCATCATGGCGGGTTTGGAGACTTCTGGGACATGCGGTGTTAGCCTTATGGAATGGGTACCACTGAAACCAGCTCGAAGGTGTGAAAACTGGATTCTTCCTTTGTTTCAGGCTCCGCATATGGGATGGACGGATCCTAATAGATTGGGAAGTCCTCCTCGCCATTAATAGTGACGAGCTTCCCGCCAACAATAAACCTCACTATTTGGTGGAAGCTAGAGGGTATGACACCTGCCGTACATATCAATTAACAACCAAGAAAAAAGTTGAAAGTGCTTAGTGTTATAAATTATGTCTCGAGATTGACAAAACCCGACCTGAATCGGAGGATGTAGAGCGGTCCATGATATATATGAACAATTTCCACAGCGTGGCACTTGCTAAAAGAAGTCATCCAAGTTGGTCATTATTTCTTTTTCACCAGCTCTGTGAAGAAAGAAAACTCCATCTTGAAGACCAGACCACACGTGACCATACCCATCCTTGATGTTTTACTGTTGGAGGATTGCTTCGTCTTTTAGTGCTTCACAGCCTGTGAAGCCTTGGAGAGTCCTTAGAATGCGTCCGCCTCCTTATTCCAAACAGTTGCTCTGATCATCAACAGATTTATACGCACGGCCAATGTAAGCAACAAGTCGAAGAAGGCACCAGGAGAGAAGGAAAGCGTGCGCAGACTACGTTAAGTTACATAAGAAGAATTTTTACAAGCTGCAATAGAAGGTGAGGACTTTTAGGGTACAGAGGAGAGACTCCCTTCGGTATAATTTTGAGCGCAAAGTGTGGTAGACCCTTTTGGTATTTCATGCTTCCTTTCATTAACGAGACAGGAGGGACCCTCTTTGGCCCAAAAAAATGGAGCTCTGAACAATGATATTGTGCTGTGAATTTTACATCTAAGTCGAATCAATTTCCTTCTTAGCACTATGGATTTGGGTGTAAATTAGGGTTGGGAAAGATCCAAGCTTGTTAGTGATTATAACCGTGTAATTTTCCAATTGATTAGTAGATTTTTTGCCGCTGACTCTTTTTATAAAGTAGGTACTAATATTCAGATTAAATTATTTCTAATGTTTTTTACTGTTCATCACGACTCTAGTAATTTCGTTCTCTCGCTCTTGATTTAATTGTAATGATTCGATTGGCGTTTGCTTTCTATTTCGTCAACACTCGGAATGTCGACCACCTGGAAAACCACCGAAAAGACTCTCAGACCAATTAGCAGCTTTAACTCCATCTCCCCAACATCCTCCTTCGTCCCATTGAGGGCCCGGATAATAGTCTTGGCAGTTCAAATCTTAGCTAAATCCACAAGCGGAGGGATAGATGGTCAATGCATATCCATTATCGATAAGAACCCGTGCCACCACCATGCCTTGGCACTTCACAGAGATGTGTAGGACTTTGACATGTCCTCTACCTTCCAATGGTAAACCTTCATCAGAAAACGAGATCCGGTCTTTAGTAGGGCGTCCCGGTTCTTATCAAACAATTGCAGCAAACTCAGAAGCGATATCTGTATTGGCATCTTCAGGAGTAATTCAACTACGCCATACTCGCTCACTTTGATAATGGCGAGGCGCCTTGGGAGGGAGGGAGGGAGGGAGGGAGGGAGGGAGAGAGAGAGAGAGGCACCTTGGGAGGGAGAGGAGAGAGAGAGAGAGAGAGAGAGAGAGAGAGAGAGAGAGAGAGAGAGAGAGAGAGAGAGAGAGAGAGAGAGGCACCTTGGGAGGGAGCGAGAGAGAGGGAGGGAGGAGAGAGAGAGAGAGAGAGAGAGAGAGAGAGAGAGAGAGAGAGAGAGAGAGATCGCCAATTGCAACAAATTAGAAAGCAGAATACATTTTTTTTTTTTGATAGATATCTATCAATGCCAAAAATTGCTCCACATGTTAGTAAGTTTCCATGATGAAAGGTCACTTTTAACCTATCGATAATTAATAACTCCTCTATGTGATTAGTAGCTTTTCAAATTAAAAACATTAGTTTACACTAAGGCCTACATTAGCAAGATTAAGATTAAATTGACAAATGATTAAAATATTTAGAACTTTAATGACATAATTGAAAAATTTAGGACTAAATTGACCATTGTGTAATAGATTTAAGACTTATTAAGTTTTCCCAAAATAAAAATAAAAATAGAGGCATGATTGACCAATTGGCGTGGCATAATTGGCCAATCGCATTAACCAAGTGGATTTCATACATTTCATATGGGCTTCTTTTCCATGTGTCATTGTTAACTTGATATGATTACTACTCAAAATATTTGCTCACTGAGGTACCCCAGATATCTTGACTCTATTTACTCGATTGATCATGCCAAATAAAATTGTCAAATATATATTTACACGTTGCAAGACAAATGAACATCTTTATTTGTGAATAAAGATTACTTCTCTTAAATGGGAGGAGAAAATAAACCTTTACTTTGGGTAATGGAGTAGAAAAGAAAGCTCCCGAGATGACAAAGCTTGTAGTTTACCTACTTTTTCTTTAGTAGATGGTTCATCTACACCATTAAGATTATGAAGATAGAACATATAATGTAGTGTCCGGACTATGCATAAATAGTGTCCAATATTGACTTTGATACCACTTAAGATGATCTCAACTCAATCACCACCATCTCAGACATCCGCGCACGAAAAGCGAACAAGAACGAACTTAATTACATGGCAATGTTTCAATACATGGTGCTTCCACTCTAGCTCGTGGTCTCTTAGAATCACCTAAATAATTGCCACAAACGAAGCCCATCTTTCGAACCGGTTTACCTAACCACTTGCTATAGAAAAAAGTCGATTGCACGACATAAGTTTATTCAATACACAGTATGTGAAAAGATTGATTTTTTTGATGGACTGGATTTGCGTGTGCATTATGCGCCTAGTGCCCATCTCCCGGACTTGGGTGCGACTCCACCAGAGCCCGCTCAGATTTCAAGGAAGTGCATTCACGATTCTTGACGAAGCTAGAAGGCGGCGCAGAAGCTTTCACCACAAGAGCATGTAGCCGATCGGTTGACTTGTCCATGCCGACCAAAAGCTTTCTCGCTTCAGAAGAAGGCAATGCATGGCTGGTATGCACCGCCAGGATGAGAATGAAGGCAAATGCAACGTTCGAACTTGCAGCCATGTCGAGATTCCTGTTGAAGACAGAAAGGTACCACGTTGTTTTAGTAATGTTAATGCGAATGTAACTTGATTTGTAGCAAAAAAGCCTTGGCATGAGCTATTTATGTACATGGAGGCAAGCACAAATTAGATGGAGAGAGAGAGAGAGAAAGAGAGAATCGTGAGGGTCAAGTTGGGATGGTTTCAGGTATCGCACCAAGTTTGGGAAATCTGAGTTTCTGCAACTGTGCACGAGACGTGCTTTCCTGGTCTTTTGACTACACATTAAATTAGGTACGCGCAAAATAGACTTACAAAGGCTTGTTACTTGTTGCAGATTCTCTTTGGATTTCCATATATCTGGCAGAAGGTGAATCTGGTCGACTCTTTCGCAATAAAATCACGTGATCGACTGTAGTAACTGCTCTGTTCAAAGTTAAGTGAGGTTGCAAGCAAAATCTCACTTGTACTGTCATTGCGCAATAGTCAAGATGGGTGGGTGTTCTTCTCTGTGCTGAACCAGAATCTACTGTTTGAAGACATAGGCTTTCTCATTCGATTGCCAACCCCGCAAGAAAGAAAGAAAGGAAGAAAAAGACGATAGAATTTCTGTGTAGATAGACATTGAACTCAAGAGTATCGCCGAAGAACATGTAGTATCCAATGTATTGTTTTGACTAATTGCAAAATGTGTGGTTTTGATCATATAGCATGATGCGTGAACAACTTAATGCGCTAAGATGCAATTGCTAATGAATGAGACAGTGATGTTTAATTAGTTCGCAAATTGCAAGAAATTAGAAAGCACTATATCTATAGTTTTTTTTCACATGATTAGTAAGTGTGCATCAGGACCAATAGCTTTTGATTATTCGTATTTCCCAATTGCGGTTAATACTTTTCATACAAACTAGCAAGTATCAATATATCAAGCAATTCTACTACGTTGTTCTGTCATTATGATTACTAATTTTTCATGTATAAACCTGAATGTAACACCTAGCAATGCTAGTGCTTTTTTTTTTTTATATGATTAGTTAGTCTCCATGAGAACAAATAACTTTCAACTCATCAGTAATTAGTGACTTCCTCAATATTTAATAAATTTACACAGAGAAAGTATCAATTTGCCAACGAATTGTTGCAAGTAATTTTTCTCCGTGATTCATGTAGAATAAGTAATCGATTAGGTATCCATCAACGTTAGTAGTTTCTCTAAGTGCTAGTAAATTTTCAAGAAGACAGAGACCTTCAACATATCGATAAGTAATAACTCCTCCATGTGATTAGTAGCGTTTCACATAAGAAAGTAAGTTTTAACAATACATCGATCAGTACTTTTTGGTATTAGAAAAGCAAGTTTTTTGTCCTAGTAAACAAATAATTTTTCCATTTTATTAGTGACTGTTCATGCCTAAATAAAGTAACTGTACTTCGACCTATGTTAATTATCAATTGCATACCCATGTTGTTTGTAAAATTCCACCTAGCGAGTGCAAGAATTTTTTGCGAATTACTTTTTTGGATTTTCGCACAGATTTATTGACAATGATCTGTCAACAAAGAATCATTTATGGTCAAAGAAAATATGCATGCTTAACGTTAAGAAAATGAATTCCCTAAGTTAAAAATGAGAAAATATATTTCTGAAAAATGATTTACTGAAAAGTGTTTCCCTTCATCATAAATTTTTCCCCAAAAGAGAGTTCTGGCTATAAATTTTATGATAAAGGAAAATACCTTCCATACAAATTTTCAAGAAAAATGGTTAATTTTGTGTTTGTGGTAAGAGACTTTTATATTTGGAAAATTATTTCCTCTATTCAAAACTAGGAATCTATTTTTCTAATTTTAAGTGTGGGTGTTTCCTCTATCATTTTACCTTTAATGAGCCAAACACGCAAAAATATGGAAAATGAATTGGCGAAAAGCTCTTTCAGTGAAATAAACACATTCTTAGTAACTTTTTTGCCATGTTTATTAACTTTCCATGTTGAAGAAACTGTGTGCATATAATAAAATTAGTAAGATTTTTATTTTATTTTATTCATTTAGTAACTTTCCATAACGCACTAATTTTGACCATGATCATAACAAATATCAATCTAGTTAGCATCTCTTTATAAAAGGCCACATTGGTTTATTTGGTTAATCTGATCAAATGGTGCAAAAGCAGTGCTCTTTGCTGGCTCGAGTTTTCAATTTTGTGGCGAAGTCAAATGTAGACTAGAGCTATTTTTCAGTCTTGATAGGTTTGGCACACGAGCGTTAGTTGAATTATTTTTCTGTGATGCACCCGCCTATTGTCAGAAAAAAATAATAATCTGAAGGTGGGATAGAGTTGACGAAACATGAATCTATCATTTATAAATTGAATATTTAAATAACAGTGTTAAATACACTTTTGCCGATGTAAGAATAACTGGAATAAAACATGCAAAATACCACAGCTTTCGTTG
Source organism: Eucalyptus guilfoylei (assembly GCA_016097605.1). Classification (NCBI taxonomy): domain Eukaryota; kingdom Viridiplantae; phylum Streptophyta; class Magnoliopsida; order Myrtales; family Myrtaceae; genus Eucalyptus; species Eucalyptus guilfoylei. Next base: position 35,855,856 of record CM027865.1, on the reverse strand, counting down.
TTCATAGGCACAAGGTGTAATAATCAATATGCACCGTGCTTATTATTGCATTTTAAGATAGTTTACATTGCTTGTAATCGGTCTGCCAATTGATGACTTCGAAAGTACGAAGCACCAATTTCCGGTTCCCATATAGTAAGGATCACACACTATACGTATATAGACTAATGAAATTTGATCATCATATGACTATAAAGTGTCAAATCCACTTATTAGAATGATAAACGATACGATGTATCGTTCAATGATGACCGATTCCTGGACTTGGTGTAGCTTCCAGAATGCGGTCACGCTTGTCGAGACGAACGAAATGACCTTGACCATCACGAGGAAACCTTGGTAGGGCATCAGAAACCAAACTCTCCTCAGAATGAAGGACTTGATCTTCTCTCACTTCCATGCCCATCGGCAGCAGCTTTCTTGCTTCAAAGCATGGCGAGTGGATTATTATGACACCAAGGGCGACGACCATAATCAGCAAGCTAAAGTGGACGCGAGCCATGCGTATAAGCGGGGAGATCGATGCTTGAAACAAAGGCGTGAAGAGAATCTATGGGTATAGAAATAGGTAAGGTAGGAACGTGTGTTCTTCTTGCATGAGGAACGTCCTTTTATATAGTGGAGTTCATGAAGCTCGAAAAATGGCGTAAACGTCAACTCATTTTCTTTTCTTTTCCAAGTCAGCAAGCTTTGAAAGAGTTGGCTCATAAGGCATATAAACGGTGTGACACTGACTTTTTTTTTTGGATAGATAAAGGTGTAGTTTGAGCCATCACAACTCTAAACTTGCCTTCAAGTGATTTAGTGGTCTGCTTACTCTCTCCATCTAATATTTCAATTTGTTTCAATTACAACATGTGATTTTTGATGTCTGAATTTACTTTACATGCGTAAACTAGATGTCATCTTGATAAGGTTCATCTATTTATATAAGATTAAATATATAAGATATGCATATTATGATAGTTTGGGTATATCTAAAGATTGTAATATCAACCCCTAAATAGGTACTTAGAAGCCTAACCAAATACACATTCTTGCACATGAGATATTTCATTTCTAAGACGTACAAAACTTTTGACTGGAAATGTACAATTGGTATTTATGGATGAACTTGACTATGTAAGAAAGAGGTACAAGTGCACATGCCCACATCATGCCCTCAAGTTACCTGTCTTTATCTTTTTCATCTTGACGTGTGTTTTCTGACAGCTAGATTACTTGGTGGAATTATTTCGTATTTACTATTATCAAGGAAATTTGAGTATATCTTGCCGACTGTTTGAGGATGTTCATTTTACTGTATTACGCCAACTTCAAGACGTTTAAGTCGCAGTGTTTTCTTCTAAGTCAGCCATAAGTTGTGCGGAAAGCACTTCCATGTCAAACGCAAGTATGACGACCGAAAAAAAAAATGCAAGTATTGTTTTTCTTCTCCTTTTTCTTTCTTCAAGACACAGACTTGTCAAATCACTGTTAATCGATTGTATTGAAAACATGGATGGTGTGACATTATCCGCTTTTCATCCGCTTGGAGACGTGAAAGTCCGATGTATCATTCAACACCAGAACATTCACTGTTCAGGAAATGTATAATACCATGTGTAAACGTGATTTTCTCTTTGAAACTTGGTGCAAAGCAGGGTTTACTCACCATAGTGAAGTAAGCGTGTCTTGTGTGGAGGAAAAATTATTGTAAACAAGCATGGAGTGTTCATCTTAAATGGCCAAACCGATGCATCACTTAGCAAATGTAGAGGGTAACTTAATTTTCATCTACTTTCGGTCTCACGAATCATATGGCGACATTAATTCAATCATGATGACCATGTCTATCGCCACGGTCTCTTGGACTAGAATCCAGAATCCTGCGAAATTCAGCAGAATGATCACCATGGCCTGGTAGTGTTGCAGCTGTTGGTCCATTTGGAATTAGGGTTTGGAACACCAATGCCCCATGAGTTAGGTATAATGATGTAATCTGGGAGCCGTCATATCCGTTTTTTCTTCGAGTGAATTTAATGGACAGCTCACCTTTTCATTCAACAGTTCAATTGGGGGACATCCACAGATGATTCTTCTGCTGGATTTGCTTTTCAATTCCCATTCCTAAGGCCGAGTTTAGCAACTCGAGCTTGTATCTAAGTAGGATATCGAAGCGATCAAACGAAATAAGTAAATTAGTTTCCATGTCATTTTCTATCTTTTTGACCCCCTAAGGTTGGCCCTTGTAACTGAGCAGGAGATTGAAGTGATCAAAGAAAAGTTCGTTGTCATTCTCTATGCTTTCACCCCTAGGGTTGGCTTGGTTAGGTAGAATATCAAGAGATTATCAACTCAGAAACAGAAAATGACATATTTAAATCTCAACCCCCTGTGTATAAACTACTATAAATTAGAGCTATCTACATGCCTGAATAAAAAACTTGGACTTACCTAGTTCATTGGATTTACGGGACGTTTCATGAACTTTCAAATAGTAGATCTTGAGATAGATAGACTTCTTGCCTTTCAACCAAAAATAGAAAACCTTTGTACCTATGAGCGAGTCCAAGCTTGCGATCCATATTCACTTTGCATGTCAGCTTTCTCGAATAAAAAGTACCGATTGGAGCGCGTGGTAGAAGCCTGACACCTTCTCTTGGCCAAGAGGAGTCCAAGTCTGAGCTCATTAAAATATTCAGAAAGATCTAACTTCCTTCAAAAGTTTAAATTAACAAGTTCTTGGCTAATTTTGATATATTAATTGCTTAATACTACATCAATTCTGACTTTTTTTAACAAAACTCTCATGTGCATCCTAACACCAGAAACAATCATCAATTGGACTAATAATGAAAGAAAAAATCACTTGATTAAGAAAATGACATATAATAGCCGTTAGATTAGTGGAGATCAACCACATTTAATGAGTTGCGTGTCCAATAAGATATCAAGAAATTATTGGATAAAGTAAATATATAGCTTTTGCATTGGACAGAGCCAAAAGATGATCAGAGCATAGGATCCATGCTACCCATCGTTTTCCCATCACGATTACTCGGATGCATTGTATCAACAAGATTACGTCAATGTGAGCGAGAAGATTATGATGTTGATATGAAGATCTGTTTGTCTTTGCGGATTCTCAGAGCGAACGAGAGAAGAAAAATCATCCCAACTCCCGTGGTTCAATGCATCGGCCGAGGTAGGAGAGCAATCTTTCTCTTTGGCTCATGTTTTTCTCACGTACAAGATTCTTCCTCTTCCGGAGTTCAAAGCTTGACAGTACAATGAGAATTACAGCTCTTCACGACCTCTAAATTGAGCTGCAGTCCTCGCCTGGATGCTTGGTGCTTTTAGTTCATGGAATATATTTTCCAAAAATCGATTACTTTAACATCATCCAAAAACCAAAAAAGTGGGAAAACAATTTCCCGAAAACAATTTTTTTCCCAAATAAACGGACCATAAGGTTAAGTCAAGAAGCACCTATTCTTGATTTTTTTCCCTTAACTCAAATTTTTTTTTTACATGTGGACAAAACTAGGGAAAAGTACTAAAAAAGACCTAAACTTATGGCATTAGTACTAATTTAGTCATAAATATTTTAATTGGACCAATTTAGTTCTAAACATTTTCACATTGGTACCAATTCAGTTTATCCCTAGCTGAAATTGACATGGATGCTAGTCGGCCGACGAACGCTGACCTGGCAATTTTTAATTATTTTTTTCGAATTTTTCATTAATTTTTTCCTTTTCTTCTTTTGTTTTCCTTTTTCCTTTACCCTTCTCCTTCGGCAGTGCCGGCAAGCCTCCGCCGGCTCACAGGCTGCCAACAAGGGCCTCACCTAGGGCCACGGGCGAGGCAACTTTGCCCAGATGTGGGTGAGGCTAGCCTCGCCCTAGCCTTGTCGCAGGTGAAGGTGGCCTCACCCATGGTTGTTGAGGCCATGGCGGTGTTCGCCAAGGCTCGGACGAAGGTTGCCATGTCCTCGCTAGCCATGGGCAAGGCCGCCTTCACTCTCGGCGAGGCCTGAGCAAGGTCGAGCGAGGGTCACGACCCTCGTTGGTGGCTGGCGAGGGCTTGGCAGCCCTTGCCCAATGAGGCTCATCGGCTCGCTGGCCATTGCATGGAATCCGAGGAGAAAGAAGAGAAAAAAGAAAAGAAAAAATTTAATAAAAAAATTTGAAAAAAATATTCAAAAATTGCCACGTTGGCGTTGGCTAGACGACTAGCGTTTACGTCAAAGCTGGCCGGCCAAAATGAGTCGGATGGACTTAATTGGCACTAATGTGAAAATATTTAGGACTGACTTAGTCTAATTGAAGGGTTTATGACTAAATTGATATCAATGCCATATGTTTAAGACTTTTTTGGTAGTTTTCCCACAAAACTAAGACTGTTATTCTATAGGTTGTTCCTTCTTTCCCTTTTTTCTTTATGAAAAATACATTATCTTGGCGAAAAATGTACTGCATGAAGGAACAAATTTGCTATGGAGTTTCTTTTTTTGTTTTTGTTTTTGTTTTTGTTTTTGCTTTTGTTTTCAATATGGAGTTTTCCTTTGAACCACCGCCATAATAGGGATATTTCATGAATCGATTCGAAACATTATTTTTTCAAACAAATATGTTTCATCAAATATTAATTTCTTCATATTTCTTTTTCACATTGCAATAATTATTAGTTCCAAGTGTTTTCGCCAGAACACCGCACGATTAATGAGATTATGGACACTTTCATGATTTTCAATCTCCCTACGGTTCGGAAGAAGGCACGGGATCATCGACCTGCTTTCTGTCTTTAGTATGAATTCGAGGAAAAGATCTTCAATAACATCTGTTTTCGGTAATCTATTTTGGTCTGACTATTGTCAATAAAGAGTCGTAAGAGGTTTGAGCTTACGTAAATATAGGAGAGTCTTCTCCAACTTCGCGATTCAAAAGTTTTCGACCAATGTGTTACGAACTTATGTTAAACATGACATTCCGTCTGAAGTTCTGAACAAAAAGGAGGAAAAAAGAAATGCTGTCTTAATAGCAAGCTCGATCCCATAAACTCATGCTAGAGCTTAACGAGTTTAGTGGTAACACCAACTTTCATTTTGCTCGTTTTTGTATCTTTTGATCGGTCTAGTCATGATCGCCTTGTTGTTTACATAAATGTAAAAACTACCGAAAGCCGCATTTTTCTTTTCTGAAATGATCAGGATCATCTCCATTTGGCCATAACACGAGATCAACAATATGAGGGCTACACTACGCTTATTGCATCTTAAGACAGCTTAAAGAACAAAGCATTTTGATTGTAACACACTAATCGCTTGATGCCTAAGAAATGAAGCATCTTTATTCCAACCTCCATTGCAAATCTTTAGATTACATTTGGAAGCAAGAATGGTACATCCATTTATTCATTTATATATTTATTGAAAGCCCGATACATACGTATTCATTAGTTACCTACTCCTGGACTGGGCACCGATTCTGCGAGCGGATGGACCCTACCAATACGAGCATCATACCCTCGACAACCATCAGTAAAACCCTTTGGAAGGGCACTCGAAACTGGACTCTCCTCTGAAGATGGGAGTTGTCCATTGTCCTCAATGCCCATCGGTGGTAGCTTTCTAGCTTCGAAACATGGAGAGTTGCAGATCACGCCGAACATGACAATTATCATCAGGAAAACAAAGAGGGATCGAGCCATGTGTGGGAAGAGATATGCTTTTGGGACAGCTATGTGCCGAGTGTCTAGACTCGATCCAGTGAGTCTGGCAGTGTGTTTCTTCCATGGAGGCCTGACTGAAACTGTTTATATAGAGTCGAGGGAATGCAGATCGAAAGGTGGCGTGAGGGTTTGAGACATTTCTCTCTCTCAAGAAGTCAACTATTTTGAATTTGTTGGACGGAAGCGCTTTTCATTTGGATCAAACATGCGTGCAACTGTTCAGCACAAAATTTCCTCGTGGAAGTTGAGTTAGGTATAGTGATGTAGTCCCGGAGCCGTCATATCCGTTTTTCTTCGAGTGAATTTAATGGACGGCTCACCTCTTCATTCAACAGTTCAATCGGGTAACATCCACAGATGATTCTTCTGCTGAATTTGCTTTTCAATTCCCATTCCTCAGGCCGAGTTTAGCAACTCGAGCCTGTAACAAAGTAGGATATCCGAATGATCAAATGAAATAAGTGAATTAGATTCCATGTCATTTTCTATCTTTTTGACCTCCTGAGGTTGGCCCTTGTAACTGAGCAGGAGATTAAAGTGATCAAAGAAACAAGTGAACCGAGTTCGTTGTCATTCTCTATGCTTTCAACCCTAGGGTTGGCTTAGTTAGGTAGAATATCAAGAGATTATCAACTCAGAAACTGAAAATTAATATTTAAATCTCAACCCCTACATATAAACTACTTTAAATCAGAGCTACCTACATGCATGAATATAAAACTTGGACTTACCTGGTTCATTGGATTTATGGGACGTTTCATGAACTTTCAAATACTACACCTTGAGATGGACATAGTTCTTGCCTTTGGACCTAAAAAAGAAAACCTCTGTACCCATGAGCGAGTCCAAGCTTGCGATCCATATTCACTTTGCATGTCAGCTTTCTCTGATAAAAAGTATCGGTTGGAGTGTGCAAGAGAAGCCCAACGCCTTCTCCTGGCCAAGAAGAGCTCAAAGTCCAAGCCCATTAATATATTCAGCAAAATCCAACTTCCCTCAAAAGTTTAAACAAACAAGTTCTCAGCTAATTATGATATATTAATTACTTAATATTACGTTAATTCTTACTTTTTTTAATACAACTCTCACGTGCATCCTAACACCAAAAACAATCATCAATTGGACTATTAATGACAGAAAAAATCACTTGATTAAGAAATTGACATATAATAGCCGTTAGATTATTGGAGATCGACCATATTTAATGAGTGGCGTGCACAATAAGATATCAAGAAATTATTGGATAAAGCAAATATATGGCTTTCGCATTGGATAGAGCCAAAAGATGATCAGAGCGTAGGATCTATGCTACCCATTGTTTTCGCATCACGATTACTTGGATGCATTGTATCAACAAGATCATGTCAATGCGAGCAAGAAGATTATGATGTTGTTATGAAGATTTGTTTGCCTCTGCAGATTCTCAGAGTGAATGAGAGAAGAAAAATCATCCCAACTCTCGTGGATTCAATGCATCAGCCCAGGTAGGAGAGCAATCTCTCCCTTTGGCTCATGTTTTTCTCACGTACAAGATTCTTCCTCTTCCGGAGTTCAAAGATTAACAGTACAATGAGAATTACAGCTCTTCACGACTTCTAAATTGAGCTGCAGTCCTCGCATGGATGCAACTTTTCTAAATTTTAGAACGATGGTGACACCCACCTCAAGATAAAACACAAATTTTCATATTTTATCAGCTCAGTGAATTGGTTTTGTACTCGACACTATTATTTGTGTATCACTACGACATTGCATTGCAAGGTTCAAATAATCCTTTGAAATTCTTTGATTTGTCTAGTGATAGCTTCCTTGGTAAAGCGCGGTTGGATTGAGCATATAGTCTTATATGTTTACCAGGTGAAGAAATGACTCAGATGAATACCAGGCTCTGTACTATTGCTTAAAATGATGAAGAACAATAGGAAACACGAGAAAGATCACTAAAAATCAAAGCAGACGTACAGAGTATCCCAACTAAAAATCAGTCACTGTTTCCAATGTTTTTCTGCGTTTAAGTCTTCATAAGCCATCAGATAACCAGTAAAGCACCTTCATCTGAACCAGCTGAACGTCGGACTTCATCATCAGGTTAGGCCAGCAGTAGATCTAATAAGACTGTTTGGGCTTCTGCAACAGTGGCCTTGTGAGAACTTCCGAGGTGGGATTCCTCAGTCCACTGCATCTCATTTGACGTCAATTTCATATATACTTGTAATCTGGCAAACAAGGGTTTATTTGGCAACAGGCCAAACAATACCCATATCTATTTATTTGTTACCGAGAGCAAAAAGATAATAGAAATTCATTTGGTAAATTTTTTATTTCTAGAAATAGATCTAAGACAGAATTAAGAAGTAAAAAAAAAAGTTACTTCTTTATTCCCGAAAATAATTCCAGAATTAAGCCAACCAAAATATATTCTTTTTTCTTTTCTTTTCTTATCTTCTTTTCTTGTTCCTTCTCTCTTCTTCTTCCATTGCTGCCGCCATTGCCATCCATTGCTATTGGTTGCTGGCGAACGGTTGGGTGAGGTTTGGCGAGCTCGCCAGAGGCTTGCCCAGCCACTAGCGAGGCTAAGCCTCCCCTGGCCACTGGCAAGCCTTGCCTAGCTAGGTGAGGTTCGCCCGGCCACCGATGAGCCTCACTTGGCTAGGCGCTGAGCCTCGCTACCGGTGAGGCTCGATTGATGAGGTGCAGCCTTGCTGGCGACCGGCTAAAACTTGATGAAGAAGTGAATGAAAAGAAAAAAAGAAAAAGAAAAAGAAAATTATTAAAAAATTAAAAGAAAATTGTTTGTACTAGACATTTTGCGGGTGGTACTAAACACAATTCTATTTTGGGAATAGAAATTTTGGACAGTTACCAAACATCATCAAATGCTTGGAAATTTGTTTGGGGAATAGAATAAAAATTATTTTTAATTAGAAATTATTCCCGAAAACAATATGGTTACCAAACAGGTCTCAAATACTCAAGTGCGAGACACTTGTGATCCTGTCTCCAGTAACAACTCTTGGTCCTATTGCACTTGCGGCCGCATCAACATCCTAGCTAGCAGATTTCATCTCGTGTATCAACAACCTTATGAAGTTCCGGATAGACTTCACAGTATGGCAAAGTACGATAACGAAATGGTGAGGACTCAGGCCAGAGAGGCGAAAACTATCCATAACAGATAATGGGTCACTCTTATTTGACCTCTTCTCAGTCAATCTGTTTTGGTCATTTAATTTGTCCAGCTTCTGTTTAAGAGATGCAATTTCAGAGTCCTTGAGTTTCTACTGAAGTTCCATCTTGTTGCCCATCTTTTCGTATGTTTTCAAAAAGAGACTTCTGCTCCTGGATTTCAGCTAGAAGCATTGTGGTTTCCGGCGAAATATCAAACTGTCTCTTCACATGAAATTGTATCAAATCAGACAACTTTATTATCTCGGAAACAATCATCTAGCCGGCGGACTGAACCCCATCAGCATCATAAGGGGACTGAGCAAACCGTAACTGGTTAGCTAATATCAAATTTTCCTTTGTTCTTGCCTAAATTGAATAACTGTAGCGTACCTATGTCTGTAAAAGTCCATACCAAGCGAAGCAAGCATCACTTTGTCAATAATTAGTCTATTGAGCGCAAGAATTTTCTGCGAACTATTTTTTTTGGACTTTCACGCGTTTGGCTTTTTAAAAAATGATCAATTAACAAAAAAAATTTGGTTAGTTTTGTGTTTGTGGTTAGAGACTTGTTATATTTGGAAAATTATTTCCTTTGTTAAAAACAAGGAATCCATTTTTTTTTTTAAATTTTAAATGTTGGTGTCTTCTTTAATCATAATCATTTTACTTTTAACGAACCAAACATGTGAAAGTTCAGAAAACGAATTTGTGAAAAGCTCTTTAGTGAAATACACAGTCCCCAAGTGACTTTTTCGCCATGATTATTAACTTTCCATATTCAAGAAACTGTGTGCATATGGAAAAACTAGTAAGTTTTTGACGTAGTTGGTAACTTTCCATGAAGGCAGTAATTTTTACCACGATTATAATAAATTTCAATCTAGTTAGCAACTCTTGATGAAAGGTCACATTAGTTTCTTTGGTTTAATATGATCAAATGGTGCAAACGCAATAGTCTTTGCCGGATTGAGTTTTCAATTATGTGGTGTCCTCAAATGTAGACCAAAGCTTATAAATTTTTCACTTTGGATAAGTTTTTGGCACACTAGCGTTACTTGAATTATTTTTCCAGTAATGTAGAGAAAATCATCTGAGATTTTGTGGGATCATTACTAACTATTTTAAAAACTATAACTATTAGATAAAAAAGTAGTTTAATAATTAAATATTCTTATGGAAACATGAATCAATCAATTATATATTGCATAATCAATGTTACGTTTACTTTTGCCAATGTAATAATAACTGGAATAAAACCTACAAAACACCCCAGCTTTCTTGTTCACAGGCACAAGGTCTGATAATCAGTATGCACTGTGCTTAATCTTGCATTTTAAGATAAGTTACACAGCTAGTATCTGCTTGTAAGTAGTAGGACAATTGATGACTTCGAGAGTATGAAGTGCCAATTTCCAGTCCCTATATAGTAAGGATCACACACTATACGTATATAGACTCATGAAATTCAATAACCTTATGACTATAAAGTGTCGATCCACTTATTCGAACGACAAGGTGCATCATTCAGTAATGACCAATTCCTGGACTCGGTGTAGATTGCAGAAAGCGGTCATGCTTGTTGAGATGAACCACATGACCTTGTCCATCAGTAGGAACTTTTGGTAGGGCATCTGAAACCAAACTCTCCTTAAAATGAGGGACTTGATCTTCTCCCACCTCCTTGCCCGTCGGCATCTGCTTTCTTGCTTCAAAGCATGGCGAGTGGCTTATCATGACACCAAAGGCGACGACCATAATCAGCAAGCTAAAGTGGACGCGAGCCATGCATATAAGTGGGGAGATCGATGCTTGAAACAAAGAGGGAAGAGAATCTGTGGGCATAAATATAAGTAAGGTAGGGATGGATGTTCTTCTTGCATGGAGGAACGTCTCTTTATATAGTGGAGTTCATGAAGCTCGAAAGATGGCGTGAACGTCAACTTCTCTTCTTTTCCTCACCAAGTCAGAAAGCTTTGAAAGAGTTGGCCCATCAGGCGTATAAACGTTGTGACTGTGACTTTTTTCTTGGAAAGATAGAAGTGCGGCTTGAGACGTCACAATCCTAAACTTGCCTTTCGAGTGATTTAGTGGACTGCCTACTCTCTCCAAGTGGTATTTCAATTTGGTGCAAATACAACAAGTGATTTTTGATGTCTAAATTTGCCTCATATGCATAAATTAGATGTCATCTTGAGAATGTCAAATCGTAACGGATTGGTCCACATAAATATATAAGATAATATAATGATGGTTTGGGCACATTCAAAGATTTTAATATCAACCCCTAAACTAGGTACTTAGAAGCCGATCCAGATACACATTCTTGCACGTGAGATTTTTTCATTTCTAAAATGTACAAAACTCTTAACTAGAAATATATAATTGGTATATGTGGATGAACTTGACTATGTAAGAAAGAGGTACACGTGCACATGCCCACATCATGTCCTTAAGTTATCTGTCTTTATCTTTTTCATCTCGACGTGTGTTTTCTGACAGCTAGATTACTTGGTGGAATTGGTTCGAATTTAGGTAGGTTTACTTATCATTCACTATTATCACGGAAATTTGAGTAAATCTTGCCGACTGTTTGAGGATCTTCATTTTACTGTATTACGCATACTTCAAGACTTTTAAGTCGCGGTGTTTTCTTCTAAGTCAGCCATAAGTTGTGCGGAAAGCACTTCCATATCAAACACAAGTATTGTTTTTCTTCTCTTTTTCCTTTCTTCAAGACACAAACTTGTCGAATCACTATCAATCGACTGTATTAGAAACGTGCATGGCATGAAATTGTCTAGCTTTCACCTGACTACCGGATACGTGAAGGTCCAATGCGTTATTTAGCACCATAACTTTTACTGTCCAGGACATGTATCATATCGTGTGTAAACATGAATTTCGCTTCGAAAACTTGGGTGCAAAGCAGGATTTACTCACTATAGGAAAGTGCGTGTCTTGTGTGGAGGAAAAATTATAGTAAACAAGCATAAAGTGCTTATCTCCAGTGGTCGAATGGATGCATCACTTAACAAAAGTAGACAGTACAACTTTATTTTTATCTACTTTCAGTCTCGCGGATCATATGATGAAATTAATTCAATCACGATCACCATGTCTTTGGCCGGGGCCTGGACCAGAATTCAGAATTCTGCGAAATTCAGCAGAATGACGGTCACTTGGGGGGAAACTCTCTCCCATTCTTGCTTTCTTAAGCGCTTCTTGATGATGAGGTTGCTGATGACCACCATGGCCTGGCAGTGATGGAGCTGTGGGTCTATTTGGAATTAGGGTTGGGAACCCCAGTTCGGCATGATGGTGGTTATGGGCCATCGGTGTATTCCAGGCTTCTGAAGAGAGCGTTGACGTCGAAATAGTCGACACAAGGAAAAAGATCAGATTTGTGCGCAAGTAAGCCATCTCTAAGCGAAGGAATTCGAAGTTGTGTGTGTTGCTATGTTATCTCAACGCAGATATTTATGGGCCGGGCGAAATGCTCAAAGTGAAGACGATTTAATGTAAGATTTTGCTCGAGATTTTTTTCAACATGGAAGTTATGATAAAGCTGGCATGATTTCTCACTTTAACTTGGCTTTTCCTTTTTACCGGAAATGAACTTAATATATGTACGGAAATGAATTTGGGCTCTCAAACTCCAATGAGACCCCTATGCGACTCACCATTGCTTCAATTTAATCACTCCTTGCAATCGGCCTAAGAATAATGACATTATGTTTATGGCGATTTAACCCTAAGTCAGATTGTGTGATATGTATTTATAAGAGTGATTGATTATAATCATGATACTGTTAAAAACATAACTAGAGAAAGATTCCAATATATATATATCAGTTACACAATTATAACATTGTTTTAATGATTTCTTACAAATAGAACAAAATATGGTCCACTAAATGACTAAGTTTGGACACTTCTCATCAATTTCCACTTCTTCGTTTGTTTCGCGGAAAATAGATGATTTATAAAACATATTCTAAAAACAATTGCTTGTATCGGTTGAAATAATTAATTAACAAGAAATATTTTTGTTATTGACAACAATTTATGTCTCAAATTTTTTGCTAATGATAATAATATTTTTCTTTTATTTATTTTTGTATATACATATAATTGTTTTTGGGAAATATTTTTTAAATTACTCATTTTTTGCGAAACAAATGGATTAGTGATAATAATTTTCATTAGGAAAGCAGTAGTCCAAACTCTAGATTACGTCCTCCTCATTTTTGCATGTGGTTGCTTTGTAAATTATTTTTATTCTAGGATACGTTTGCTCTACCGATAAATTTCATGACAAAGGAAAATATATCTTATAAAAATCATTTATAAAGAAAATAGTTGGTTTTCATTTGTTTAGTGGTTTAAGAAAAATGATTTCCTTTTTAACAAAAGGGGAAGTCGTTTTCCTCTAATATAAACTTGTTGCTTTTAACTAATGGAGAATGTTTTTAGAAAATCGATTACTTTTCTGTTTTCTGTCATCTAGACAATAGAAAGTGGGGAAACAATTTTCCGAAAACAGTTTTTTTTTTTGGCAAACAAACAAACCTTAAAGTTAAGTCAAGAAGCACCTATTCTTGATTTTTTTTTTCCGCTTAACTTTCTTAATTTTTATATGTGGACAAAATTAAGACTTTTATTATGCAGGTCGTCTCTTATTTCCCTTTTGTTAAACGTGTTATTCTGTCTTAAGTTCTTAACAAAATAGAGGAAAAAAGATATACTGCCTTAACGGTAAGCTCAATCCCATACAGTCAAGCTAGAGCTTAACGAGTTCAAAGGTAACACGGACTTTCATTTTGCTCCTTTTCAGATCTTTTTCAATCGGTCCAGTCGCAATCGCGTTTGTGAGCTAAAGTTTTAATATTTTTGTTGTTCATAGACATGTAAAACCTACCAAAAGCCACATTTTTTTTTTTCCGAAATGATGGGATCTTAAGACATAACATGAGATGTCAGTTAAACAATATGAGGGCATACGGTATGCTTATTGCATCTTAAGACAGCTTAAAGAACAAAGTATTTTGATCGTAACACACTAAATGTCTTAGAAATGGACCATCTTTATTCCAACCTCCATTGCAAATCTCAGATTACATTGGGAAGCAAGAATGGTACATATATATTTAACCCCATTTATTCATTTATATATTTATTGGAACGGCCTGATACATACGTATTCGTTAGTGACCTACTCCTGGACTGGGCACCGATTCCTTGAGCAGATGGACCCTGCCAACACGAGCATCATAACCTCCGACTCCATTAGTAAAACCCTTTGGAAGGGCACTCGAAACCGGACTCTCCTCAGATGAAGGTAGTTGTCCATTGTCCTCATTGCCCATCGGTGGTAGCTTTCTAGCTTCAAAACATGGAGAGTTGCAGATCACGCCGAACATGACGGTTATCATCAGGAAAACAAAGAGGGATCGAGCCATGTGTGGGAAGAGATATGCTTTTGGGACAAATATATGCCGAGTGTCGAGACTTGATCCGGTGAGTCTGGCAGTGTGTTTCTTCCATGGAGGCCTGACTGAAACTGTTTATATAGAGTCGAGGGAGTGCAGATCGAAAAGTGGCGTGAGGGTTTAAGCCATTTCTCTCACTCAAGAAGTCAACCATTTTAAATTTGTTGAACGGAAGCGCTTTTCATTTGGATTAACCATGCGTGCAACTATTCAGCACCAAATTGCCTTGTGGAAGTTGAGTTAGGTAAAGCGATGTAATCAGGGAGCCGTCATATCCATTTTTCTTCGAATGAATTTAATGGATGGCTCACCTCTTCATTTAACAGTTCAATCGGGTGGACATCCACAGATGATTCTTCTCCTGGATTTGCTTTTCAATTCCCATTCTTAGGGCCGAGTTTGGCAACTCTAGCCTGTAACAAAGTAGTATATCGAAGTGATCAAATAGGATAAGTGAATTAGATTCCATTTCACTTTCTATCTTTTTGACCCCCCTAAGGTTGGCGCTTGTAACTGAGCAGGATATTGAAGTGATCAAAGAAACAAGTGACCCGAGTTCGTTGTCATTCTCTATGCTTTCACCCCTAGGGTTGGTTTAATTAGGTAGAATATCAAGAGATTATCAACTCATAAACTGAAAATTACATACTAATATCTCACCCCCTGCATATAAACTTCTCTAAGGCTGCATTTGGGACCAGCATTTGGAGGAGGTTTGGGTGTCCAAAACCCATTTGACAAAATATTGAGTGTTTGGTAAAATTTTTGAAACTGACCTTGAGGAAATGGTGGCCTTTCAAAGGCTGAAAATCCAAGGGTCCTAGACTGCCTTGGGCTTTCAGCATTTTCGGAAGGGCGATCCACTGTTCATCTTCATTAACCTCGGATCCTCAAACGTTGGTTGATGTAGTTGTGATGGGTCGGCGATGGGCTGGAGAGAGGCTGGCGTGGCTGCGGCTACCCCAGTAATTGCCGCCAGCTAGTCAAGCAACCTCGGCGAAGTGGGTCGTCGCAACCTCCATGACCCAGATTGACCTTCGGCAACCCAAATCTAGGTCGTGGCGAGGTCGTGTGACCTCCAACGACCTTCGTGAAGGGCTGCCTGAGGTTGCTTGACTAGGCGGCCCTCACCGAGGGTTGCCTGGCCCCAGGTGGCCCTCGCCGGTGGTCGTCGGTGGTCTCTCATGATTGCCTGAGGTTGTGCAACTTGAGACGTTGATTGCACGATGCCAACGGTAGCTTGCCCTTTGTCGGTCAACTATTTTTTTCCTTTTTTTTTTATCACAAAAATCCTTTGTAAATGTAAATTTCTTCAAACACTATTTTACTTGAAGATACTTCATAATGCGCTTTTAGATTACAATTTACCAAACATAATTTGTATTTTGAAAAACTCATTTAACTTAATGTCCTTTGCATTTTCTCAATGACTTTCCATAAAAGTCTAAGCAAACGCACCCTAAATCAAAGCTACCTAGATGCATGAATAAAAAACTTGGACTTACCTGGTTCATTGGATTTATGCCACATTTCATGAACTTTCAAATGGTAGATCTTGAGATGGGCATACTTCTTGCCTTTCGACCAAAAAAAGAAAACCTTTGTTCCCATGAGCGAGTCCAAACTTGCGATCCATCTTCACTTTGCATGTAAGCTTTCTCGGATAAAAAGAAGAGCGAATGTAGGACCTCCTATTCTCGCTTGGAATTGCAACTCTAGCCGACTGGTTGGAGTGCGCAGTAGAGGCCCAACACCTTCTTTTGGCCAATAGGGGATCCAAGTCCGAGCCCATCAACATATTTAAAAAGATCCAACTTCCCTCAAAAGCTCAAACCAAAGAGTTTTGGGTTAATTATGATATATTAATTGCTCAACACTATGTCAATTCTTCAATATGTGACTTTTCTAACACAACACATGTATGTATCCTAACATTGGAAACAATAATCAATTGGATTATTAAAGAAAGGAAAAATCACTTGATAAGGAAACTGACATGTGATAGCCACTAGATTATCAGAGATTGACCACATTTAATGAGTCGCGTGCATAATAAGATATCGAGAAATTATTGGATAAAGTAAATATATGGCTTTCGGACTGGATGGAGCTGAAAGATGATCAGAGCGTAGGATCCATGCTACCTTTTTTTTTTTCATCACGATTACTTGAATGCATTGTATCAACAAGATCATGTCAATGTAAGCGAGAAGATTATGATGTTGATATGAAGATCTGTTTGTCCCTGCGGATTCTCAGAGCGAACGAGAGAAGAAAAATCATCCCAACTCTCGTGGATTCAATGCATCAGCCCAGGTAGGAGAGCAATCTCTCCCTTTGGCTCATGTTTTTCTCACGTACAAGATTCTTCATCTTCCGGAATTCAAAGCTTAACAGTACAATGAGAATTACAGCTCTTCATGACTTCTAAATTGAGCTGCAGTCCTCGCCTGGATGCAACTTTTCTAAATTTTAGAACGATGGGGAAACCCACCTCAAGATAAAACACAAATTTTCATTTTTTATCTGCAAAGTAAATCGGTTTTGTACTCGACGCAATATTATTCGTGTATTGCTACTACGTCACATTCGAAGGTTCAAATAATCCTTTGAAATTCATTGATTTGTCTAGTGATAGCTTCCTTGGTAAAGCACGGTTAGATTGAGCATATAGTCTTACATGTTTACCAGGTGAAGAAATGACTCAGATGAACACCAGGCTCTGTACTATTGCTTAAAATGATGAAGAACAAAAGGAAACACCGGAAAGATCACTAAAAATCAAAGCAGACGTACAGAGTATCCCAACTAAAAATCAGTCACCATTTCCAATTTTTTTCTGCGCTGAGTCTTCATAAGCCATCGGATAACCAGTAAAGAACCTTCATCTGAACCAGCTGAATGTCGGACTACATCATCAGGTTAGGCCAGCAATAGATCTAATAAGACTGCTTGGGCTTCTGCAACAGTGGCCTTCTAAGAGCTGCCGAGGTAGGATTCATCAGTCCACTGCATCTCATTTGATGTCGATTTCATATTAGCTTGTAATCTGGCAAACAAATGACTCAAATGCGACACTTGTGATCTGGTCTCCCATAACAACTCCTGGTTCTATTGCACTCCCTGCCGCATTGACATCCTAGTCAGCAGATTTCATCTCGTCAATTGGCAACCTTATGAAGCTTTGGATGGACTTCACAGTATGGCAAAGTACAGTAATGAAATGGTGAGGACTCAGGCCAGAGAGGCGAAGACTATCCATAACAGATAATGGGTCACTCTGATTTAACCTCTTCTCTGTCAATCTGTTTTAGTTATTTAATTTGTCCAGCTTCTGTTTAAGAGATGCGATTTCAGAGTCCTTGAGTTTCTGCTGAAATTCTATCTTGTTGCCTATTTTTTCATATGTTTTCAAAGAGAGACTTCTGCTCCTGGATTTCAGCCAGAAGCATTATGGATTCCGGCGAAATATCAAACTGTCTCTTCACACGAAATTGTATCGAATCAGACAACTTCATCATCTCGGAATCAATCATTTGGTCGGCGGACTGAACCCCATGAGCATCATAAGGAGACTGAGCAAACTGTGACTGGCTAGCGGATATCAAATTTTCCTTTGTTCGTGCCTAAATTGAATTACTGTAGCATACCTATGTCTGTAAAAGTCCACACCAAGCGAAGCAAGCATCACTTTGTCAATAATTAGTCTATTGAGCGCAAGAATTTTCCGTGAATATTTTTTTTTTTTTTTTGGGCTTTCAGGCGTTTGGCTTTTTGAAAATCATTAGTCAACAAAAGATAATTTATGGTCAAAGAAAATATGAATGCTTAAAATTAGGAAAATAAATTTCTAACCTAAAAATGGGAAAAATTTTCCTGGTAAATAATTTTTTGGAAAGTATTTTCCTTTATCATAAAGTTTTTTTTCGAAACAAAACAAAAAAAAATGTTTATTTATTTATTTATGGAATTCATTTTCAAGAAAAATTGTTAGTTTTGTGTTTGTGGTTAGAGACTTGTTATATTTAGAAAATTATTTCCTCTGTTCAAAACAAGGAATCTGTTTTTCCAATTTTAAGTGTGGGTGTTTTCTTTAATCATAATCGTTTTACCTTTACGAATTGAACATGTGAAAGTTCATAAAACGGATTTGCGGAAAGCTCTTTTTGTGAAATACATACTCCCTAAGTGACTTTTTCACTATGATTATTAACTTTCCATATTGAAGTAAAACTATGCATATGGAAAAACTAGTAAGTTTTTGATGCAGTTGGTAACTTTCCATAAAGGTGATAATTTTTACAATGATTATAATAAATTTCAATCTAGTTAGCAACTCTTGATGAAAGGTCACATTGGGTTTTTTGATTTAATCTAATCAAATGGTGCAAATACAGTACTATTTGCCGGCTCGAGTTTTCAACTTTGTGGTGTCTCAAATGTAGACTAGAGCTTAAAATTTTTTCCCTCTGGATAGGTTTTTGGCACACTAGCGTTACTTGAATTATTTTTCTATGATGCACTTGCCTAGTGTTGGAGAAAATCATATCAGATTTTGTGGGATCATTATCAATTATTTTAAAAGCTTTAACTGTTAGATAAAAGTGTAGTTTAATATTTAAATATTCTAATAGAAACATGATTCTATCATTTATATATCACATAATTAGTGTTAGCTATACTTTTTACCATTGCCTGCAAAACACCCCAATTTTCTTGTTCACAGGCACGAGGTATGATGATCAGTATGCATTGTGCTTATTATTGCATTTTAAGATAGGTTACACATAACTAGTATATGCTTGTAACTAGTAGGGCAATTGATGACTTCAAAAGTACGAAGTGCCAATTTCCGGTCCCCATATGGTAAGGATACGTATAGACTTCTGAAATTGGATAACCATATGACTATAACTTGTCAATCTACTTATTAGGATGACATGACGTATCATTTAGTGATGATTGATTCTTAGACTCGTTACAGATTGCAAAAAGTGGTTGCGCTTGTTGAGATGAACAACATCACCTTAACCATCAATAGGAATTTTTGGTAGGGCATCTGAAACCAAACACACATCCCTACCGTACCTATTTCCATACCCACAGATTCTCTTCACATCTTTGTTTCAATCATCGATCTCCCCACTTATATGCATGGCTCGCGTCCACTTTAGCTTGCTGATAATGGCCGTCGCCTTTGGTGTCATAATTAGCCACTCGCCATGCTTTGAAGCACGAAAGCTACTGCCGATGGGCAGGGGAGGAACATCTCTTTATATAGTGGAGTTCATGAAGCTCGAAAAATGGCGGAAACGTCAACTCATTTCTTTTCCTCACTATATCAGCAAGCTAGTTTGAATAAATTGAAAGTTAACTCATTAAGCGTATAAGCGGCGTGACTATGACTTTTTCCTTGAAAATATAAAGTTGCAGCTTGAGCCATCACAACTCTAAATTATGTTTAAGTGATTTAATGGGCTGCCTACTCTCTCCATCTGATATTTCAATTTGGTGCAAATGCAACATGTGATTTTTGTTGTCTGAATTTGCTCACATGCGTAAATTAGATGTCATCTCAAGAAGGTCCATCAGTTCTCAAATCTTGACAGATCGATCCACATAAATATATATGATAAGCATATGACGATGGTTTATGCACATTCAAAAATTGTAACATCAATCCTAAACTATGTACTTAGAAGTTGATCGAAACACACGTTCTTGTACGTGAGATTTTTGCATTTCTAAGACATACAAAACTTTTTACTAGAAATATATAATTGTGATATATGGATAAACTTGACTCTGTAACAAAGAGGTACACGTACACATGCGCACATCATGTTCCTAAGTTATCTGTCTTTTCCTATTTCATCTTGACGTGTTTCCCGACAGTTAGGTGACCTGGTGGAATTGGTTCGAATTTAGGCAAGTTCACTTATCATTCACTATTATCACGGAAATTTGAGTAAATCTTGGCGACTATTTGAGGATCTTTATTTTACTGTATTATGCCTACTTCAAGACTTTTGAGTCGCAGTGTTTTCTTCTAAGTCAGTCATTAGTTGTGCGGGAAGCACCTCCATATCAAACGCAAGTATTGTTTTTCTTCTTTTTTTTCCTTTCTTCAAGACACAAATTTGTTGAATCACTGTCAATGACTGTATTGAAAGCGTGCATGGTGTGAAATAGTCTGCCTTTCACTCGATTGGAGACGTGAAAGTCCGATGCGTTATTCAGCACCAGAACATTCACTGCCCAGGACATAGATAATACTGTGCGTAAACATAATTTTCGCTTTGAAAAAACTTGGGTGCAAAGCAGGATTTACTCACTATAGGAAAGTGCGCGTGTCTTGTGTGGAGGAAAAATTATAGTAAACAAGCATGAAGTGCTCATCTCCAATGTGTTAGTTGGGTTCACTTTTATGTGGAAGAGGCCCAATGAGTTGCAAGCCCAAAAAGAGCTTGAGCTCATATAATAAGTTATATAGAGAAATATAGTTTCTTACTATTTTTTAAGTAGTAGCTGCAAAAAGACGTAGTAACGAAAGAAAAAGAGAAAGCAGAAAATCTGGGGTTGAGGCAAAGTCTAATTTACATCAAGCTGGCATCGGAGGTTGATTCGTGGTCCAATTAAGCTGAAATTTTGTCAACATGTTCGTGACGCAATCTTCTCAAATATGAACGGTCTGATTTTTGTTTGAAACTTCCTATATCAGGTTTTTCGTGGATTGATCAAAACTTGCGTTTTTGGTCAGATTTATCCTTGATCTCTTGTGCAATTCATGTGTATTGTCAAGAATTATGTTCTTGAGGTGTTTGATGCTATGTACCTCTAGTATTTGCTAGAGAAGAACATTATTCACCCAATGTTGTTGATAGTGAAGATTTTCGGGTGGATTCCAATCCCGTGGTTTTTGATCTCCGCACATCGAGGAGGTTTTTCACGTAAAAAAATCGTTTTGTGTTCGCGTGCTTGGTATTTATTTTACTCTACTATATCGATTCCTATTATGTTTAGATTATTTTATTCCGCTGCGTTGATTCGATATTGTTCGAATTTTTATTATTCTCTCATCACAATGGTCGAACGGATGCATCACTTAACAAATGTAGAGAGTACAACTTTATTTTTATCTACTTCCATTCTCGCAGATTATATGGCGACATTAATTCAACCATGACGACCATGTCCTTCGCCGCGGCCGCTCGGACCACCATCCACAATTCTGCGAAATTCAGCAGAATGATCACTTGGGGGGAACCTCTCTCCCGTTCTTGTTTTCTTAAGCGCTTCTTGATGATGAGGTTGCTGATGACCACCATGGCCTAGCAGTGACGGAGCTGTGGGTCTATTTGGAATTAGGGTTGGGAACCCCAGCTCCACATGATGGTGGTTATCGGCCATCGGTGTATTCCGGGCTTCCGAAGAGAGCGTCGACGTTGAAATAGCCAACACAAGGAAAAAGATCAGACTTGTGGGCAAGTGAGCCATCTCTAAGTGAATGAATTCGAAGTTGGTGAATGTGTGTTGCTATGTTTTCTCAATGCAGATATTTATGGACTGGGCGAAATGCTCAGAATGAAGACGATTTAATGTAAGATTTTGCTCGAGATTTTTTTCCAACAGGGAAGATATGATAAAGTGGGCATGACTTCTCACTTTAACTTCGCTTTTCCTTTTTTCCGTTACAGTGAACTTAATATATGTACAAAAATGGATCTAGACTCTCAAATCCGATGACAACCCAGTGCGACTGACCATTAGAGAAAGACCCCATAATACATATCAATTACATAGTAATAACATTGATGTAACAATTTCTTATAAAATAGAACAAAATATGGTCCACTAAATGACTAAATTTGGAAACCCCTCGCATCAATTTTCACTTTTCTATTTGTTTTGTGAAAAATAAATTATTTATAAAACATTTTCTAAAAATAATCGCTTGTATCAATTGAATGAATTAATTAATGAGAAATATTTTCATTATTGACAATAATTTATGTTTCAAAATTTTCATGGATGACAAAAATATTTTTCTTTTGTTCATTTTTGTATGCGATACATTTAATCGTTTTTAGAAAAATGTTTTTCAAATTACTCATTTTGTGGGAAACAAATGGAACATTGATAATAATTTTCATTAGGAAAGCAGTAGTCCAAACTCCACATTACGTCCTCCTCATTTTTGCATGTGGTTGCTCTATAAATTATCTTTATAAGGTGTGTTTGTTCTGCTGATGAACTTCATGATAAAAAGGAAAATATTTTTCATAGAAATTATATAAAAAATAGTTAATTTTTATTTGTTCAGTGGTTTAGAAAAAAAATGATTTCCTTTTTATCATAAGGAAAAGTTGTTTTCCCCTAATAGAAGCATGTTACATTTAGGTCATGGAAAACTTTTTCCAAAAATCGATAACAGAAAACACCAGAAGTGGGAAAACAATTTCTTGGAAATAGTTTTTTTTTTTTTTTTTTGTCTTCAAACAAACGGACCGTAAGTCAAGAAGCATCTATTTTTGATTTTTTTCCGCTTAACTTTCTTATTTTTTATGTGTGGACAAAATTAAGACTTTTACTATGCGGGGTCGTCTCTCCTTTCCCTTTTGTTAAACATGGCATTCTGTCTTAAGTTCTTAACAAAAAGAAGGAAAAAGGAAATGCTGTCTTTACAGTAAGCTCGGTCCCATACACTCATGCTAGAGCTTAACGAGTTTAGTGGCAACATCAACTTTCGTTTTGCTCGTTTTCGCATCTTTTTCAATCGGTCCAGTGGTGATTGCTTTTGTCAGCTAAAGTTTTAATCTTTTTGTTGTTCGCAGAAATGTAAAACCTACTGAAAGCCACATTTTTCTTTTTCCAAAATGATCGGGATCTCAAGACATAACATGAGATGTCAGTTTAACAATATGAGGGCATACAGTATGCTTATTGCATCTTAAGACAGCTTAAAGAACAAAGTATTTTGATCGTAACACACTAAGCGCTTGATGTCTAAGAAATGAAGCATCTTTATTCCAACCTCCACTGCAAATCTTAGATTACACTTGGAAGCAGGAATGGTACATATATATTTCACCCCATTTATTCATTTATATATTTATTGGAATGGCCCGATACATACGAGTGGGTTAGTGACCTACTCCTGGACTGGGCACCGATTCCTTGAGCGGATGGAGCCTGCCAAGACGAGCATCATAACCTCCACGACCATCAGTGAAACCCTTCGGAAGGGCACTCGAAACCGGACTCTCCCCTGAAGAAGGGAATTGTCCCTTGTCCTCCATGCCCATCTGTGGTAGCTTTCTAGCTTCAAAACATGGAGCGCTGCAGATCACGCCGAACATGACAGTTATCATGAGGAAAACAAAGAGGGATCGAGCCATGTGTGGGAAGAGAGATGCTTTTGGGACAGATACGTGCTGAGTGTCAAGACTCAGTCCAGTGAGTCTGGCAGTGTGTTTCTTTGATGGAGGCCTGACTGAAACTGTTTATATAGAGTCGAGGGAATGCAGATGGAAAGGTTGCGTGAGGGTCTAAGCCATTTCTCTCACTCAAGAAGTCAACCATTTTGAATTTGTTGAACGGAAGTGCCTTTCGTTTGGATCCACCATGCGTGCAAGTGTTCAGTACCAAATTGCCTCGTGGAAGTTGAGTTAGGTAGAGAGATGTAATCCACGAGCCGTCATATCTGTTTTTCTTCGAGTAAAATTTAATGGACGGCTCACCTTTTTCAACAGTTCAATCGGGTGGACATCCACAAATGATTTTTCTGCCGGATTTGCTTTTCATTGACCATTCTTAAGGCCCAGTTTTGCATAGCGAGCCTGTAACTAAGTGATTGAAGTGATCACATGGAATAAGTGAACTAGATCCAATGTCATTTTCTGTTATTTTTACACCCTGGGTTGGCGCTTGTAACCAAGCAGGATATTGAAGTGACAAAAGAAATAAGCGAATCGGGTCCTTCTGTCGTTCTCTATTTGTTTACTCTTTAGGATTTGCATAATTGGTTAGAACGTCTTGAAATTTTCAACATACAAAACGAAAGGTTACTTGTTTAAGTCTCACCATTTGTGTACAACCTACTGTGAATCAGAGTCACATGCATGTACTAATAAAAAAAAACTTGGACTTAATCGGTACATTAGACTTGCAAAATGTTCATGAGCCCTATTCACTTTGCATGGCAGCTTTGCTGGATAAAAGGTACTGGAAACAATCATCAATTGGACCATTAGAAAAGAAAAAAATCACCTGAGTAAGAAACGGACATATAATAGCCGATAGATTTTCGAAGATTGATCACATTTAATAAGTTATGTGTACGAAAAGATCTCAAGAAATTAGCAAATAAAATAAGGGTACGTATGGTAACTATTCTGTTTTCGAGAGCAATTTTTTTTATCAAAAATAGTTTTCTCTGATTTTGTTTTTAGGAATAATTTATGAGGGAAAGAATACATTTGATAATTGCACAAAATTTCTATTTCCAAAATAAAAATGTGTTTGATAGAATGCTTACATTTTTTTGTTTCTTTTTTCTTTTTCCTTTTCTCTTCTTCTTCCTCCTTCTTGTGACGGTGGTTGGCAACCGGCTAGGTGAGGTTCGGCGAGCTCGCCTGGCCATGGCGAGCCTTGCTAGGTCACAAGCGTGAAGTTGGCCTTACCCTAGCTTGGCGAGGTCGAGGTCGTTAGCCATGGCTGAGGCCAGTGACTAGCCAAAAGGGAGAAGAAGAAAAAGAAAAGAAAAGAGAAGAAGAGGAAGAAAAGAAAAAAAAGTTAAGACTTGATTATGAGAATTGTTCTTGGAACAAAGAACGACTTTTTTCTACTTTTTGATTCTGTTTGAAATCTATTCTCAGAAAAAAAAATAGATTTTTATTTGCGAAAGCAAAAATTTTACTAGACGGATTTCTGTTCTTTATTTATTTCGAGCAATAAAAAATAGAATCAGTTGTTCCAAATATAGTTATCAAGCAGGGCTTAAATGTATAGCTTACGTACTAGACACTAGACAGAGCTAAAAGCTGATTCATTGTTTTCACATCATTATTTCTCGGATTGACTATGTGAACAAGATCATGTCAATGTGAAGCGAAAAGATTATGATGTTGATATGATGACTTTAGTTGCCTTTGCAGATTCTCAAAGTGAATGAGAGAAGAAAAATCTTCCCAACTCTCGTGGATTCAATGCATCAGCCGAGGTAGGAGAGCAATCTCTCCTTTTGGCTTATGTTTTTCTCATGCACAAAATTCTTCCTTGTCCGGAGTTCAATGCTTAACAGTACAATGAGAATTACAACTCTTCACGACTTCTATATTGAGCTGCCGTCCTCGCATGAATGCAACTTCTCTAAATTTTAGAACGAGAGTGGAACCCACCTCAAGATATAACACAAGTTTTCATATTTTATCAAAGAGTGATGGTTTTGTATTCGAAGCAATATTGTTCGTGTATCTCTAAAAAGTTACATTCCAAGGTTCTAATAATCCTTTGAAATTCAATGATTTGTTTAGTGATAGATTGATTGAGCATACACTCTTACAGGTTTACCAGGTGAAGAAATGACTCAGATGAATACCAGGCACTGTACTATTGCTTAAACTGATGGAGAACAATAGGAAACACAAGAAGGATCACTAAGATAAAATAGACGTACAGAGTATCCAAACCAAAAACCAGTCACTATTTCCTTCTTCAACTGAGATAATCTCAATGTTTTTCTGTGTTGAGTCTTCATAAGCCATCAGATAACCAGTAAAGCACCTTTATCTGAACCAGCTGAATGTCATCCTTCATCATCAGGTTAGGCCAGCAATAGATCTAAGTAGACTGCTTGCGCTTCTGCAACAGTGGCCTTCTGAGAGCTTCCAAGGTAGGATTCATCAGTCTCCAGCATCTCATTTGATGTCGATTTTATATATGCTTGTAATCTGGCAAATGAATGACTCGAATGCGAGACACTTGTGATCCGTTCTTCAGTAAACAACTCCTGGTTCTATCGCACTTGCTGTCGCATCCACATCCTATTCAGCAGATTTCATCTCGTCTATCAACAACCTTACAAAGCTCCAGATGGAGTTCACAGTAAGGCAAAGTACGGTAATGAAATGGTGAGAACTCAGGCCAGAGAGGTGAAGACTATCCAGAACAGATAATGGGCCACACATATTTAACCTCTTCTCTGTCAGTCTGTTTTAGCTGTTTAACTAGTCCAGCTTCTGTTTAAGAGAAGCAATTTCAGAGTCCTTGAGTTTCTACTGAAATTCCATCTTCTTGCCATTTTTTCGTATGGTCTCAAAGGGCACTTCTGCTCCTGCATTTGAGCCAGAAGCATTGTGGTTTCGAGCGAATATCAAATTGTCTCTTCACATGAAATTGCTTCAACTCAGACAACTTCATCGACTCGAACCAATCATTTGGTGGTCGGACTGAATCCCCATCAGCATAATAAGGGGACTGAGCAAACTGTAACCGATAGGTGACTATCATATTTTTCCATAGTAGAGGACTCATTGCTCTGTCTCGTTTGAGAACCTATCGGTACTATCACATGTACGAAAAGCAACTTATCCAGAACCACAATTGCAGAGGCCCACAATTAGTCAGGTAATGCTAAGTGACCAGACCACAAAGCAAAATATCAGGGAGCAACTGATGGAAAGGCAGGCCATCAACCTTAAGCAGTTGTAATTAGAAGCATCTGGTGATGCAAGGTGAATACTGCTGACTTAGTTGGATGAGTTCAGAGGTTTTGCACATAATGTGATAGAAGAATTTATTTCAATATTTCCAGTTTATGAATTTATTAGATGATCTACAAGCTCGACATTGGAAAACTCATTGTTCTTACAAGTAAGCGAAATCATCCTTGTCCAATAATCAGCCTTCACGGCCTTTCCTTTCCTAAGACTACTCAAAACTGTTAGCAACAATTCATGATTCCCTTCCTGGCATAAAAGGTCCACAAATTTATAAACACTTGCATCATGAGGGGTATATCCTTTAAATACCATTTCATCCAACAAAAATGCTGCTTCCTTAAGCTGCATCTTCTCGCACAGACCACTGAAGAGTATCCGATAAGACACGACATCTGGGGTGCACCCACGCCTCGGCATGTCCTCAAATAAATCAGTTGCTTCATCCAGTTTTCCGTCCTTGCATAATTCACCCATGATCACATTATAGCTCGTCACATCAGGCTTGCACCCATTCTCCACCATCGCATCCAAAAGTCTGTAAGCTTCATCAATGTCCTTCTTCTTACAGGACCCGCTGATTAGCACATTATATGTCACGGTGTCTGGCTTACACCCATTTTCTCGCATCTCCTCCAAAAGTCCACAAACCTCAGCTGTCCTCCCAACCTCGAAAAGAGCATGAATCAAGGTCGAATATATAGCAGCATCCAACTCGACTCTCTCTCTCAGCATCTCCTCTTTAAGCCCAAATGCCATGTTCACATCACCTACCTTGCAACATCCCTTCATCAGTGATGCATACAGACGTGCATCTGGCCGAATCCCATGCACTCTAACCATATCATCTTTCAACTCAAAAGCCTCCTCTAACATAGAATTCGAACACAACCCGTTAATCAACACCAGGAAAGTCACCCCATCGGGTCGGATCCCCCTCAGGGGCATTTCGTCAAGCACCGCCCGCGCATCCTCCAACCTCCCACTCCCACAGAGAGCCCTGATCAAAATATTACAAGTGCACGCATCTGGGCTCGCGTGATTCCTGAACTCGTCCAAGACCTCGTCCATCCTGTCGTATTCCCCACACTTCAGGAGCGCGTGCAACACCGAATTCCAAGACTTGACGCTCCGGCGGCACCGGAAGCTGGGGATCGAGCGGTAAGTCCGCAGAGCGCGGTCGAAGAGCCTCGCGCGCGCGTAAAAGGAGATGACTTGGCAGAACAGGGGCTCGGGGACGGAGAAGCGGGTCTCGCCCCCGAGCTGGGCGAGGACTTGCTCCATCTCGTCGAACATCCTGGCGCGTCCGAGCTTGGTGATGACGAGGTCGTAGGAGAGGAGCGAGTAGCGGAAGGGCTTGGTCTCGGGGCCCGGGTCGACGGATCTGAAGAGCTGGAGAGCGACGGAAGGGTCCTTCTCGCCGCGCAACAGGGAAGAGAGCCTGAAGGGAGACACGCGCCTCCCGCTCCGAGCAAGCGTCGCCATGTGAACTTGGGCGTGATAGCTTCAGAGCAGGAAATGGGCCGGCGCGGCGGCTGGCCGGCGAGCGACCGCCGTGTCCGAGCGCAGGTCGACGGTCGTTCCGCCGGAGAGAGGAGGCGAGGAAGTTACGGTCGGGAGAGCCTCCGCCGGTTCGGTGTAGAGATCAACGATGGATGGACCGGTCGGTTCATTGATATTCGGTGCAACTTTTACGAAACATGAATTATATAATCTATGGAAATTTTATAGATGAATTTAGGAGTCTTACTCCCCGTTGTATTATATATTCCGATTATTTTATTAATCCTGGCACCTGAGTCTGGTTTTATTCCAAATTCGAGGTCGACATTAAATCTTTAGTTTCGAGAACATTATTAAACTTTTAAAAAAGTGGTTTTATATTGTCATAATAGTGCATTTACTAGAGTTAAATGTATTCAAATTTAATTTTTAGAAAATGGGTAGATTTTGATTGAAATTGTCTACATGATGAACTTAATATGGTCTGCACTCATTTGTCCTCAACAGCATGATCCTAGCTGAAGATAGAGAGGTGGTCAGATGGGGAAAATGCATCTTTTTCACTCGCATATTTGAGGAATTTCGTGTTTTCTCTCGAAATTCATGTATCACTTTGCCCAATTATATTTATGCATTTTGTAATTACGATAATTTATCCAAAGTCATTCCCTCAATGAGAATTTAATTACGCTTAAGGGCAGCCAATATATCAATATCAATAGATTATTTAGATTGATTATTCGATTTACCGATTTAATTAAGCGGCGAAGTTATGTTGATAAAAAATTAAAATTTAGGTAAAAGTTGCGAACGAGACACCACCACTTAATCATTAAGATTGACAAGTCTCAATATTATGAACTTGCTGTTTCTATTGTGTCAAAATCATAATTTAGATTTTTTTATACAAGTTACTTAAAATGACGCATCGACTTTAATTTTTAGCCTTCGATATTTAATACTTAGATATTTATTTTATGCCGGACATTCTATATCTATTTAAATGTACAATTCTTAACATATAAAGCCATGTATATATAGTATTTTTTTAATCATAGTGATTAAGAGAATTTTGAAGGACGAGTAATATTCAGGAGATCATTCGTGGGGGGTCCCCCCACTTTAATTAAAAAAATGTCGGGACTAGATTGAAGCAGGAGAAGAGAAGGCAGCACAAACTATAACATCTCTTTCTCTCTCTCTCTCTCATGCGTTTTCTCTGAGGCCATCATTTTTGTGGCGCTTTTTTAATTCAAAAGAGCACCTTCCTTCACATTCCCCCATTTACTCACCTTCACCCAACAGTAAAGTTCATATCTTTAGCCCTGCAGATCTCGCCCTCTCCCTTTCTCTCTCTACCCTTTGCTCTCTCTCTCTCTCTCTCTCTCTAGAGAAAGAAGAAATTGAACGATAGCAATGGCGGGTTACAGAGCCGAAGACGACTACGATTACCTGTACAAAGTGGTGCTGATCGGGGACTCCGGGGTGGGCAAGTCCAACCTCCTCTCCCGCTTCACCAAGAACGAGTTCAACCTCGAGTCCAAGTCCACCATTGGCGTCGAGTTCGCCACCCGCACTCTCACTGTCGACGGCAAGGTCGTCAAGGCTCAGATTTGGGACACCGCCGGTCAAGAAAGGTCTCCCCCTTTTCTCCAACTTTCGATTCTTCTTTTTCTTTTTTGAAATTCTTGTTGTTCTTTCTCGGATTTGGTTTTCTGTAAATTTTCTTCTGAGTGGGTTTTAGAGGATATTGTTGTTGA
Source organism: Eucalyptus guilfoylei (assembly GCA_016097605.1). Classification (NCBI taxonomy): domain Eukaryota; kingdom Viridiplantae; phylum Streptophyta; class Magnoliopsida; order Myrtales; family Myrtaceae; genus Eucalyptus; species Eucalyptus guilfoylei. The sequence continues at coordinate 35,825,502 of CM027865.1, read as the reverse complement.
TTATGTATTCACGAACCCCCGTCGAGGTTACTTTCTGTGGGGAATGGTAGTTTTCAGGCTGTCCTTCTTCTTCTTCTTCTTCTTCTTCTTCAGGGTTTCGCGAAACTCTAGATGATGGCTATTGCCTTCATCTGCTTGCTTCTTTCTTCCCTTTATTTATTTATTCATTTTTCTTTTCGTGTTTCTTGCAAATCGCATGGAGGCCTTTCATTCAGGGTCCTTAGGGGGTTGCAATCTGCGGGCTTTCTATGTTCTTGCTAATTTACTTCTGCTGTGCATATGCTTGAGGAGTGAGTGAGTGGCGACGCATTGTTCTTGGTTCTGCTTGCGCGATTTGTTATGAAGAATATGTTGACAGTGTACTGCGCATCAGTACTCAAAGCAATCAATAGCTGATTACTCTATGACCGTGTAGTGAGGACCGTATGTGTGCAAAATCATTCAGTTTGAAGGACAGACCAGCTAAAGCTAAACTAAGATGACTTATCCTAAAATGGTTGGTCCAGACCGTGGATTTTAAATTCGCTTCTAGGCCTTCTTTAATATTTTAGACGCAGAATTCACTTTCTCCTAAACTTTGTTGGTTGCTGTTGATGCACACCATGACCAATGCTATAATTTACTTTTCCTCTACAGTTCATTCGTTATAGTGAGATGATTGGATCATGTGAACTCAAACTCATTTTTCTTCTGCGCTGCTGAGGGTTTCATAGCTGCCCGGAAGTGATTGCTTCTCAACTCTTTGTGATTTAGTTCGAACATCTGATGTACACTAGATGACCCAGCAGGAAGCACATTGAGAAATGCAGTTAATAGCATTTTTGGTACTATTGTTGTTATCAGCTACTACTGTACCCTAAAGTTACCAAACTGAGTCATCTCAAGCGAGGTGATGATACAATATTGTGCCTTTTGGATGTTGGAATAGTCCTTTTATGTGGGGAGATTCTTGGAGTTGCATGATACTCTATTTAAAGGGAAGAAGTACACCTTAAGTGTCAAAACTTGGCACGGGTAGACATAGAAGTGTCAAAACTTCTAAAAGGTACACTTAAGTGTAACATTTTTTGAAAATTGGACGCTTAAGTGCCAACTCCGGTGAGGCTTTCTGGAAATCTGACGTTGCATTATTTTATTAATAAAATTGGTCTATGTGGCTGTTGGAAATCTGACATGGCTCGCCGTTGGCACTTAAGTGTTTCTTTCTTCTCCGATTTTTGGCACTTAAGTATACATTTTGGAAGTTTTGGCACTTACATGTCCACCCGTGCCAAGTTTGGTACTTGGGATGTCCGCAACTCCTAAAGTTTATTTCTTAATGCAGCTAGCAATTTTTTGCATTATCGCAAAGACTAGAAGAATGTATAGTTTTCTTCATTGTCATCCTTAACTAGATCTCACCACATGGATCTCATCAACAATCTTTTTAATGGGTACGTTGTAGCTAAAGAAGGGAAAAGACGATGATGCTTTCTTGTGTAAAAAGTTGTCACTCCATTGGCATGGATCTTTAGATTAGACAATTGTTAGTCATCACTTACATTACATTTAACATCACACCATCTAATTGGGCAAAAGGTTTGCTTTGCTGCAGTTTTTTATCTGCTCCCCTTTATCTGGAAGTTCTGTAGATGTTCTTACATCTTAGGAAATTTGACATTGCAGGTACCGTGCCATCACTAGTGCTTACTATCGTGGAGCTGTAGGTGCACTCCTTGTGTATGATGTCACTCGCCATGCAACGTTTGAAAATGTGGATAGATGGCTGAAAGAATTAAGGAACCACACAGATCCAAGCATTGTGGTGATGCTTGTTGCGAACAAGTCTGACCTTCGTCATCTTATAGCAGTCTCAACAGAAGATGGGAAATCCTATGCTGAGAGGGAATCACTGTACTTCATGGAAACCTCTGCACTAGAGGCAACAAATGTAGAAAATGCCTTTGCAGAAGTTCTAACGCAGATCTACCGTACCACTAGTAAGAAGACAGTGGAAGGAGATGATGGATCTGCTGCTGCATTCCCTTCTCAAGGAGAAAAGATAAATATCAAGGATGATGTCTCTGCTTTGAAGAAAGTTGGCTGTTGCTCAACTTAAGGTTGGAGGTGATTGTTGCTTGCATAGATTAATACTTTGATTTCAGTTGTATAACATTTTTCATGCCTGAAAGCTGAAGAAAAGTTAGCTAGAAGAAACTTATGAGACACTAAATTTGCGCAGCAAAAGCTTAGTACATCATGCCTTTGGCATGGTGGTAGGATAGCTGCACAAGTTAGTTATTTCTCTTTTCTGATTCATGCAAAGCCATTATTTAGGCAGTTTAATCTTTCTGAGAATTAACAAGATGTTGCTTTATGTACTCTTTCATACTGTTATTACAGTAATGATGGCTGTGTGACTGCATCTCCAGGTTTCTGGTGAAACTTGATGTCTTCCACCATATAGACGAACACAATTCACTTCAACGATGCGCAGGCATGAGTGAGCTTATTTTCTTGTTAAGGCTTTGTATTAAATATGCAGCACAAAGATAGGACTGCTGAGGCAGGAGCTTATTTTCCTTGTTGAGAGGGGACATCCATTTTGAGTAGCTTTTAATGTCGCAGCAGCTACGTGTTCTCTTTCATGTGCATCAGATTTAGAGATTGGCTTGCCCTTCAGGAGCCCCCCAAAGAGTTCTGCTGGATCATAGTAGAGTTAAACTTCTTCGGCCCTCATAGATTCATCAACCTGCGAACAATTTCATGTGTAACTGGAAATGGAACCAGAGATTATATAGTTTTTCAGTCTTTTCCTTTTCTCTATTTTCAGAACACTAAACAGAAATGAAGAGGGCCTTCCGTAGAACTCAACCATCTCTCCAGTGGGAGCATGCTCTTTGAATGGACCCTCAAAATAACCCCAGTGCCTGAACTTGTAGGCAATGACCGGCGGTCCAGAATAAAAACTAATCACTCCCCCATGCAAATCCCCTTAGGAACGCTGATCTGAACGCGTCCTGGGACGATTCATAATTCTCTTTATCTGCTTTGAAATATTGAAATTCCTCCCGTGGTGAATTCTGCAGAAGGGCATTGTAGCTACCTAGCCTGAGTGTCTCTTCCCCCGACAATCCCTCTCTGCCTGTTTTATTATGAATATTGACTCGTGGAAAAATACTATTAAATATCCTGCTGCAATAGAAGAGAGAAAAATTAAGTCATGGGTTTGCCTTGATGTTTCTTCGCCCCTCTTACCATTAACGAAGAGCTCGAACATTTCTGGGATGAGGGTCTTGAAGTCTTGCAGCCTAGTCTTGTGAGACAGCTCCATTTCCCGTGACTTCACTGCATTTTGAACAGCTTCTTCTATTGATACTTGCGGGCCATTCCTGCAGATAATATCACGAACTGTTCACTATCACATATGAGAGAGAGAGAGAGAGAGAGAGAGAGAGAGAGAGATGTTAGTGTTATTCTCAAACGAAACCTTGGTTCGTCCTTCCTCGAATAGCTTGTTAACAGCATAAAAAATGGGAGGTCCATCATGTCTCCACCGGGTATTTTCCGTCTCTTCGCTCAAGATCAATCGATACTTATCGGCTCCAACTTTTACATCTTCCACCTGCTTAGCTATACTCTCAACCTCTTCATCAGCCATAGCTCGCGAAATCAATGTTGTAATACGGGCTCGACTTTGAGTAGAAGACTGGTGCACGAGCCATGCAATGCAATGCTTTCTCCCCAATGCCTATTTATAAGTACAATGCAGTGGTAGCTAAGCACAGGGGGAAAAAAAACGAAGATGATGAGCGATGGCCGAGTCTGTCCAGCGCCGTTGATGCCAAAAAGTTTACGATGCATGCAAGACAAGCCGAAGACTGAGATAAGTAAAGTGGCGTTCGCACGTCTTGCTTTGCTCGAGTTAAGAACAGAGTCGACCCCATCAACACAAGCAAATGCCAAACTTCTCTCGACAAAGCACTCTCACATTTTGCCTATGTCGGGCTGTTAGAAAATAGAGTTATTATTTTCGCCATTACAAAATTGTAAAATACACCAATGAAGAAGATAATTTCCAATTTAGAATTCGTCAATTCGATGCTTTTATTTAACTCAACATTCAGAAAAAAAAAATTTGGGGAAAAAAAAACAAATATTTTACCATGTCATAGTCATATTTTACCAGCTATTTTACGCTAATGCTCGCATTTTTCAACTTTTTCTTGTGAATTAGTCAGCAATTCACAACATAAATACTAAATGCAGAGAAGCCCGATCTATTTCTTTAGAGTCGAAGGGCCCGCCGCCATCTTCCAAGGCAATTGCTCTGCTGAGGAGGAGACGGAGATGACCGGAGAAGAGATATCGGGGCCCGCCGGTCCGAAGGCCATTCGCCTCCTGTACTTCGTCGGCGCCGGGTGTGAGTCAATCCCTCGCTCTCCCTCCCTTCTCATTACGCCTGTTTCGAGTTCAATTTCTGTGCTTCTTCCACTGACAATCGCTGCTCAAATGGAATCCTCTGAATTTGATTGCTGGTTTGTTCCTAGTCATTTGCGCCGCCGCGATCAACAAATGGCGTGAGCTGGAGAAGAAGTCCCTCCAACAGCAGCAACATGGGTTGAAGGAACAATCGCCCCACGACCCTGCCAACGCTGTGCCCAAGGCCATCGATTGACTGATGCTTCAGGTTCTTCTCTGGGATTAAATGTGTTTGCTTTGTCTTCCTATATAGTTTTGCTAATCTGGGTTGTCTGCAATTTTTGTTCTTTTTGGGTATGATGAGATCTTCATTGTGATTTGTAAGCTTCGTCTTCACGTTCTGGAGTTCGGACGTTTTCTTATTTTTATTATTAGATTCAGCTGGAAGAACAAGATAGAATTGAGCTTGTAGAAGACTCTGATTTGCGCTGGCTGATGTGATGAATATTGATTGTTACATATCGTTACTTGAGAGTTGAGACCGAAAATTGAAACCATACAATATTACATACCCCCTTCCATTCGGTGTCCGATCAAGTGTCAACAGAAGATAGCTTAATATGCTGCACCTGTGGTGCTTGTTAGGCATTTCTGTCCACCCATCAGAGCTCCTTGGACTCGGTGCTTGGTTTGTTGGTTGATCTTTTTTTGGACTGGGAAACAGCCAACAGGATCTGTGCCATTTGATATGCAAGTTGTGACCATATAATCTTATAACTGATCATCAATCTGGTGACACCATATGCTCAATGCCTGCCAATTCACCCAGCCCAGTGATACTCCTGGGCTAGTGCCTGTAACTAGTGTAGTCCGTCTTCAACTTTGATTAACCTTATCACTTAGTGCGCACGCCTCTTTGCTAGCTTCGGGAGCTAGTTCCTTCTGTAAATTGTGACACAACAATGGCCATTGTTCTCTTCAATGACAAGCAACTTCAGTTTAGATTTGGTATTTTTTGTTGCATTAAAATAAAATACTCCAACTTGGACACATAGAAAGATGTTTTTAAGAATTATGAGCATGTGACTTGTTAGGGTGCTTCAGAAATTGCAAACCAATTAACATGGTTGTCTCTTGAAAGAGTAATTGGCAGTTACTTCTGATACAAAGAGCGTAGCCTGCGTCTGAAAATGCCATTCATGAGGGAAAAAATTGAAAGAGAAGCTGTGTTTATTACAAGCAGCGATTGCTCTGGTTCTGACTTCTTATAGTCCACATGTCTCTCGTCTGTGGCATGATAAACGCTGTTCGTTAATCGTTTATCAGCATTTGCTTCCGTCTTCCAGGAAGCTGCTTTTATATGTGAAAATTTTTACACCATCAAAGTTATTGCTCTAATGACTGAGAAAAACGCACTGTGTTTGTTTGGGGTACAGGTTGTGACTATAGCTTGCAGCAAGTCCGGTTTTATTATCCAACTTGTTCAGTCTCATTGCTGCTTGACCTGAACCTTATCCTTCTCATTGTCTTACTAGTTGGGATGATCAGAATCAATAGATAGCAACTTAGCATGCTGCTTTCTACCGATGAGTGAAAACTGGAAGGTAGAGATCATTGTGTAATTAGTGAGCACTTTTAGCATGGTAGAATATCTAGCATAATCTGAAAGCATGTGAACTAGCTGAGGAGCTTGATCTTTCAGTATCTTTGTTAATAAGCAATTTTCATGCGCATTTCGTGGAGAGTCTGCATAAACATGTTTCAGAGGAGATATATAGCCAAGTAAAAATCAAGCATGCTGATCATACCCTGCGACTGATCTCTTAGTCTACCCCTCTTGCCTTTCTGTGGATGTGCCAGGAATAGACCAGACCGACCACTGAAAAGGAAGTGCACCATCAACTTGAAGCCTTGAGATCGGGAGCCAAACTCTAGAGCGCCAGTGAACACTTGCCAGATGAATGGTTGTAACCAAACATTTTTTTTCTTTTTCCTTTTCATGGTAATACTGGTCACGAGCCTTCTTTGGACTTCACGAGAGGTAATGGTGCCGCATTGATGATAGATAAGCTGCTGGAGTAAGTTGTAATGCTCACTTTAACAAAAGAATTCAACAATTGATCTTTCGGCAATAACCCATATCTTCGATTTGTCTTCTGAACATGACTGGTTCATGCGGTGATAGAGAAAGGCTACTTTTTTTTTTTTTGGCGAAAGGAAGAGTATCTTTAGCTTCTCCACCGCCAGTGGATGAGATTTTGTCTATAGTAGATACCACTTAAGTATATCCCTTTTGAGTACACCGAGGTAGTCTTGCATTTACCGTGACCGACTCTAGACTATATTTTCCTCATTTCTGGTGGGGGATGTCTTCTACTGTCGTGTCACAAATTATAAACATCACCCACGTGTGAATTTAATAACTTAAATTTCAATGTGAGTAATGTCTATATTTGTAACCTACCGATGAGAGGTGAGAAAAACAAGACCTTGACGTTATTTAAAGAGAGATTGAAGATCCCGGGAACGGTAGAATGGCTATAGAACGATACACAAGGGCTGCTTCCTTTGTCTATACTTGATTGGAATGAGAAAAAGGAGAAAACAGGAAGCGGACCCCTAGCATGTGCACAGACGACTGGTAAATCTGAAACAGTGGGCAAGAATCATGACCCAACCGGGGAGCGTGCATGGGGGGTGCTGCGTGTGACATTTAGCTGAGCAGAGAGACTGCAATTAACGAAACGATGAACATTGGGCTTTTCTTGTGGTTCTATGTATCAAGGCCGCTGGAACTTCAGCGACACGCTCTTATCACACTTTCTATCACTGGTTCGCATGCGATCTGTCAACAAGCTACGCAAAGTTTGACAGATCGCTTCGTCAATATTTATCATCAGACTCATTTATCTAAACCGGACCATCAATTAAAAGAAAAAAAAATACATTGATTTTCAGAAAACAAAACTTAATATTCAGATTCTCAAGAGATTAACGTAAATGAAATGTTTGGGTTTGCCATTGCTGATCCAAGGGGACCGCATCATCGTCGGCTCCAAGGCGACCACATCATCGTCCTCGCTGTAAAGCACGTGCAAAAGCATCGCCCTCAAATATCCATTGCCCTCGTTTTGTCGTTTTTCCAGATTCAGCCCTCCTCGTTTTTGGCCTTTTTCTCTGCTTTGGAACTGAAGCACCCGCAACGCCAAACGCATCATGCACTCCAATAAATTCCCACTCCACACCCTCTCCTCACCACCATTTCCCATCCCCTCTTTCTCTTTCTCTCTAATGGAGTCTCAGGCCACCGCCACCGCCACCGCTACCGCCACCGCCACCGCCACCGCCAACGCCACCGCAACAGCCATCTACATGCGAGACCGCTTCGGGTGCTGCTTCCGCAACTGGATGGCGCAGCAGCACCGGGACCTCGACGAGCTCCTGCAGGCGGTCTCCGCCGACTCCGGCGACGCCGAGAAGCTCAAGTCCCTCGCCGGGAAGAGCATCCAGCACTTCCAAGACTACCTCGAGGCCCGGTCCCAGCTCGCCCAGCACGACGCGCCTTCCTTCTTCTGCCCCTCCTGGTGCACCTCCTTCGAGAACTCCTTCCTCTGGATCGGCGGTTGCAGGTGCGATTGATCCCTCGTTTTCCTAAAATGCAATTGTGCGATCGCGATTATCCGATTCGATCACCGTCCCGCAGGCCGACTCTGGCCATCAGGCTGGTGTACTCAAGCTCCGGATCGGACCTCGAAGCTCAGCTCGCCGGCGGAGCGAGACGAGGCGATGATGACAGAAGCAACGGCAGCGGCAGCGGCAGCGGCGGCAATCTAGGGGAGATATCGGCGTCGCAGCTGAAATCGATCAACGAGTTGCACATGAAGACGCTGAGGATGGAGGAGAAGCTGTCGAGCCGGATGGCGAGCATGCAGGAGGAGATCGCGGACGATCCGCTGGCGCTGATAGCGAAGCGGAGCGGGCGGGTCGGGGAGGAGAGCGAGTCGGTGGAGAAGGTGATGAAGGGGCACGCGCTGTCGCTGGCGCGGGTGCTGACGGAGGCGGACGAGCTGAGGCTGGCGACGCTGAGGGAGCTGGTGGAGGAGATCCTGACGCCGCTGCAGGCGGTGGAGTTCCTGGTGACCACCAAGAAGCTGCACCTCTCGATCCACGAGTGGGGGAAGCGGAGGGACTCCGTCCTGGGGAAGGTCTGACCCGAATCCCATTCTCGGTTTTCCATCTTCTTTGTTTTCTTCAAGCTGCATGCACGAGCTGGTGCAGTCGTGCATGATGTGTATATATGTACATAGACTATGCATCGGCTAAGGCCTGTCCTTTCTGTATTATATGCCAAGTTAAGAAAGTTGAAAGTCTGCATTGTCGAGTGCACCTCAACAACATCGGTTGTTCAACGAACCTAGTGCATGATGTGCTAAAATGAATATGGGACTCGCATATGATAGGATTGACATGAAATTCTTTATTGTCAACGGTCCAAATTAAGTTCGGTAAGTATACCTTGCTCAATGTGACATATTTAGATTATTTTTTATATGTATATATAGAGGATGTTAGCGGGCCTTAACTTTTTTCTAATTTAGTGGTATCTACAATTATTGATATCTATGGTGGGTCTTTCTCCAATTATTGGGTCATGTCTTGGGTCATGTCTTTTGAAACGTGTTTCTACTTGGGTTACCCAATTGGATATCGAATAAGTCTTGCACACCTAAGGGGCATGTGAGCTTGGCCCAATGAAACCCATATGATCTAGCGCGCTTGAATTGGGAGTTCACGTTCACCTAGCACATGCAATAATTGCTCTTGGTCATTACGCTTCGTACTTGAAACTCCTTTTTAATTGAAATATTACTCTCGGTCATTACGTTTGTACTTGAAACTCCTTTTGAATTGAAATATTACCCGCTCGTTTTCGTAGTTGATAAAGATGTATGTCGACCAAATGTTATCATAATTGTCAATTAAAGATAACATATATTTAAAAATTATGCATCTGTATAACCATGAAGTTACTTAGAGCTTAGTTGGGACGAACTTGTGTGTGGTTTATGCTCACGAGACAAGTTTTATTCCCTGTGCCATCAATTATAAATGGAATAGTGGACTTATGTCTTGCGCAGTGGGGCCTCTTGCCTCACTCGCATTTTTGGAGCTGCAATGAAAATATTTGAGGTTGAAAGTCTCTTAAGTAATTCTACACAATTTAAAACTTTAAATTGCAATTCGCCTCCATTAAATATCTAAGCATACATAAGACATACCAAGGGTAAATTGCCCTAAAAAATCGATAAAAGCTAATAAATAATTTTCAAATGTAATCATAATACATTAACAAAAAAAATGATTTTTATTAGAATTTTTAGATGTAAAAAATACCTGTTTTACTTCTAAAGCAAAATACTCCATTTCTTTTGATTAATGGATCATATTTGCTCATGTTAAGAAGAGTCTACGAAACACCTTATGTGTTTCGTAGACTTTGAGTAACCTACCTGACACGGACTTGTTGTCCTAAAATAAGATCTGTATACTTATTTCAATCATAAACCCAAGAGCAAGCAAGGGCGATGCCTTTAATACTCGATACATTTTTAGTACATATATTCTACTTTTCATGATTTTCCCGACAAAATTTCTATATCTCACCCCCTTCTGAAGTAGGTTGTTGCAAATCTTTTCTCAATATTAAGTTGAATTTATGTTTCCGCTGCTTCTTCTTCTTCTTGTAATGTTCATAATATTTCGCATGAAATTCTGGAAACATCGATAGCATTCTCTGCAATTTCCAAATCAAATTTGGCCGAGTGTCCTTCCATATCGTCTAAGAATTCTTTTGTCAAGATATTTGATTTTTGAAATGCAACATGCGAAGTCGACATTTTATAGTGTGGGAATTATCAGGTAAACATCTATGGTACTAAAAGGATAATTGTAAGAACGCGAAATCGACAGATTCTAAATTTCAGAATGGTTCGGAGATCTTTTAGAATTGAAACTAAGGTTTCAAAACAAGACGAACACCTACCCGCTCTGCAACTTGCACTTCTTCTCCGTTTAACCCGATTGAAAAGCAAAAAGCCAGCCCTGGAAATCATGCGAGGGATCTCCTCCAGATCGAAAACATTAGCGAGCAAAGACAAAAATCAAGATCAGATCAAAACCCATTGAATCCAGGTTGAACATTTATAACACGCCCGCCCTAGTATTTCGCCACGTACACCAGGCTCGCATGCCAAGTGTTAACCCGCGAAACCCCACGCGTGCGAGTACATACATACATGCATTGCGCGACCGCACGCATAGCCCTCCTCATCTTCTCCTTTCCTTCTCTCTCTCTCTCTCTCTCCATGAACTTATTCCGAAAGAGAGTAGGATGAACAGCTTCGACCAGTTCTACGGCGGCTGGCAGGAGCAGCTCCGCCACCTGGTGGACCAGCTGGCAGCCGCGCCCAAGCCCCCGACCTCCCCCGACCACCACGACCAGCTCCACCACCTGGTGAGCAAGTTCATGGACCACTACGCCGAGTACTACCGGACGAAGGCCCTCGCGGTGGACCGCGACGTCCTCTCAGTCCTCGCCGCCCCGTGGATCACCGCCCTCGAGCGGTCACTCCACTGGATCGGCGGGTGTCGTCCCACCACGGTGTTCCACCTGGTTTACACTGAGTCGAGCATTCTGTTTGAGTCCCACATCATCGACATCCTCCGCGGGTACAGGACCGGCGACTTGGGGGATCTGTCTCCGACCCAGTTCAGGCGAGTTCTCGACCTTAATTAATTTATTTCCTCTCTGCCCCTCTTAAGGCTAGGATTTAAATTTCTCCTAACTTGGGAAATCATGTGAACTTTTATTCAAGAATATTACGAAAGATTCAGACAGAATTACTTCCTTCGGACCTATTGAGTAATCTTAGGAATCGCGTACGCTGAAAGTAAATAAAAGGCGCTGTGCTTTGATTTCATTCGATGTTAATTGGCTTACCAAATATTGAAGAAAAATAGCGAATTTCCTTTAGAACTCGTCACTTTCTCTTATGAGAGGAAATCTAAACCTTACACAATTAAGTTGCAAAATAAGTATAATCATACCTACTATAGTGCAATTGATTGGGGCATTGGGAGAATTTAGCTTTAGAAGCTGGACGGGTCACCTACTCGATGCTGACTTACACCACGCAACCCCTCCCCTCGCCGAAAATTATCTGATTCATGAAATTATCATATGAAGGATCTCAGTATGGTATACATTGTAGTTTTCGCATTTCACGAGATGGCTCTATGATTGAATCTAGACTCTTTATAAGTTTGGCGATCTAACGGATACATATGCTCTATAAATTTTCCGACAATATCTACTAGTAATTATCAAATCCGTCAATTTCTATTTAACAGAACGAAACGTATGTTGCCAATCTGTCAGTTTCTATGTAACTTAACAATTTTAATAGATCTGACATACTAGATTACGGTCCGACGGAACGAACTAACAAACTTCATTAATGACATTTTGGATTGATCGACACATATATACTACCTTCTTAATAGATCGATGTACTTGGTGGATAACCAGATGACCGTCTAATGTAACAGAACTTAACTTATTAATGACATTTTGAACTGATCAGAAGTGTAGATACGAAATTCTTAACCGATCGATTTACTAGATCGATGATCGGATGACCAACATGTAAATCAATGTCTTCATAGGGGAGTGAGCGAGCTGCAATGCGACACGGTGGGGGAAGAGAACGCGATAACGGAGGAGCTGTCGGAGTGGCAAGACGGCATGAGCGACCTGATGGTGGCGAGCTCGAACCTGGAGGAGAAGATAGGGAAGCTGGGGGCGATCGTGAAGAAAGCGGACGACCTGCGGCTGAAGACAATGAGGCGAGTGGTGGAGCTGCTGACGCCGCAGCAAGCCGTGGAGTTCCTGGTCTCCGCGTCCGAGCTTCAGTTCGGGATCCGCAGCTGGGGCTTGAATCTCGGCAAAGGTGCTCACTAACCTGACCCACCAAAAAAAAAACCTGACCCAAAAGGAAAAAGAAAAACGAGTCATGGAGTTCATGCAGCTAGTGATAGCATCGTGCGTGGATGGTCGTCTCTTCTTTTTGCATGGTTTGATGAATGCGTGGGATGTTTGCTTCCTGATGCTTTGTTTTCGAAGTGACATAGGCTGAGCCACGGAAACTCGACTGAATTTTTGTCCTCCGTATGAATACTGACATCGGGGTGGCTCATTCAGTCGAGTTTGTCTTTCAGTGGGAGTCGTTTCATCTTGCAACCTAATCTCTGGTCAATCTAAAAAATTTCTTATTACAGTATCGTCTTTTTGGTTTCCTTCTCCTCATACCAGAAAGCTGTCCGACTCTGGCGTCGTCTAGGCATTAAATTTGATATTATCGAAGCGAAAGGCACGGCTTTGCCGAGGAAAAACGCAAAAACAGAACCGAAAATACAGAAATAGAAGATATAGTTGAGGTTGACGTGTCGGGAGGTTAAGGGAGAAGCGACATGCATGGCGACACTTGTTGCTGACCGCCCCACCTACGCGTTCCGCAGCTGCACTCGACAGAGCAAAATGTAAATGCATGGCGGCACTTTCTGCTGGTTTTCTCCCACAGGTCTCGAGATGCCCAACCCCACCAGCCTCGCTTGAAAGCCCTGTGTCTCCGGTCAACGTGTCCTCTGAAACCTAATCCTCCCCTCCAGGTTTGCGCACCGTTCGAAACCCCCACCGTGGAATTTAACAGAATATTTCATGAGGAGAAAGCATGGTCGTTGTTGTCGTGATTCTCTGTTTGCTTTCAATCCGGCCCGCGTAGTTGCTAGCTCAAGCCCATCACTTCCAATAAACTCAACTTGCTCTCTTTTGATCGTGATCTGGCCGTGTTCCGAATCTCAACCCAGAAGTAGAAGTTCGTCTTTCATGAGGCATCAGCCTTTTTTAGGCCCATCTTTATCCGTTGCTTGTGCCCCGGGTCCTCTTCTGCAACCATTTCCTCTTCCTCTATTCACTTCGGTTTTTCTTTTTATCCCCTCCCTCAGACTCGACTCTCCCATTTCTCTTTATTTTTGCATGTTCATGAATGCAAAATGGAAAACAGCAATACTCGCCTTTCTTTTCTCGTACTCGTTTTTCTCCTTATGTTTTGCATAGTGGGTTCGTTCAGAATCAGGAGAAGTAAAGAAACTGGAAACAGCTTCAGATTCAGAAGTTGAAGATGAGCAGGAATCGATGGTTTGGCCTAATCCAATCCTGTGCACAGCGCATGCAAATGGCCATGACACGAGAACCTCCTCGTTGACTCAAAACTCTTCAATGGGCACTCATAGATCCTCCATTCAAACTCACTGCTCGATGGTCTGACCGGCGCAAATGCCCTACAGAGATGCCTGCCTCAACTGTTCTTGTACCGTATAACTATCCAGTGGAGAAGAATAACACGCAAACGTTTTTTCTTGTGCATCCTAGCATTAAACGAGGAGTGTTAAAAGAAAGAGAACATCTAGGTAAAGGGAATTCCGAGAGGGGCCTTGATCAATTGACTCCCGTTGGTCACATATCCCCTGTCATGACCAGCATTAGTTCGTCAAAGACTTACCTGTTTTCAGCAAACACTTCATTCGGAAGACCCAGGCATAAGCAACAACAAAAGATTTATTCCTTAATGCACATCAGTTGTCGCCAATTCAACAGAGAAGCTTCAAGAATCGGTAGGGTCGTGCAGTTCCAAACCTCGGTAAGCGCCTGCGCTGCATCATCTCGAGAGTAGATTCATTTGATTTAGATTTCTCAAGGGGGATTGGGCTTTCAGCTATTTTGGAAAGCAGATTGCACCGTCATTTTTTATCTTCCAACTTTGTCCTTACAAAAATTTTCGAATTCCTATTTTGCCCTCATCGTGTATCTCAAAACCCCTCCGGATCCTGATTGACATTAGCCTACTGTTGACGGTCGCTAGGGGACATTCGCTGAGGGTCTATGGTCGATAGTCACTAAGATCTGAGTTCTTGACATCTGGGATCATCTCCCTTGCTAAACCTAGATCTGAATTCTAGATCCAGATTTGTTCACCGACCTAACATCCCGGTGATAGTTGCGCTCGGATCGTCCATAGTTTTCGACAATCGTCAATCATGGTTGAGGGTCGTGAAAGGTCTAGGTTTGCCTATTTGCATTTATGTGACGGTTGACGTAACGTTGTTTGCATTCACATGGATCTGGATTGCCAAGGTCAAGCGACCCTCAGCTATCGCCTCTTCGAAAAATTCTCCAACAATCAGATTGCTTATTATTAATGCCAAATCAGAAATAAGTTCAGTCTCAGATTGCTTATAATTAATGCCAAATCAGAAATAAGTTCAGTTTGTGTAGGTTTTCATCTTCATCTTCCCAATGAAAATAGTTTTTTGGGGTTAGTTTTATTTCTCTTTTTCACCTTCTTTTACATGTGTATTTGGTATGACCCTTAAAGTTGGCGATCAACTATTTCTCATTAGTGATCATACTTCAAGAGAGTTATGACAGTGTTTGTTCTATTTTCCATTGATTGAATAGGCATTAAAGTGAAACCAGGCAAGCTTTATAATCATAAGCCAAATGGGCTGAGGCTTCTCCCCGGTAGAACTCTCTGTTTGTTGACTTTTGTATGGAAAAGTCCATTTAGCAGCATCTCCGTAAGTCGTCTAAATTTGGTCAAGACCACGTGTAAGTTGTATATTCTCAGCTTAATTATGCGAATGTCAGAGAAGATAATATCCACAAAGCCAAGATTGATATCCAAAGATGAATGAGATTACGGGACTCCGCGTTTCAGTGATCCTTCTGTAAAAGCATCCATATCACATATCCCCAGTGCAAATCTTTCTTTTTTCAGCCAATCAAAGATTCAAAATACAGAAGACCTTGAGATAACAAAACAGAAACGAACAGATCTTTCATTCGCTACTGATTATTCACAGTAACACCTAATTGCCTTTCAAGGTTGTGCTGGTTGCTAACCTCTCAAAGCATTTGTGCACCGACATCTTGACAGGTGGTAGCATCATCTATTGGAGCTGTGTCAGCACCATTCCCCTGCAAAAATCAAATCAAATCACTGGACTTTCAAGTATCCTAAAGAAATAAGACAAGGCAATCCAAAAACAGAGTTACAAAATATTTACCAGCGTATCGGTTGAACTGAAGAGTGATTAAGAGTTTCCAGACTATCCACAATGGATGGAAATTTATTAATATCCCAACCAAGAAACTTGCATATAGCTCTTCCATAAGCCCTGTGAGCCCTCTTCTTTGTCTCAACTATTGTTGTGGAATGCTGAACTAGCTCGGTGCACTAGGGGTGAGCATGGTCCGAGTTGGGCCGGTCCACCCTCTAACCTTAGAACCAACCCGCACAGTGTTGGTCCTCAATTTTTGGGACCGAGAATCAACCCTATTGAGTTTGGGACCGAGGATCGGACCAACCCAATGGGTTCGGTCCGGTTCCAGGGTCAACCCGAGACCAACTGATAATTTTTTATTTAATTTTTTGTACTCCTTAAAAAAACGATTGAGGACCGGATTGACATAGGCTTACTCCGGTTTCAAGGTCAACCTAAGACTAACCAATAATTTGTTATTTTATTTTTTGTACTCCTTGAAAGGGCAACCGAGGACCGTACCGACTCAATGGGTTCAATGATGAACAAGATCAGCTAAGAAAGGCAAGCGGTGAGAGTCAAGTGGGGTGAGCGTCGAATAGAATGAGCATCGAATATCGAGCGAGGAGCAACAAGCCAAACGAGCATCAATTGGCAAGCGGCACGAGTGACCTAAAGCGAGCGCGAGCGGGGAAGTTATTTTCTTCGATTTTAGCAAATTGAAGACTAATGGTGCGCATGACAAAATTTCTAGAACATAAATTGATTTCTGACAAAAAATTAAGAAGTTAAAAATTTTAGCTTATGATTTCTTCTTCAAATCAATTTATGGAATAGAAATCTATTTTAGAAATAGAATAATCAAATTGCGGTACCAAACGGATTTTTGTTCCAAACCTGTTCCGAGGAACAGAGAAACAGAGAAATAGAGAAGTAGAAATTTTATCACGCGCAGCCTAAAAGGACAAATAAGAAAGAAGAAAACGAATACTAGAGGAGGATGCCATAAGGTGCCTTTTTGACTCCTCACAAAAACTTTTTCATTTTTCGTAAATTATGACTATTGATGCTGTAAAGGATATTAAAAACCTAAGTTATTAAAGAGCAATGTAAAATTACTTGAACTTCTCATTAAAGAGCCGTTTAATGCGATGACGTCATTTATTTTAAGGTTTTCTCTATATAAAATTTTTATAAATAATATATATATATATAGAGTCAAGGTTGGTCCGAGTTGAACCGACTCGGAACTCTCAAGACCGATGATCGACCCGCACAATGATAGTCCAGAAATTCTAGAACCAATGATCGACCCAGTCTCCCTGAGAACTGGACCAGGACCGACAGGGTTGGGCCGGTCCAGAGTCAGTCCAGAGTTGACCCTGGACCAATGCTCACCCCTACGGTGCACCCCTTGAACCTCTTCTAAGGCCTCTTTCCAACACCAGCACAAACCAAACAATCCAAATTGCTGTCTCTATATTTACTATTGTAATAACTCCTCAGTTCAGCATTCTCTATGAACAGCATGGTAAAGAACTTTGTAATTTCACATTCCCCATCGTCATTTCCATGCAACACTTCTTCATCATCATTGCCCTCATCTTTTGCTTCATCATCATCGCCCTCATCACTGACAATAACTGAACCAGATGTGCAAATGAAAAATGCTTGGCAAGCATCATGGACCTTGTGATGCCAGGTTTCGGGTTCTCCTTTTCCTCAGCCGAATCCGAGTGGTCCACAGAATTTGATGGAGACTTAAAAGGAGGCCGCTCAAATGCTGCCATGCCAGCACGGTCTACAGGGATTTCATCAGCCTCCTCATCACCATCACTATCTAAACTAGATCGGCATCGAAAAAAGCATGACAGGCTTGGAAAACCTTCTGCTGCCACGTTTCGGATTCCCCTTTCACCTCAGTCAAAATTGAGTGACTTGATAGAGATTTAAATGTACGCCATCCCAATGCTGCTGTGGCAGAAGAGTCAACAAGGTTCCCACAGGGCCATTCAACACTGGAGGTTGGCAATGGTACAGAATCCTGCACACGATCATTATCATATATTTCAGGGATATGGCCACTCAAAGTATTTGTAGATATATAGAAGCGTCTTGAGGAGAAATATAGCTAATTGTTGCATTATTAGTTTGCTCTTTGAAATCTTGAGTACAAAATTTTTATAGTGACCTAAAGCAAAAATTACCAAATATTTTCATCTCAGCATTATGGTTGTTGTTGTTGTTGCTAAATGAAAAATGCAAGTTACATTTCAATTGTTATGTACAGTTAATCAGTCATGCAGGTAAATGGATTTCGGTAGACAGCAATGTCGTTGCCCTGAATGATATCTAAATTCTTAGTTTTGTCACAATCATCTTACAGAGCACTGTAGCAATTTTTCTTCATCAGCTCTAGCATCTATTTTTCCCCCGTTTAGATTATTTATGCCAGTGGAATCATCTTCTTTGGCAGCAGTCTGCAGATTCACGGAACTTCTTCAATACAACTCAGTCACTTAAAGTGAGCAAGTCATGTTAGAGGACTTCCACAGCCAAAAACAAAACCTACTCTCTTACCGGGCCATCCGCCTTCCCTTCTCCATCGATCCCTGGTATTGAAATTTCCTCGTCATAATTTTCAACAGACTATGTAGCAGCATCTTCTTCAGAAACTGTCTGCTATCCATAACAAAGGACACAAGAGCAATTTATACCATCGGACTAATATCAACAACAACCAGCCTCAAGGAACATCGGGTTCATTGACATTCTCAAAATGAGTAATCATCGTGTGTAACCAATGACCTCTCGAATCATCAACTCATCGACATTCTACATCGAATAGTTGCTTGTTTTCTGCACAAATTGACTATTTTTGTCCCTCCCACAAGCTACATTGTTCGCATCTAAGAACATAGCTCGCAAGCATCCAAAGACCAAAATAACACAAGAATTAGCCCAATACATGCGACAAACTTGGACCCACCAAAGAGCGACTCAGTGGCACGCCCTTCACAACAATAAGACGCAATCTGTCAACGTCCCAACCCATGACTCTACAAATGACCAAGCCAAAAGCCCTATGATCCCGCCTCTTCTCCGTCTTGGATATGCTCATCGAATGCTGCAAAACCCCATAACAGTTCTTGAACTTCCTCCCACTCATCTTACTCCCTTGCGCGCCACACACAAAGCACCAAAAGTCCCCCCTCTCGTGATTCCTCTCGTAATACTCCCTCAACTCCCTATCTTTCACAAACACGTCCAACATAAACTTGTACTCCTCGCTCTCCTCTAACCTGCCATTATCGCCCTCCACACGATCATCCTCCACGTCATCTCCTTCTCCGTCGTCGTCGTCGTCGTCGTCCTCCTCCTCCTCCTCCTCGCCATCGTAATCACCGACTTTTGCGTAAATTCTGAGGCATCTCTCCAAAGCCCTCTGCTGCATCACCTGCGCGGCGATCTTGGCTTGCTCCTCGGCGGAGGCGGACCGGGACTTCTGGCCGGAATCGGGCTCCTTCTGCTTCATGGGAGGCCATGCAGGAGAGGGCTGAATGATGGGTTCTTCCTTGCATGGCCATTCTTTCTCTGGCTGCTTCGGTTCTTCGCTTGTATTGTGCTTCCGGTGCTTCTTCTTCTTCTTCTTGGTGGGGGCGGAGTTCTGTTTCTTGAAAGGCGTGTGGTTTGAAATGGGGATGGGACGTGAAGAAGGATGGTCGGAGTGAGGAGGGTTCGGAGGAGGGCCTTGGTGCCACAGAGTGGAGGTAGACAACCGAGACGAGGTCTCTGCTCCAAGGAGGGGGACCCATCGTCGGAGGAGACGAAAAAGATGTGATTTTTCTTTTTCCTTTTTAGGTTTTTTTTTTTTTTGAACAGTTTTTCCTTTTTAGTTTCATGAGAGGTTTTTCAAGGAACTAAAGTCTAACTCCACGTTTGATTGGGACCCGTGCGCATCGCAACTGGAAAATGGGAAAATCCATAGCTTCGAACGATGAGAATTGAACGACAGAACTTAGATGATACATAATCTGGAAATTAAGCTAAAGACGCAAAGGCAGTTTTAGGCGTGAATTCCCTTCTGTAAAATTAGTCTCTTTGTCTAGTTGTCCTTTATGTGACATGCATAGTTACATTTATTTGATTTTTCTTTTGACAGGCTTTATAAAGAGAATGAGAAGATGAATAAAGAAATCGAAATAATAACAGCAACAATAATTATATATCAATCTTTCCATTTTAATGTTCCTTTTGCAATAGATTTGTTTGGGCATTTAAGGAAGAAAGATGAGGAATCAATCATCTAAAAAGTAGGAACCTCTTCGTTTTATCTAACTATAATTATATCTTTCTCATCGTGATATGAATTTTCTAAAAATTGACGTGAATTTGAAAAGTGAAAATATGTACTTGTGAAATAGGAGAAATTGACAAAACTCTGAACAGTAGACAACAAAAAGAAGTTATACTTTGACTATACAAATAAAATATTCATCTCAACTCAAATTATGAGTTTGGAAGGTCAATTGCAGCACGATGGCTTGATTGGAAAGGTAATTTAGGAAAGTCACATTTCAAGAAGGCTTTTAAGAATTTACATTTGTCCTTAGGATAAAAAGGAAATCCTGCTTTTTAAGAAGTTTTCAAAATCTCATCCACCTAAATTATTTCCTCTCTTAAAACTTTGGGAAAATTTCAGAAAAGGACGTGAAGTGTCCTAATTTTCTTTAATAATGGCTCAAAGTGGACATTATTTAAAATAATTGCTTGAAATAGCTAAATCGTCTCAAATAAGGACTTTTGGCTAATGGTGATTTTTCTGGCCATTAGAGAAGAGGTATTTTGATCAACAAATTATAACTATATTTTTAAAATTATTTGATTTTTTCATCCCTTTTTCTTTTTTCTTTTCTTTTCTTTTTATCTCTTTCCTTCCCCGAACATGGCCATCAATGGTCGGCGAAGGTCGCCCTCACCAACATCGGGCTAGGGCAACCCTCACCTGACTCGGGTCAAGGATTCCCTCATTAGATCCAGCGAGGGTGACGATTGCGCTCACCGAGGTTGGACGAGGGTAGCCTACTAGCCCTCTCTCACCTCAGCCCTTGCCTCAAGTTGGCTAAGGCCGCCAGCCCTCCCCCAAGCGTCGGTGACTCCACCAGCCTTCATCACCACCCCACTGGCCACGGGGTGTGTTTGCTTTTTTGTTTTTTGTTTCTTTTAAAGAAAAAATTAAAAAGAAAGAAAAAAGAAACATTTAAAAAAATTAAAAAGAAAAAATTGTCCTTCACATTTAGTGAGTTTATGTACTTTTTTAAAATTAATATATGCACTTCAGAAATAAGATTCATTTCGAGCTCTCATTAAGAAAATAAGGAGATTTTGGATATTTATTTAAAATGATATTCATTTCAAAAAATTTTTTTGAAAAAATAACACACCGTACGTCTTATTTGGAATCTTTCGAAGAAGTTTCTTCGTTATCGTCACCTGTCCATTCCGCTGCTGACAATGGATTGATTTTTGATGCCATTAACCTGGATTGTCGTCCCTACTCCTGCCAGACGAAGACTCCGAAGACAAAAGTTCACTACGAAAAGCAAGAGCAATCCCTCAACCACCATCCATGGCTTCCTCTCTCTCCTTCCTCCTCATCCTCCTCTCCCTCTCCTCTCTCTCCGCCGCGAACGTCCACCGGACCAACCTCCTCCGATCCTCCCTCATCTCCGGACCCGAACTTCACACCAACTCCACCGGCTCACCCACTCGCCACTTCGAAGTCGCCAGGCCCATCAAGCTCCCCAAGACCAAACCTTGCTCGTACCTGGCTTTACAACACGACTTCGCGCGCACATATGGCAAACCCCCGGTTCTCGCCACTTACACCCCTCCATCGACTTGTTATTCGCAGAGATTCTCCAAGATCGTGCTTGAATGGAGCGCCACTTGCAAAGGCAGGCAATTCGACCGGATCTTCGGGGTTTGGCTTGGCGGGGTGGAGCTTCTCAGGAGCTGCACTGCCGAGCCGAGAGCTACGGGAATTGTTTGGACGGTCAAGAAGGACATCACCAGGTACTATTCGTTGCTCATGAAGAACGGTACTCTCGCCGTTTCCCTTCGCAATGTTGTGGATAGAACCTATACAGGGGTTTACCATGTCAAGATAAAGTTTCATTTTTACCCTGCTAATGATCAGCATCTGGCGGGGGATGTGGGAAATTCGAGGAATTCTGTTCCTGGGTATGGTTCGAATGCGGATTTGATATTGCCGATTTCGAGAAACTTGCCGTCGAATGATGGGTTGTTGTGGTTTGAAATCGAGAATGCTACTGATACAGAGACGAAGGAGTTCCGTGTTCCCCTGAATGTCTACAGGGCAGTGCTGGAGGTTTATGTGTCATTTCATGAGAATGATGAGTTTTGGTACGGGGATCTCCCCAGTGAGTATATTGAGGCCAATAATCTTACTGGATTTGCCGGGAATGGTCCTTTTAGGGAGGTTCTCGTGAGCCTTGATGGTGCAGTAGTGGGTGCGGTTTGGCCTTTCACAGTGGTATACACAGGAGGGATCAATCCTCTATTTTGGCGACCCATCACTGGCATTGGATCGTTCGATCTCCCTACGTACGATATCGAGATTACGCCCTTTCTAGCAAAGATATTAGATGGAAAACTCCATGAATTTGGCTTCAGTGTCACGAACGCTTTGAATGTGTGGTACATTGATGCCAATCTGCATCTTTGGCTGGATGATAAGAGCACGAAAACTGCAGGGAAGCTTCTGACTTCCAATTGCCTGCCTCTAGCCGTTGCTTCGGCCTTGGATTTTAAGGGCTTTGATGGGAAGTTTCTGACTGGGGTCAGCCGGTCCATATCGTCCAGTGGTTGGGTGAAGTCATCATATGGGAAAATCATGACCACTTGGAAGCAAGAATTCAAATACAGTAACGTCATGGTCATGGGGAATCATGCGAATCTGCAAATTATTAATCAGCTTATCCATTCCAACGAGAGCGTTGTCGCTAAGAAGGGGTCCTCCACCCTCGCATCCATTGGAGTGTACAGAGATTTCCCGTTTTATTTATACTCTAACTCCGTGGATCAAGGAAATGACATTACCTTTTCTACTGATAACTTCACGATGGCTTTTAACGAGAGAAGGCATAGAGATTCTGGCTCCATGCGCTCGAGTAGTTCACTGAGCAATGTGCAGAATGGACAGGGTTACATGACTGTGAAGAACCACTTGGTAGTCAGCGGGTTAGGCAGTACTCAGCAAGTGTACAAGTATGATGGCAGTGAACTCTGCTACTTCAGAAACCTGAGTAGCTCAAATTACACAATTCTCAATGATGACATTGTCAAAAGATGTAAGAAAGGAGCAGAGCCTCATCATGCATCCCGAAGTAACAGATGGTGGCCTTTTCGCACTCGAGGCTTTGTCTGATCTAACCAAATGGGGATGCTTTAGAACCTTTTGTCTATCTCATCTTTCGGCTTCTTCATGAGTCCAAAATAAAGACCATTCAAAGTCAGAATACAAGTCGTCAAGCACTTCTGTAGTTTCATTTTTTGGGGCCCCGACATCGCTGTATAGTATTCAGCCCAAAACGGATTTCAAACATTGAAGTCGATCGGTAGTCATGCCCTTTTCATATTGTGAAATTTTTAACTGAGTAATTATGTATGATGATCTATGTTGGCTCAAATATGCAATTTCCATGCCAATTGGCCTAGATGGAGTTATATATGGTCCTATTCAATGAATGTGGATGCCTCCTTTATTCACCTAAATGCGTGTTAAAGAATTCGAGCAAGCAAGAAGGGGAAAATAAGTATATTAACGAAAAACAAGATGATGAAATGGTATGGTGGTCCTCAAAGTTTCTCAAATTTTCTATTATGTCTATCTAATTCGAGACAAAAACTGGTATCGTGACTATATATCCTGCATATCTTTCATTTTGATTGTTCTCTAAATGTTCTTTGTCAATCAAAATAACATGTCAACTGAAAGTAGTTCTTTGAGAGCTCTATTATGAACACGTAGGTTCTGCACATTATAAGTCTTTGCACGGTGGCATGTGGCGAGAGTAGAAAGTTCTCAAATTCCAAAGAGAAATTCTGAGTGGGGACTAGTGAGGGGCAAAAGGGTGCATTGGCGCAGGTATGGACTGATTGGGATTGTGAGGGGTCGACGGGATTTTTGTGAAGTCTTTTAAACATTCTATTACGGCCAGCTATAATCGAAGTTTTCACATTTGCCACGATACTAATGCTAACTCAGCTTATATGTGTTTGCAAATAATATGTCTGTCTGGATCGCCTTCTCAAGTCACAGCTTATGCTATGAGCAAAAAAAAATTAAATACTTGAAATTGAACCAGGTCTTTTTTAATTTGATGCTTCATCGAGATCGTTGTATCTCAATCATTGAATGCATGAGAAAATTGACGCACTATTATTGAGCACTTTATTTTCTAAATTTAATGGTTGAAAAGCATTATTAGACTTGTTTAGGATTTATTATTATTTTTTTCAGTTAAGAAAAAATCAAAGATTTTAAAAAATCTATCGTCCCTCCAATCATAGCAATATATTGCAGGGTGAGATATGGAAGTAAGGATTCATCCTAAATATTGAGATCATATTATTCCCATTCAAGTAAACACCATCTTAATGGAAAGAAGTGACAAAATTTTTATCTTAGGGTAATATTTTCCTTATTTTGCAAATAATAAACTAGAAATGAAATAAAGATTTATAATTCCTTAACTCCTTTTCTTTGTAGGGGTGAGCATGGTTTGGGTAGGTGACTCCCACCTTGGAAATGAAAACCGCAAACTAAGGACTAATTTCGAAAAATTAAAATTAAGACCCGTCCGTTGATTCCATGAATCCACCTAGAAACTAGACTGTCAATCTAGTTTGGTTCCCGGGCGGATGCATGAAATTGGTCCCCAATCCTTACAGAGCTTGTTTGGCTTTATATTTGGGATGAATCGCGAGTTATTGATTTTGATCAAAAATTGAAAATTATAAAGTAAAACGAATAGGCAATACTCGTTAACTAAAAACCTAATTTTTTTCGAATGTCATGGTGTGGTCCTTTTAAGGTTTTCCAACGCTAGAAACATATGGAGAATTAGACTACATGTTAAAAGTCCTAACCTCCACAAAAGTTAAACATTAATCACCTGATTTATCTTTTTTCAACATCAACGTAATTTAATCATGAAAATTGTTAAAGAGAGACCTAATTATACTTTTAAAATGAGTTGTTGGCTCTTATGGACATCTCTAATCGATTCTCCCATTTCTCTACATTTTTTTACTTTGTTTTGGTTGAGAAAGCGAGTAAATGGATTATTAGAATGAAAAAAAAAAGAGTAGACGTCTAATCCTAGTACACACCATATATATTTGGTCAAAAAACTACAAAATAATTAAATAATTGAGATGGAATTTCTTTTTCTAAATATATATCGCTTTGGTTTGGATGACTTGGCAGACAGATAGTTCCACACATAGAATTGCAAATCGGACCGGTACTTATCGATTTTACTAAATTAGAACTGGGAATTGGAAAAACCCCCATGAGAACCGTCGGTTCCGATCCGGTCCAATATGGTTCCGAGCAGTCCGAACGATTCTTGATTCTTTTGCACACTCCTACGTATATAATAGATACTCTAAGAAAATAGCTCACAAACATCTGAAAACCAAAATAACACAAGAATTAGCACGATACCTACAATAAACTCAGACCCACCAAAGAGCTACTTAGCGACTCGCCCCTTGCAATAATAAGAGGCAATCTCTTAAGGTCTGTTTGGTAACGTCAAATAAAATCTAATTTATTATTTTCCCCCTAAACAAAAGAAAGAATTGAAATTTATTTGGTAACTTTTTTGTTCTTAGGAATAGATTTGGAGCAGAATCAAGAAATTAAAAAAAAAAATACTTCTTTGTTTCTGAGAATAACTCCAAAATCAAGCCAAATCATCTTTTTCTTTTTTTTTTCTTTTCCTTTTCTTTTCTCTTCTTCTTCCTCTAGGTCACAAAAAAATAATAAAATTATTAAAAAATTAAAATAATTTTTGAAAAATATGATAAATTATAACATAAAATTATATTAAAAGCATAATAAAATTATATTTAAAATATGATTAAAATATATAATATATAATTTTAAAATATAATGAAATTATTTTAAAAATGTAATAAACTTACATAATAAAATAAAAAATACGATAACATTATATAATAAAATTAAAAATATATAATAAAATAACTAAAAATAAAATAAATTTATTAAAAATAAAAAATAAAAAGAGAAAAATATAATAAAACTATTTAAAAATTGAAAGAATTTCTGAACAAAAAAAAAAATAAGAGTCATATTAAATGCATTTCTATTCAGGGATTAGAAATTTTGGGTAAAAACTCGTCAAGAAGTATAATTAAAAAGAATCATTTGTGAGTAGAAATTGCTAATAAAATGTTCACCAAATGCAATCTCAACGTCCCGACCCATGACTCTACAAATGACCAAGCCAAAAGCCCTATAAGGCTATAAGCCCGCCTCTTCTTCGTCTTGGATATGCTAATCGAATTCTGCAAAACCCCATAGCAGTTTTTAAACTTCCTCCCACTTATCTGATCCCCATGCGCGCCACACACAAAGCACCAAAAGTCCCCTCTGCTGCATTACCTGCCCAGCGATCTTGGTTTGCTCCTCGGCGGCGGCGGACCGGGACGTTCGGCGGGAATTGGGCTTCATCTGCTTCATGGGGGGCCATGCGGGAGAGGGCTGAGTGATGGGTTCTTCCTTGCCTGGCCACTCTTTCACCGGCTGCTACGGTACTGCGCTGGTCTTGTGCTTCTGGTGCTTCTTCTTCTTCTTGGTGGGGGCAGAGTTTTGTTTCTTGAAAGGCGTGGGGTTTGAAACGGGGATGGGTCGTGAAGAAGAGTGGTCGAAGAGAGGAGGGTTAGGAGGAGGGCCTTGGTGCCACAGAGAGTGGAGGTAGACAACCTCGTCTCTCAGCCTCTGCTCCAAGAAGGGATCCATGGTCGGAGGAGAAGAAAAAGATGTGATTTTTCTTCTTTTCCCTTTGAGGTTTATGAGAGGTTTTTCGAGGAGCTACATGTTTGGTTGTGACTCGTGCGCATCGCAACTGGAAAATGGGAAAATCCATAGCTTCGAACGATGAGAATTGAATGACACAACGTAGATGATATATGTTGGAGGTTTGTTTGTAAAAATAAATTAAGTGCTTTTTCCTTGTCCCACATAAGAAAAGTAGGAGAAAGTGCGTCAATTAATAAGTGTGGGATTTTCTTTGTGTAGCTAAAGGAATGATTGGGTGGGTCTCACCATATCCGTGTGCAAGTGCGCGATTCAGGCGCATTTAGCACCTGCGTGCGTGCGGTTTAATTAGCATGAATCTTTTTTGTTATTTTATTTTTTGGTTATGTTATTAATTTTAATCAATTCAAAGGTTCCCTTTTGTTTTTGAGAATTGTCGAAAATAAAATATGAAAATGAAAATTCGAAATTTCATTTATTTAAAAAAATTATTATTCTCTTGGAAAAATTACTTATTCAGTTTGCAACTTTTCCCAAAAGGTTGCAATTATTCGGTTTTCGACTTCTTCCGAAGGGACACATTTGTTTGATCGAATAATTTTTGAAAGGACACATTTGTTTATGTTTTGCAATTTTTCACGAAAAGTTGCATGTGTTTTAAGACTGTTTTATTTTTATACTTGTTATTTTTCGGAAGAACAGTGTAATCATTTTCGAGCCTTCCTTCTGGAAAAAAAAAACAGCAGCCATTTTTCAATTGTTTCCTAGAGAAATTTGAAGAAATACTAGAATTGCTATCTAGTATTCTCATTTGAGATTTTGTTGTATCCATTTTTGCCGGTGACTATTAGCAACGTTGTGGGGCAAATTAATCCTTAAAGAAAGTGATATCATGTCTCAAAGTCCGATTTGAATACTCTAAATATCTGTCTTCATTATTCTACCCAATTCGAAGTTATATTTTCCCAACAATATATGATCTGGAAATTAAGCTAAAGACGCAAGGGCGGTTTTGGGCATGAATTCGCTTCTGTAAAATTAGTCTCTCTGTCTAGTTGTCCTTTGTGTGACATGTATGGTTACATTTATTTGATTTTTCTTTTGACGGGCTTTATAGAGAGAATGAGAAGATGAATAAAGAGATCGAAATAATAAAAGCAACTATTTCCATTTTAATGTTCCTTTTTTAATAGATTTGTTTGGGCATTTAAGGAAGAAAGATGAGGAATCAATCATCTAATCCTCATCTAAAAACGAGGAAACCTTCTTCCTTTTATCTAACTATAACTATATCCTTGATATGAATTTCCCACAAATTGACATGAATTTGAAAACTGAGGATATATGCTTGAAAAATAGGAAAAATCAATAAGAGTTTGAATGGTGGACAACAAAAAGAATTTACATTTTGATTAGACAGGGAAGATATTCATCTCAAATCAAACTATGAGCTGGAAGATCAATTGAAACACGGTGGCTTGAGTCAAAAAAGATAATTTAGAAAAAAATCATATTTAGGCCTTTTAAGAATTTACATCTATCATTAGGATGGAAGACCCGCTTGCCTCCCGTATTCCCTGGAAGTAAAGAAGGAAAATATTAACTTCCAACGAGGAATGTGAGACGTAGGAATGCCAGTATATTAAAATAAGGAACACACTCTGGCAAGACATCCTATTTCAGATGAGAGCCCTCGTAGAATAAAAAGGAAATCCTGCATTTAAAGAATCTATCGGGATCTCATCCACCTGATTTATTTCCTCACCTGAAAAACTTTCTTCGTTTTCGCCACCTTTCCATTCCGCTGCCGGCGATGGTTTGATTTGATTCTATTAACCTGGACGGCACATCGCATTGTCTTCTCTGCTCCTTCCAGAAGAAGACTCCAAGGACAAAAAGTTCAGCAAGATCAATCTCTCAACCACCATCCATGGCTTCCTCTCTCTCCTTCCTCCTCCTCCTCCTCCTCTCTCTCTCCTCTCTCTCCAGCGCGAGCGTCCACCGGACCAAGCTCCTCCGATCGCCCCTCGTCGCTGGACCCGAACTTCACACCAACTCCGCCGCCTCACCCACTCGCTATTTCGAAGTCGCCAGGCCCATCAAGCTCCCCAAAACCAAACCTTGCTCGTACCTGGCTTTACGACACGACTTCGCGCACACATACGACAAGCCCCCGGTTCTCGCCAATTACACCCCTCCATCGACTTGTTATTCGCAGAGATTCTCCAAGATCGTGCTTGAATGGAGCGCCACTTGCAAAGGCAGGCAATTCGACCGGATCTTCGGGGTTTGGCTTGGCGGGGTGGAGCTTCTCAGGAGCTGCACTGCCGAGCCGAGAGCTACGGGAATTGTTTGGACGGTCAAGAAGGACATCACCAGGTACTATTCGTTGCTCATGAAGAACGGTACTCTCGCCGTTTCCCTTCGCAATGTTGTGGATAGCACCTATACAGGGGTTTACCATGTCAAGATAAAGTTTCATTTTTACCCTGCTAATGATCATCATCTCGCGGGGGATGCGGGAAATGCGAGGAATTCGGTTCCTGGGTATGGTTCGAATGCGGATCTGATCTTGCCCATTTCGAGAAACTTGCCGTTGAATGATGGGTTGTGGTTTGAAATCGAGAATGTTACTGATACAGAGACGAAGGAGTTCCGTGTTCCCCTGAATGTCTACAGGGCAGTGCTGGAGGTTTATGTGTCTTTTCATGAGAATGATGAGTTTTGGTATGGGAATCTCCCCAGTGAGTATATTGAGGCCAATAATCTTACAGGGGTAGCCGGGAATGGCACTTTTAAGGAGGTTCTTGTGAGCCTCGACGGTGCAGTAGTCGGTGCTGTTTGGCCTTTCACGGTGGTATACACAGGAGGGATCAATCCTCTTTTGTGGAGACCCATCACTGGCATTGGATCATTTGATCTCCCTACATATGACATCGAGATTACACCATTTCTAGCAAAGATATTAGATGGAAAGCTCCATGAATTTGGCTTCAGTGTCACAAACGCTTTGAATGTGTGGTACATCGATGCGAATTTGCATCTTTGGCTGGATCATAAGAGCACGAAAACTGCAGGGAAGCTTCTGGCTTCCAATTACCTCCCTCTAGCTTTTTCTTCGACCTTGGATTTCAAGGGCTTTGATGGGAAGTTTTTGACTGGGGTGAACCGGTCCATATCGTCCCGTGGTTGGATAAAGTCATCATACGGGAAAATTATGACCACTTGGAAGCAAGAATTCAAATACAGTAACGTCATGGTCATGGGGAATCAAGCGAATCTGCAAATTATTAAGCAGCAGATCCATTCCAACGAAAGGGTTGTTGCTAAGAGGCGGTCCTCCACCCGTGCATCCATTCGAGTGTATAGAGATTTCCCGTTTTATTTATACACCAACTACGTGGATCAAGGAAATGACACTTCCTTATCTACTGCGAACTTCACGTTGGCTTTTAACGAGAAAAGTCATAGAGATTCTGGTTCCAAGCGCTCGAGTAGTTCACTGAGCAATGTGCAGAGGGGGCAGGGTTACATGACTCTGAAGAACAACTCGGTAGCCAGTGGTTTAGGCAGTACTCAGCAAGTGTACAAGTACGACGGCAGCGAACTCTGCTACTTCAGAAATGTGAGTAGCTCAAATTACACAATTCTTAATGATGACATAGTCAAAGGATGTAAGAAAGGAGCAAAGCCTCATTATGCATCCCGACATAACAGATGATGGCCTTTTCGCACTCAGGGCTTTATCTGATTTAACCGCATGGGGATGCTTTAGACCTTTTTGTCATCTCATCTTTCGGCTTCTTCATGTGTCCAAAATAAATATAATTCAAAGTCAGTGTATATATCGTCAAGCACTTTTGTAATTTCATTTTCTGTGGCCCCGGCATTGCTGTATAGTATTCGGCTCAAAACCGATTTCAAACGTCAAGATTGATTAGTAGTCATGCTCTTCTCATGTCGTGAAATGTTTAACTGAGAAAGTATGATGATCTATGTTGGCTGGACTATGCAATTTTCATGCCAATCGGCCTAGAGGGAGTTACATACGGTCCTATTTAGTGAATGTCGATTCACCTAAATGCCTGTGAAAGAATTCAAGCAAGCAAGAAGGGGAAAATAAGTTTTTTTAGTAGAAACAAGATTATGAAATCGTACAATGGTCCTTGAAATTTTTATTATGTCTATCTAATTTGAGGCAAGAACTAGTATCGTGACTATACATTCTCTATTTTGATCGTTTTCTGAATATTCTTTGTCTATCAAATAACATGTCAACTGAAAGTAGTTCTTTGAGAGCTCTATTATGAACATGGTTGTGCACATTTTAAGTCTTTTACGGTGGCATGTGCCAAAAGAAAAAAGTTGTCATATTCCAAGGGGAAATTCTAAGTGGGGACCGGTGAGGGGCAAAAGGGTGCATTGGCGTAGGTATGGACTGATTGGGAGCCGATGAGGGGCCGACGGGATTTTTATGGAATCTACTAAATATTCTATTATGGCCAACTATGACCAAAGTTTTCGCATTTGCCATGATAGTAATGTTAACCCAGCTTAGTTATGTTCGCAAATAATTTATCCATCCGGATTGCCTTCTTAATTCACATCTTCTGCTATGGACACAAAAAATAAAATACTTGAAATCAAAGTAGATCATTTTCATTTCGATACTCCATCGCTTTCACTGTATCTCAATCATTGAGACAGTTGATGCACTGTTAGTGGGCACTTTATTTTCTAAATTTAGTGGTTGAAAAGCATTATTAGGCTTGTTTGGGATTTTTTTATTTAAGAAAAAATCAAGGACTTTTAAAACTCACTTGGCCTTCCAATCGTAGTCATATATATTACAGGGTGAGATATGGAAATAAGATTCATCCTAAATATTGAGACTGTATTATTCCCATTCAAGTAAACAGCATCTTAGTGAAAAGAAGTGACCAAAAAAAAATCTTATCTTAGGGTAATTTTTTTCCTTATTTTGCAAATATAAAATGGAAATGAAATAAAGATTTATAATTCCTTAATTCCTTTTCTTCGGAACCACTGGAAATGGAATCGAGCGTTTTCTTCCAAAGATTGCGATCCACATTGACTTTGTTGCCAGATGAGGCTCGGATAGAGCCTGCTCTAGTCAAGTAGCTAGTCTCACCAATTGAATTTACCAAAAACTTTTCATTGATGTTCACAAATTCCATATTTGGCGCTAAATAAATAATATTACTAATGAATTCCAGCAACTTCTGATCTTTATTTTCCTTAATTAAACTTGTCAACACTTATAATTCGGTGCGGTGCTTAAATTTTCACGTCTTATTTTTTTTATTTTACTCAAACAAGTTCGATGTTTACCCAAACACTTAAAAAAGAAAAATGAATGCATGCGGAAGCACCCGCATGTATACTTCGTTCTCCAGAATGCGAACATAGTCGGAGTGGTCTTCTCCTACTCTCAAAGCTTTAAGATTTTCCTCTTTGGTTTAAACGTCAACAACCATTCCTCGTTCAAGGCAGATTGCATTGGTATCATCAACCTTTAATGTGCTTTATCCTGATCTGAAACCGATCCAAGAACAGGACCTCATGGTCTTCTTTTAGTCCAAGACTCTCGATCGAAGCTGACAAATTCACATGGAAGAAATGGACTGAGATGTGTATGATGCGGGTGCGAAATTTTCAAGATTTTTATAGTTTGTGTGCAGCTTGTGAAACATGGACGAGGTGGTCTGAAATATGTGAAAGCCTAGTGAAAAAGCGGCAAGGAAGAGTGACTCTAGTCGGAATGATTGAGTTCTTGATCTTGTCGGTTCAACCAGGGCATTTTGCTTGTGGTAATAGAGGTTTCGATTTTGAGTGCTGCAATGTGATCGTGCAGAGGTGATAGATATTTGGCGTAGAATTCGTTGTCCAGAGATTTCTTGATCTTGGAGTCGCCTCACTTGACTTCTTCGATGGTTTGATCCTCACCAACGGTTGATTTGCTTCACCAGCTTTGCTTCCACGATGGAGATGATGAACATTAGCCATGCCCTCTTTCTTCTTTTCCTTCCCATTTTTGAACTACAAGGCTACAACCAAACGGTATTTGCTTTAAGCAAGCAAATGTACCTTGAATCAAAGATCTTTGAAGGAATGACACTGCATTTCACCAAAACTCTCCCAACTGTGCCCATTTTCTTTTTCTACCAATTACCGACTTCATGATTAAACAGGTATCTACTCTCCTCAGTATCACCATGTCGCAGTGTTCAATTCTAGCAAATTAGCAG
This sequence comes from Eucalyptus guilfoylei, assembly GCA_016097605.1. Lineage (NCBI taxonomy): Eukaryota > Viridiplantae > Streptophyta > Magnoliopsida > Myrtales > Myrtaceae > Eucalyptus > Eucalyptus guilfoylei. The sequence continues at coordinate 35,792,580 of CM027865.1, read as the reverse complement.
GGTTTCATCGTGCAAACAAACGATACTTGAATGCTACAGCAGTTTGCATTCTGGTGAAGTGATGTCCGCAAGCACAGGAATAGCTACCATTACAAGGTTGGAGGGACACTACTTCAAGTTTAACATCCAAATTGCACAGGGAAAGGTTACATTGGCCATCTAAAGTCAATGGAACAGCAAAGTACGAACCCTTACATGCCACCCTGTAAGTTGGAGGATAAGCCAATGGAATCTGAACAATCGACTGTCAAGGTCTCGAGTTCTCAGGGAAGTCTCGACTCTTGAGCAAAGTGTAACGGGGAAAGCACACAAGCACAGTGTTACTTTCCACTTCCCAAATTGTAAATTAGTCATCTAAATTTGGCAAAGACCACATGTAAGTTATATATTCACAGCTTAATTACGCGAATGCCAAAGAAGATAAAATCCACAAAGACAAGATTGTTCAAGCCATTCACTACTGACTATTCACAGTAACACCTAATTGCCTTTTAAGGTTGTGCTGGTTGCTAACCTGTCAAAGCATCTGTGCACCAATATCTTGACAGGCAGTAGCATCATCTTTTGGAGGTGTGTCAGTACCATTCCCCTGCAAAATCAAATAAAATCACTGTACTTTCAAGTATCCCAAAGAAATAAGACAAGGCAAGCGCAAAACAGAGCTACAAAGTATTTACCAGCGTATCGGTTGGTTGAACTGAAGAGTGATTAAGAGTTTCCAGACTATTTCCGATGGATGGAAATTTATTAATATCCCAACCAAGAAGCTTGCATACAGCTCTTCCATAAGCCCTGTGAGCCCTCTTCTTCGTCTTCACTATTGTTGTGGAATGCTGAAGTAGCCCAGTGCACCCCTTGAACCTCTTCCAAGGCTTCTTTCCAACACCAGCACAAACCAAACAACCAAAATCACCGTCTCTATATTTACTATTGTAGTAACTCCTCAGTTCAGCATTCTCTGTGAACAGCATAGTAAAGAACTGTACAATTTCGCATTCCCCGTCCTCATCCCCATGCAACACTTCTTCATCATCATCACCCTCATCTTCTGCTTCATCATCAGCCTCCTCCTCACCGTCACTATCTGAACCAGACGTGCAATTGAAAAAAGCATGGCAAGCTTCAAGGACCTTTTGATGCCAGCTTTCGGAATCTCCTTTTTCCTCAGCCGAATCTGAGTGATTCGCAGAAGTTGATGCAGACTTAAAAGGAGGCCACTCAGATGCTGCCATGCCAGCACGGTCTACAGGGCTTTCACAGGGCCATTTGATGTTGGACGCTGGTATTGACACAGAATCCTGCACAATCCAGTCATTTAATACTTAAGATCGTGATGAAGAGCTTGACTGTGATATGAATTTCTCAGAAGAAGAATAGACAGGAGTATATCCATTCGGATAATAGAAAAAAGGGAAATGGATATGAGCATCTTAACAACAAAATATTTTGTCAGAGGTACTATCATTTGTTCGTACATTAGCATCCGGACAATTTATGGACACGAAAATTTTCTCTGTACTGCCACCCTGTAATGTTAAATTTAAGCAGATTAGAGAACTTCATCAAGCATCTCAAATAAATTAGACAAGGAAAAGCACCCAACTGAGCCAAATATATACCTGCATATCACCTGACTGAACTAAACAGTGACCAAGAGCTTCTGAAGTATTCTTAATTGGTGGAAAACAATTGATATCCCAATTGAGAACCTTGCAAATAGCCCTTGCATAGGCCTTGTGAGCCAGCTTCTTTATCTTCCATATAGTAGTGCAGTGCTGAAGAAGCCCATTACACCCCTTGAACCTCTTCCAAGGCTTGTTTCCAACACCAGCGCAAACCAAACAACAGAAATCGCCATCTCCATATTTACTCTCATAATAACTCTTTAATTCAGCATTCTCCATAAACAGCTTCATAAAGAACTTAATGACTTCACATTCCCGATTGACATCTCCATCCAAGAGATCATCTTCATCTTCATCTTCGCCATCATTTTCTTCTTCATCATCAGCCTCCTCATCACCATCACTTTCTGAACCAGATCTGCATCGGAAAAAAGCATGACAAGCTTGAAAAACCTTCTGATGCCACGTCTCGGATTCCCCTTTCACCACAGTCAAAACTGAGCGACTTGATAGAGATTTAAAGGAACGCCATCCCGATGCTGCTGTGTCAGAACTGTCAACAAGGTTTCCACAGGGCCAATCAACACTGGAGGTTGGCAACGGTACAGACTCCTGCACACAATGGTTATCATATATTTTAAGGATATGGCAAAGAACTTGTTCTGATAAGAATTTACCCTCACAAGGAGGAATTAGAAATATAACCTAACAGAAGTATAGTAGCCATATCATATTCCGCTTAATGTATATCTAGATAATATAGAAGCATCTTGAGGAGAAAAATAGCTAATTGTCATATTAATAGTTTGCTCTTCCAGATCTTGAGTTGAAATTTTTAGTGACCTAAAGCAGAAATTACCAAATATTTTCATCTGGCCACAGTGGTTGTTATCGTTAACAAATGAAAAATGCAAGTCACATTTCGATTGTTATGTACAGTTAACCAGTATCGCAGGTAAATGCATTTCAGTAGACAGCAATGTCATTGCCCCGAATAATATCTAAATTCTTAGTTTTGTGACAATCATCTTACAGAGCACTGTAGCAATTTCTCTTCATCAGCTCTGGCATCTATGTTTCCCCTGTTTAGATATTTTACACCCATGGAATCATCTTTTTTGGCAGCAGTCTGCAAATTCAAGGAAATTCTTTAATACACCTCAGTCACTTAAAGCGAGCAAGTCACGTGAGAGGAATTCCATAGCCAAAAACAAAACCTTCTCTCTTACTGGGCCATCAGCCTTCCCTTCTCCATTGATCCCTGGTACTGAAATTTCCTCACCATGATTTTCAATGGACTTTGTAGCATTATCTTCTTCAGAAACTGTCTGCTATCCATAACAAAGGACACAACAGCAAATATACCATCAGAGTAATATCAACAACAACCAGCCTCAAGGAACAGTGGGTTCATTGACATTCTCAAAGTGACTAATCATTATGTGTAATCAATGACCTCTCCAATCATCAACTCATTAACATTCCGCATTGCATCGTTGCTTGTTTTCCGCCCAAATTGACCATTTTTGTCCCTCCCATGAGCTACATTCTCCACATCTTCCTTATTAACACCGGCATTTTCCTTAATCTCATTCTCACCAGACATATATCATAGATACTCTAAGAACATAGCTCACAAACATCCAAGAACCAAAATAACACAAGAATTAGCCCCATACCTGTGATAAACTCGGACCCACCAAAGAGTGACTCAGCGGCTTGCCCTTTGCAACAATAAGAGGCAATCTCTCAACGTCCCAACCCATGACTCTACAAATGACCAAGCCAAAAGCCCTATGAGCCCGCCTCTTCTTCGTCTTGGAGATGCTAATCGAATGCTGCAAAACCCCAAAACAGTTCTTGAACTTCCTCCCACTCATCTTACCCCCTCGCGCGCCACACACGAAGCACCAAAAGTCCCCGCTCTCGTGATTCCTCTCGTAATACTCCCTCAACTCCCTATCTTTCACAAACACGTCCAACATAAACTTGTATACCTTGCTCTCCTCTAACCCGCCATTATCGCCCTCCACACGATCCTCCTCCACCTCATCTCCATCTCCGTCGTCGTCGTCGTCGTCCTCCTCCTCCCCCTCCTCCTCCTCGCTATCAGAATCGCCGACTTTTGCAAAAATACTGCGGCATTGCTCTACAGCTCTCTGCTGCATTACCTGCGCGACCATCTTGGCTTGCTCCTCGGCGGAGGCGGACCGGGACTTCTGGGCGGAATCGGGCTCCTTCTGCTTCATGGGGGGCCATGCGGGAGAGGGCTGAGTGATGGGTTCTTCCTTGCACGGCCACTCTTTCTCCGGTTGCTTCGGTTCTTCTTCGCTAGTCTTGTGCTTCTGGTGCATCTTCTTCTTGTTCTTGGCGGGGGCAGAGTTCTGTTTCTTGAAAGGCGTGGGGTTTGAAATGGGGATGGGTCGTGAAGAAGAGTGGTCGGGGAGAGGAGGGTTTGGAGGAGGGCCTTGGTGCCACAGGGAGTGGAGGTAGACAACCTCGTCTCTCAGCCTCTGCTCCAAGGAGGGATCCATCGTCGGAGGATACGAAAAAGATGTGATTTTTCTTCCTTTTCCTACGAGGTTCGTGAGAGGTTTTTCAAGGAACTACAGAAGGAGAAGGACTATTATATGTTCAGTTGGGACTAGTGCGCATCGCAACTGGAAAATGGGAAAATCCATGGCTTCCAACAATGAGAATTGAATGACAGAAATACGGTCTGGAAAATAAGCTAAAGATGCACTGGCGATTTTGGGCGTGACATCCCTTCTCTTCAGTTTCTGGAGAAACTTCAAACTGGCATTGCTATACCCGCAGCGCCTGTGGAATTTTTAGCATTCTTCAAAAATTAATCTCTTAGTCTCTTTTCGTCAATTATAAAAAAAAAAAAGTCAAAATAAAAGAAATCCCTGATACTTATATAGAGCATATCTCTTTGGATTTTCCGTTTCAACGGATTTGAATTTTACATTCTTGTTCTCAATTAAATAAATATCTAAAATAAGATATTGTGGGTATCTAAGGAATAAAAAGACGTACCGGTTAGCCCCTCTTCCTTTTATTTATAAGTTCCTTGGCACTAGATGATTTTTAGCAAAGAAGGATATCAATTTCAAAGGCCATCATGATGTGTGTCTATAAAAATAAGAGATTATAAGGTAATAATTTGGAGGTATCGGATTTTAATTATTAATGATAGATAATTTTCTCTTTACATTTTTAAATTGAGATGATTTAATGGTGTTCTGGTTATAATTTCAAATCGGAAAATTAGCTATATTTTTATATAGTACAGATACATGTAGACAGCACAAATTATCATATTTCATCTCAAATAGTTGACTACAAGGGCCTGTCCTCTAGCTCCCTAATTATTCATTCTTGACCTTTATGATATTTAAAAATAAATAGATGCGTGGGAAGTTTCCTATCTTTGCAGCACAAGTTCCACAATATCCATTAAAAGTTCAGTTATTTGTTTAGAAATCTATCATAATTAATCTTGAATAATTATTTGTTCTGGAATTATTTATTTAAATTATCACGCCGTTCAGCAAAAAAAATTAAAATAAGAGAAGAGGAATTGCAGAATCGAGTCCGAAGCTCTCGAGAATCAACAGGGTTCCAAGTCCTATGACAAATTTCCAGAGCCCACGGGCCAGGACCACATCTCAAGGTCCAGAAATTGCAGCAGATGTCCCCACGATAGGTTCGCAGTTGTAGAGTATCGTAGAATACTTTCCGTAGGTAACCCAAAAAGAAGAAAAAAAAAAAAGGGAGACTACTTTTGGTGAAATTTTTTTAAAAATATTATATGATAAATTATAGGAAAAATGCCAAAGTACCCCTGATCGTACGCATGTTCTTAAAAAAACCATTTCAGAGCTGGACTTTTCTTTAAAAAAAAAAAAAAAAGAAACTCATTGAAATAAGTTATTTGAATTCAATTGACCTTTTCTTTTTTTGCTGGTGCTAAAAATGGCGACTGATTGAATACCTGCTAGTCACATACCCATTTCCAGCCAATGGGCATGGCAAATTTGTTCGAAATCTCCATTTCTCCCGATTAAGATCGTAATGTGACTAAACGTAAGCCAAAGGGCTCAATTTCTTTTTGTTTCGCTGAGAAAGCCAAGTTTTCTAAAGGGCACTACACTACAAGTGACATCCTGTTCTGATGGTGGTGTGATCTAGAGACATGGTTGGTTACATTTCTACCTCATTTTGCAGTTTTGTTGCTTGACTTGGAGGCAAAGGAAGGAGAATGGATTGGACCAAAGGATTGGAGGATCAAAGACTAGACCGAGAGAAGAAATATAGAGAAAGAAACAGGCTCGTAAGAGAGAGTTAAGGTTTCGAATTGAAAAGGCTTGGAAAGCATGGAGGTGGCGGCCTGCAAAAAGCGGAAGGAGGGCTTGACCGAGGGCATCATGGACTGAAAGGAACCTCAGGAAGCGATTCTTGCATACAAGTATGTGGCAAATGGTATATGTGTATTTTTGGAGATTTAAGGATTTACGACCTCCCTATTCTCCTCTTTGAGCTTGTTTTCTGATATATGTTCTCTCGTCTAGGGATCCGGGGCTTATTTTGTGCTGTTGTTTGCATGGCTCACGCGAGTTTATCGGAAGGAAATTGAAATTTCGGGATAGATATGTTCTTGCCCAACGGTTGAAAATGGGTGCGCGACCATCGTGTGCTCGCTCGAACGGCCATTCTTAGCGTCGGTGATGGGGGTTCTGTTGGAAGACGGTGACTTGATTCGGGAGGCATTTTAATAAAAGGCACGTTCTGAGGGGTCATTGGACAAAATCCATCCAATTTGTCTATCATTTAGATTAAAAAAGAGGAGAAATTATTCTGCTTTTCTTCCATTCCTTGCCGATCCCGATTAACCAAGACTTAATTCCTCAAATACTATCAATAAATTTCTCTGAATTCATCACCTTCCATTCCAATCCCAAGGTTTGAATTTGTGATTCCATCGATCGGACAACTCCATTGTTTTCTCTACCTACCGGACGAAGACTCCAGGAAAAAAGTAGAATATTCAAGCAGAAGCAAACCCCTTAACCACCAATCATGGCTTCCCCTCTCTTCCTCCTCCTCCTCCTCCTCCTCATCTTTCACTCTCTCCCCTCCCTCTCCGCCGCGAGCTTCCACCGGACCAAGCTCCTCCGGTCGTCCCTCATCTCCGAACCCGAATCTGACAACTCCTCCACCGACTCCCCCACTCGCTACTTTGAAGTCACCAAGCCCATCGAACTCCCCAACACCAAACCCTGCTCCTACCTCATTTTACAGCACGACTTCGCGTACACCTATGGCAAGCCCCCAGTTCTCGCCAATTACACCCCTCCATCGACTTGTTATTCGCAGAAATTCGCAAAGATCGTGCTTGAGTGGAGCGCCACTTGCAAAGGCAGGCAATACGACCGGATTTTCGGGGTTTGGCTTGGTGGGGTTGAGCTTCTCAGGAGCTGCACTGCCGAGCCGAGAGCTACAGGGATTTTTTGGAGTGTCAAGAAGGACATTACCAGGTATTATTCGTTGCTTATGAAGAACAGTACTCTCGCTGTTTATCTTGGCAATGTTGTGGATAGCACCTATACAGGGGTTTACCATGTCGAGATAAAGTTTCATTTTTACCCTGCTGAGGATGAGCATTTGTTGGGGAATGTGGGAAATTCGAGGAATTCGGTTCCTGGGCATGGTTCGAATGCGGATTTAATCTTGCCCATTTCGAGAAACTTGCCGTTGAATGATGGGTTGTGGTTTGAAGTCGAGAATGCTACTGATATTGAGACGAAGGAGTTTACTGTTCCCCTGAATGTTTACAGGGCAGTGCTAGAGGTTTATGTGTCTTTTCATGAGGATGATGAGTTTTGGTATGGGAACATCCCCAATGAGTATATTGAGGCCAATAATCTTACTGGGGTGGATGGGAATGGCCCTTTTAGGGAGGTTGTTGTGAGTCTCGACGGTGACGTAGTCGGTGCGGTTTGGCCTTTCACGGTGGTATACACAGGAGGGATCAATCCTCTTTTGTGGAGGCCCATCACCGGCATTGGATCATTTGATCTCCCTACATATGATATCGAGATTACACCCTTTTTAGTGAAGATATTAGATGGAAAGCTCCATGAATTTGGCTTCAGTGTCACGAATGCTTTGAATGTGTGGTACATTGACGCGAATCTGCATCTTTGGTTGGATGATATGAGCACAAAAACTGCAGGGGAGCTTCTGACCTACCAGTGCACGCCTCTAGTTGTTTCTTCAGTGTTGGATTTTAAGGGCTTAGATGGTAAGTTTTTGATTGGGGCAAGCCGGTCCATATTGTCCAGTGGATGGGTGCAGTCATCTTATGGGAAAATCATGACCACTTGGAAGCAAGAATTCAATTACAGTAACGTGATGGTCATGGGGAATGATGGGAATCTGCAAATTATTAATCAGCTTATCCATTTCAATGACAGCATCGATGCCAAGAGCCTGGACTCCACCCTTGCATCCATCCGAGTGTACAGAGATTTCCCGCTGTATTTATACTCCGACTATGTGGATCAAGGAAATGACACTTACTTATCTATTGCGAACCTCACGTTTACTTTTAATGAGAAAAGGCATGAGGATTCTGGCTTCAAGCTCTCGAGTGGTTCGCTCAACAATGTGCAGAAAGGGCAGGGTTACATGACCGTGAAGAATGACTTGGTAGTCAGTGGGATAGCCAGTACTCAAGAAGTGTACAAGTATGACGGCAGTGTACTCTGCTACTTCAGAAATGTGAGTAGCTCAAATTACACAATGCTTTATGATGACATTGTCAAAGGATGTAAGGAAGGAGAAGAGTCTCGTTATGCATCCGGAACCAACATATGGTGGCCTTCTCGAACTCAGAGGGTTTATCAGATTTAACCACATGGGGATGCCTTAAAACTTCCTGTCATCTCATCTCTGAGCTTGTTTATGTGCCCAAAATGAATACCATGAAAAATCGGCATATACCTCGTCAAGCACTTTTGTGGGTTTTCATTGGAGCTCTTGTCAACATTCCAAGCTTGATTTTCTTTTCCTTAATAGAGTAACCGTATAGAGTAGTTTCATTTCTGTGGCTCTTCCCATATCGTGAATTTTTCAACTGAGCAGGTATGATATTCAACTATGCAATTTCGATTCAGATAGGGACATGCATTCTTTTGAATCTGAGAGAAGTTAAAAATCTCATGAACTAAACACGCTCCATCTCGAATGCCACCTCGCCTCATAAGGGTTTATCAGATGGACATTTGAAACCAAGATTAGTGGAAAATTAGCTGCGAAAAGATTCTCCCTAAGCCCTAAGAAACATATGTGGGAGGACTATATACATAGCTTCATTTGATGCAAAACAGATTGCAACCTATTTAAAAGCTCTAGTTAGGTCAAAATGTTTTTGTCTGAAAAGATCCCCAAGATCTGATTGCATGATGAAAATGTGGGGTATAACGTAATTAAGTGGTTTATGTCCAAACCAGGTCCATTTTGGTTGATTGCATGATCATCTTCCGCGTAGTAAAGGTATTTTCCTGGGACAAGAAGAATCTGCTCAAAGATTGTGAATGATTGACCATGAATGCAAAGTACTGAACTCGATATATATGTCGGGGATTTTTATTTTATTTTTTCAAAATAACAAATATAGACCAAGGGGATTGAGAAATAAAAACTATTGTTAGGAATTGTTAATGCAGGCAGATTAACCATCAAAAGAGAATGAGAGATGCAAATTTATACCATTTGTTGCCCTTGACACTCAGCAAACATAGGCAATACACTCAGAAGTACATATTATGCAACTTCTTCTCGATTAAGAAGAAATGTTAAAGAGACCAAAAATAGCAAATAGATAGATTTTGATGTGGAAGAGCTTTCCTTATCATAAAAAAAATCGGCACATCAACATTCTTTGATTTGCCATCTAAGGTGGATGGAACAGCAAAGTGTGAACCTTATATGCCACCCTGTGTGCTATATAAGTTGGAGGATAAACCTGAACAGTCAACTGTCAAGGTCGAGTTCTCAGGGAAGTCTTGACTCTCGAGCAAAGTGTAAAGGGGAAAATCGCTCGTGCACGGTATTGCTTTCCACTTCCAAAGTGTAAGTTAGTCATCAAAATTTGGCCAAGACCCCATGTAAGTTGTATATTCACAGCTTAACTATGTGAATGTCAAGAGAAGATAATATCCACAAAGCCAAGATCGATATGCAAAGATGAATGAAATTACGGGTCTCCTCGTTTCAGTGATCCTTCTTTTAAAGCATTCATATCACATTTCCCCAGTGCAAATCTTTCTTTTTTCAGCCAATCCTAATACAGAATACCTTGAGATAACAAAACAGAAACAAACAAATTAATAGCATAGCAAAGAGCTTAACAATTTCACATTCCCCGTTGTCATCCCCATGCAACACATCTTCATCATCATCGCCTCATCTTCTACTTCATCATCAGCCTCCACATCACTGTCACTATCTGAACCAGATGTGCAATTGAAAAAAGCTTGGCAAGCTTCAAGGACCTTTCAATGCCAGGTTTTGGGTTCTCCTTTTTCCTCAGCCAAAAATGATTCCCAGAATCTGATGGAGACTTAGAAAAAGACCACTTAGATGTTGCCGTGCCAGCACGGTCTACAAGGCTTTCACAGGGCCATTTGATGCTGGACGCTGGTGATGATACAGAATCCTGCACGACACAGTCATTTAATACTTAAGATCATGATGAAGAACTTGACTGTAATATGGATTTCCCAGAAGAAGAATAGACAGGAGTATATCCATTCAGATAATAGAAAAAAGGGAAATAGATATGAGCATCTTAACAACAAAATATTTTGTCTGAGGTACTATCATTCGTTAGTACATTGGCGTCCAGATAATTTGTGGACATGAAAATTTTCTATGTACTGCCACCCAGTAACGTTAAATTTAAGCAGATTAGAGAACTTCATCAAGCATCTCAAAGAAATTAGACGAGGAAAAGCACCCGGTAGAGCCAAATATGTACCTGCATTTCACCTGACTGAACTAAACAGTGACCAAAAGCTTCTGAAGTATTCTTAATTGGTGGAAAACAATTGATATCCCAATTGAGAACCTTGCAAATAGCCTTGCATAGGCCTTGTGAGCCAGCTTCTTTATCTTCCATGTAGTAGTGCAGTGCTGAAGAAGCCCAGTACAACCCTTGAACCTCTTCCAAGGCTTGTTTCCAACACCAGCGCAAACCAAACAACAGAAATCGCCATCTTCATATTTACTCTCATAATAACTCCTTAATTTCAGCATTCTCCATAAACAGCTTCATCAATAACTTCATGACTTCACATTCCCCATTGGCATCTCCATCCAAGAGATCATCTACATCATCATCATCATTATTTTCTTCTTCATCATCTTCATCATCACCATCACTTTCTGAACCAGATCTGCATCGAAAAAAGCATGACAAGGTTGGAAAACCTTCTGATGCCATGTCTTGGATTCACCTTTCACCTCAGTCAAAACGAAGCGACTTGAAAGAGATTTAAAAGTACAACATCCCAATGCTGATGTGGCAGAACTATCAACAAGGTTTCCACAGGGCCATTCGACACTGTAGATGGCTATCATATATTTCAAGGATATGGCAAAGAACTTGTTCTGATAGGAATTCACGCTAAAAAGAGAAGTTAGATAATTACCTAGCAGAAGTAGAGTAGCCTTATCATATTTCTCTCAAAGTATTTGTAGATAATAAAAAAGCGTCTTGAGCAGAAAAATAGCTAATTATCGCATTTTTAATTTGCTCTTTAAGATCTTGAGATAAATTTTTAAGTGACCTACAGCAGAAATTAGCACATATTTTCATCTTAGTCACTTATAGGGAGCAAGTCATGTGAGGGGAATTCCATAGCCAAAAACAAAACCTTCTCTCTTACTGGCCCATCAGCCTTCCCTTCTCCATTGATCCCCGGTATTGAAATTTCCTCGTCATAATGTTCAACAGACTTTGTAGCAGCATCTTCTTCACAAACTGTCTGCCATCCATAACAAAGGACACAACAGCAAATATACCATCAGTGTAATATCAACAACAACCAGCCTCCAGGAACATCAGGTTCATTGACATTCTCAAAGTGGCTAATCATTATGTGTAACCAATGACCTCTCCAATCATCAGCTCATTAATATTCTGCATTGCATCGTTGCTTGTTTTCCGCCCAAATTGACCATTTTTGTCCCTTCCACAAGCTACATTGTCCACATCTTCCTTATTAACACCAGCATTTTCCTTAATCTCATTCTCACGCTACATATATCATAGATACTCTTAAGAACATAGCTCGCAAACATCCAAAAACCAAAATAACACAAGAATTAGCCCGATACCGGCGATAAACTCGGACCCACCAACGAGCGGCTCGGCGGCTCGCCCTTAGCAACAATAAGAGGCAATCTCTCAACGTCACAACCCATGACTCTACAAATGACCAAGCCAAAAGCCCTACAAGCCTGCCTCTTCTTGGTCTCGGATATGCTAATGGAATGCTGCAAAACCCCAGGACAGTACTTAAACTTCCTCCAACTCATCTTGGCCCCTTGCGCGCCACACACAAAGCACCAAAAGTCCCCGCTCTCATGATTCCTCTCGTAATACTCCCTCAACTCCCTATCTTTCACAAACACGTCCAACATAAACTTGTACTCCTCACTCCCCTCTAACCTGCCATTATCGCCCTGTACACGATCATCCTCCATGTCACCTCCATCTCCGTCGTCGTCGTCCTCTTCCTCCTCCTCGACATAGGAATCGCCGACTTTTGTAAAAGTTCTGCGGCATTGCTCCTGGGCCCTCCGCTGCATTACCTGCCCGGCGATCTGGGCTTGCTTCTCGGCGGAGGCGGTACCGGTACTTCTGGCCGGAATCGGGCTCCTTCTGCTTCACCGTGGGCCATGCGAGAGAGGGCTGAGTGATGGGTTCTTTCTTGCGTGGCCATTCTTTCTCTGGCTGCTTCGGTTCTTCGCTTGTCTTGTGCTTATGGTGCTTCTTCTTCTTCTTGGTGGGGGCGGAGTACTGTTTCTTGAAAGGCGTGGGGTTTGAAATGAGGATGGGTCGTGAAGAAGAGTGGTTGGAGAGAGGAGGGTTTGGAGGAGGGCCTCGGTGCCAGAGAGAGTGGAGGTAGACCACCTCCTCTCTCAGTCTCTGCTCGAAGGAGGGATCCATCGTCGGAGGAGACGAAAAAGATGTGATGTTTCTTCTTTTTCCTTCGAGGTTGGCTCGAGGTTTTTCAAGGAACTACTCGTTTGGTCGGGACTCGTGTGCATCGCAACTGGAAAATGGGAAAATCCATAGCTTCGAACGACGAGAATGGAAGAGAAAAAAAAAAAAACGACGAGAATGGAAAGACGGGACGTAGATGAATAGGCTAGAAATTAAGCTAAAGATGCAGTGTCAGTTTTGTACAAGTTACTGCATGCCTTGGAAAGAGTATAACACCCGCAAAAACTAGTATTGTGACCATATATTCTTCATTTCTTCATTTTAGTTGTTCTCTATTAGTTCTTTGTCAATCAAATAACAACTTAAATCACAGTAGTTCTTAAAGAGCTCTATTATAAACACGCAAGTTCTGCACATTTGAAGTCTCTGCACACATGGTGGCATGTGCTAAAAATAAAAAATTTTGAAACTCAAGGAGAAATGATAGACAATTCTATATAGAACGTGTTTTCTTAATATCAGAGTCACATACGATATATGTAATAATAACCATCAAACTTCTCCTTATTAATATTATTCCGATTTGTACAATTTGAAGCTATGGTACAAATGTATAGTTGAATCATGCAATTTCTATTTGTACATTGAAAATTTATGAATCATTGTTGATAGATATCAATGTATCTTCTACTTTTTGCGATTATAATAGAAACATGTGAAACAATTTGCACATTTCCAATGTTCTTAGTTGAATGAACAACCCACCAACCGATGTTTGAATACTTTCCCATTAGGAATCTGAATCGCGCGGGAGTATTGATGCTTTGGGGTTGCATAAAGTGTGTAAGTCATTCATTGTTCATTGATTTTTCCTTATTTTGCTTAGTAAATGATCTTTAGGGATGAGGCTTTGAGATTCATCTCTTCTCATTGAAGAAGAGAGAACCATTGCCAGTCATGGCTGAAATAGAAATGGACTGAGATGTACAACAATTCTTGGTTTTAGAGATGTTGCGGGGGTGTCGCTTGGTGGGAAAAGCTTTGGTTCTAAATAGAGAGCAGTGACGCCGGATTGGACCTAGTGGAGACCGACAAGGGGCCGGCAAGGTTTCTATAAATTTCTGTAAGTATTCTATTACGCCATCCCTATAAGCTACAATCGAAGTTTTCGCCTTCATCATGATGCTAATGTTAACCCAGCTTAGTCGTATTTCCAAGCAATATATTCATCTGGTTTGCCCTCTCAATTCACAGTTTCTTATTATAGGCACAAAATATCAAATACCAGGAATTAGAGCAGATCTGTACCAATTAGATGCTTCATCGCTCCCGCTGTATTTTAGCCATTAGATGCATGAGACAGTTGATGCACTGTTATTAAGCACTTTATTTTCTAAATTTAATGGTTGAAATGCAATATTAGGCTTGCTTAGGATTCTTAGTCTAGGAAAAATCGGAGACTTTTAAAACTCTCCTGCCCTCCAATCATAGCATTATTTTGCAGGGTGGGATATGAAAATAAGATTCATCCTAAATATTGAGATTATATTAGCCCCATCCAAGTAAACACCATCTTAATGGAAAGAAGGACAAAAATTTTAACTTAGGGTAATATTTTCCTAATTAGGCAAATAATTAACTAGAAGTGAAATAAAGGTTTATATCCTTTTCTTTGGACCCACAGGAATCAAGCTTTTTCTCCCAAGAGTGCGATCCACATTGACTTTGTTGAATATGGCTCAGACAAAGCCTACTTTAGTCAAGTAGCTAGTCTTACCAATTATATTACCAAAACTTTTCAGTGATGTTCACAAATTCCATATTTTGCACTAAATAAATAATATTATTAATGAATTCCAGCAACTTTAAGTTTTTTTTTTCACAAATCAAACTTGTCGACACTTTTAATTTGGTGATTAAATTTTCACATCTCATTTTTCAATTTTATCAAACAAGTTTGATGTTTACTCAAACAGTAAAAAGAGAAAATGAATGCATCCAAAAGCACCCGTATATGTACTTCGTATCTCCAAAATGCGAACAATCGCAGGTGCTTTCTGCCGCACTCGAAGCTTATGATTTTCCTCTTTGGTTTGAACATCAACAACCTTTGCTCTGTCAAGGAAGATTGCATTAGTATCGTCACCCTTTAATGGGCTATATCACGATCTGAAACAGATCAAAGTACAGGACTTCAAATCTTCTTTTAGTCAAAGAAAGTCGATCGAAGCTGACAAATTCAAACGAGAGAAGTGTGTAACGCAGGTGTGAGAATTTCAAGAATTTTAGTTTGGGTAGAGCTTGTGAAAATATTTATCCTTAAACAATTATTGTTGGATGAATGGTTCTGTTCTCTTAAGGATCAGTAGTATGTAGACATGCATTCTTTTGAATCCAAGAGAAGTTAAAAATCTCATGAATCTGACTTAATTAAGTATGGAAGCTCATTCTTTTTTTCAGAGACAATGAAGAACTAAACACGCTCGATCTCAAATGCCACCACGCCTCATAAGGGTTTATCAGATGGACATTTGGAACCAAGACATTAGTGGAAGATTAGCTGTGAAAAGATTCTCCCTAAGCCCTAAGAAACATATGTGGAAGGACTATATATATAGCTTTATTTGATGCAAAACAGATTGCAATCTATTTAAAAGCTCTAATTAGGTCAAAATGCGTATGTTTGCCTGAAAAGACTAAAAGAATCCAAGATCCGATTGCATGATGAAAATGTGGGGTATGACGTAATCAAGTGGGGAACATCTGGGGTATGTCCAAACCTTGTCTATTTTGCGGAATAGTGTTATTATCTTCTGGGAAATTAAGGTAATTTCTGGGGACAGGAAAAAAATCTGCTCAGAGATTGTTAATGATGCACCATGAATGGAAAGAACTGTACGTCAATCTATATGTTGGGCATTTTTTTTGTCAAATAACAAACATACACTAGAGAGATGGAGGAAAAAGAACTATTGTTACCAAATGTTAAAAACAGGCAGATTAACCATGAAAAGATAATAACACACACCAAAAAAAAATGAAAAGATACGAAGAAATGCAACTTCATTCCAATTGTTGCCCTTTACACTCACATTTAGATAAGGCAATACGCTAGGAAGCACATATCATAGAACATGTTATTGTTTAACAAGAAATATTACCAGACTGGAAATAGTAAACAGATAGATCTTGATACGGTAGAGCTTTTCTATCATAAAGCGAAATCGATACATTAAAATACTTCTGATGCGGTAGAGCTTTCCTATCATAAAGGGAAATTGATACATCAAAATACTTCTGATGCGGTAGAGCTTTCCTATCATAAAAGGAATACGGCACATCAAAATACTTCGATTCGCCTTCCCCTGCAATTGAGAAATCGTGATACAATTTTTTATCGAAGAAGATGTGTAGGATATAGCTATATGCAATTAATATACCGCAATCCTAATTAATTCAAGGGTGTTAAGTTCAAAGATAATAAGGTGATATAGTTTAAGCAGGTAAATGGCACCCTCCTCCCAAATGCCTAGATTATGCTTACGCACCTTATGCAAACCAAACAGAATGATAGCAATGCTAACAAGAAGAACCATAACAATAACAAATTAAATTGATATTCAACTCATGGACTAGAGAGCTAAAGTTACTGCTAGATGATGCTGTGGTCATCCTTGGCAATTGGCAAGCAAAAGATACCGTGAAATCTCTAATCATCAGCTGGG
Source organism: Eucalyptus guilfoylei (assembly GCA_016097605.1). Classification (NCBI taxonomy): domain Eukaryota; kingdom Viridiplantae; phylum Streptophyta; class Magnoliopsida; order Myrtales; family Myrtaceae; genus Eucalyptus; species Eucalyptus guilfoylei. The sequence continues at coordinate 35,775,991 of CM027865.1, read as the reverse complement.
ACTCGATAGCGAGGTAATAGAAAACCCAAATCAGACCTTGCAGACCTCGCGCGCAGAGAGAGAGAGAAAGAGAGAGAGAGAGAGAGAGAGAGAGACTAGTTGATGTGGTATCTCATGTCTTTACTCCTAAGAAGCAATTAAAAAAACAGAAAAGTGCTTAGAAGTGTCGTTATGTCCTTCTTCTCTAGCCTAATACTAGGCAGATTAGGGTTTTAAAGAACCTAGCTACTTGCTAGGGTTTCTTCAAATGGAGATCAGTGCTCTCGAGCTTAGTTGTAATCAAACTTCTCCAGCCAAAAATTTGGCTTCTCAAGAATCAGCAACATCACATTCTTACTCGTCGTAGCAGTATACCTATATCATTTCGATGGGAAACAACTTCATGCTATAGCAAGTTTCGCTTTCAGAGAAGATATGCCTTATCAATTAGGGAAATAGAGACTTTACCGCGCTCGAGTAGTAGCAAGATCTTCAAGATTCGCTGATGGGGACGTTATTGTAACCCTCATTTTTGGCCTTCATTGCACTTCTTCTCCTGCTTTTCTTCTTATAAGGGATTCCTCGAGCCTTAGCTTGAGAGTCCTTAACTTCGCGAAGATACATCCGGATCGAGCCGCTAGCGAATGGGTTTGCTTCCGGTAACCCACCGTTCTCTTCATAAGCAGCTCTCAGCCTTCCGATGAGCGCATCAAGGCTTCCCCAAGCTTGTCGCAGGGGACACGTGCAAGGGCCCGGTGGCTCGGGCTGCCCGAAATAGATGCAGCCGTGCAAGTGAACCTTAGTCTTCCCGAATTGGTCGAGGTAGCGAAGGAAATCAAGGACATGGTTTGAATTGAATTGGGTTATCGCGATGGGGGGTCTTTGATTCCTTAAGTACTGTCCGAAGGTATTCCAGTCTCTCCTCTTCTGCGACTCGTAACGACTCAACGGCAGCACCCTTTGCTGGTGGTGTTGATCGTTTGGGGAAGCCGTAGATCTTGACGATCCTTCAGCCATGCCTTTCCCTTTTTCCATTGACATCTAGTGTTCTAGGGGGGTTTTCTTTTTTTCTTGAAAGTTTTCAGTAGTAGGTGTAACACGGGTCAGTTTATCCCTACTTGCTATTCAAGAGAACAAAGCAAGGTGGATGAAGAAGGAATATGGGAGGGGAGAGGAGAGGAGAGGAGAGGAGATAAAATAAAATGGAGAAAAAAATGTTCACATCAACAGGCAATATGAGGAGACATGCTATGGTCCCCATGAAAGAACTTTAGCTCTCTTTTCTTCCTCATCCATGTTATTTTCCTCCTTTAATTAATGTCTAGATGCATTATTAACCGTCAAGGCATTACCGCGTAGTCTTGTACACTTCTGTTTCCGTCACCCCAGCAATCATTGTTATTTAATATTTATAGACGTATTATTTGACTTCTTTTGTTAGGAATTTCATGGAATTTACGTTTTTTTAATTTTATGAAAATTCAAAATATGCGAAACCCTTTAAATTAAATAATAAAATATTAACATGTGGAATCGTACATAACATTTTCATAAGTTTTTAAAATATAAATTGTTTTTATTTCTACATTTTAAATGGAATTAAAGTCACAAGTGTAAATCAGATGTCTAGCTGATAAATAAATAAATAAAAAAACAAGTGAAATTTGATTTGATCACCATGCCAAAGAGCGAGCTATGTTTAACTTGTTTGTCGTAAAATGCATTTACTTTTTTACTTTTCTTATTTGTATGTGCACCAATTTCAGGTAATACAAGTGCAAATGTATGGGGACTAAAATCATGTTGAACAATTGAGTGACAAATCATTTTCACTTGTAGTTCACTCCGGTACAAGTAGATACATATTATACACATAACAAGTGCAAATACGGGTATTATGGGCAACCCGGACATAATATGTGCTTCAATTGAAAGTGAAAAAGACCTACCCAAAAGGTAAAATTTTAATCACGGTTTGATGTGCTTGGATCTATTTACAACGCACTCCAAAGACTAAGCGTGAACCGAATTCAGATTTTTATTTTCTTAAATCCTGGTTAGATAAAACAAATTTCCCTTTGCAATGTATAGCCATTTTTCCCAGGATTCAAAATATACGAAAAATTCGAGTGAAACTTAGGAGTTAACTAGGGTTTTGAAATGGTCTTTTTTGGGTCCCTGATTGTGTGTAGTCCTAACTTGACATAGCTACTGGGTTTCCGCTCCTTCGGTCGTTGATTTGCATTATTGGAGAATGGTGTCTTCGCATCGTTTCTCTCTAGCGTGAAACAAAGGAAGGTGACGTAGTATTCAAGGGTGGTTTTCTCGTAAAAAGAGGATGATTCCCATCATAGTTCTCCTATTCTCCTTTTAGCTTTCACCACATGGAGAATGTTTTACAGATTAAAAGTTAATTAGAGAGTCAGGGTGATATTCTTTCACTGTGTAAATCATGCAGCACTACAGCAGAAATCTTACATAATCTCTCCCAAAAAGGGATTGGTAATCCCTTTTCGTGGTCCTTAACTTCCTTTAAGTCATATCTATGCTTTCTCATATTCCACATCTATTACGACTCATTTTAATTTAAACATACAATTTTCACATTCATCTTATTTTTCCGAATCTGTATACCGTATAATACGAGACAAGTCATAATGATATCGACGAATGAGATTAATTAGTGTCACATCATAAAATAGTATTATCCTCTACGTTTATGAGGTGAGTTGGCTTCTTTAGTTTACCCCATTAAATGAATGACACGTCAGTGTAAATTAAGATCTAAATGGTTTAATTGATAAAACGAATCATCAAGGGCAAACCCTCTCTCTTACCTCATGCATATGCAAACACAAATAATTAAGCGTCTAATCTACTTTTTGTCACGCAATATCATACTAGTTAAATGATTTTTTGTGAAAATTGAAGCGTGATATAATTAAGTGTCTAATTTTTTTTCCCGCAACTTGCAGTGAGTTTGATCAACAGATATATAAGCTTAACGCATCAATAATGCAGCGTGCTTTAAGTAGCTTTCCAATCGAACAAATTGAGAATGACAGAACTCGTGATATAGATGCCTCTCAAAGTCAAAACCACACCCGAAGGTTGTGACTGATATTTGCAGACTAGAAATGATGTTGTGCTCTAGTTAGGTTTTTCTCATTAAATCTTGAATGAACCTGTAAAATATTTAGCAAGTGTATTTATTGAAATGCTCTAATCAAGAAACCAGGTTATTAGACGCCCATTTCTCGTAAATAAAAAATCCGCATTTCATTTTATGAGAATAAAGGGACCGATCTCATCATTTTCACATGAGAAAAACCGATTCTTTTTTTTTTTTTTTTTTAATTTGAATAACTTGTAAGTGGATACAATTTACCCTCTCTGCCCAAAAATAAATAAATAAAAGAGAGGCTAATTCCCCCTTGAAATGGGAAAATTGCAAATATGAGAAAATTATATAAAAATATTATTTTCCTTAAGGTCTATAGAGAATTATTCTTGTACTCTGGTTTAGCGGTGAAATAGCCCATCCACCAAAAAACCAGATTGATTATTCCCCAGTAAAATACAATAATTAAGGTAAAAAAATGTTTCCTCTCTTTTTGGGGTCGGAAAAGTCAGATTCTTGAAGATTTGTCACTTTTGCACACACGCCAATGATCTTATTTTACGGAATATTAGTAATTAATTAACACAAAACGCCATTGGTGACTCGGATTGATGAATGGTTTTAACTTTTAATTTCCGTTTCTCTTTTCTTTTCCCAACTCACAGTAGAATTAGCACTTGCAACATCACATCATTTCCCAATGTTAGCAAGTCCACAAGTGGCAGTGAAAAGCCATTGCGACTGTATGTGATTTGCAACCTTTTTCTCTTTTGTTTTCTCGAATTTGCACCGACGAAAGAAGGGGGGGAAAAAATAAAGCTCGACGCAAAGGACTCCATCAAAACTTAGTAAAATTTGCCCATTTGATTCTTTCGAAAGAAATAGGGTTCACTTAACCTGGTAGTGAACTCCAAGATCTTAGAGATGACTTCAAAAGGATAAGTAACGCCTATTGATTCATGTTTACAATTCGGTTTAATTCTTATTTGAAAAAATTATATATATATATATATATATATATGTATAAATGAAGAGATTGTCGTGTGTAGGAGTAACCATTCTCAAGTGGGTCGGTCCCCATCCTAAAACTTAGAACTAGTGATTTTTTCTTTATTTTATGGTTTCTTTTATTCCCTATAGATGTGAGTTTCTTAACATTTAAAGAAAAAATAATTTACTAATTAGAGTTTGTTTCAAAATAAAAATAAAAATAAAATTAAGAAATTCGAGCTAGTATGTCAGTCAATTCCTCATGTGAAACTGGGAATTGGACCAGCCCCTCGAGAATCACCTAGAACTGGTCACTTCAGTCCGCTTCTAAAGTTGGACCGGAACCAATCCACATCCCTAATCGTACTAATGATTATTCGAAGAACTTAAAAGGGCCTAATTCTAGGGGGAAAAAACCCAAACTTTAACTTCAATCCTAATTCTTTGGGAAATTTTAGAGCAAAAGTTAAAAGCCATGACTTCATTACAAAGGAAGAACTTTCCATTTTAACAAAGTTTGGCTCCTTCCGGTTTTTGGAGATTCCAAATCATCTAAATTACATATAATTGTATTTATTTTGATTTTATTAGTACTTGCGAAAGTTTAGAGTTGAGAGCTATAATTCTTAGTTTATGAAGATAGAACATCTCCTAAGAAAGTTTGGTTCTTTTTGGGTTAAATGTTTTGATCATATTGTTTTTGGAGCTTCCAAATCATCTAATTAACTTATAATTGTGTTCATTTTAATTATATTAGTACTTGGGAAAGTTTAGAGCACAAGTTGAGAGCCATAGAATACCTCCACTTATTTTTGTAAAAAAATAAAATATCAACTTTATCTCTTCTCTCAAAATTGCCTTCGTTAGCTCTCTGTAAAGAAAATTGTCGTTAGTCATTCTAAATTTCCCTAATTTTCATATAAAAAAAGTTTTGTTAAATAATTTTCACGTCACCTTGCCAAACAACTAATAATGATTTCTGGATAGAGGGTTAAGGAGGGCAAATTTGATATTAGATTGACAGTTTGTGATGTTTCTTTACACAGAAAAAAAGTTCATGATAAATTTGAGACGAGATTTAAAGTTGATGATAGGGGTAAATTTAGAACTAAACCTAAAGTTCGGGGTTTTTCTTTGACAAAAGAAAAAGGTTATAATAGAATTGAGAATCGATTTACAGTTTGAGATAGTTTAGAGAATTAGGCCTACCTAAATAGTGAACCTGAGACCACATTGATGATAGTTAAGAATGAAAAATTAAATTAATGCAGCGAAGATAAAGTTAATAAGGACTAAGCTTTCCATTATGAAGATATCAAAGAGAGATTTGGGGTCGGGTACGACTATATAATAAAAAATTACATAAAGCGATTCATGGGACGAATTATTGTTGTTTTGAAAGCGCTGCTGCTGTCGTCTTTAGTGTGGCCAACCTTACTAAAGTAATTTCTATTTTTCGAATAGTCATAGGTTACATCGTACAGCACTTTACTCCTCCAATGCTTGCTCTTTTCTTCTGTCAAACCTCCATTCATGTTGAAAAGAGAAATTTGATAGGTCGTTCATCTTATTCATCGTGCTTTTGAATTAATTTTGGGACTTTTTCTTGTATTTTGATACGCTATGCGTTCTATTTTGCTTATTTGTTACGCAATCCATATCAAGCGCTATTAAAAATTAATCATTATTTTTAATTGATTTCTATTTTCGAGATGGAACACATGTGACATGTCTCACAATGGCGCCACCGACAACTTTTTTTTTTTTTTGTATAAGAAAGTTAAAGCTGAATCTCCAATCCCTATTTTATCACTTATAATAAATAAGGTAACTTTCTAGAAGGTAATGAAGATTATGTTGTACTATGAACTCAAATTGAGATCTCAACAATCTTCTTATCTTTTTGAGCAAAACAACATAGATTTTGAATGAATAAGATCAATGATGGCTTCAGAGTTAATTTCAATAACCATCTTATGAGAATGAAATCGTTCCGCAAAATTGAGTCTCAATTACAATACCTTAAGTTTTGCCCGTGTCAATGAACATATTTGTACGAATGGCAAAATCACAGGAGCAATCACCCCTTTCGTTTCCTATTAAGTCCTTACCCCAGATCGATGAATGTAATCATATCACCTAATTCGGGTACATATTAGGAAAACCGACCTAGAGAGTGACAAGACGTGGCCTGAAAGTAATTTTGAACCGAACACGTTGAGATTTTAGTTTTGATTCTTCAACTATAAGTCAAACATTTGACCACTTGGCTAGCTTTTCGGATCCACTCTTTTAATCTTTTTATGGGTACGCGGAAGCAGTATAATGGCACGGGTAGCTATTGACCAAGTACCGATATCAGGAAGATCCTTCGCTTTCGGTCCTTGGTCTCAAATCATTCATCAAATGTTCATCGTCACGCCATCAAATGCAAATAATCTTTATTTTAAACTGTTAATGCTGCATTGTTATTTGCATGTTGCGTGGTCCATGAGATATTCGCCGTCTCGGATGAGATCCTTGATCACAGAAAATGACAACATAATTTAATACCGTTCAGGTCTTTTTTAGTATCATATATACAAAAGAAGAAACCTTCCGTAAGAGCAAGTTTTTATATGATTGTTTTCAAATTGCCAACTTCTTATAACTTATTCATTGTTTTAAGTCACCCATTCTCATATCAAATTACGGATTTTAATTTCACTCATTTACCAACCTTTTTTCTTTATTAATTTTATTGCAACGCTCATTTGAATAGCTTTTATAGCGATTTACGGATTTTCCTTTGTGTAACCTTACGGAGCATCTATGCGCACAATCCTCCAGCTCTTCTGAATTCACATGAGTAGAGAGGGAGGTTTGCATCTATTCGATGGCTATTAGCTTTTGACTAAATTTAGATGTGATTAGCTGTTTGATGATCCTAAAAGAAAGGTGGCCGTATTTGTCACCTTGAATGGAGAGCGAGTTTTGCTCTCCTCCCCTTAATTCAAGCTCTAACGCAGGAACAACAACCCCCGGCTCTCTTCCTCGACATGTATAAAAAGCTTTCTCCACCGATCGATCACCGCACGCCCTCTCTAGCATCTCGAGAAGCCGAATCCATAAGGAGACTAATAACAATGGCGAGAACTTTCAAGGCCGCCGCTCTCGTCGCCACCGCCCTCTGCCTTACCTCCCTTCTCGGCTTCGCCTACGGCCACGAGAAGCTCAGCGTCGTCGGCAAAGTCTTCTGCGACACCTGCCGCGTAGACTTCGAAACCAAAGTCAGCTACGGTCTAGCAGGTACTATCGCGTGTCGATATATGCATGCCGGGCGTATTTGCCTGAACTAAAATGTAACGAGAGCTATGTGGATTGTGTTGCAGATTCCAAGGTCCGCTTGGAATGCCACAACCGTACCACCGGGGCCTCCACTCTGTCGGCCGAGGCGGTCACCGACAAGACCGGCGAGTACAAATTGGAGATCGAAGGGGACCACGAGGAGGAGATATGCGAGGTGCAATTGATCGAGAGCAGCGAGCCCGAGTGCAGCGGCCTCCTGGAAGGCGCCGTGCACAACGCTAGAGTGGCTCTCACCAATAAGAACGGCGTCGCACAGCCGGTCCGCTTCGCCAACCCCCTCGCCTTCACCAAGAAGGACACCCTGGCCAACTGCGCGCAAGTCCTCCTCGAGATGGGCGTCTTGCCGCCGGGCCTGGACCACTGATCAGACAAAAGGATGAGGACCAGATTGTGGCGGGGGCGGGCCACTCTCGCCAATATTCTTAAATAACCAAAAGTTGGGGGAGAGAATTTCAATTTCCAAATTTGTTGTCTATCCTGAGGCTGTGTCTTTGTATGCGACGTCCATGAATTTATAAAAAAGAAAAAAAAAAAAAAAGTTTTTCCTATTAACGTCTCTACTTCTGCATATGTACAACTGCCTTATCATTGCTCCATAAACCAAACTTCCTGAGCTTTCAATCAGGAAAGTGCCATTCCGCAAAACCAAACGGAACAATGACGTCGATAATCACCAAAACAAAATGCACGAGAAAGAACCTATGACGATCAATCGATGCCGGCGAGGCCGCCGATGGCTTTGAACCGGATCTTCCCGGTGGGCGGGTCGTCAACCACGATCTCACCGCAAGGGGGTCCAAATCATGAGGTTCCTGGCCTTCACGCCCTTGAGCTTCCTGATCCTCTTCCTGAACGTGTGGTCCATCCGCTTCTCCAGGTGAATCCACATGTACCCCCGGTCCTCTCCACGAATCCCACCTCGATCAATTCCTGGAAGGGCGAAAGCCCGACCGGGAGCTCGTGCTGTTCGTAGAGAAAGAGGAGCCACTTGAGTGCTTCTTTGCCATTCTTGATGGTTGCTCCTTCTCTCTCTGCCATGGCCTTTCAGAGATGTGTCTGTCCCGAGCTCTTCGACTTAAATCTACCGGCGGGAATTTTAGAAGTAATTGGAGAACTTACAAGAACGATGCGAGCATGAGAAAGGCAAACAGATGCGACTTAGCTTAACCCGCTGCTGAATACTGGCCAAAAAAGAAAACGAATCGTTGGAGAATAAGAACTGCTACGAAAGTCGTGATAGTCATAAGCGTTAGGACATTGGAGTGATCATCCCACGAATATTCTGTTTATCAATAGCCATCGAAGTTCTCCTAATGCAATCGATCGTGTATGGACTAAATCAGCGACATGACATCCTCATCAGAAAGGCACGGCGGATTGCTTCTTGTGGTTGCTTAAAGAACATCGCCCGTTACAAGTAATATTGGGAACTAGTAAGGAGGAGGAGATCGCAATTTGGTTTCTGCCTGCCGCAGGATACCTGCACTGCTGCAGTTTAACATTAGCTTTGACATGTATCATTACTACTACCGGCTTAAACACTCGACTTACTACGCTATTTCTTTTGTTCCATTGGGAAGTTATTATGGGTGAAATCCACCTTTTAAAGCCATTTAAGATCAACTGGTCCAGTGCCAGCTGAGATCGCTCCTTTGTTTTTCCTGAACCACGGGCATCAAACACATGCTCATCTTTTGCCCAAATTGAGGTTTCGTGCATCAGATCAAGGTTATATTGGGTACAGGCCCTGAACAACAAAGCTGTTGGAGAGTCTGAGACGGAGCTACTGCTGCTAGAGGCTGAAGATATACACATCAAGAAGAAAATGACATCCATGCGATCTTCCTAGTGGATGATAACTACTGGATATTCAGTCCAATCCACTGATCAGGCACTTAAAAAGAAAGATAAAGCCGCAATTATGCAGCATGAAGAACAGGGAACCCAATAATCAACACGGTTAATTCTCCGTATGGATATAAAAGATTGTCCAATGTCGATGGGCATACCAGTTCTTTCCATTTCCATCCTAAGTCCACAGTGAATAAGATTACAGCAGGTGAAAATCACTTTAATTCAGGGAAGTTTTCCTTTACATTGTCACGCACCACTAGCATACAATCTGGTCCATTCCTTTGCTGCAGGGTATAAACGATCTGAACAGAAAAAATTACTTTTGGCATTCCACTGGAAAGAGATAAGATAGGATCGGCAAAATGCGTTCAATAAGTAATGTGAATCTTAATCATTCTATGTACCCACGATCGGAGAGCCAATTACTGAGATGTAGTAAAGCCACAACAGACATAGCATTACCTGTTTCGACAGCTTCAGCCTCATATATCTTCCAATGCTTAGCGATATCCTCAGAAAGTGGATCATCGGGGTTTGGAGCACTCGAAAGAGATTGAATGCTGTGGAACAGTCCATCAGAAAATGTGTCCATCGGCTATTGTATGGAAAATCCAACATAAACATGCTGAACCTTGAATCCCAAATACAGCAAACTTACCAGTTTGGACAACAAACTCAAGCAAATGCTATTGCATTAGCCTCAATAGTAAAAGCACGAGATAAAGGGAGAGAGAATGCCGTGAGCCAGCAAAGCTAAGATCTACATCTATAACAATTTGGTAGAATTTTTGCATTCCTTGGCTAATTAGATTGTTAAAGTGCCGTCGCAGCCTCTTCAGTCCCTTTCCAGAAGTCTCAAATATGCAAAGGGAAATCATTAGATTACCTTAGAAGTACTGTTCGAGTGTGCAGTGCGGGACCCTGCTTGTCTTCATGATGTCGAGGATGTCCTACCGAGCTGATTGGAAGAAAAATCACATAAAAAAATCGGATGAACATTCTAAGTTAGATAAAGAAAAAGGCCTCGTAATAGTACCATGTCAATGTTGGGATGATGTATTTTCATGAGAAACCTAACCTATTGCACAAGCAACGGTCACTACTATTTTCTGATAAAGCAGTTGATAACCTCAGGACAAATAACAACATAAAGAGTACTCAAGTGAAGACCCACGAGTCAGCAATGCTTGTAATGTCCATCTTCCTCCGACAGAATTATATAAGCAACCATGTTACCGATGTTTGCACGACCAATCGAATCAATCAGAATGGCTAACAGATGAGTTGTAAACAGAGTTGCTCAGACAAGTAACATGCAGAAGCAGTCAGCATGAAGAGGAATCCTATACGAACTACGGAAGCAAGCCGATCATTTTTTGCCTGCCAAAGTCAGCTAAGCTCTAGCAGGCATATCCTCAGCCTTAGACTAAATATGATGAGAGCTATGTCCATCGTGCAGATTCCAAGGTACCGTTTGGAATGCCACAACTGTACCTCAAGGGCCCTAACCAGCTCGGCTGAGGTGGTCACCGACAAGTGCAGTGAGTACAAATTTGTTGCCGACAGAGACCATGAGGAGGAGATTTGCAAGCTGCAATTGGTCGAGAGCAGCGACCCTGAGTGCAACGCGCTCTTGGAAGGTGTCGTGCACAATGCTAGAGTGGCTTCTTGCATATAAGAGCACGTCGCGCAGCCAGTCCGCTTCGCCAACCCACTCTCTTTCACCAAGACGGAGCCTCTGGCCACGAGTCCTTGACAGGCGTGTGGAGTACTAATTAACCAAGATGAGGACCAAATTGTGGCGTTGGTGGGCCACTTCTGCCTTTATTTGAAAATAACTAAAAGTTAAGGGAGAGAATTTTTATTTTCAATTTGTAGGCAATTCTGAGGCTGTGACATTGTATGCGACGTCCCTGAATTTTTTAAAGGAGGAAACAAAAATTTTCCTATCAACGTCTCTACTTCTATAAATAAAATGCCTTATCATCCTATTAAATTATCATTTGGTTAGACCAAACTTCATGAGCTTTCAATCAGGGCAATACCATGGGGCAAATTCTCTTTCACTAAATAAATTGATTCAAGCAAGATATCCATGTCAAGTTAGGCGAAACAGTGACATCGATAAACAAATGCCCTAGAAAGAACCACAATATTATACGCTAGTTGCAATGACGACAATCAATCGCAGGTAGCAAAGGCCTTAAAGGGGTAGGCGACGGTGAGGCCACCAATGGCTTTGAACCGGATCTTCCCAGCGGGCGGGTCGTCGACAAAGATCTCGATGCAAGGGGTCCAAATCATGAGCTCCCTGGCCTTCACGCCCTTGAGCTTCCTGATCCTCGTCTTCTCCAAGTAACCGGACATCTCGGCGTCGTAGCTGGCGAGCTTCCCTATCATCTTGAACGTGTGCTCGATCCTCTTCTCCTGGAGGACCCACATGCACCCCGTCCTCTCCACGAATCCCACCTCGATCAGTTCCTGGAAAGGCAAAAGCCCATCGGGGAGTCCATACTGTTCGTAGAGAGAGATTATCCATATGAGAGCTTCTTTGCCCTTCTTGACGGTTGCGCCTTCTCTCTCTGCCATGGCCTTCAGAGATGCGCCTGTGCCAAGCTCCGTGACGTATATCTACTAGTAGGGAATTTTAGGAGCTATCGGAGCACTTACAATGCGAGCATAAGAGAAGACAAACAGGTGTGGCTTAGCTTGACATGCTGTTGAATACTGGCCAAAAGAAGGGAAAGTGGGGGGAGGGAATTGCTGAACAAGTTCGACCGTGAAAAATGTGATATTCAGAAGCATCGGCACATTAGAATGCTCGTCCAATTACTATTCTATTTCTCATAGCCGCTAAAGTTCTCCTAATGCAATCGATCATGTGTAGAAACCGACATGACATCCCCATCAGAAAGACCCGGCAGATTGCATTTTGTAGTCGCTTGAAGAACGTTGCCCGTTGGAGGTGACATGGGAATGAGTTAGGAGGAGACCACGATTTAACTCCTGTCCACTTGCACTGCCGCAGCTTAACGGTACCTCTGAAATTTATACTAGACACTCAAGGGTGCATGACAAACCTCAGTTTCTGTTCCAGAAATAATTTTTTTATTCCGCACTGTTTAGAATAAATCCATTTAATAAAATTATTTCATTTTTCTATTTTCGAAATAATTTTTTGTTTCAAAAATAGATTTGAAATAGAAATCAAAAGTAAAAATTTTCTACTTTTCTATTTTTAAAAACAAAAATGAAAAATAAAAAATTTTCTCATCGTTCATCCTTACTATGAACCGAACCGGTCATCCATCCGTCACCACGACTATCGTTCGCGATCATCGCCGGCCGCCACCATCCATCGGCGACGGCGATCACAATCGCCATGGCCGGTCGCTCATCGTCGTCGTTGGTCGCGCCGTCTGAAGGAAAAATTTTATGTCGTTATCAAACGGGTATTTTTACTTAGAAACTAATCTAGAAATAAAATAAAAAAACCTATTTCTCTTCCAGAAATCAATTTTTGATCGGAATGGTTATCATTCGCGCCCTCAACTAGCCGCACTAACCTGAGATGCAACATCTAAACTAATTTTTTTTTTCTTTGTATTCACTTTTTAAGGCCATCTGAAATCAACTGGTCTGGTGCCCGCTGAGATCACTCCTCGGTTATTCCCCTACTCAACGGGCATCAAACACATGCTCATCTTTTGCCCGCGTAGAGGGTTTGTACATCAAAGTCAAAATTATTCTAGGTACAAGCCTTGGACAACAAAGCTGTTTGAAAGTCCGAGATGGATCGACCACTACTAGAAGCTGAAAGTATACAAATCAAGTTTTCGTTTTCAGAAAATAAAAAGACATCTATGTGATCTTCCAAAAAGATAACGACCTAATTTTCAGTCTAATCCACCCATAAGATACTTAAAAAGAAAGATAAAGCTGCAATTATCCAGCAAAAGGAGCAGGGAACACAGAAATTAACAAAGTTAATTCTGCGTATGAATATACAAGAATATCCAACATCAAAGGACATAGCATTGCTTCCCATTTCCATCAGAAGTCCACAGTAAGTAAGATCACACCAGGTGAAAATCATTTCAATTGAGGTAAGTTTTTCCTCCGCTTCATCACGCACCACTAGCATACAATCTGGTCCATTCCTTTGCTGCAGGGTCAAAATAAAGAGGGTACATCAAATAACAAGTATAAAGCAGAAAATTGATTATTTACATGGGCATAAGAAGCGAAAAAGATAAGATCAGCAAAATGTGGAAAAAATTTATCTGAATCTTAATCATTCAAAGTACCACATGATCAGAGAACCTATTACCGAGACCCAGTAAAGCCACAAAAGACATTGCATTACCTGTTTCCACAGCTTCAGCCTCATTTGTCTTCCAATGCTTAGCGATATTCTCAGAAAGCGGATCGTCGGGGTTTGGGGCACTCAAAAGAGCTTGAATGCTGCAGGACAGTACATCAGAAAACATGATGAACCTCAAATTCCAAATACAGTAAACTCACCATTTTGCAAAACAAACTCAAACAAATGCTATTGCATTAACCTCCATAATAAAAGCACAAAATAAAGAAAGAGTGATGCCGTGAGCCAGCAAAACTAAGACCTACATCTATAACAATTTCGTAGACCTTCTGTTTCTTTAGCTCATTAGACTGCTAGAATACCAATACAGCCTCTTTCAGTCCCTTTCCAGACGTCTCATAAATGCAAAGGGAAATCATTAGAATACCTAAGAAGTACAGTTCGAATCTGTAGTGCGGGACTCCACTTGTCTTTCAGGATGTCAAGGCATATCCTACCAAGCTGGATTGGAAGAAAAACCACAATAAGAATCAGATGGATAGTCCAACCAAGAAAAGAAAAAATTGTTGTAGTAGTACCTTGTCAATGTTGGGATGGTATATTTTCGTGAGAAACCTAACCTGTTGCATAAGTAATGATTAGAAGCTAAACCCCACGAGTCACCACTATTTTTCAGATAAAGCAGTTGAAAACTTCAGGACAAATAAAATCTTCAAGAGTACTTAAGTGAAAACCCAGGAGCCAGCGACGCTGGTAATGCCCAACTTCACCGTGAGTTATCTATGCAACCATATGAATATATTCACATAACCAATCAAATCAATCAGAATAGCTCACAGATGAACTGTAAAAAGAGTTACTCAGACATGTAACATGCAGACTGGACAGAGCCACTCAGCAGTCAGAGTGAGGAGGAATCCAGTTGACCTACTGCAGTAAGCCAATCATTTTTTTTGCCTGCCACCTGAGGCAAATCCTGATCCACTTTAAACATGGTTCACTGCAGACAACTAAAGCTGCCCAAAAATCAACATCCCCTTGGAACCATCTACTGAAGAACAGAAAGATTCATGAATAATTGACTGTGATTGCTAAACTTTCTAGATAGCAGAGGTGAGCAAAGAGTCAAGTCATAGTTCTGACAGAAATGCAAAGGCTGTAGAAACAAGAGGGAAGCCACTACCCCACCATGAACCCAAGAAAAAACTAATAAGCGAGTTTGCAACAATTACAAGAGGAAGGATGGTTCACCAACCTACTCATCTTTTCTTTTTGATAAGCCAGTTACTGTCCTTAAACTAGCATGTAACTTTCACTGTCAACACCGAGCATAAATTGATCATGTAGCTTTCACAACCCATATACAGAGAACTTGCAATCTAGCACCTATACGTGATTGAGATTCTGTACCGAAAAGAACCAAGCAGCAGATACCATAACAATAGAAGTTACTAAATATTGGAAGAAAAGACAGTGCTTAACTGCAAACTACCT
The DNA here is from genome assembly GCA_016097605.1 of Eucalyptus guilfoylei. Lineage (NCBI taxonomy): Eukaryota > Viridiplantae > Streptophyta > Magnoliopsida > Myrtales > Myrtaceae > Eucalyptus > Eucalyptus guilfoylei. Next base: position 35,760,881 of record CM027865.1, on the reverse strand, counting down.
TAGGAGCAGCCATAGGATATTCTTCAGGCAAAAACAACTCTAATTTGAAAACTCCTCCTGCAATAAGATTGCAAAAAGACAAACAAACAAGTTAACTAAGAAATTGTTAGGGTTAATGCCACGAAAAACCTCATAGGTACCTCTGTGATAAATTTACCCCAAAAACTCCCGTAACAAATTTACCCTCCGTTAGTTTCCATTAAATTTTACCCTCAAATTGCTGAATTAAATGACATGTGTCAATTAACAGGTATACTAATTTGAATTTTATCCTCCGTTTATCACGGTTGTACTAGTTTGTAGTTTTTCATGGTATTAATCCAATTTAATGAAAACTAATGGAGGGTAAATTAGCCACTGAAGAACCAGTTTAGGGATTTTGGAAGTCAAAAAATTATTTTGGAATAAATTTGTCATAAGTGTACCAATTTAGGGTTTGACCTAAATTATTATGACAGAATGAACTTTTCAAAACTGTAGTTAGGAGATTCGAATGTTACATGGAGGTATACTAAGAAATATCATGGAAAGCTAGATTATCAAGGACAACATGTACTGCAGAAATGGGTTGTGCAAAAATGGGCAGATGCAATAAGAACAAACTGATCATTTTTTCCTGCCGAAGGAAAAAAGCCAACCTCCCTAGGACTATATGATGACCGCAGACTCCACCTATGAGAGATTATTTCTGATATAACACAGGTCAGAGATCGATCTTTTGCATCATGGAGATGCAAGAACGCGTGTGAAACTGAGCATCTGCTGTCCCTCAGATTTTTTAGAGCAAATTAATCCGTCAATAGCAGCATAAAAACCACCACCAGCTCTGCCTACTCTTTAAACACCAAAATAATAATAAAAAAGCACGCAGCTAAATAACCATATGCAGACAGGTAAGTTCAACTCATCAAATTCGGTAATCTGTATGCATCACTGGAAGGCGTGCATAGTTACATCAGGTTAACTTAATACCTTCATAAGGAGATTGCGTAGGGCCAAGGATCATCACGTTAAAATACCGCATATTTTCCTCTGAAGGTGAAGCACTAATGCCAGGAGCTGAACCACAGATCTAAAAAATTAGTTGCCTAAACAATACATCTAACAATTCGACCGAATTACAGAAATCCTAATGTCTCTAAATAAACGGATAAAGGAGGAGGAGCATAAAATTGGCGCCCATGAGGAGATTCTCATCCAACGGAGAAAAAGAACAAACTTGTGTCATAAAACAGAAACACGAAAACAAAATAGGAGCTTACCCGGTTCGCTGAGGAGACGTTGAGTTTCCTGTTCGGTCGCAACAATTTCAATATGATCAACGGAGTGATGCAGAAACAAAAAAAAAAGAGAAAAGGAATGAAAATCGCGTTAGAGCTCCGCCACTCACTAGCAGACTCCAAAAAAAAAAAAAAATGGTCCAATCGTCCGACACCGCGTCACTTTTAAAACTCTAGACATGGATCGATCGAAACACAAGCAAATTCCTAAAGACCGAATTCGGAATCGGTCCCGGGACAGAGACGGAGTCACGAACGGATCGAGGGAAAACCCTAACACACCCTCCGCAAAGCACTAGAATAACGAATCGCGACGCGACGCGTTGCTATTCAGCTAAGTTTGGACATCGACGGCAACGGCTGATCAGAGCAGGCGGAGTCGTTTCGACGAAGAAGCACAGACAGCGACAATACGCAGGTCGCGCAAAAGCCTGTTTCTCTGGCCCGAGCTCTCGACACGAGGAAAAGAAAAAAAATAGGGCGATCGGATGGAGGATGAAGGACGGAAATGAAAAGCGAGAGATCGGAAGAGGATGGAGCACCTTTATGATCCGCCGGGGGAGATTGCTGCTCGCCATTGCAGAGGGAGCTCGATGGCAGACCACGCGACGCTACAGAGAGAGAGATAGAGGGGAGAGAGAGAGAGAGGAGAGAGAGGGAGATGAGTAATTCGGTGTCGACACGCGACGGTTAAAGCCGGCGGATATTTAAGCAGCACTTTCCGTGTAATTTTGCAGGTAGAATCCTCAATTTTCTATTTTTTCTTTCCTTTTCTTTTTTCCTTTTTCTTTTTAAGCTCAAGGTCTTAGAAATGGAGGAAACTCTAGAAAATAAGGAAACTAAATGAAATAAATGTTAATCTCTAATAGAAACTTTAAGTATCATCATTTCCCCAATAAGGGTATGAAATAGTCACGTGACTCTCAAAAAAGTACCTCATCCTACTAGCAGGGCATTTTCATCTTTTATTTTTTCTTATTTTCTTTCATTTTTCCTTTTTTCCTTTAAAAAACTCAAAAAAGATCCAAAGCTAAAACTTAAAAAATAAAGGCAGGAGGGCCGGCAGCCAACCCTCCCCTCCCTGTGGTGATCATCTCTTCATGGGTGGGGCGTCAACCACGACTTACGTCTCAATAAGGGTTGGCGATCTTGCTAGAATTGGGAGAAGGACTCCCTCTCCCAATTTGGGCAAGGGTCATTGGTGGACACCGGTCATGGCCAACCTCCCATCGGCAATGGGGCATCGGTCACAGGTGGGGTTGGCCCTAGCCCTCCGCCTTTTTTTTTTATTTTTATCAATTTGTGTTTTCTTTTCTTTTTTAAGTCCTTTTTCTTTTCTTTTTTTAGTTTGTCTTTTTATGAAAAAGGAGAAAAAGGAAAAAAAAGTAAAGAAAATAAGAAAAAGTAAAGGATAGAAATGCCCTTGACCAATCAATGAGGTCAAGCCCTTTTTTTTTTATATTTATATGGCTTTCGGATTTTTCTTTGAAACAAAATTCACTTTAATCTTTTATTTGAAAAAACAATGACATTTAAAACCCCTATTTGAGATAATATTCATTTCGAGCCATTATTTGAGAAATTGAAGATACTTCGGACCCATATTTGAAATTATCCTGAAAATTAATGATTTAAATGCCAGTTATGGAGCTCAATAATCGATCCTCTCCCACACGATCAACTAAATTATTTTTTCTTTCAATCAACGATCGAGAGCAAAACAAACTCGATTTCTATCATCCTGTTGTGGTATTTACCACATTGTTTTGTGAGCTTGACAAGAGTAGTAGAAGATCATCAATTTTGCCTCCTAAAGAAGTTTCCTACATTTCATCCATATGTATAAAAGATTAGGAAGGTGCAAAAGATTATTTCTAGCTGATTTCATCCTTACGTTGAGTGGAGTCAAAGAAATCATTGAAAAGAGTAGGACCAGGCTGGTAATGAACTCCTCCATTTGCAGCACCAATTCATCACTTACCTTACTTTGACTTTAAACAGGGTTCTAATCATGGAACTGGGCCTACTAGACTTGTATTCAAAAGAAAGCCTGCTTCTATTTTTCATCGCCGCAAGAGAAAACTAGTACTAATGGAAGTAGGTCTGCTCCTGCTCTGTGAATGAAAGAATCGTTAGACCCGAGTGCGGCAAACATCGCACTGGTGCAGACAAGCCAATCTTGCCAAATGCCTACATAATACCAGTAATCCTCTTGCCGCGAATTATTCTCTTCTTTATAAACCAACAGGCTCTTCAGGAAAAGATACATAATCTGAAGCGAACTCGTCTAATTATTTAGCCAGATAGAGGAAACTTGGAGAGAGCTCCTACCAGGAGCAGCTTCGGACACGCCCTTCACTTGGAGACATCTGTAAAAGAAATAATGCTTCGTATTCGAATGTGTATAATGAAGAATACAATTAATTTTAGAAGTTTCAACAATGGTCTAAAAGAATCGCAGAAAGAAGACTGAAAACTAACAAGTACTGCTCCTTGGCGTTTTCTAATTCTGGAGGTGTCTGTCTAGTGGCCACTAGGTATCGATGTTCTGTTGAACTTTCTACACTAGTAAAAGGAAAAAAGGAAATGAATTTAATGAGGATCCACAAATTATACAACATGTGGAGGCAACAATACCGATTCACAAGTGAGCCGCCAAAGAACCTTGCTATTTATATTAGGGGATCTGGGAAAATGGAACAAGGGAAACTAATCGTCGTCAGATGGCATAGTAGGGCTTCTTGAGCAGCTTTCCTTCTGATGAAGTTCCACCAACCGCTTTTCTGGATCACAGAGCCCTGAATGACATTTAATACTGACTGTTAGGTATACCTCTTGATGACGTATTTCCAAATACTTATTTACGCATCCATTTTCCCCTTCAGTCGAAAGAACTGACTGAAAACCAGAACTCATTGTATGCTCTGGACCCACTATTAATATATAGGGTTAATTGTTGAGTTTCACTTAAAACAGAAATAAGCTACCCGGTCGACCTCAATTGAGTTTAGTATTTGTAAGAGCTGCTCACCTGAACACTTTGGAATATCCCAAACAGCAATAAAGGATGGAGTGCAATCTGATTCACAAAGCAATTGATTGTTCTCATGATTGACATTCATGGCAAGCATCCATGACCCAATTGTAACATCCTCATTGCTGAACATCCGGTAACTGGAATAGTGAAGAGGACATTCATAAGATACAAAGGTAGTAGTTTTGCAAAAGAGAATAGTGTCGCACTGCTGACAATTGTGGATAACATAAGTAGTGATGCAGGGCCTTCAGAAGAAATGCAACATGCCAAGAAGCAATTTTTGACATATGGAAACATGTCCGCAGGTATCAGGGCTTTGCATTTTTAACATTCTTCCTGCATAGCAAAATAAAGTTTATCTTGCTTTTATAACGTCCTTCCTTCATAGCAAAATAAAGTTTATCTTACCATGCTCTTTTGTTTCTTACATCCACATGCATTCCACCCTTGGCAGTTCTACTTCCCATTCCTTGATGCTAACCTCACCAATAGGCGATATAACAAATCAAGCCTCATTCTACAGAGTGTGTTCGGCTATGTAAATCCTTTCTGATCTCTGTCCTCAATTCTTTATCAAGTCTTCTGTAGGATCAAAATCTCCATCTGTATCTTTTCTCATCGTCTTCTTTGATGTCTCATTAATGTTTCTCTACTAATTTTAACCTGTCTCCATTCAATAATTGCATGTTCTCACTAGAGCACTGAAGGCCTTCATTAGACAAAGTATTACAAGCACAGATTCAATAAGCCTTTTTTTCTAAAAGTGTAAATGGGGTAGGCCTTTGGTTTAGGGATTTAAGAATTTGTAGGCAAGCTCTACCCTAACAATTACTACTGCTGCGATGCCAACTACTGATAAACATGCAAACAATTGATTCTTCGTGCTTACTAGGATTTAAATAATGCACACATGATGGATTGATCTCATGTTGCTTAGGGGCAATGAAGGATGGAGATTCATAGTGCAATCAGCGAGTCGCTGAACAAAAGATATATTGAACAAAGCCCTCCAAGGGTAAGAATAGTAAACGTAGGTAATTGAACATTATATATCGAGTCAACTCGAGATCTTGCCTATTGTTTCGAAGAGCAACCAAGCTCGCAACCACATCAGCTGAAAGAACGTATAATGGACCATATGCATGGAGGAAGTACTCGCTGCCAAGCAAATGGTGCAACGGCTCATACCTGCATCAGTCAAACACTGAATCAAACCCTGGAGAAAGGGGGAGATGGAAGAAATTTATCATGAAGAAACTCACACTAACTATATAAATGCACCTATAAACTACATGGCCTTGGAAATCATCAATACTTTCTCTTCCTTTTCTATACCAATAAAACACTAATGCTGTCCAAGAAAAAAATCAACCTATAATCCAGTTCAGCATGCGTTATGGCCATTTATAGAATTCCTACCTCTGCTAAAATGGCATATTTACACTAAATCTCTCTTTCAATGACTCGATCGACAAACAACATCAGATAGCTGTCATCTCTCTTTTCATTAACACCATGGGAAGCATAAAGCAAAAAACTACAACATGCACGAACGAGAAAATTGTCACCTCAGCTAAAAATGGGGCATCGACACTCTAAAGCTCTCTTTTCAATCGACCATTTGACCACAAGCATCACATAGCTGTTGTCTCTCTTTTCATGAGGACAGTAGGAAGCAAAAATGAGACACTACACCGTGCACATATAAAATGTCACATGATCATATTGGTAAGACTAACCATTTAAGCTGTGGGTTAGTGAAAACTTGCCCCTTTTTCATGCACCCAATGTAAGTTTGTGTATGACTCCGATCTTTTGCCAAGAGCAATGAAAGCCGATCTGATGATTTTTCAAGGACAAAATAATAATATAGGGTCATTGGAAAGATATCAACAAAAAAAAAGAAATGGTCACTGAGTCTGATGCAAGCTTCATTACCAGGTCTTAGATATATGTCATCGTCGGCTTTGACATAGAACTCGGAATCATAAAGTGCATATGCAGCTTTAAAGAAAGCTAGCCTGCAATTACAAACAGACAGTGAATTTCAGCAAATCCATTATGGAGATTAAAAACCAAATCCATAGCCTCCGTACTAACGTTTTATAAGGAAGCATACTGTATTCCTCTTCAATGTCCAGTAACAAGAAGTCATCATACTTTGACACTTCCCTCTTAAGCTCCGCCATCTTTGACCGATCTTTAGTTTTGCCAATCACAAACCTGAATGCCAAACCAGTGGCTTCCTCCAACCTGCAATCAATCTTACACTCAATCTACGCATTCCCCCAGTGCCCAATTGAAGTCAAAGGAACATCAGAAGCTACCGACTCTCGAACAATTTAAACGCATTACCAGCAAACTACCTGTCTTCTACAGTTACATGCATCGGCCATTGAACCAAAGTAGGTTATTTCGAATCTAAGCAATATCACTATCTTTACCAAATGAACTCGAATTAGCGCGATCTCATCCTATATGGTTCCAAAACGAGACTGAACATGGTCGGTAGAGTTCTCGGAGCGAATCGGTACCGTTGGAGCCCTTGCCGATCGGACGGCATCCAAGTCTGGCGCAGGGATCTCCGGCGACCGGCCGATCCGAAACCGGTCTGAATCCCCACAAAGCCCATCACTTTATGACGGTCAGCACGCCGAACTCCATCCCCGGCAGAATCCGAGCCGTCCCCGCCGCCGCCCTCTCTCTCCCAGACGACCCGAACCGATCGGGGCTCGTGGACGGAGCACTTGCCCGGCCTGAGGATGGCGATGAGGCCGAACACGAACCGGAGAGCCCGATCAGGAGGCAGCAGCCCAAGATCAGGACCGTAGATCTGCGCGGCGAGGGGCGGCTCTGGTGGAAGAACTTGGGAGACGGGGGCATGGCGCGAGAGCCCGAGGAAGGGGCCTAGTTCATTGAAGTGGAGGACGTCGCGGTCGAGGCGTCGATCTCCGCGCGCGGGGACGGGCTGAGCTGAACCGTCGCGGCGCCGGCCGGCCGGCCGAGAGGCGTCGCCCGGAGCTCCCGGCGGAGGATGAAAACGGAGGAGCAACGGCTGGCCTCTTGACGCCGACGGGAGAGAGAGCTGATTTGCAGTTGCGGGAAGGAAGCAAGAGGAGGAAGGCGAAGTCACCTTGGCTAATTTTGAATTTTTTTAGATCTTTTTAATCAATTCAATTCGAATGGATCCATTGGCTGATTCTCGCATTTAAAATTGAGATAATGACATGAATAATATTTGAACTTTAATTTAATGCGATCCTTAAACTTTTAATTAGTTGAATGTTATCTTCGAACTTTAATTTAATGTATAATGTCATCAATGAAATTCAATATTATCTTTTTATTAATTGAAGTTATGAAATTTTTATATAATTTGAAAACTAAATTGAACGTATATCAAAAGCTTAAAAATCACACTAAACAAATGGAAAGTTCATAAACCACATTACACTATAATTCGGGCCTATATATAATATATACATATTTGGAAAATGATTGATAAATCAAACAGGGTGGGGGGTTATATTGAACAAATTAAGAACCTATGGATCATATTGGACCATATTGCTCGTTGGATTAAAATTTAAAAGCCATTATGTCATTTTTCCTCTAGAATTTAACTTCCCCCTTTTTCTTTCACCTTTTAAAAATCTAATTTTAGTATTAAATTCATTAAGCTAATCACTTGCCATGAATAGGGGTGATCGCTTCTTAATTCCGATTCTAGTCCAATGGAATCAATAACTTTTATTCCCTGCTACTTGATGCCTTTTATTATGAAGAAACTTATAAAAAAAACTAGTCAATTTTAGTTTTTTTGAAAGAAATAAAAAATATTCATTTAGTCAGTTTGGTTCGATTCTCCCTTTGAACTGGAAATCGAACCGACACTTCTAAAAACAAAATCAAATCGGCTAGTTCGGGCAATTCCTGATTTGAGCAGTTCGTTTTTGTACACCTCTAGCCATGAGCACATTTGTTAATAGTTTTAAAATTAATCCATTCCTATACAAAATAACCTAATCACAACACCATCACCACATCAGCCATCATATATCATCACATTTACCTCCATTTGCCACTAGGGTCCCCTCCTCAAATTGGAAATTGCCCACGAAGAGCTAGTTCAACAAATTGAGAATTAAGAACCGCTCATTGATTCTTGGACTCACTCGGGAACTGTTCAGAGTTGGCTTGGTTTGATGTTTTTACGTGCCCCAAGTTGCCACCACGGACAACTCAGACTTTCAAAACAATCGGCAGCGAAATGTTATTGAACCTTAACACACGCGTGCGCAAGAGGAGGAAGGCATTAAATGGTAGGGATTGCTTAGGAAAGAATTAAATGCGCAAGAGGAGGAAGGCAAGTCGTTTTTTTTTTTTTTTTGGCTAATTTGTGAATTTATGGAGATCTTTTTAATCAATTTAAATGTATCTATTGGCTAATGTTTACATTTAGAATTGGGATAATGACACAAATAATTTTTGAATTTTGTCTGTGTAATGTGATCCTTAAACTTTTAATTTGTTCATTAATGTCTTTTCATTAATTCAAGTTCTGGAACGGCACTGTGGGTCTGGGTCACATGGTCATCACATTCTCCCCCCCTTTAAGGCACAACGCCCTCGCTGTGGCCCCATACGTTGTGGGAGTCAGCTCTTATACCATTTGTAAGGAACCGGACTCCATCGTGTAATATTATCTGCTTTGGACACTGAGTCTTCACGGCTTTAAAACGAGTCACACTAATTAAAGGGACCCAAGCTTTATAAAGGCTCCCAAGACTCCTCCCTAAGTGATGTGGGACAGGAGAAATGCCCTTAGCTTGCCCGTGTACTGCCGAGGCGATCTTAGTTCGTCTCTCCGTACTGTCCTAGATCTGGGTCATCACACATTGAATATTTTAATATAAATTTGAAACTAAATTAAACATGTATTAAAAGCCCAATAACCATACTAAAAAATTTTTTAGGCAAATATTCAAGGATCATATTGAGTAAATTAAAAAAAATTATGAACCGCATTGCACATTAGGTTATAGTTCATAGACTATATTGCACAGTTCATAAATCATTTATTTCATTTTCCCTTTAGAATTTAACTTTCCCTTTTACTATCACCTTTAAAAATCTAATTTTAGTATTAAATTCATTAAAGCTCTGCTTTTTAAAATTATGTTTCGCGTTAGTCGTATTAATCCATGCTTATACGCAACAACTACCTTGTCACAACACCACCACATCAGCCATCATCATAGATCACCACGTCCACCTCTATTTTCCACTAGGGATCCCACCGACGAAGGACTGATTCGACAAACTGGGAATGGAGAACCGTTCACTGGTTTTTTGACCCAGCCAATGCGGTCTGATTAGGACGATTCCCTGGTCAAGTTCGATTCTTTTGCCCACCCCGTCTGCCACCACGAACGGTCCGGAGTTTTAAAACAATCGGAAGCAAATGTTGTCCAACTTTACACTCGCGTGCCCAAAATCTCACAAAGCCTCTCCATCGACCGTGAGCGTGCACGGGTCAGACATATCCATATCGTGTCGTGTCCGATATATTCTTTTTCCCATACGGGGTTCGCCCGCATGTCTTGTCGACTGGCCTGATCCAGCAATCGTCTGGATCAAAGCCGCGCGAATTTTTGTTCTTCATCGGGCCTTGAAAGAGCCCATCACAAAGTGAGGAGCGGGCCTCAAGAGCACCAGGAGGAGACGACTCCGATCTCAGTCAACGCCAACGCTGGAAATTGACCGCCCCGGGGTAGATTTCGATTCCGATTCCGAAAGCGACGCTGGCCCACACCCGGGAAAATTGCTCCCACTGCTCGACGTAGTAATCCCCGGCAGGATTTGGAAAATGGTAGGGATCGGTCAGGAAAGAATTAAATGCTGTCATGCTCCATCGTCGACGCGGAGGGAGGGCGAGGAACCGTAGACGACAACGGAGTCGTCGTGGAAAATCGAACCTTCATCTATTAGGGAGGGTAGACAGATACCCGAAATGATATGGAAAGTGATGGACAATGCCGTACATCACCAAATCGCAAATGCAATTATTTCATGGTTAGTTATGCATCAGTCAAAAGAGAATGGTAAAAGGCTGGGAATATCTCCAACGTGTCCCATCCGAATGTGAACATGTCCCTGTGAACTCTCTCTCTCTCTCTCTCTCTCTCTCGCATGACGGGATTGAACGCACGTGTCGCTCAGAAATGCTGACAAATCCAAAGGGCAAAAGGGGAAAAAGGGGGAAGGGGGGCTGAACTTGGCTTTTGGAACTTGCCTCGTCTGTTCTACTTGGTGTGCCGTGGGCCTTCTTGACCTTAGATTTTTTTTCAGAGAGGCATATATCAAGGCTTGCAATTATTGATCTTTCTTTGGGATAATACAGCGCGTTATCAAGAAGCTGACCTCCAACCCTTGCCCTTCCGTACTAAAGCTTCAAAAGTCAGCCGTTGAACTTTCTTTGCACTCTACCGACAAAAAAATAAAATAAAATTCTTTCCCTCACTTTTGAAGAATTATTAAAAAAAATGAACAAAGTCGTGGAATGCACATATGGGAATTGGTCATACATTTTCTAAGGGCTTAGTATTTTTTCGACATTAAATAAAAGTCCCATAGAATTCGAAAAAATAAAAGGTATGAAGTAAATGCTTTATCCACCTTGTAAAGTAATTCAAGCTTTATTTGTTTCGTAGAAAAAAAATAATTTGAAAAATATTAATGATTACTTAAAAAAATAAATGAATAAATAAATAAAATTTAATAGTCCACGAAAATATTAAGACGTGAATTGCTCTTGACAATGAATTATTTATTTATTTATTTATTATTTTAAACAGTACAAGTGGTTATTTATTTTACGAAAATAAAAATTCGTTTCTTCGCTTAGGACGTAATCATTGTCACTCTATTAAATACTACAGTCCATTTGGACAATGACCGACTCATGTTCACACGTTGATATAGGGTTGTGGGAAGACGGGTCGTCGTTTTCAAGCGAGGAAGTGGTCAACATTTTTACGTTGATTTACGTACAGCTGGAACAGCTTAGACGAATCTCCAAATCCAAATGCGATTATAGCCCAGCCGGTCAACCGCCCTCAAACATCCTGAAGAGTTCCTACACTTTCGTCCTCTCCCTCCATCTCTCTCTTTCCTGATTTCAATAGCCGCCGTTTCGGATGATATAGCAGCTAAGGTTTGGCTTGATTCTTCTCTTTCTTGTCAACTACTCGCGCTTCGCTGGAGCTTGGCGTTGCGTTTTTTAATTTTCCATAGCTTCTGAGAGTTTTTGCAAAAAGGGTAGCTGCCATTTTTTAATCTTCTTTGTCCGTGATCGGTTTGGCTTGGCTCTGCAGTAAGGAGGAGAGCATCAGAACTGACCTTAACCTCGTTGGTTGTAAGTTGTAGAAAACTGAACGACGCGTCTGAGCTTGTGCTTTCCTTTACGTTGCTTCCTCATTTGGTCCTCGTTCTTCGGCTTCATGTTCAGTTCCTGCTTGTGGGCATTCCTTAGAGACGAAATGATTTGTGAAACCATAGACTGGAGGGTTGAGGGTCACTTAGAATTCATCCTGAAGGAATTGTCATGCTGTGCAATTTGTCTTTTGTTTGGATGAGTTAAGGTCAATGATGGTAATGATGAGGTATTAAGTGTAGATCAGATGCTGGGGAATTGATATCTACATTAATAGAGTCGTAAAATCTTCATCGTTGCTGTATTAGGCTGATGTATCCATGTTGACTTTTGTCTTCATCTTTTTTATCAGGTGTCAGTGTGGAAGTTTCATCTTAACGTGCGGTCGGTCTGACGAAAAGGCGTCTCTGAAGATATCGGCTTAATTTTTTGGTGGAGATATCGATTCTCATAGAACAAGACAATCTGATGCCTTGTTTTCCTTCATTTTTCAAGTGCAGCAGAGCTTGCTTAGCTGAACTAAGAAGAGAGGTCGATGACGGTATGGCTTTCCCCTTTCTATGTCTGATGCCACAAGTATTCCTAGTCTATGTTATAGATTCATGAAATTAAAATCTTTATTTCTGTTGGATTTCCAATGTGTGATGCGATGATGTTAATCTTGGTTAGATTCATTCCTTTCCATAATAGGCTTGTCAGATCTTCGAACTATTATCCTGCAGCATCACTCGGTTACTTTGTGCATTCTATCAACCTTCGAATTCATGAGAAAGCTTCTGATCGATTCTCTCATATGTACAGAGGTTTCGGGAATTCAAAATACAAAATTGTTCAAGTATAAAGACTTGGTCAAAGCAACCGAAGATTTTAGTCGATCCAACAAAATCGGCCATGGGGGTTTTGGTTCTGTATACAAGGTAGTGGAGCCATATTTTGGTGTCTTTTTCAATAGTCTTGGTTCTTTTTTTTCTTCCATAGATTAGAGTTGACATAATTGGGCAATAATTGGAAATTTCTTAACTTATGTGAACAGGGTGAACTTGAAGATGGCACCTTGGTTGCAGTGAAGGTATTATCGGCTGAGTCGAGTCAAGGAGTGCGGGAGTTCTTGACAGAGATAAACATGATTGCAAATATAGAGCATCCTAACCTAGTTAAGTTGCACGGTTGCTGTGTGGAAGGACAGCATAGGATCCTGGTATACGGTTATCTCGAGAACAATAGCCTTGCACAAACACTTCTTGGTGAGTTTACATTTGCTTGTATACTTCTGCCATTAGCCGAGGCGGTTTGACATTTTTCTCTCCTTTATAGGTGGTTCCAACAGCGGCATCCAATTTCAATGGCCTGCACGACGTAAGATTTGCATAGGCGTGGCGATGGGGCTAGCATTCCTCCATGAGGAAGTCCAACCACCGATTATCCATAGAGATATAAAAGCAAGCAATATCCTGCTAGATCATCAGCTGGAGCCCATAATTTCAGATTTTGGTCTTGCGAAACTTTTTCCAAGCAACATGACTCATATCAGCACCCGTGTTGCCGGAACAGTGTAAATCACAAACTTCTCAATTCCTCCTGTCAATATATATAGTTGAATCTTTCAGAAAATTTTCATAACTTATTTGCCCTATTTTAGAACTGCCACTTCATCTGCTAAATAAGCATTCAAATTCTGCATTGTCACTTGGGTATATTCTCTGTTGGTTTGACCTGAATTTGTTGGTGAGATTGCACTGGAGATGTTGACTTATGTAGTAAAGCTGGGTATTTAGGCCCAAGAAAAGTAGTTTTAGAAACTCCAGTCAAGCTTCTGGATATAAGTTTTAAAATCACGACCGAATGAATTAAAACTGGTAAAAGATGTGATACATTCGATCCTGATTTCTTTCTATTTCTGCAAGTCCTCCTGTTTTTGTCGATATCTTAGCTCTTGGTCAATAACTTGGTTCTGCCTATGTTGTTGATGTAGGGGTTATCTGGCACCAGAGTATGCAATGCGAGGTCAGTTGACAAATAAAGCAGATATATACAGTTTCGGCGTACTGCTTTTGGAAATTGTTAGTGGGAGATGCAACACAAACCGTAAATTACCGGCTGAAGAACGATATCTTCTTGATGCGGTAATTTCTCTTCCTGGAGATTCCTATAACTGGAACTACAAGGATTCCTCTTTTATTAATCTCTGAAAATCAACTCTATTGTATGTAGAAAGCATAGAAAATTTCCTCCTCATTATCTTCCAATCCTGGTCAAGTCCTTCACAGAAAATGCCCATGTCCTGCACCAAGTTACACAGCACAATGCAAACTTTGAATCTCCGGAGGCTGCTGGTTAGAGGGACGAATTCCCTCTATGTGATAATTTTGTTCTGATATTCTTTTTCCAGTCTTCTCCACTCTCTCTTGTGAACCTCCGCCATTTTGACCTATCATTGTCCTCGGGAGAGAAATCTCTCGCCCATTTGCATTACCAACATGTTTATCTGAAGATAGAGATCAGTACTATGAAAACCTAGCATTATGACACGTTCACTGTGTTATAGGCATGGAAGCTGCACGAGAAAGGGGAGCTAATGAGCTTAGTGGACGCATTCCTGGATGGGGAAGATCATAGGGAAGAGGCATGCTTATACATGAAGATCGGTCTTCTCTGCGCACAGGGTTTATCAAGGCTTCGACCATCCATGTCGACTGTCGTGAAGATGCTAACGGGCTTTGCTGAGGTTAATGACAGTGAGATATCGAGACCTGGGTCACTTACAAATTTCTTGAATATAATTGCTGAGGAAGGTCCAAAAGGTCACCCAAAGGATTCATCTTCCACTGCATCTGGGGAGTCAAGCGGGCCAGAAAAATCATCTCTGTGGTCGAAAGACATGCCTAGCTCATGTGCTACAATGACCTTCAATTCTATTTATGATAGGAGCATTCAAACTGAGATGTAGATTTTGCACGTAAATGGAGAATAGATATTTGAGAAACTTTACTGTGCTAAGTTCCGCTGTACATAGTATTCTGGCTTGGGTAGGTATTCCAAGTTGCCTTGTCTTTTTCGAAACTTCTGCGCTTCTTAAACGGGCCTCGTTTGTATTGTCTAGCCTCAGAAATTAGCAGTCGAGCTTCAATTTCGAAGAAGAGCAAGTGTTGGAAATAGTTTTTTTTTTTTTTTTTTTTTTTTTTTTCTGATCTCCAGGTATGGGATGTGGACAAAATGGATAGCACATGCATCTCTAATAGAATTGAGGTGACAACTCAGCCAGGCTTTCACTCAAAGATTTGTACTGCGACCTTAGAAGGTATTGTTAAAAGATCATCGATAGGGTTCATTATGTGTGGTGTACTAAAATCCGAGAGTGAAATTGTATTGCTAAAAGATTTGTAATATGAGTTCATTGCATGCTTCACCGTGTGCTTGCGCCAAATTACTGCCGTGTGTGATCGAAGATGGAATAATTTGCCTGAAGAGCAACCCGAGTCAAGTTTATGCACTAATTTGAATCATACAAGGCAAGCTTTTACTTACGTCAAGTTTATGCAACATATCAACGTGTGGCTACAAATATCATGAACAAATTGATAAGTTTAGGAATTGTAACATGAAAGAATGGCTAGAAAACAATCTCTTCTTGATATGACTAGTTTCTTGTCCTATAGCATCTGTACCACAAGATGAGAAGACAAAGGACCCTGTAGCCGACAATGAAGCCGCACATCACAGCTATGTTGGTCCACTTCTCTGATTGATTTAATCCTTGCTGTCTCAGGAAATCACTTCCATATAAACTGCATTCTCCATTCTCAAACTCCAAGCACTTGTTTCTCCCTTCCAGATCTCCATATTCATTCAGTATGAAACACTCAAATGGGTACTTAAACAAGCTCATGTAATGCATGAAAATCCAGTACCTAGGGATTCTCTCCTCTGATATGAAATAACCGGAGAAGAGGAAGAAAGATCCCATCAGTCCAGCGATAATCGACGTCCCCATGATGAAATTTGGCACGAGAGCGCTGAAACAAGCTACGAAAGAATTGGACATCAAGAGAACCAACCAAACCACGAGCGAGAAGTAGAAAAATGCATCTGCGCTTCTCTCAAATCCGACCAGCCAATAAACTGGGATCGAGTAGAGGAAACCCACCATTAAAAGAAACGGAAGGAAGACAATGATATTTGCGACAATGTAAGAGGATACCCTGTAAGCTCCTCTTGAAGTCTCCCTCATCAGAATTCTTCTTTCTTGCAGATAAATGGGTAGGCCTTCTGTCGTGGAAGAGAGCAAGAAGGTTAGGCTGAAGGCGAAAAACCCGAGCCGAGTTTGTAGAGCAACTTCTCCTAGATTGTCCCCGACGTTAAGGAAAATGGTGCCGAGCACAAACCCAGCCACAAGGGCCTGTATTACCCTTGTGGCAAACAGCTGCTTCGTCCTGAAAATGTTTCTGCAAAATCTTTGCCCCAGTATTAGAATCTCTCTGAACCAAGAGTTCGGATACGAGAATAGCTTCTCTTTTCCTTTATAGGACCAGACAATCCCGGTTTCAGGTGCCTCGTTTTCACGACCATCTTTAGCGTTTCCTTGGAGAAAATGCTGGTTGTTGTGAGCTTCTACACCCAAGTATTCTATACCATCAATGGCGTATTCAAGCACATTGACATGGCACGGCATGCCCAAACCAGCGAATCTAAGCTTCTCTTCCAGACGTGACAGAGGACCATTATGAATAACAAACCCACCCGAAAGCAAAACAACTCGGTCAAACAACTCAAGGATTCGATACCCAGGTTGGTGAATGGTTAATATGATTGTCTTACCTTGATAAAGTGCCATGGACTTGAGCATCTTCACAACATGAAGAGCCGAGGCTGAATCCAGTCCTGATGTCGGTTCATCGATCAAGATCACTGCCGGGTCATGGACTAGTTCCACCCCAATCGACACCCTACGTTTTTCCCCTCCCGAGATCCCTCTGTTGGATGACTTACCACCTATTCTCGTTCTTGCGACATGATCCAAGCCAAGCTCCTTCATTAGTGCCCTCACTCTAGCAACAGCCTCTTTTTTGCCTCCATGAAGCCTGAAAAGTGCGCTATACATGAGCGTTTCCTCCACAGTCAGCGAAGGAAACAGCGGATCATCTTGGGGAACGAAACCGGATAGCCTTTGAAAGCTCTTGGGATCGATCGGCTGATTGTTAACTAGAACTTCCCCGGACACTCGGCCCCGTGAAACTTTCCCGGCTAGGACTTCAAGCAAGGTGGTTTTGCCGGCCCCGCTAGGGCCAGCAATGGCAGTGATCTCAGCCGGCCTTGCCTCACAGTTCACATCCTTCAAAATGAACTTTGCGCTCAAGTTTCGCGTCTTGTTGTGAAAGAGCCAAGAGAACTCATCAAACTTGGTGCCCAGTATGTAGGACAAGTTCTTTGTCTCCAACTTGTACGATACTGTCCTGCCTCCAGAATCCGGTGACGACAACGGCAATTCCATCGAAGTAATCGAAAGATTGGGGGGGAAGGGGCAAAAGAGGAGGAACCTTAGGAAATTTTGATTGAGTGGGATAATGTAAGAGGATGAATAGGAGAAGATGAGCTAACACAACCAAACTCGTTGCTATCTGGCACACGTCAAAGCCAAGTAAGGGGCTTGGCATGCAAAAATAGAGGCGGCATGCGGCTTGACTTGAGTTCGTATGATAATTTCTATGCAAAATAGGGGGCCTTTGGTGGGTCGGAAGGTGGTGGAGAGTATGAGTGCACGGGAAGAAGAAAAGGCAGAGCAAGTCGGGGGTGCCCTTTCAGGTGAACAAAAAGATTGACTGTGTAGGGTTGGCGTTAGTTGTGGAGCTATCTTCCCTGTTATGACAAATAAGAGGTGTTGGAAGATAACTATGGTTGAGAGGCATTCCCGGGATTTCTTTTCTTGTTTGGTTAAAGGAGGCATGTGATGCATAAGTTCACGCAACATAAGAAATATATACACAAATATAAGAAAAGACAAATCAACCTAAGTACTTGCAAAGGATTGAAGTTCTTGCAGGCACATTTGACCCGGGACGGGACCCAGTGCAATGTGCATCATATCCAATCACTGAAGCAACGATGGGTCCGTGAACCACCGGGAGCCCGGGAGAGAAAACTGGGAACATCTTTCAACTCCATAATTTATGAAGCATTTACAAAAAGAGGATGGACACAATAAGAAATTTGTGCAATCATTAGGTGTTTCAAATTGCGCGGACATAGTCATTCATGCTATAAAATATATGCAGTGAAGGATGGGGTCTTAAAAATATGGCGGAATCAGACCATCGTTTTATCTCAGTGAATCACATTCTCACCGGGGAAAAGAACCTTGCGTCCGTGCAAGGATCGATTTCACACGGGCCCAGAACTAATGGGATCACGGGAGGTTATAGTCTTATAGATGGGTCACCCTTGCTCTCGTAATCATACCAAGATCAACTCGTCAAATGAACAGTCCGCACGAGGCTTGGTTATAAGCGTGATTGCATGCGTCGTTCTATGCTGATTGTGCAAAACCGACACGGTGGATGCACCCGTTTGGAGAATTCTCATTTGCTTCTGAATTCTCTACTTCGACTCATGACTTTCCCTTTTAAAGCTAAAAAAATACAAATTCCAAGTCTTCCTTACTGATACTTGAATTGATACTTGAATAACCAAAGAGTGCGAGTACTTCCAATTTCGGAAAAAAAAAATCACAAGAACCAAAAAGTCTCCTAAAATAGGCATAATTGCAAATTTTCGCCCAATGGTAGCGCCACACTGCATTTTGAAAAAACATTTGTTTACTAGAGCTACAACGTCAATACACTAAATTGAAAAAAAAATGATGCTGATTATAGGGACACGAATCATCACATCGACAAGTTGCTTTGTCCTAAATTGCTTGCGCTTTCTGGCATTTAATTTATAAGAGCTATAAGCACAAACAAGCTTTGAATGAATTCTAAAGGACGCTCAGCTTCCCCAGCTGGTTCTTCTTAGCTCCGCAGCCAAGGGTGCTGCATCTTACTGCAAGCAGTGTAGGACACACGGATGCGCAGAGAGAGAGAGAGAGAGAGAGAGAGAGAGATATGACGACACAATTCCACATGATAGACAAAGAGAGAGAGAGAGAGAGACATATGACGACACAATTCCACATGATAGACAAACACCAGGAACAGAGCCAAGCAACCGTATGTGCCCCGGTAAGCGAAGAAGCTCGCCTTCGTTTACTGAGGTGACCTCCAGATAATGAAAATGTCGAGCACATCCCTGTCACCTGAGTAAAAATATTCAAACCAAATTAGTGACAACAAATGAAATACTTAAAAACCCAAAGGCAACTTCCTTTTTTGAATAAGTGAACGCTGCAATGAATTGATTCCAAGATCCAAAATTTCAAGTGATAAGAAAGACATTAAATGCTAACCGCAAGTAATGACATCTAGCCTAGCTTGCGACTTCCCAAGGAAGAAGCGCATAATAAAAGAATCAGAACAAATTTAGTGAGACCCAATCAGCTGAGGAATGAGCAAGTCTGTTTACATCTCGATTCTCAGGTCAACCGATCAAGTTTCCAGCTCAAGTGTCGGCTGGTAAAATCAGCAACAATAATAAATAACACCTGGCACGAAGTGATTGCATTATGCAACATAATATATAACTGAAATGGGCAGATTCTTCATTATTAAGAAAATGATCACCTTTCCTGTCATAATCGCATGTTTCAGCAAGACAGGACACCCGGTAGCTGTGCATGCAAAGCTCACAGACTTCACTTTTCACTGGATGAATGGACTGAAGATGGCATGTGAAAAGCCTCTAAGTTGTGAACTTTGCTTTGATTTTTGGCTGCTTGTATCTGATCAGCCAGTGAAAGTTTCCTTTGTGCCTTTTCTCTCTTGATATGCTCTAAATCCAGTTTCTCCCAGGCTGGAATATGAGCAAGAACTGCATCCCCTTGACCAGTGACTTGGACAACTTTTAAGGATCTGTTTCGGTTAATCTAAAAATAAAACATAAAAATGCAATCAGCCTAACACAGTTTTGAGGAGGAACAGTAAGATTGTTTTGTCTGAAAGGAAATATCTGTCAAAGAAAAGCATAGGACCGATAGATGCATTAATGTTGAGAGTGAACTGCAGAGCTACAAAAGTTACAGTCGCAGCTGACATAAAGAGATAAATCCAGAGGTCCAAAGCATCAAACACAGGATGATTCTCTTAGAGACGACATGAAACTGCACTTACCTTCAGCAATCTCTTCTTGAGCTTCATCCCTCGAGCAACTGCTAAGTCATCTTTCTTCTTCTCCTTTGTTTTTGTGCGCAGTACTCTTTTCATCTTTCCTCGTTCTTTAGCTTTTTCCTCCCTTTCTTTTCTCTTCTGAGCAAACCTAGCTATCTTTTCTGCTTTTGCCTCTGCTGCTTTATGAGCCCTCCTCATCTTTGCCATGTTTTTAGCTCTTTCCTTTTCAGCAAGCTGATGAAGATGTTGGAGATTGATTTCATGCATTATTTTGTCATAGCTATCCCAGTCCAGTTCTCTCTGATCACTCCATCCTGTCTTAGCTGCCTCTGCTATGTTATCTGCCCATGATGAGAAGAATTTCTCTTTCGACCTTTTAAGCTTTAAACGTTCTTTCCAAATGCGTCGAAGTGAAGAGCCAATCTTTGCTTTGATCAAATCACTGTAAAATAATCAGACCAATTCTGAGCTGATTTTTCCCATAAAGAGTTAATAAGGACTCTTAGACATTTAAAAATAAGAATAAGGTGCTTCAATTGTAGTAACATTATCAGTCACACAAACTACTTTTTTGCCACTGGCATAAGCAATGACAGATTGCAAAACTTAAATCTAGTTTTTGCTCATTACTTCCGCACTAAAATTGCCACAATCTTTCTCTGGAGCCCTCCCTTCTTTTACTTTCTTCCAGCTTAATATGTGCAAGAATGTTATGGCAGCTTAAAACATGTTTGAGGTCAATGCTGCTCATACTTTGACAAAGCAACCATCTCACTAAATAACCAGGGGAACAGATACAAGTAAAAGCATCTGAGGAAAGAAATCCTTAGAGATGCTACTATTTGAAAAAATATATCTATGTTTCTAATGTGTTATACATATGTAGATCACAATAACCATCAATGTCAAGTGATATTATTCATAAGATACACTATACTGCTGAACAAAATGATTTTATTTCTCAGGGAAGTTATTCTCACATTTGGTCACCGTAAACTTTACTACAGGTAACAAATGCTGCGCTCTGCACCCAGATTTGTCAGTAAGATGATTCAATCACTATGGAACATCATCTTCTCCAATTACCGGAACATGGACCTACTTGCTAATCTCCTTCTATAACTTAAAAAGGCAAGCCCATCTCATTTTAAGTTCAATGGAATAGGCGTTCAGTTGAGTCCATGCACTCCTCTCTCAGCATCTTGGTCTGTGGAATGTCTTATAAAGAATGCACTCACTAGTTATTCTGATAAAGTGAAATTTGCTTCATTGTGATAGGTGGATCATCGGATAGACTGTTGAAGCACAGAAGACACAAATTACCTGAGAGTACGGGGATGTTCAGACATCTTCTGCCTGATCTGGAAATAGCAAATGAAAAAAGAGTTAGACGAAAAGGAAGTAATTCTGGCAGAATTAAGTCTTGTGAGGTTTTCAATATTAACTACAAATGGTGAATTAAGAAAAGGGATAATTAGGTGCTTGTCTCCAGCAACAAAGCACGTGCAGTTCTATAACAAAGCCTACAAGAATGTATAGCATTAATGCAGGAGTCACTATGTGAAATTACTCCAATCATCTTTCTGTTAGTAAAAATGAAAAATTGTTCGCCAGCAAATTCCAACAATGCTAAGAAAACATGAGCCCAATTCAATCTTACATGACTTCACCTTGGGATCTCTCAATGCTTCGATTGTCCTTTGCTTGATTCGCTTTCGAGTCTCTGCACAGTGTAAGAGATGCTAAACTCCAAATAACCATTATATTAAGGACTGCAATTCCTAAAGACGAGATTTACCTTCACTGTGTTTTCTGCCAACATTCCACGGCACTTTCCCTTTGTTGGCTTCTCCAATTTTTCTCCTTCTCTCACGTTCCTTATAGCTCTTGTCATTAACACATCCTGAGGGGACAATCTCGCCATTTAGTTTTACTTCCCCACAGTTATTATCAGGAGCACCTGCCGTGACTTCTGGCCAGCCACATTCCCGCAATCCAGATGTCTCTCCCGGATCAACCCTCGTCTTTGACGATCCAAGGGGGTCAAGTACGGTGGTGGAACAGATCGCCGCAAACGAAGGTGAACAGCTCTGCTTTGGACAGATGAACCGCATGAATTTGATGTCTGTAACATGCCCAACAAGTGGGCACTGAAGATTGTTCCGATCACAGTGGAGGGCCGGGCATGGGACTGCCAATCTTCTGTAGGTTTCGCAAAGTCACATTAAAACAGCAGAATCAAATTACCAGATAAAAGCGAAAAAAGTTCAGACTTTTGCAAATAAAACCAAAGCACCACATCGTGTAGCATTAATTCGACGTAGAAAACCTAAAGCCCCATCCATGAAGCCGGCACAACCATCAATCGAACACAGCTACGAATGCGACACTAACCAACACTGACGAGCACCGGATTAAACCATGAGATCTTTAAATGAAGCAAAACGTGACCGCAAAAGCGAGCTTGACAAGCGAAACGCGGCTCGGTTCGATGTTCTCGGAGTGCGCCGCGATTGCACGCGCTCGCATCGAGGAGATACTCAATTCGATCGACTCAGCACCCGAATTCGATCAGCAGAGAGGTATCCACGCTCGCTCGACGGAATGGCGACGGATTATGCTCCGACTCCAAACTCTACTCTCCTCGAATCAAAATCCTACGGAGACGAGGGGCAACACAGAGAGAGTGAGAGAAGCTTACAAGTGGAGGAGCGGCATTGTGCAGCGGAGGAGAGAGCTCAGGCGGCGACGCTGATTTGATGCGAGGTCGGCGAGGAGAGCGCTGAGAACGGCTTCTTCCTCCGCCACGCGGAGAGATCCCCAGATAAGAGAGTATAGCGGGAAAGGGCACTTTTATTGGATTAGTCCGACCGTTTGGATACGACGACGGATTCCGGGTTACGGGTATCGGAGCCCCGAGAAAAGATCTTTCGAAAGCACCTTGTGTAATTAACCCGAAATATGTACCGAGCCCCATTCCTAGTCATATCGTTGAAAACGTTTGCTGGACATGTGCTTGCATTTTTTTTTTTCAACATAAATGACGCTAATGCAGCTCGTGTGATGCTAAGTAGGCACCACATCCATATTCAAAATTTAATTAAAAAATATCAAAGAAATTTCTATTTCATCACATTTATTGATAACTATTCCCAATATGATGATTTATAATTGATTAAAAAAAGTTTGAGCCTCTTGATAAGTTCAAGATTTTTTGAATTGAAGTCGATAAATAATTAGGAAAAGTTATAAAATTGTCACATTTGATCCGTATTATGGTAGACATGGCAATGTTAGCCAGCTCAAAAGGTTATTTGCCAAATATTTGAAGGATTTTGAGATATTAGCTCAGTTTATTATACTTGAGAGTCCTAAACAAAGTGGTGTGGTCGAAAGGCACAATCACAACCTTGTAGAAATGATGAGGAGCATGATCAGTGGGACTAATTTGCCTAATTTTCTGTAGGTTGAAATTTTGAAAACAATTATTTATATTCTAACCATGTTCCTATCAAAATTGTTTGATTGGCTTCTTTTGTATTATGGGCTTGACGTAAACTTAACTTAAATAATTTTAAGGATCCGGGATATTATGCAAATTGAGGTGATATTATTCAAAGTAAGTTGGACTCCGTAACCACTCGATGTTACTTCATATTTTACCTAAATCATTCGATGAGATATTGATTTTAATATCTCAAAAGAGGCACGAGCATTATGGAATCACAAGTGGGGAAATTTCTATAGTTTGATGTGGTTAGAAAAAATAATTGCTCATAGACTATTAAGGACAACGATACGATAGAGAACACTTTGTCTTTTTCTTTATCTAGACAAATAACTTTGAAGCCTCTTACAATACAAATTGAGCTTGCTAAAGTCAAGGATCCCATCGTTGAGGTAGTTCCTCATGAAGTTCCTCAAGCCCCTCGAGTGCATAATGAGGTTGCAATAGTACCACTCAAGAGATCCACCAAGCAAGGATGATTAACTATATCATCGTATAGTTTATCTAGGAAAGTATGATTACAATATTGGTTGTGTGGTTGATTTAGTGACTTAGTAGTACCACTAAGGAGATCCATCAGGCATAGACAATTAACTATACCACCAAACTGTATAGTTTATCTACGAAAGCATGATTATAATATCGGTTGTGTGGTTGATTTAGTGACTTAATAAATGATGCTCCTTGTCTTCAATCAAATCTGTGGTTGCATAAGACGAAAAAAGATATACAAATTTATGAAACATAACGGTATTTGAGAGCATATTCGTTTGGGTCATAAAGATTTACTACTTCTAGCTTTGATGATTTTGATTCCTCTTGATTGCAAATGGACGTATAAAGCTAAAAGGGACTCCAAAGTAAATATTAAGAAATTTAAGCTAGATTGGTAGTTAAAGAATCCATTAAGAGAGAATGAGTATACTATGAAGCAACATTTTCTCCGGTCTTTTGTAAATACTCTTTCAGAGTGATTATGACATCAGTAACTTATGTTAATATGGAGTTAGATCATATAGGTGTAAAAATTGCATTATTGAGTGGAGACCTTGATGAGGTTTATATGGTGTAACCAAGGCCAAACCGCCTGCAGATTCTCCCTCTGGTGATCTCTCCACCATTAATGTCATTTGCTGCACCATCGGGTCCAAGGACAAGCCCAAATCCCTCGTTACCTTCCTCCACTAATAGTTTCACCCGCCTCTTCACGTCACGACTGCCGCGTTCTTCCTTTCTTCGTCGAAGGCAGCGCAAAGAGAAACGAATCTGATTTCCTCTTTGAGAAAGATCCTTGTCTCTTCCTCTCTCTCTCTCTCTCCACTTCCCCGCTCGGTTTATATTAGAGTGGAACATCCTTCATCGATAGAACACTGCAATGGATCCCGCGAAGAAGCGAAAGATGGATGACAACGGCCTCGCGTCGTCGGACTCCTCTGATCCCTACCTCCCTCTCACCCGCGACAAGAGCCGCAGGATGCTCGAGAGTTTTTATCGTGGGGAACATCATTCACCGAGCTTCAACACGGTCGGTTGCACAGAGCAACCTGAACACCTATTCGCCACGAGTGCTCCCAGTTTCAATGGACACAGTTATTCAACCCCCAGGCGCTATAGCTACGACGTCTTCCTCAGCTTCAGGGGCAAAGACACGCGCCACACTTTCACCGGCCATCTCCGCCACGCCCTGCGCCAGAAGGGAGTCAATGTCTTCTTCGACGACGACGGCCTCAGGAAGGGGGGCGAGATCTCCCCTGCCCTCGAGCGAGCCATCGAGGAGTCCAGGATCTCCATCGTCGTGCTCTCGGAGAACTATGCCAGTTCCGCCTGGTGCTTGAACGAGCTTGCAAAGATCATCGAGTGTCACCGTCGGGACGAGAAGAAGCAAGTGATCGAGCCGGTGTTTTACCACGTGGAGCCGTCGCAAGTGCGGAACCAGATAGGCCCCTTCGGCGCGGCGTTTGAGAAGCAGGCGCGCAGATTCAGCGAGAACGTGGAGCTGGTGAGGAAATGGAGGGAGGCGATGACGAGCGTTGCTAACCTTTCCGGGTGGACATTGAAGGAGAATGAGTAATCTCAATCCTGACTTTTAAAAATCTGCCATGATTATGCACATATTTCGCGTGCCTGCTTCCCATCTTTACTTTATTGTTCTCATTTTTACGGTTTACTTTCTGAATATTTGACATGCTTGTCTCATTAAGAAGCGTGCTTAAACTACTATATGTGCCCGTTCTAACCATCAAAAGATTTTCGACGAATAACTGAGCAGCATTGAAATGACAGACAATTATCTGCTGTGGTACGATGATATAGTCCTTTACAAAATTCAACTCATCTAGATGGCTTTGGCAGGTGTGAGTCGATATTCATTCAGTCACTCGTCAAAGATGTATTGCATAAGCTGAATCGCCAATCTCTGCATGTTGCTGACTTTCCAGTTCATTTGCAACCTCATGTCGATCTGATTAATTCAAAGTTAGCGTGGAACCGTGTCGTGGGGCTTCGTGGGATAGGTGGAGTAGGTAAGACAACTGTGGCTAAAGCGGTCTATAATTGTATTGCTGATCAATTTGAAGGCAGTTGCTTCCTTGCCAATGTTCGAGAGAATTCCAAGCATGGGGGCCTAACTCGATTACAAGAAGCTCTTCTTCATCAAATATTGAGTGATGTCAGCTTGAAGATTGATAACGTTGATCAAGGAATTAGCACTGTAAGGGATAGGCTTAGCAAAAAAAAGGTGCTTGTGATAGTCGATGATGTGGATCACCTGGATCAACTGAGAAAACTAGTGGGTGGACCCAACTGGTTCGGTCCAGGAAGTAGAATCGTCGTAACAACCAGGGATGAGCATTTATTAGTAGCTCATGATGTCGATTGGATCCACAAAATCGATTGTTTACATAGTGAGGATGCTTTTCAGCTCTTCTGTTGGAATGCTTTTAGGGGAATCCATCCTAGATTCGATTATGAGGACCTCTCACATATGTTGATAAATTATGCGAAGGGACTTCCCTTGGCCCTCATAGTATTAGGTTCCTTTTTGCGAGGTAGAAGCATATCTGAATGGAAGAGCACACTGAATAAATTGAAAAGAATCCCCCATGAAGAGATACACAACGTACTCAAAATTAGTTTTGATGGATTAGAGGAACACGAGAAGGCCATTTTTCTCGACATTGCTTGTTTCTTAAGGGGGAAGAATAAAGACTACATTGAGGAAATTTTAGATGCATGTGAATTCGATTCGGTAATTGGGATACGGATTCTTGAAGAGAGGTCTCTTGTAAGTGTTGAGCATGTTGTGATACAGATGCATGATTTGCTTCAGCAGATGGGATGGGAAATCGTTCGCCAAGAGTCAATTTGGAAGCCCGGACAACGCAGTAGGTTGTGGTCAAAAGAGGATGTGCTTTATGTTCTGGGTAACGGTTTGGTAGGTTCCTATACATCCATAATGTAAAACGTGTATTTTTTTGTGAAATCGATGGCTCCACTTTTATTCTTAGGAATAGGACAGGCCATGTTACCTAAAAAGTGATGTTTTTTTCTTAGGGTGTCAAAAGTTCGATAATTCAGTGAATTTAACTTTGCTTTTCAGGGGACAAATGCAGTTGAAGGGATAGTTATGGATCTACCTGAACCTGAAGAGGTGCACTTGTGTGACAAGGCCTTTGCCAATATGACGAGTCTTAGATTGCTTGTAATTCGTGGTGCGCACTTTTCTGATGCTTCTCTCTGTCTTCCTTCTGGGCTAAGGTGGATTGAGTTGCCTGGATGTTCTTTTTCATCACTTGAATTTAATTTTGGCCTGAAGAAACTTAGAGAAATTAATATGAGGAGCAGCAGCTTCAAATGGCTGCGAGGATTCCAGGTGCAATTAGCCTTTGCTTTTACATAATGATTCTTTTCCTTTTGCTATCAATCAAGCAATGTCAAGCACTCACTTTTCTCCTTTTTTGGCAGAATTTCAAGCATCTGAAATCCATCAATTTTGCAGATTGTGGACAATTAATTGAAATCCCTGATTTTTCAACTACAGAAAATCTTGAAACATTGATTCTTCGTGGCTGTAATGCCCTAATTAAAGTTCATGAGTCGGTTGGATTTCTTCCTAAGCTCGTCACCTTGGACCTACATTCTTGCTCTAACCTCAGCAGTTTTCCTTCCATCATCAAGCTAAAATCTCTTCAAACCTTCATCCTAAGTGGGTGCACCAAGCCAAAAACATTTCCTCATGTTGGTGAATACATGACTGGTCTTCATAGTCTTTGCCTAGAAAAGTCCGGAATAGAGGAATTGCCTTCATCTATTGACCATCTGGTCAATCTTGAATTTATATTCTTGGAGGGATGCAAAAACCTTACTTGTCTTCCACCAAGCATGTATAAATTATATTACCTTCGCCGGCTTTGTCTGATTAATTGCTCAAAACTTGGTAAACTTCCTGAGCCCATTGAAGAGGTAGACTCTACATTTTTGCCTTGTTGCTGCTCTTTCTCGAGGTCTGCAAATTTCATAGAGCTTGTTCTCAGAAATTGCAAATTAAGAGACGTAGAAAACCTATTGGCTCCACAAAGCTTCACCACATTGAGCGGCTTAGATCTTTCTGAGAACCCTTTTGTTAGCCTTCCTGCAAGCATTGGTAGACTCCTTCACTTGGACTGGCTTTGCTTAAAGCATTGTGAACAACTTCAAGAAATTTCACAGTTGCCACCAAACATCAAGCGACTGTCTGTAAGTGGATGCAAGTCACTGAGAAAGTTTTTGCGGTTGTCAAGAGTGTCTGTATCTGACATGAAGAAGTTACCACTCCTTGAATTGGTCGACTTCTCTAATTGCCATAACATGACTTGTTTTGCTGATCGACCATCAGCTGAGGTACTCTCCCTCCCCCCCACCTCCCCCCCCTCTGTCTCTCTCTCTCTCTCTCATATGCACACATGAAGTGAGAATGGTGCATTTATAGATTAGAATTGGTTTGCAGGACTTGAGGAAGACCTCGGTTACCATAAATTTTCCGGGAAGTGAAATTCCTGAGTGGTTTAGCCATCGAAGTTCGGAGGGTACAATATGTTTCCAAGTGCCATTGGATAGGTATTTAAAATGCAAGTCCTCAGTGCTTTGTGTCGTCATCGGATTGGAGGAAAGTCACACCCAAGAACGCGGGATGATGGATGGCACCATAGACCAGAATTACAATTACTCTATCACTGTCAATGGTCAAACCATTATGAATGACCGATATGACATGCAGTGCATTGACTCAGATCACTTGTGGCTCTTTTATGATTCACAAGCTTTGCATCGGTCCCGTCAGGTGGTTAAGTATCAGTCGCATGGTTCAGTGTGCTTGATGTTTTCAGTCAAAGTTGACAGAGCACCCTCCAGTGTAGTCTTGAAGAGTTTTGCGGTACATTTAGCATGATATAGGATGAAATTCAAGAAGCACGTTTGGCCTTCACTGGACACATCTGATGATAAAATGGTGGGACGGAGCATGGTTTTTTTTAGCACGACAAGTCCTCGTCATGATGATAATGGAAGCGGTTGAAGCATAAAGCGAAAGAGCATCCCTCTCTCTGATCTGGTTGCGGTTTTCTAAGACCATGGGTTTGTCTTTTATAATTGAATCGATGCTGCAGCTACATCGCAGTCTGCTCCATTTTGTGCCCCACCGATGTAGGTTGAGCTTGATCCTTCTCGACTATGTATTATTGAGTGGAATCGAACAATCATCTTTCCTAAATGTCGTTCCTAGTACTGAATCTTTTTGTTGATCAACTCTTGAGCTTTTAATGTCATGGTATACAATCGAAGTGTGAACATTCCAAGGTTAGAAAAGTGAAGTTCCCATGATGCTGGAGCTCTCAAGTACTGCGTTTGTTAGTAACATATCCAGCGTGTTGACTACCGGTGAATTAGAACACTGATTTCTGGCAGCCTCGCTCCGGTTGCAGATTCTTGCCATGCGAGTCTGTCTGTGACCAAGACCGTGAATTTCAGTCCTATGCAGACCGTGATACAATTGTTTTGATAGCCTGTACATGCAACTGCGAGTGGTTCCTGCTGCTCGTGCGTGCACAAGGAAAGGATTTCACGAAC
The DNA here is from genome assembly GCA_016097605.1 of Eucalyptus guilfoylei. NCBI lineage: Eukaryota > Viridiplantae > Streptophyta > Magnoliopsida > Myrtales > Myrtaceae > Eucalyptus > Eucalyptus guilfoylei. Next base: position 35,731,264 of record CM027865.1, on the reverse strand, counting down.
ATTCGTCCTTAGTCAGGTCTCACCAATTTCCAAGTTCAACCGGTTCTGATAGAGGACAAGCCTTTTTTTCATTGTTTTCTCGTCAAAACTTTAAGTATTTCTTGAATTTTAGGAAGTAAGAATGGATTTATGCATTTTGAAAAAGTTTCGATTTTTTTTATTAAAGAAAAGTCAAATTGCATGAGGTCCTAAATTTAAAAGATAAAATTCAAGAGCTAATAAATTTATGAAAAGTTTGCTTCACTTGGACAAGTGACTCCCATTTTTGTCTCCAAGATCCCAAGTTCGAAATCTTGAATATATATAAATCTAATGCCGAAAGCCGAGGGCGGTTGAGCCCATTTCCGACACGGAAAAACCATTGTTTTTGCATGTTTCTATACTTTTTAGAGGCCTGCTCCTAGCTCCTTTAATTTTAAAGTCAGTATGCCGTTTGGTTTTGTTTAGGTCCTCACAAGGTTTTAACGTACAGATATATACTCTTCTTATCTTAAGTATTTATGTTTTCTAAATTAATTATATAAATGGACATATATATTTATATATCTGATGTATTTTTCGTATCGAGGAATTAAAAGGTAGATTAGCTCGAAAAAATGAATTTATTGAAAAAAGAAAACGTGCTAAATTACTGACAGTATTTTTTAATGCTTCTAATTTTTTGACTTACTAGAGAAGCGTAAAATATGAGTTTGGATAAGAATCTAGCATAACGAACCATAGCGATGTACAACTCTCAAAATAATTAATTAGCTAGCTTAATAAGTGAGGCTAATACATTAAGTCTAATTAATCATGAATCCAATCAACTCCATTAACTTTAATACTAAAACTTTCATTTAGTACATTTAAATCATAAAACTTATCATCTTTATACACCCTTTCTTTGATTCCTTCATTTTTAAGTGGAAGAAAACTGCCATGTAACTGTTTTATTTTTTTATTATTTTATCATACATGGCTTTTCAAATCATTTTCTTACATCCTTGAACTTAAATGACGTTGTTATAACGTAACATTAAAAGAAAAGAAAAAACAGAAAATAAGTAAAACTAAAGAACTGAAATTATCTAGAAATTGAAAAGAATACCAAAATTGAAAAAGCAAAGCATAATTAAGAGTGGGGGTTGCAAGAGAGGTGGTTAGTTGGTGACCCTCGCTAAGATTGCGGTAAGTGCCTACTAGCCCACACTAGATCTAGGAGGGTAAGTGCCCTTAAAAGGCTTGGTGGTGGCACATTAGGTAGCCTAAGAGTGTGCATGCCCACTCCTATCATTTTTGACTTTGCGCTCCTCCGATCATGTACTTGTCAAGTGACTAATTGCTCTCCTTGTGTAGGGCAAATTCATCCAATAACAAATTATTATATTTTAATCCCATATTTTTGGGCACATGTAACAAATTGTCCCTTAACTTTTAATATTTTCGATATTTCCCTAAAAAGTATTGAAATGAATTTCCAAACTACCTCGGACATTTCTTGACCAAATTTTTTTATTTGATCTACACGCATAAGCTTCCTAAGCAAGGGTTGTCGTGCCATGGCGTAGAATCTCCCCCCCCCCCCCCAAAAAAAGATTAAATATTTCCTTTTCAATTTTAATTGGCTATATTAATTATAAATCGTTTATTTTGATTCATAACTATATTGTTCATACAAAAACTCATAGAAGCAAATTTTTAGAATGACTTGATAATTTAAATAATAATAAAAGCTATGTCATCATGTCAAATCAGTATTTGATACTTTTGTTATGTTATTTATATAGTGACGTTAGCATAAAAGCATAATAAACACGTTAGTTTGTGCCAATAAATGAAATGTGCATATTGTATCTTGTATGTGATGTTTGGATTTTCTTTCTTGCAATAAATTTCCTTTATTGTCTAACCCCATATTGCAAGCCCTAAGAAGTCATTTTTTGAAAATGGTATATAAATTTTGGTCAATTACATGATAACTTTGAAATTTTGGATGGAGCTTGAAGGCGATAATCAAAACAAAATATATAATGTGGTTATTTGACGGATTAATTGAAAAATACGGTTTATACACGAAATCTTAGTGAAAGCGTAGGGGTGTTTTATGAAAACCGTAGGGAAGACATTTCAATCGATTTCAAGACTATATAAGAAAATTAAAATAATTAAAAGTTAGGGAGCAATTTGGCAACACACGCCAAGACCCAGGGGGTATCGCTGCACAGATCTATTCTCCGTAGAAGGAAGGAGCTAACTAGTCACGTGACAAGCACACGACCGGAATTAACGCTAAGAGGGACGTTTCTTGCAACTGACTTCAAGACTTCGGGGGAACATTGCATAAATTGAAAAGTCGGGGAGCAATTTTACAACATTTGCCACAATTTTGGGGCCGAAATGTAATTCACGGAAACCAATGTGAGGCTTTCCCAGAAAGGCCTCCCTGAAACTTGTTGACGTCCACCCATTACGGCAAAACTCGAACTTCGAGCATCTCTCTCTCTCTCTCTCTCTCTCTCTCTACCTTCCATCTTCTATCAGCAGAACGCTGCAATGGATCTCGCGAAGAAGCGGAAGATGGACGACAACGGCGTGGCGCCGCCGGACTCCTCCGATGCTGGCGCCGCCCTCAGCCGCGACGAGGGCCGCCGGATGCTCGAGAGCTTCTCCAAGGACCAGCTCCTCGACCTCCTCCAGGACGCCCTGCTCCGCCACCCCGACGTCCGCGCCGCCGCCCGCTCCGTCGCCGACGCCGACCCCACCCGCCGCAAGCTCTTCATCCGCGGCCTCGGCTGGGACACCACCAACGACAGCCTCCGCTCCCTCTTCTCCACCTACGGCGAGCTCGAGGAGGCCGTCGTCATCCTCGACAAGGCCACGGGGAAGAGCAAGGGCTACGGCTTCGTCACTTTCAAGCACGTGGACGGTGCTCTGCTCGCCCTGCGCGAGCCCAGCAAGAGGATCGAGGGCCGCGTCACGGTCACGCAGCTCGCGGCGGCCGGTAATTCGGGCGCTAGCACGGGCAATTCGGCCGATGTCTCGGACCGGAAGATCTACGTGGCGAACGTGCCGATCGACATGCCTGCGGATAAGCTGTTATCTCACTTCCTGATGTACGGTGAAATCGAGGAAGGGCCGCTAGGGTTCGATAAGCAGACTGGGAAATCGAGAGGGTTTGCTCTGTTTGTTTATAAGACAGCCGAGGGAGCTCAGGCGGCTCTGGCTGAGCCGGTGAAGAACATCGACGGAAGGCCATTAAATTGCAAGCTTGCAATTGATGGGAAGAGGAAGCCGGGTCCAGCGGGTAATGTTGGACCTGGCAATGGCCACGCTGATGCAGTGGGGATGAGTGGCCCGGGTTCGATGCCAGGGTCGGCTCCAGGGCAATATGGTGGACCTGGGGGAATGGGGTCCTATGGTGGGTTCCAGGGTCCGCCGGGATTGGCTCATTTGAGTTCCGGCGGGCCTGGGATGTCGACCGTGGGCAGTCAGGTGCCTCCCAATTTAGGTGGTGCTGGCGGCTACGTCAGTGGGATGGTTGCTTCATATGGTGGTTATGGGGGACCAGGAGCAACTGGATATGGCGGTGCAGGCGGTGCTTTAGGTGCTGTTGGGACTGGTCTTGGTGGTGCAGGTGGTGGTGTTGGTGGCACAAGCAGTGGATTAGGCACCGCTGGTGGCTCATCTTTGTACAGGCCTTCCGGAGGGTATCCAGAAAGTGGACAATATGGCTTATCGTCTGCATCAGCATATTCGAGCCAGCAGCATCAGCCGACAGGGACTTCTCCAGCGCCGAGGGTTCCACCAGGAGGAATGTATCCAAACGTGCCTTCCTATTACTGAGGTAATTTCATTCACAAGTATTGATGCATCTAGTTGTCCATTTTCCTTATCCAAATTGGTATGTCATCTTATACCTGGTTAGATATGATTGCTTGACTTCTTTATGTGGTGGGGGCTGGTTACTTTTTTTTTCCCCTTTTTTAACTTGTTTGTGGATCCCTTTGATGAGTTCTTAAGCTAGTGCTCTCAACGATGTTATGAAATGGTTTTATTAATTAGCAACGTGATTCACTCGGGCTTTCTTTTCTACCTCCTGCTTTATTTTCCTCTGTGCGCTTGCCCTGTTAATTATATTTATTCAATACTGCTCTGTCTGTGATGTGCATATGCTTGATCTTTTTTTTTTTTTTTTTTGGTGGGATGCATTTATCAAGAATATCGGTAAAGGATGTTAAAGTGATCAATTTTTTGATCGGGTTGTTTTTGAGTTGCATTAAATGTTGTAAGTTGCTTCATGCTGTCCATGCTGATTATTGTTTTACTGTGTTTCCATGATGTTTCACGTGAGCTGCATTTTTCTGATTGTTTTGTTTATCATGTTCTCAATCTGCATTTAGATGCTTGTGGCAGTCATTGCTTGTGGTTGTAGCTCATGGTTGGATGAGTTTTGGTCACCGGGTGCTGAAGTATTTAATTGTTATTATTATTATTATTATCATTTATTTTTTGGTGGTTGTCTTTCAGTAGCATTTCTTCTTGCTAAATGGTTGGATGATGTCCATGCCAATTTCAATTTTTTTAAACGCTTTTACAGTATTTGAGTTCTACACAAGTGCCTGGATGATTAGGTTATCATTTCTCAGTCTATTATCTTGCTAGATGACAAATTCCTGTGTGTGATTGTGTATCATGGAGGGGTTGCTTGACTGGATTTGGCCCGATATCTAGGATGGGTTGACTTGTAGCCATTGCATGAATTCTTGTGTCTAAGGAAGTTTAGTTTGCTTTGCCTCTTTTATCTTCTTTCATTGACAGATATAAGTAGAGGATGTTTGGTTTTGAGTCTGAGTTCAACACCTTATTGCCTAGCTAGACAACCTAGCAAAACTATCAATTTGTTCATTGACATTACAGTAGGGTCATTACATTGTAAACGTGCATGTTGTAAAAGGTTATTCTTTGCAAGTTGGGATCTTGCTTGTGATAAAGATTTACATGATATTCTTTTCCAAACTGTTGCAGCTTTCTGCATGTTTGGGGGCTGAATATTCTTTGCTTTCTGCTAGCTCTAAGGTTGTCATTTGGTTGGATTCAAGGATGATGTTAAAGTGCTGTAATTTTTCATAAGGCACTTCAATCTTTCATCGATGCTCGTTTTAGTTAACAATGGAAAGCAAAAACCCAGTTGGTATGCTAATTCCTCATCCTCGGATTCATCCTTCCCAGGGGTTTGTGTCCTAATTGTAGGAATATTTCATTCATATAGTTCTAAAAACCAAGATGCAAGCCCAAAAAAATAAGGGGAAAAAAAGAAGTTTTATGATAAGATTATGTAAAATGATTCACAATGAAAAGTACCATGTCATATTTTCTCTCTGGCTTCCACTTTTGGCTGCCGTAATACCATCTACAGCTTGGCCTATGGCAAAACCTTGACCAATTCTTGGTCCAAAGAAGCAAAGCCTGGCAACTAAACCAACAGCCACAGAGGAAGTGGATACATCAATTGATTCTTCACACAGGAAAGAAAATAAATAAAAAGAGAGAACAAATATGAGGTTCTGGGACTTTTTTAATTTGGTTGTGATCTGAATGCTCATTTACAACAGAGAACTCGTCATTAACCATATTTTATTTCATCCGATATAGTAAGCCTTATTCAACTCATGCAAGTGCCGCTGCTTCTGCCTCTTGTACAGATTTTCCTCGCTATTGCTTTAGTAGGCTTTTGCTTCATTGAATTTGTTCCTTTTCAAGTTTGACTGGACTTATGGGCTTTAATGCATGAGATGAAGTCAAATGACATGCATTAACGTTATAGTGTTCTGAATTATGAAAATAAATTTTCTCAATGTATGATGAAGCTGTCAAATTAGAAAGTTTGCTGTCAAGATAACTCCAGAGAAAATATTTGGTGTTTTACACTTTTCTGTTTTGTTGTGAGCATTTCAGTAGGCAGATGTGCTTTGCATGTCCAGAGTAACTAATTGCTTCTCTTTGTGGGTCCTTTTTTATTTTCATGCCAGCTGCCTTTGTTAATTTACTTAGATTGATTGAGTGGATGCATACTTGTTGGTAGTTTGTTGTTTTTACACGTGCACTCTTTGAAAATTTTAAAAGTAGAACATATAACCTTTAAAGCATCTTGAATTGCTTCATGCTTGACTTTGCAATTGTTATTGTGTTAACAATGTCTTTTTAGAAGAATTTTGGAAAGATCTGGAGCACTTTGATCTTACAAAAGACTTGATATCTAATAGAACAGAGGACAATGGCATAAAAGATTATAATCCCAGCTAGCAGGATAAGAGGATAAGGTTTAATCACTTGCGGTGCCAGTGTTGTCGTTGTCATATGTTCAGTTCTATTCTAAGACTTGTGTTGCTAGCATCTGTTCTCTTTAGTTAATCAGCCTGTTTCATTGTCACAGTAGAAAATTTATATATATCACTTTACCTGAATTTTATGTAAAAATACCTATCTTCTTCTCTTTGCAAACTTTTTCTGGGACAACTGGCTCACCATTATATCTTTTACTGTTGGCATTGACGTTGAAGCATTTTTTCTTTAGCTTTATGTGTTTGCATGAAGAAATTTGTGTTTGATTCTGTTGAATGATGTGACACGTGACTGGATGTTTGATTCAGGTGTATGACAGCTTGTTGGACGCAGATGCTTTAATCATTCTGGTGATTGCGTAAATGAGGACAGTATATTCTCTGGTTGATGAGTGATTACCTGTGCTTTAGCAGCCGCTTGCTTCATCTGCTCCTTTATGCTGTGGATAATTGTGGTTGTCCTGGTTGAAGTTAATTTTAGTTATGGTTAGTTTACTTAGTGAGGTTGGTATTTATGCTTTGGGATCTTGCAGTGTGGAGGGTTGTTTCTGGTGCTGATGGCATCTATTTGCCTTTCCAATGCTAGTTCTGAAACTTTTGACGGCTGTTATGGCACCCTTGTATTGGCTCCCTCTTTTTGGTGCTTTACAATGATTTCGCATATTTGCGAAAAGATATAATGCTTCTATCACTGTTGGGCATAGTGACTATGTTAGCTATCATTTCTGTTGCATGTGGATAGAAAGCCATTATGGATCCTTCTATCTACTGTCTTAAGTTGGAGACTGATTCATGGAGGTCTCACATTACTTGTATTTTAGAACAAGTGATCATTTATATGTCTTCATTGTCCTTATATACTTCTCTAAATAATATTTTGCATGCTCAGAAGCATCGCCTACCTATGTCGAGCATTTGGGGATTGAGGGGAGGGGGACCACCAATTTATATCTGTTTTTGAAGAGAAAGTGTGAATAATTTTTGTACACACTTAAAAATTTGGTTTGAACCTCCCCCAAAAAGACGTACACACATGTACACATGGAAAAGAAAAGAGAGAGAAAATTGACCTAAAAAAAAAGAATAGCTTTAAAGTTTCGGGTCCAAAATTGGTGTGAATGGGAGATCAGCAACATTTGATTATAAAAAATGCACCTTAATCTTGCTGTTTAATGCTTTTGGCCGGGCTAGTCATTGTCTATGTGTACTGTTGTACTTGGACTTGTGGATGGTGTATCCGTGAACCTCTTGTATAATGTTCTTCACAATGCTTCCCTGTACAGTTTTGCAAATGTGATTCTTGACAAAACTATGAGAATGCCTAGTTGCTGGATGCGTTCATTGATTGTTGATTTGCTTTAGACTGCTGCTGGTAAAATATATTGTGGCCCAGCCTACCTTGTGGTTGTGGTACCTTGCAGTTATTACTTGCTGGCTCACATTGTAACTTAGAATTATCGCTTGTCAAATAGTGTGAGTTGTGATCCTTCTATGGCCAATGTTTGGCATGGTACTTAAGTTTGGAAAAGGGACTTAGTCTCTTAACACTCTCTGACATCCACTGCTATTGCTTTATTATCTGAATATGGATGTGGGGTTGACAACCTTACATTCATGATGATCTCTAGGTGCCTGCTAGAATGGGGCTGCTTTCTCCTCTGTTATCTTTTGTACTAGCTAGGTCATTCTGTGTTTGTGTTAGGTTGGTTATTCTGCTCATTTGTTTGGACTCATCCAGTTTTTTCTTTTTAAATCTATACTCGAGACTTCCTTAACTTTGGATCCGGATAGGCAGTTTTAGTTGTCTGAGCAATCCTGCTTATCAAACCCTTGTGTGTCCTTTCAGCATTTCTTTTGCAAGGTGCCTGTATCCAGCACCTATTCCCTGTCCTGCAGCACCTCGGCTTGGTGCTTCACATAAAAAAGTCAACTAAACTTAGGTTCTTGGGGTTTGGGTAATCCATTTGTCTATGAATCTTCTCTTATGTTTATCTGCTAGGATAGGCTGTTCTAGAGTCGTTGAGTTCTGAAGGATAGGATATATTGAGGGAAGCGCTTTTAGTTATTGACTTGATTTGAAGGAACTACCTTTGCCAAGGGTATACGGCAAATCCCTATTGCTGAATAATTCCGTTTAAATGTCATGATCTTGCCATGTCCTTGTACAGTGTGTGTAGGAAATTTGATTCTTCTGTAGCATGTTTACCAAGTAGTGGTATAGGAACTGGGTTGTAGAATGTCCATTGCTACATTAATTTGCTAACAGTTTTGGCTTGTGACAAATTTTTGGGTTTTGGTTTGTGCCTTTATCCTTTTTTGGAGGGCATGATGTGACAGGATTTGTAGCGGGAGGCTGATGCAACATATGAGAGAGAGAGAGAGAGAGAGAGAGAGATTTTTCTAGGAAATAATTTTATCGTGTCTCTGGGTACATTTATCTAGGGAAATTTTCAAATGTATTGTTGAGCGATGTATCCTCCTGTGCATAATGACTAATGTAAAGGCGTGTAGTTTGCGACCTGCATGATGGGATCGGCAATCTCCTTACATGTGTGGATTTCCCGTGGAATTGATGACCGACTCGTTATCTATTGGCAATGGACATTTACTTGTGCAAACTTAACCTACTAGAATTTAGTGCGTAAACCGGTTACTTTTAACAAATGGTATGGGTTTTATCAGCAATGCTCGGAAAAAGGTTCAATCTATTTTTTTTCTTATTCTCGCTGTTTCCGAGTGAGTTTAGAAACCTAAGAAATGGGGAAAACGGCGTACTCGTTCCTGGCCATTGACATTAAGTTTAATTATCGTATTGCCATTTACGATGATTGCACAAGTCGTGAGGTTGGAATATGCTGCGTTGGGAGGGCGGAATATTCTTGGGTTTTGTTTGGCGGAGAGGCAGAAATTGGACGATAGGTTTGAACTGACGGATGGCGGCTGTATGGATTGCTGTCTGTTAAGGTTCTGAGCAGACTACGTGGACTGAAGAGAGGCGACTGACGGTTCAATCGATGCATAGGACATCTTCACGAGTGACTCTCGTCGCTAACTCATTTGGTTTGGAATGACAGTTGTTGACGTCTATTAAATTGCGGGCTAATTCCTTGAATAGTTTTCAAATTTATGTCGGATTTTAATTTTATCTCAATGTTTTTTTATTCAGAATTTCACTCTAGTCCCTTATATACTCACGCATCCAAAGGTCCTTAGCTTTTTCAAAATTATTGACATCCGAAGGCAGGTGAGGGCGTTAGATGGAGACAGGTTTCGATGGAGATGGAGACATGGATTTTGATCTAACTCTCCTCGATGTAAATAATTTTAAAGAAATTAATGATAATTTTTGGATGCGTGGTGGATTTGGTACTAAAGCGGAAGTTAAGGACTAGACCAAGCAAAGTTCGTAGCAAAATTTGAATTAGATCTGAAGTTGAGGTTTTTTTGGGAATTAATCCTTTAATTTTTCACCTCGGCCACAGAGTTTGGGCACATGAATGACCCCTTTTGAACACTAGGCAATTGGCTGCGGCGACTTGTCATGCCCCAACTCGTAGGCCAATAGCATTTTGGACCTGCTCTTGTCATATTAGCATTTTCGTTTTGTTGAACTGGACCTTTTCTAATAGTAAAGAAAACAATGTATCTTTCTTTCGTACCTCGATTCTTCTGGATTCTATTAATTTGTGTAATCTTTAAATATTTAGATTAACTTCTGCTTTTAGTTTTTCTTTTCAACTTCTTTTTCTTTAAAATTTTGCGACTTCCGCAATTTGAGTTTTGCTTAATGTGGAAAAGTCTACGATCTCAAGTGGTATTTGGAAAAGATAATGTTAGACTTAAACAAATGTGATGAATTATCACATATGACCAAAGAAAAAAGGATCAGGACATACGAATTAAAAACTCATCAAAGAAGGAAAATGATGGTAAGAAGAGCGCCGGTCAATAATATAATGTCGAATACCATTCGAAGGAGCGATTTAAATCAACAAGTCGAATCATATTTCCCTTAACCCCATTTAAAATTTGGGGTGGAGAAGCGAAATGAACTAGAGTGATAGGAACTTCTAAATAGAAGGAAGCAAAAGCGGCATTAAACTGTAATTAGGCAATACTCTGTTTTCTCAAGTGGACCGTTTTTTAATATTATTTTTGGGTTCCCATGACATCAATCAAATTTGTGAAGTGAAAATGAAAGGTAAATTGGGCACGTTCGCCCTTCCTTATCGCATGTTAAAATTCAATTCGCTTTTCATTTTCGAATCCTCAAATAATAATGATGTGTTAAAGGGAGACGGCAAGGGCGAAAATCGTCAGCGCGGAGGCATCGTGTCGCACGCGATCTTTTCGCCAATTAACGTGACGAATATATATCACTTTTAATTTGTACGTTACACGAAAATTATTAATCTTTTTCCACTGCCAAGTTCCATATATATATATATATAAAGCTAGGCCTCCGCCACGTCCTGGCTTTTCGACCTCTCCCTCCGGCATTTCTAAAACCCTGTCGCTCTCTTCTCTCTCCCTCTCTCCATCCTTCGTCGAAATGAGGGCTTCAGTGTTGAGGTTGATCCGATCGCGGTCGTCCTCCGCCGCCCCGCGGCCGCACCTACTCCGCCGGGCATACGGCTCGGAGTCGGTGCCGGAGCGGAAGGTGGCCGTGCTCGGCGCCGCCGGCGGGATCGGCCAGCCCCTCGCTCTTCTCATGAAGCTCAACCCTCTCGTCTCCCAGCTCGCCCTCTACGATATCGCCGGCACTCCCGGCGTCGCCGCCGACGTCGGCCACATCAACACCAGATCTGAGGTCTCTTCTCTCTCTCTCTCTCTCTCTTTCTTGATCAGTCTTATATTCCGGTTGAGAATCGGATTCTCCGCACATATTTATATGGGCTTCTGTATGCGATTAGCAACTGCTTGCTAAACTATATGTCCTTTACTGCATGATTTTTCCCCCCAAGACAAACACTTTTTGGCGAATTTAGTCCCGGGCCTCCTCTGTGTTTGCCTCGACTGGTTGAGTAGTTCATGATGATAACCCTTTCTATTGAATTGGACGGTCAACGCGTACCGTCATGTTCAGGAATCATATTTATGTGCTTCGCATCCACATGGTATGAACTGCTTCGGTGAAGCGTCTCTCCTGTTAGTCGGATTTGGCTGCATGATGGATAATCCATGATTAATTATCCATTTTGGACTTCTGATATCTGTGATATGGCTATTTTTTAGGCAGACAGAGCTATTGGGATAGCTCTGTTTGAACTCCTCGTTTCGATATGACTTTGCGATATGATGCGGCGACGTCAGCTTATATTGTTTTGCTCAATCATCATAGGTTGCTGGATACGTGGGTGAGGAGCAGCTCGGGCAAGCTTTGGAGGGATCGGATGTTGTCATCATTCCGGCTGGTGTGCCAAGGAAGCCTGGGATGACCCGCGATGATCTTTTCAACATCAATGCTGGCATTGTTAAGTCCTTGTGTACTGCAATCGCCAAGTACTGCCCAAATGTGAGTATTCTATGTTCCACCAATAAGAGTCTAAGCAATTTGATTTTCTGATCTCCTCTATATATTTTATGGCAATGTAAGTATATCTGACTATATATCTTTTCCTCTTTTGTTTGTCATTGGTCATTCTAATTTGGTCATCAATATCATAGAATTACCTGTATTTTACCTAATTCAGGTAGTGTGATGTGCTTTGTGTCTGAAGTGTCCTTTGACCTATCAAGATGCTGTAAAGCAGTGTCACATTTGCAATGTAGTAAAGTATCATTGGGAATTCTCTGTACCGTATATTTATTGGAGACTGTGTTCCTGTGATCAGGCAGTTGTGAACATGATTAGCAACCCTGTGAACTCAACAGTGCCAATTGCTGCTGAGGTCTTTAAGAAGGCAGGGACCTATAATGAGAAGAAGCTTTTTGGAGTGACAACCCTTGATGTTGTTAGGGCCAAAACTTTCTATGCTGGGAAGGCTAAAGTCCCTGTTGAAGGTACAATCGTAGAGCTTTCAGAAGTCACGTGTATTTTTGGTTGCTATGTGCTATTGGTTTTTCTCTTAATTTTCAAAAGGATAAACTTATTGATTAATCTTCTTTAAGTTGCTCAGTTAATCTTTCTTTGTCATATTCTTCGCAGAGGTAAATGTGCCTGTTGTTGGCGGTCATGCGGGCATTACAATCCTCCCTCTGTTTTCTCAAGTACTTGCTTTTCCCTCCTTTTTTCATTCATTTTGAAATATAAGATAGATATTTGTTCTGCAACACTTTAAGTGTATACATAGGTGATTTGATTACTATTTCTGACTTTATAGGCCGTGCCCAAGGCCAATTTGGCCGATGAAGACATCAAGGCGCTTACAAAGCGTACACAAGATGGAGGGACGGAAGTCGTGGAAGCAAAGGCTGGAAAGGGATCTGCAACGTTGTCCATGGCGTAAGTGTTGAATGAGGCCATGAGATATATTGTCTGAATATCTGGGTCATTTTTGCGCTTACACTAGAATTTTACTGCAAAAACTTAGATGAGGGGTTCCATCAACTCTAACAATGAGATGAAGGATCTCTCTCTCTCTTCATGTTCATCTGCACAGATGCTGATGTTTTGGTTGGTGGGTCCACTGCCACCTGGTCTCTTATTTATTTGACAAAATCAAGAAGATTCTGTATCCCTGTATTTTGATTTTTAACTTCGGTGCAGTCTTACAATTCCTTTCGGTGGATTCAATTTGCATCTTTTGCAGGTATGCTGGAGCATTATTTGCAGATGCTTGCCTGAAGGGCCTAAATGGTGTCCCCGATGTGGTGGAATGTTCCTTTGTGCAGTCTAGCATCACTGAACTTCCTTTCTTTGCTTCAAAGGTGATTGAGATACTCTGAAATTCTTACAAGTATTTTTATGTCTGAGGGGGCTTTTACTTGGTTTTATGCTTTATTAAGAATATGATGGGGGGCTTGGGATGGTCTGGTTTGTCATCTCTATCCTGCTATGCAAAGGAGAAAGTCAAACTTGTTCGTATTTAAAAAAAAAAAAAAAACACAATTGCAGAGATTATCTCGACAGGATTAAATGGAAAAGGCCAGGTATTGAAGCTTGGTCTATGTTGGTTAGTGTGTAATGATTCGTAGCCTTGAATTCTCATAAGGACAGTATTCAAGATATGCCTACTGAAACTTAATGTTGATGGAGCTTCATATTTAAGCACTAATATGCTTTGTATTGCACCCTAAAGTCCGCTAGGCTAGGCTAGTGCAAGTACAATATATTCATATGTATGCATATATTCTTTCCCGTTTCGGAACCTTATCACTTTTAGCTGATCATTCTAACTTTCATTTCAAGCATGCACAGTAAATTGACTATTTTGTCTTCTCTGTAGGTGAAACTCGGAAAGAATGGCGTGGAGGAAGTTTTGGAGTTGGGTCCCATGTCTGACTATGAGAAGCAAGGGCTGGAAAGCCTGATTCCTGAGCTCAAAGCTTCTATTGAGAAGGGGATCAAGTTTGCCAATCAGTAACAATCGGGGAACAAAAGACTGATCTCCCCATTTTGTTTGGAAGCAAGACAGAAATTTTGCATCACTTGTCGGTGTTGTATTCGTTTTTGTGGCCGATGGCATAGGCTGTACTTGAGGAGTAGGTTTCATATGAACATCTTTAATAATTATTGATCTCACACAAGGAGGGGAATCAACATTGAGCTCTTTCATTGATTGAGGACCTTTGAATTGCTGGCATAGTCGTTATCTTTGCAATTTCATTCATTTGCCGAGGCTTTGGGAGCTTAATTCACATCGTAGAAACTCCTGAATGTCGAGGATGCAAAATTGATACACGGATGCTCAGTGCATAATAAATATGGACATGCACTTCGATAGGGCTCTAGGGAAGTTCCATGTATGGCTTACATTTTTCAGTGACGGCGTGGCCCTAGTTCATCAGCTCAATTGAAGTTTACGGACGAAAAGGTGATATGCTCTGTGTTAGCTTAGATAGAAGAACGGTGGTAAATTAAGGTGAGTTTTGTAAGATACCGCAGAAAGGATCAAATGGGCATGTCATTTCCCAAAGTTCAGATAAACCTTAGCGATAGCATCAACCAAAGTAGATATTGAAAAACCTTATTCAAAGATTTTTATGAGCTTTCTCGGGATGTGACCAAGTTCTTGTAGCTTGGATCAACTAAGCTATTGAAAAAACATTAATTATCATTCCTTTGTAGTCCTGGGTCCTCGCTCTCCTTTTGTCTCGACTTCGTTTTCCAGATTTATGGCCGATAAAAAATTATAGGATCCAAACTTTCAGTTATTCTATAGAATATATAAATTATATATTACAACCTAGAAGGTTCAAACGTCAAAGTATGTATAAGAGTTGACAAAATCCCCTTGCCACCATGTGCAGTTCCTTAAATGTTTGGCAAGCTCGAGGAGATCTGGCATCGATGGCCGAAAAAGAATTGATCTCAGATAGATTGCGAGTTAAGGCCGTTTCATCAATCTGAACAGCAGATATCGCTTTCTTCTTGGATTCTAAGAATGGGCTTGAAACATCAGTCCTACAGAAACTCATCTTCATCTAAGCTGCTCTGCTTCAGATACTCTGCACTAGCTCTTATCTTCGCCTCCTTGTTTCTCTTCTTGGTGCCTTTAAGGTATGGTCCAGAGCCGCTCTTCGGTACCGACCATGCCCACTTTAACGGAGACCTTAGGGATGCCAGATTCCCCTGGAACCGCCTTTGTTTTGGACCGGCCTTTGAGAAGCTTAAGCTTGCGGTATTCTCCAAGACATGGCCAGTTGATGCTGCCCCCGGTGGCATGGAGCGACACGCTGAGACTTTATACCGTGCTCTAGCTGCTAGAGGTCACGAGATCCACATATTCACCGTCCCTTCTGATAGAAAATCGCATCACGATATCCACCAAGGGAATCTCCATGTCTACTTCGCGGCCAACGATCACGGTTCAGTCAACTGTTCTTTGGCGTTCGAGATATTCAATCGAGTGAATGCGAATGGACCGTTTGACTATGTTCACACTGAGAGTGTCTCCCTTCCGCACTGGCGTGCGAAAATGGTAGCAAACGTGGCCGTGACTTGGCACGGGATATGGTATGAGATCATGCACTCAAAGTTGTTTCAAGAACTTCTGTCCAACCCGGACAGCCTTCTGCCAGGGCCCATGACTGAGCTCCAGGAGGCGATGCCAAGGCTCTTGGACGAGATAAGATTCTTCCCAAGCTATACACAGCACATATGTATAAGCAACAATGCCGCGGATGTTCTGGTCAAGATCTACCAACTTCCGAAGAGGAAAGTGCATGTAATTCTTAATGGGGTCGACGAAACGAAGTTCACACATGATCCAATAGCTGGGGCCCGGTTCAGGCAGAGGCATGGGGTCCCAGGAAATGCAAGCATTGTTATGGGAGTGGCAGGCCGGTTGGTCCGCGACAAGGGACATCCGCTTCTCTACGAGGCCTTTTCGTCCTTCACAAGGCGCCATCCTGGCGTGCTTCTGCTTGTTGCAGGATCAGGTCCCTGGGGAAGAAGATATGCTGAATTGGGCCCTACTGTGAAGGTTTTAGGGGCATTGGATCCTTCCGAGCTGTCTGAGTTCTATAATGCACTCGATGTGTTTGTAAACCCCACATTGAGGCCTCAAGGACTTGATCTGACACTGATCGAAGCAATGCATTGTGGAAAGCCGGTTTTGACACCCAACTATCCAAGCATTGTCGGGACAGTAGTTGTCAGTGAGGAATTTGGTTACACATTTTCACCCAATGTGGAGTCATTTGTTGAAGCCTTGGAGTTGGTAGTGCGAGATGGAGCGAAGAAGTTGTGGAACAAAGGCAAGGTCTGTAAACAGCATGCAGTTTCGCTGTTTACAGCAAGTAAAATGGCATCTGCTTATGAGCGGTTCTTCCTGTGCATGAAAAACTCCCGATACTGTCGGTATCCTCTTCCTACAGATTGTTAGGACTATTTCTGGTATATTGCTACAGCCATTGAAAATTTACGCACTGAAATACAATGAACTTTATCCTTTATAGTTCATATGGTCTTTGAAAATTTCATGACTACTTTTCCAGTCTCCAGGTGAGTATTTGGAATCTCTTCATTTCTACTGATGATTTCTATCGCTTGGAACTACCTTCTGTGGGAAACAACATATAGATAGTGGTTGTGTTAGGAAAGACTATGCATAAGATGCCTCGATAGGATCTGAAGTGTGTCCTGGAAATGTGCGATTTCAACATAGTTCTCTGTTTAATTCCCTCGTGATATAAAGATTTGTGCATCTGCTGATATTACTTTGCAACTTGGACAATGAAATTGTCACAGCATGAAAAAGAATGTCGAGGCATTATTCTGCTTTCTACTAGGAATTTTCCACAAGCAAGAAGATCAAGTGATAGCCTTTACTCTCCTAATTCCAATCCTCTATTCACAAATAGATTATTCACAACTGTTGAGGGCAAATTTGAATTACTTTGCTAGCTTTGAAGGAATTCAAAAAGGTGAAATGGCATCCCTGGATTTGATTCATTTGACTTGTATCGAAATGAAGTGCCCTGATGCATTAGCTGCTACAAGGATGATGCGGAATCTAATTTGGCTGGAACAGAAACATATGACTTAATTGACAGGAAGACTACGAAAATTAACAAAGCATTTTCCTTCTTGGGGCAGCATAAAGTACTAACCAGTTGCACTTTTACCAGTAAAGAGATTATTTGGAATAACGTGTCCAGATAATTCTCTTGCCCTACTGGATATAGCAGGACCAAGCATTAACGGGTTTCTTGCCAAATGCTAAGTATTGTCCTGAATGTTTTAACCCGTCTGACATTGTTCTACATTTCACAAAGCAACTATCATCAGGCACATAAGGACAGAGAACATCAATAATAAGATAGGATTCTTCCAACTATCATCACACGATTTGCACCTTACTTTCCTTGCACTAAAAAAGAAATTAAGGAGCAGGCCGGATATTCTTTACCAAATAGAGAGATATTCTCCCTTCTTTGGGTGCTAATAGAAACTACAGGGAGAAATATATAATTATTGACAATTGATTGCTAGTGATGCTGAGGATCTGGTCCTCCTGGTGATGATTTCTGTAATTCTGCCCCCATCCTCCTCTTAACGTACTCCAGCTTAAAAACACTGTAGCCTAACTTAAACCAATCCTCCTGGACATCAATTTTCTTCTCCATCGTCGAGAGCATAAGGGGATACCGGGCCTCTGAGCTCACCACAAGCAACGTTACAAGAAGCAGCAGCAAAATTTGTGCCTTGATTAAATGAGCCATGGAGGATGAGGACTAGCGGGAATGCCGATGTAAAACAACAAAGCAAGCAAGCAAATGAGGGTGGTTGCAATCTGCATGAAGCAGCTCGAAGTACTTGCCCCCAGAATTTATACAAGGAGGACCTATAAGGCTCTAATATTTTCAATTATGCAGAGTACTACTTTCTAAGGACCCAAGCCCCACAAATTGTCTAACATTGGATCTTTATACTTTTGTTGAATCAGCACGTAGCTTTAATGCGCAGAGCAATTGTGTTCAATCCGAAGAGAGGCTTATCAGGATCCTGTGATAAATGCTCGCGCCAATTTCATTCAAATCAAATACTTGCAGCTGCCGAATGGACGGCGCTTCTCCTTTCTTTAATCATCAGCACTTAAAAAGCTCAGACCCTCGTTGAAGAACGATGTCAACATCCTATTTGTTGTTTTTTTCTGTTGTGACCATAAAGCAGAGTGACTTTCAGGAGGAACACGTAAGAACAGAGCCATCGTATCCACAATCAATGCTTAATGATTTCTCAGGTACCCGAAAAGGTTTTTGGTCCACGAGAAACAACAAAATCGCCACGCCCATGGTGAGTTTTGATGACTTGTCCTTTTGCATGTCTATGCTACTTTTTTGGAATATTATGCAAAAGCAACAAAACTTTTTGTGTGTCCTGCACTACAGGACGAACGTGTTCATCCATTGGCTTCTTTAGTGCAAAAGAAGTAAAGAGAGAATAGGCGAGGCGCGTAGACAAGAAACGATGAAATTTTCACTGATGCTTGGCTAAAACTCCCGGTAAAGGAACTTTCCCCGAGCCACACATGATGAAGTACGTATGAATTTAATAAGATGTTAGTACATTACGTGGTGAATTACTTGACCCGACCAGCCCTTCTCTGATCAAATCATGCAAGTAGAGCATATGAGTCTCCAACACACCACTGATCTTTTAACTTTTGTTTTTGGCGTATAAGTTCTCTGCAACATGCGCATTTTGAACAGGCTTTGACACTCACTATTTTGCACTATCTGTCTAGTACATACAGTCTACATGGGACGGTGACCACCCTCGCATCATCACTACTCAAGATAATATTATAGCTAAAGCAGATCGTCCTTCAGCAATTCCTTTCGTAAAACAAAGGGGAATAGCGGCAAAAATACCACGAAAGAAGACCAAAACAGGTAATGATCCCTTCGCCGGAACTGGTGCTTGTGCTCGGACAAAAGCTCCGACAATAACATTTTGGGCTGCTGAGGCCCATTGCGCAAGATGCTGGGAGAGCTCAAGCCAATACGGCATAAATGACTGGCCGAAATTCAAATAAATCAGAGCATAAATGAGTTAGGCAACTGAGATCTACTCATCTAACTATTCCACATCGATGGTCAGAGTTAGGCCCTTGCGGTTCTGATGCTCGAGCAATTACAAGATATCGAAAATATGTATGGTTCTGATCATTGAGGTACTAGGTTTCTAAAGCGACCTTTACTAAACTCTCGCAACTCTCTCATGGTGGATCAAACGCATTTTGAACATCAACGCGTGTCTGCCGGCTAGCACCCGAATCCGTGTTCCTTAGATTAAGTTCAGATATTTAAGTTTTGTTGTGGTAATTAGGGTGTGTTTGGGAACACTTCCCCAAAGCCTCTTGGACAGATGCAAGTACCATTTGGTAATTTTTCTTTTGGAGAACTTTGGGAAGATGCAATTATATCTCCAAAAACCTTTAGCCTAAGACAAATTTGGAGGTACTTTGAGTTTTAAACATTTTCAGAATGCAAATACATTTTTTTTCCAACTTTGAGTTTTTAACATTTTTGGAATGCAAATACATTTTTTTTTCCAACTTTACCTTTGCTAAATTTCATAATTTCATAAATGTCCCTAACTCATCCAACCTCACTGATGAGAGGCCAACGAGGCCAAATTTGGCCTAGGTGAGGCGGCCTAAAGTCGCACAATCTTAAGTGACGTTGCTTGAGGGTGGGCGACCTTAGATGAGGCTGGTTGGCGGCTGACTTGGTCGCCAATGGTTGAGTTCTGCCGGAAAGGTTCATAAAATTTTTTTTAGAAAAAAAAAACTAGGAAAAGTCTTTTGTAAAGTATAGTTTTTTTCTCAAAGTGCATTTAAGTCAAAGTTACTTCCCAATATATTTTTAAATTGCACTTTACCAAACATCATTTTTATTTTAGAAAAAAAATTTTCCTTAAAGTTATTTTCCTAAAGGCTTTCTCCTAAAGCCGAACCAAACTTACCCTTAGATATGTTGAACTAATCAATAAAAAAAAAAAATTGAAAGGCCTTCGTTAGCACAACACTGATCATCAATTTTGTGGACCAAATGCATTTTAATTTTATGTTTAGGACGCGTTTGGGAGAGCATTATCAAACTTCTTTGGGTTTTTAAAGCCCTTGTGCTAAAGTTGAGATGTTTGGCAATACCATCGTAAAGGCCATTAGGCAAAAGTTGAGCTTTACAAATGTTGAAAGCTTATTGTAACTCCAAACTAGCTTTGTTTCTAAGTATTTTGGAAAAATGCTACTTTGGGGTTTTAGTGAATTTTTCTTTCCAATCTTGCCCTTACTAATATTTTTGTATTTTTATCTTGACCTCGCCTCGCACACACTCTCTCTCCACTACCTTGCCACCGCTCGACCTGGCCATTTATGGTAACTCCAATACCGGTCTCCACCCACAACGCCACCACGCCAATGAACCGTTTTAGCCTCTATCTTCTACCTACCGCATTTGCTCATGGATTGTGTCAACAAGCCCGCTCTGCCCACGGTCGGTGACAGCCTTGAACCTCGAAAAAGCCACCTACGTCGTCGCCGACCCAATTGAACCCAAATCAACCTCGATCCAATGTTGAGAGATCCCAAGATCTGAGATGGAGAGACTGATTCATGGGCGGGTCAAGACATGGAGCCAAGGGAAGAGAGGGTGATCGCGTGCTGGGCCGACGGAAGGGTCGGTGAGGCTATCCTCGGCGGGGCTTTTGCTTTTCCAGTCAAAAGCGAATCCCTTTATTTTACTCTACCAAACACTATTGGCTTTAAGCAAGTATACCGCCAAAGCTCCCCCAAACGCACGCGGTGTCCCTGCTGGAGCTATTACTTCCTGGCCTACCTAGTTACCAAGGGGACCGGGCTATGTTAGGAACTTGTAGGTTTTCATTTTTTAAATTGCAGTGCCAATAGGATTTACAAATATGATTGATTTGGTTCAGGAGATATTAATTAACGACGCTAGTATCTCTCCATCACTACCCCAATTACCAATTAATTCTTTATCGGAGAGCAAGCAAGGAACTTGATTGGGATCATTGTCGTTTGTGCAAAAGCAATAGTTCTCCATGATTCAAATGCCTAGTGGAAAAGTACTCCCACTAATCATGAGTTGGAGAGCAAGACCACGAGAAACTTAATCTGCACTCTAGTGGAGCACCATGTAACAATCATTAATCTTGATATATTTGAAGATTAACTGTATAAGGACCCATATGTGCCATCTGATAGAGTAGTGGAACCTTTTCTCTTTTTGAACCTCAAGCCCTTTCTATCAAAAACAACTATTTCCTGCCAACGTCAAGCTACAATCAATTATCGAAATGATGTCAAGACTTGCCGAGGCCCGGTATCCAACTATCATTTATTCAATAAAGAGGATATGAGGTGCAAATTCTTTCTATAACAAAAAATAGTCACACGAGAAGTACTAATGTAAATTCTTAGTACATAATGTAAACAGTAAGCTGCTCCGATCCATTTTTCCCTTCTCAAGCGAAACGTCCTAACTGGGGCTCAATGATGAGGCGGTCAGGTCCTCCGAGCGCAGCCCGCTTCGAGTTGATGTGCCGCTCCATTTCATCCTTCTTTTTACATGTAACCTATCAGGACTCGTTTCGCAACCTCCACTTTGTCGAGTTCACAATCTTCACGAAAGTAGAGATTGCGAAACAAGTCCTGATAGTTACATGCAAAAGGAGGAAATGGAGTTGGCACACCGACTCGAGCCCTTTCTATTAAGAACAACTAATAGAGTAGTAAAACCTTTTTTTCTTTATGAACCTCACGCCCTTCCTGATAAAAACAACTATTTCCCGCCAACGTCAATCATCGAAATTATGTAAAGACTTGCCGAGGCGTAGTATCCAACTGGCATTTATTTAATAAAAAAGGCTACAAGGCACAATTTCTTTCTATTACAGGAAATAGCAACATGCAAAGTACTGACGTAAATCCTCAGTATGCGATGTAAACCGTAAATCTCTCCAGTTCGTTTTTTCCTTCTCCAGCAAAGCGCCCTACTCGGGGTTCAATGATGGTGCGGATCAGGTCCTCCAGGCGCGGCCCGCTTCGAGTCGATGTGCCACTCCATTTCGTCTTTCTTCTGCATGTGACCTATCAGGACTTGTTTTGCAATCTCCATCCTTGTCCTGCCTCCATTGTTTGACAATGCCTTGGGTGTTCTTGCTTCATTACATGAAAACACAAGCAGGAACATCACAAGGTAGAGCGAGAACCTCAGTGAAGCCATTTAGCCTAATTCAGTTTCTGCTCAGATTAACTAGGTGAAGTGATGCACCAAGAACCGGTGTGGGGATATTTATATGGTGAATTCCCTGATACTTTATTCGAGTGGAATGTGTGGATCCACATCAAACAGATAAAGGTTGCCACTTTGTTAGTCAGTGCATGCTTATTTCTGGGCAACTAAAAAGAAAGAAAGAAAATAAAGAGATTCAAACAAATAATGGGTAGTTCTATGTGGAAAGAAAATAAAGAGATTCAAACAACTAATGGGTAGTTCTATGTGGAAAGAAAATAAAGAGATTCAAACAACTAATGGGTAGTTCTATAATTTTCTCAAAACCCTGATTTTCCTTGGCCTTGTTCTATTGCAGTCTGACTCCGAAAAGATGATATTAAAATTCAAATGCCGACGTCGGTGGGAAGCGGTGGATTTTCCCGATAGCATAATAATGCCAGGGAGAAAAGTATATAGGTTCCGTCAGGTTCAAGTAACGAAGACAAACATGTTTTTGAGGCTGAGAACTTTTTTTTTGGTCATAAGAGTTTGAGCTTTGACCTGGCGGAGAAGAGCTTTTTGCATAAGATTGGCAGCAGAAGTCGCCACCTTGCATTATTATTGTTTCACCTGAATTTAGTCGATCGTGAAATATCTTTCATCAAAAGTCGTTTTTCAACATCGGATGAGAGGAGACGGATTTTGTGATGATTTCGAATAGAAAATATCTAAACGAACAATAAATAATTGAAAACCATTTACTTCGAACCAAATTATATGTACAGATTATGCCGGAATTCAATCGGCGACAAAGCTTGAAAGTACAGCCACTTCCACAACAACACATGTACATGAACTGTGCCAGAATAGAATTGATGACAAAATTTGAAAATGTGCAAAGATGTAATGTCGGGATTGAACGATGGTGCATCACACATGAAACTTCGAACCAAACCATATGTACAAACCGTGCAGGAATTCAATTGACGACAAAACTTAAAAGTACAATCACTTCCACAGCATTACACGTACATGAACTGTGTCGAAATTTAATTGACGTCAAAGCTGGAAAATGTGTGAAAATGTAACGCTGGAATTTAATCGACGGCTCAACACTTAGGATAGAGATGCATGCCGGAATTTAATTGACAATGCGACACCCATAATTTAATCGACGATGTGACACCCAAGATAGAGATGTACGCTGGAATTTAATCGACAATGTGACACCCATAATAGAGATGTACGTTGGAATTTAATCGACGACGTGAAGTGGAAAGCTATAATTAAGGAAAAATAAAGTGCAGTGCAAGAATTTGATTGATTTGTTGGAAGGATATCCGAAGAGTACAAGGTGGAGGAATTTGATTGATTTGTCAGGGGATCTCTGAAGAGTACAATGTGGCTATTTAAAGCCTATAATTGACATATCTCAACAGAGGTTACAAATGATTAAAACAAAGAAAAAACTTCCTAATGGTAATGAGAAGTTGTTACAAAGAGAAGTTACAATGAGAAATCACAAAAGGAGGTTATAGATAAGGTTATGAATGGTTATGTAAACTCCATTACGTTGACGATTTCTTCAACTCCATTATCTCGACAGTTGCATCCAAGATTGTTGATTCCATTTTCATCGAGTTCCTCAAATTGTTGATCATGTGTCAATAACAACTAAAAATTAGACATTTTTGGTGCAAACAATTATGCTATCGGGGAAATCCACCGTTTCCCACCGACGTCGGCATTTGAATTCTAATATCATCTTTTGAAGTCCGATTGCAATAGAACGAGGCCAAGGAAAATCATAGTTTTATGAGATACTAGAACTACCGCCTAGTGTTTTCCCATTGAATCTCTTTCTTTCTTCCCTTCTTTCTTTTTAACAGCACAGAAATAAACAAGCAGTGACTAATAAAGTGCCAACCCTTTATTTGTTTGATGCGGATCCACACAAGTCCACTCGAATAAAGTGTCAGGAAAATCGCCATATAAATATTCCCTCACCGGTCGGTGCATCACTTCACCGAGTTAATCTGAGCTGAAACTAAATTAGGCAAGATGGCTGTTCTGGCTCTACTTTGTGATGTTCCTACTTGTGGTTTCATGTGATGGAGCAAGAATACCCAAGGCATTGTCAAACGGTGGAGGCAGGACAATGATGGAGACTGCGAAACAGGTCCTGATAGGTTACGTGCAGAAGGAGGAAATAGAGTGGCACATCGACCCGAGCCCTTTCTATTAAAAACAACCATTTCCCACCAACGTCGAGCTACAGTCAATTATCGAAATGACGTAAAGACTCGCCAAGGCCCAGTATATAACTGACATTTATTCAAAAAAGAGGATACAAGGTACAATTTTTTTCCATAACAAGAAACAGTCGCACACAAACTACTAATGTAAATCCTCAATACACAACGTAAACCGTAAGCCTCTCCAATCCATTTTTCCCTTCTCGAGCAAAGCGTCCTAACCGGGGTTCAATGATGGTACGGATTAGGTCCTCCAGGCGCGGCCTGCTTCGAATCGATGAGCCACTCCATTTCGTCCTTCTTCTGCTTGTGACCTATCTGGACTTGTTTTGCAATCTCCATCCTTGTCCTGTCTCCACTGTTTGACAATGCCTTGGGTGTTCTTGCTTCATTACATGAAAACACAAGTAGGAACATCACAAGGTAGAGCGAGAACCTCAGTGAAGCCATTTAGCGTAATTCAGTTTCTGCTCAGATTAACTAGGTGAAGTGATGGACCAAGAACCGGTGTGGGGATATTTATATGGTGAATTTCCTGATACATTATTCGAGTGGAATGTGTCGAACCGCATCAAACAAATAAAGGGTTGGCGCTTTATTAGTCAGCGCATGCTTATATCTGTGAAATTAAAAAGAAAGAAAGAAAGAGATTCAAACAAATAAAGGGGTGGTTGTAGTTTCTTCTGAAAACCTTAATTTTCCTTGGCCTTGTCCTCTTGCAATCTGACTTCAAAAGATGATATCAGAATTTAAATGCCGACGTCGGTGGGAAACGGTGGATTTTGCGAATAGCATAATAATCCCAGTTAGCGACTTTCCGCCGCCAAATCTTTATGAAAGGAGCTCTCCTCCCACCGAAAGTCAATTCTCGAACTCAAAAAACATGTTTATCTTCTTTACTTGAGCCTGACGGGACGTATATGCCTTCTCCCTTTGGTTGGTGAATGAATCAGTCCTTTTTTTATTCTAGATTCACGCTCCTCGTTCTTGTCTGTAATGTTTTGCCGAGTTGGAGTGGCGTGCGCCTAGTCATAACTCATAAGTCATGGCCGCTTTTGTTCTCATTCACGCATCTTCCTCGTGGTGAAGTTCAAAACCTCCCCCTTTTCCGCCTCAAAGCATTAACAAATATTCGGCCTAAATCTCTTGCTCTGAGATTTTGTCGAGGGTCAGAATCAACCCCTTTCCGTCACGCTTTCCAAAAGTACGACTGATGACGCCGCCGAGTTTCTTAGACCACCATACCTTAAGCCGCCATCTCTTTTTCCTCCTCTTTGCACTTGTTACTTTTAATAGCTCCGAATTTCGAGTCTTATTTTATTAGAATTTCCCGCAAAGAAATTTCTTTTATCAAAAATCATTCTTTAATTTTATTAAAAAGAGACTAAGATTCTATATCAACTTTAGATAGAAGATAACTGAACTTTTTAAATCCAAACAAAATTGTACAATCTCAATCAAATTGGAATTTAATTAACAACAAGACCCAAAAGTTACAAGATCAATATGCACCTATGCCATGATTCACTTGACGGCATAAATTAAATATATTGAGATATAATGTTTGAATTCAATTAATAATGAGGTATCAACGACGCCAATCGAAAAGTCATAGCTAAGGAAATGTAAAGTACAATGTAGAAAAAGTAAATATAATTGAAAGATAATAATTTGTTGATTTGTGTGGGGATCTTCCCTCGTTGGATTGCTGGTGGTATTATAGTGAAAGGGTAATAATCACTCATAGGCTATGCCTAACAGCTGCGTTCCTCCAAGTAACCTCCATTGGTCTTGCTCATGCTTCTCTATTCTCGCAAAGGTCTTCCTCAGTCTTTATTTTATATTTTTGTATGTCGCCGGGAAAGAAATTCTATAGATGCTCTTATTCACTAACAGAGTATTGAGATAATAGATTCCATACATAGCAATCACTCGCCACAATTCACCATTTTCTTGGCTACAAAGAAAATTACTTGCCATGTTAACAACGGTGCACATTGAAAAATAATGTGAATAGTATAATTTATCATTAGATTACTAAATTTTCACAAGTGTGGATGACGTAAGGCATGACATCACACGTGTTTATGCCCCCACTGACCCAACGTCGCAACAAGTTTTTCACTATCATAATCGATGCGCACGGGTGAATGAATTATAGAGACTGAAAAAGCTTTGGGAGAAGTGGAGTGGGCGGGCCAGCGAAGCGACAGAAACATATTGGAGGATACGAAAACGACGAGGGTTTTTGGAGTGACGAGAGTTGGGGGAAAGAAGAAGGTTCGATTGGCGTAAATCGCACCGGAAAAAGCTTGAAACGGCACACCTAACTCAAAACTTAAATCCAGCTGATCATGTCTGATCCATGCACAGTAGAGGAACGTGAAAACTTAAAGGGCAAAGAGAAACCCAGAAGAGAAAAAGAGAGTCGAACGAGAGAGAGGGAGGGGCTGGGGCTATAAAGAAGAGCTTGATCCGAGGGTTGGGACGATCCTTGCAGGGCATGCGAAGGCAGCGATGCTCGCCCGGCGACGGGCACCAACCCACAAGTGCAGTAAAGTTCTGACTGTACCGTCAAAGCTTGAACATAAGACAGAGACCAAAGGGGAAGTGTAGATCGCAAACCAGATGGGTAGCAACCACGAGCATCAAAGTTCCTAATCTGAAGACTAAACCAAAGTGCATGATTTGAGTTTTGAAAAAAGAGGGAAGAAAAAGGGAAAAATCGTGAACTAAAAGAAGAACAAAAACAGGGGAAGCAAACCGTTAGCAGCAGAGACCATCATTCGCTCTTTAATTGAGGTTCAGGAAAAAAAAAATTAGGGTAAACAAAGTTTTTTGGCCATGACCGCACGCCTACATATGAGAGGGAAAGTAATATTAAAAAAGAAAATCCGTGCAATTTTTTTTAGCCGAATTTGATGTAGACAGGGAGATTTAATTATATCAACTTGATAAATTTTGAAATTTGATTGTGTTTTCTGAAAATTTGAGGACTCCATTGCATTTTTGCAATAAATTTTTAAAAGTTTTGGTGCATTTATGAATTGAAATTATTTGAGCCAAAAGTTGTTTTTTTTTTCTTTATTTTGCCTTTTTCTTAAAATGTTAGGCCATTTCACCTTTTTTCTTTAAGTTTTCAGCCTCTAATTTAATTTTTCAGGCTTCTTTATGAGGGAAAAAAATTTGTCCAAAAAATCCTAAATCAATTGTACTTTTACCAATTCAATTTTAAACATTTTAATTTTTTCAATTGAATTAAAAATATTTTCACATTATGCAAATTGAGTCATTCGGCCAGCTTTGTTGACGTAGATATCAATCGTCCTACGTGGCATAAATGATACTAACATAGACAATTTTTATTATTTTTCTTCTTTTTTCCTTCTTTCTTTCTTTTCCTTTTGTTTTTTGTTTTTGTTTTTTTTTTGCTTCCAAGCATAGCAAGAATTGCTGGCCAACCCTTGCCAGTTAGAGTCGGCCAACCCTCATCGGTTGTTGGAGAGGGTCACCAAACTTGGTAGAAAAAAAGGAAAAGAATAAAAAATAGTTGTCCTATGTGACACTATTAACGCCTACGTCAGCGATTCCAGATCAAAATTAACTATATAGTCTCAATTGGCAAAATGTAAAAATGTTTAAGACTTAATTGGCATAATTAAAAAGTTTAAAATTGAATTGATAAGTATGACTTTTTGGACAATTTTTATTTCTTTGTGGTGTGGTCTACATCAAGGCCACCCTCTTCACAAATTTAATCAAAACACCACATCAGCATTTTCCACTGAGCAGATTGGATAAAATAAACAAAAAGATCTAATTGCATCAATTTGATAAGTTTAAAAACTTAATTGTACTTTACTAAAGTTTTAAGACTATTGTAATGCCGCAACAAATTTCAAGATTCCTAGTGGGCTTGCGCTCAATTTCAATGGATACACAGGTTGACAACCGACGGTTGACTTTGCATCAACCATCGAGTTGACTGCTAAAGTAGCCTATAAGAGGGTCGACAGCTCAGCAAAAACCAATTATTGTGATCTGATAACAATCATGTTGAGGCTGAGTCACTCTCACACTAATCCAGTTGACCATGCCCTATCTCATTTATTAAATATTTGACTTTATCAACCAAACTAGAGTCATAATTAGTGCTTCAAGATAAAGCACTTTGACAATAAAAACACAATCCCCAGTCTTTTCAAAACGAGAACTGCCAAAAAAGTAATGCGACGATCCGCAAAATAAGTCTGAGGTTTCCGTCCACTAAACCAAAAGGTTCATCTATCCTCACGTAATAAGATGTGGTTCATTAAGAAATCCATTAGTAATGGCCACCTCCTCTTCGGTGTTCAGTGGGATTTAAATAGGAAGAAGTTGGTAAGTCGGCTTTCCATCAACAACCAGTCAAATGCAGCCGAATAAAGAATATGTACTTTTGCATATAATGCGTCAAAGTTCTGAACTTTTTTGCTAGCCCGTTATTCTTTACAATATCGTCATGAGGACTTCATATGACTTCCAGCTATAGAAAGAAATACCATACCTTATCATCTATATATCTTAAATCCTGGATATCGTCTGTATTACAGCCCGTATATCATATCTTAATAGATGAGTTGAGGATAGATACAACAAATAGAGTACTTACATTCTTGGATCAATTAACACCTTGA
The DNA here is from genome assembly GCA_016097605.1 of Eucalyptus guilfoylei. NCBI lineage: Eukaryota > Viridiplantae > Streptophyta > Magnoliopsida > Myrtales > Myrtaceae > Eucalyptus > Eucalyptus guilfoylei. Next base: position 35,702,158 of record CM027865.1, on the reverse strand, counting down.
CAAGTCACGCCCGGAGAGAGATTCTCGCTCCAATGAGGCAAAAGATACTGATAATTTTGGAAGATGAGAGTCAAGTATTCCTGCTCTGCCACATTTCAACCACCCATTCTCATTTAATGGAAAAATTCACTAAGTACATCCACTAAGGTTCCATCAGTGGAACAAAACTCCAGTGGCCATGACTATCAGTTTTCGCTGTAGTATTTTAGCAATAAAAATATTACTCGAAATAAGAAATGTAGGCGTGTGTGGTCACTGGCAAATCTAATCAGTAAAGACTGTACTAGGACGGTCACAGAGCACAAATAGAATGAGAAACGAATAAGAAGGAAGACGGCAATATTGGGATAGCTGTTACATCCATCAATAACTTCTACCTCTCCCTAATCTTAAACTCCTCAGGGCAGTGTGCTTCAGAAGTTTAGTAAATGTATTATTTGCTATGTACACAGAGAAGAACTAATGGCTAAACATGAAAAGGCAAGCAATGCTGTATAACATTCAGTTAGCACAAATAGCTTGTAACCATTTGACACAGCTGTCTACTCACTCATAATACTGACATTCTGTCTAATCGGATAGAAGCGGTAATCTGCTGATGTTGTGAGCGGAGCCATTGGTGCTCTCAAAGTCATCAAACCCATCAACTACCTCATCTGTAGAATCTATGTCTTCATAGCTTCCTAGGTCATATGGAAGGATACGCAGACGTATATCCTGCTCTTTACCTATTTTTTCTGATCGTAGCTGGTATTTTCGTATGAGGTCCATCTGAAGAGACATTATGGAAGATGATCTTGGAAGTAATTCCGCAGGTTCTCCTTGTGGTATGACAACCTGTTCAATGGCCACTCTCGCCTCCTGGAAAAGGGATCCATGAAGAAATTAAAAACGATTGTTCATGTGCACTTCTACAACTCTCTACGCCCCAGCAATGTCCAAAAGATCAACAAATTCAATTTCATTCCATGCCTCGTGCAATACTGCACTATGTATTTTTTCCTTGAATGCCTGATAATAACAGAAGAGCTGCCTTCCAAGAATGGAAGTTCCTGAAATTTTGGGTGGAAATGGTTTCTCTTTTTCTACTCTTTCATTTGATTGGAGGTTGTCCTGAGCCAGGCCAACTTCAGAGTTCTGGAACCTGTATGCCCCATTAATGTCCCATTCTCTGCAGCCCAGAAATTGCAATGATGTAGTATATTATGATGGATCTGCACGCCATTAAGGAATGAAGCGTATTATTATCACAAACATGATGTAGGATTTTGAAATGACAATGCTTTCATAAAGCAAGTGCCAGTTACCTCAAAATCCTATATCATGTTTGTAATAATTAATATACCTCATTCCTTAAGAGGGTGCAGATCCATCAACAGGCGTGACATCATAAGGTTGATCCCATTTTTTATTTATAATCTTCTAGTTAAAATTGTTTTAAATTAGACTGGAATGAGAATAAAAAGTCACCTCTAGGGCATCATTTTTCTCCGACAACTTTAATGTGTCCTCTACTTCAGTATTCTCTGATCCATCATGATCCCTCAATAATGCCCTCACTGCGTTTGTTATTTGAACCAGTGAACTTGTCTGGTAGGAAGAAAAACGAAACTATGTGATTAAAATTGAACTGTGAAGAATTCCTGTCAAATAAACAAATTGCAGATAAAAACCTTCGTGACATAAATGGGAATTCCATGAGATCTAGCAGCAGCTTGAATTCCTGGATTCTTTTTGAGCTTGGACTGCAATGCAATTAATGCATGTGCCTGGCTGATGTTATCAGTTAATTGGATAACATCTTCACCCAAATTCAGCTGTTTAACTACTTGGATTATGCTTGCTTCCAGGATCTACAATAACTGCTCACTCTGTAAGCTATATAGCAAGAGATTTCAAATGGAACATGATTTCTATTTCAACAACATGATCAAATCTGTTGAATAGCAGCAATGTTAACTGGAAGAGATCAATAAAACAAACAGAACATCACCAGATGCCATGATTTTGTTATCAAATCGTGTACAATTCGAAAGCAAGATGGTTCAAGAGCACAATATAGTTTATTAGAAGAAAAATGACAATTTACAATTCTGCCAACTCAGATATTTTATTTCTCGCAAGAGATGTGGAGAAAGAATTCAAAAAGATCATCCCCTATATTATAAAAAGAAATTGAGTTTTTCTTTAGGACAACACTTGTGGATATAGTCCACCATCTTCCAAGCCTACTCAGCTGAAAAAGAATTGTCCTTAACAATCCAAGTAATTTTGTTAATTGGAAAGGAAAAAAAAAGGAAGAAGGATTAGTGAGCATCTCATGCACAACAGTCAATCTTTATGTACAATAGCACCTGAACAGACATAGAATCACATGATTACTAGTTACAAGAGGTTCTCCATGAAGGATGGAATACTCAACCAATCAGCTTCAAATTTTTAAAGTGAGAGGTGATACCTATTGCATTCATAAACTCAATGAGATGGATTATTTATGTGCCTAAAAGTCACAGCTGCTTACCCCATAACTATACAAGAGAAGACGAGCCCCACCTTCACTGAAACTCTCCCTGTTTGGGGGCAACTCGGGAGCATATTCACTATAGCCAGCACTTTCACCAGTCCTATCTGGAACATAAATGAAGCTAGTATCATCATTATCACTCAGGGAAGAGTAGGTGAAAGGTTCCGCTTCTGCATTTCCTCTCGAATCCTTGGCCCCCATCTTGCGAACTTCGACTTTAGGCAGCCTCCCTATGCCAACACCAGAGCAATCACTAAGCAATAATAGCAGATTAGGTAAAACTGCCATGGATAAATAACAATTGGCCAAAAGCAATAATTGTAATAAATAAAATTCAATTTGGAAGTTCACCTGACAAAATTGCATCCACTGTTGCCTCTAAGCTACGATGAACTCGCAACTCAGTTTTTGAGACGATCTCAACACCACAACTAAATGTTGAGGGTCCTTTCCTTTCAAGCACAGTCTTTTGGACACCCCTCCGGCTGGCTTCCTCATCCCCTAGAGTGACGCTCTATAGAAAGAAAACATAGTTTCTTGGCATTAGGAAAATCAATGCCCAGAGAATTTTCTGTGGGCGACTGCACATTGTTTTGTGAAGTAAAGCATCAAGCAATAAACATTGGTGGGACACCATCACGCTAAGAAGACCTAAGTACTGGTTTTTTCCCTCATTTAACCAGTTAATAAGCTACAGATATCTAAGTAATCAAGAAGATTTTGAGAAATTGTAATTGACATTACAAGTCTCCAACCTGAATTCCTCCTACAAGCATCTCCAGTGCAGGATTCATTATTAAATTCTCTATAGTTACACCATGGGCAGTCGCAACTAGCTGAATCCCACGTTGGGCAATTGTGCTTGCAGCCATTGCTTCAAGCTTTGTGCCAATCTCATCTATTACAATAACTTGTGGCATATGATTTTCCACTGCTTCAATTAACACCTATAAAAGAAGAAGAAAGATGTCAATACCACAGGAATGGTCACTCCTATATCTTCATTTGGAACCACACAAAGAATTAATTGGCCATAAAAAGAGGAACTAGGTTCAACTTGTAGCTTGCAAGAGCATCTGTTAGGGAAGTTTTGAGATGAAGCAAAAGCAAGTAATCTAGATATTAAATATCAGCTCCCACCTTATGTTGCATGTCAGAGTTGGGAACTTGCATTCGCCGAGCATTGCCTATTCCTTCATGAGGTATGTCACCATCCCCACCAATCTCGTTGGAAGTGTCAACGATCATAACACGTTTTCCATAATCATTCGCAAGCATTCTAGCTATTTCCCTGGATAAAGTAAAATCACCCCCACTCTACTTGAATGAGCTCACTTGTTAACAGAGGACTTCATCATATTGTGGATGAAATTGAGGCGACATTATGCAGAAGTAAATAATTCCCTGTAAGGCTTGACCCAAATGACACGATTCTTGGTCTATGATACACGCATACTGAGAAAGTAGCTTGCAGAAGATTTTCCACAAGAATATCCAATAATTCCAGGGATAGTGAAATGTCAAGTTGGTCATCTTAAAATGTGAAGACCAGAAAGCTCATAGATAATGCATCTTCCAACATAACTCTTTCCACCAACAATTCACCATGAGTATTGAGTGCAAAATTGATTCATAGAAAAGCAACAGTCAGTTGCATTTGCTGAAGTTATCTTAGTAACAATCAGCAGCATTTTCCAAAGCTATCTTTACCCATGCACCAACTAAATGAAAAGTCAAAGCTAACACTGTGTTCTTCTAACCTAGTTGACTCAAAGAAGATAGCAATAAACATCGAAAGTATCCGCAATATGACAATTAGCTATTGGAAGGTTCAGATTGACTAATCCAAGCCACAGAAAGTTGGCTTCATAAGCCTGTTTGCAAGAAAATTAGCTGCATATTCCTCATTTGGAACTTTTAAAGTGAAAGAACATGAGTCTTGCAGCAGAGTAAATCAATGAACTGTGATAAGGACTGTAATCAACAACCTGATAATGGTAGTTTTCCCCACCCCTGGTGGCCCAATAAGCAACAGAGAAGCCCCGGTTTGAACCAAATCCCGCAGCAGAGGAGCGCTTCCTGATATCGCTCGCCCAACACGGCAAGTTAGTCCAATAATTATTCCCTTCCGATTCCTAATACCACTAATGCGGTGTAACGTTCGACTGATGCCTGCTCGATTGTCTACAGCAAAGTCACCAACCTATCACATGAATCCATCAATGAATATTGAGTGCATCATTAGTCCTCCTCGAAATCAAATTTAACTACAGACATTAAGCCGCTCTTGCAAATATCAGCGTATCCAAGACATTGTGATTGATACCAGAGGCGACGTGCATGAAATCGAGTGACGGAGATTTCTTGAATGAGATAAACAAGCCATAAATCAAATTATGCATGTCAAGAGGCAACAATCAGTCAAGTAAGCGGATGGCAGGCCAATATGTTCCTACAACCCTGGAGACATTGTTTATTAGATTACACGAGAAAATCTCATTAGCGAAGCTAAGCTTAAACGCCCTTCCAATTTTGCCATGTTTATCAGTAATCCAGTTCGCCTATAATTTCCCCTGCCCCAACTCCACTCTGTTCATATCCTCACGAGGATCTACTGGTATTTTTCCATACCAGTCAACATTAATTGGTTACCGGCAGCTAATCAAGCGACATATAATATCATCTAGTATAATTTTCCGTCAACTAAACCCTAAAGTTCAATAAAGCTCACCTGGGACGTGGCGCGCTCGAGATCCTCGTGCGTCACCGGAAGCTCCGACAGCACGAAATCGCCGGACGGGAACCGGGCCAACGGCTTCCGGCCCAAGTCCATGACCACCTCGATCAACTGACTCCGCTCCGGATGCTCGCTGACCCTCCGCCGCATCTCCTCGGGGAGGAGGGCGAGGAGGCGGCCCAGCTCGACATCGAAGTCGTCCTCCGGCGAGCCCGGACCCGGGGGACCGCCCGCGGCGGCGAATCCCCGGCGCCCGGGAGATTTCAGGGCGAGGCCGCGGCGGGGGAGCGGGCGGGGCGAGAAGCGGGCGGAGAGCGGCGGCGGAGGCGGCGCGGGCCGGAGCGGGGATGCTCGTGGGGCGAGCTCGAGGGGCGGGTGAAGTCGGAGGTGCGAAATCGGAGAACAGCGCATCGGTCTTTTGGCGGGAAACCGGGACGAGGAAATTTTTCGGGTGGCGATGGGAATGCCGAGGCGGAGCTCGCGCGTCGCTTTGATTTTCATCCACTTCCCGGAGAGAAGGAAAGAGCGTATGTGCAACAAGTGGCAGCAGATTTTTTAGGTTCTGAAGACATAATGAAAAAAAAAAATGAAAATATATATATGACGAAAAAAGGGAATAAAAATATATCGACGAATTATCTTTACTACATAAAAGTATAAATAGTGACTACTTTTAATGATTAGTATCTACATTGATGGAAAGGTTACTAAATTGCTGTAAGGGGTTCTAAAGTTGTGATTGGTGTGCAAAATTTGGAAGAGTTACTTTGCCCAATGGAAATTTTCCAGTGGTACGTCATTAGTGATGCGAGAATTTGAAGTTAATAATCATTGGATGGTGATCTTTTTTGTTTAATTGAGTTATGAGATACTATAGTGGAAAGTAACATTTTATCATGATGGGTTATTCCTTGAAAAAATAACTTGGTATTAAGTACAGATTAATATTTTATTTTTCATTTAAAGAGTTAGTCTCCATAGTAGAGATGCCAATGCTCAAGATATAGATCAAACAACATTGTTTGTAACGATTTCACCAAAATTGAGATACTAAGTTCAATTTGCTCCATTAAACAAACTCTAAACCCCAAATCTTCCCCAAATTCCAAAATACCCTAGCTTAAATTCCAGTTTCAATTCAGATGAATTGTTTAGCAATGGGCGGGCCCATCTTTTTTAGTGAAATTGTACATAAGCCTGGTTCAATGTCGAGGCTAGTTGTCGAGGGAGAAATATTTCACGCATAGAGTAGGGTCTGGTCTAGAATGGAGTTAGGTAAAGAAAGAGGATGATCAGCGTGGTGTCAGAAGTGAAGCATTAATGTTGGTTTGCAATTGAAAATGGGGCTAGAGTTTGGATTCCAGCTAAATTTAGTCCTTAAGTGATTGTTTGAAAAGTTTATGACATCAAAAGAAGCGTCCTCCAAAAAAACATGGCATTAGTGTCATTTTGTCAAAAAAAAAATACATACAATTAAATTGAAAAGAGAGAAAATTCTCAATATATGAAATTTTTTGGGAAGTTTGTTGTTGGATAAAAAGATTACTACCAACTTACTTTATTGTACATCAATTCAACGTTTGATGGTAAATAGCTAGAGTCTATTTTGTATAACTTTTTCCCAACAAATTCAACTGCCAAAAGGAGTGTCGCAACTTTTCAAAGGTGTTTGCTAAACACCTCACAGGTCTAATACCTTCAAAATTATAGCAGCTTACAACATCTTTTGAGAAGCTATCCTACATATTGCAACTTAACAAATATATTATTTACAATACTTCACAGAATAAGTACATCTTATATAACATACTACAATTCAATGACGATTATACCAAACAAACTCCACACATAGCATACGTGATATTAGAGATATTTGGGGATAAAGGATCAAGGAGATGAATTAAGAGTTTTGAGAATTAAGGAAGATTTAACTTATCAAAGATATAAATATTTAAATTTAGAATCGGAAAGCACTAGAATTTTAAGAAATTGTAATTTGAAGTAGTAGACATTCAATTTATATTGGAATTACAATTTTGTCTCTCATTGAATAACATGCCATATAAGTTTTCAAGGGCTTTTCATGAAATTTAAAGGATTTATTTTTTATTTTTGTTTAAAAACAAGAAGATGGGAAATTATGCAAGTTTACCAAACGTATATCATTTTTATCCTTTTTTTTAATCTCCCCGTATTTCATTTTCCTCCTTCACCATGTTCCCCAGCAAAGCCTAATTGCAGACAATGCATTTTATCATTATTCCATCAGGATGCTCGTCCACATTGTAAACAAAAAGATCGAATCCATAGAATACTTGAAGAACACAAAGGCGAAGTAGTTTCGATTTTAATTAAACTTCATGCAAAAATTGAATATTTCGGGGCTCATTATTTGAATATGATATCCTTTGGTTTCAAGGGGGAAAATTGTTAAAAAAGTCCTAAACCTATTACACTTTTGCCAATTCAGTCCTAAACATTTTCACTTCTTGCCGATCCAGTCCATCCGGCCAATTTTGACCGGAAAATGCTGACGTGGGTGCCACCTAAGACTGCCAACGCCGATGTGGACAATTTTTAATAATATTTTAATATTTTTTTGAATTTTTATTATTTTTTCTGTTTTTTCTGTTTTTTTTTTGGCTTTTTTCTTGGCTTTTTCCGGTGGCCGGCCACCGGCGGGCCTCGCCCGCCACAGGTGAGGCCCGGCCGGGCAAGGAGGAGCCTCGGCGAGGGGAGCCCTCACCTAGGCATGGCTCGGCCATGGTCGCCTGGGCGAGGCCGACCCTCCCCCAGGCCAAGGCGGCCTCGCCGAGCGATGGCCTCACCAGATCTGGTGAGGGTAGCCCTCGCCAAGGCTCGCCCTCACCCAGGCTAGCGTCGATCTCACCCAGACCAGATCTGGCGAGGTCGACCCTCGCCCCTGGCCGGGCGGGCGTCAGCCATCGGCCAACGGGCGAGGGCTCCCCTCGCCAGATTTGGCGAGGCCGGCCCTCGCCCAGGCCAGGGCGGTCTCGCCCGGCGTGGCCGTCTCCCAGCCAACGCCAGGTGAGGCCGCCCTAGCCTGGGGGAGGGTCGGCCTCGCCCAGGCGACCCTGGTGGGGTTGTGCTTGGGCGAGGGCTCCCCTCGTCGGGGCTCCTCCTCGCTCGGCCGGGCCTCCCTTGTGGCGGGCGAGGCCTGCCAGCTCGCTGTGGCCGGCGGCCGGCCACCGGAAAAGGCCAAAAAAAAAAAAAAAAAAAAAAAAAAAAGAAGAAGAAGAAGAAGAAGGAAAATGTAGAAAAAAATAATAAAAATTGAAAAAAATATTAAAATATTATTAAAAATTATCCACGTCACGTCGATAGTCCTAAGTGGCACCGCCGGCGTCCACATCAGCATTTTTCGGCCAAAATTGACCGGATGGACTGAATTAGCAAGAAGTTAAAAGGTTTAGGACTCAATTGACAAAGTTAAAAGGTTTAGGACTGAATTGGCAAAAGTGCAATAGGTTTAGGACTTTTTGAACAATTTTCCTCAGTTTCAAGTGCCAGTCGGCATATCAAACATCGACTAAAGATATCTGGTTTACAAAACTGGGTGCATGTTGTTTCGCTTGGCTTTCATGAAGTCAATATGGTCAACTTTCTTCTCTTTATTGGACTGGAGCATTAAACAAATGATGACTTTTTTTTTTTTTGGTCGGTCCTACTCTACTCCTATTTTAACTCTCACTCTCAGACTTTTGCTATGCCTCTTTGCAGGGCGTGGGAGTCGAAACCCACTCCTGAAACTAAGTAGTCCCCACCCCCACTCCCCTGAGAAGGACGACTTTGAAAGCGAGTAAACTACACCAACCAAAGACAAAAAGAAAAGGCACAGAATGAAATCTTTATCAAGCTCGTTGATTACATTGGAAAATTGTAATCACTAGTTAAGCAGTTTGACTCTCAAAGATATCCTTTAGCCATGATGTCTAACTAGGCCGAGTATATTATTTATACATGATACTTTCACCATGTCATATTCAAACATAGGCATATCACATAATTTTTCCACATGTTTTCAAATAAATTCCGAAAGAAATGAGGTTATTAAATCAATTATTTGATATCGTGTTAAGTACACACCGAGTCATATAAATATTTTTGTGAAGGACGCAACATCTTATTATAAGTGCTTTTGACCTATATGTTTATGTGTATACCCCATTTGGTGTGGCAAAAGAGAGAGATGAATAGGGTGGAAACCATTTTATGGGGATGGTGACCAGACAAACATGAAGTAGTCAGGAACACCACGGGGAACTCAATTATTGCTGAGCTCTAAGTTTACTGTAGAGAGAGGACAAGGACCAAATGAGAACGCCATCAAATTTCCAAAGAGTCAAACACAAACCCAATTAGAAACCAAAAGTGTGAAAAGAGGAAAAGAAAGCACTAAAACGGGTCTTCCCCACCTTAAGTTTAAGTCCCTCTCCATGAACTCCATGCTCTCTTGATTTCTGTAAATTGATATAAAGAGAGCATTGATTAGGCCTCTCTTGAAGCATTCCCACATTTTACTATCACCTCAACTTAGTGAGAGATCGAGAGAGGAAGATCATATCGAGAGCTACACTTACAATCATGCTCGTGTCTCTGGTGGTTAGTATTTTCATGCCGAAGACCTGTACGGTCCATGTAATCTCAACTCAAAAGCTCAAGCTAAAGCAGCCATGCAAACAGAGGGTCAAGTACATCTTATATAGCATACTACAATTCAATGATGATTATACCAAACAAACTCTACATATAGCATACGAGATATTAGAGATATTTGGGAATAAAGGATTAGGGAGACGAACTAAGAGCTTTAAGAATTGAGGAAGATTTGACTTGTCAAAGAAAAAATATTTAAATTCAAATTCGGAAAGCACTAGAGTTTTAAGAAATTGTAATTTGAACAGTAGACATTCGGTTTATATTGGAATTACAATTTTGTCTCTTATTGAACGACATACCATAGGGGTTTTTCATGAAATTTAAGGGATTTTTATTTTTTGGAACGCAGGGAGAGGGGAAATTGACAAATGGGAGGAGAAAGTTGGATGAAACTTGAAACTCCTCTCCCAAAAAATTTGATTTTTATCCTTATTTTTAAATATCCCCCGTCTCTCATTTTCCTTCTTCTCCATGTTCCCCGGCAAAGCCTAATTGTAGACGATGCATTCTATCATTATTTCATCAGGATGCTCGTTTATATTGTTGTCATGACCTTCCCGAGGGTGAATTACTCAAAGAAGGCTAATGGATTACTAAGTCCAAAGACTTGGGTCCATGTCCTACCAATCGCGACTTGATATTAAGAAATCAATCCATTTAAACATGCAATTATACTCAATTTGGAGCCGCCACTAACCAATTAGGGTTGGTTAGAAACCCAAATAAAGTATGGGAGAATACTTTATTTTTGCGAACTAGAGATTCAATAGTCCAGGAACATAGTTACACTAAATTAACCTAACGCCCTTTCGGTACCTTTTTATTTTAATTTCAAAAATATTTTGTAGGGAGTATTGATTAATTTTAACTTAAGCAACTAACATGCAAATGGTGGTCATGCGGGTGTACAATCAATGAAATAACATTCAGCAAATTGAAATGATAGATTGTAAGAAATTATTAACTACAACCTTCTTAAGGTCTACTCTCTAAAAATGCATGCCTTAAACATGATTTTCTAAATGACATGACACCTAATTTTTTTTTCTTTTTTAATATTAATTAAATGCAATCCTAATTTAAACTTGATATGCATGAATTTCGTTTTAATGATATGCGATATGCAATTCATATGACATAACTTGAACTATCACAATATGTGTGTAATCTAATTTACATAATCCTAAACATGTATGTGCTACATGATATGGACTGGATGACATGGTAATTTTATATGCATGTTCTTTTTATGATTTTTTAATGATTCTTTTTAATTCATATACGCAACCTACACTAAACAATGATGACATAAAATGGAATTAATTATGAACTAACCTATTAACTAACCAAGTAAATGACCTTTGTATTTTTTTTTAAATGACTTAATGATTCTTGTTAAAAAAAACAAACAACATAATGATGCAATGCTAATCTTTGGTTCTTTTTTATTTTAAAAAAAACTACACAATAGGAATATTAAAACATTAAACTATAACCCATTAACTAAAGTGCAATATGTGGTGTGCATATTATGAAATCTATATGACCTAAATAATATTTTTTGTTCCCTTTTTTTTAATTTTGGTTTTATTAAAGGGAAATTATCATAATTCTATATGAATCTTAAAAATCAAAATGCAAAGCTTTAAATATGAAATGCGTATGGACCTAAGTACTTAAATTCTAGATATGCATAATATGTGATGAGCAAATAACGATAACACACCAAAATATATGTCCTATTGAAAATCCACCAATGTATATCAATGACATATTATCTTAATGCAAATCAATTATGCAAAGCAATTCATAAATTTGTCATAAAAAGTTGAAATAATAAAAAATCTAACCCACTGTCTCACGGTTCAATATTTTTTATTATTATGGCTTAATATGACAAATTTCCTAATCGGATAATGATAAAAATAAATCAGAACAAATCAAATCAAAATCATAGATTATGAAAACGAATATTTGATCTAAATTGAGTCTATAGGAATTACCTAGTCAAGGGTACGACTTCTTGTCACTAATAACAGCACCTGCACAAAGAGAAATTAGAGAACAACTCCAAGGAAAAATCACGTCTCGGTGTGGGGGTGTAATTTGGCCGAGTATGAACGATGGGAGAGAACCAGGAACAGCCACGTCAAACTCACAGCAACACTTGTTCGTCCAGTAACAAAAGTGATAAAAACCAGTCAACAAAACCACCGAGTTGACATAAAATTGGACGGTAACCAGCAAGTGATCTCCGGAAAACAGCGGTGGCGAGCGGTGGATATCAAACTGGACAGCCAACGATAATGGGCAAGAGTGGCAGGGGCGGCGTCAGCGGAGTGGTGAGCGGCGTCGCGAGTCGGAGCTAAAGCCCGGGGCTGGCAGACGCAGCAGCAAGCTTTGGGTCTCTGGTCGGAGCGGCACTGCAGAAGCTTCGACGGGCTGCTGGCGTCGCGATCTGCAGCAACAGGGATGCTGGGTCGACGGCAGAGAGGGGAGATGCGTTGGCGTCGGTCTCCGGGTCGCGGGCTGCTGGGCGGCGACGGCAGGAGGGAAACAGCAATGGCGGCGACGGGATCTGGTGGCGAGATGGAGCAGAGCAGAAGCAGCCCAGGGGTCAGCGCTCTGGGTTCGCAACAGGGCTTCAGGCGATGCTGGCGCGGCAGTTACGACTGGTGACTCGGGATCTACAAGTCGCGGGCTTCGGCGAAGGAGGAACACGGCGTTGCAGCGAAGCGGGGCAGCAGCGAGTCGTTGCTGGTGCAGAGGGCAGGGCCGGCGGTGCAGAGCTTCGGGCGATTGGTGGAACGGCGGTGGTGGTCGCGATAGGTGCCGGTGCTGGCGGAGCGACAGGGAAGGAGGCGTTGCGGGCTTCGGCTAAAGGCGGTGTCGGGGCGAGCGGCCAGCGCAGCAGAAGCTTGGCTGAAGGTGCGCCGGAGAGGAGATCGACAGCTCAAAGGGGCAGCAACGAAGGACCTCCGAGGAAGATGAACAATTTTTTTTGTTTTTCCTTTCCTTTTTTTTTTTTTTTCTCTCACCTCAGCTGCACGCTTCCCACGTCTTTTCCCTGCTGTTTTACTGTAGCGGTCACTTCTCTCTGCTCCCCTTTTTTTACTTTTTCCTTCTGTGTTTTCTTCCTTTGGCCGAACCAAGAGAAGCCCTTCCCTCTCTCCACTTTTTGACTTTTCTCTCTTGTTCTTCTTTTTTTCGAAGACCCCCCCTTGTATCGAAGCCTCGCATTCTTTATTTATAGAAGAAAAACTCAAAAGTTATTGAAGATTTCTCAATATAATTGCACGTATTCACTCAACCACTCAATAAAAAAATGACTTCAAAATCATACATTTGTATTTCAAAATGTCAAAATCTCCCTCTAAATATTTTATTTTAAATGTTATTTATTATCCTCTATTTTTATTTTCTAAAAAATAAGTTTAATCCTAAATTAGGTGTCAACAATTGTAAACAAAAAGGTCAAATCCATAGAATGCTCGAAGAAAACAAAGGCGAAGTAATGGCAATTGTAATGCAATTCATATTTTGTTCTTATACAAAAGTTGAATATTCCGGGACGCATTGTTTGGATATGATATCCTACGGTTTCAAGTGCCACTCGAGCACATCAAATACTGACAAAAAGATATATGGTTTATAAAACTGGATGCATACTTTCGCTTGGCTGTCATCAAGTCAACACGGTCAACTTTCTTCTCTTTACTGGACTGAGCAAGAAGCAAAGGACGACCTTGAAAGCGAGTAAACCACGCCAACCGAAAGGCAGAGAAAAGACAAAATGAAATAATTATCAGGCTCGTTGATTACATTGGAACCCTTAAATCACAGGTGTGTTAAGTCGTTGACTCTTGATGAAATCCCCGGACTGATATCTAACAAGGCCTTGTATAATGTTTATATGTGATACTTTCACCACGTGATATTTTAACGTATGGCACAACACTTAATTTTTTTCCTATGTTATTATTTTGTAGATAAATTTTGAAAGAAAGGGCATCATTGAATCAACTGTTAGATACAATGTTAAGTGCGTCAGATAACTATTATTATGAAGGATTCATCATCTTATCATAAGTGCTTCTGATCTATATGTTTATGTGCATGTAACCCCATTCGGTGTAACAAAAGAGAGATGAATAGGATGGAAATCATTTTATGGGGATGGTGACAAGACAGACATGAAGTAGTCAAGAACACCAAGGTGGACTCAATTATTGCTGCACTGTAAGTTTACTTTAGAGAGGGGACAAAGACCAAATGAGAACGCTCCCAAATTTCCAAAGAGTCAAACACAAACCCAATTAGAAACCGACAGTGTGAAAAGAGGAAAAGAAAGCACTAACACGGGTGTGCCCCACCTTAAGTTTAATTCCCTCTCCGTGAACTCCATGATCGCTTGATTTCTGTAATTGATATAAAAGAGTACATTGAGTAGGCCTCTCTTGAAGCACACCCACATTTCACTTCCCTTCACCTCAACCTAGTGAGAGATTGAGAGAGGAAGATCATATCGAGAGATCTAGCTCGACACTTAAAATCATGCCCATGTCTCTGGTGGTTAGTAGCTTCGTCCCAAAGACCTGCACGGTCCATGTAATCTCAACTCAGAAGCTCAAGCTGAAGCAGCGATGCAAACAGAGGGTATCTGTCATGTAAGGATAATCCATAGCCCCCTAAATTATTTTTGCTCAGTTCTTCGGTATTGGACAAGAATTGTATGTAGCATTTTGTGTGTCATCAAGCACGAGAATGAGTAGTTCCTTAAGTTCTGGCCTCTTTTAACCATGTATGCCTTTTGCTTTAATTTCTTATGACCTCATAAACAAACGACGTGCTATGTCATGATGATTTTTCAAGAAACAAAAAATTCAAATTGAGATGTTTGGAGACGTGTTGTTAAAAGCGCAAGTGAGTATTATATATCCTTGGGGTTTGTGGTGACTTGTTAAGCATAACTGACCTTCTTTTTTTTTTTTAATAAATATTTCAAGTAATAAATTTGAGTTTAGATTCTGGTTAGCATTAAGTGTGTGAGGAGAAAGTATTTGGTGTGAGTTATCCCGGAGATAATGCATGGTAACAAGTTGAATCATATTTAGGAATTATTCAGTTTATAGCCCTACCCCATACTAAATATTTAGAAATCATTTGCTATAAATTATTGTAATGAGGCTTAAGTACCTGAATTCTTTTTCGGGAGAGATCAGTAGCAAAGAACAGCCTCAGAAGCCCCCAATCAAAACAGGCACAAACCCTCCTCAACATAATGACTTGCCCAAGGTGGCGAAGCAGGACGGGAATGAGAGCAAAGCATCAGTCGAGAAAGGTGGAGACAACAGCAAGAAAAACATTGCACCGGCACAAGCAAGAAAAACTGAGGCGACCGAGTAAATTTCTGTGGGAAACAAAGGGAGTTTCTGCAGAAAAGTGAAGATACGGCGGAGGATAGGATCAACTCTTTATGAAGCTTATAGTGGAGAAATAATAGAAATCTCTGTATTTGTAATATATGGGTTAGTCGTTGTCAAGTAGTTCAGTTTACTTAGAATTACTGGTGTGGCTCTATTTTATTTCATTGATCGCTAAGCTTAGTCTAATGCGTGAGAAGCACGTGTTATATGGTGTACTATGGCCATGCTATGAAACTAGTGGAAATATATGCTTGTTGAAGTTTGTGAGATATCCAGATTCCGTATGAAGTTTACTCTTGATAGCTCAATTTGGCTCCACAAACCAAACCCTAAACCCAAAAATCCTCCCCAAATTGAAAAGTTAGATCAATTTTCTTCCCACAAAACCCTACCCCTGAATTCCAATTTCAAATCGAACGAATTGTTCAATAGTAAGGCAGCCATATCGTAGCAAGGCATTGGTGGAACCGAACATAAGCCTTTCCGGGAGGTTTGACGTCGAGGCTGGATGTGGAGGGAGAACAACGGTGGGTGTCCCGGACATGGTGTTGGCGGACGAAGGAGGAGGGCAGCCAACTTGGTGTCCGAAGTGACGCATCAATTTAGTTCGCAATTGAATGGAGGGGATACGGTTTAGATTTCAACCTAATTTAGCCCAAATCTCAAAATGGGGGCAAGAGAGGGTGTAAACGGTGTCATTTTAGAATATTGTCATTGTCATCATCTCTCCTGCAAGCCATGTCGGATGATTTACTACTAAATTAATGTTCTATAGAATTTTCAAGTAAGGAAAATTGCCGATGTAAATCAAATGATTATTTCTGAAAAGTTATAGTATTTAACAGATCAATTGAAAAAAATGTAATATCAAAGTGAGCACCATGTGAAAATTATGAAACTGTTTGAATTTTTTTCTTAAGAAATAATACACAATATATATGAAAAGAGCATAACTTCCACCTGTGAACTTTCTCCGGAAGTTTGTTCAATTAAAAAGATTCATTGCAAAATCGAAATTTGTAAGGATAAAATAAAAAAACTATCAATTTATGCATTTGTCCATGGATTCAACAAATGTAGAATAACTATTAGTCTTTTTGGTTTAAATTTTTCACAGCAAATTTAAATGCGAAATGAGTGTTACAGCCTTTTAAAGGCGTTTACTTAACAGTTCACAACTATAGTACCTTCAAAATTAGTATAGCTTATGGCACCTTTTGAGAAGTTGTCTCACCTGATTTTTCAAAGATGTTGTAGCTTTAAAACATGTGCTACTAAACATATAAATTACTAGAGGTGTGCAAGAGAACCGAGATCCGCCCGAACCGCCCGGAATCGGACTGGAACCGCCCGAAACCGGCGGTTCTTAAGGGGATCGGTCCAGTTTCCGGTTCCAATTTATGGGAACCGGTGGGTACCGGTTTGGTTCCCAGTTCCATGGGCGGATCCGTCCACCCGCCTATCCGGACCGGACCGATTAATTTTTAATATTAAAAAAAAAAATACTAATAACAAACCCTAATCGATGATAGCAGCTGTAGCCTGTTGCCTGTCTGGTTCCGTGTCTCTCTCTCTCTCTCTCTCTCTCTCTCTATCTCTTCCCCCTATCGCCATTCCGATTTCGTCAACGGAGCTGCAGCAATCTCTGTGGGGGATTGTTGCCTCTCCGGTTCCGTCTCTCTCTCTCTCTCTCTCTCTCTCTCTCTCTTCCCCCTATCGCCATTCCGATTCTGTCAACGGAGCTGCAGCAATCTCTGCGGGGGATTGGCTTCGCCGCATTGCGCTCCTGCTCGGCAGATCTTACTCCCTGTCCGTTGATTCGCACCGGCGCACTCCAGCCTCCGATCTGTAAGTGTCCCCCCGATCTCGCGCCTTTCCTTGTTTTTTTTTCTTTTCATCTCCTTGTTCGAGGTTTGTCACGTGAGGAATTCGATCTCTCATCACCGTTAAAATTCGCCGACGGCCTGTAGAATTTCAGTGGAATTCCGTGCTCGGTTCTTGAGTCGCTGCCCCTCCGCGTTTTTATTTTTGTGTAGGAGAATTGTGGGGTGGGTTAGTGCGCCGTGTTGACTCGATTTGAAGTCGGAACAGATTTGGGACGCGATCGGGAATGGCACGTGCCGGTCCGCGTCAATGCCTGCGCATTTTAGTGATTCGATGAACTTCAATGGTACTTTTCAATGTCCGAATTCGATGAATTTCGATGGTACTCTTCTTTTTGATGTGGTATTGGTATAGATTGCTTAATGCGAAGTTTCTTTCTTTTGGTTTGGTTTCGCATGGCGTCGACGATGGTTCAAGATGTGGTTCCTATGAAACTAAGGTTTGCAAGTTAAATCTTTTCCACTAGCAACGAGGGAGTCCGTTGAGCTATGGTATTCCTTAGCATTGGTAAATCTTTTCCTGCTATATAGATCGGCATCTGCATCAGAAAGATTACTGTAAATGATTATTTTTTAACAATTGCCTGTTTGAGAAGGGCAATCTTTGCAAATCCTGTACATTCCCTCTTCCATGTTGCGTCATACTAACATTTTCCTTGTTAATACTCTTTCACAATGGGATAGAGGGCTCCGTCTCCATGTTTTATGAGGCGCTTGAAGAGGCAAAAACCATGGAGAAGAAGATGCAGTGAACATTAATTCTGAATTCTGAGGCCTTTGCAACAGTTTAGGATTCTTTTTTTATTCTTTAAGGGAAAATGTCACAAATGGTCCCTATACTTTTGCTTAATGTGCAATTTGGTCCCTGAACTTTCAATCGGCTCAATTTGGTCACTGAACTTTCAATCGGCTCAATTTTGTCCATGAACTTTCAATCGGCTCAATTTGGTCCCTGAACTATTGATCGGCTCAATTTGGTCCTTAAACTATTGATAAATGTCCGATCTAGTCCTTTGTTACTTTTTTTTTTTTTTTTTTTTTTTTTGCTTTTTCTCTCTTCCCTCCGCCGAAGCCGGCGTCCAGCGAGGGTCACCCTCGCCGGCATCGAGCGAGGGGCTCCCTCGCCAGATCTGCGAGGGAGCGGCCCTCGCCGATCTGGCGAGCGAGCCCCTCGCCTGACGTCAGCGAGGATGGCCCTCGCTCGACGCCGGGGTGCTCCCTCGCCCGATGCTGGCGAGGGGCTCCCTTGCCAGATGTGCGAGGGAGCCCCTCGCCGGCGTTGAGCAAAGGGCTCCCTCGCCAGATCTGGCGAGGGCCGCCCTCACTTGCGTCTGCGAGGACGGCCCTCGCCCAATGCTGGTGAGGGCAACCCTCGCCGAACGCCGGCTTCCCTCCGTCGGCTCCGGCGGAGGGAAGAGAGAAGAAGCAAAAAAAAAAAATGGAAAAACAGTAACGAAGTACTAGATCGGACAATTATGAATAATTTAAGGACTAAATTGAGCCAATTGAAAGTTCAGGGACTAAATCAGACATTTATCAATAGTTGAGGGACCAAATTGAGCCGATCGAAAGTTCAGGGATGAAATTGCACATTAAGTAAAAGTATAAAGACCATTTGTGACATTTTCCCTTATTCTTATGTTGCTGTAGCTTTCATGAAGGAAAATGACCGGAAAGCTAAAATAGTTTAGGATTCTCTTTTGAATGTTTGAGTGAAACCTGATTAATGTAGTTTCTCAAATTAGTTGCTGTTTTTGTTTTATGTTTTGATTTCTAGTTGTTGTAGCTTTTGGTTTCTAGTATATTACTCAATATGAAGAGTTCTCATGGTGAGATTTAGAAAGTGATATTATTATTATCCTCTGTAACCAAATGATGAATCTGCCCACTGCAGCTTAGGATTTACGAGAAGGATGGGAAGGCCACTTCCGCTTGAAGTCATCAGCAATAACAAAATATGTAGTGGAGGGACACACTGAAAGTTCTCTATGTACTCCATGTTCACATTGTCAGAAACATCGACTACTTTGTGAAATTTGCAGCTTGCCCATCCCTCTTTTAATGAGTTTATCAATTTTCAAATATATGTTGCTTTGTTTCCGTTGTTCTTGTTCTGTTGATTTAGGGAATAAAAAAAAAAGGTTCTTATTGACTCTTCATCTTCAATCGAGTGAGACCGGTTTCATGGATCCACCCGGGAACCGGCGGTCCGGTTCCCGGGTGGATCCATGCAACAAACGGGTGGATCCTAGTTCCAATTTTTCGGAATCGGTCCTTAGCGGGCGGTTCCCGGTTCTAGGTCAAGAACCACTCGCCCGGACCATGCACACCCCTATAAATTACCACACTTTATAGCACAAGTACATCATCTATCGCATAACTACAATTCGGCTACGATTATACCAGATAGACTCTAAATACAGCTTAAGAAATATTATATATGTTTAAGGAGAGAAGAATTAGAGAGATGAACTAAGAATTTTGAGAATTAAGGAATATTTAACTTATCAAAGATAAAAATGATTTAAATTTAAGTTTGGAAAGTACTAGTTTTAAGAAATTATAACTGGAAGCATCAAACATTCACTTTATATTTGATTTAAAGTTTTATCTCTCATTTAACAAGTTTTTGGCGGATTTCATGAAACTTAGGCTTCACTTATTTTACAAAAAACTTAAAATTTGGAATTTTTTTTTGAAAAAAACAAATAATTGTATCGCTTACAAAAATTAATAAATGAAAAATATTTGATTGACCACAAAAATAATTAGACATAAATTATTGTCAATAATGAAAATATTTTTCCGTTAACTAATTTTTCTATATAATATAATTAATCATTTGTTGGAAGATGTTTTCTAAATCTTGAGTTTTCCGTGAAATAAATGCACCCTTAAAGGTTTTTTTTTTTGGAAAGAAGGGGAGAGAAAAATTAAGAGATGGGAGAAGAAAGTTGGATAAAACTCGAAATTTTTCTCTCGCGAAAAGTTGGATTTTTATCCTTATCTTCTTATCTCCCCATCTCTCCATGTTCCCTAGCAAAGCCTAATTGCAGACAACGCATTCAATCATTATTTCATCAGGATGCTCGTCTACAATGTAAATAAAATGATCGGAACCATAGAATACTTGAAGAGAACAAAGCCGAAGTGGTTGCGAATGTAACGCAGGTCATATTCTGTTCCCATACAAAAGTCATGCCGTGGCTTATTGTTTGAATATGATATCCTATGGTTTCAACTGCCAGTCGAGCATATCAAACAATGACTAAAAGATATCTGTTTTATAAAACTGGATGCATACTGTCTCGCTCGGCTCTTATTAAGTCAATATGGTCAACTTTCTTCTCTTTATTAAACTAAGCAATAAGCCTAGGATGACTTTGAAAGCGAGTAAACTAGGCCTAC
The DNA here is from genome assembly GCA_016097605.1 of Eucalyptus guilfoylei. Lineage (NCBI taxonomy): Eukaryota > Viridiplantae > Streptophyta > Magnoliopsida > Myrtales > Myrtaceae > Eucalyptus > Eucalyptus guilfoylei. The sequence goes on along the minus strand of CM027865.1, from coordinate 35,681,500 downwards.
CAAATGACAAAAAGAGAAGACAGAGAGTGAAATTATCATCAGGCTCATTGACTACATTGGAACCTTGTAATTACGCCCTTTAGCCATGATGTCCAACTAGGCCTAGTATAATATTCATACGTAATACTTCACAGCGTCATATTTTAACGTATGGCGTATCATTTAATTTTCTATCTGTTACTATTTCTTTAATAAATTCCGGAAGAATGGAGGTCATTAAATTGTCTACTTGATACCATGTTAAGTACCTCACCATTTCTTATAAATATTATTATGAAGGATGCAACATCTAATCATAAGTGCTTTCGATCTGTATGTTTACGTATATGTAACCCCATTTGGTGTGACAAAAGAGAGAAATAAAGAAGATGGAAACCATTTTATGGGTAGGTGACCAGACAAATATGAAAGTAGTCGAGAACGCCACAGAGGACGCAATTATTGCTGATGTCTAAGTAAACTGCAGATAGGGGTCAAAGACCAAATGAGAAAACTCTCAAATTTCCAAAGAGTCAAACACAAGCCCAATTAGAAGCCGAAGTGTGAAAAGAGGAAAAGAAAGCACCAACATGGGCGTTTCCCACCTTAAGAGTAATGTCCCTCTCCATGAACTCCCTAATTGCTTAACTTCTCTATGTTCATAAAGATAGTGCACTGATTAGGCCTCTATTTAAGCATATCCACATTTTACTTTAACTAGCGAGATAGTGAGAAAGATAGAGAGATCATATCGAGGGCTCCAGCTCTTCAGTTGATTCATGCCCATGTCTCTGGTGGTGAGTAGCTTCGTGCCAAAGACCTGGACGGTCCATGTAATTCCAAGTCCAAAGCTCAAGTTGAAGCAGCCATGCACACAGAGAACGTTTGTCATGTAATTCCAGTTCATAGCCCCCTAACTTAATTTTGCTCTATCTTTCAATATCGACAAGAATTGTATAGACCATTTGGCGTGTCATCAAGCATGTGAAAAAGCTTAGCTTCTGTCCTTTCTTTCTTTGGTCGTGAGAAATTTTTGACCTTAACCCAACACGTCTTTTACATTCGTTGCTTCTGAACTCTGAAACATGCGACTTGCGATGTAATGATAATTTTTTTTTTTTTTAATAAAAGTCTTATATATCCTCTGGGAGCATAACTGACTTTTTCCTTTAATAAATATTTCATGCAATAAATTTTGGTTTAGACTCTGGTTAGCGTTAGTGTATGGGGAGAGTATTTGGGGCTACTTATCTGGGTGATAATGCATGGTTTAACAAGTTGAATCATATTTAGGAAATTATTTAGTAAGAATTATTGTAACGAGATCTGATGATAATGACATTAAGCACGTGATTTTTCTTCTCGGGAGAGATAAATAGATGCAAACAAGAGCCGCGGAAGCCACCATTCAAAAAAGGCAAGGGCCATCAACATATTGACTCGCCCACGGCAGCGAAGCAGGACGAGAAAGAGAGCAAAGCATCGGTCCAGAAAGATGGAGACGACAGCAACATCGCACGGGCACGAGCAAGAACAACTGAGGCCACTGAGTAAATTTCAGCGTGGAACAAAGAGAGAGTTTCTGCAGAAAAGCGAAGATACGGCGGAGGATAGGATCGACTCTTTATGAATAATAGAAATCTCTGTAATTTGTAATAAATGAACAAGTCATCGTCGAGTAGTTCAGTTCGTATAGCTATTATTGGTTTGTCTTTTTTTCATATCTCGTTGATCGCCAAGTTGAGTCTAATGTGTGAGAAGCTCATGTTATACAATGTGTTATGGCTATGTGTGGCAAAATGGGTTCATGACCTATTTTCTGACTCGTATTTTGTACTAACAGATTGTACATTGGTTATAAAAATATAAAGGCCAGTTAAAATGGTTTCTCAAAAATTTTAAGCTAAAATCTATATGAGTTGAAAATGGGTCAGACGTTTAATGGAGATGACACCAACAAGCAGGTGAAACATGGGCTACTGAGTAAATTATTGTTTGATCTGCCGTCCGCGAAGAAAAAAAAGGAAAACTTTCTACAGAAAAGTGAAGATATGGTGGAGGATGGAGTCGGCTCTTATTTAAGCTTTAATAGAGAAATAATGAAAATCTCTCTGCTCATAACGTATGAATAAGCAGTAAGTAGTTCAGTTTTGTTTAGATATGACTCATGCAGCTCTATTTTATGTCTCATCAATCGTTAAACTTAGTCTAATTGAGCATGTTATAAGGTTTGTTATGGGCATGCAATGAAGCCTGTGAAGACACAAACCGTAAAAGATCATGAAATATCAAAATTCCACATAAAATTTACTGTTGATTGACACCCCGTATCCTCTAGTTTCACATTTTAAGTTATTCCCTCGAGCAAGTGAAAAATAGTAATTAAGTTTCCTCTTCTAATATTTTATTTTGTATATTTGCCTATAGAAAATAATCCATTGCGCAGATTATGTGGGGATTTCAATACCAGAATGCGAAGTAGTGTCAAGATTAAAAGGAAAACAAAGCGTTTGTCTTGTGAATCGATCAAGCTAACAAGCTTATAAACATTATATCGAACCTTCATATAAAACGTAACGTTTCGACAATTGAGCTCATGGGCTTAGCTAGGTCGCGGTCGGTGTCGCTAAAAACCTCTTGCGCAGACTCGTCAATGATCAGAAAAACTACTTTTTGATGAAAGTGGATCGAGTTCGGACGGGCCAGTGCGCTGGTCAGAGGCCCAAAATGGGATTTCTATTTCCAGTCCACCTCGCTGGTCAGAGGCCCAATACGCAACCGGTAGAAAGAGGCTGGTCCATTGGGCCGGGTCGGTTGGATTTGGATCCGTCGGACAGCCCGGAAGAAGCTGAACGGGTTCTCCAAAAGCTTGCACGATACACCATGACATCCAACATTTTGAGCGCTAAAAAAAGTAACGCGACTGACCAAGGAGGGAAAAAACCATAAACCAGAGTCCAGCCCTCACGCACACAACTAGGCAATTTCAAAACTTTCTTTGTGCGTGCGTGCGTGCGTGCTTGCTTGTGTCCGATTTTGGAGCTTCTGTGGGAAGCAACAGTTTCGGCGGTTGCGATGGAGTTGGACCCAGACGACGTTTTCAGGGACGATGAGGACGATCCCGACAACGAAGCTCTTCGGGTTCTGCTTCTTCTTCTTCTTCCTGCCCCCTTTTTTTTCTTATCTGTTTCGGCTCGTGCTTGGAGAATGAGTTGAGCTCACGTGCTTGATTTGTTTTGCAGGAAAGGGTGTCGAGCAAAGAGCTCGTGGTGTACTTGGTCGATGCTTCCCCTAAAATGTTCTCCACCAAATGCCCTTCCGTGAGTTCCTTCGCTACCGGTTTTGATTTTCTCTTCATCATCTTCTTTTGTTCTTTCGGATGGAGACGGATTTCGCCAATTCTCACCAACGTCTGTTGCGGAAATTTCAAGTGGTTTTAGTGTCTAGATTCTGCACGTGTGTCTTTTCTCATGATCCTTCTGATCCTTCTTGGGATATTTGCCCTCAGTAGTTTTGTTTTCTCAGTCAAGAGTAGTTTAACTTTCGAGTGGCTTGCTGGAATTTGCCTGATGCAGTATACGTTCAGCGATCTCTCATACTGTGTTTACAAGAAGAAATGGCCACCAATTTTTTTTTTCTTTAAAAGAGAAGTGAACATTAACTTAAGATACACTAGTTCTTGTTGTTTCTTATGTGAACATTAACTACACGCTAGTTAGGTTTTTTTTTTTTTTGGCAGCATTCCCATGTACAATAGTTGCTAACATTCAATCGTCTTAGCCTTGTAATGTTATGGTTTTGTTTGTTATTTGATGTTTTTTAGCTTATGGATGTCACATGTCTAGACTTTGAGTTCGTCGATTTGATTTTTCCCCCTATTACTTTCAAGACTGGCCGACTCAACTGTTTTATATTTGTTAACGAGCTAAAAGATTAGAGGGATGAAAGCCACTTTCAGATTGCCATTAGCTGTATAACGGAGTCATTGAAGACTCATTTAATTAATGGATCATATGACAAAGTTGCATTATGCTTTTTTGCTGGCGACCCTCGCCGGATGTGGGTGAGGTGGCCCTCGCCCGCAGCTGGCGAGGGTCGCTGTCTTAGGAAAAAAAAGCAAAGTAAAAAAGGAAAAGAAAAATAAAAAAAATTCATGTACTGTTGGGAAGCACTTTGATTTTGTCATGTAAAATGGGCCTTCAGATTTACTAAAATGCAAATTTCATGTGAAGCTTTTGGACGTCATTCAGTACGTGAGACATATTTTGCAGCCTTGCAGAGACATTATGCAGTTTCGCAGGCCCTTGCTCTTGAAGAAGATGACTTGCCGGAAATCAAAGATGATATGGCACCTGATGAGGAAGCCCTGGCTAGGTAAGGAAAAGGTTCCCCATGTTGAGCTTGTTTGCGTCCTTTTGGTTAGTTTCTGGTTTTAATGGTCAAGTCGGCGTATGTTTGTGGGTTATTCACGGCAAGAAAAAATTACAAGGTGACATGGTAAGAAAAACTTTATAGTGGGTGGCTGTTTGGGAATAGAGGAAGATCAATGGGAATTTAAGGGATCTTGTATTAGGAGGGCTGCAAGTACGAGGATGCTTTCTAGTTTTCTGCTCAACGAGTGTAGAAGGGTTGCCTATTTATAGGCAGATTTCAACCGACTTAAACCACTTGGTGTTCTTTACAGCGACATGTACAATTCCGAACCATGAATTTACTTAACCACCACGTGTCTAAAGGAGACAAGAATCTGGAAGCTTTTGGTTTCTAGATTGGACTAGAAAGCTCTCAAGATGGATCGATATTAACACTTTTTATGTTAGGACATAATGAAAACGCTATTCTTGGTATCACCTTGGTCTGCCTTTTCATGCTTGCCTGCAGGCCATGAGTCGTTAAATGCAATAGAAGAGGTTAGCCTGACTCTTTATGGGGATAAGTATGAGGAAAGCAATAATGCCGGCCATAAAAAGGGGAGTGAGGCATGCAAGAAACGGAAATCCTTGCAGAGAGTGCCATATTAGACTAATTAAAAAATTATTTTATTTAATCTTAGACTAACCCCATAAAAATAGTAAATTATAATATCAATTAATGTAATTCACATTAGAAGAACCCTTACACAATAGACTCCCAAGAATGCTGAAGTCCAACTGTAGCATCAAATGCTGTCAGGGAAAAATAAGATGGCATTCATGATGACAAGCTCCTTCTTGCATTTATATAGATTACGTAGCTTCTGACCAATAGAAATTGATTCTCTAGTAGAGCAGGCGGATCGATGTGATACACCTTGCGCTTATTTAATGAGATGATTGCATCATGAGGAAGCATAGCCTTAAATCTATGTAGTTATCATTAACTGTGAAGCTCCAAATCATGTTTATCTGTTTCTCCTATGTACAGTAACAAATTTTTACCTTCGCCAAAGTCTGGCCTGCCTCTCTCTGAAAACAAGGAGCGCTAAGCTTGTAGTAATTCTTCCGCAGCTTCTGCTAAACGTATATAATATGCTTTCAATGTCCCAACCACTGCTTAGAGAATCCCAATGCATATTATTCATGCCCATTGAACCAAATTATGTACCACATAGCGTTTAATACACGATCCTAGCCTATTTTATTGCTCAGACATTATATATCTTAGTTGATAGATCCAAAAAGTTCCAAATTGGATTGGACACCAAAACTATCTGAAATTTTTCAGATATAGCAACGATGATCAAGTAAAGCCACCTCGCAGCCAAGGCAAAGACAAATGCAGGACACCAAATGCTAAAGGGCCATAGCCAAAAACACATCATGTCATATAGGATGACAGGCACACAGCTTTACTATGGCTGATAGTAAGGGTACACGGTGTAAAACGTCTGGAGGGCCGTCAGTAGCAAGAGGACAATGGCAGCAAAGAGAGAGAGGCATGTCCATGGACTGCTGAAACGTTCGCGGATGAGGTTTCTCCACCAGACACTGTACTTGCTTTCGTAGTACTGCTCGCAATAATCATTCACCTCCCTGATTTCGTCGTACAAGTAGCCCAGATCAAGATCGTAGATGACCTCTCGACACCTCATAAACAGCGCCGCCACGTTCTTTTCGCTTCCCAGGTGATTGATGATCCCGTGCTTGCGGAAAATCTGAATGTCCCCGGGGCTATTCACCAAACTGTCCCAGAACATGAAGTAATTTGTAAAGAAGGGCTCAGGGTGTTCGACACTCATTTCGTATGCAATGAAATTCAAAAGGAGAGAGATGCTGTGGTGGTTGATGTACAACGGAGGGACCCTTAGAGTGCCGTGACCGAACTCGATGTCCAGTAAGTCATGGCCCTTCCACTTCTTGAATTGTACGCCCGCCTCTTGGAGCTCCGTTGCGAAGTGTAGGACGAGGCCCCTCATACTGCCATTGGGATACAACCGCGACTGGACTCCATTCTTTCCCTTCTTGTGGACTTTCTCGCTCACTGATTTGAGGAAGGTAGATCGGAAAACCTCAAGCAGATGAGCCTTGGGTTTTTTGGTGTCCAACTTAGAGGCGGCATTGTGTCCAGGTAACAGGGGGTCGAAGAAGGTGACTGCGAGGACTTCCAGCGGCACAGCTTGTTGATCGATGTTGTTTTTTTTTATCAGCTCGTACAGTTTCTCGAGGACAAAGAAAGGTAGTTGGTTCTCAAGCAATAGAAGGTCGTGTCGAAGGCTCGTTAGAATCACGGGGTTGGTGAAAATCGGATCATCCTCAATTGCCTCCACAGTGGACTGCGAGCAAACGCAATCAATGATTTAAGCGAAGACTAACAGAAGTTAGATCAATGCCTAATTTAGCACGCATTCTCAGCTTCAAATGGAATAGTCTTTTGGATTGGTTGGTTTGAAAGATAGACAAGAAGCTGTAGATAGACCGCAATTAATTTCTTCAAAAATGTCAAGCTGATAAATGAAGGACGCTGCTTCCTACCTTGGTGTGGAAAAGGTCGTAGTAAAGGCGCAATAGTTCGACCACGAAGCAACCATCGATGACCATCATCTCCACAAAGTCGTCATTGTTGCAGGAGCCGTCGCGTAGGTACTCCAAACTCTCTGAATAACAGGCCCTCATTTTCTGCGCCAATATCAGCATGGCTTCCACTAGGTCATCCAAACGCACGGCTTTCGCCATCCGGCCACCATCATCATCTTCTTCACGTTCACGGTCATCGGACACTCTTTCCCCCTCGGTTGTCCTCGACATATCTCCGTCGCTTCTCGACCGCTCCAACTTCCCTCCCAGAAGGCGGTTCAGAAACCGCACCTTGTGCTCTTCCATGACCTGCAGTTGATGATAGGTCTCCCGACTTCTGAAGGGACCAATCCGTATCATTTCGGGATCGAATGCGTTATCGTGAACTTCACGCCAGTTTCGAGGGACTGGATGGATGGTCCACGAACTCTTCGCATCGGGAGCGATCCCCCGGTCGAGGCGCTTCTTGATTTGGATTACGCACTCTGCAGACCGAGGCTTGTTATTATCTCCTCGATCCATCGTGGAAAGAATACAAGCCCAAAAGAAACAGATAAATTCCAGCGGAATCAAGCTTTGTGGATGAGTCGAGATGGAACTTCAATTCTCGAAGACACGGGTGCAAGCGTTTAAGACATTATATAATTAGTGGAGTTTTCACTTCAGAGAATGGCTGTTAAGCGAGAATGATAATCATTTTATTCTAGAAATTAATTTCTAGCTAGAAATATATTTTTATTGGATGAGTTTATGAGTAAAAATATGTATTTGATAATGACACAAAAATTCTGTTCTTGAGCTAAATATAAAAATTCTCCCCCTTGAGTCGGTGGCAAATGGAGGGTGGGCGATTGGTGACAAGTGGACAGCCGATAGTGATGAAAATAGTTTTTATTATTCATTTTTGTTTTAAAAATTAAAAAGTAAAAAAAAAATTGTTTTTTTTTTACTGCAACACAAATAAAATATTTTGTTGTGAATGGACAAGATATCGAGGAATGACGTATTTGATAACCATTTTGTTCCCGAAAATTATTTTTGCTCAAATATGTTTTTTATTTATTTAGTTCCCAAGAATAATTTTTGAGTTTTTGAATGAGCTTGGAAACTGTCCAAGATTTCTATTCTTCATATAGAAATGAATTTGGTAGAATTCTTAAATTTTTTTTTGTTTATTTTAATTTTTTAAATGCTTTTACTATATTTTTCTTTTCTCTCTCTCCTTTTTATTTTATTTTATTTTATTTATCTCTTCTTCTTCCTCCTTCTTTGTGGTCAATTGTCGGCCATTGCCAGCTAGGTGAGGTCTTGTGAGCTCGTTGGAGCATCACCAAGCAAGGGCAAGCGCTGTGCGAGCTTGCTGAAGGCTTGCTTGGCTACCACGAGTCTCGGTCTCGTTAGATCTGGGCAAGGCCAAGCCTCATTGTGGTTTGGCATTGCTGAAGGCTAGTGAGACTCTAGCAAGGTCGTGGGCCACGATTGAGGCCATCGACAGGCCAAAAGGAAGAAGAAGAAAAAAAAAAAAAAGGAAAGAGAAGAAGAGGAAAAAGAAGAAAAGAGAAGAAAAAAGAAAAAAATTAGGCTTGATTTTAAGAATTGTTCACCGGGAGCAAAAAAACAACAATTTTTTTCTATTTTTTTTTTTTGTTTTAAATCTATTTCTGGAAATAAAAAAATTAGATTTTTATTCTCAGAAACAAAAAATTTATCAAAAGAATTTTCATATTGTCATTCTTTTTTTTATTTTGAAGAATAAAAGAATGGAATTAGACCCCACTTGAAGTAAAAACAAACAGGCCCTAAAAACTTTCAGCGCAAACTTGTGAATGACGAGAAAAAATGCAACCGGTGAAAGGAGACCCGTCCAAATGATGGGCCGGGCGGGTCGCTTGGATTTGGATCCGTCGGGCAGCCCGGAAACTGAACGGGTTCACCAAAGCTTGCACGATACACCATGACGACATCCCCAACATTTTGAGCGCTAAAAAGTAACCCACCGCACTCCGCAATTTCAAAGCTTTCTCTCTGTGCGTGCGTGCGTGCGTGCCTGTCCGATTTCGGAGCTTCTCGGGGAAGCAAGAGTTTCGGGGGGTGGCGATGGAGTTGGACCCAGATGACGTTTTCAGGGACGACGAGGACGATCCCGACAACGAAGCTCTTCGGGTTCTGCTTCTTCTTCTTCTTCTTTCTGCCCCCTTTTTTTTCTTATCTGTTTCGGCTCGTGCTTGGAGAATGAGTTGAGCTCACGTGCTTGATTTGTTTTGCAGGAAAGGGCGTCGAGCAAAGAGCTCGTGGTGTACTTGGTCGATGCTTCCCCTAAAATGTTCTCCACCAAATGCCCTTCCGTGAGTTTTCCTTCGCTGCCCGTTCGTCGATTCTCGCCATCTCCTGTGTCGAAATTTCAAGTGGTTTCAGTGTCTGGATTCTGCACCGTGTTTCTCTTGTCGCGATCCTTTTGATCCTTCTTGGGATCTTTTTTTTTTTTTTTTTGCCCCTCGATAGTTTTGTTTTCTCAGTCAAGAGTCGATGGGTTGCTGGAATTTGCCTGACGTAGTAGCATACGTTCAGTGATCTCTCGTACTGTGGTTACAAGTAGAAATGGCCACCAATTGTTTTTCTTCAAAAAGAGAAGTGAAGATTAACTTATGATACACTAGTTCTTGTTGTTTCTTATGTGAAAACTTTCCAGGTTGCTCACCCTTTTGAAGGTGTTCATACTTTTTCGTAGTATGCTGATAACAAATATGTAACCCAAAACTTTGGATGGTAAATTGTTTTACCATCAGTGATGTCAGGTTATGGCTCCCCACCAACTTCTAGATGGAGGGTGGTTTATTGAAGTTCGTATCTTTTAACAAGCACGTTTTTGCCATATGCACGAAGCCTTATTACCACATGTTAGATAGAATTTTTCTTTTTTGCAGCATCCCCATGTACAGTAGTTGCTAACATTCAATCTTCTTGGCCTTGTAATGCTATGATTTTCGTTGTCATTCGATATTTTTTTGCTTATGGACGTCATCTGTCTAGACTTTTGAATTCGTTGATTCGATTTTTCTCCTTATTACTTTCAAGACTAGCCGACTCGACTGTTCTATATTTGTTAATGAGCAGGAAGATCAGAAGGATGAAAGCCACTTTCAGATTGCCACTAGCTGTATACTGGAATCATTGAAGACTCAAATTATTAATAGATCATATGATGAAGTTGCAGTATGCTTTTTTAACACGGTAAATGCTGATCTGAGGAGCTTCAACATGATTTTAAGTGCTTTGGATACCACTTTCAATGATAGAGCGTCATTGCCATACATGTAGAGTTGAAAGTTGTGGATTCATATAGAAATACAGGGAAATCTTGCACATAATGTCGACTTAATTTTTAAATGCCTGCTCATAACTTGAGTTGTGGTAGATACTTATGGTCAGTTCTCATTTGGCAATGATTATTTTCTTTAAATTTGCAGAGAGAAAAGAAGAACTTACAGGATTTAAATAGTGCATTTGTGTTTAATGTTGCTGATCGGGAGTTCCTGGACAGGCCAACGGCTAAATTCATAAAGGAATTTTCCCATTTAGAGGGTAAGTGCTGATGGATCAGTTCTGTTACCCATGCATGGTAAAGAACATGTTGCTGTAACAGTTGAGTTCATTGGTGCAATGGGAATATTGCTCATTTAGACATCTTGAGATAAGTTGTGTTTGACGGAAATTTCTGTGATGGAGTACGAAAATTTCTGATTCTTGACTTGAAAGCTTGCAGAGTTCTTTATGAAAGATATCGGTAGTCAGTATGGCATTGCGTCTGGATCTCGAGAAAATTCACTTTACAATGCTCTTTGGGTGGCACAAGCTCTTTTACGTAAAGGGTATGCTACATAAACTTCTTGAGTGAATCAAAGCAAGAATTCTTTTTTTTTCTTCATATTTTGCTCAGGGAAGTTGTGTTTATAGTAAATGGTAGTAATTTAGAATGCAACTATTGCAGATCTGCAAAGACAGCCGATAAACGTATACTTATTTTTACTGATGAGGACAATCCTTTTGGAAACATCAAGGGTGGGGCAAAGGTGGATATGACCAGGACCACTTTGCAGCGTGCCAAAGTAGCGACTGCTATTCATACAACAATTTGTTTACTGTTTAGGACTTTTGCTAATGTCCAATTTGGATTTTCCTAGGATGCACAAGATCTTGGACTATCAATTGAACTTCTTCCCTTGTGTCAGCAAGACAGGGAGTTCAACATTTCGCTTTTCTATGCTATATACCCTTGCCACTACCCACTTATTTCTCAAGTTGTTATAGACGACCTTCATTTACATTAATGGCAAAAACTTATGAATTTCAGGATTTGATTGGATTGCAAGGTGAGGATCTTGCTCAATTTATGCCTGCTGCTGGAGAGAGGCAAGCCACCTTTTCATTGCTTTCTTTGTAATTTTATAAATGCCATGACTTGAGGGACTATAGTTAACTTAGAACGCAAGGGATAGTTAGCTACTAGAAAGTGTTAACCAAGATACTGAACAAGCCAATAACATATTTATTGTTCGGTTTATTATCATTTAATGGAAATTGAGGAATTTTTGTCAGTTGAGTTTACCGTTGACTATTAAAAGGAGAAAATATGTCAATGAAGAAAACTTGGAAACATTATACCGAGATCAAGGTCATTAAATTGGCTTCCCGACTAGGATTGCTAGGGTGTTTTATCTAATTTCTATAAGTTATCCCAAACAAGAGATAATTAGTATGTGGATATTTTTATCTAATTTCTATAAAGAATACATCGCACGAATTATGTGGGATGCTTTCTATCGGAATATGTAGTGATTGTCAAGACGAACAGAAAAATGCACTCTCTCAATTAATTGATCCAGTTAACTATCTCGTGTAACGAACATTTTACCCAACCTTCATAAAAAATTTAACTGTTTTCGTATATCTTTATAAAGGAAAGACATGCAAAGAGTGGGATGTAAGAACGAAGATGATTGATGGTCGGCGAAGATACACTCGACGCCGCTAAAAACATTGTGCGCAAAATTGTCAATGATTACAAAAATTATTATCTATGTAAATCGATCGGATTTGGACAGGCCAGTGCACCGATCAGTGCTCCAGAAGGGAGATCTTTTTCCGGTCGGTCCACCGATCCAAGGATCTCCTAAACCTTTTTTACACTTGCCAGATGTATGGTTATTAAGTATTCCTTCTTGCCTTTTTTTATAAATGCATAAGGACAAATAGACTAGAAATGTCATAATTTTTGTATGACTTATTTGTGTATTGTAATTTTTTTTTCTCACTTAAATTTGAAAAATCAATCAATTAAATGTCATCAACTATTTGCCTCGCCGAAAAATCCGATGTCTATGTGGCACCGCTGGCACCAACATGGACAAATTTTGTAATTTTTTTCACTCACTTAGTGTCACAAATTTGAAAAATCAATTATTTAAATGTTACAAATTTGAAAAATCAATCACATAAATGTCTCAACAATTCATCTTGTCGGAAAATTAGCTGTCGGCCTTGCCTAGATTTGGCAAGGGCCTTTGCACCCTCGCTGCGAACGAGGCAGGCTTGTCGTGAAGGCCTTCACGGCCCCGTTGGCAAAGGGTGAGGCCTTTGTGGCGGGCATACATAAAAAAATAAACTAAAATAAAAACTAAAAGAATTCAAAAAATAATTAAAAAACTAAAAAAATTTACATAAGACGATTTGTTAGAAATGACACTCAAATGATTGATTTTACATCAATGTGATACTCAAGTGAACGTTGTACGAAAGTTATAGCATTCCTACTATACTTGTCTCTAAATGCTCATTATGAGGGATCTGACTATTTGGCTTTTAATATTTGGCCCAACTTCTGCTATTTGTTCAAAATCTCAAGTTTTCATATTCCGCCAATAAAAGAGTTTCAACTGGACAACTTCGTTTTATAGGGTTAAGCTAACGTGACACTCAAATGAGCGTCGTGTAAAAGTTATAGCACTCAAGTGAACATTATAAAAAAGTTATATCACTCATGTTGTACATGTGCTTGATTGCTTATTACTAGGGATTTGACTATATGGCTTTTAATATCTGGCCCGACTTCTGCTATTTTGTCAAAATGTCAAGTTTTCAAGGGGGAACTTTCTGCGAGTGAAAGAGTCTCAACTGAACGGGTTCGTCGTCTAGAGTTTAAGCCACTGAGTTGCTTAATAGATTATCACAACCTGCGGCTATTTACATCGTTCTCGTAGTTTTTTAGCACAGAGTATGTTTTTGCTTGTTTAAGAACCATAAATTACTTGTAGATGCCTTGGATAATTTCCAGAGATCTTTCATGTGCGAGACATGTTATTTTCTAAACCTATTGCATTTTGGTCAATTCAATCATAATTCTTTTAATTTTACCAATTGAGTCATAAACTTTTTCACGTTTTGCTAAGTCCATTTGGCTAATTTTGGATGGAAATTAATAACGTGGTTGCTAACGGTCCTAAGTGGTATGATTGGTGGCATGAACATTTTTAATATTAATTTTTAATCCCAAATCTATTGCATTTTAGCTAATTCAATTATATGCTTTCAATTTTGCTAATTGAGTAATAAATCTTTTTGAAGTTTTGTCAATTGAATCCATCTGTCTAATTTTGATCTAAAATTAATGACGTGGTTGCTAGTGATTCTATGTGGTACGGCCGATGACATGAACAATTTTAGTTTTTCCTTTTCTTTTCGGCCTAAGGGCCGGCAAAGGTCGTCAATCACAGGTGAGGGCATCGCTGTCGGTGACCATGTCATCAATTTCTAGTCAAAATTGATGGGATTGGGTTTAATTGGCAAAAAATAAAAAGATTTAGGACTCAATTGGCAAAATAAAAAAAGTTAAGAACTAAATTAGCCAAAATGCAATAAATTTAGAACTTTTTGGATAATTTTGCCTCTTTCTCACTATTCACCACCATTATCTAGGGGTTAAGGTTTGAAGAAAATAGCTAATTTTACCTCAATTAGTTAATCTAGGCAAATATATGGAAAACAGCATCTTTTTACCCATAAATATTGCTATTTTAATTTTGCACGCAAGTCAAATCAGATATTATATAATAATTTGCTGTCAAGTCGATTTTTTTGACAAGATGTGTTGTTGCCCAAATTCAAGCGAGGGCTACCCTCACTTGGTCTAGGCAAGGGCATAGTCGGCCAACAGGTAAGGGTTTCGACCCTTGCTTGGATCTGGGCAGGGGGCGACACCCATGATTGTGGCTGGCGAGGGTGTGGGGGCCCTCCCCTAGACTAGCCTTTTGCTGGCAATGGTCGGCCGACGACCTCGCCGACCAAGGTATAAAGAGAAAAGAAAAAGAGGAAAAAGAGAAAAAATGAAAAAAAATAAACGAATCTGAAAAAAATTTAAAAAATTTAAAAATTTGTTCACGTTAGTACTGGTAGTGCCACATAGGATCACCAACGCTTACGTTAGCAATTTCCAGTCTAAATTGACGGGATAAACTAAATTGGTACCAATGTGAAAATGTTTATGACTCAATCAGTCCAATTGAAAGGTTCATGACTAAATTAATACTAATGTAATAGATTTATGACTTTTTTGGTACTTTTCCCTCAAAATCGTGCACTCGCATGGGGGTACTATAGGGTCTAATCCACTTAGCCTACGGTATTCAATTATAAGGTTAGAAACCTTCCACTTATATATTGGTCCACACACTCATATCTTTTTGTTGTGGTACAAAGCACGTCTTTATTTGTTTTCCAAATAAACTATCAACAGTGTCAATTTAACTGTGTTACCTGTCGGAGATACTCCTGGTGCCAAGTTCTATCTAGGGTATATGTTTTTGGCCTGTGCGTCATTATTCCGGTTGAGTAAATTAACATGAAGAGCATTTGTCAGTGGGCTCTCTCCACTTTTTGGCTAAATGCCAGAAGTCGTTCTTGAAATTTAATAGTGTCGCCTAAATTTTAAAATTATCGTCCATAACACAAATCGCTTCGGTTTTCCTTGCAATTATCCTCTCTTGTTGAGTTTCCCTACCACGTGGAAGATCCATATTAATGCAGTTTGATAAGCAAGTGGCCACATACTTGTAGAGCCTGATACTGAGGTTTCCTCTTGAAATTGGAAAGTTTTTGTAGCACGTTTTGCAAGGTAGATGTAATATTTGTTGATCGATCGACTTATTCATAAATAGGTGACTTGGCATGGGTACTCGGTAGATTTTGACTGGTTCATTGAACCATGGCTTGAATTAACTGTCACTAGCAAACCATTTAAGTATCTGTGTCATAGGCTGGTGATGTCGTCATGTTGTTCCCTTTAGTTTTCTTGTGTCCTTGAGATTTCTTGTCTGTGTTTAATTCATTGGCATTTGCTTTCCTCACAATTCAACAACAGCAAGTTATTGCCGTAGCACTCGAACTTTCATTGCTCTGTACAGATCCTTGTTACGGCTTAACCGACTAATTAGACTTTTCATGCGAGACGCATATTCACTTCTCTGTCAACTGCCAAATGCTTAACATGTGAGAACGTTTAGCTTTAGTCATATTTTCAGCCTTCATTCAGGATGGAGCTTTCCCACCGTGATGCACATTCAGAAACTTTCCTTTGATCGAGAAACTTTTTGCCTTGACGATGTTGAAGCTGGTATATGACGTTTCATTGTGCTTGGCAAAATTTAGTAGGGCAATAATGCAGCTAGACCTTTTGAGGTTCCGTTGAATATGACAGCTTAGTGTGCGAATGGTAACATTTTTTGTTCTAGACATTAGTTTCTTTCAAAAATAGTTTTTTCTATTTCTACTTTCCAAAATAATTTCTGAGTAAAATAATACGTTTGGAAACTATATAAAATTTATATTCTCATAATAGAAAAAAAAAGATTTGGTATGATCCACAAAAAGAATAAAAACGCGTTTGACTGCTGCTGACTGTCGTCGTCCGCTGATCGTTGACGCATGCCATCACCACCACAGGCCGATCATCGCTGCCGACCTCAGCGGACGGCAGGCGACGGCAGTTGGCGGCAGGCAGGCGGCAAGCGGCGGGCAACCACCGGCCGATGGATGGTAGCCCGTGGGGAGTGATATTGAACAAGAAGAAAAGAAAATGAGAAAATAAAAAAAATGACCTATTGCTAGAAATTTTTCCCAAGAACAACTACTTTTTTCTACTTCTGTTTCTATTCCAAATATATTCCCCGACTACTTTTTTATTTTGGGGAATAGAAAAATTAGTTAACATTACCAAATGGATTTTTATTCTTTTTTTATTTCGGAGAGCAAAAGAATAAAAGAATGGAGGAACAGAGACGTTCCCATGCGCTACCTTAGCATGAGGAGAGCGATAATGCCAACCATAAACTGGCGAGCGAGGTGTCCAAGAAACAAAAAGCCCTTGCAGATAGAGCCATTCAAAAATCTGCACCGTGTAGTTGGGCTGATCTAGCTGACAGAGCTGGAAGGTGAAACAGGATCGCCCTCCTTTGTGTTTCCCCTGCGAAGTTTTTTATTCTTAAAATTCGATTCTTGTCATGCAATTTTAGCCTGCAGTTATTGGACAAGTTTTTTTCTCTCCAGCCAGTTAAAAAGAGTTTCCTCCATTCTCTGATATATATCATGCGGATTATTTGTTTATTTATCTGTTAAGAAAGTGCGTTTTGCAACCAAACAGAAGTTTCCGGTGATTTGCTTGAGGAGAACACATGAAATCTGTGGCGGTTAAGATTGGCAGAAGTTTCCGGTGATTTGCTTGAGGAGATTACATGAAATCTGTGGTGGTGAAGATTGGCAGAAAATCTTCATGGATGGCTGCATTCACTGACCTTCCTCTTGTTGATGTGCACCCCTGCAGTTGAAGGGTTTGACGGTGGTGGAGTTAAAGTTCTAGTTGACTGCGCACGATCTGCCTTTCTCTGGGATGAAAAAGGATTCGATCAAGAGGATATTCACTCACATGAGGAAGTGAACTCGTAATGTAATTACTGCAAGGGTTTTTATATTGCTTAAGATACTAATAGCCGCAGTAGACTCCCCAGAATGCTGAAGTCCTCAACTGCAGCATCAAATGCTGTCGAGTGAAACTTAGATGACATTCATCGATGACAAGCTCCTTCTTGCCTAGATTACGTAAAGATTACGTAGCTTCTGATCGAGAGGAACGGTTCTCTAGAAGAGCAGGCGGAGGGATGTTCCCTGAGACATGTCTCATTCACTCACATAAGGAAGTGAACTCGTAATGTAATTACTGCAAGGCTTTTTAATGAGATGATTGCATTGTAAGGAAGCGTAGCCTTAAATCTATGTAGTTATCATTAACTGTGAAACTCAAAAACATGTTTGTCTGTTTCTCCTGTGTACAGAACAAAATTTTACCTTCGTCAAAGTTCGGCCCGCCTCTCCCTGAAAACAGGAGCACTGAGCTTGTAGCAATTCTTCCGCGGCTTCTGCTAAATGTACACCAAAATGTTTTCAGTGCCCTGCCCATTGCTTAGAGAAATCGCAAATGCATATCTTTCATGCCCATTGAACCAAATTATGCACAAGAAAAAGTTCCAAATTGAATTCGAAATCACAACAATCTGAAATTTTCAAATTTAGCGACAATACAATTTCCATCAAGTAAAGCCACTACGCAACCAAGACGGAGACAGATACAGGACGTCAAATGCTAAAAAGCCATTAGCTAATAACACCTGTTGTCATAGAATGACAGGCACAGAGCTTAATGCGGCCGATAGTAAGCGTACACGGTGTAAAACGTCTGGAGGAGGGTAAGCAGCAAGAGGATAATGGCAGCAAAGAGAGAGAGGCATGTCCACGGACTACTGAAACGTTCGCGGATGAGGCTTCTCCACCAGATGCTGTACTTGCTTTCGCAGAACTGCTCGCAATAATCATTCACCTCCTTGATTTCGTTGTACAAGTAGCCCAGATTGAGATCGTAAATGACCTCTCTACACTTCATAAACAGTTCCACCACCTCCGTTTCGCTTCCCAGGTGATTGATGATCCCGTGCTTGCGGAAAATCTGAATGTCCCTGGGGCTATTGATCAAACTGTCCCAGAACATTATGTAATTCGTGAAGAAGGGCTCAGGGTGTTTGACGCTCATTTCGTACGCAACGAAATTCAAAAGGAGAGAGACGGTATTGTCGTTGATGGACAACTGAGGGACCCGTAGAGTGCCGTGATCGAACTCGATGTCCAGTAAGTCGTGGCCCTTCCACTTCTTGAATTGCATGCCCGCCTCTTGGAGCTCCGATGCGAAGTGTCGGACGAGGCCCCTCATACTGCCATCAGGATTCAACCGCGACTTGACTTGATTCTTTCCCTTCTTGTGGACTTTCTCACTCACCGATTTGAGGAAGGTAGAGCGGAAAACATCGAGCAGATGAGCCTTTGGTTTGTTGGTGTCCAACTTAGATGCAGCATGGTGTTGGGGTAACAGCGGGTCGAAGAAGGTGACCGCAAGTACTTCCAGCGGCACAGCTTGTTGATGATCAATCTTGTTCTTGTTGTTGATCAGCTCGTACAGTTTCTCGAGAACGAAGAACGGCAGTTGGTTCTCAAGCAATAGGAGGTCGCGTTGAACGGTTCGTAGAATCCGGGGGTTACTGAAAATCGGAACGTCCTCAGTTGCCATCCCAGGGAACTGCAAGCAAAAACGGCCTTGATGTAAGCTGAAGGATTAGGGAAGTTAGATCGATGCCTAACTTAGCCTGCTTTTTAACTTTCTAAAAGAAAATTATTTTGGATTGGGGGGAATAAGACAAGAAATTGCAGATAGAGTCATTGACCACAACTAATTCACTCAAAAAAAGTTACTATCCGATAAATGAAAAACATTGTTTGATATTTAAACGCGGCTTTACCAGGGAGTCGACACGCTGGTAATTAAGGCGCAATAGTTCGACCACGAAGCAACCATCGACCACCATAATCTTCACAAAGTGCTCTCTGGTTATATTATAAAAACTCTCCGAATAACAGGCCCTCGCTTTCTGCTCCAATTTCTGCATGGCTTCCACAAGGTCATCCAAAATCACAGCTTTCGCCATCCGACTGCCATCATCGTCTTCTTCACGTTCACAGCCATTGCACACTCTCTCCCCCTCGGTCGTCCTCGACACTTCTCCGTCCCTTCTCCACCGCTCCAACTTGCCTCCCAGAAGGCGGATTAGAAACCACTTCTTGAGGTTGTCCATGGCTCGAACTCGCCACTTTTCGATGGGACCGATGCCTATCATTTCGGGATGGAATGCGGTATCGTGAACTTCACGCCAGTTATCAGGGACTCTGCCGATGGTCCACGAAATCCCCGCATCGGGGGGGAGCCCTGCGTCGAGGAGGTTGTTGATTTCGATGACCCACTTTGGAGATCGAGGGTTGTTGTTATCGCCCGGAGCCATCGTGGAAAGAATCTAAGCCCCAAAGAAACGGAGAAGAAACTTTAATTCCTGAAGACACATATGCAAGCGCTGGAGACATTAAATGATTAGCAGTGGAGCGAGCTTTCACGTCAGAGAATGACAGTCGAGTGTTCAGACAAGTAAAACGCGTGGAGAGAGACGGAGATAAGAGGGCTGGGGTCGCTCGCGCAGCGGTACAAGAAGGGAACGAAAAATCTGACTACTTCCAATTTAGCTTACATGCGGGCTGACTTCATGCACCAAAAATTGAGTTTGAAATTAGAAATAAGAGAGGGTGCCAAAGGAAATATCTGATTTATGTTCACACACACATTACCAATTAGGCAAAAAAATCTTACTACTGCGAATTCAGTTTATATGCGAGCTTCTGACCCAAAAAAAAAAACTGATGTGCGACCTGACTTCATCCACCCGAAATAGTTGCAAATCAAGAAATTGCTATATTTACGGCAGAATTCTATGTTCGATGCCTAAAAAGTATAGGGCCTTTCCTGTGCTGGTAAATTTTAATTTGTGTTAGTTGGTGTCAAAATAATTATTGGTCAACAAGTGACCAACAACAACTTTTTCGAATAACTTGTTGATTTTTTTTGCGTCTGGAATAATTTGTTGATAACTCACCAATTTTTTAATTAAATCATAAACTTTTTAAAGTAATGTGCCAATTATCAATTTTCCTTCAAATATATTAATCCTTTATGAAATTACGAACATAAATTATATTGATTTACTAACTTTTGTCTATTAATTTTGGATTATTAACTCTCAATTGAGTGACTTATCAATGTTTAATCGTATTTCTTATTAACTAACCAACTTTTGTTGCAATAACCTATGAAGCACGGACACGTTGCCGAAGCTTTCCGTGTCGTGTCCAACACGTGTCAACGTGTCTGGCACGCGGTCAACGCGTGTCGGATTTTCCGACATGTGATCAACTTTTCTCGACGCGTTTCGACAAGTATGTCCGAGATTGTTGAAGAAGACGATGGTGAGTGGAGGTGAGGCCGAGGAAGCGGAGGTGAGGCCGCGACGGTGAGGGAGGGCGAGAGGAAGAGCATAAACTGAGGCGACGCTACGATGGAGGGCCGGTGGCGAGGCTACAGCTGCTGTGAAGGAGGAAGGGCTGGAGGCGAGCAACTGCGATGAGGCGACTGAAAGAGGTGAGAAGATCGTGCGACAAGGAGGAAGAAACTGAGGGGGCGGGGGAGCTGGTTGTGGCGTGGGGGGAAGGGGAGGGAGAGAGAGATAGCAGTGAAGAAACTGAGGGGGAGAGAGAGAGAGAGAGAGAGAAGGGGAAGAAACCGAGGGGGCTGGGGGTGATTGATGGGAGCACAGGGGAGCAGGTGGGGCGTAGGGGGAAGGGGAGGGGGAGAGAGAGAGTAGGGGCAGAAATCGAAGGGGGGATTTTGGGGTGGTGGCGTGGGGAAAGAGGGGAAGAGAGAAATGAGGAGAAGAAATGAGGGGAGGGTTTGAGGGGAATAATATTTGTTAAAATAAAAAATGTATTCTCAAATAGAGGCATGTATTACTTATAAATATGTTTTTTTAAATTTTTTATGAATAGTTTTATTAATATTATTAGTGTAAATTTATTGCAAGTTATTTTATTATTATTTATTTATTTGTGAATTTGAATCAAATTAATTAAAAATACAAATATTTATTTAATATATAACGTGTCACGTGTACGTGTCGCGTGTTGGTCTTCTTGGCGATAACTCCCCAAATTTACTAACTTTGTAGAAACTTTACAAACCTAAATTACCACGACTCGGTAAGTTTCGTCGAGAAAATGACATTGCAAGTGTCATAACTTCCATATAATATTTGCTTCAATGCCATAATCTTTTCTTTTTTTTTAAAACTAGTTGAATGCTACATTTGTGAAAAATCAGTCATATAAGTGTCTATTCTAACAATTTGTCCTACGTCGCTACTAAATTAAATTTTGCTTCCAATGTGACTTTATTACGAGAAATTTGAATCTAATCGACCCTTTTGCTCACAAAAATGATACAAAATTGAAACCATAATTCCGAAATTATTTCAGCAAGTGCAACCGCCTTTGTAGCCCTAGCTGCTTCCCTAGTCCATCTTTCTGGCTGCGAATTAATCTCATCTCAGCGATCTTCGTTCTAGCATTTATCTGCTGAATGGATGGAACAGCCCTTGATACTCCAGAGTTTCTAGCTTCATCACCTCGATATATTGCTCAGGCTTGGAGTTCCCATCTGGATGTAATAAGGGCAAAGAACACTGAAGCACTCTCGAAAGGTTTCTCCTTCGGAAGCGTATGCCCAAGGCCGCCCTCCTATATCTTCAACGCAAAAGGAATAATTTTCAACGCAAAACCCCCGAGATATAATGTCACGAAGCACAAGCACTAAAAAAAAAAGTACAATGATGTTAAAAACTGGCATGACAAGAAATCAGCATCTTCCTTATCACAGGAAAATTATCCAAAAAACCCTAAACCTATTACATTTTGGCCAATTCAATCCTAATCCTTTCGATATTGCCAATTGAACCCTAAATTTTTTACATTTTATTAATTGAGTCCATTCGATCTATTTGGGTTAGAAATTAATAATGTGGTTGCCAACGGTTCTAATTGGCATGGCGAGTGATGTGAATATTTTGAAACATTTTAAAATAATTTTTAATGCTAAACCTATTACATTGTGGTTAATTTAGTTCGAATCCTTTCAATTTTATCAATTGAGTGCTGAACTTTTTTTAAGCTTTGCAAATTTAGTTCATCTAGCCAATTTTGGCTAAAAATTGATGACGTGGTTAATACGTGGCACGGTTGGTGACGTAAAGAATTTTGCTTTTTTCTTTTCTTTTCTTTTTCACTTGAGGGCCGGCACGGGTCACCGACGATGGGTGAGGGTGTCACCGTTGGCAACCACATCATCAATTTCTTACCAAAATTGGTCAGATAAATTCAATTGGCACAACTTTAAAAAAGTTCATGACTCAATTGGCAAATTTGAAAGGTTGAGAATTGAATTAGTCGAACTGTAATAAGTTTATGACTTTTTGGATAATATTCCCTCCTTCTCACTATTTGAAAGAACCAATTGCGCGGACGCCTTCTTTAGTGACTTCTTCATTGCTTTTTCAGCCTTCGTCACCATTACCTAGGGGTTAAGGTTTGAAGAAAATAGCTAATTTTACCTCAATCGTTAACTTAGGCAAGTATATGAAAAACGGCATCATTTTACCCACAAATGTTGCTAGTTTCATTTTGCCTGCAAGCCACATCAAATCTTATATAATAAATTACTGTCATGTTGGTTTTTTCGGTAAGATGTGCTGGCACTGAAGTATCGGTCCTTTTACTAAAAAGTAGCATTCAAGAAATTTTAAAAAAATAAAATTTGGTACTGAAGTGAACATCATACAAAAATTATAGTATTGACTATGTCTTTTTCCCAATATTCTTTTGTTAAATTACCATCTATTTTTGGATTACCAACTCTAATTTGCTCTACTAAGTAATCTTTATTCGTTTTCTTTTTTATTTGTCCATCATGCCTCATGTTTACAAAATTTTGTTCGTCTTTTCTAGCAACCCCTCAATATACCAATTCTTTTTAGAAATTACCAATCTTAATTATAGTGATTAACCTACTTTTCTTTAATGAAGTAACTAATTAATTTTGAGTTACCAACTTTCATTTGAGTTACTTATTAAGTTTATTTTTTGATAAATAAATCTCTATTGTTTACCATCTTTTATTATCTTTTTTAACTCCATCTTAGATTGACCAACTCGAATGTTACTAACTTTAACTTGACCGACTTATCAATTTTCCTTTGGTTAAGCTATCAAGCAATCCAATGTTACCAACTCTCATTTGAATTAGTTAAGAGTATTTTTTAAATTTAATTTATTGACTTTTCTAATGAATTACTTAATCGGGAAAGTAGTTGGTAAGTCACTAAAATAAAAGTTTGTAATTTCTTATAATAGTTGGTAAATTTATGGCCTTGGTAAAAAAAAGGCAAATAAAAATTGGTAAAGGACAAGAGGTGTTTTTCGTTAGAGATAAGAGAAGCCGGTAATTAGAAAGCTAAATACACATTGTAAATTTACAAGGGAACATGTAAACATCAATCAACAATTCAAATGAGAGTTGGTAAGAAAAACTATGCAGTAACTTAACCGGAAAAGAGTGGTTATCCCACAAAAAGAAATGTTGGTAAAAGATAGGGAATTTTTTTTCCGGTCGAAAGTCAGATTACTCAATGATTTCAAAAGAAAAAAATGTCAGTAACTAACTTTTTTTTTTTGGTTGATGTTGGTAATTAATTTAAATAAGAGTTTACAACACAGAACTAGTTGGTAACTGGTAACACTTGGTATCTTCTTTAATTGAGGTTGGGAATTTCTAATAAAAGTTGACAAATTTAAAAAGTTATTAAGTAAGGCAAATAAAAGTGGTAACTCAATCGAAAAGTTGGTAAAAATTTGAAAAATAAATAAATATTGTTAAGCAACTCAAATGAGTATTAGTAACCCAAAACTAGTCGATAACTTAATTGGACAGAATTGTGAAGTTAAACAAATAGAGGTGGTTAATTTTATAAAATAGCTGGTAAATCTAACTCATTGCTAAAAAAAGTACATAAAAATTAGTAAAAGATAAGAGAAGTTTCATTTTTTGTCAAAAATAAGAGAAGCTAGCAATTATTTTAAAAGAATAAACTTCGATAAATAAATCAAGTAAGAGTTGGCAATGCATATTAAGTTGGTAACCACTCTAGTCGAGGTCAATAATTTCTAAAAAAATATTGATAAATTTTTAAAATTGGTAAGTAAGATAAATAAAAAATTTAAAATTCCCACATCACGCAGTTTATGTGGGAATTTTAATACTGCAATGCATAAGTAGTTATTGAGAAATAATTATAAAAAAAAGCGTCCTCTTGTGAATTGATCAAGCTAACCAGATTATAAATATTATAGTAAATCTTCATATAAGAATGTAACGTTTTCCGTATAGTGTTATAGATATGCAAAAAATGAGAAGTGAGAATAAAAATGACCGATGGACGGCAAAAGTGCACCCGACAATTGAGCTCATGGGCTAGCTAGTTCGAGATTGGTGTCGTTAAAAACCTTTTGCACAAACTTGTCAAGAATCAGAAAAATTACTATTTGCAAAAATACACCCGAGAATTGATTTATTTTGAAGAGAGAACGCCAATAAGCAGACAAGTCGCTAAGGGTGCGTTTGGTAATATTTCTGTTCAAAAATTGTTCTCGGGAATAGAAATAGAAAAAACTATTTCTGTTCTAAGAAATAATTTTTGAACAAAAGAACGTATTTGATAACTGTACAAAATTTATGTTCCTGAAATAGAAAAAGAACAAAAACACGCTTGATAAACTTATATAATTTTTTTTATTTTAATTTTATAATATTTAATTTAATTTTTCCTTTTTTCTTCTTTCTTCTTTCTTTTTTCTTTTTTTCCTTTCTTCCTTTTGGCCGGTTCTTTGGCCTCGGCCATGGCCGACGACCGGCCGACGAGGGCCAGCGATGCTCCGGCCCTCAACGGCTGGTCGTTGGCCATGGCCGAGGCCGGCGACCGGCCAAAGAAAAAAGAAGAAAAAAAAGGAGAAAAAAGAAGAAGTGTTTTTTGTAATTGTTTTTTTTTTGTGACTTTGTTTCTCGGAATTATTCCCAGGAACAATAAACAATTTTTTTTTTACTTTTTGTTTTTGTTCCAAATCTGTTCTCGGGAACAAAAGTATAAACAAATGCGTTTCTGTTCTTTTTTTATTCCTCAAATAAAAGAACAAAAATTTGTGTTCCGAGGAAAAAAAACAATTTTAAACAAACAACCCCTAATTTGGCGGTTCTACAAGTTCCGATGGTTATCAGAAGATTAGGGTTTTCTTAATTGCTGCACCGTAGTGAGCCGTTCGCCTATGAGGCAATAGTTATGAATGAGCATGCATCGACAATGAGTGATGAATTCTCCAAAATATTCTTCTTACTCAACTTAATTCATCGATATAAGTAAGGATGCTAATCTATTTCATAGACTGGTTGTGGTAGATCACATTGATCTAACTACGTAGACTTATATGCTCCTTCTTTTGTCTTTTTTGGTCAGCACGATGGCTAAGTAATCACATATTCCTTTATAAACACTACTTCGTCGAACAAGAGATGCTTTCACATACAGCTGTTTGAATCTGCACCAACAGTTTTAATCTTTATCGAAGGCCAGACCCAATCAGTATCATAAGAGCGCATTTGGTAACGTTTCTGTTCGAAAATTGTTCCATGGAATAGAAATAGAAAAAACTATTTATGTTCTTATTTCTATTTCGGGGAACAATTTTTGAACAGAAGAACACGTTTGGTAACTACACAAAATTTTTGTTCTTGGAATAGAAAAAGAACATAAATATGTTTGGTAAACTTGTATAATTTTTTTTGTTTCTTTTAATTTGTTAATATTTTTATTTCTTTTTTCTTTTTTCTTCCTTTTGGCCGGTCATCGGCCTTGGCCATGGCTGGCGACCGACCGATGAGGGTCGGCGACCAGTTGATGAGGGTCGGCGGCCTCGCCCAGCCACGACAAGGCTCGCCAGCCCCCGACGAGGCCGAGCCTCGCCTTGGCACTTTTTATACGTTAGTAGCTAACGAAAACCTTGTTGTCCTTTGTGAATTGATTAAAAGGCTTTGTTTCTCATCTTCTACCGGGAGAAATTCTAAATAAGGATATAAAGTGCTATCATTTTCTCAAAAAATACTCTGAAGTGAATTTTATATCAAATAAAGACTTGAGGAATTTTTGTTTCCTCGAATAAGGGCCTAAATAAAGGCCTAAAGTGTTATGTCAATCTTAAAGAAATGTTTGACCTCACCAAATGATTGATGGCATCTCCATCATTTACCTTTTTTTTCTTTTTATAAAAATAAACTTAAAAAATAAAAAAATAAAACTTAAAACAACACACAAATAATTATAAAAAACAATCGGGAAAGGAGAAGGCCGCTGCCCCAACACTAAGGCACTGGCGTTCCCATCAGCCATGGCGACACCCCATTGGCAACAAGGCGGCAGCCATAGGCTGGGGAGGGCTGCCAACCCTTCGCCTATTTTTTTAATTTATATATAAATTTAGATTCTTTTTTCTTTTTTCAATTTGTCTTTTTTGGAAAGAAAAAGAAAGAAAAAAAGAAGAAGTTAAAGGACAAAAATACCCTTGACTAGCCGATGAGGTCATACTTTTCTTTGAGACTTATATGACCACTTCAAATCATTATTTGAAATAACGTCCATTTTAGGCTGCCCCAGTGCTAAGGCATAGGCAATCCCACCAGCCATGGTTGATGCCCACCGACAACAAGGTGGCAGCCACAGGTGGCGCAAGGCCGCCGGCCTTCACCCAATTTTTATTTATTTATAAATTTAGCATTTATTTTTTTCAATTTGTCTTTTTTGGAAAAAAAAAAAGAAACAGAAAAAGGAAATAAAGAAAAGAGAAAGTAATAAAAAAAAGAAGAAGTTAAAGGATAAAAATATCCTTGACCAGCCGGTGAGGTCAACTCCTCTTTGAGACTGATATGATTACTTGAAATAAGGTTCACTTCATACCATTTTTTAAGAAAATGATGGCAGTTTAGGTCCTTATTTGGAATAATCCATTTTTTATTGTATATTTGAATCCATCTTTAGTTAGTAAAGAGCAAAAAAATTGAAAAAAGAACGCAGCGTTTTATATTGTTGGCAAATGCCGTGGTATCTAGGAGTAACTCAATGATGAAAGAAAACAAGTTTCATTTTTCGTGAAGAACATAATTAATTTATGAAAGTGATGTGATCATAAACTATGTCTACGTTCGAACAAGCTGTGCATCATATTGAAATATTCTGTTACTTAAATCAATATCTGTATCGGTATTATTATTCCATTTCTGTCTATCGGTAGTCCTAGACTTGATGTACAAATAATTTATCCGGGGTCCATGCTAACTTGAAATTGAAGAGACGGACCACCCATAATGTCAAAATCCACAACCTCCCATAATTATGGTAATTCATCATTAAAAATTTGGGCTCTTGTAAAAGTTATTCAAGTCAAGTGGTAATATAATACGGGTACGTGAAACTGTCATAAAAATTATTATGATATCATATATAGTAAGTTAAAATTTACGATCATTGTCAATCATCTGACATGGATCACTTTACTCAAAACGATGTCTTATGTGGATCATTACGTCAATGATTTTTGACAACAATTGACTTGAATAGAATTTTTCATAGAGATTTAGGACTACATTGATAAAATTAAAAAGTTCGAAATTGAATTGACATTTAAATAATAAATTTAAAATTGAATCGATAATTTTCCTGTCTATTTAGTGTAACATTTTCGCAATAGTTTTTTTTTTTTTTGGGTCAGATTCGCAACAGATTTAGCTATGAAAAAGGGTGCTTTAATTTTTTTTTAAGGTATTTGCTAATTACCTCATAGTTGCAGTACCTTTAGAATTGGGATAAGAACAATAGGAGTGTTAAAACTTTTGTACAATGCTCACTTAACTGCAAAAACTTTTTTTTTTCACTCATTTAAATACCACATTGGAGTAAAATCGCTTATTTAAGTGTCACTTCTGGCCAAACATCTTACTTGGATTTCTTTAATTGTTTTTTAAAAAAAAATTTGGCTTTTTTTTAGGCTTGGCGAGGATCACCGGCGATCCTTGCCGGCCATGAAACCCTCTCCCTCAGCCATGAAGGCCTTGGGCGAGGCCGTCGGGGCCTCACTGGTTGCTAGTGAGGCCACAAGGCCCTCACCGGCTTTGGGCACCTACGGGTGAAGGTCCTCGCGGCCTCGCCTGCTATCGGTGAGGCCTTAATGCCATCGCCCAAGACCTTCGTGGTGAGAGCAAGGTAGTGAGGGCCCTCGCCAACCACCGACAAGGCCTTGATAGCCTCACCCAATCTGGGCGAGGATTTTGTGGTCGGCGAGGGTTGCCGGTGACCCTCGCCGGCCTTTAGGAGAAAAAAAAGCAAAAATAAAAGAAAAAATAAAAATAAAAATGCAAAATACTTATAATGAATATTAAAATAATATCTTTCGCTTGGCCAAGTCACTTTTCCAGTAGGGTAAATCGGAAGTGGCACTCAAATGATTGATTTTTTAAATTTGTGACACTCAAGGGAGCAAAAAAAAAAAAGTTTTGGCACTCAAGTGAGAGTCGTACTAAAGTATTAGCACTTATATTGTTCTTACCCCCTTTAAAATTAGAGCAGCTTACAGCAACTATTGGGAAGCTTTGTCATTTAACTTTAAGATATTGCAGGTTTTAAACATGTATTACTAAATATATGAGTTACAATGCACCACGGTGCAAACATATTCTAAACATGGCATAAGAAATAATAGAGATATTTGGGGAAAAAAGGATTAGGGAGATGAATTAAGGGAGAATTAAGAACGATCTAACCTATCAAAGATTTAGAAAAAAAATAAATTTAAGTTTTGAAAAGCACTAGAGTTTTAACAAATAATAGTTTGAACTACTAGACGTTTAATTTATGTTTAATTAAATATTTTAACTCATTAAACAATATACCATATAAGGTTTTTAGGGGCTTTTCATGAAATTTAGGGGGAAAATTTTGCTTGGTAAATTGGAGGAGAAAGTTGTTGGAAAAATATAAGATAACATCAAAATAATAATAATTGTTGAAAATTCACTGAAAATATAAGATAAAAAACAAATATCTGAGACGTGCAAGCACTGTCTTTAATGATAATTTCGCCTTTTGGAATATGAAACTTGATGTATAAGGTTCTAGCGGTTATCCTCCCAAAATACAACATACATTCTTCTTTATTCCGTACTGAATAATAGAAGGAAACATAATAACGTATAACCCACCAAAGAAAAGAAAAATACATAACGAGATAGGAAAAAGAGAAATAATGATATTCTAGTTTTGATATATCTACATCACTTTTCAATAGCGCCATTTGCAATCGTTATAAATATGTTGATAATTAACACATGGCCATTGCAAATAATGGGGGTTTATGAAGAAATAAACCAAATGTTATATAACTATTAGGAAACCGTTATGAAACGTTATAAAACTGTTATAGATTAATAGGGGACAAAATTGGTATTGAATTGATGACAGTAGAAAGCCATTACAAAAATAATAGCTTTCGAAATTTTCAAAATTACTTAAATATCCAATAAAAGTTAGATAAAAGTTTTCTCTCCCAAAAAGAATGATTTTTATCCTATTATTTAATCTCCCCAATCTCTCATTTTCCTGCTTGTCCATGTTCCCTGGCAAAGCCTAATTGTAGACAATCCATTCAATCATTATTTCATCATGATGCTCGTCTATATTGTAAACAAGAAAATCGACTTGCTTTAATACTTGAACAAACAAAGGGGAAGTAGTTGCAACTTCAAGCATATCAAACATTGACTAGAAGAAATCTAGTCAATAAAACTGGATGCATATTGTTTCTCTCGGCCGTCGTGAAGTCAGTCTGCTCAAGGACCCACGAGAAGCTCTCGCGTTTTGGAGGAGTCAGCACCTACCCAGCCAGAAGCCAAAGTGTGAAAGGAGAGCATCGCATCAGTCGAGAAAGGCGGAGACGACACCAACAAAAATATTAAACTGGTACAAGCAAGAAAAACTTAACCAACTAAATAAATTATTGTTGGGTCCGCCGTTTGTGAAAATGAAGAGGGATAAGTGGGACTAAACACACTAATTCTTATCATCAAAATGCAATTGCGTCTTAAATTTTTTAAAAAGTACAATCAATTTCAAAACTTGTCAAATTAATGTAATCAAATACTTCCATTAATGTAGTTAATTTTAGCTAATGAAAAATGCCGACATGGAATTTTTAAATTATATTCTCTCTCATATTTAGAATTTTTTAAAAATATTTTCTTCTCAAATCTTATTCAAATTAGATTAAAAAAGGCTAAAAATTTTATAAAAAAAAAACTGGAAAAAAAATAATGGTAGGGGACCTTGCCAACGGGGTGCCTTCAACGCCCATTGTTGGAGCGGTTGGCAGAGGTTGCCGGTCCTGAGAGAGGATGACCAGCTCACAAGCCAAAGGTGAGGTTCGATGAGACTCGCCTAGGTTTGCCTTGCCCAAATCTAGGCGACGTTAGCCCTTGTTTGGGGATGGCGAGCCAGTAGCGACCCTCACCCACACCGACCCCTCAAGGGATGAGCAGTGGTAGCACCTAAACGGCGAGGCCCCTGCCATTTTTGTTCCTTTTTTTTTATAAGAATAAAAGAATAGAATTAGACTAAAATCTTTCTGCGCAAACTTGTGAATGACGAGAAAAAATGCAACCGGTGAAAGGAGACCCGTCCAAATGATGGGCCGGGCGGGTCGCTTGGATTTGGATCCGTCGGGCAGCCCGGAAACTGAACGGGTTCACCAAAGCTTGCACGATACACCATGACGACATCCCCAACATTTTGAGCGCTAAAAAGTAACCCACCGCACTCCGCAATTTCAAAGCTTTCTCTCTGTGCGTGCGTGCGTGCGTGCCTGTCCGATTTCGGAGCTTCTCGGGGAAGCAAGAGTTTCGGGGGGGTGGCGATGGAGTTGGACCCAGATGACGTTTTCAGGGACGACGAGGACGATCCCGACAACGAAGCTCTTCGGGTTCTGCTTCTTCTTCTTCTTCTTTCTGCCCCCCTTTTTTTTTTTTCTTATCTGTTTCGGCTCGTGCTTGGAGAATGAGTTGAGTTCACGTGCTTGATTTATTTTGCAGGAAAGGGCGTCGAGCAAAGAGCTCGTGGTGTACTTGGTCGATGCTTCCCCTAAAATGTTCTCCACCAAATGCCCTTCCGTGAGTTTTCCTTCGCTACCCCTTCGTCGATTCTCGCCATCTCCTGTGTCGAAATTTCAAGTGGCTTCAGTGTCTGGATTCTGCACCGTGTTTCTCTTGTCGCGATCCTTTTGATCCTTCTCGGGATCTTTGCCCCTCAATAGTTTTGTTTTCCCAGTCAAGAGTCGATGGGTTGCTGGAATTTGGCTGACGTAGTAGTATACGTTCAGTGATCTCTCGTACTGTGGTTACAAGTAGAAATGGCCACCAATTGTTTTTCTTTAAAAGAGAAGTGAAGATTAACTTATGATACACTAGTTCTTGTTGTTTCTTATTTGAAAACTTTCCAGGTTGCTCACCCTTTTGAAGGTGTTCATACTTTTTCGTAGTATGCTGATAACAAATATGTAACCCAAAACTTTGGATGGGAAATTGTTTTTCCATCAGTGATGTCAGGTTATGGCTCCCCACCAACTTCTAGATGGAGGGTGGTGTATTGAAGTTCCTATCTTTTAACAAGCACCTTTTTGCCATATGCACAAAGCCTTATCACCACATGTTAGATAGAATTTTTCTTTTTTGCAGCATTCCCATGTACAATAGTTGCTAACGTTCAATCTTCTTAGCCTTGTAATGCTATGGTTTTTGTCGTCATTTGATGTTTTTTTGCTTATGGACGTCATGTGTCTAGACTTTTGAATTCGTTGATTCGATTTTTCTCCTTATTACTTTCAAGACTAGCCGACTCGACTGTTCTATATCTGTTAATGAGCAGGAAGATCAGAAGGATGAAAGCCACTTTCAGATTGCCACTAGCTGTATACTGGAATCATTGAAGACTCAAATAATTAATAGATCATATGATGAAGTTGCAGTATGCTTTTTTAACACGGTAAATGCTGATCTGAGGAGCTTCAACATGATTTTAAGTGCTTTGGATACCACTTTCAATGATAGAGTGTCATTGCCATACATGTAGAGTTGAAAGTTGTGGATTCCTATAGAAATACAGGGAAATCTTGCTCATAATGTCGACTTACATTTTAAATGCCTGCTCATAACTTGAGTTGTGGTAGATACTCATGGTCAGTTCTCATGTGGCAATGATTATTTTCTTTAAATTTGCAGAGAGAAAAGAAGAACTTACAGGATTTAAATAGTGTATTTGTGTTTAATGTTGCTGATCGGGAGTTCCTGGACAGGCCAATGGCTAAATTCATAAAGGAATTTTCCCAATTAGAGGGTAAGTGCTGATGGATTAGTTCTGTTACTCATGCATGGTAAAGAACATGTTGCTGTAACAGTTGAGTTCCTTCACTACCGGTTTTGATTTTCTCTTCATCATCTTCTTTTGTTTTTTCGTATGGAGATGATTTCGCCGATACTCACCAACGTCTGTTTCAGAAATTTCAAGTGGTTTTAGTGTCTAGATTCCGCACGTGTGTCTTTTCTCATGATCCTTCTGATCCTTCTTGGGATATTTGCCCTCAATAGTTTTGTTTTCTCAGTCAAGAGTAGTTTAACTTTCGAGTGGGTTGCTGGAATTTGCCTGATGCAGTATACGTTGAGTGATCTCTCATACTGTGTTTACAAGAAGAAATGGCCACCAATTTTTTTTTCTTTAAAAGAGAAGTGAACATTAACTTAAGATACACTAGTTCTTGTTGTTTCTTATGTGAACATTAGCTACATGCTAGTTAGGTTTTTTTTTTTTTTTGCAGCATTCCCATGTACAATAGTTGCTAACATTCAATCTTCTTAGCCTTGTAATGTTATGGTTTTGTTTGTTATTTGATGTTTGTTAGCTTATGGATGTCACATGTCTAGACTTTGAGTTTGTCGATTTGATTTTTCCCCCTATTACTTTCAAGACTGGCCGACTCAACTGTTTTATATTTGTTAATGAGCTAGAAGATTAGAAGGATGAAAGCCACTTTCAGATTGCCATTAGCTGTATAACGGAGTCATTGAAGACTCATTTAATTAATGGATCATATGACGAAGTTGCATTATGCTTTTTCGTTGGCGACCCTCGCTGGACGCGGGTGAGGTGGCCCTCGCCCGCAGCTGGCGAGGGTTGCTGGCTTAGGAAAAAAAAGCAAAGTAAAAAAGGAAAAGAAAAATAAAAAAATTCATGTACTGTTGGGAAGCACTTTGATTTTGTCATGTAAAATGGGCCTTCGGATTTACTAAAATGCAGATTTCATGTGAAGCTTTTGGACGTCATTCAGTACGTGAGACATATTTTGCACCCTTGCAGAGACATTATGCAGTTTCGCAGGCCCTTGCTCTTGAAGAAGATGACTTGCCGGAAATCAAAGATGATATGGCACCTGCTGAGGAAGCCCTGGCTAGGTAAGGAAAAGGTTCCCCATGTTGAGCTTGTTTGCGTCCTTTTTGTTAGGTTCTGGTTTTAATGGTCAAGTCGGCATATGTTTGTGGGTTATTCACGGCAAGAAAAAATTACAAGGTGACATGGTAAGAAAAACTTTATAGTGGATGGCTGTTTTGGGAATAGAGGAAGATCAATGGGAATTTAAGGGATCTTGTATTAGAAGGTCTGCAAGTACGAGGATGCTTTCTAGTTTTCTGCTCAACGAGTGTAGAAGGGTTGCCTATTTATAGGCAGATTTCAACCGACATAAACCACTTGGTGTTCTTTACAACGACATGTACAATTCTCAACCGTGAATTTACTTGCCGACCACATGTCTAAAGGAGACAAGAATCTAGAAGCTTTTGGTTTCTAGATTGGACTAGAAAGCTCTCAAGATGGATTGATATTATCACTTTTTATGTGAGGACATAATGAAAACGCAATTCTTGGTATCACCTTGGTCTGCCTTTTCATGCTTGCCTGCAGGCCATGAGTCGTTAAATGCGATAGAAGAGATTAACCTGACTCTTTATGGGGATAAGTATGAGGAAAGCAATAATGCCGGCCATAAAAAGGGGAGCAAGGCATGCAAGAAACGGAAATCCTTGCAGAGAGTGCCATTTTAGAAATCTGCACAGTATAATTGGGCTGACCTGGCTGACAGTGGAAAGGTGAAACATGATCTCACTCTTGTGTTTCCTCTGTGCACTTTTTTTTTTTTTAAATTTGATTCTTGTCTTGCAATTTTACCCTGCAATTATTGGACAAGATCTTTCTCTCGAGCCAGTAAAAAAGAGTTCTCCGGAAGTCGTTTTAACATATCATGCGCATTTATTTATTTTTGGTCTGGTCCTATCCAATATCTATTTTATAAGCCACTGTGTGCTATGTACTGTGCTTAGGTTGTGCAACCCTACTACTCCCTTACTCACATCCGCACCCCAGCCCCCCAAAAAAGGCAGGGAATTGAACTCCCCATCTCGCCCTTTTTAAGTGGGAAGGGTGGCCACTGGGCAACGCTAATACCTTTTGCAGCCAAATAGAGGTTTTAGGTGATTGGCATGAAGAGAAATCATGTAGATGAAAGCTCTGGTGGTTAATTTTGGCAGCAAATCAGTATAGATGGCCACATTTAC
Source organism: Eucalyptus guilfoylei (assembly GCA_016097605.1). Classification (NCBI taxonomy): domain Eukaryota; kingdom Viridiplantae; phylum Streptophyta; class Magnoliopsida; order Myrtales; family Myrtaceae; genus Eucalyptus; species Eucalyptus guilfoylei. Next base: position 35,646,703 of record CM027865.1, on the reverse strand, counting down.
TTACCTTCCTCTTGTTGATGTGCACCCTTGCAGTTAAAAGATTGATGGTAGTGGAGTTGAAATTCTACTTGACTGTGCACGATCTGCCTGTCTGGGAAGAAATAGGCTTTGATCAGAGGATATTGACTTGCATGGGGAAGTGAACTGATGATGTAATTACTGCAAGGTTTTTGTATTGCTTAATTTTGACTCTTGATCGCTGCCATAAAACTCCCAAGAATGCTGAAGTGCAACTGCAGCATCCAAACGGTGTCAATTGAATCTTAGATGACAAGCTCCTTGTCCTTTTAAAGATGATGTAACTTCTGACCGAGAGAAATGGTTCTCTAGAAGAGCAGGCAGATGGATGGTCTCTGTGACACACCTTGCACTTATTTGATGAGATGATTGCGTCATAAGGAAGCATAGCGTTACATCTATGTAGTTATCATGAAATGTGGATCTCAAAGCCATGTTTTTATCTATTTCTCCTTTGTACGGAGCGACATATTACCTTTGTTAAAGAACTGCCTGCTCTCCCTACAAAACAAGGAGAGCTGAGCTTGTAGCGATTGTTCTGCAGCTTCTGTTAATTGTAAACCATACGGGTTCAGTGTCCTGACACAGGCTTAGAGAATACAAAACTCATGCTTTTATGCCCATTGAACCAAAGTATATACAACAATAGCACTTAATACACGATCTTAGCATATTATGTTGCTCCGGCTATAGATAATTTTGCAGTAGGTCCAAGAAGTTCCAAGTTGAGTTCAACACCACGACAATAAGTTTTAAATGTAGCGGGATACAATTTCCATCATGTAGAGCCACTATGCAACTAAGATAAATAAAGGACATCAAATGCTAAAAAGCCATAACCAACAATACTACTTGTCAAGGAATGACGGGCACAAAGCTTAATGCGGTCGATGGTAGGAGTACACGGCGTAAAAAGTCTGGATGAAGGTAAGCAGCAAGAGGACAGTGGCGACAGTGCTTAAATGTTTGCGGATAAGGTTGTTCCACCAGAGGCGGTACATGCTCTCGTAGTACGGCTTGCAATAATCATTAACCTCCTTGATTTCGTTGGACAAGTAGCTCCAATCGAGATCGTAAACGATCTCTCTGCACAGCTGTTTCAATAGGTCCGCCACTTCCCCGTGGCCTCCAAAGACGTGACTGACGATCCCATGCGTGTGGAGAATCCGAATGTCCTCCCAGCTATTGACCAAAGCGTCCCAGAACAAGAAGTAATTCGTGAAGAAGGGCTTGGCTTTGCTGTGGCACTGTTCGTAGGCAACGAAATTCAGAAAGACACGGATGGTGTTGTCGTTGATGGACAACTGAGGGACCAGTAGAGTGCCGTCAGCAAAGCCGATGTCCAGTAAGTCATCGCCCTTCCGTTCCAGGAATTGCATGCCCGCCTCTTGGAGCCGCAAGGCGAAGTGTTCTAATTGCCTTTCTTGGACAAGGGGGTTCATACTGTCATTGGGATTCAGCTGCGACCCCGTGTCCTTATTGTTCTTCTTTTTCACCAATTGGAGGAAGGTAGAGCGGAAAACAGCGAGCAGATGAGCGTTGGGTTTTGTGGTGTTCGACTTGTAGGTAGCTTTCTTTCGGGGTAACAGTGGGTTGAAGAAAGTGACCGCGAGTGTTTCCAGCGACTCAGCTTGTTGATCATCGTTGTTGTTGGTCAGCTCGAATACTTTCTTGAGAACGAACAAAGGTAGTTGGTTCTCGAGCATCAGAAGTTCGCGTTGAAGGGTTCTTAGCATCCAGTGGGTGGTGAAAATCGGATCCGCCACATTTGCCTCCCCAGTGGACTGCGAGCAAAATAATCTATGATATTTAAGCTAAGACTAACAGGAGTTGGACCAATATGTGTGCGCTAGATGATGCGCAGCTTGAATACTCGCCAATCGTAAGAATTAATCAAGTCGTGGCGACATGAACAGATAAATATTATGAGGACTCTAGGATCTTGCTTTACTTTGTATCTCAACGGTCTTTCAAATGCCTTTGTTCCTATGCTCTTGATAACTTATTTAACCCAAATACATAATTTAGCATGCATCTTATGATCTGGACTTTAGCTTCTAAGAGAATATATTTTTTTGATTTTTCAAGGATAGACGAGACGTAAATGGCTCAATTAATTTACTCAAAAACTTAAATTCAAAAAAGTTAGACCGATGAATGAAGAACATTATTTATTATTTAAATACCGTGCTACCTTGGTGCGGACATGATTGTTATAGAGGCGCAATAGTTCTACCACGAAGCAACCATCAACAACCATCATCCACACGAAGTCTTTGCTATGAATTTTATCGAACTTCTCTGAATAACAGGCCCTCGTTTTTGTCTCCAATTTCTGCATGGCTTTCACAAGGGCATCCAAAAGCGCCATTTTCGCCATCCGACCACGATTGCTCTTATCTTCACATTCGGGGACATCAGACTCTCTCTTCCGCTCAGTCAACGACGACAGATCTCCATCACTTTTCCTTCGCCCTAACCGACCACCATTGATGCCGTCTTCACGTTCACGGTCATCAGACTCTCTCTTGCCCTTGGTCAACGTCAACGGATCTCCATCACTTTTCCGCCGCTCTAACTTTCCTCCCAGAAGGCGCTCCAGAAACCGCATCTTGTGCTCTTCCATCACCCGCAGCCTCTCTTTTCTGTCCCAATAATGGAAGGGACCGATGGATATCATTGTGGGCTGGAATGCGTTCTTGTAAACTTCACACAAGTTGTTAGGGACTCGGTAGATGGTCCAAGACCTACCCGAATTGTAAGTTTGCCCTTCGTCGAGGGACTTGGTGATATCGATGACCCACTCATTATTGGAATACTGGTCTCGTCCTTCTTGTTCTTCGGATTTTTCTTCATTTCTTGAGTGCCTCTTGGGGCGATGAGATCCTAAATTTCTGACTTTGCTTCCAGATTTCCCCTTGCTATTGTTGCCACGACCCATTGTTATAAATAAATAAATAAATAAATAAATAAGCCCAAAAGAAACAGATAAATTCCAGGTAGAATCAAGGATTGTGAATGAGATGGAACTTCGGTTCACGAAGACACCATGCAAGTGTTTGAGTCTTCATATAACTCTTTTGAAACCTTCGAGATCTTGTTTGATACGCAACGTTAGGTACACGGGTCTTCGTCCTCGTCATGGTCAATAATTATCTAGCAATGCAATAATGCAAGCTTATCAAAATCACTGACTCGGAGTATCAAACATAGATAGACCAAACATTGTTCTGGTCGGTAGGGTATATTCCCCCTTGCTGCTAACCGGTGGCCCACCCTCTGATATCACCTAGGAGGGAGAATTTTTGTATCGTTGTCAAACGAATTTCTATTCCATAAATAATTTTTTTTTATCATTATCAAATGTGTATTTTTGCTGAAAAACTAGTCAAAGAATAAAAATTTAAAAATTTTTATTTCTAGCCAATAATGGTGTGTTTGGTAACGTTTCTGTTTAGGGGGACAATTTTTGCTGAGAAATGATTTTTTTTGTTTTACGTTCCGAACAATTTCTAAGCAAAAAAACACATTTTATACCTTCTCAAAATTTCTATTCCCGGGATAAAAATAAGTTTGATAAAATTCTTAATTTTTTTTATTTCTTTTGATTTTTTAATGTTAATTTTAATTTTCTTTTTTTTTTCCTTTTCTCTTTGATCGGTGAATTCAAATGGTTCTTGATAGCCTACATGAAGTAGGAAGTTTTATTATCTTCTATTTTTACTTTTTTTCTATTCTATTTTTATATAGGCTTGGCTTGTTCTATGTTTGTATTTGTCAGGATTTTTTTGAATTTAATTAGATCTTAATGTAAATTAAATGAACCATAACTATGTAATCCTATTCCTAATAAATTGACCCCAAAATAGAATAAATCCTCCTAGCCATTATCCTACTGCAATAATTCTTGCTAAGAAGAACGCCCATGTTGTGGCAATTCCACCCAGAAGGTAATGGGTTACTCCTACCGCACGTCCTTTACAATGCTCAAGGCTCTAGGCTGAGTAGCAGGAGCAGCTTTGTAATGTCTGGCGAGCTCGTCGAAGCCTCACCAGGCCAGGGTGAGGCTCGAGCTCACCGAAGGCCAGCCTGGTCCCGGTTGGTCTCGGCCTCACTAGATCTAGGCCAGGCTCGCCTCGCCTTGGCTGGGCGAGGTCGACCTCGCCCAGATCTGGTGAGGCCGAGCTCATGCAGCCCAAGTGAGGCCAAGCCTCACGCGGCCTTGCCTACGGCCCGAGCCTCGCCGTGGCTTGGTGTCTCCAGGGGCCGGCGACGCTCCGGCAAGGTCGCCGGCCCTCATCTGGTCGATCGCCAGTGCCGGCTATGGCCAAGGCCAATGACTAGCCAAAAGGAAGAAGAAGAAGAAGAAGAAGAAGAAGAAGAAGAAGAAAATGAAAGAAAAAAGAAGAAAGAGAAAAATTGATTCTAGAAATTGTTCCTAGGAATAAGAAGCTACTTTTTTCTAATTCTTATTTCTATTCCAAATCTCTTCCCAGGAACAAAAGCTTTACCAAATACGTTTTTATTCTTTTTTCGTTCCCTGGAATAAAAGAATAAAAAATTTTGTTCCAAGAAACAAAAATAATTTTTAACAAACAGACCTTAATAGGACCCGAGAATAGAATGATTATCGTTCTTGTCCTAATTTTCTTTTTTGCAAGTATAGATTATTTTTTTCTTTTGCCATCTTTTACTATCTTTTTTAATTCACTCTTATCATCGTGAAAAAAAAATTCAGTCTTATCAGTTGAGCGCTCGGTCAAGTAAACGTGCGTGAGCTTCTTTTTTTTTTTTTTTTTTGTTTTTTTGTTTTTTCTGTTTTTAGGTGGGGGGGGGGTGGGGAGCGGAGGGGTTGGTTTCCACGCACGCATCCCGTTACCAAAGAGAATAGAAACAAATAACTACTATGAATTTAACAAACATGCGTGTTGACTTCACCCACACGTTACCAATAAGACAAAAAAATCTAACTACTGCGAATTTAACTTATACGCGAGCTGAGTTTAACTTATATGCGAGCTGGGTTCAACCACCAAAAATTGTGTTTCTCGAAACCCTATCTAAAAGACATGACTACATGTTGTACATCAGGAAATTGCTACATCTATGGTAGAATTCTATGTTCCATGCCTATAAAGTAGAGGATCTTTCCCCGTGTTGGTAAATTTTAATTTCTGTTAGTAACAAAAAATTTATTGTTCAAAAAGTGACCAACAACTTTTTCAAATATCTTATTGATAACTTAACAACTTTTTTTTTTTTTATAAAATTACGAACTATGAAGTATTTGTGTCCTAGGTTGGTGATCTCATCATGTTGTTTCCTTAGTTTTCTTTTGTCCTTGAGCTTTCTTGTCCGTGTCTAATTCATTGGCATTAGCTTTCCTCACAATTCAACAACAGCAAGTTATTGCTGGCACTCAGTTTATTTGCTTTGCACGGATCCTTGTTATGGCTCAACCTGCTAATTAGACATTTCATGCGAGACGCATATTCACTTCTCTGTCAACTGTCAAATGCTTAAGATGTATGCTTTGGTCATTATTTCAGTCTTTATTTAGGATAGAACTTTTCCCACGTGATGCATTTAGAAACTTTCCTTTCATTGAGAAACTTTTTGCCTTGGCGATGTTGAAGTTGATTTATGACGTTTCATCGTACTTGGCAATAATTAGTAGAGCAATAATGTAGCTGGACCTTTTGAGGTTTTGTTGACTATGGCAGCTTTAATTATTGGGGTCTCTGTTTATATTGATAAGTATGAGGAGAGCAATAATTGGCCATAAACAGGTGAGCAAGGTGTCCGAGAAACAAAAAGCCCTTGCACATAGCGTCGTTCAGAAATATGCACTGTATAAATGGGCTGATAGCGTAGGAAGATGAAACAGAATCTCACTCCTTTGTGTTTCCTCTGCGAAATTTTTTTTTCCAATTTCTCTGATATATATCGTGCGAATATTTTGTTTATTTATTTATTAAGAAAGTGACTTTTGTAACCAACTAGAGATTTCAGGTGATTTACTTTAGGAGATTACATGAAAGCCCTCGAGCGGAATCTTCTCTTCTTACTGCTCCTTTGAGCTGTGCTTTCTTTTTGTTGTTCGCTTGGGTGCTATTATGGAAGACATTGAGTCAACGTGATCAATTACAGGCGTAGCCATTTATTGGCATATGAATAAGGCGAGGAAGAGAACCCTTGAGCAAGGTTTTTTTTTTTTTTTTCTTTATAACATTGAAGAGGAAGTATTTGATATTGCTTAAATTAGACACTTATGGCTGCAATATGTAAGAAGTGAAAACGCAATCCCAAAATCTCCATAACTAGAATCAGTAATGCATATAAACAAGTAAATAGATTTACATATCCAATTTGGATTATCATTCTTGATGTAGAATAGCAACAATCTAAATTCAAGACATTTTTTATCTATTACCCCCTATATCACTGGCTCAATGAGATGGCCTTACGACCTCTCACATTTAGCGCTTTAGTAAACGCTTCTTTGTGGGGATGATCGTGTGTGTTGGAGTTAGTGGAGAGACTTAAGTACTATTTATAGAATTTCTAGCAAGTTTCTCTCATTACGGGTTAGGCTTAGCTTGGCTTATATTAGCTAGCCCTATATTAGACTAATTAAGAAACATTTTATCTCACCTTAAACTAACCCCATAAAATAATAAATTGCAATATCAATTAATGTAGCCTCATTAGGAAAGCTCTTACATTCTCTCACTTGCGTTATATTAATTAAAATTGTACTGTATATGCGCACCTTAGTCTAAAGATAATTTTTAATAGTCAATCATATATCATAAATTCTCAAACACCAAATCATGACGATAATTGTATGTGCACACACAGAGCCCTTTATGATTACAAGTGTTTTTAACTTTATTGATATAAATTCAATATGGTAGCGTGACAAATGGATAACACCTCTCATAGAAAGATCCCATTTGTCAGTCACCATTTTCTTATTTTAAATGTCACAAAAACCTATGTTACTTGAGATGTTTTTATAGTTCTAGTGAACCCACATATGCTTTGTCTTTATGGTTAACATTTCTTTATATGTAATAAGACATATACTCAAAGCTAATAACCGGATGCCTCTAGTTTTCACTCAAGGTTTATACAATATCTTAAGACTTTTATCAATGTGTATTCAACATAATAACAATACATTCATAAATATTTTATTGAATGCAAAAGTTGATACATATCAAAACGTTACTAAATGTAATAAACACAAATGTAAACTTTTATTATAGCAAACTTGAAATAGCTCACACTAAACAACGATATCTCATGATGCTCCTAAGCCTATGTTAATGACATGCGGTTCAAGGATAAAAGGGTGAAGGTCTTTAGTTAGTAGATCTGCAATTATATTTTTTTTTATATATATATATATATATATTTGTGGAAATATGCTCTATTATAACATTATTATTTTGTACATTTTCTTTATAATAAAAAATTTGACCGACATATGTTTAAACCCCTTAAGACCTCTATTGTTATTGATAAACAACATTGCAGAGTTATTATTTCAATACAACCGTATGAATATATCCATAAAGTTAAATACAATCAATTCCCTAATGAGGTTCCAAAGCCTAATAACCTAAGTAACAGTTGAAAAGTATGCTACTAACTCCGCTTACATGGTAGAAAATGATATGAATTTCTGTTTATTGTACTTTCTACTAACATAGATATGTATTTTGTTGTCGATTTCATGTCATCCTAAAAGCTAGTAAAGTTTACATCTAAATACTCTATTAGTTGTGGGACTTGAACATGTTTGTAAATCAGTATATAGTCTTTTATTCTCTTTAAATACCTCACAATGACTTAGTAATCATGTCCTCGATTTAACTAATATCTACCTAGAAGCCTTGTCGCAAAAGCGATGTTTGATCTAATGCAAATTTGAGCATACATGATACTTTCAAGTGTACTAACACAAGATACATCATTCAATTGGGTTTTTTTTTTCAATGTATAAATAATGACAATGTGATAGATTCAGTTCATCACTCTTAATAGCAGGAGCATTCTTAGCTTGCAATGATGTATATTAATTTTTTCTAAAATACAATCAACAAATGTCTTATAAAATAAACTCAATATACAATGAGAGTAACCCTTTACAGATCTCGGTGTCAATGACAAAAGATGCCTCATCAAGGTCCTCAATGTCAATTTTTTTCAATAATATATGCTTTGTCTCGTGTAGTAATTTAAGATCACTACTTGCAAGCAAAATATCATGTACATAGAGTATGAGAAAAAAAAAAATTTTCACTTACTGACCTTGTAATATATACACCGATTCATTTTATTCTCAATTGAACGGGTGACAACACTATAAAATTTTAATAACATAAGTTTACCTGAATCATCTAATGCAAAGTCTTCAGGTTACACCATATTAAAATGAGCTACTAATACCATATTCGCTCTAAAACAATATTTAAAAGAGACTAATATATATATTTCTTCACCGTCCACCCCTCTTTTTTAGTGAAACACTTTACTATTAGTTTGGCTTTAAACTTTTCAACCCATTTCTTAAAAATATTTTTTAGTCTTGTATACCCATTTACAGGTGATACACTTGTAATCTTCAGACAACTCAACAAGTTCCCAAAAAAATATAACCTTACTTCTACAAGACACCCCTAAATTTTAAAATGATTTAAGTTAAATTTATGTTTAGTCCATAATTCAAAAGGAGTCCATGAAACAACTTTGGTAGAAACATAATTTTGTATAGGAAAATGCTATTTTTAAAATAGCATCCCACAAAAAATAGGATAAATTAGTCTTACTAATCAAACTCATCACCATGTCCATTATGGTGCAATTACGTCTTTCAGCCAAACCATTTTGTTTAGGATTTTTGGGCATAATAAATTAAGTTATCACTCCCACAGTCTTCCAAGTATTTGACAAATGGCCCTTTAAACTATCCAACATTGCCATACTTGCCTTAATACTTATGATCAGATCTGACAATCTTTAAGACTTATCATAACTGTTTTTCGATTCTAGTCTAAAAAACTCTTGAATTTATTAAGAGATTCAGGCTTTTCCTTAATCAAGTATAGAAGAAATAGTCATCAATGACTTTATTAAAATAAAAATTTATGCACAATATTACCAAATAGAGTCCACTAAGATCAATGTGAATGACTTATAGTAGATCAGAATTTTAGCTTGCAAATTTTATTCTTTATCTCAGTCATCTTACTCATACAATAGTCTACACAAGTCTTTAAGTAACTTTTAAGAGTAGACAGAATATCAACTTTATCAACCTTTCTACTCTTTCTTTATACATGTGATCAAGCCATTAGTGCATAATGTTATCCCTTCAGCAAAAGTCTTTTGGAAACAATAATTGGGGTTAAACACAATTTATATAATCCATTGAACATAATATAGTACTCAACTTTATTTGCATTAATGAGCATAAAAATAACTTCTTCTTTTTCTTTTTTTAAAGATTAGTCACACATGTTTAAATTGGATAAGGAAACTAAGTCCCATGTCAAGGAAAATACATAAAATGTGTTTCTTAATATCAAATTAAAAACAAAATCTATAATTAAAATGTTATCTTTAACAAACTCAATGTCAACTTTATGGTTGTTTCCCATGGTGAGCTATTATTCATCCTGATTCAATTTTCTTATATTTATGAATCCCTATATGGAAAATGCACAAATTTGTTACACCACTATATAGCCACCAAAAACTAGATGGAGATTTTGATAGGTTTTGGATTCATAAACAATGTTAAAAATCATTACCTACAGCATCATGCTTGGATAATCAAATATTTGTATATTTACTATATTCTATCTTTATGTGACATTTCTTATTAAAAAGAAGTAACGGTCGCTATCCCTTAAAGGATGCTTTTTTAGGACTTAGATTGTCAGAATAACCTGTGGTTAGATGACAAACCAGTGGTTTCATGAGCTCTTTTTTGAGTATATCTTTTTTTTTTAAACTTCAAATCTGCCATCCTTAGAATGCAATTTCTAACCTCATTAGAACCATCATACCTTATGTTAAAGAGTTTTTTGCAGATGTATTCTAATCTCAATATTAAACAAAACATAATTTCAAACCATCAAAGCTTCCATTATCCTTTTAGCAGTGCAATTAGCTGATAAACCTTTTTCAAGTGTTCTTGAATAGAATGCTTCATGAATAACAAGCAAATCTGTTTGCTCTTTTCTCAAACAAAAAATCCTCTTTCTACTATTTAAAATTTGAACTAATAAGAATCTTAATAATTATAGAGTTATTGACTACAAATAAGATGACTAAAAACACCACCGGCCGTGGTGGCTTCGCTGGGTAGGCCTCAGTGACCCTTTGCGAGAGAGGGGAGAGGTTCGAAGCCCTTGCTACGCAAGGGGGCTGGTGGAGTTGCTTGGTGTCTTAAGCGTGATGCCGTGGTGGTGGGTCCTGCGCTAGCATCACCGGGGGGTTTACGGCGCGGCTATCGGCTGCAAGCTGGTTCCTCCTATCCCAAAAAAAATAATAATAATAAGATGACTAAAAACACGCAACTGTGTTACTTGAAGATGTACAAGTATACATTCAGATAATTACATGCGTCATCACATAATTACCTTTGGGCAGAATATATGACATGTGGTTATATACTTTCCACAAGGGGTGTGCAAAAGAACCAGACCCGCCCGAACCGCCCGGAATGATGGTTCTTGAGGGAATTGATCCGGTTCCCGGTTCCAATTTATGGGAATCAGTGGGTATCGGTTTGGTTCCCAGTTCCATGGGCGGATCCACCAACTCGGATCGAACCGATTATATTATAATAATATATTGATTTTTAATATTAAAATAAATTTCGAAATTACTAATTAGCAAATCTAAATTTTATGGCTCCATCTCTTCTCATGGTTTCCATGTTTTAATAAGAATTTAGTAAAGTGTGTAAGCTACCTTTCAACAACTCAACAAATTGCTTATTCAAATGATCCTTTCGGGACTCACATATAACACTATGTTCAAGAATATGTGGAGTATTGGTAGAATTGTTTCTACAAAAAAAAATTAGTAAAGCAAATGTTGTAAGAGATTGAGCATTGTTAGAGGATAAATGAAAAGATTATCTACATATGACAATCATCCGAATCTTGAACTTAAAGAATATTTTAGATTTCAAGTAAAATGATTCAATAATAGGAAAAATAAAACATATTTCTCTTCTTTGGTAGTGTTTTCCAATAAAATAAAGAAAAATGGTATCCCTAATTAAGCCAGTTCGATTTAAAGAAAAATATTACTCGATATGAAAAGTACTCACGGTGGGATTTGGAAAGCGATATTATTATTAGTGAGATCGGTTCCATGGATCCACTTGGGAACTGGACCGGATCAGCGGTTCGGTTCTCGGGTGAATCCATGCAACAACAGGTGGTTCCTAGTTTCAATTTTTTGGAACCGGTCCTTAGCGGGCGATTCTCGGTTCTAGGCTGAGAACCGTCCACCCGGACCATGCACACCCCTACTTTTCACATGACAACAATTATGAAAATATATTCCAATCTTCATGAATTCATCATCTTTGGGTGTATGAACCACTAAAATTAGTCATATCTTCATCATATTGTCATGTATCCCTCCATAGACTAATATACAATTAGCTCATTTGAGAATATGACCACGCATTAAAACATAAGACATCTCCTTATTATACAAGATCGATATTTCTCAAATCCAATCAAGTGCGCTACTTTGGCAGTTACAATTCAATTGAATCCTTGAAACTCCCTTATACTTGGGATATAAATTTTATTTCCCACATACACCATATACATGTTATTTTAACTTTAATGACATCGGTAATTTGTCACTAAAATTATATATTATGCCAATTACACTACTTTATTTATTGATACAAGTTAAACTTTCAATGAATCACACTCTACACAATATTTATGTGATGATATACATGTGAGCTTGCACCTATATTTTCAAAATCATAGAAATATACATAAAAACACGCAAAAATATCCTTAAAATACCGAAGAACACACATATTTAAGGTTTCATATATATTTTCACATCTATAAAATTATCAAAATTAAAAAATAAATATATCACGGTGTAGAGTATCTTCATATGAACACATGGACTCCAAGAATGCCCCAATTGGAGCTTGAACGCACCCTTACATACATTTAAAGTGCGTGGCGCGTGAAGCGCATACACAAGCTAGTCCAAGCCGGTTTGAACCGGTGGTCCGATCGATTTGACCCATCAACACCCAATCCGATCGGTTAGCTAGTCAACAACTAGTCCGATTGATCAACGCTCAGTTTGATCGATTGACTAGTCCAATCAATGGAAAACTGAGTTAGGCGAGTCAACGGGCTAGGGGCATTTGATTATTAACTTGGAGCATATGTCTTGAGTATATGTCTTGTTACACATAAAGAAAGGTTAATCATAAAGACTAGACAAATATGGGATCATTTGAACCATAAAGACATTCTCTAGTTATACAGGTTTTTGTGACACTTAAGGTAAAAGAATAATAATAAACAAATGGGATCTCTTTATGAAATGTATTATCCATTTGCCATACTATTGTATTAAATCTATATCAATAAAATTAAAAGCACTCATGACCATGGAAGGTTTTGTGTGTATACATACAGTTACCATTATGATTTGGTGTTTAAGACTTTATGGGATATGATTAACTATTAAGAGACCAAGGTGCGCACATACAGTATAATTTCAATTAATATAATCCAAATGGGAGAATGTAAGAGTTTTCCTAATATGTGCAACATTAATTGATATTATAAGGTGAGATAAAAATGATTTTTTAATTAGTCTAAAATGGGGCTGGTTAGTGTCAACCGAGTTAAGTCTAGTCTGTAATAAGAGGGTCTAGTATAGTGTTCAAGTCTCTCATCTACCATACTATCACATATCCCTCCATGAATTAATATACAATCACCTCATTTGGAAGTATAACAATGCATTATAACATGAGACATTCCAACACTATATGAGATTGATATTTCTCAAACCTAATCAAGTGTGCTACTTTGACGGTCACAACTCAATTGAATCCTTGAAATTTTCTCATACTATGGATATAAACTTTATTTCTCACAAATACCATATACACATGATTTTAACTTTAGTGACTTAGGCAATTTGTTACTAAAATCACTTATCATGCTAATTACACTGCTTTATTTATTGATACAAGTTAAACTTTATGTATAATATCAATGAATCATACTTTACACAATATCTATGTGATAATAGCACTTGTATTTCTAAAATTATAGAAAAATACAGAAAAAGATGCAAAAAAAAATCCTTAAAATACCCCAAAAAAACACACATATTTAAGGTTTCATAGGTATTTTCATATCTATAAAATTATCAAAAATAAAAAATAAATATACCACATTGTAAAGTATCTTCATATGAGCACATGGACTCCAAGAACGCCCTAATCAGAGCTCGAATGCGCCCATACGCGCATCTAGAGTGAGCAGCCCGTGAAGCGCATGCGCAAGCTAGCCCAAGCCGATCTGAACCGGTGGTCCGATCAGTTCAACCAGTCAACACTCGATTCGATTGGTTTGCCGGTCAATGATCGGTCCGACCGGTCAACACTCAATCCGACTAGTTGACCAGTCTAGTCAACAGAGAATCGGGTCGAGTAGGTCAACGAGTCGGACTTAGGTCAAGTCAATGGATTGGTCAATGATTAACCGAGTTAAGTCAACAAGTTGGGTCAGGGTCAATAGGTTGGGTTGAACCCTAGTGAACTCGTGCTTGCGAAGCACGCATTGGCAACGTCCCATGAGGGAGGGCGCGTGGTGGCGTGTGTTCGACGCATGCTACTCTTGATGGCGCATGGCTGCACGTGGGGGGCACATGCGGCCTATCCTGACGGTGTGCTGGCCATGGTTTTGCTCGTGTCGACGAGCCCGTTTCATTTTTGTAATTAAAATCGATTCTTATTAAACAAAAAATCACGAAAAAGGGCAAGAAACTATGTGTTCGAGTTCTAGGCTATAATTGCTTTGATACCACATGTAAGACACAAAAACGTAAATCCAAGATCTTCATAACTAGAATCAAGAACACATATAAATAAACATGCAGATTTACGCACCTGATTTGGGCCATTATTCTTGATGCAGAATAGCGATGATCCAAACTCAAGAACTTCTCCTCTATTATCCTCTGTATTATTAGCTCAATGAGACGGCCCATCAACCTTAGCGCTTAGTAAATACTCATTTGTGAGGATAATTGTGTGTGTTAGGGTTAGAGGAGAGACTTGACTACTATTTGTAGAGTTTCTAATCAGGTCCTCCCATTATGGTCAGGTTTAACTCGACCCACACTAATCAGTCATATATTAGACTAATTAAAAAATCTTTTATCTAATCTTAGACTAACCCCATAAAAATAGTAAATTATAATATCAATTAATGTAATTCACATTAAAAGAACCCTTACACAATAGACTCCCAAGAATGCTGAAGTCCAACTGTAGCATCAAATGTTGTTTGGGAAAAATAAGATGGCATTCATGATGACAAGCTCCTTCTTACATTTATATAGATTACGTAGCTTCTGACCAATAGAAATTGATTCTCTAGTAGAGCAGGCGGATGGATGTGATACACCTTGCACTTATTTAATGAGATGATTGCATCATGAGGAAGCATAGCCTTAAATCTATGTAGTTATCATTAACTGTGAAGCTCCAAATCATGTTTATCTGTTTCTCCTATGTACAGTAACAAATTTTTACCTTTGCCAAAGTCTGGCCTGCCTCTCCTTGAAAACAAGGAGCGCTAAGCTTGTAGTAATTCTTCCGCAGCTTCTGCTAAACGTATACAATATGCTTTCAATGTCCCAACTACTGCTTAGAGAATCCCAATGCATATTATTCATGCCCACTAAACCAAATTATGTACCACATAGCGTTTAATACACGATCCTAGCCTATTTTATTGCTCAGACATTATATATCTTAGTTGATAGATCCAAAAAGTTCCAAATTCGATTGGACACCAAAACTATCTGAAATTTTTCAGATATAGCGACGATTATCAAGTAAAGCCACCACGCAGCCAAGGCAAAGACAAATGCAGGACACCAAATGCTAAAAAGCCATAGCCAAAAACACGTCATGTCATATAGGATGACAGGCACACAGCTTTACTACGGCTGATAGTAAGGGTACACGGTGTAAAACGTCTGGAGGGCCGTCAGCAGCAAGAGGACAATGGCAGCAAAGAGAGAGAGGCATGTCCATGGACTGCTGAAACGTTCGCGGATGAGGTTTCTCCACCAGACGCTGTACTTGCTTTCGTAGTACTGCTCGCAATAATCATTCACCTCCCTGATTTCGTCGTACAAGTAGCCCAGATCAAGATCGTAGATGACCTCTCGACACCTCATAAACAGTGCCGCCACGTTCTTTTCGCTTCCCAGGTGATTGATGATCCCGTGCTTGCGGAAAATCTGAATGTCCCCGGGGCTATTCACCAAACTGTCCCAGAACATGAAGTAATTTGTGAAGAAGGGCTCAGGGTGTTCGACACTCATTTCGTATGCAATGAAATTCAAAAGGAGAGAGATGCTGTGGTGGTTGATGTACAACGGAGGGACCCGTAGAGTGCCGTGACCGAACTCGATGTCCAGTAAGTCATGGCCCTTCCACTTCTTGAATTGTACGCCCGCCTCTTGGAGCTCCGTTGCGAAGTGTAGGACGAGGCCCCTCATACTGCCATTGGGATACAACCGCGACTGGACTCCATTCTTTCCCTTCTCGTGGACTTTCTCGCTCACCGATTTGAGGAAGGTAGATCGGAAAACCTCAAGCAGATGAGCCTTGGGTTTTTTGGTGTCCAACTTAGAGGCGGCATTGTGTCCAGGTAACAGGGGGTCGAAGAAGGTGACTGCGAGGACTTCCAGCGGCACAGCTTGTTGATCGATGTTGTTGTTTTTTTTTATCAGCTCGTACAGTTTCTCGAGGACAAAGAAAGGTAGTTGGTTCTCAAGCAATAGAAGGTCGCGTCGAAGGCTCGTTAGAATCATGGGGTTGGTGAAAATCGGATCATCCTCAATTGCCTCCACAGTGGACTGCGAGCAAACGCGATCAATGATTTAAGCGAAGACTAACAGAAGTTAGATTAATGCCTAATTTAGCACGCATTCTCAGCTTCTAATGGAATAGTCTTTTGGATTGGTTGGTTTGAAAGATAGACAAGAAGCTGTAGATAGACCGCAATTAATTTCTTCAAAAATGTCAAGCTGATAAATGAAGGACGCTGCTTCCTACCTTGGTGTGGAAATGGTCGTAGTAAAGGCGCAATAGTTCGACCACGAAGCAACCATCGATGACCATCATCTCCACAAAGTCGTCACTGTTGTAGGAGCCGTCGCGTAGGTACTCCAAACTCTCTGAATAACAGGCCCTCATTTTCTGCGCCAATATCAGCATGGCTTCCACTAGGTCATCCAAACGCACGGCTTTCGCCATCCGGCCACCATCATCATCTTCTTCACGTTCACGGTCATCGGACACTCTTTCCCCCTCGGTTGTCCTCGACATATCTCCGTCGCTTCTCGACCGCTCCAACTTCCCTCCCAGAAGGCGGTTCAGAAACCGCACCTTGTGCTCTTCCATGACCTGCAGTTGATGATAGGTCTCCCGACTTCTGAAGGGACCAATCCGTATCATTTCGGGATCGAATGCGTTATCGTGAACTTCACGCCAGTTTCGAGGGACTGGGTGGATGGTCCACGAACTCTGCGCATCGGGACCGATCCCCCGGTCGAGGCGCTTCTTGATTTGGATTACGCACTCTGCAGACCGAGGCTTGTTATTATCTCCTCGATCCATCGTGGAAAGAATACAAGCCCAAAAGAAACAGATAAATTCCAGGCGGAATCAAGCTTTGTGGATGAGTCGAGATGGAACTTCAATTCTCGAAGACACGGGTGCAAGCGTTTAAGACATTATATAATTAGTGGAGTTTTCACTTGGAGAATGGCTGTTAAGCGAGAAGATACTCATTTTATTCTAGAAATTAATTTCTAGCTAGAAATAGATTTTTATTGGACGAGTTTATGAGTAAAAATATGTATTTGATAATAACAAAAAATTTCTGTTCCCGAGCTAAATATAAAATTGCTCCCCCTCTTGAGTCGGTGGCAAATGGAGGGTGGGCGGTTGGTGATGAGTAGGTAGCCAGTTAGTAGAGAGGACGAGTGATGAAAATAGTTTTTATTGTTTATCGAATCTTAGAGGCGTCATTAGGGATTCTTACCTGGACTTTTTTTTTTTATTGGTTACTACCACAGTATTCCAAGTAAGAATTCCTAACGACGCTTCTAGGATTCGAACTCCTCCCCTTTATGACAAAACCTCTAGGATTCGAACTCCTCCCCTTCATGACAAAGCCTCTAGGATTCGAACCCCTCTCCTTCGTGAGGGGGAAAGAGCCCAAGTCAGTTGCGTCGCTGCGGGCGGTGGTGAGAAATGACGTGTTTGATAACTATTTTGTTCTCGAAAATTATTTTTGCTCAAATATGTTTTTTTATTTAGTTCCCAAGAACAATTTTTGAGTTTTTGAATGAGCTTAGAAACTGTCCAAGATTTCTATTATTTAGATAGAAATGCATTTGGTAGAATTCTTAGAGTTTTTTTTGTTTATTTTAATTTTTTAAATACTTTTACTATATTTTTCTTCTCTCTCTCTCTCTCTCTTTTTAATCTCTTCTTCTTCCTCCTTCTTTGTGGTCAATTGTCGGCCACTGCCAGCTAGGTGAGGTCTTGTGAGCTCGTTGGAGCCTCACCAAGCAAGGGCAAGGGTTGCGCGAGCTCCCTGAAGGCTTGCTTGGCTACCACGAGCCTCGGTCTCGTCAGATTTGGGCGAGGCCAAGCCTCATTGTGATTCAGCATCGCTGAAGGCTAGTGAGACTCTAGCAAGGTCGTGGGCCACGATTGAGGCCGGTCAGGAAAAAGAAGAAAAAAAAAGGAAAGAGAAGAAGAGGAAAAAGAAGAAAAGAGAATAGAAAAGAAACAAATTAGGCTTGATTTTAAGAATTGTTCTTGAGAGCAAAAAATAACAATTTTTTTCTATATTTTGATTTTTTATAAATCTATTTCTGAAATAAAAATTTATTCATTTTTTATAAATCTATTTCTGGAAATAAAAATAAATAAATTTTTATTCTCAGAAACAAAAAATTTATCGAAAGAATTTTCATATTTTTTTATTTTTTATTTTATTTTGAAGAATAAAAGAATGGAATTAGACCCCACTTGAAGTAAAAACAAACAGGCCCTAAAAACTTCCAGCGCAAACTTGTGAATGACGATAAAAAATGCAACCGGTCGAAAGAGACCCGTCCAAATGATGGGCCGGGCGGGTCGCTTGGATTTCGATCCGTCGGGCAGCCCGGAAACTGAACGGGTTCACCAAAGCTTGCACGATACACCATGACGACATCCCCAACATTTTGAGCGCTAAAAGCTAACCCACCGCACTCCGCAATTTTAAAGCTTTTTCTCTGTGCGTGCGTGCGTGCCTGTCCGATTTCGGAGCTTCTCGGGGAAGCAAGAGTTCTGGGGGGGTGGCGATGGAGTTGGACCCAGATGACGTTTTCAGGGACGACGAGGACGATCCCGACAACGAAGCTCTTCGGGTTCTGCTTCTTCTTCTTCTTCTTTCTGCCCCCTTTTTTTTCTTATCTGTTTCGGCTCGTGCTTGGAGAATGAGTTGAGCTCACGTGCTTGATTTATTTTGCAGGAAAGGGCGTCGAGCAAAGAGCTCGTGGTGTACTTGGTCGATGCTTCTCCTAAAATGTTCTCCACCAAATGCCCTTCGGTGAGTTTTCCTTCGCTACCCCTTCGTCGATTCTCGCCATCTCCTGTGTCGAAATTTCAAGTGGCTTCAGTGTCTGGATTCTGCACCGTGTTTCTCTTGTCGCGATCCTTTTGATCCTTCTTGGGATCTTTGCCCCTCAATAGTTTTGTTTTCCCAGTCAAGAGTCGATGGGTTGCTGGAATTTGCCTGACGTAGTAGTATACGTTCAGTGATCTCTCGTACTGTGGTTACAAGTAGAAATGGCCACCAATTGTTTTTCTTTAAAAGAGAAGTGGAGATTAACTTATGGTACACTAGTTCTTGTTGTTTCTTATGTGAAAACTTTCCAGGTTGCTCACCCTTTTGGAGGTGTTCATACTTTTTGGTAGTATGCTGATAACAAATATGTAACCCAAAACTTTGGATGGGAAATTGTTTTTCCATCAGTGATGTCAGGTTATGGCTCCCCACCAACTTCTAGATGGAGGGAGGTGTATTGAAGTTCGTATCTTTTAACGAGCATCTTTTTGCCATATGCACGAAGCCTTATTACCACATGTTAGATAGAAATTTTCTTTTTTGCAGCATTCCCATGTACAATAGTTGCTAACGTTCAATCTTCTTAGCCTTGTAATGCTATGGTTTTTGTTGTCATTTGATGTTTTTTTGCTTATGGATGTCATGTGTCTAGACTTTTGAATTTGTTGATTCGATTTTTCTCCTTATTACTTTCAAGACTAGCCGACTCGACTGTTCTATATTTGTTAATGAGCAGGAAGATCAGAAGGATGATAGCCACTTTCAGATTGCCACTAGCTGTATACTGGAATCATTGAAGACTCAAATAATTAATAGATCATATGATGAAGTTGCAGTATGCTTTTTTAACACGGTAAATGCTGATCTGAGGAGCTTCAACATGATTTTAAGTGCTTTGGATACCACTTTCAATGATAGAGTGTCATTGCCATACATGTAGAGTTGAAAGTTGTGGATTCATATAGAAATACAGGGAAATCTTGCTCATAATGTCGACTTACATTTTAAATGCCTGCTCATAACTTGAGTTGTGGTAGATACTTATGGTCAGTTCTCATTTGGAAATGATTATTTTCTTTAAATTTGCAGAGAGAAAAGAAGAACTTACAGGATTTAAACAGTGTATTTGTGTTTAATGTTGCTGATCGGGAGTTCCTTGACAGGCCAACGGCTAAATTCATAAAGGAATTTTCCAATTTAGAGGGTAAGTGCTGATGGATTAGTTCTGTTACTCATGCATGGTAAAGAACATGTTGCTGTAACAGTTGAGTTCATTGGTGCAATGGGAATATTGCTCATTTAGACATCTTGAGATAAGTCGTGTTTGATGGAAATTTCTGTGATGGAGTACGAAAATTTCTGATTCTTGACTTGAAAGCTTGCAGAGTTCTTTATGAAAGATATTGGCAGTCAGTATGGCATTGTGTCTGGATCTCGAGAAAATTCACTTTACAATGCTCTTTGGGTGGCACAAGCTCTTTTACGTAAAGGGTATGCTACATAAACTTCTTTAGAGAATCAAAGCAAGAATTCTTTCTTTCTTTTCTCTTCATATTTTGCTCAGGGAAGTTGTGTTTATAGTAATTGGTAGTAATTTAGAATGCAACTATTGCAGATCTGCAAAGACAGCCGATAAACGTATACTTATTTTTACTGATGAGGACGATCCTTTTGGAAACATCAAGGGTGGGGCAAAAGCGGATATGACCAGGACCACTTTGCAGCGTGCCAAAGTATCGACTGCTATTCATACAACAATTTGTTTACTGTTAAGGACTTTTGCTAATGTCCAATTTGGATTTTTCTAGGATGCACAAGATCTTGGAATATCAATTGAACTTCTTCCCTTGAGTCAGCTAGACAGGGAGTTCAATATTTCGCTTTTCTATGCTGTATACCCTTGCCACTACCCACTTATTTCTCAAGTTGTTATTGACGACCTTCATTTATATTAATGGCAAAAAATTTTGAATTTCAGGATTTGATTGGATTGCAAGGCGAGGATCTTGCTCAATTTATGCCTGCTGCTGGAGAGAGGTAAGCCACCTTTTCATTGCTTTCTTTGTAATTTTAATAATGCCATGCTAGGGCCTATTTCTTATTTCTTTGGATGGAATCTGGAACTGGTGCCTTACCTTCTAATGACTTGAGGGACTATAGCTAACTTAGAACGCAAGGGATAGTTAGCTACTAGAAAGTGTTAACCAAGATACTGAACAAGCCAATAACATATTTATTGTTCGGTTTATTATCATTTTATGGAAATTGAGGAATTTTTGTCAGTTGAGTTTACTGTTGACTATTAAAAGGAGAAAATATGTCAATGAAGAAAACTTGGAAACATTATACTGAGATCAAGGTCATTAAATTGGCTTCCTGACTAGGATTGCTAGGGTGTTTACTAAATTGTATTGTGAAGATTTTTTAAGCTCTGTGAAATATCCCTAAAAATGTCAGTGGAATAATTAACTTGTGCGAAAAAAGATTAGTTTATATAATAAAATGATTTTTAGAGTAGATGGAGGAAAATATACAGTAAAATATCCCATGTCATAAGATTGAGCTATATAATCTCAGGACTTATATAAAACCTGTCTATAATTGAAGCATTCAAATCTTTACTTTAAAACTAACATTTTGAAAATGTTAGTATGTGTGGATGTTTGGAGAAATTCCTTATGCAGATGTATGTTGGTTTTGTCATGAACCGAGTCTAAAAAGAGGAGCTTGTCCAACATTGTGCAATTGGGAATTTAGTGAGCACATGAGACACTATAAAAGCAAGGGCTTACAATGACACATCTTCTCGGAAGGTGACTTTTGTCCCACTTCACATTTGTGAACATAGTGGGTGAGCTCCAGAGTATAAAAGCGAGTCTCAAGGAGTTCAGGTGGTTTAGTAGGGTGCATGTCTTACGGATGATGTGGGCCTGATGACTTGTGGGGCTTTTTGGAGCCTGTGATGCTCAAAGTTTTCTGTTGTGAAAACAAAAAAAGTTTGTGATGCTGAAATGGTAATGAACACTGATAAATAAGAGTGCAAAATATTGTGTAGGACTTACTAGTGGGTGCGATCTGACTCGTGCTTTTAGCGAGTTGACTTGGGGTCTAACCTTGATCCTTCCTATACTTCGATTTTAGCATTTCTGACAAGGCGCTATGCTTTTGACTCATGAAAATTTGATTTCACGAGTAAAAACTCGATTTGACTTCACTGGTGGAGATCATAGCAAATAAAGAAGAACATTGTTGAATATGAATGAGATTCTATGCAACCAAATATGGCTTAATGGTTTAAATTATAATGAGACAAGGGGAAATAATGGCCAATGTTTAGGTCGATATAAGTTGAGCATAAGTTACCTGGTTTCAAATGCTGTCACCCTTTTCCACATTCTCCACATCTCAAGTTGCCATTAAATCTCTATGCAGTCAAAGATGTGTTTTCCTCAGATGATGGTAGGAGGCTAACTCCATGTTATCACGACCATCCCATGTCTGTGTAACTATGCCTATTTAATGTTCTATCCTCCAAGGTTACTAGTGAAGTATATACTTATAAATATAGGCTTAACTGGTCAATCAGCAGCATTCACATGCTGATAATAGATATGTTAGGTTATCTGATGATGGATATGTTAGGTTATCCTGTCATTCCTTCACCAGCAAAGATATCTGGTAGGCGGCTTGTGATGATAATTTAATGTATTGTTTACCATCTGATGCTGTCTCAGGATTGTTGATGTCTTTTTTTCCCTTTACATGTCTCCGTTCATAATGTATTTATCTCTTCTTTAAATTCAGAATGGAAGATATGAAATATCAACTGAGAAAACGTATGTTCAAGAAGCGCATTGTGAAGAAATTAACATTTTCAGTTGCCAAGGGAGTGTCCATTGAAGTGCATACGTATGCTTTTATCCGTCCAACAGTTCTAGGTAGTATTGTCATCATTTTCCCAATAAATGTTGTAATGGTCTTAGCCCGATCCTGAATCTTATCTCGTGTGCAATTGATTCCTATGTCGGTCGCCTTTTATTTTTCAGGGTCAATAACCTGGCTTGATTCAGTCACAAATCAACCTATCAAGGTAAAGCAAGACACTGCTTTGCTTCTGGTTCCTTCTAGTGGATGTTGTATGCCATTATTTATGTACTAGCATATATGAAGTCAGTAACTTATCTCATTTGTTTTGTGCTTTTGTGGATCTGTGCACTTGTTTGTTTGGAAACTTCACCGTGAGAGATATTTTTATCCTACTTGAAGTTGTAGCTTCTGAGCTTTCTATTTGCCTTTGATGCCATCACCTGTAGCTTCCAAAATTTCCAATTTATACTCACTCTATTTTGAATTTTTTAATATGAGGGTGCTTTTTAATCAATTTTGGATCTTCCTGAAACTATGCAGATCGAAAGGTCATTCATCTGTGCTGATACTGGTGCACTGATGCAAGAACCTCCGAAACGTTTTCAAACTTACAAGAAGTATGGTTATTGGCAATTCCATCTTGCCTCTTTTTAAATGCTTTAGTACCAGAGGCTTAACTTTTTGACTTTTACTATCTGGCCCGGCTTCTGCTATTTAGTCAAGATGTCAAGTTTTCAGTGGAGGAACTTTCTGAGATAAAAAGAGTCTCAACTGGACAGCTGCGTCTTCTTGGGTTTAAGCCACTTAGTTGCTTAAAAGATTATCACAACCTGCGGCCGTCTACATTTATTTTCCCCAGTGATGAGGTAACTAACATTCTCAGTCTTTAGCACAATGTATGTCTTTGCTAGTTTATTCCTCCTTTAAGAACCTTAAAGCATTTTTTAGATGCCTTGGGCAAATTCCAAAATCTTTTATGTGCAAGACATGCAATTTTCTTGCCTTCAGCAGTGCTCCATTACTTTCAACTCAAGGACACCTAGTGAAAAATATCTGAACTGGCATCAGTCAGCTCTAAGTTGGAACCATTTGTCTAATGTTGCCATTGAGTTTCAATGATTCCTCTCTTGAATTGCTACAACTCTCTTGTCACATTTTATTGGTTCAGGAAAAGTTCAAACTCTTATGCTAATCCTTCCAACATACTTTGTTAAGTACGAATATTAGGTGTGTAAACTTGACCGTGTTACCTATTGAAGGTACTCCTGGAACTAAGTGTTATCTAGGGTATGTATTTCTAGTCTATGTGTCCGTCATTCCTGTTGTAACTTATAAAGTAAATTAATGTGACTGTTTGTCAGTGGACTATCTCCACTCTGCGACGTGGAAGATACATATTATGCAGTTAGATAAGCAAGCGGCCGTATATTTTTAGAGCCTGATACTAATGTTTCCTCTTGGCATTGGAAAGTTTTCGCAACACTTCTTGCAAGATAAATGTATCACTGTTGATTGATTGACTTATTTTTTAAATGGTGGCTTAGCAGGGGTACTTGTAGGCATACCTCTGTCTATTTCTTGCTTTTCTTGTAAGAAATTCATGGCTTATTCATTGA
This sequence comes from Eucalyptus guilfoylei, assembly GCA_016097605.1. Taxonomy (NCBI): domain Eukaryota; kingdom Viridiplantae; phylum Streptophyta; class Magnoliopsida; order Myrtales; family Myrtaceae; genus Eucalyptus; species Eucalyptus guilfoylei. Next base: position 35,622,249 of record CM027865.1, on the reverse strand, counting down.
ACTATTGCTTGAATTAATTGTCACTAGTGAGCCATTAAGTATCTGTATCCTACATTTGCGATGTCATCACATTGTTCCCTTAGTTTTCGTGTGTCTTTGAGTTTTATTGTCTTTGTCTAATTCACTTGCATTTGCTCTTCTCACTATTCAACGACAGGAAGTAATTGGGAGCACTCGAATTTTCATTGCTTTGCACAGATCCATGATACGGCTGAAACGGTTAGTTAGACTTTTCATGCGAGATGCCTATTCATTTCTCTGTTAACTGTCAAATGTTTGATGTTGGAGAACGTTTAGCTTTGATCATCATTTCAGTCATTATTCACGATAGAGCTTTAACACCCTGATGCACATTCGGAATTTTTGGCTTCACTATGTCATGGATAATCATTTTAAAATGATGCTTTCCTTTGATTGAGAAACTTTTTGCCTTGCAATGTTGAAGTTCATTTATGATGTTACATTATACGTGGCAATATTCAGTAGAGCAATAATGTGCCAGAACTTTTGAGATTCTGTTGACTATGGTAGGTTAGCTATTAAGGTCTGATAGGGTAACACATGTTCTACAATGATGCACTTTGTGCTATTCGCTGGTAGATATACTGATTAAACTGGTGTTTGATCGTTTTCTTTAACAGTTCATCTCGAGCAATATTCAGTACTGAACTATTAGTGCTGTTAAATTGTGTGAAAATCAGCTCCAATTAATAATTTGCTTTGTCATTTTTAGTTTTGCAGTTGCATTCTATGGCACTTCATCTCATTCGCAGTTGGTTGCCCTCGTTGCTCAAGTAAGACGTCACTTAAATGTCTGGTTATTATGCTATTTGTTTGATATAATAAACTGTTGCTACTATTTATATGAAAAATTATTTTGTCTGTTCATTTCAAGTACCCTAAGTAGACAGAAGAATCACTTGTTACTGGGCCTGATACTTTTGACTTTAATCATCCTTGCATGTAGGTCAAAGATTCTTGTCTACTTTTATGAATTCTCAAGTTTGGGTTCTCGCTTCCTGATAAAATAGAGCACTGACAAGTTTTTCTCGCTTTTTGCTACCACAGGAAGAAATTATTGATTCCGGAGGACAGGTTGAGCCACCAGGAATGCATATGATATATCTTCCATATTCTGATGACATCAGACATGCTGAGGAGGTAATAATTGTTTGCTTTGATATTGTTTCAATTGTTCATTTTCCCCATGTTTTTTTTTTCTCAATTTTATCATCGCTTTTAAGAGAAACCAGTTCTGTAGGGCTAAATATGTCATTATTGAAGGTCTCGGTGATATTTTTGCAGCTCCACTCAACTACTAATGCATCCGTACCTCAAGCAAATGAGGATCAAATTAAGAAGGCTGCTGCTTTAATAAAGCGTATTGACTTGAAGGACTTTTCAGTCTACCAGTTTGCAAACCCTGGTAAAAATTTCCATTTCTTCCACTGGTGGTGGTGCATGCTGAAGGTTTACTTATACTAGTTTCCTTAGGATGAGTTCTATTTAATCTGCAAGTTGTTTATTTTCAAGTATGTCTATTTGATTGTGACGTTGTTACGGTCACTGTATAGATATAGAAGACTTTAAAGAGCTAATCTGGCAGCTATTTATAGGATGGACGTAATCAATGTTCGCAGATTATCATACGTACAATGTACGTGTGATTGGATTACTGGAGATAATGAACTTATTGATGGATATGTGTGTTTATTTTATGGTGCTAAGTGTGGACTGTTGGTTATTCACCTTTGGTAAATGAGTGAATATTACTTGCATTGTGACAACTATGAAATTGTTTTGAAAGGAATAAAAATTCTCTCCATATGCAACAACTTATCTTCTATCCTGCGAAGCAATCTTATGGCATGCCAGTTAACCTACATTTGGTATAGGTCCCACAGTACCATGTGTGTTGGTTTCGATGAATAAAGTCTACAGTACCTTTTGTGTATGTGCCATCAAGATTTATTTGCTTTGATGGTGAACTGTTGGGAAGCGTTTTGAGTTTGTCATGAAAAACTGGATAGTGATATTTTACTAAATTGCAATCTCTTGTTAAATTTTTGCTGTCATTCAGTAACTGAGACATGTGTTGCAGCCTTGCAGAGACATTATGCAGTTTTGCAGGCCCTTGCTCTTGAAGAAGATGACTTGCCAGATATCAAAGATGAAACAGTGCCTGATGAGGAAGGCCTGGCTAGGTAACAGAAAAGGTTCCTCATGTTAAGAGTCTTCGCATCCTTTTTTAAGTCAGGATGGAATGAGAATTTGATTCTTGGTATCACCTTTGGCTGCCTTTTTATGCTTGCCTGCAGGCCAGGAGTTGTTAATGCGATAGAAGAGTTCAAGCAGTCTGTTTTTGGGGATAAGTATGAGGAAAGCGATAATGCTGGCCATAAAAAGGTGAGCGAGGCATCCAAGAAACGAAAAGCCCTTGCAGATAGTGCTGTTCAGAAATCTGTCCAATATAATTGGGCTGAGCTCGCTGACATTGGCAAGGTGAAACAGGAACTCTCTTTTGTGTTTCCTTTGTGCATTTTATTTAATTTGATTCTTGTCAATGCAATTATGGCCTGCAGTTATTGGGCAAGATTTCTCTCGAGTTATCCATAAGTTGTTTTTCCTGTTCTATCAGGCAGATTATTGTTTTGTTTATTTGTTAAGAAGTGCCTTTTGCAACCAAATTAGAGGTTTAGGGTGATTTGCATGAGGAGAATCATGAATATGAAAGCTGTCGTGGTTAAGTTTGGCAGAAAATCAGTACAGACTGCATTAACTGACCTTCCTCTTGTTGATGTGCACCCCTGCAGTTGAAGGATTTGACGGTAGTGGAGTTGAAGTTCTACTTGACTGCGCACGATCTGCCTGTCTCAGGGAAGAAAGAGGATTTGATCAAGAGGATATTGACGCACATGGGGAAGTGAACTTGTAATGTAATTGCTGCAAGGTTTTTGTACTGCTTTTGATCCCTTGATAGCTGCAATAGAATCCCAAGAATGCTGAAGTCCAACTGCAGCATCAAGTGAAAGTTAGATGGCTTTCATCGATGACAAGTTCTTTCTTGCCTTTGTAAAGATGACGTAGCTTCCGACCGAGAGAAGTGGTTCTCTAGAAGAGCAGGCGGAGGGATGGTCCCTAGACATGCCTTGCACTTATTTAATGAGATGATTGCATCATAAGGAAGCGTAGCCTTAAATCTATGTAGTTATCATTAACTATGAGGTTCAATTTTTTTTTTCTTTTTCTGTTTCTCCTATGTACAGAACAAAATATTACTTTTGTTAAAGATCCGCCCGCTATCCCTGGAGGACCGAGCTCAAAGCAATTGTTCTGCAGCTTCTGCTAAAAGGAAACCATGTGCGTCTTATGGTAAACTTCGCTTAGAGAATCCAAATACACGTGCTTTTATGCCTGTCGAACCAAATAATGTACAGCAATAGCGCTTAATAAATGGTCCTAGCATATTATGTTGCTCAGGCATTAGATATTTTACACAGTAGATACTAGAAGTTCCAAATTGAATTAGACACCACAACAATTAAAATGTTCAAACGTACTGGATACAATTCCCATAATGTAAAGCCACCATGCAACGAAGATAAATACCGGAAATCAAATGCTAAAAACACCACAACGAACAACACATCTTGGCATAGAACGACGGGTACACGACGTAAAGCGTCTGGAGGAGTGTGAGCAGCAAGAGGATAACGGCAGCAAAGAGAGACATGTCCACGGACTGCTGAAACGTTCGCGGATGAGCGGATGAGGTTTGGCTTAGAATGACTGACACAAAGCTTAATGCGGCCGATAGTAAGGATACACGATGTACAGCGTCTGGAGGAGTGCAAGCAGCAAGAGGAAAATGGCCGCAAAGAGAGAGAGGCATGTCCACGGGCTGCTGAAACGTTCGCGGATGAGGTTCCTCCACCAGACACGGTACTTGCTCTCGTCGTACGGCTTGCAATGAGCATTCACCTCCTTGATCTCGTTGTACAAGTAGCACTGATCAAGATCGTAAACGATCTCTCTACACAGCTTGTTCAACAGATTCGCCACGTCCACGTTGCTTCCCAACACGTGATTGATGATTCCGTGCTTGTGGAGAATCTGAATGTCCCCGGGGCCATTGACCAAACAGTCCCAGAACATGAAGTAATTCGTGAAGAAGGGCTTGGCGTGGTCGTGGCACTGTTCATAGGCAACGAAATTCAAAAAGAGAGGGACGGTGTTGTCGTCCATGGACAACGGAGGGATCCACAGAGTGCCGTGATCGAAATCGATGTCCAGTAAGTCTCGGCCCTTCTGCTTCTTGAAGTGCACGCCTGCCTCTTGGAGTTCCGAGGCAAAGTGGATTAGATGCCTTTCTCGGACAAGGGCGCCAACACTGCCATCGGGATTCCACTGCATCTTGACTTGAGCCATTCCCTTTTTATCGACTTTCTCTCTCACTGATTTGAGGAAGGTGGAGCGGAAGACATCGAGCAGATGAGTGTATGGTTGTGGGGTGTTCAACTTTGAGGCAGCATTCTGTCTGGGTAACAATGGGTCAAAGAAGGTGACCGCGAGTACTTCCAGCGACGCAGCCTGTGGATCGATGTTTTTGTTGTTGTTGGTCAACTCGTAGAGTTTCTCGAGAACGAAGAAAGGAAGTTGGTTCTCGAGCATCAGAAGATCGCGTTGAAGGGTTCTTAGCATCCAGGGGGTGGTGAAAATCGGATCTTCCACATTTTTCACTCCAACGGACTGCAAGCAAACGATCAATGATTTCAGCTAAGACTAACAGAAGTTAGATCACTGTACTCACGCAAGATTACACGTAATGCTTGAATACTCGTCGCTTTGATGCTTAATTTTAGTAGTTGCGACATAAAAGGGCATGATGTTATGAAGACTAAGGTCTTGCTTTATTTTGTATCTCTAGCGGCCTCCCACGGTCAGTTTTCCTAAATATGCCTTTGTTTCTATGTTCTTAGTAAACTACTTATCTAAATGCATAATTTAGCATGCATGTTATGATCTGTAGTGTAGCTTATACAAAAAATATTCATTTGGATCGGTCGGTTTCAAGATTGAAAACGTGTACATGAATACAATTAATGCAGTCAAAACTTAAACTCAAAAATGAAGGATGTCGTTTAGTATTAAATGCCTCTTCACCTCGGTGCAGACATGGTAGTAGAAAAGGCGCAATAGTTCGATCAGGAAGCAACCATCCACGACCATCATCCGTACAAACTCGGGGCTGCTGATTTCGTCAAAACTCTCTGAATAACAGGCCCTCGTTTTCTGCTCCAATTTCTGCATGGCTTCCACAAGGTTATCCAAAAGCACGGCGTTCGCCATCCAACCACCATCGTCGTCTTCTTCACGTTCACAATCATTGGGCTCTCGCTTCCCCTCCATTGGTGTCGACATGTCTCCATTGCTTCTGTGCCGCTCTAACTTCCCTCCCAGAAGGCGCACCAGAAACCGCATCTTGTGCTCTTCCATGACCTGCAGTTGCAGGTTCTCTGTGTCCAAATAATGGAAGGGACCGATGGATGCCATCTTGGGCAGGAACGCGTTCTTGTGAACTTCGCACAAGTTATTAGGGACTCGGTAGATGGTCCACGACCTCCCCGAATCGTAAGTGAGCTCCTCGTCGAGGCAGTTCTTGATTTCGACAACCCACTCTAGAGACCGAGGCTTGTTATCAGTGTAATACTGATCTTGTCCTCCTTCTGGTTCTTCGAATTCTTCCTCATTTCTTGGGCACCCCTTGTGGTGATGAGATCCCACAGTTCTAAGTTTGTTCCCGGATTTTCTGTTGCTCTTGTTGCCTCGACCCATTGCGGAAAGAAGTATAAGAAGCCCAAAAGAAACAAGTTTGTTTCAGGCGGACTCAAGGTTTGTGTATGAGTGGAGATGGAACTTTGGTACATGAAGACACCCATGCAAGATTTTGGGACTTATATAGAGTTTCCACGTCACTAAACGGCAGTCGAGCGTTCATGCAAGCAAACGCGTTGGGGGAGAGAGAGAGATAGGGTTTCCCACACACATTACCTAAGAGGAACAATAAAATAAAATCTAACTACTAGGTATTTGTCGTATATGAGAGTTGACTTCATCCATCAAAAATTGTGTTTATAAATGAAAATAGGAGAGCTGATTTCTAGTCAAAATTAGCGAAAAGAACTAAAGTGGTAAATAATTAAAAGATTTAAGGGTTAATTAGCGCAATTGAAAGGTTTAGAACTAAATGGCTAATTTGTCAAAAGGTTGAGGATTAAATTGACCACAAGCGCATTTGATTTATGATTTTTTTATTAATTATCCGATGGCGCGCGGGGGGCAAACTGTACTCACATACCTAAATATATAATAAATATAAATATTTAATTTATAGATTGAATGTTTATTATAAGATAGAATTAAAGTTGAATATATAAATTAAACTAAGATTAATTAAAAATAATTTTTAATTTTTAATTTCTTAAATTAGAATTCAAATATTATTTACGTTAAAATATAATTTCAATTTTGTTAATTTAATAAGTTTGTTATTCGGAAAAATAACTTTCCTATTAAGCGTTAGAAATTCTATCCACCTTTATCCCTCCTCCCCATGGAATAATTTTATCTAACTATATCTAGGGGGGGTAAACTGAATGACATCTATATAACGCGCTGTTAGTGTCATTGTAATTTTAGGTCGATGATTAACTTGGTTTAGTAAGATAAGTCTAGATAATAATCGCCAATTCGATACAATTGCATTTTCACCATGAATCCTCTTCTTTTTAATGTTTCAAATATGTCCTATTTCCGTGTGCTACAATGTTTCAACGACTGCAATTCTAACTCATTCGAGCTCATTATTCCAACATTGGGTCCAAACCCACCATGTTATATGCGAAAGAGAACCGGTTAGGACTAAAGATGCAAACGACTCATCATTGCCAAATTCACACGCATTAAGCAAATGATCCGCATTAGTTTCATAACCCATCTCAAGGATGCCACCACATAAGTTTTTTATTTTATTTTAAGACGAAAACCCTTAACACTCAATGAAAAACGACTTGGTATAGTGATGTGCCGACGATCTTCATATGGCAGCTGTGATCAATAACATTGAGTCGCACATATGAACCGGAAGCTAATAGGGGTAATTACGAAAGTCAAGAACAAATGACCATATATAAATCGATAATTGTCCAAAAAATTTTCAACCTCTTGCATTTTTGGCAATTCAATTAATCACCTTTTTAATTATTCTAATTAAATTTTAAACATTTTCATATTTTAACAATTTAGCCCATTTGATTAATTTTGGTCGAAAACCACTAAGGTGGATGTGATCATTCTATGTAATGCAATTAGTGCTGATATGAAATATTTTTAATAATATTTTATTTTTTTTCAATTTTCAATTTTTTTCTCTCACTTTCTTTTTTTCTTCCATTCTTCCTCTAGTCAGTAATCAAGTCTCAACGACCGGCTAGAGTTGACCTTGCCAACCTTTGGCAAAGCTCACCCCCATTGACCACCGATGAGGTTGATGTTGCCCAATGATACAGTGAGGGCAAGCCCTGCACAACCAAGGCAAGGCCGATCTCACCTAATGATGGTGAGGTCAAGCCTCACCAAGGACAAGCGAGGTCGACCTCAACAGCTCTTTCCTTTAGTTGGTCATTATCAATCGTTGAGAGGGAGAAGGGAAGGGAAAAAAATAGAATAGCAAAATTAAAAAAAATTGAAATAAAATTATATTAAAATTTATCAACATTAGCACTAATCATATGCCATGGATGATTGGTATCTACGCTAGCAATTTTAAGCCAAAATTGATGGGATAGACTCAATTGACAAACGTAAAAAGTGTTAAGATTTAATTGGCATAGTTAAAATGTTTAAAACTGAATTAACAAAAATGCAATAAATTTAGGGTTTTTTGGATAACTTTCCCACATATAAACGGGCCAGCTGAGACCTTTTCCAATTTCTATGGTCAATTAAAAATATGATGCTATGTTTTTTTAGAACTTGCCTTATACATAGATTCATTGATGCACGTTTCACTTCTATTTGATTTATTTCGAAGGGAGAACAAGTCACCCGGCCATAATGTCCAATAAAAATTAAGGGTTCCACAAAAGCATACTGTTGGAAGGTTAGGGTTTTCGTGCTTGTGACACGATATATATATTTTTTGTCAATGATTGCTACGCTGTATCGAGCTGTTTATAACTACTACGGAGTTGTCTTATTTGCATGTTAACCTAATAATGCTAAAAGACTTTAGTGAATTTTTATTGCTACAATTTTGGTGATAATTTCACCTACCTTGTAAAATACCACTTGACCTAGGTAACCTTTTACAAGAGCTCAAATTTTTAAACAATGAATTATCATAATTAATGGAAAGTCTGGGTTTTTTTTATATTATGAGTGGTCAGACCATTCAATCTCAAGTTAACATGGATTGTGGGTAAAATATCTGCACATCGAGTCCATGACCGTCGATAGACAGAAATGAATAATATCAGTAATATTGTCATTTATTCAAGTTATTGAATATTTCAAATATGAAGCACAACTTGTTAATGCTTAATATAATTTCTTATCATGCAACTTTTACAAATTAATCTATGTTCCTCGCGAAAAAAAAAATCATTTTCTCTCATCATTTAGTTGATCCTAGATACTACAGCATTCACCAACCCTGTAAAGCATCGCCATTACTCCACAAAGGCTCTTTATAAACCAGCAATTAATTCAAGGATATGACGTAACACGAGGACTTAATCACATCACAAACGACAACAAGATTTCCGTTAGTCATCAACGTATAACAAGCGCCACTTGCTGCTCTCTTTCATCTAGAATGAGAAAACAGCTATGCAAATATTTTCCTTGACCAAGAAGGTTTCTACCAACTGCACAAAGGGTGGCAAGAATTATACCGCAATTAATCAAATCTAATCCGTATATATCAACATTTTTTATTACCAAACACGCCTTCGTACAATTAAAATCGGAAAATTCATGATTATATAGTTTTGATACAAGACTTATTTGAACTAAACAATATAAAGTCATAGATTCCATGTTACCATCCGATTAACTAAACAAATATGGCCAGCCCCAGGACTCTTCGGAAACAGCCGTCTTGTGGAAAATTTAACCCGGTAATGACGTAACGTGCATATGTCATAGTTCTACTGTCATCACCCGGTGCGGCCACTTACAATCCAAAAATTGGTCTTCTTACGCTAAACCATACTTCTTCAGCCAAAGGGGCAAAAGGGTCTAAATATGCATGCAATTTAGTTAACTATGCACGCAACAGCGTTATGTTATTATAAGTCCAATTTAATATGACATACCAGTGTTTGCATAGGGATATATGATTCGACTCAATGATGATGTAACGTGCATATGTCCAATTCTTCCGAAGAATGACAAGTTCATAAGCTTGGATGAAGTGTCTCAAGGCAACATCTGTCCTTAAACCACAGGGTAGACATATTACTGGTAATGGACAGCAAACTTTTGAATCGAATAATCCTTCGCATCCGCATCCTCATGAGGGTGTGCTGAATGTTTTATCCTGAGAGAGTGACTAATGATGCGGCGTTAGGGCTTAATTTTTTAGTTGCTGCTGTAGTTAGGGGAGATGAGTGGGTCTGGCCACCGGCAAGATCAGATTTGCTGGTGCACATTCAAACAGCTGTCCATGATACTATCTCTCCTTGCGCTGCTCTTGAGGATAGCTTTATTTACAGGCAATTGATCTGCATGCTTTACTCAGGCTGATGCTTGAGAGTTGGTCAAGGATAAAAAGGCTAAAGTCTTGGCATCCAGTCATATGGTTTAATCAAAACTGTCCTAAATTCAGCTTTACAGCTTGGCTCCCTATCTTGAACAGGTTACAAACCTTTGATAGGTGTTTCATCGGTTTTGGATCCCGCAACGAAATATCTTTCGCTGAGTGTTATATTTTGATTTTTATTGAAAAAGACTCAGGTTCTATGCTAGTTTTAAACAGAGAATGTCAAATGCGAACAAGATTATATACCTTACAGTCTTGAAATTAAAGAAGTTGCTGGCCTATCGCACATTCAATATCAACGATAATTGATGTCAAAACTTGATTAATGACATCATTCATACCCACTTTGTACAATAATGAAAGCACGTTAAAATTGAAGTAGTCTATACAATGTCAAAGGTATTTCGACAACACTGGATATGAACAATACACCTAATGGAGCACTACTTCTACTAAGTTTAAAGCCATAACGCTGGAATTTAATCAATGATGTTGGATAGTGAGGACAACACCTAATAGACAACAATCCAAGTTAGATACAATGACACAACATCAGAATTTAATCAACGACGCTAGATAGTAATAATAACACCTAGTATATATTGCTCCTAGATGTGTATATGAACACAATATTAGAATTTAATTGACAACCCTAGACAGAGGTAACATCTACTGGACATTGTCTCTAGATATGGATGAGGACACAACGTTGGAATCTAATCAATGACACTGGACGATGGATCGGCACTGGAATCTAATTGATAACACTTCCTAAGATATAGATACTCGCCGGAGTTGAATCTACGACGGGAATCTTAAGTTACAACTAAGCTAAAGCTAAGTGAAGATAGAGGCAATATAAAGTAGTTTTGTATGTTGTTTGGGGGGTTGCCTATTGAATAGCTTGTGGTATATATAGACAAAATTGGTAACCATCAATAGTTGGTTACTTTCTCCTCAAGAGTCACTCCACGTTTTTTGCGGAACCGCTTTATCCATACTTGTTCAACAATAATGTCATGGCTTGTCTAGCAAGTATTAACCATTCCTCTTTCGAGTTTGGTGTCCTTTTAACTATTTCCGTCTATTTTTACCGTAAGTTCGTCATTGATCTTTGGCTTTAACACATGGCATTCTGCTGCTTCATCATGATATTACATGTCTCCGTTTGTTGAAATTCAGCCCAAAATTCCTCAAAATCCTTAATTATCTTTTCTCGTATGAATATTTATGGGTTGGGCTGATGTGGATTATGGCCCATATATGGTTGTGATGGCAGCTTTAGAGCTTTTTGTCCCTTGTGCCTTGCGCGTCCCGTAGGGGTATTTTTGGGTGTCAACCATAGGATGAAGAGGCGGTGCTCCATCGACGATAAGTGTGTTTTCATGCTCTTCTTTCCCGAGTCCAAGAAACATGGCGGTGCTCCATTGACGATAAATGTGTTTTCATGCTCTTCTCTTCCCGAGTCCAAGAAACATTCTACTTTTGAGTGTGTCCTTCTCAAAGGACGTCTGGAGTTCTCTGCTGGGGTCGTTTGGAATTTGGAGGAAAGTTGAAGACTGGGATGCAGACGTTTGAGTGGATTATTACAGCTGCTAAAGGGAGATCTTTACCAAAAATCATATGGAAGCTCATTTTGGAATGGTGTCATCTACTATATTTGGATAGAGAGGCATGCAGTTTTACATGATCATATCGTTCCTCAGCTTGCTTGAGTTTTACTGGAACTTTGGTTCCTGAAGACAACACACGCAAGTGCTTGAGACTATATATAGTAAAATGGCAGTTGAGTGTTCCGCAGGTTGTAAATCGAGAATATTGCTATAAATACAGTAGAATTCTACGTTCCCTGCCTAAAAATCGCGGATTTGTCGAAAATTTGTTGTTAAAAAATTTACCAATAACATTATTTATAAATAATTTGTTGATAAATTATCAACGTTTTTATAAAATCATGAAAATTTCATAAATTTACAAATTAACAATTTTTATTTGCACAACATGATAATGCTTCAAATATATTAATATTTTATGAATTTATCAACCAAAATTAGAAGGTTTTATCAACTTTTGTCAAATAAGGCAATGAACTAGTTTTGGGTTATCAACTTCCATTTGATTTTGGGTACATTCATCTGTAGTTGGTTTATATAAGCATATGTAAGAAAGGTAATTAAAAATTGATAAAAGAGAAGAGGATTTTTTTGCCACTTAAGAAAAGATGATAATTTTAAAAAAAGTAAAAATAAACATTCATTACTAACTCAAATAAAACTTGGGATCACAAAACATATTTGTAAGTTAATCAGAGAAAAGTTACTAATATTCCAATTAAAGTTGGGTCTCAATGATGGCCCGGCAACTGGTGGAGGTTGTTGGCCACGGCAAGGGGATCAAAATTAAAGTTAATCAAAGAAAAGTTGCTAATATTCCAATTAAAAAATAAATGAACATTGTTAAAATTATAGAAGAGCATGTAAATGTCAGTAAGTAACTCAAATGATAGTTGGTAAGCCAAAATTAGCCAATAACTTAAATTGGATAATAGTCATTAACTCCCAAAGAAAAAATACAGGTGAGATAAGAGACTTTTTTTCATATTAAAGACTCGAAAAGTTGGTAATTTAAAGAAAAGTCAAACATGTGTTAGTAACTAATTATTAAGCTCCCAAACAAAAAACAACTAACCACTGGAGGTTCGCCCCAATGGCCACCCTTCCACCGTGGAATGGGGAGGTTAGGGGTTCAAATCCCCACCTTCTCAGAGGGGATTGGGGTGGGGACGATTTCATTTCATGAGTAGATTTCGACTCCCACGCCCTACAAGGAGGCATGACAAAATCTGAGAGTGAGTGTTAGAGTAGGACCGACCAAAAACAAAAAAACAAAAAACAACTAACAATAAAACTAGTTGGTAATGGCTCTAATTGAGGTTGATAATTTTAAGAAAAGTTGACGAATTTAAAAGGTTAGTAATTAAGGCAAATAAAGCAGTAACTCAATCTAAAAGTTGGCAAAATTTTAAATAAATAAATATTTTTAAGCATCGGAGAAATTAGAAAGTCACACAAATAAAAGTTACTAATTTCGTGCAATAATGGTACATTGAATCCATGACTATAGATAGATGGAAATGAATAATATTAATGATATAGAGATTGCTATAAGTTATTGAATTTTCCATATTTGATAAACAGCTTGTTAAAACATACGTAGAGTTTCCAATCATGTTACTTTTACAAATTAAATATATGCTCCCCGCGAAAAGAAGAACTCATTTTCTTTCATCATTTAGGTGCTTCTAGATACTACAACAGTCTCCAACAACATAAAACGCCGCTGGTATTTGCATAAATGCTATTAATAGAACGCCGCTGTCAATCGTCTCTTCAGCTTCAATTTTCCCAACTAGCTCGATTGATTCGAGCATATAATGGAACACGAGGAAAAAACCTATTAGTCAATACACGACGGACAACAAGGTTTCCGTTAGTTATTGACGCATAAAAGGCACCGCTTGCTCTCTTTCATTTATATAAAGGACTAAAAAAGAAAACAGCTGCGAAAATATTTTCCTTGACCTAAATTTTTTTTAGTGATCAAATCTAATCCCCATTTATACACATACTTCAACTACCAACCACGCCTTTGTAATTTAATAGAAAATTCGTAATTATATAGTTGATACGAATCTTATTAGAACAAAAGAATATATTGTCATAGGTTCTGAATTCCAAATGACTACCTAAAGCATAAAAATATCTGCCTCAAGTAATAGCCATTTAAAATTCTCATTGCCGGAAAAGTATCTAAAAAGTCCTAAATTTACTACTTAACCCTTTTAATTGTGCCAATTTAATCTTAAATCTTGTGATCTATAGCCAACTGATTCATTCCAGCTAATTTTGGCTAATAAATTGAAGTTATCAACTTGATAGAAAGATTGCTAAGTCTTTTTAAGAGTAAATATTTGGTAACCAACTCAAATTGCTAAGTCTTTTTAAAAGTAAATATTTGGTAACTAACTCAAATAAGGATTGGTAACCAAAATCAATTGATGACTATTGGAAAAAATTTGACAAGTCATACAAATGAAAGTTGGATTCATATAAGAGTTGAAAATTTTAAGGTGGTTTTCATAAAAGCAAATCGAAATTGGTGAACCATAACAAAAATTGATAAAAAAAAAATTTGAGAAAAGAATAAATGAGCGTTGATAAGTAATTCAATGAGAGTTGGCAGCCAAAATCAATTGATACTTTAATTGGAAAAAGGCTGAGAAGTTGCTTAAATTAAGATTGGTAAATCAAGTTAAGGCGTTGATAAGAAAGTAAAAACCAGTAAAAGATTACAAAAAAAAAATCAATAATTTTTAAACTGGCAAAGAAGTTGGTAATTTTAGGAAAAGTGTTCCCAAGTTATCTATAAGTTAGGGGGGATACGATGACTGATTATTCTTTTTACCAAAGATAATCGGACGCTCATCGACTCTTTTATAAATCTGCCGGCACGGAAGGAAATTCGTTTTTTTTTTTTTTTTTTTTTTTGGAAATGGAACATTAGAATCATGTGCAGTCTTTCTTTCGATCTTTAAATTATATCCTTATTTCCGTATGCTCCGATTTTTCGCTAGTTGGCGAAGTATTCTCGCAGGAGAGGGTGATCATACAGAGAGTATCAACCACAGCGAATTAAACTCGTTCCAGCTCAGTATTCCAACATTAGGTCCGCAAACACCTTGACAGTCAATGAAGAACAACTTGTTTAGCCTACAGAGATGTGTAAGCGATCCTCGTTTTCATATTCCAGCATGGTCGCTGGGATCAATACGCTAAGCCTCGCAGATGAACTGGAAGCTGAAAGGACCAATTACATACGTACCAGCCAGTTAATAGCTTTTGAAGACCTTTTCTAATTCCTACGGTCAATTTCAGCGGCACGAATTCCATAAAATTGGTTCTGGGTTTTAGGTCAGCCCCGCACCGGTGAGGGCGATCAAAATACGACATATGCACGTTTTATTATCGATTTGACTATTACACAAACAATTCTTTATGAACATTCCCCGAGAAGGTTACATATAAAAGTCAGAGGTGCTTTTTGAATGCCTATTATCTATTTTAAGCTTCTATACAAGTCATCCGGAAGTTGGAACCTAACAGTATAGAATGTTTAGCTCAAACAAGATCTGTATCAACTTTATAATTATGAAATTTCTAATCCTAATTATGCAAAGGTGTGGCTGGTAATGGTATTATGTTGACACTTGCGGATTAGATTTCATTACTTGCGTTATTATTCTTGCCAAGCTTTGTGCAGTCGACTTAGAGTTATAGCTGTTTTTTTTTTTTTTGGTTATAAATGAGAGAGAGCAAGTGGCGCTTTATATAAGTTGATAATTAAGGGAACCTTGTTGTCGTTAGTGATTTGATTGAAAGGTTTTGTTCTAGTCTTCCATCATTTACTTGAATTAATTATTGGATAATGAGGAGTGAAAAAATGAATACTGATTTGTCGGGTCTTATTAAAAGCATTCGTGGAATATTGACGTCGTTTTATATTGTTGGTAAATGTTGAAGTATTTAGGAGCAACTAGATGATGAAAAAAAAGGGTTATGATTGTATATTATATATAAATTTTAACAAGCTTTGCATCATTTTAAAATATTAGATACCATGCTAATATTGTTCATTTCTGTCTACCCGTACTCATGGATCTGATGTAAAACATGTTAACTTGTAATTGAACGATCGGACAACTTATAATATCAAAATCCCGACTTCAGTTAACTGTGGTAATTCATTATGAAAATATTGATCTCCTGTAAAAAGTTAGCAAAGTCTAGGGATATCTTTTACGGGAACACGTGAAACTGTCGCCGAAATCGTTGAGGCATTCGCATGGTTGTGGAAACATCTTTGAACATTGTCAAATCAGCGTTCAAAAATAAGACAAATTTGCATTTGTTAGAGATACCCTCTAGCGTCTACTCTTCGATCAAGAATACTCAATCTGTCGCTGCATTTTCCAGCGAAAGATGATGCAGATTGCTGGCGTTGCCTATATAATAGGATGCAGCGCATGCTCCCGCTCTATAACTTCGATCAAGAACACTCAATCTCTCTCGCTGCATTTCTCTGCTCTGCCATGTCTTCTTCCTCTTTTTTTCTTGAGATGGATGATCAAGAAAGAAACCCTAGGCCTCCCCACCTGAGGACTGTGGGATCGACCCACAAAAGGCAACTGATGAGAGAAGATGGAAAGTCAGAATTTAATCTAGACTCTTGGGTGATCGAGCTAGATCGAGCACTTGAGCAAAATAAGACCACTTATGCTTCCGGGAGGTCATGGACCATCCACAGAGTCCCTCGTAACCTCTTTCGAGTTCGATAGAGCGCTTTCCTACCCAAAATCATCTCCATCGGCCCCTTCCATTATGGCGACAAGGGGCTCGAGCTAATGGAGGAGCACAAGGAGCGTTTCTTGATGCGCCTCCTGGGAGGCAAGTTTGATGAGAGCGAGGATGACGACGATCAGCCTTTATCGTTGTCGTCCATAGGAGACGGCGAGAAGCGAAAGGCTCCGCACCTCAGGGATCTTGTGGAGGCCATGAAGAAGTTGGAGCAGAGGACCAGAGAGTGCTATTCTGTGGACTTCGATGCATCGATCTCGAGTGACAAGTTCGTCTGGATGATGGTCTGCGACGGTTGCTTCGTGGTCGAACTGTTGCGCTTGTATTACAAGTACGAGAACGCCAAGGGGAAGCCCAAAAAGGTGAGCTTTCTGCAAACGAGCTTGTGGAAGAATGCTTTTCTCTGGTGGCATCGCATATGTTTGGAGCCATCTTTATACACAAATTTAGTAAGATCTTTATACACAAATTTGTATCTTACTATTACGATAGGCTACTTTTCTCATCTCACAACATAAAACTTTGACAAAAAATCAACAAAATCCACAAATTATACCTCCTATAATACATTTAGCTTAAACTTTTTTGTTACACTAAAAACCATAAACTTGTATTTGGGTGACACATTTATCTTCTATCAAAATTTCGTTAATGAGCACTGCTAATAATTTGCCTACATGGATGATACAAGGCAAACGGTGTTGACATGGCAGGCCCATTTGGTTTAAGCAAAGTAAAAACTACATCGTTTTGGTTGGAATCATATTACGAAACATTGAAGTAGGGTGCATGTGTTACACATATACAAATTTGGGATTTTTTATTTCACAAAAAAAAGTTTAGGGTAAATGTGTCACGTGAGTATATTTTAGAATTTTTGATATTACAATTAAAAAATTATGGTAAACATGTTATAATAGACATAGTTTGAGATTTTTTATGGCTTTTTCCCTAAAATTTCAGAATAATTAGCTATTGTTTCACAAAACTTCATTTATGATATCAAAGTGGGAGATCGTGAAATACAGTGGTCTCACAAAATTCTTCACTCATATCCTAGTATAGAATTTCGGGATAATTATCAAAAATATCTTAAACCTATTATATGGATGTTAATTCAATTCTCAATCATTCAATTTGGCCAATTAGTCCAAAACCTATCAACGATTTGTCAGTATAGTCTTTCTAGGCAATTTTGAATAGAAATTATTGATATGAACATCGGCCATCCTACGTGATACTATGCTGACATGGATAATTTTTAATAATTATTATAAATTTTTTCATTTTTCTTTTTCTTTTTTAAATTTGCTGACAATGATCCTCGATTGACCCTCATTGGCACTAGGGAAGGGCTTATGGGTCCTTCTTGGCCATAGTCAAGGCTCACATCCCCTTGCCAGATCTAGGCTAGGTAAGGGTGTCACGACTTGCTAGTCCCAAGTGAGGGTGTATGGCTAGCGCAAGTTGTCAACCACCAGTGAGGAAATATGAAAAAAAAAAAAAAAGATTCAGAGAATTTATTTTAAAATAGCAAAAATCATCTTTGTTAGCGCCAATCTTATCACACAGGACGCCCAACATCCGTGTAGCAATTTCTAGCTATAATTTACCGAAAACATACATTGATAAACAAAAGATTTAAGACTAATCTAGTTAAATTGAAAAATTTAGAATTGAACTAACATTTGTACATTAGATTTCGGACTCTTTTTTTTTAATTTTCCGATAGGATGTCAATACCTTGTAATGGGAATTGGAAGGTCATAAAGAAGAAATGCAAGTAGCTAGGCCAATTTTTTTTAGGGTCATTGTCAGCTACTCTAATTAACCTCAACTATCCAGTGCTGAGACTTTATTTGCATTTGTTAAACTCTTTTTCTCCACATGAGAAGCATCTGGCTGCTGATCCGATCTTCAATGCCCGCTGGATGCTAAGAACCCTTCAGCGCGATCTGCTGAAGCTCGAAAATCAACTACCTTACTTCGTCCTCAAGGAGCTCCTCAAGTTGACAAGCAGGGGACAAGAGAAGATGAAACTAGAGGAACTCATAGTCACCTTCTTCGATCCTTTATCACCTAGAGAAACGGCTAATTTTAACTACGCAGTGACGGTAGATGGCAAGAAACAGCAGTTCGCCCACATGCTCGACGTCTTCCGCTCCACCTTCCTCAAGACGGTACGAGATAAAGTGAAGAATGGATGGACACCGATAACTCATTTGCACCATAACAATTCGTTGCTCTCTTCCCATAATAATCACGTTGAGAAGCCGAGCCCCCGAGAAAAACGGCTGATCCACTTTATGTCAGAGCTTCAAGAGGCAGGCGTCACGCTCGAGAAACGAGACGGTCATGACCTATTAGACATTGCCTTCGAGGACGGGACTCTCTACATGTCTCCATTCTTCATTGACAACAACTCTGTCCCTCTCTTCCTAAACTTCATCGCGTACGAGCAGTGCAATGAGAGGGCCAAGCCCTACTTCACAAACTATTTCATGTTCCTCGACAGCCTGATCAACAGCTCTGATGATGTTAAGATACTTCACGAGAAAGGGATCATCAATCATGCGTTGGGAAGCACCGACAGTGCGGCCAGACTATTGAACGAGCTCTGTAGGGAGATGGTTTATGACAACGACCAGTGCTATTTGTCCAGTGAGATGAACGAGGCTAACAAGCATTGCGAGACATACTACAATAGTAAGTACCGCCGTTGGTGGAGAAACTTGATTCACAACTACTTCAGCAGTCCCTGGACATTCCTGTCTCTGCTCGCCGCCACACTTCTCTTGATACTCACGATCATTCAAACCGTTTACACCATCTATCCTTATTATCGTCCATCGTCGTAAATTAAAAGAGGTTTTTAGATCAGTTGTGTTTTGTCGGGTTGTTTTACTTTGTCGCGTTGTATCTATGATGCTTAATAAACTTTAATTGCGGTCTTTGATGTGCTAGGTAATTGACTGTCTGGTCTTTGATTCAATAAGCAAGTGCGCAGAACTTTAATTGTGGTCTTTGATGTGTTATGTAATTGTGGTCTTTGATGTGTTCCGATGCATTTGTTACAAAAATAAATTAAAGTTTCGGTGAAAGCTGATGATTGAGCCCAAAATTTAATAGCTTCCATTGGTCGTGTGGACATCGGTCGAGTTTACATTATCAATAGTATATATAGCGACCTAATCCCTAATTAGAATGCTTTATTGACCCTATTTATATATCAGAGATCATTAATAACATATCTATTTTTGCAAATAATACGTCAAGATGTTATATTATAATTGCTAAATCAGGTCAATTGATTGAGAGGATCTTAACCTTTTTTTTTCCTCAATATGCGTTTTGATACTATTGGGTTGACCTCTGATGGGGATTCAATGTTATTGTTTAGCCCCGAGCCAGGTCAGATGAGCTTGATAAGCCTCTTCTGTCGCTGCATTTCTTATAAAAGCACTCCACTTCCCGATACCAAGTCTCCCAGTCGAACTCTAATTTCTTGACCAAGTCTGAACTCCGATAACAAAATAAGAATCGTGAAAACAGAAGACTATTCGCTTCTTCTCTAGACAATTTTCTAGATTTGATCAGTTTCGTTAATTGGTCAATGACTAAAGGATAAAAAAATGAAAAATGTGAAGCAGCAATTTGTATGGCGGTGAATCTAAGTGCATGAAGACAAGTGCTGGTGTGCAGTGCGTGTGAGAAATTGTTAACCAAGTTGGACCATATATATATGCGTGTTTTCATTAATAGGGCCTCTCCGATCCCATTGCCGTGAGGCGAATACTCGCAAGTAATGAAAGTGTCAACAGTATTGCACACAGATCCGAGCGCACCCGACCTTCCGTGTCATTCTCCACACGAGCTGCGTGTAATGCAAGAGTATACAGGTACGCAATCAATAATTTAACACTTAATAAACCAAAACAATAAATAAATTGTAATAATTTCACACTTTATAAACCAAAGCGAGAAATAAATTCCTCGATTAAGGCAAAGACTTAAATACCCCAATGCAAAGCAAAGCAAAGAACAACCTTACTAATTAGCTTTTAATATGTGCAAGGTGTTAATTAACAAATGCATGCCTAATTGCAATAAAAAAAAAAGGGTTTTTCTTCTTAATGGGAATTAAACTATATGCAATGTATGGGATACAATTATAATCTAAGTTATGTCTACGTGATGTTATGCTAACATGACATGTAATATGCCAACCTCTATGACCTAATTTTAATAACGAGTAGATTAATATGAACTATTCTATCATAACATGCAGTTTGCATTGGTATCATGACATGCAATTACTAAATGACATAAAAATTATGACATTGCAATGACAAGGCAATATTGATAAAAGCGCTTTGTAAGCATAATACTTTTTAAGATACTGTAAGAATAACAGTCTATTGTGGATCATAAATTCTTGAAAAAATATGTTTCACAATAATTTATAATTATTTACAATTTAATTTTTTGTGATACAGAATAGACTGTCATTCTCATAATACATTAAAAACTATCACGCAATCATTTTTCTTGATAAAATTGAGCACGTCTTAGGAAATTACCCAGCTTGGACTGTCTACTCGAACGGACTGTGACAAGGAGATGCAATGAACGGCGAGGGAAAGCTCACGCCGAGGAGGCAAGATGCAGCGGTGAGGGCTCACTGGAACTTATTGGACGATCCCAGTGGCTTGGCAAGGGTTCACGTTGATGAAGCTCCGAACTCAAGGAAGCGATGGCAAAGAACACGGCTGCTCGGAAAAACTCTGACGCTGGATGACGGCGCTTGATGAACTTCGTTGGATAACCTGCGAAAGGACTTTAAAACATCGATGGGCTGCTGGTGGCAGTTGAGGATTGCAAGTCATGGACTGGAGCTCGCTGGAGCCAAGAGAAGTCGAGCACAACTGCGAAAGCTGGGCTCAGTTACCCCCTGCGAGTGCTGTGGAGCAACAGTCGAACAAAGCCAGAACAACACCGGGAGAACCTAAGTGCAACCTGGGATCTCCACGACACCAGCAGCGAATCGTGGTGTTACCTGATAGCCTACAGGTGTTGTTGGTCGTGATGATAACTCGCTGGAGTACCTGCAAAGGAAGAGGTTAGGCGCGGCAGAGATTCTGAAGCCGCTGGAGGGGCGTTGCTGGTGTAGGCAGCCGCAGTAGGAACCGATCTGGGGCGATGAAGTGGCTGTAACAGTCACTTGAAGCTGCTGTTGCCTACTGGTTTGGTTCGTCAAAGTTCTCTGGAAGACTACGGTTAACGTTCGCTTGGATTGCAGGAAAGTTTAAGAGAGCTGGGCTGAATTGCAGTGGATGCCGCAGGAGTGGCGGGAGCTGCTGACCGTGAGGAAGGGCGCTGGCTGACGTCTCATGCTATGGTATTCTCTATCTTGTGTACGTTTAGTAATTTAGGGTGTGTTTGTTTCGCGGAATACATTTTCAGGAAAAACATTTTCTTCATTTTCCGGCGTTTGGTTCACTCAGGAAAATGAGTCAACGGAAAATATTTTCCTAGTCAACAGAAAACGTTTTCCTAACAAAGCTTAAATTCAGGAAAATGATTTCCCCTTTGAAATGACCGGAAAACGTTTTCCGAATCTACCAAAGCTTAAATTTGATGCTTGGTTTACAAACAATTATTCTTATAAAGATATATTTTTAAATTTTTATAATTCTTTTTAAAATATTTTTAAAAAAAATCGAATTTTTAATTTTTTAATATATTATTTATTTATTTTTTAAAATATAATTTTTAATTATTTTTATATTTTACAAATATAATTTTTAATTTTTAATAATTATTTTTTCTTTTTCTCTTTTCTTTTTTCTTCTTCTTCGGCCGGCCGCCGGCCACGACGACGGCTGGCGATCGGCCACAGGCGAGATCGAGCTCACCAGCGTCGGGCGGGGCTCGATCTCGCCGATTCGGTGAGGCCGAGGCCCCACCCGGCCTCGCTAGTCGTCGGCGAGGCTTGATCTCATTGATCTGGCGAGGCTAAGGCCCCGCCCGACGTCGACGAGGCTCGAGCCTCGCCTGGCCTATTGCCGGCCGTCGCCTTGCGGGCCACGGGCTAAGAAAGGAAGAAAAAAAAAAAAAAAAAAATTCAAATATGAAAAATAATTATAATTTCGATTTTTTATTAAAAAAATAATATTTTTATAAAGTTAAAAAAGGTGATGGACTCAACAAATTAATTTGGAAGTAAGAGGCACACTATTATCAATTGTTAGGTCAAATGCCATTCAATTATTTTTCAAATGTGATCCAAACACCAGAAAATACTTTCAATCACATATCACCAAACACAAGAAAACTAATCATTTTCCTGGAAAATGGTTTCCTTGAAAACATTTTCCAAAAACGTTACGTTTTCCGTGAAACAAACACACCATCATTATTAGTAAGTGATCGTACGTTGAAAAATGCTTGGCTAACTGTGCCATTAGCTTGGAAAGTGGATGGTAGCCAAGTATTTCAATCTTCAAAATGAGATACATTTTCCATATAAAAAAGCATTTAGAAGAGAACGACTTCCTTGTTAGTGATAGTCTCATTTTGGTCAGAAATCGCTTTAATGAACGCTAACCGTCCTACATGGTAAGATAGATGCTGATGTAGACAATTTTTTTAATAATTTTATTTTTTTTTTTGAATTTTTTTGAATTTTTCTTCTCTTTTTATTTTTATATTTTTCTTCTCTTTTCATTTTCTTTTTACTATTAAGGGCAGACACAGAGTTGTCAACCACCAATCAAGGCCCGACAGCTCCCGTCAACCATCGACCAAGGGCCTGCAAGCCCTCACCAGCAATTGGCGAGGAGCCGTGACCGTTGCCTACTGACCGGCAAAAACTCACAACCCTTGCTTACAACTGTGCAAGAACCACAACCCTTGCCAATTGCATGTGAGGGCAGTGAGCCCTTGCCCAAGTGTAAGCAAGGGTCACAAACCTTTCTAGCCATCGGTGAGGGCTTGAAGAACCTCATTTAGTGGCTAGTGACTCCTTGCTGAACCTTAATTATATATATATAAAGGAAAAGTGAAGGAAAAAAGAAAAGGAAAAAAAAACAAAAAATTATAAAAAAATGTCCACACCAGCACCGATCATGTCATGTGGGACAACAATGTCCATGTCAGCAACTTCCGACTAATTATGGACTCAATTGGTACAAATGCAAAAATTTAAAACTAAATTGATCAAATTAAAAGATTTAAGACTAAATTTGTATCACTATAATAGGTTTATAACTTTTTTGATACTTTTCCTGTAGTTTCCACTTCAAAAATGGTAGTTGAGTGTTCATGCAAAGTAATCAAAATTTTTTTTTACTGACTAATTAGATGAAGAGATACAAATTATCATTTTTAGAAGAATATTTTTTTGAATTATTTTTTTCGCGAAATAAATGAAACCTTATCACACCTTCAGTTTCAATTTTCCCAACCATCTGAATGGTTCAATTCTTTCTCTCTTTATCAACCAGCAATTAATTAGAGTATATTGTGGAAAACGAGGAACGACACCTCCTAATCAACACACGAGGGACCACAAAAATTCCGTTGGTTATTGGCGTATAAAAAGCGCCATATGAAAAACAGCTGTGAAAATATGTTCCTTGACCTAAAAGTTTTTTAGTAACAAAATCTAATTCCCCTATGTCAACGTAATTCGATTAAAGGTATAATAAAAGTTAGATAATTCACAATTATAAAATTGATACGAACCTTATTTGAACTTAAGATTATAGAGTCCGGTTCCGACTTCCAAATGGCTTCTAAAGCATAAAACTATCTGCTTCAATGCACGTTAACAAATCATTACCTACTTTGCACCTTCCACTTTTGGAGGAGAATTTCCAATTATTCCATTTGAATCGTTCTCATCAGATTAATATAACCAGCTTCATGAATGTTCCTAAATAAATGTTTTGTGGAATGTCTGCTCGATAATGACGTAAGGTTGCATACGTCATATCTTGGCCGTGGCCATCCGGTGCTAGCTATAATCCTAAAGTCATTCTTCTTACGCTTCACTATGCATGGCCAAAGCAGCAAAAGCGTCTGACCATGCATCCAATTTGGGAATCAACCGCTGCACTATGCATGGCCAGATTTTTAAGAATGGACTGACGCCCTTAATGGACAGAATCAACCGCTGCAAGTTTGACTCATTCTGGCTCGTCATTCTAACGTTGGGTCCACGCATACCTGGTTTTATGTTAGAGAGTACCAATCGGGACTAAAGATGGAAACAAATTAACAGCATTACACAAATTGATCAGCATTAGTTTCATAACCCATCTCAAGGAAAGCGAGGGCGACCCTCGCCAGTCATAGCTTATGGCCAATTGTCGGCCATTGTCGAGGCCTAGTGACCGGTAGAAGAAAAAAAAGAAAAAAACATAAAATATTTAAAAATTAATAAAATTTATCCACGCTTATGTCAATCGTGCCATGTATTACGGCCAACATCTACATTAGCGACTTCTAATCAAAATTGGCCGAATGAACTCAATTGGTAAAACATGAAAAGATTTAATATTCATGGTTAAAAGATTTAGGTTTAAATTAACAAAAAAATAATTAAGATTTTTTTAGCAATTTTTCCTGTTATTAGAGGATTAGGGTTTTGTCGCGACCTACCCTCGGGGGGAGGGAACAGGTTTAGGGGTATTTCCTAAAGGACGAGTCTAAGGCCCATGATTAGGCGCGGGTTCTCCCGAGCCCATACCCCTCGTGACGTTAGGGTATTCTTAAGGAATTTTGCACAAAAGGAGTCGCCACTAGCCTATTGGGGTCGGCTAGAAACCAAGTGAGGCATGAGAGTGTACCTCACCTCCTACGCAACCAGAGAATCTAGGGTCGGGGACTTGATTACACTAATTGATCAATTAGTGCCATTTCGGTACCAAATCTTGTTCATTTTATCAAAATGATTTTTGGCAAGCAGTTTAGATTGATTTTATACCTATCCACTAACAAATGAGGTGATCATGCAGGTGCAATCCAAACACATACTATTAAACATAGCACATACTATTAAACATAACAAGACATACAACCTAAACGTACGATGTAATCAAAATAAATGCCTAATTACTCTTAAAACGACAACACCTAGCAATTCCTAACCAAACCCTATCATTTTTTAATTTCGAAATTTTTTTTAAAATTTTTTAATTAATTTTTTAAAAAAAAAATTTTTTTTTTAATTAGATTTTTTTTTAAAAAAAAAATTTAATAAAAAAAACAACAACAAAAAAAAATTATTTGAAAAATGGACGAATCGGGTCGGGTCCGGTTTGGCCCGACCCGATTCGGCCCGGTCTGCGGATTCGGGTCCGGTCTCCGACCGGACCCGGTTCAGTTTGGTCCAAGCGGAGGGGGCCGACCGGCCCGCTTCGAAAAGGAACTAGGCCCGGCCAGAAGTGGCCGGGCCATTTCTCAAATGGGGTTGGGCCTGTCGACAGGCCCAATCCCTTTTCGTGGATGAAATTCTTCTCGCAAGCCCAGTCCAATCTATTTTTTTAAAAAAAGAAGGGAAGCCCACAAGTCCAAATCCTAAACCAGCCCAAACCCAAGCCCATTTCTCATTTTTGTATTTTCAGCCTTTTTGTTTTCTTTTTTTTTCTTTTTCGTTTATTTTCTTTTGCCCTTTTCTTTCGGGCGTCTTCCTCAGGCCCTCTTCTCCCGCAGCTGCGACACGCCGAGGCCCTTGCTGCTCCCTCGCCGGATCGACGCCGACTACTCCGCAAGCATCGACCGCCCTAAGGAACGTCGCCGAACCGCTGCCGCTCACCGGTCATCCCCCTCGACCGGCGCCAACCCTCGCCGGCTACCTATTTCGACAACCCATAACCTATTTTCGACGGAACGAGTCGTCGATCCGAACACACGCCGATATCTCGCGCAAACCATTCGAAAACACAATGAATACAGGCAAGGCAACAAGGATTCAGCAGGCGCGGGGACAAAGGTGAGTGGGTCCGGCATTAAAACATAGGATATTCTTAGGTTTTCTCTGGAGCATTTTATCGAACACATAGTCTCCAGTACTAAATTCACAAGATTCCGGCTCAATCGAGCGTCGAACATGTTTTAGGGGCCTTGGAGCATGATGTAGGAGGAACACAGGAACAAAGCGCGAAGGCGGTGTGGATCGGAGCTCACGCGAACCGGTCGGGCGCGAGCTCCGGCCCGGCTTTTTCCGGAAACGATACCACGGGTTCAGGGGACCTACCTTGTCCGGTGACGGGTCACGGCGGGCGGAAGGACCTCCGGCGACGGCTAGCTGCTCTCTCGAGTGTCTTTCCTCTGGTTTTGGTGTCTCCCCTTCGAACTCTCTCCCTGCCCCTCTCTGTCTCCGATTTTTCCCTGCTCGGTTTATTCTGTTTTCTGCAGTTCCGGTGGAGTTGAAGATAGACGGCACCTCTAGCGGCGATCAACAACGGTGGACGATCGTTCGGAGGGGTCCTCTCTCCCTCGCCCGGTCTTCTCTCTGTGATTGGCGTGTTTTCTCTCGCTCGCTCCTCTGTCCTCTCTCTGTGGTCTCCGATTTCCTCCCCCCTTCGCCCCCTTTGGTGTCGATTCTATGGGGGTTTTATACCCAGCCGGCAAGCGCGCATGGCCTCTGCGGGCTGCCGCCTTGCCGGCCGGACTGCCCCCTCCGACCCGCGGATCACGCTGGCCACTCGCAATGCCGATCCCCGCGCCCCTCCGTCGTCGCCGCTTCTTCGTTCGCTTTGGTTGCGCGCGGATGAGGAAGACAGTGGGCGTGGGCTGGGCTAAAGGGAGAAGGCCGGGCTGGGCCGGGCCCAACGCAAGGAAAAAAAAAGAAAAGAAAAGGGGTGGGTCGGATTAGGGCTGGATTCGGCCCGACCCGACCGATTTGTCGTTTTTTTTTTTTTTTAAATAATAATAATTTTTTTAATTTTTTTTAATTAAAATTTTTTTTTAACTTTCTTTTGTGACTAATTTCTAAAATTTAATGCTACTTTAAATTAATTGACTTAAGTGAAAAATTATGTGTCAACAGCTGCCCCTCTTTGAATGTAGCCTCGAAGAGGTTGCATTCAAAGATAGAAGACACCTAAATTATTTCGGCGGTAGAGAAACCCTAGGTGCACATGCACGTATCAGGTCGATGGAAAGGACTCATAACTATGGAAGCGCGTTTTGTCAAAAAGAGGAAGAAAGACTCCGGGCTACAGAAGCCCACCGGGTCATAAGAAGGGATGAAAGAACTCCGGGCTACGGAAAGCCCACCGGGTCATAAGAAGGGGTAAAGGACTCCGGGCTACGGAAAGCCCACCGGGTCATAGGAAGGAGGAGAAGGACTCCGGGCTACGGAAAGCCCACCGGGTCATAAGAAGGGGGTTGAAGGACTCCGGAAAGCCCACCGGGTCATAAGAATGGGTAAAAAGACTCCGGTGCTACGGAAAGCCCACCGGGTCATAGGAAGGCGAAGAAGGACTCCGGGCTACGGAAAGCCCACCGGGTCATAAGAAGGGGGTTAAAGGACTCCGGGCTAGGAAAGCCCACCAGATAAGAAGGGGGTTAAAGGACTCCGGGCTACGGAAAGCCCACCGGGTCATAGGAAGGAGGAGAAGGACTCATAAAGCCCACCGGGTCATAAGAAGGGGGTTGAAGGACTCTGGGCTACGGAAAGCCCACCGAGTCATAAGAAGGATGAGAGGACTCCGGGCTACGGGAAGCCCACCGGGTCATAAGAAGGTGACACGGTTTAAGGTTGACCATGAACCTTTGGTTTTTTTTTTTAACATGGTTTAACTGAGTAATCTTGCCAAACTCAACTTGAACAAATGTCGTTAGAGACGTGATCAAGAGACGTATTGAAAATTTTGCAACATTAATTGAACAAGCTAATCAAACAAAGTCTGAGTACTTTAGAAGAACATTCAATGTCAGTCAGCATTATGCAGTGCAAAATTGTCATCTTGTTTGTGGATATATCATTAAACATCAAATTCTCTGAGAGTCGAGTTCTTATTGAAACGGTAACGACTCGTGAAAAAGGCTCATTAAGCATGCCAAACTAGAGCCTCTTAGTCAGAAAGGGCTTTTCACGCACTTTCGATAAAATGGCTGGTTGATCCCATCCACTCATGTGGGAAGTAACTGATTGCCGAGAGTATCTCACATAACCTATGTCGAAGGCTTTCACAAAAATTCGCAATGAGCACAACCTGATCGATCAAAAAGGTCTTTTGAAAGGGCCGCAATATAGGTTTGGTTAGGGCTTACACACAGGAATGATTGCTTTGAGGCCAATAAAGGAACATTTGTCGTTATCTTCATCGGGTTTACAAGTCGAGAACTTGGAAAATAAGACAAGATAGAATTACTTTCACTCCTTCAAACAAGTAGCTTCTTTGCGGCATTCTCTTTTTACTCAAACCATCCCAATCAGAAGAGACTTCGGAAGAGGGTTGTAATGTTGGCTTAGGGGAGGCTTGAAAGGCTTAAAATTTTCAAGGGAAGAGTTAGTGATCATCACAGCATCGTGATCAGGTCACTCGATCTTTCGAAGTCATTTGGCTTTTGAAACACAGCGCATCTCGAAAGTCCATTGACTAATCATTTTTGCATGGGAGCTTTGCTCCTCTCTAATTTCCTTTGCACTTGTGATTTTTTTTTTTAAAACAGGCATTGGCCTTGCTTTTACCCGGCACACTGCTTTTTTCATGCCCCTAGTTTGTCAAATTTTTTTTTGCTCTTTAAATTTTTGTAGCTCTTATGACTTTCAAGACGCTTTTCTCGTTTTCTCATGACTGTCCATTATATTTGGTCAATTCTTATGCCTTGCCCCAATGAAGGGAGATGATCACCACTCGGGGTTCAGAAATGAATAATCAGGCCCAAGTTGGTTAAAGCAATGGATATCAGTGTTTGGGTAGAGGAGGAAATGCTCTTCTTCACCTTGGGATAAATCAAGCTTTAACGAGAATTCCTCTGAAGCTATTACTAGAAGATTGATGCAAGTGAAAGTAATAAAATCTTTCTCAATCCCTTGCTCTACAACATGATCGTAAGCTCCTATGCTGCCCCAATGTAGGGTCATTCTCGACAGGGTTCTTTGAAGGGTCATCTTTTTTTTTTTTTTTTAGCCGAATGGGTAGCAAGAGATTAGTGTAATGCTTGAAATTGATGAAGGAAATGCCTTTATCATTTCGATTTTTGTGCTCAATGCGAATGAATCATTCTTCCTAAGAGAAGGTCGATTTTTACTCAACTCTCAAAAGTGTTTGGAGGATGTGTCTGGAAATGGGCTTGCCTTTCTTCATCCTAAGTATTTCTCGTTTGGCATGGTTAATGTTTCACTCTTTTGCTTGAACAAAGTCATTTTTACAAGCCATTTTTCTTGAGGGTCGCAGACGTGAAGCGTGCATGGTGACACCAGAGAATAGGTCATGCGAATCATGTCATGCATTTTTTGTCCTTATTCTTTTGTTTGTTTGTTTGTTTGTTTTGTTTTGCCCTTTTTATCGTCTCAACTTACCTCTCAAAATAGACACTCAACCTTTGTTGTGCGAAGACTTGATGGATTCTTGAGTCGGTTCTTTCCTCCGCCATTTCCTCATTAGACGGTAGGGTGCCTGAAACACAAATAGATATGCGTGTATGCAACACATGCATGATATCTACCATGCTATGCATGATGCTATGCGACTTGAATTGTGCATGAAGTGACCCCTCGGCCTTGATTTCATTCATGGAAAATACTTCTTGACTGCATCAACGTTTACAGGTTTAGGCAATTCACTGCCATCCATTTCAACTAAAATCATGGCACCACCAGGAAGAATCTTCTTAATGACATATGGCCCTTCGTAGTTCGGAGTGAATTTGCCACGAGGATCTAGTATGATCGGAAGCACCTTCCTCAACACCAGGTCATTGACTTCGAAGTGTCTAGGACGCACCTTTCGATTGAAGGCTTTTGCGACTCGTCTCTGATAGCATTAACCATGACACACAGCTTGCAATCTCTTCTCATCGATCATGTTTAACTGCTCATGTCTCTGTTGCATCCACTCAGTCTCATCGAGCGTAGATTGGGAAAGGACCCTTAAAGAAGGGACTTCAACTTCAACAGCAAGACCGCCTCCATCCCGTACACGAGTGAGAAAGGAGTTGCCCCTGTGGAGGTGCGGATAGAAGTTCGGTATGCCATTAGCGCGTAAGGGAGCCTATCGTGCCAATCACGATAATTTTCAGCAGTCTTTGATAAGATTTTCTTTATGTTCTTGTTCGCCGCCTCCACTGCCCCATTCATCTGAGGACGGTATGGTGACGAGTTCAAATGTTTAATTTGAAACTCACTAAACAAACCATCCACGACTTTGTTGTTCAAATTAGTGCCGTTGTCGGTAATGATAGCCTCCGGCACCCCGTAACGAGCGACAATGTCGCGACGAATGAACTTTGCCACGTTCTTGGCAGTAACATTAACATACGAGTTGGCCTCGATCCACTTGGTGAAATAGTCTATCGCCACCAAGATAAATCGATGCCCATTTGACGCCTTAGGGTTAATGGGTCCAATCACATCAATTCCCCACATTGAAAAGGGCCAGGGTTGAGACATTTGGTGAAGCTCAACTAGGAGGGGCATTTATCCCGTCTCCATAAATTTGGCACCGGTGACATCGTCGTACGTGCTTTGAATGCGCGGACTCCATGGTCACCAATAATAACCAAGTCGCATGATCTTTCTCACCAAGAAGTGTCCATTCATATGGGGACCACACTCCCCTTCATGTATCTCTATCATCAAACGATCTGCTTCTTTAGCATCAACACACCTTAGCAATGTCGAGTCGAAGGACCTTTTGTAGAGGACACCTCCACTGGTGAAGAATTTTGATGCTAGCTTTATCAAATGCTTTACGTCGATGCTTCACTTCCTTCGGGGAATTCACCCTTCGAGATACTTCAAGATGTCGTGATATCCAAGGTTGTCCGTCCAGTTCCTCTTCAACCGTCATACGATGGTGGCGCCTAAGGATTTCAATTCTCAATGGTTCAATGTCCAAGCCTCCGGTTACTTGCAACATTGAAGACAAGGTAGCTAGGGCATCAGCGAACTGATTTTGAGACCTTGGTAAGTATTCTAATGATATTTCTTGAAATTTTTCTGTCAATTCCCCCAAGAACTCATGATACGGAATCAATTTAGAATCATGTGTTCGCCATTTGCCTTCGGTCTGTAAGATGATAAGAGCTGAATCACCATAAACCTGCAGCTTCCAAATTTTCATATCAATGGCGGCTTGGAGGCCTAGAATGCATGCTTCATATTCAGCGATGTTATTCGTGCAAGGGAACGTCAATTTAGCAGCGACGGGGTAATGTTGTCCATCTGGGGAGATAAGAACTGCCCCAGTACCCGACCCGGCTAAGTTAACCGCACCATCAAAGTACATTGTCCATTTGTCGCTTGATACAAGTAAAATTCGCTCTTCTGCATCATTATCCTCATCATATGCTTTAGACCTCTCGGAATTTTCTGCCAACATATCTGCTATGGCTCGACCTTTAACAGACTTCTATCCCAAGCTCTGAACATCAAACTCAGAAATTAAGATTTGCCACTTGGCCAACTTGCCAACCAATGCCGGCTTCTCTAGGAGATACCGATGGGATCATTTTCGGTCACCAACAAGGTTCGGTGATGAAGTGTGTCTTTGCCGCAGCCTATGCAAGACCCAAATTAAGGCCACACAAGTTCTCTCAACTTCCGTATAGTTCATCTCATAAACAGTGAACTTCTTGCTCAGGTAGTATATTGCGCATTCTCTCCTGTCATTTGGTCTTTTCTGGGCTAGCATAGCTCCTAGCGACTCGTCATGTATGGTTAAGTACAAAATCAAGGGAATTTTAGGGAGTGGAGGCACTAAGACTGGTGCATGAGTGAGATAATGTTTTATCTTCTCAAATGCACCCTGGCACTCGGCATTCCACTCAATCTTTGCATTCTTTTTCAAGAGCTTGAAGAATGGCTTCGCCGTTTCAGACAACTGACAAATGAACCTCGCCACATAATTAAGTCGTCCCATCAGGCTGCGAACTTCTTTGGCGGTAGTCGGGGGTCGTAAATCGCAAATGGCTTTAACTTTCGACGGATCAATCTCTATGCCCCTACTACTAACCATGAATCCTAATAACTTCCCAGATTTCGCTCCAAAAACGCATTTTGCGGGATTGAGGCGCAACTTGAACTTCTGAAGACGTTCGAACAACCTTCGCAAGACTTTAATATGATCTTCACCATGTCTCGATTTCGCAATCATGTCGTCGACATATACTTCGATTTCCTTGTGCATCATGTCGTGGAATAACGTGACCATGGCCCTCTGATACGTTGCCCCAGCATTCTTTAGACCAAAAGGCATCACTTTGTAGCGAAAGTTCCCCAAGGAGTTATGAATGATGTTTTGCTCTGTCTTCCTCCTTCATACGGATTTGGTTATATCCGGAAAAGCCATCCATAAAGGAGAATAACTCAAATCCTGTTGTCTTGTCAACCAAGACATCGATATGTGGTAGCGGAAAGTCGTCTTTGGGACTTGCTCGATTCAAGTCGCGATAGTCAACACACACCCTGATTTGCCCATCTTTCTTCATCACAGGCACGATATTTGCTACCCAATCAGGATAACGGGTCACTTCGATAAAGTCTACTTTCGCAGTTTCATCACTTCTTCTTCAATCTTTTTGGACAACTCTGGTTTAGTTCTCCTGAGTCTTTGTTTCCTAGGTGGCACATTGGGATCTGTTGGTAAAGCATGTTCCACAATTTCAGGATCCAATCCCGGCATGTCGGCATATGTCCAGGCGAACACATCTTGATACTCTTTCAGAAGATTAGTCATCCTTTCCGCTTCTGACTCTGAGAGACATGCCCCAATTTTTACTTCTCTGACATTCTCCGCATCACCCAGATTTATAATGACTATTCGCTCTTCAGTTAGCAGCTTTGATTCTTCGTGTCGATTCCATTCACGCTCAATCCCCTTCTGATCGTTGTCGTCGATATCATCAGAACCTGAGGGACTTTCTTCATGCACATCTGAGTCACATGCGTCCTTATCATGATTATGCATAATGTAATGCCTGAGATGTAATGGGATGAGTTAGAGTAATGCCAACAACAAAGATGATGCATGTCGTTTTCAAAAAGTTTTTGAAGTATTTTTTTGTAAAAATGTTAAGAACTCGTCCTCATATCCTCGGATTTCCTCGTTCTTGTAAAACAGTCAAATAAGGGAGCATGTGGAGGCTTAGGCCTCGCGACCATCATAGGGCTAGTTTGATGTGCTTCCACATGTCCTTAATAAAACATGTGTCATTTTATTGAATGAGGAAAGATAAGGCCGTATTTTAACACACATCACCCTCGACCAACGGCTCAAGATCGGGGTTGAGCATAGTTCACGCTACAAATGACAAAAACAGGAAATGAAGAAAGACAAACTACGAGATCCCGCGCGGGGAAAAGACATAAAACGAAAGACTAGGCTAAACGAGAGCCGCCCTACTCGGAGGGACAGCAATGACTTCGAGGGACTCGGCTTCCTCGCATGTCGGGATGGTGCATATGACATCCTCCTCGAATTGCTCGGTCACACCACAGATATCCTCCTCTTCCTCGAACAACATCCTTGGGGGTCCTGGAAACGTCTCCTCCAGCGATGGGAGAAACGGGCTTTGACCGCCCTCGTCCTCTTCGGTCCGGGTAACGCATTCACTCTGGTTTCTATACCCATTTCGGCCTCCTTGGGCACCTCGGCCTCTATACCTTCCACGGCCTCCTCGGTTATTATGACCTCCCCGCTTCTCGACATATCCCAAGCCTTTTCTTTTGGAGTTTTTATGAGCTTCAATGGGTTTTCGCACCCCCTGGCCACGTGATCCAAGACCCTCCCTAGGACTATACCCGCTTGCCAACATGATCTTTCCCACAGCTATAGCTGGCCTAGACAATTCAGGAGCTTTTGTGAAAGAACCCGCAGGCACATGAATCATGGACACCAGCTCTAATGTTTGAAAGCTGGATTCCTCGGTACATTCGGGTTCCACATAGGGGATGGCCGTCTCGTGGTAGATCTTGAAGTCAGACTCCCCATGGACTATGATAAGCCTGTTGTCCACCACAAATCGTACTTTCTGATGAAGGCTGGAGGCAACAGCACCCGCCGTATGGATCCATGGCCTCCCTAGCAGAAAATTAAAAGCGCTTGGTATATCTAACACTTGGAACGGGACTTGAAAAAGTACAGGGCCAATCAGCAGCTCAAGTTCAATTTCCCCCATCACCTCCATCTTCATCCCGTCAAAAGCCCGCACAGTTGACTTGCCAGTATGGATTCTTCCAAGATCAATGCCAAGACGGTGGAGAGTAGCCAACGGGCATATATTGAGCGCCGAACCATTGTCAATCAACACTCTGCAAACAAGAGTGCTCTCATGCTTCACCGAGATGTGCAGCGCTTTAGTATGATTAGGACCATCAGGGGGCAGATCATCATCAGTAAAAGAAATTTGGTCTTTCAGTAGAACAGCCCCAACAAACTCTTCCAATTGGACTTCATCGATTGTTTCAGGTACGTGCACCTCATTAAGGACCTTCAACAGGATATCCCTATGCTTCTCGGAAGACTTAAACAACTCTAGGAGGGAGATTTGGGCCGGCAACTTCCGCAGTTGGTCCACCACATTGAACTCGCTGGATTTTACTACAGCCAAGAATTGTTTTGCCTCCTCCTCGGTCACGGCCTTCTTTTATGCTCCATTATCAGGGGCGTAACAGCGGCCTGATCGCGTGACAGCGTCTACCTCAGTTGTTCCATAGTCCCAAGGTACAGCTTTGGGATCGAATTTGGGAGGATTCTCCAACACTATCACTCCATCTTTCTCCCGGGGTGGCAATTCAATCGTGGATCGGCATTGTGTTCCCTTCCGTGACCTCGATTGCCGACATCTCCTCAACCATAAGGTCGATCACTGTCGGTTCAGTGATTTCCATCTCGATATCGCCGGCGGTCTCCTCATCAGGTAGTTCAATCACCATTGGGGTTATCATAGCTATCAACCCTTCTTCGTACAAAGCTGGGGTCTTCGAAATTACAGGCATAACCTTCTTTGCTCGAGACATACAAGCAAACTTGCAGAAAGATGAACAAAATGATGATGGCACTATCATGGATACGACCCTCTCTTCCTCTTCTTCGCGTCGGATTACTCCCATGTCTACCATCCTGCGAACGCGGTTCAACTTCTCTTCTGGAGTCACATCATCCTGACCTTCGTAGTATCCCGCCAGCACTAAGGAATCGTACAACCTAGAAGCATCCACCACTAGAGGCTGTTGACTTGCCCGCGTCTCCTCGGAAATTGAGTTCACTCCCCCTGCATGATTTGGCAGAGGGTTCTGTTGCACGTTAGGTTGGGCCTCCTTGAAAGTCAAGATCTTCTTGTCTAGAAGCTGTTGAACTTTATATCTCAGCACATTGCAATCATCTACATCATGCCCCCTTTCTCCCATGTGGTATTCGCAGGTCTTGTTCATATCGAACCCGGCGAACCTCGGGGGATTGTCTCTAGGTACTTCCTTCGCGACCATCCTCTTTTCAAGGAGCATGGGCAACAGCTTTGAAAGCGGGCGTGGTAGTGGAGAAAAATCCTTTCGAAATGGCCTCTTGCCGTTATCATATGCTCGTGACGAGCTACCTTGGACCACTGAAGGCTTATGCGCGGGTGTTGCAGACGGTCGGGGGAAAAGCGGCTCCTGCACAAGCGCTACCTCAACTGCGGCCTCCTTATCTTTTCTTGCTGGGAATTTCTTCATGCCTCCGGTTGAAATCTTTCCCTCAACCATTGCCCATTCGACTCCTTCACCTACCTCAACTAGTTGCGAAAATGTTTGGCAACCCGAGAACACTAACCCTTGGAAGTACTCAGAGGGCAATGTTTTGAGGAACAGTTGTTTCATCTCCCTCTCGTTCAAGGCCGGCTTTACTTGTGAGGCCATAGTCCTCCACCTTTGTGCGAATGCCTTAAATGTCTCGTTCCTTTTCTTCTCAATACGGGTCAATTCTTCCCTCGTGGGGGCAAGCTCGGTATTAAACCGGTATTGCTGCAAGAACTCGTTGGTTAAATCCTCCCAACTAGTGAGTTCTTCAATGTCCAGCGCAATGAACCACGTCAGGGCAATGCCTTCCAAGCTATCTTGAAATGCGTGTATGAGAAATGGTACGTTGTCAGCGTAGCGAGCCATTTTCCTCATGTAATACCTAAGATGGGTCTTGGGGCATCCCGTTCCGTCATATTTTCTTGTGAACTCAGGCTCTTGGAAGTTTTCAGGGAAGTTCGTCTTGGTGTATGGAGATAGCCTATCAGCTCCTTTCAGTTCGTAACCTTGCAAGGCACATAGTCGCTCCTCCATCTTTGTCAAACGTTTTTCACTCTCTTCACTTAGGCGGGGTGTTGGGTTTTCCTTCGGAGGAGGATCCAAGTTGACGATGATTGGTGTGACAGAAGGAGCCTCTCCGGCAGTTTCTTTCCCGGGGAGATCAGCAACGTGCGTGCCTCCAGTCGATGGGGGAGCGTCTCCTGATGACATAGGAGTGGATGTTCCAGTGACAGCTACAGTAGGGGGCTCCTTAAGCTTCTGGCTTATTTCAAGCATCATTGAGGTGAGTTGGGCCAGCTGGTCCTCCATCTTGGCCATGCGCACGTTGGCATCCTCGTTCTCCATTCTAACTTTCGCGCGTGTGCGAATCGGGGATCTCCGCTTGGCCGTGTCGACAGTCAGCAGAAGACAATCGATCGATTAGTACCTGGCGAGGATAGATAAGCATATATAAGCATGGAGTAATGATTAGGCGGTCGGTCCATGACAAAGATCTAATCGCCCCAATTTGTTCGTTTCATTGAAAGCAAGGTTGCTACATAACGTAAGAGAAAACATGAGAAAGAACCCTTAAACAACGAAGCTAATCATGACTCTTATCTCCCGATATTGCGACATGAGACAAGTTCTTTAACATTGTAACATATGCGGGCATGAGCCCATTACATATCGCTCTTGACTCAATCTAACTAACGAGGACAGCTTCCGCTTGTGGCAGCCCCACTAACTCGGGTCAACTTCGAGGCACGCTCTTCGGCTTCTTCGAGCTTCCTTTTGAGGCGCTTGATCTCGGCTCGGTGGGTGGTCTTTAATGGCACGTCGGGAATCTTTGGGCGTAAGCTCTTTGGGATTTTGTGCCTAAGGATGTATTCCATCGAGGCATAATAGGTCTTCTCTTGCCCTTCCAACTCCTCTTCGGGCCATATTAGCTTCCGGGGTGGCACATATCCCACATCGACTTGACTAACGCGACGAGTCTTCGTGATCTTGGCATCCGTCGGGAAGTCTATCCCGAGCGGGTCTTCTTGAATCGTCGGTGGAAGTTGTTGAACCTCTTGGAACCGCGGCGACTCGGGTTGGGTAATACTCGGTGACTCCGATAATTCCCAACAAAGGAATAGGTCCAGTAAGCCCACACACGAACCGCGCTTCTCGAACTCTAAGCCATTTGGCGTGCCATTGGAGATCTTCGGGTCCGGGGTTGGTCATGAAAACTAACCACTCGAGAATAGTGATAATCGGGGGCAAACGTCTTCCTATCTTTAAACTTCATGATAGGGTGGTGAGAGTCAGAGATGTTGTTCACAGTCATCAAACTACCAAACCCTTTAACGTGAGAGAGGAACCAAATTTGCAAGAGTTCAGGAGGAGCATGGAAAGTTTTGTTTTTGTTTTCTTTAAAGCGAGTAAGGGAAAGAAAAGTTTCAGTCAGGACGGTGTTAACAAAACCCTTTCCCATACATACCTCACGAACTACCCATGCCACGGAAGGGTTAATAGCGTTCTTACAATGTGGGAATATCACGAACCCAAAGAAAGCTAACAAGAAAATCCTATTCTTCTGAAAAGATGGGGCATTTTGAAAAAGCTCGTTTAGGAATGAAAACGGGCAAGTCTTGCGATTAGCTTTCAAAACTTTCTTAACGTCATCCTCCTTAACTCTAAGGAAATCAGATAAGGTCGATGCATGTTCAGTCCTCACAGGCGGGCCAATTAACTCTGACACCAAGGGCTTTCCAATGGCAACGCTGTATTCTTCCAGGGTTGGAGTGAGTTCGTGATCACCGAGTATGAACGTGCAAGTTTCGGGCACCACACATGCGCTAACGCTTGTACTACACCAAAATGAATTTCTATTTCTAATAAAGGAAGTAAATGTCCAATATATGATCGCACCCAATCACAGCCAGTTGGATCTAATTTGCCCCACCACGTGCGAAGCTCGGCTTTCGGGACGGAGATGATGCGAAGGTCGGGTACACCCATTGTATAATCAACCTAATTTGTCATGGACCGATCAAAAGGAAAGCGAATAAGTAAATTGCGAAGAAAAGAATTCAAACAAAAACTTACCCTACTCATTGAGCAGTGACGTCAATGCCATAGACATACGCATGAACAGTGGTTTGATTTCTACTCTAGACGGCTCAAAATGGAGCCACGGGATCACAGGACTGAACCAACAAGCTCTTGGTTAGGTCGTGTTACCCATGACTCCGGCTTCGTCAAAGGATCGACCCGTGTCGCATGCTCACAGACTAGGGTGGGGACCTCTGACATTGAGAAAGAAGTTTCGGGGATGAGATGGGCGACTCGTACTACGTGCTTGTAGTCGGAGTGGTATCCATCTCAACACCATCCTAAGTGATCCTATGCGGCCCAGGTCCGGCGGCAGGTTGTGTGTGCTATGGTGTAGTGCAATGTAGGAAACGCAGGCATGACAATTTATAGGCAATCAACACTTCATACATAAAAAATAAACCATACATTCCTACACCTTCCTGCAAAACAAAGGTGAGCAAACACTTCCCCTTATACCTCCCATTTAACATGAACATTAAAAATAGACCTGTTAGGGATGTACTTAAGATCCTCACTACCAAACAATAAAATTGTTGAACAAGATTAATTTCGGCCTAAGTCCTCTAAGGTTTAAAACCAAGTCCCCAGCGGAGTCGCCAAGCTGTCGCGACCTACCCTCGGGGGGAGGGAACAGGTTTAGGGGTATTGCCTAAAGGACGAGTCTAAGGCCCATGATTAGGCGCGGGTTCTCCCGAGCCCATACCCCTCGTGACGTTAGGGTATTCTTAAGGAATTTTGCACAAAAGGAGTCGCCACTAGCCTATTGGGGTTGGCTAGAAACCAAGTGAGGCATGAGAGTGTACCTCACCTCCTACGCAACTAGAGAATCTAGGGTCGGGGACTTGATTACACTAATTGATCAATTAGTGCCATTTCGGTACCAAATCTTGTTCATTTTATCAAAATGATTTTTGGCAAGCAATTTAGATTGATTTTATACCTATCCACTAACAAATGAGGTGATCATGCAGGTGCAATCTAAACACATACTATTAAACATAGCACATACTATTAAACATAACAAGACATACAACCTAAACGTACGATGTAATCAAAATAAATGCCTAATTACTCTTAAAACGACAACACCTAGCAATTCCTAACCAAACCCTATCATTTTTTTAATTTCGAATTTTTTTTTAATTTTTTAATTAATTTTTTAAAAAAAAATTTTAATTAGATTTTTTTTTAAAAAAATTTTTTTAATAAAAAAAACAACAACAAAAAAAAATTATTTGAAAAAAAATGGATTTGAAAAATGGACGAATTGGGTCGGGTCAGGTCCGGTCTCCGGCGACCCGAGTTCGGTCCGTCGGGGGTAGACCGGACCCGGGTCGGTCCGGCCAAAGGCGGGCCCGCCCGCTCGAAAAGGAACTAGGCCCGGCCGAAGTGGCCGGGCCATTTCTCAAATGGGGTTGGGCCTGTCGACGGCCCAATCCCTTTTCGTGGATGAAATTCTTCTCGCAAGCCCAGTCCAATTATTTTTTAAAAAAAAGAAGGGAAGCCCACAAGTCCAAATCCTAAACCAGCCCAAACCCAAGCCCATTTCTCATTTTTGTATTTTCAGCCTTTTTGTTTTCTTTTGTTTTCTTTTTCGTTTATTTTCTTTTGCCCTTTTCTTTCGGGCGTCTTCCTCAGGCCCTCTTCTCCCGCAGATGCGACACGCCGAGGCCCTTGCTTGCTCCTCGCCGGATCGACGCCGACTACTCCGCAAGCATCGACCGCCCTAAGGAACGTCGCCGAACCGGAGCCGCCGCTCGCCGGTCATCCCCCTCGACCGGCGCCAACCCTCGCCGGCTACCTATTTCGACAACCCATAACCTATTTTCGACGGAACGAGTCGTCGATCCGAACACACGCCGATATCTCGCGCAAACCATTCGAAAACACAATGAATACAGGCAAGGCAACAAGGATTCAGCAGGCGCGGGGACAAAG
The DNA here is from genome assembly GCA_016097605.1 of Eucalyptus guilfoylei. NCBI lineage: Eukaryota > Viridiplantae > Streptophyta > Magnoliopsida > Myrtales > Myrtaceae > Eucalyptus > Eucalyptus guilfoylei. The sequence goes on along the minus strand of CM027865.1, from coordinate 35,581,538 downwards.
GTGAGTGGGTCCGGCATTAAAACATAGGATATTCTTAGGTTTTCTCTGGAGCATTTTATCGAACACATAGTCTCCAGTACTAAATTCACAGGATTCCGGCTCAATCGAGCGTCGAACATGTTTTAGGGGCCTTGGAGCATGATGTAGGAGGAACACAAGAACAAAGCGCGAAGGCGGTGTGGATCGGAGCTCACGCGAACCGGTCGGGCGCGAGCTCCGGCCCGGCTTTTTCCGGAAACGATACCACGGGTTCAGGGGACCTACCTTGTCCGGTGACGGGTCACGGCGGGCGGAAGGACCTCCGGCGACGGCTAGCTGCTCTCTCGAGTGTCTTTCCTCTGGTTTTGGTGTCTCCCCTTCGAACTCTCTCCCCGCCCCTCTCTCGTCTCCGATTTTTCCCCGCTCGGTTTATTCTGCGTTTTCTCGCGGTTCCGGTGGAGTTGAAGATAGACGGCACCTCTAGCGGCGATCAACAACGGTGGACGATCGTTCGGAGGGGTCCTCTCTCCCTCGCCCGGTCTTCTCTCTGTGATTGGCGTGTTTTCTCTCGCTCGCTCCTCTGTCCTCTCTCTGTGGTCTCCGATTTCCTCCCCCCTTCGCCCCCTTTGGTGTCGATTCTATGGGGGTTTTATACCCAGCCGGCAAGCGCGCATGGCCTCTGCGGCTGCCAGCTTGCCGGCCGGACTGCCCCCTCCGACCCGCGGATCACGCTGGCCACCTGCAATGCCGATCCCCGCTGCCCCTCTGTCGCTGCTCCTTCGTTACGCTGCGGGTTGCGCGCGATGAGGAAGACACTGGGCGTGGGGGGCTAAAGGGAGAAGGCTGGGCTGGGCCGGGCCCAACGCAAGGAAAAAAGAAAAGAAAAGGGGTGGGTCGGATTAGGGCTGGATTCGGCCCAACCCGACCGATTTGTCGTTTTTTTTTTTTTTTAAATAATAATAATTTTTTTAATTTTTTTTAATTAATTTTTTTTTTTAACTTTCTTTTGTGACTAATTTCTAAAATTTAATGCTACTTTAAATTAATTAACTTAAGTGAAAAATTAGGTGTCAACAGGTTTTCTTGATTGTTGTACTGTATTGAGCCGTTCCTCTGTACGGCAATTGTATTCGCCAACATGCATGGTATAAATTTCAAGTAACTCTGGCCCACTGATTCGTCAGCACAAGTTAAAGATGCTAATCCATTTCATAGAATGTGGGTGACATCGACTTAATAATTGCATGGCCCTATGTGGTCGTTCTTTTGTCGGCTTATCGTAACACAATGCCTAGTCGCATACTCTTGTACAAATACTGGTCAGTCCTGTATAATTAGACTTATAATAAGACAATGTTGTTGTAACGTAGATTTTTTCCATTAAAGGCGCGAGTCCAATATAAAAATATGTTCAAGTTCACCAAAATGGATATGCAGTTAGAACCTCTTGCCGTTTTGACGAAAGATGTACAGTTAAGCGTACGAAGAATAATTTGTGGATTTTAGGTTAGCCGCACCGGGCGGTGGCGATCGAAATATGACATGTGCACAGTTACGTCATTATTGAGTTGACTATTGCAAACAATGTTTATGAACCGTCCCCCAGCAGGTTATATATATATTAAATCAATCTGGTGGCAAGGATTCATGTGACTCTTTGAGAATATTTCTTCAAAAGTTGAATGTGCAAAGTAGGTAATCATTTGCACACGTGGTTTTTAAATGCCTATTATTTCTGGCAGCTATTTTTAAGCTTCTATACAAGTCATCTGGCAGTTGGAACCTAGCAATATATATTGTTTAGTTCAAATAAGATCTATATCATTATGAACTTTATAATTCTACTTACGCAAAGGCCTGGTTGGCAATCAAGTTATGCTGACATTTGCGGATTAGATTTTGATTACTTGCGGCATAATTCTTGCCCAGCTTTGCGTAGTCGACCAAGAGTTCTAGGTCAAGGAAAATATCATTTTTATAGTTTTTTCTTGTTGCAGAAGAGAGAAAGCAAGTGGGGCCTTATGTAAGTTGGTAGCTAACGAAAACCTTGTTGTTGTTTGTGATTTGATTAAAAGGTTTTGTTATCCTATTGGTTAATGAAGAGTTAAAAAATAAAAAATAAAAAAATTGTCTTGTCATATTAAAAGCATTCGTGGAATTTTGACGTCCTTTTAAATTGTTGGTAAATGAGGGAAAATTGTCCAAAAAATTCTAAATTTATTATAATTTTACAAATTTAGATTTAAATATTTTAATTATGCCAATTGAATTCTAAATTTTTTCACATTTTACCAAATAAGTCCATTCAGCTAATTTTGGCCGAAAATCACCAACGTGAATGCCAACCACTTACGTGGCATGCTTGATATTGACATGGATAATTTTTAATGATATTTTAATTTTTTCGAATATATAAAAAATTTAAATTTCTTTTCTTTTCTTTTTCCTTTTTTACTTTTCTTTTCTTTTTTTTCAACACTCGTTGGCCGACCATCGCCGGTCAACCATCACCAGCCACAAGCGAAGGCCCATGACCCTCACCCAAGCCCTTGCCTAGGCTGAGCGAGGGCGTTGGGGCCATCACCAGTCTTTGGGCAAGTCTTATTCAAAGCATTCATGGAATATTGTCGTCATTTATGTTGTTCGTAAATGTTGAAGTATCTAGGAGCAACTAAATGATGAAAGAAAATGAGTATGACAGCTGTGCATCATATTGACATATTTAGATAACTCACGAATATTGTTCATTTCTGTCAATTGTTAGTCTTGGAGTTGAAGGAAAAATATTTTACCTATAGAACGTGTCAACTTGAAATTGAACGGTTGGCCAACACATAACATCGAAATCCCCGATCTCCAGTGAACAATAGTAATTCATTCTTAAAATAATGAGCTCCAGTAAACAGTTACCAAAGTCTAGGGATATTTTTTATAGGAGCACTGAAACCATCACCAAAACTGCTGAAATGTTCACATAGTTGGAAAAATGTCCTTCAGCATTATCATGTCAACGCGCAAATAAGACAATTTTGCAGTAGTTAGAGATACCCTCTAGGTTCTACTCTTCGATCAAGAACACTCAATCTGTCGCTGCATTTTTCAGCGAAAGATGATGAAGATTGCTGGCGTTGCCTATATAATAAGATGTAGCGCATGCTTCCGCTCTATAAATCCGATCAAGAACACTCAATCTCTCTCGCTGCATTTCTCTGCACTGCTATGTCTTCTTTCCCTTTTTTTCTTGAGATGGATAATCAAGAAACAAACCCTAGGACTCCCCACCTGAGGACTGTGGGATCGACCCACAGAAGGCAACTGATGAGAGAAGATGGGAAGTCAGAATTTAATCTCCTTTTCAAAGATATAAGCTTAAACTATAGAAAAGTTTTTTGCTAGACTCTTGGGTGGTCGAAATAGATCGAGAACTTGAGCAAAATGAGACCGCTTATGATTCGGGGAGGTCATGGACCATCCACAGAATCCCTCGTAACCTCTGTCAAGTTCAAGAGAGCGCTTTCCTTCTCAAAATCATCTCCATCGGCCCCTTCCATTATGGCGACAAGAGGCTCAAGCTCATGGAGGAGCACAAGGAGCGTTTCTTGATGCGCCTCCTGGGAGGCAAGTTTGACGAGAGCGAGGACGACGACGATCAGCCTTTATCCTTGTCGTTGTCCACAGGTGACAATCACAAGAGAAAGGCTCCGCACCCCAGGGATCTTGTAGATGCCATGAAGAAGTTGGAGCAGAGGACCAGAGAATGCTATTCTGTAGACTTCGATGCATCGATCTCGAGTGACAAGTTCTTCTGGATGATGGTCTGCGATGGTTGCTTCGTGGTCGAACTGTTGCGCTTGTATTACAAGTACGAGAAGGCCAAGGGGAAGCCCAACGAGGTAAGCTTTCCGCAAATGAGCTTGTCCAAGATTGCTTTTCTCCGGTGGCATCGCATATGATTGAAGCCATCTTTATTCACAAATTTAGTATCTTACTGGCTACTTTTCTCATCTCATAACATAAAACTTTGAGAAAACATCACCAAAAGCCGCAAAGTATACTTACAACAACACATTTACTCTATTTTTTATTTTTATTTTTGCGATACTAAAAATCATAAACTTGTACTTGTGTGACACATTTTCCTTTCATCAAGATTTTGTTAGTGAGCACTATTAATAATTTTCCTACATGGATGACGAAAGGCAAACAGCGTTGACACGACACCCATGTGGCAATGATGTCATTTTGGCTAGAAAATCATTTGACAAATTATTGAAGTAGGATAAATATGTTACACAAATACAAATTTGAGGTTTTTTATATTACAAAAAAAAAGATTTAGAATGACCCACCCATGGGTAGCACAGTTAGTTGAGATCTCTCCTCTAGCAAAAGAGATCAAGGGTTCGAAACCCTGCATTGTTAGCGATTAAAGCAGGGGGCTCCGGCGATAGATTACTGGGCCAGTTTCCCTCATGAGACCCCAAATAGGCATAAGCCGACAAGGGCTCCGGCGGATCCTCGGTCACAAAAAAAAAAAAAAAAAAAAAAAAAAAAAAGGTTTAGGATGAATGTTTCACAAATGGTATAATTTGAAGTTTTTAATGTCACAAATAAAAGTCCAAGGTAAATATATCACAATGGATATAGTTTGCGATTTTTTGTGTATTTTTGCCTAAAATTTTATAATGATTAGCTAATGTTTTACAAAAATTTCAAGTATGATATCAAAGTGGAAGATCATGAGATAAAGTGGTCTCACAAAATTCTTCACTCATATAACGGAAAGGGTATAGAATGTTGAGATAATTACCCAAAAAAAAAATCAAAAACTTATTATACAGATGTTAATTCAATTATAAATTCTTAAATTTAACCAATTAGTCCTAAACCTTTTAATCATTTGTCAATATAATCCTTCCAACTAATTTTGGTCGAAAACCAGTAAGGTGAACACTCGACCGTCCTATATGGCAATGTCAGTGGTGACACGGACAATTTTTGAATGATTACTATGATTTTTTTTTCCTTTTTTTCTTTTCTTTTCTTTCTTTTTTTTTTTTTAATTTTGACTTTGTTTAGGAGGGTCGTCACTCGACCCTCCTCAGCACTGAGCAAGGGCTTGTGGACCCTCGCACGCCATAGTGAGGGCTCGCAATCCCTTTCTAAATCTAGGTAGGCTTGTGTGTTGAAACTCTTGCTAGCCACCGGAGAAGGGAAATAAGAAAAAAAAATTATCAAAAAATAATCAAAAATAGCAAAAATTGTCAACGTCAGCAGCTACTGTGCCATGTAAGACTACCGGCATCCACATCAGCAATCCCTACCAAAAATTAGCCCGAATGACTACATTGGTAAAGTATAAAAAAGAACTAAATTGGTCAAATTGAAAATTTCAAAACTAAATTGGCATCCGTATATTAGGTTTAAGACCTTTTGGTAACTTTCCATTAAAATTTCAATACCTTTTAATGGGAATTGGGAAGTTCTTAAAAGTTACAAGTAGCTAGGTCAAATTTTTTCTAGATTCATTGTTAGTTACTGAAATTAACCTCAACTATCCAATGCTGAGACTTTATTTGCATTTGTTATACTCTTTCTCTGCACGTGAATAGCATCTGGCTGCCGATCCGATCTTCAACGCCCGTTGGATGCTAAGAACCCTTCAACGCGATCTGCTGAAGCTCGAAAATCAGCTACCTTACTTCGTCCTCAAGGAGCTCTTCAACTTGACAAGCAGGGGACTAGAGAAGAAGGCGCTAGAGGAACTCATAGTCACCTTCTTCGATCCTCTATCCCCTAGAGAAACGGCCACCTCTAAGTTGAGCAGCGCGCTGACGGTAGATGGCAAGAGACAGCAGTACGCCCACATGCTCGACGTCTTCCGCTCCACCTTCCTCAAGACGGTACGAGATAAAGTGAAGAATGGATGGACACCGATAACTCATTTGCACCATAACAATTCGTTGTTCTCTTCCCATAATAATCACGTTGAGAAGCCGCGCCCCCGAGAAAAACAGCTGATACACTTTATGTCTGAGCTTCAAGAGGCAGGCGTCACGCTTGAAAAACGAGACGGTCATGACCTGTTAGACATTGCCTTCGAGGACGGGACTCTCTACATGTCTCCATTCTTCATCGGCGACAACTCTGTCCCCCTCTTCCTAAACTTCATCGCATACGAGCAGTGCAATGAGAGGGCCAAGCCCTTCTTCACAAACTATTTCATGTTCCTCGACAGCCTGATCAACAGCTCTGATGATGTTAAGATACTTCACGAGCAAGGAATCATCAATCATGCATTGGGTAGCACCGACAATGTGGCCACACTATTGAACAAGCTTTGCAGGGAGATGGTTTATGACAACGACCAGTGCTACTCGTCCAATGAGATGAACGAGGCTAACAAGCATTGCGAGACATACTACAGGAGTAAGTACCTCCGTTGGTGGGGAAACTTGATTCGCAACTACTTCAGCAGTCCCTGGACATTTCTGTCTCTGCTCGCCGCCATAGTTCTCTTGATACTCACAGTCATCCAAACCTTTTACACCGTCTATCCTTATTACCATCCATCATCGTAAATCACAAAGGTGTCTAAATCAGTTCTGCTTTGTCAGGTTGTTCTACTTTGTCGTGTTGTATCAATAATGCTTGGTAAGCTTTATTTGTGGTCTTTGATGTGTTATGTAATTGGCTGTCTGGTCTTTGATTCAATAAGCAAGTGCACTGAACTTTCATTCACTCTCAATTGAGACACTTTGACCATTTTCCCACTAGTTGTTCGGATACATTAGTTACAACAATAAATTAAAATTTGGTGAAATCTGATGATTTAGATCAAAATTTAATTGCTTCTATTGTTGTGGACATCAATTGAATCCCAATAATTAGCTGTATATTTAGTTACCTAAACCCTAATTGGAATGTTAAATTGATAGATCGTTAATAACAAATCTATTTTTGCAGATAATGCGTCAAGAACTTATATAATCGCTATTCCAGGTCAATTAACTGAGAGGATCACACCCCCCCCCCCCCCCCCACCACTCTTCCTCTTCTCTCAATATGCATTTTGATACTATTGGGTTGACCTCTGATGGAGACTCGATATTCTTCTTTAGCCCCGAGCCAGGTCAAATGAGCTCTATAGGCCTCTTCTGTCGCTGCATTTCTTGCAAAAACACTCCACTCCCCAATACTTGAAAAAAGTCAAAACATGGTTGCATTCTCACGGTTAAGCCCTAGATATCGAAACAAATTCTGAACTCTGATATCAAAATAAGATGCGTTAAAACAGAAATTTGCTTCTTTTCTAGTCTATTCTCTAGATTTGATCAGTTTCGTTAATTATTTAAGGACTAAAGGATAAAGAGATGCAAAATGCAAAACAGCAATTTGTATTTTTATGGCGGTGAATCTTAGTACATGAAGACAAGCGCTGGTGTACAGTGCGTGTGAGAAATGGTTAACCGAGTTGGACTTTCGTAATTTGAAAACTCTTACCAGACAAGTTTTATAAACTAATCTTAGTAAACAAGATGTGGACACGGGAATAAGATTTTAGTTCGGAGATGTTACTCTTCTCAAATCTAAAGTTATCCCTCTCTCTGTACTTGTCAAATATACCCCCCCCCCAAAAAAAAAAAAGGAGCAGATAGAGTACTAATTCTAGTAGAAAAACATTTAGCGATTCACCCGATGCATCTGCCTCGCGTGAGATCCATTTATTACGAAAGTTAAAGGTGAAACGCGCGTAGTCTTTTTCCTTAGTAGGGCCTCTCTCCGATCACATTGCCGTGAGGTGAATACTCGCAAGTAATGAAAGTGTCGCCAGAATTGCACACGATCTGAGCGCACCCGACCTTCTGCGTCGTCCTCCAGACGAGCTGTGTGTAATGCGTGCAATCTTTGCCCGCCATGCACGTGTTGGAGTTGTAATCGAAGTAAGATTCTTCAGCAGCCCACGCGACAACAGCGTCCTTCGGCGTCCAACGCTTGCCCTGTCCCCAGAATATGTTCTCGCCGTAGTTGCTGGTCGAGTGGATGAGCGCGCAGTCCCTTCTCCGCTGGCTCGCATACCACCTTGCGTAGTTCGCTAGGGACGTGCTCCAACTGAGAGGAGGAAGGTTGTGCTTTGCCCTAACTGCATTGTGAGAGCTCATATACTGGGCGATTGCAAGAGCCGAGCTCGCACGCATGGCGCGTCTTGGAGCTGTTTTCAAGGTCGTGTTGGCTCCATTAATGGCTAGAACGGAGGAGAAGGCGAGGAAGAATATGAGGCTGGAGAGGAGGCGGATGCTCGCCATTGATGACCACAACGATGGGTGATGGTCAAGAAAAGATGAAGATGCCGTTGGTTTCTTATGCTTTTCTGCTTATGCTTGAATGGTGTTTATATAGCATCAGCTGGAATGCAAGTTGGTCCGTTATGATTGCAACTACCACTATTATGTTAGATATAACTATATAATCTTAGAAACACTGGGCAAATGATATAACATGATATGGCAAAATCAACGGAACAAATCATTAGGGTTTGGTAGACGTTGACTGTTCTACACTTATACAACATTTATATGGTGATATGTTCTTATGTTGATCAGATGTAAAAAATCAAACGGCAAACAGCAACAAAAAGCATACCTGACCAAGCCTTTGCCCATCCTATACTATGATCCCGATATAAGTTAAATTAAATCAAATATTCGGTGGAATAAAAGTCCCTATTGTTGCCGGATACGGGTATAACACGCAAACGTACTTGACACAATCTCGTATCAAAGTTTGTCTGGATTGATATTATATTTTACTTTCTGCTGAGCCTAAATTTTTGCAGTACACACACTTCAATTTTTCTTGACCCAAAACATTGAAAAATTTCACAATATATGAGCATCGACACATAGATCCACATATAATTTGGAAGTTATAACACATATTTCAATGTACTTTTTGCTAGTGTGATTGATCATATCCAACAAATTATGTCTTAAATTAATCTATGAAATCTCTTCCGTGGCTTATATCGATTGGAACACACGGGAGAAAGTCCGTGACTAATTGCGATAAGGCAGCCTAGGGTAGTCCAGAATCGAACAACCCATGATTCACGGAGAGAATATTGGGTGGTGCAACGTTTACAACGGTCGTCGTGTACGTGCAGCCCCCTGGATCAATGCACTCCGCAACATGCTCTCCGCAACGTGCCACTGATTTCGCTGATAATTCCTTCTCGGGCTTTGATTGATGCCTTTTGTCCTGAGCTCTCTCCATGGAATTATGATATTGAGGTCGTGAGGAGTGATGGAGGAATGTTCTCACGAACCGAAGTTGCAAATATCGTTTCTCGTGCTTCGAAACGATGGAACTTGTTGACCCTGAAAACTAATCGAGGAGAAGAAGAAGAAGAAGAGGCGAGAACGGTCCTGCCATGTGCTTCCTCCAGCTCATGCCAACTATCGGGGAACTTCTCCTGCTGCTTCGTCACTCTCGGATTGGTGGAAAAATCAGCCATTGTTGGTCACTTGCTTGAACGTCTTGCAATTGAATATTGCATTGATACTAAGATGACGGGAAGTTCGCTGTCAAAGATTAAACGGCAAGCACAAAAAAACCTAGGTAATCATGCGTACGCGACCCCGCTTTCCTCGAGAACGATAGAATCATAGAAAATGTATCTCGAGTGGTAGCGAGAACCATGGGTGCACGCGGCTCTTGTTTGCGGTCTAAATGATATGGAGCTTAGGGTATTCCAAAACGCGAGATCACATGGTCGAAATTGCTTGCTAGGAGGAGTAGTGTGCATATCCGACTTTTTACAAATGAGTTTAAGGCCTCTAAGACTTTAGTGAGGATAGGCTCAACAATCTTGGATTTTTAGGCCACGAGTGCTACTAAATAGTCATGCCTCAAAGCAAATCACATTGATGTGTTTGGTTCAATTTTCTCAAGGGGTTTAATCTTTTGGGACAAAACTAAGGTGCTTGGTTCAACATTTGGCCAAATGCTAGTCTTGACAATGCCAAAAACCAAGGCAAATCCCCACCTGCTTTGACTTTTAACATATGTGGAAGGCCATTCTAAGGTTAAATGATTTTTTATCTTACAAAACTATCCTCACTAATTTTTTTATTATTGTTTTTCAGTTTTGCCCTTAGTGTGACTATTCATCTTCTCTACATAAGGGTGGACAGCATGTGGCAAATAAGAGGCTAGCGAGGGGCCGGCGAGGTTGCACGACCTAGGCGACGGTTGCATAGGTCCCCACTACTTAGGTGGCGGTTGCCTAGGTCTCGTGAAGACTATCCTTGTCAGGGTCGTGCGACTTCCGAAGCCACCAGAGGTTAAGCAACCTCAAACAACGGCCGCCAATAGTAGATCTAGCTCACCAGTTTCGATGAAATGTTTGAGTTCTTTTAATATATATAAATGTAGCGAAAGCCCTTTGCTAAATTCTTTTTGCCATCAAACACCACTTAATCCAAAGTTGATTTGCCAAAAAAAAAATTATCAAACGTAATTTCCATTTACTCAAAGAGCCTTAGACTTACGTCATCTGCATATTCCCAAAGTCAACTATCCAAGCCGAACCAAATTTGGGCTGATCAGGCCCATTTAACTTTCCTTCATGGCGGTTCTGAAACAACTTTCCGACAGCCTTTTTGGGCTTCGGGTCCTTGACGAATTTTGGGCTGATCAGGCCCAGAGACGAGCCTTCTTCTCCGAGTCCCTCTCAATCTCCAAGTTCAGTAATCATCGCCGCGAGCGACAGTCGCTTCTCCAGTTCCGAGTGCAGGGGAGACGATCATGCGTCTTCTCAAAACCCTGTCCTTCCTCTGGCGCCAAAACCCTAGACCTCATCTCCTCCATTCGACCCTCCGGAAACCTCTCTCAGCTCGCCCTCAATGCGGCTTCGCCACCGCCCCGCCGGCCTCTAAGAGCCCGACTCGATCCCACGCCGGGAGAAACCTCAGCGACGGGAAGAAGCCGCTGGACGTGTTCTTCAAAGAGGCCGTCGGGCTGTCCCCGGAAACAGACGAGCGCGGCGTCGAAAGCGAATCCGAGCGCGCGAGCAGCGAGTTGAGCGCGAGGCTGAAGCGGTTGGAGGAGGAGGTGCGGGTCCTCGAGAGCAGGGGCGATGGAGCGAAGAGCGATGTGGCCGTTCCCGAGCGAGACCAACGTGCGCCCGCGAGCCTGTACGATCTCTACGTGGATGGAAAGCGGGAGAAGGCGAAGAGGCCTCCCGCGGATGCTCTTGTTATAAAGGAACTGTCTCCGGATGCGGAGGCTTTCTTGGCTCATTTGCTCGAGGAAGGCTACTTTAGAGAGGCTAATTTCTTGAATAAGGACGGGAAATGGGACGCGAGCCGTTTCGAAGACAGTTACAGCAGAGACTTCGTGAAATTCGCGGCCGAGAAGTTTGGCAAGGACCATCAAGAGATTGCCAAGTAAGCCATTTTGCCAAGTCTATCGGATTGTTCGTTTTCGATGATATGAAGTGTCATATGCAATGGAGATGAGGTTATATTGGCTAAGAAAAATGAAGCCAAGGAATTTTTTAAATACAGCTTGTCATGTTTGTTGTGAGGAGGGTATGAATTTGGAATGATAGATTTTCAGAATATTAGATGTTATGATATCACACATGACACCCAGGAAGCAGTGTTTGATCTAAGTATTCGAGTAAATTGAGGGGAAATTGTTATTTTTTGATCCTTTTGTTGAGTTGTATTTTCATTTGTTTGTTACTCATGCATCATCATTGATGTTGGTTTTCTTCCGTCCACCTAGTATGCTGAACTTGTGTGTTTTGTGTCCAGATGGTTGTCAGGTAGTGACTTGAAAAAGATAGCTCTGTTTGGCTGCCCTTCCACTGCAAAAAAGAGTGTCTTTGCTGCTAAAAGATTACGGAGTTTCTTCAGTATTCAAGAGGACAATGTGAGCCAGTTTGAGTGGTTTCCTCTCTGTTCAATGAATTTGAAGGTCCCCATAACGTGAAAAATGATGATCTATTTCCTGTTATTTTTCCTTTTGATTTTGTCTTTTAGGTATGCAGAGAATGCGTCTTGAGAGAATCGTGCAAGTTTGTTAACCAGAATGTATGGAACAGCGAAACAAATAACTTGAGGTTGGATACTGTGATGAAGGTTATCACACTATATGCACTGGAATTGGTGCCTTCCCAGTTGAAGATTACGCAAGAGCTGAAGGTCTCTGTGAGTAGAGTGTTGAGAGACATTCTGAAATTGAGCCAAACCACTTCGCAGATCTAGAGAAGGATTTAAACTACTCTCAGGTACTTCTGTATTTGGACAACACCTCTTTACATCATATCTACTTCTGTAGTCTGTTAATAGGGAAACTTCATTTTTTGAATCAGCACTAGTTTTGGCTAGCGTATAGTTCATTCATCACGAGAGACATGTGAAATTAAGGAGATGAAATCTTGAGGTGGCTAATATCTGCCACCTGTTCTACCAAAGTTGCCATCCACACTTGGTTATTCCTGTTGTTTTTTCACATTATGAGAAGTACAGGATCTTCAGGTGCATCTTATGCTTTTATTTGCGATGAAGATGATTTATGGGTGGATCAGTGATGTTTAATCTGTTCCCATTATAAGATAGGCTGTACATTGTACATGCTTCTGACTGCTCTTCCATATGCAGAAGCAAAACCACTAGCCTGGATCAGTAAATCTTGTTGATATAACTTTCACTTGCTGGAATATGGGGGGTGTTCATGGACCCAATGTTCTATCCCCGAGGAAGGATTTGAATTTAGAAAGACACGAGGAGACGAATAAGTAGAACATGCTGTGTGATTTTGCCTGGATGACTTTACACGATTAAAGATGACCTCGCTGAGCATCACCAGACTGAAGGCGTAAGTGTTTAATGTTTTTGACTCGTGATGGTTTGTCCCATTGTTTTTTTCGAGAAAAGACAGGTGAAATGAAGTTTTCAATTAGATAAAACTACTTATTGCAAGTCATGCTTCATTCTGGGAACATGGCTCGAGAAGGATGACTATATGTGAAATTTTGACCTTATATTGTTTGCTTCCTTTTCCGGTCAAGTTAATTTCTTTAACCAAAAAACTGAAGTATGTGACAGAGCTGCAAATTTCCCAAGTAAATTCCTGCATAGCTGATGTAATTGCCTCTCCATTTGCAGATCTAGGAGGACCCCACAAAGCATCAAGGACGAGAATTTACAGCTATCGCAACCATTCATTGCTAGAGTTTGGTTTTTCCTGAGGAGATAAAATTTGCGATCATCTTTTGCAACTCGCGCACATTATGTGGCAGCTCCTTGTAATTTCGAGATCGGAATTAGCGTTTTCTCTCCTTATGTGAATAACCAAGCCCAAACCAACAAGCAGACCATCTGTGGTTCTGGATTTGAGGGGCAAAACATAAGCAGTTTTATTTTGACTATAGTTATGCTTTTGGAAATGCACGGTTGCAGAAGGACATCAATCCACTTCATATTGGAGAGGGAAAGAAAGGAATAGACTGTAGTCCTATGCGCGAAAGTTTATGAGACAAAAATTTATCCAGAAAACGGGAACGACAGGCCGTCGAACGCCCGCGGACGTGCAGATCATATTTCGAAGAAGATAATACGTTTGGCAGAATCGCGGTTAAAGTTGAACCAAGTCCTTGCTTGGCGATGCAATTCCGTGACCTCAGATGCGGGCCAAACGAGAGGATTGGGCCCTAGTTCGGGTCCATACGTCGCTGGGCTTCGGCCCGGTTTCGTCCGCAAGTCCGCAGCCCACGTGGGAGGGGGGGTGATGATTAAAGCGTCGGCGTCGAGGCTTCACTGTCACTGTCAGTAGCCGAGAATCGCTTTGACCCGGTTCCTGTTCCGCTCCGTCTCGCCGATTCTCTCATTCCCTCGTTCACACCGCGCCTCGCTCACTGCTTCCCGGGCTCGAGCGAAATCCCCGCGTCTCGCTCGTGCGCGCACGCACGCTCCTGGTCTTTCCCTTCAAAGTCCGAATGAGGTTCTAGATCTGATCTTCAATCCATCGCCTCCGCGGATCGTAGTCAAAGCTCATCTTCTCCGACCGCGTCAAGCGCCGTCGCTGTCGGCCGAAGTCTCGAACCTCGCCATCGCGAGGAGGTAACGTCGCTACATTTTCCCTCCTCCTGCTCTTCCTCGCCGTCGATCGAAGTCGTCTCCCTCGATTTCCTCGAAGAATCCGCGTCGTTTGACGCTCTAGTCTTGGTCAGCTCGGGAGGTCGCTGCGTAGTCGAATTGATCGCGGGAGCCCTCTCTTGTCCGCTTCTTCTCCCGCTTATATAATCGGTTTCGTTTGACCTAGCTTTGGAGAATCATCGGTCTGGAATGCTCTGATTTTGCGCGTCCGAAGGAGAGTTCTGGTCCGAGGCTCGGTCGATTCGGTTTTGTGGAGATGCTTTGGATTTGATTCGTGCGGAAAGGTCGGGAGATCTCGAAATCGTTTTAGAGAGACAGCGAGAGAGAGAGAGAGAGAGAGAGAGAGAGAGGGAGGGGAAAGGGAGTCTGTGAGCTCGGTGAACATGACGGCGGGCTCGCGGATGCCGACATGGAGGGAGAGAGAGAACAATAAGAGGAGGGAGAGGAGGAGGAGAGCCGTAGCTGCGAAAATATTCTCAGGGCTTCGGATGTACGGTAACTACAAGCTCCCGAAGCACTGCGACAACAATGAAGTCCTCAAGGCTCTCTGTGACGAGGCTGGTTGGATTGTGGAAGCCGACGGCAGCACATATCGGAAGGTAAAGTGTCTCCATAATTTTAGGCTGAATAAATGGTTGATAGTAAAGAGTTACTGATTTCGCCTTCGCCTAGGAGCTACTTTTAGGTTTTAAGTCACTTGAATAGGTGTGAATGTCGTGGTTTTAGGGTTAGCATTCTGAAGGATCGGTAACCCTGCTTGATGTCAAGTACTACAATTCTGTGAACCAATTCCTGCTGTGTGAATAAATCGTGACCTGTTCTAGGCTGGTTACACATAGATTCACATGCAACGCATCCAAGACTACGAGCCTAGTTTGTATTTTGCGGATATTCCTCATCAACTGGCTGTTGTCTGTACCTTCTTCTCATCGTGGATTTTCCTTGCCAACGTTTGCACAGACCTGCATATATGTTGCCATGACGGGAAGTTGAATAGTATAGCTCATATCTTTTGTTAGATAGACGGTCAGCATCAGTAGAGAAGTACAAACCTACAAATGACTGTCTTGAGAGAAGGGTTCTGCATGTTCAAATGGGTGAGAGAACTGGCTTTTATCAGGTAGGACTGCCCACTCAAATAGTAAGTTCTGATGTATTGAAATTGTTGGAGGTAGGAACTTGTGTTGGATCAAAGAATTGCATTATGTAGATGACTCAGTTTCAGTTAACTAATTACTCCTTTCATGGTTGATTACATCGGCTAACTTCAGCTATCTTTATGCCTATCTCCAAAAGTGCCAACACACTCAAACATAAATGCCTAAGCGCCTTTTGTTATATTCTCTAAACTTTGCTACTTTATCGTTGCAATTTAATCAGGGTTGCAAACCTGTAGAGCATGTGGATATGGTGGCTAGATCTGAAACGGTGAGTCCATCTTCTTCTTACTACCCAACCCACAACCCAAGCCCAGGCTCATCATCTTTTCCAAGTCCTGCCTCGTCCTTCTACGCAGCCAATGCTAACGCAGATGGTAGCTTCCTAATTCCATGGCTCAAGAACTTCTCCTCTGCTTCATCATCAGCCTCCTCTTCGAAGTTCCCTCATGTCTATATCCCTGGAAGCTCAATCAGTGCTCCTGTCACACCTCATTTGAGCTCTCCAACCGCTAGAAGCCCCAGAATTAAGACTGGCTTGGATGACCAATCCACACGCTTTGGCTGGGGTGAGCGCTACTCCTTCATGCCATCTTCCACCCCACCGAGCCCTGGCCATCAGATCCTTCCTGACCCCGAATGGATTTCTAGAATCCAAATTCCCCAAGGAGGCCCAGTGTCTCCCACTTTTACGCTCGTCTCATCCAATCCTTTTGGCTCAAAGCAAGAGGTTTTGGCTGGGGGTGGATCTCGTACATGGACACCTGGGCAAAGTGGAACATGCTCTCCTGCCATTGCTGCTGCCGCTGATCACAGTGGAGACATCCCTATGTCGGAAGTGATTTCAAATGAGTTTGCATTTGGTGTCAGTGGGAAGGGCCTTGTGAAGCCCTGGGAAGGAGAGAGAATTCATGATGAGCCTGGATCAGATGATTTAGAGCTCACGCTTGGTAGCTCAAAGTGCAGGTGCGTTGACACTAACATGCAGGTCGAATCTTTCTTCTGGATTTCTATGTTCTCTAATTTGAGGCTCATGCGTTGCAGGTAAGAAGTTGTACAACCCGGAGATGCTCTTTGGGCTGGTGTGACAAAGGGTCGAGCAAAGCATCAATTATGCTTTCTATTTTTTATTCTCATTTTCCTTTTTCTTTTTTTTTTCCAAATATTTCATTGTATGTTTTTTTAAGCAGTAGGATTAGTTTCGAAGTTATTTTGCTGCTGTACTGTTTATTGTTTATGTTACCAGATATGAATGATGATATTGCATATGTACACATTGGCTGCCTTCATTTTTGTGGCACGCCACTGGAAGGAATTTTCTGAATTCAGTTGTATGCCCCTGATTCTTTCAAGAACTTCTTATGGGCCGAAAGTTTTCCTCTCCATCCCTTGAAGATCATATTATCTTGTCTAGATCTAAGCTTGTCCTATTTCCGCATCATGACTTGGGAAAATTTTTCATGGATGGTGATTACCTTCTTTAGTAGCAAATTTTATGCAACAATCTCTAAGGAGATTTCAGTCATGTGGCTGCCCAGACCAATCAGGTCATCCTCGCTCAACAAAGATGTCAGCTTGTTAATAAGCGTTCACTTAAGGGAATTGGTGGGATGGGGATGTTTAGTTTCAGGTATGAGGATTGACTCACATGCTCCACAAAAGATTGAGTAAAAGTCTGGGAGAAAAGGGAAGAGTTAAAGTGTATCAGGGGAGAAAAAAAAAATAGGGGTTTACTGCTCCGATTGCCTGGGATTAACATCTTTTAAGATTTGGCTTGTGTCTGATGATTGGCACAATGTTCTCGATCAAAGACTAAATGCAGAAACCGAGGACTTTAACAAGGTGTATGTAACTCGTGCGAAGGGTGGCCTGCAATTGTAGCTTAATCTGATCAAACGGTTATGGTTGTCCGGTTCCCTCTAGCCTGTCTCTATGTTTGTACTCAACCCTTTTTCGTATTCCCATGGGATCAATTGCGACGTCTAGCTAGTCACTGCTTAAATTAGATGCCAATTTGTTTTATGTCTATGCAAAGGGAATGGCTATTGTCTTGGCCTCGCACCAGACTTTCCATGGCTATCAACCGAGGCACGTAGTCCAAACAAACTCATTGCAGACAAACGGAAGTGCCTCTTTTTTAGAGAGAAATTTCGAAACTTCAATACTACCATGATAAGCGGAGACCGAGCATTCACCGCATCATTGTTTAGGTGAACTCAGGAGTATCTCACCATTCCTAGAGCTCATCATCACATTATTGAATGTCTCGATGAAAGTCGCTTTCAGATGATTCCTGACTACTTGTTTAGATGAGAGTTGCTTAGTTTCTTGCCGCCTGGCCAATGAACGTCTTGTGATTCCCTTCATTCTGCAGTTTTTATATCCAAATTTTGGGTGTACAGTGGATACAGATGCCAGAATCACAGAGGCAGATCGCACCCAGCCGTCGCCAAAAGGCTAAGATTTAATGGTCATATGTCTTCTGATGTTTCTATGCAATCTGATAAGAACTCATTTGGATTAGTAATTAAAGGAGCCTTCCATTTTTGTAAAAACAGGGAAGCCATTAGGAGTTTGTCACCAACGCAATACACAAGAAGGGATAATCATTGAAAGCATTCTTTCTCTAATGCCTGGTTACTTTGTGGAAGCCATCTTCTTGTTACGTTTGTTGCTATTCTTGTTTTAAACCTCTAAAGGGAGATTTAGAGTTCTCGAACTGAAAAGCGGTCCAGCAAGAGTCAGCAAGATAATATTATCCAATCTTTGAGAAGTGCAACAACGAGATCAATCTCCACATATTTAGCTCCCTCTCATTCCTTCTCAGAAAGCTTGTGAGTTTGCAATCTTTATGAGAACTTATGACAAGAAAAATCCAATTGTTGATTAAATTAAGAGTCATTTGATTCTGTAGATCTAGGCATTATGGCCATAGTACTAGTTTTACCAAATCACATTTTGCGACGGATATGACAAAGACTTGTTCAACATCATGACATACAACAAAATTGTCCCTCCTTGTTTGTTTATTTCAATATAGTGTCACATTGCTTTATTGTTCTGAGTCAAATTTTTCAATAACGTTACCAGGCCAGCTTCTGTCGTAAGATTCAAGAGAGAGCTTGCTTGACTGATTCAAGTCATGACTTAAGGACTGTAGGCAACAGAATCTAACCAGCTATATAAAGTGCAGAGTTTGTTGACATGGACAACACACGACAAATTCTGAACTCTGAACATTTCTTTGAGGACTTGCAATCTCCAACCTACAGCTTTGGTATTATCCGATGGAACTACAAGATCGTGCCTGGAATCCATTGGCATCCACAGAGATAAACAAAGAAGACCGGTTCTGTGAGTTAGGCATGGGCGGAGGCGGTGTCTATGTCCTGAGTTTTGTTGGAGAATCCCATCACAGGTATAGTGTAGTTCACTCTTCACCCCTTATTACTTTGCCGCTCAAAATGATCACTTGTTTATAACCAGTAACAATTTCCACAGGTTCTCTCCAGCGGCAATATGTTTGATCAATGAGCTCCTTGACTCAGTATGTCTTCTACTTAAAAATGTGGTACAAATCCATCAAAAAAGAAATATGAAGTAGAGATGCGATATCAATCTGTTTCTTTTTCTCCCTCTCTAGCAGCATCTTTACCAAAGTATGCTGAAAGTGACTGCTGACCTTGTAATTACACAATATACACTTTGAAGTAATTGCAGAGATGAACTAGGACTATCTCAATTGTCATGATATCTCAGACAAAATCATAGTGCATATGTTCCATAAATTTCTCCCTCGCAACCCCACTCCTCCTGTGTCCATCATGGAATAGTTACCAGGGTGCAATATGCCCAATCAAACAACTCACCGTAACTCCTGTTTGACTCCAGGTCTCAAGGGACGCAAAGGCACGTTTGTTGATCACTACAAATCAGGTAATACACTCTGGTGCACATAGCGGTTATTAGCATATAGTCATGGAAGACAATTATCAGAGAGAACACAAAAGTTACTTGCGTCATCCTTGATTTTGTGAGAATGAAGGGTAAGTTCTTCTCGGATGGGATGGATGTAAACTACTTAGGATGCACAGACAAAGAAAGGGCCGTTGTAAGTATGCTTCCAAATATTTAAGATGCCAAACACGCAAGTTATGTTTTGTAGTTTGCTCATGTAAGTTAAAACCAGGAGCCTGTTTTTTGAGCAGGAGTATCTGATGTCATTTCAGAGGCTTGTGAGCAAGTTGTTGACATTTGATCTTCCAACTATAGCTGCTGTTATAAGGTGAAGTTCCTTGCCAAATACACTGAAAGGGCTCAAATAGTCAAAATCAATTTGTTCAGAAAACGGGTTGTTAATTATTATAGTGGCCCAACTATTTTTTTCTTTTCTGTTGATTTTAACATATCGCTCCACGTACTTACCAAAAAAAAAAAACATATCGCTCCACATATGGCAGAGGTCATGCAGTTGGAGTGGGCTGTATCTTTGCACTGGCTCATGATTACAGGCTAATGAGCTCTGATCATGGTTACATATTCATGAATGAGGTAAATCTGGTCCCTGTAGGAGAGTCTTGGAATTTCAACTGTTAATGAAGTGCTGGAGAAGATCTTCAGAAATGCCAGTCTTGAACTTTCTACTAATGAGCTTTCCATTTTTAGTCTGGTGCATGGGCTATTATGTCGAATCAAAACTAAAAAATTCTGTCACACAACTTATGTGTTCAATACTTCATAACATATTTAGGAATGTCATTGACACCCGGAATTATGTCCATTCTTCGCACAAAGTTGCCCATATCAACTTTCCAGGAAGTAGTACTTACAGGGTACCTGTAACTTTCATTCATGCTTTAGAGTGATTATTTCGACAAAACTCATGGTGAAGGCCAATTTGTGGAAGACAGATTAAATGGTATAGCTACAAATCCAATCTTTTCACAGGAAACGCTACGACGGGAAAGGCACCACAGCAGCTGGTATAGTTCAAGCAACATGTCCCAGAGGAACAACTCTTTGGCAAGAAGTCATAAATAAAGGTGATTTGTCAAGAATTTCTTCACGTGATTGGCTCAGCCCTGGATACTAACCTTTTCTATCTATGATGCATATAATAGCCTCGGAGTACAGAGCTAGAAGATGTAACAGAGAGATCTATCACGCGCTGAAGGTGTGCAGTTTTTCTCACTCCAGTAGCTTGAAAGGGAAGATTATCTTCTGATAGGCGTTGAAACTTTGCAGATGGAGATGTTCAAGACCACTACGCAAGAGCTTGGAAATGGAGGAATTGGATACGCAAGACTGAATCACTCCTCCGTCACTTTTTGGGAAAGGGGTGAAAGAAATCGCGAGGTCTATTTTGTATCCATCATTGAGTAATGACTACATCTTTTTCATGTATCGATTGCGCTTTGTGGTCCAGCATGTTTAGATGGTAATCATGGGGATAAGTATTCCAAAAATGGATTTTGAAAGCTTCATTTTTGGCCTATGTTGGTTGAATTTATTTTGAAGGAGTTTCATTAGTCGTTTTTTATTTTCTACTTTCGATTGAGACAAATTTTGGAGGGCGAGTATAAAAGAATCCACTCTTCCTTTGATGTTTATTTTTCCTTCCGACATACTTTAAAGAATTCCTATATGAAAATCACATCGCTACGTAAGGCAATCCTCATTTGTCCTAGCCGCAAGGTTTGCAAGGCTTAATTCTTTTTGGAGATAGTCGTCCAAAGGTTCTAAGTCCAAAGGTTCTAAACCTATTGTACAACCTAATAGTTTGAAACCTTTTTACAGTTTGATAATATGGTCCTTTCGATCAATTTTGACTTAAAATCATTGACATAGACACCTGGTAGATGGCGGCTGGTGAACAACTAGTCACATAGGACAACTAGCATTAATATAGACAATTTTTAAGGAAACGTTAGAAATAATTAGAGATTTATCTATGATAATCTCCTTTACTAGAGATAATTTAATTATTATGTTGATAAAATGTTTCTCCCATGATTACACATATATCTCCCTTTAATTGTATATATGTTGATCGATATATGTTATCCTAAATAGTTATACGATAAAGTTCCTCATATATATATCCCACATTATTTTAGACAAAGGAAATCGTGAATTCACAAGAAAATTAGGCTACGTTTTACAGTCGAAATAAAATTCAGAATATGATAAAATTTATGATATCTTGTATTTAGTATTTGCTCGAGACAAGATAAAATCTTATCTAAGAGGAATATAGTCGGAATAAAATTATTTTAGGGAGAGATGGGATAAAAGTGGATAACATTCCTAATATCCATTATAAAAAAATTTATTCTTATTGAATAGCAAACTTCTTAAATTAATAAAATTAAAATAATATTTGAATTCTAAATTCCATTTTTATGTATGCAAATTTTTGTTTATATATTTGAATTTATTTCTATCTTCTAATATAAATTCAATTTATATTTATTTTTATATCTATTACATATTTTAGGTGTATTAGTATAATTTACTATTTAATGATATTTTATTAGAGAATAATGGAAGGGGAAACAAGGAAAAAAATATCTAAAAAATAAAAATGAAATTGGTAAGAGTATCATGAGACATTTTATGTTATCATATCAAAAAATTGATATGATAGGATGTGGATATATCTGTATTTATTACCGTAATTCACCAAATAGTATATAGCAAAATCTTCAGATTTTATATTATATCCTATTCAATCTTATCATAATTAAAAATGAAAACGATCAAATGTAATCTTACTGTTCACAAAAGCATCGGTCGGTCCCATCACAGGTTATGGTGCAGATAATGGAGCAAGGCTTTCCTTTGAAGCATCAGGTAGTAATTGTTTAGCCGGGCAAAGAAAGCAGCTAAAGTCAACCCAATGATGATGACGAACTGTCCTTTTACGTCAAAACTGTACAAAGGGGTCCATGCAAAACTAACAGACGCAACCCCCCACTAGGTAAAGAAGAGATGGTGGGAGAATCTGTTGCTTAACCTGCCTTTGTCTTGAAGCCAATCCAACCACACACAACACCCGCACACACATGCAGCAACGGCCTTTTAGAACCATCTCGATCACCCCCAAGTCATCATCAATCTTCATCTCTCTCTGAAAAGACAATGGGGCTTGGCTCTTGCAGCTTTGTATCATCATTGCCTCTTGCTCTTGTCCTCGTTTCCTGCCTTAACGGAGCGATCGATGCCAAAGCCGCACCACCAGAAGTGAGCGGCTGCAACATCTTCCAAGGAAGTTGGGTTTACGACGATAGCTATCGCCCTCCCTATGATGGTGCAACGTGTCCATTCATCGAGACAGAGTTCGACTGCCAGAAGAACGGACGTCCAGATCATCTCTACCTTAGATACACATGGAAGCCAAGTGCCTGCGAATTGCCGAGGTAGAACAGACGTGCATGGATTGAACTTCTCATCTAGCAATAGTTGTGCTCTCACACTGCACATCATTTTGATCTCAGCCACCCTTGGTTTTCCTCCTTTCGGTAACAGTTTAGAGCACATAGCTATTGTCGGCAGAAATTTTGAAGAAAGACAAAGAAAGAATCAAGACAAAACAAGGGCAGGTTAAAACCCATTATTTCACTTGTCGTTGTACATGTACTTGCGCTTAGAGCAGTTTCTCCAGGACATAGGGTAGCTTTTCACAGAAAGAAAAAAACCCTTTTGTGTGAAGTGTCTCAGTGGCATTGATTAGTCAGAAAAGTTTTCAAATATCGCTCAAAAACTATTTTTCACAATTGACATTAGAATACTAACCGGGTAAGAGGTGATTGGCTAGTCAGTTGAGGAAAACAGTGGGATCGTCAACATAAAAATACTCGCTTTCGCACCACTTAGCCATATCGAGGTGAAACACTCGATGTTCATCGAATGAAATGGTGGTGCAGATTCGATGGAGAAGATTTCGCGAGAAGAATGAAAGGAAAGAAGATACTATTCGTGGGGGACTCTCTAAGCCTCAATCAGTGGCAATCCCTCACTTGCATGCTGCATGCTTCGTTTCCCAGCTCCAACTACACTCTCAATCGAGCAGGAGATGTGTCCACCTTTGACATACATGTAAGGCCTTGTTCCTATATGTTCATACTAACTCGCAGCAATATTTACGGAGGGAAAATGTTTCATTAGGTTTTATATGTCTATTGAATCTTATGCAATGTTCTGTGTTATGAGGGACGAATCCTCATGATGTCGATGGATTGAATAATCAATCGAATATTTGTTGACATGCTCTAGAGATATCTAATGATCAGCCAGTATAAGGCATTACATCGAGAGATTAAACATATTTGAAAATCTATCGGTCGTCCTTGTCTACTTTAAGTTTCAAGTGTTTTGCAGGACTATGGCATTTCTGTGGTGCTATCTCGAAATGCGTTTCTGGTTGATGTAGTAAAAGAGAAGATAGGGAGAATTTTAAAGCTTGATTCGATCGTCAATGGCAATGCGTGGAAAGGATACGACATGCTCATCTTCAACACTTGGCACTGGTGGCTGCACAGGGGCAGAAAACAACCGTATGTACTTATATTACAGACCCTAACGCATGATTAGAATCCACCAAACAAATTTCATTCTTCTTCTGTATTAGAATTCCAACTAGTCAACAAGATTGGAAAAAATGAGGGAAAATGATATATTAGATACAGTATACAGATTTGTAGCATAACAGTAACAATGGCATGTTAAATTTGATTGCAGGTGGGACTACATTCAGCAAGGAGAGACAATACGCAAAGACATGGACCGTTTGGTTGCTTTCAAGGAGGGACTCACTACATGGTCGAAGTGGGTGGATTCTAACATCGATCCTGCCACGACCACAGTGATCTTCCAAGGCATATCTCCCACTCATTACAAGTAAGTCATTTTTCACTCAGCTAAGCCTCTTGTTCATGTGACCATGAGCAGCCACCAAACTCGTCCTCCCTGCTAACTATTTGAAATCGTCCTTGGGAATAATCAAGCGGCAAGGAGTGGAACGAGTCCGGCATGACTACCTGCGACGGGCAAACCCAGCCCATTTCGGGGTCCGAGTACCCTGCGGGTCCCCCACCACCGGCAACAGTCGTGAATGAGGTGCTCGGCAAAATGGCGACGGAGGTGACTCTTCTTGACATAACGAAGCTATCACAGCTCAGGAAAGACGGACACCCGTCAGCCTTCGGGTCCGAAGGCCATCAAGGGAACGACTGCAGCCACTGGTGCCTCGCCGGTGTGCCCGATACCTGGAATCAATTGCTCTACACCATCCTCGTCAATAGAGGTAGAAGATAATAAACATGACACGGCGAAGCTTGTGTCTCACTTGGTATCCCAAACTATTAACAATGAATGATTGTATGTTATCTTCAGGATGTTACGACATTGTTCTGGATTTTATCTAATAATTATTTTCTTTCACTATTTATCGTAAGTTTTCCTGTTCATTTTCTCATGCCTTAGTATTTGCACGAGTAGACAAGAGCACAAAATCCTATCCCAGTCGCACCTACCTTGCTTACACGTGCGAGTTTGGCTTCAGGACAGTCGATCCATGTTCGTCGGGAGCGACCAAACGGTACTCAACGGCCAGAAGCCAAATGCTTTTCGTCTTTCCATTGTGCGTCTTCGCAACTTTTGAGAACTTCTCAATCTATCTTCGTCCACAAAAGCCGAAAGAACATTTGTAGATTCATTGAGCATAAAGTGACCGGACAAGGGAAATATGTTTTACTTCACTTGCCATACCGTTCGTAATATTAGGAATTAAAATTCTTGTAGAGAATACCCGCATCCTTTTCTCTAGAGAATGTACGAGTTATTTTCGGATCTAATATTGATCAAGTCTACTTTCAATGGGTATCTCATTATCGTCTCCACTCTTATAAATTGATAAGTTGAAAGTTTTCATAAACTCTTAACAATGAATAATGTGAAATTACCTAAATTGTTGTATTTTATCTATGAAAATTAAGGGCGAAACTTCCTTTATCTCTAGTGCAATCCTCCTAGAACTACTTCATCTATCTTATCCTTGTGATATTGTAATCAAATGTCTCAATTTTCTCTTTTTAAATTTTACTCCGATTGAAATTATTCGTTTCAAAAAGGATTTAGTGTATACATTTTGTGTAACTTATTTGTTATTCAGTCCGCATTCATTATATATCCATAGGCAGTGCATTTACAATTAATTAAAGAAAAATACCACCAATTTTTCTAACGGAATTAACAAATTGAGTGAAAAGGAACTCGTCTTGTCCAAAAAAAGAAAAAGAAAGAAAAGGAACTTGTACAGATACGATGAAGAAGGGGCAATTTTCTTAGTTGTGTAAAAAAGCAGGGGCCGAATTGCAAAATGTGACTGACTCTCTCTCTCTCTCTCTCTCTCTCTCTCTCTCTCGGGGAATCCGTTTTTTGCCGCCATATTTCGCAAGACAGGCACACCGCAACATTCGCAGAGAAGACATACACGCAGCAGCGCTTCTCCTCGAACTCGGATTCCTTCGCGACTCCCGATCGTCATTCCCCCGCTCTTGAATCATCCGCCCTGGTTCGCTCTCGCATCCGCCGACCAGCTCCATCGGCGCGGCGTCTCCAGTTGAGGCCGTTCGTAACTGGTTCAGTTCCCCTCGCCGGAGCTTCCGAGCTTCGGTTCTCGTTCTCTCTCTCTCTCTCTAGCCTTCCGTTGTTTTGGAATCTGCAGCGGTTGATTCGATTTTGGTTGCGGAGTGCCATTGTAGGGATCGCTAGTTTCTAAGTGAAATGGCGAAGATCGACTCTCGAGGAAACGTAGGGTTTTTGCCTGAATTTTCCTGGTAGAGTTCGACCTTGTTTGTGAGGCCCGAGCATGACATAAGGAGGAATTGATGTTGTTCTGGATCTACTGTTTTGTTATTGATGATTCGGTGAAACCAGGCGTCGGTTGTCTTCCCTTTTCTGAGATCTTGATTTTGGTGCTTTCTGGAGTTAGAATGTCGTTGAAGCTCAGCTCGAATCTGAGCTTCAATCCATGTCTGAAAATGAGTGCAGATTGTGGACTTCTGAAAATAAACTGATCCAATTTGTTAAATGAACAGATTCACCCCTCTCCCAATAGCCGAAACTCTTTTTACCTATGCTTGCTTTTCGTCAGAGGATGCCCTATGACCTTCATAGGAAAGAGGATGTGTAGTCGTGCATCTTTTCGAAGTTCTGAAATTTGAATTACCTTGACGTAGTAAATATGTGGTAACTTTTATTGTATCGCGATTATGTTTAGCTTCTCTGATTAACTAATTGTTCTTGTCTCCTTCAATACATGTTCAATGCATCAGTCAAAGAATTCAAAATCTGAATTGATAGACATGCCTCGTTGTCCTTGCAGTGTTGAAATCCTGAATCTGAAATAAACCGTTTCCCGTGCATACATATGATTACCGCAGCCATGGCCACTACGACGTATAATGTCGAGGTTTGTGCAGAGGAATTCTCAGTTCAGGATATTAACTTGCATAAATCCTTTTCTCAGTGTTTGGTTACAAATCCCATACAGAAACATGTAGCTGAAGGTATCTTCTGATTGCTGAAATGAGATGCAACGCGTGCTGGCGAGAATTGGAAGGACGAGCTGTTTCCACCACCTGTGGTCACCTATTGTGTATCCTGATTGTACAATTGCTGTTTTGCCATTGGAGACTACTTGTTGCAAATAGCATTTTGCTCTCTTGTTGTATGACTTTCTGTGAATTACTGCATCAGAATAAAGTTTCCTTAATCTTGTCAAAGGCAATGAAGATGCTGCCAAGATTCTAAATAGTGATGCAGCGTGTCCCATTTGTGACCAGGTGCTCTCTAAGAGGTAAACTCGCTCCTGAAAGAAACCTTTGAACCTTTTCTGGCTCTTTAAAATGAAGGGAACTGTATTCTCCTTTTGTATCAGCTATGAAGAGGCATCCATTCATACATTTTAATAGCTTTTATGTTTTTCTCAGTGGAAATACAATGCCATGTTGCTCAACTATGTGTGTATCATCATCTTTTTAGGATAGTGCGTTCACGGTAGATGGGTGCTCCAGATGATAAATCAATGCTTTTAGTTCATGCTATCAATCTTTAAAGCTTTCTTCTGTTTTCTTGTTTTCAGTCACATGAAACCTGTGGATATAAATCCGAATGATGAATGGATCAATGTGAGTAAACACCTCCAAGTGTTAGTGAGATTATCTCTATTTGTAATCATTTACACAACATAGTTTTTGGCCGCTCCTCATGTTACTTTGTAATGATCGTAATGTTGAGATTGGTGCCACGTAATAATGAACTCACTGTTGCAGATGGCTATGGCTGGAATATCTCCACAGATACGTATCCTTTCTGTTCTTTCTTCAACTGCTGCACTTTTTAGAATTGAATAAATATAGGGAGTGAACCGTTTTACCATATATTTTACCTCTTTATTTATTTATATTTACATGAAACTTCCTTAAAAATAGGTAGTCATGAAGAGCGCATACCGTAGTGTGATGTTCTTTGTCGGACAAAAGGAACTGGAGATGCAGTTCAAAATGAACAGAATAGTGGCTCAGTGCCGGCAGAAATGTGAAGTCATGCAAGAGAAATTCACAGAGAAACTGGAGCAAGTACATGCTGCGTATCAAAAAATGGCCAAGCGGTGTCAGATGATGGAACAAGAGATTGAGAGCCTCTCCAAAGATAAGCAAGAGCTTCAAGAGAAGTTCTCTGAGAAATCAAGGTTATGACATTCCTGGGGCCAAATGTTTCGATAATCTTTGATGGACCTAGTTTATTCAAATGGGAAGCTGAATTTGTGACAAGGTTTCCATACTAACAGAATTTGCTTTTCATGATAGGCAAAAGAGAAAGCTAGATGAGATGTATGATCAACTAAGGAGTGACTACGAGTCGATGAAACGATCTGCAATCCAACCTGCAAGCAATTTTTATCCAAGAAGCGAACATGACTTGTTTTCAGCCCCAGTTAACATGATGAATAATCCTGACAACATGCGTAAAGGTAATTCCTTGTACTTTAGTATGATGCAAGACATCACATTGCTTCTTAATTACAAACATGGAAAAGGATGTGAGATCAAATGCAGGATTATGGTTCTTTAGACTGAAATGACTTCAAGAATTGTGGCCATTTGCTGTTTTAATGCTCAACTCATTCTTACTGCTTAAATACTTCCAAAACCAGTTGACTTATATGTTGCAGATTGGTCCATCTTTCCTCCTCCAACTCCAGGGCAAAGAGAGGATGTGTGGCCAGCAAGGCAGAATAGTTCAATCTCTGGTCCTTTTGATATCTCTGGGGGCTCACCAGCAAAACACCCAACCATTCCAGTTGACGTCAACAGCAGAAGGGTCAGTGGCGACCCAGTTTTTGGAGCCGGTACTGCCAACCCCTCAATGACATTAAGGAACCTCATACTCTCCCCCATAAAGAGGCCTCAGCTCTCCCGGAATCGGACTCAAATGTTTACGTAAGCCACAAACTCTTAAAGATGGAAAAAGATAGGATCTAGAAAGAGAGAGAATTACTACCTCTCCCTTATGCATTTAATTCATATTTATGCAGGTTATAGTCTATCAAAGCAAGCACTTCATCTATTAGCATTTTTGGAGTAGCTGGGCAGCGCTGTGAAGTTGGGATTTTGACAGCTCATTGGCAGTTGTGCCCAGTGAAATGCTAAAAATAGAAGGGTGTCGGAAACAGTGGCTTGCGTGTATCTGGAATAGCTGAAAAGAATTTTTGATTGTTTGGGGTATCTGAAGTTTAGTCCCATTTCTATTAGCCCTGGCGGCGTGTGAAGCTTAGGTTTATCTGTGGTTTAAGGTGTCCAATCAGTTTCTTCAACCGAGCAACATAGAATGGAGTAACTTTTTGTACTTATAGGTTTTGTAAGGACGAATTGATAGTCTTGTAAGGTTCCATGGTGCTTTTTCATTAAATATTCATTGTGTGCGGCTTTGATAGTCAAACTAGAGGGTCAACATGTCTCGTGGCTGTCCCTTGAGCAAGTTATAGTTGTTTGCATCCGAGTTACCATCTAGAGTGACACTTGACAGTAATTCTCCGGACAAAATTATCGACATTCCTAGAGGACATTGAATGTCGGCGGCAGACTTCATACCCCAAGTATATGACCAAATGTTTTGCCCTTTTCATATAATAACTCGCTACAGATGGGAACACCGGAATGGCACCGAGTCCTAGAGTCTGTATCAACAAAGGCAATACAGAGTATAGCTACTTTTCTTTTTTGGTCAGAACATTTCTTGATCTCGCTTATGCTTAAAGCCTGAAAGGCTTTCTCCGATGATGTCACAAGACCGGCCCAAGCTCTTGGTTTCCCCTGTCCCTTCATACATAGCTTTAACAGATCCAACAGCAATAGTTCCTAGCAGGCAACCTCGCAACCTCTCTAGAGAAATTTCCCAAGACCAGAGAGTTTCTCTATGACAATACATGAGAAGACAGATACACTCTCAGAGCCGGAGCCTTGGAAGATATCACAATGTTATCCCCATGTTCAATGGAATAGCGCACGTGGGAACCGTCGATATATATCATTCCCTCTTTGCAAAACCAGGCCGCATCCATAACCTGATCAGACTTCACCACCCCATGCATTAGGCTTGAGGCTGCACCAGGTGATATGGGCTCCCTTACCATGTATTGGAGATCCTGAGATGAGATGGGCATTCGGAATCCTCCTGCTGAGAGCATAGCAGCCGTTGATCCAGCAGCTGTTGATACCCGGAGGCCACTCGATCGGCAATTTACTAATGGGGAGCAGGGCTGGTCATCTTTATTAATTCTGCCAACAGAAAGAACCATTCAGGAGTTTAGAGCGACGGCCAAGAAAAAAGGCAACTGAAAAACTAGCGTTTACCTGTTACCCCTAAGCCTCTCACCTGAATGAGAAACGAGAAACTGCTGCTGGACATGGATGCGAAACCAAAATATCATTAAGAGCATATTTTGGCAACAGGCGTGAGTTCACACAGATAGCTATCCTCATCAATTTTGAAGGAACTGATCTATCCTCCAGAATGTCATCAAGCATCTGAAAGAAACTTGAGATAATCATGCCCGTATATTTCTAGGCTAAATTTTCAGCAACATGCTAAAGAGGGAGTACTGTGGAGCGCTATGCAAAGTAACAAATACTACAGACCTATGCCACACCGAGAAGGAATCTACATGATAGGAAAGATAAGCATTGAGCTAAGCAATGCTTGGAGTGACTTTTCTGATGCTAATGCTACGAGAGCTTATGAAGCATGTAAAATCATTCAGTATCAAGCAATTTGATGCCATGAGTAGTTGCATTGGTTAAATCACCATGATTATGCCAACCAATTCTACATCAACAAATCAGGCTTCATGAATTGGCACGGCAATTATGCTGACCACTATGATCCAATATGAAAGTATTCACCTTTATGCACAGCATGCACTAATCATAAACATGGAATGCATCAAAAAGCTTGTGATTCCAGCAACACAAACTAAGTAATTGCCCGCATGCTTACTTGTTCAAAATTATTGACATTAGCTGCACAAAGATAGCCTGTGCTTCGTGTGGCATCAAATGCATCATTGAGGTCTTCCACCTACACAGTGAAAACAATGCACTGCTGAAAACACAAAGCTTCCAGAAACTCAGCCGAGACAAATCATCAAATTGCCAAGCATCAACAAAACAGCTGAAAACTGACTTCCTTGGCCTGCGTAGGGTCGGAATTCACCCCAAGAACGGGAATCGAGCAGTCCATAAAATGACTGGCCTGCAATAGAGTGCCATCGCCACCAATTGTGACAACGAGATCCACATTCTGTATCGGCCGCGACAGATCGTGCCGTAACACGGGTTCCCAATCTATAGGCTTTCGCTGCAGTATACTCTGACAGAACCTTATGGCATCCTTGTGCACTTTCCGCCGGCTGTCCAGATAATCTAGAACTTCCGATGTCTCCGAGGGAAGGACAGATGTCAGTGAGAAACCATCAAAACAGCAACAGCATTCAGTACAGCCACATGCTACTACAAAGCCATCCAAGAAACGCCAGCGAAATAACTCACTACGACATTGTATCGAACACCATGAACGCAAGGATCAAAGCAACCACCTTCACCCCACCCCTCAACAAACACACAGAGAGAGAGAAGAGAGAGAAGGGTCTTGGGTTATACCTGAGGATTGATGGTCCGAGAAGGGTCGGAGCGACGGACCGGGAAAACATCGAAAGGTTTCAACAGCAACAGAAGCTTCCGCCTTGCCATCCACGTCGCTCTCGGAGCACGTAACAGCCGTTCCTCCTCCTTCAGCTTCTTCCCTGTGCATTTCAATGGGCAAAGCCCGTAAACCTACTGAATTGGCGACGGCCCTCCATTGAATTATCACAGTTACCAGGCCCAGCATTCAATTCCACTGGCCCAATGCTCGCCATTGCAATGCTTCTTGCTTGACAATCGATTTAGCGCACGTTTTTGCCCCTCTTTTGCGATCCATATACTAGTTTAGTTTGAATAATTCTCGTATATCATGATTCGAACTGAATATTTCATTAATTGGTGGGAAAATTATACAAATGGTACTTGAATTTTGGGCCAATGTTCAATATGATCCAATGTGGTCTCTAAATTATATATATATTCAGTTTAATCCTTGTACTATATGAAATTGTTTAATATAGTTTATGAATTATATGAAAATGTTTGGTGCAGTCCCTAAATTTGAATTAAATGAAGAACAACAATGACATTTTTATATAATTCAGAGACTAAATTGAGAATATATATAAAATTTAAGGATCACATTGTACATTAAGTTAAAGTTCATGAATCATATTGAACAAATTAAAAAATTTAGAAATCATATTACATATTGAGATAAAATTCATGAATTATTTGTATCATTATCCTAAATTGTTTTGAACCCTCGTTACTTTAGGCTCGAGAGGGATAGATGGCTACTTATTTTGCAATTCGTGAGAATAAGCAAGGCCAATAAATGGGCCGAAAAGTTGGACTGGTCCGTTCATCATCGCCAGGCCTATTTCATAAAAGTTCTTTTGTTTTCGTTCGAGTCCCACGAAAGAGAAGACTAAGGAGAAAGCAAAGGCGCAAAAAAATCTACCAGAAAACCAAAAATTCATGAATTCATATAGGAAGGATGGAGATTCTTTAAGAGTGGTGTCTAGCCAAATATAATTATCCAATACCAATTTTATTTTGTCTCTTCATACGTGACGATAATACCAGAGGAGAATCGAACGGGCTTTATCCCCTCCAAGATAACGGTTTTCGATCTTGATATTTCGTCTGTCTTTATTGTCCTCGATGGTGGCTGAAGTGACAGGCCATTCGATTTCGTGACACGTAATCTGGGAGCAAAGGTTGATGTCGGGACCCGACAATTCTCTTGGAAACCCATTGGCGCGGAAAGGCTCTCTCTCTCTCTAGGGCATATTCTTTCATGAAATACTTGGTACTTTTCTTTTTTTCTTTTCTGAATTTCACGATCATTCCCGCTTCTCTTTTTAGAGGCTTCCTGTTAGTGATCGTCCACTGAGGAATCTGATTCCTAATGCTATCACGGTATATAAACAAATAAAAATAAAAAAAGAGACAGATTATTTTTGGGTTTGGCAATTTTGGGTGTCTACAACAAAAAAAAAAAAAAAAAAAAAAATCATAGACACGTTAGTACGACATAGCACCACTTTGATAAGTTACGTTTATGATGCATTTGGTCACATTTTTATTTTGGAGAATAATTTCTTTCCAAAAATATTTTTTTTCTATATTTACTCCCTAGATCAATTTCCGAGTAACACAATGTATTTGGTAACTATACGAAAGTTCTATTCTCATGATAGAAAAAGAACAAAAATGCGTTTAATATGACCTACAATTTTTTTAATATTTTTTAGATTTTTCTTTTTTTCTTTTTTCCTCTCTTCTTTCTCCTAGCTAGCAACGGTGGTGGTGGCGACCGATAGTGGGCGGTGGACGGCAAGCGGCAATTGGTGGCACGGACCGGCAGCGAGCGGCGACGACAAGGGGCAAGTCTTCAACAATCAATTAGAAAAGAAAGAAGAAGAAAAGAAAATGACTTATTTCTAGAAATTGTTCTCAAGAAATAAGGAAATACTTTTTTTTTCTATTTCTTATTTTTATTCCAAATATATTCCCAAACAACTTTTCTATTTTAGAGAATTGAAAATTTAATCAACATTACCAAACGGATTTCTATTCTTTTTTTTTTTTGGGAGGAACAAAAGAAAAAGGAACATTACCATGTGAACTCTTAATTTCCATCCCCTAATGGAAAGAGATCAATTACATGCAAAACTCAACGGGCATACATAACATGGAAAGCTTAAAAAAAGGGCTCAACCCATTTTTTTCAATTTTATAACAAAGTCAATAATGAAGCGAAAAAGCATATTTCGACTCTTCGCGCAAATTCCCGAATACTTAATTTTTTTCCCTCTGGGAAGGAAGAGGGAGGAAGAGAAAATGGGAAAAGGGGGGGTTGGCGTGAGCGAGGAACAAAAGGATAAGAGGATCTTGAAATGTCAAAGGGGGCCACGCATGAGTGACTCAAAAATCTCCACCACGACAGAAGGAATCCAAAAATAAAGCCGTGGCAACCGCCTGGTGCACGAAAGAAAATGCGATTCATTCGAATTGGAAACACTCGCCACTGTCTCCTCTTCTCTTTGGGGCCACCACGCTTCCCATTCCCCTCCCCCTTCATCCCCCATCAACATCATCGCCATCATCACCCCCCTTCCTCTCTCTCAATTCCTTTTGGATATATATCCATTCAACTAATCAATTCGATAACCTCTGACAGACCACCGACGCAGAGATATGACTTGATCGGAATGGCAGGACGAAGAACATTTGCAAAACCTAGGCGCGTGGAAGAAAATTTCGTGATAAAATAAGATGTTTCGAGGAAAGCCATTTTTTGGGATTATGTTTTTCTCTTTTTATGTTAGGAAATTCATTTTCATGAAATGCTTTCCGTTGATTAACGCATGAAATTCGCGGGAAAGTTTTTTAGGCGAGTAAACAGCCCCTGAGTCAAAAAATTAGATGTGGAAGTTTTATACGAGCCGAGTTGTGATGACATGTAATTTTTAAGGATTAGATCGAGCACCAAGCAGTTAGAATTGTGGGGGAGGCGGCGACCTTTGCCAGCTCCTTGAAAACATCATTGCAACACATCATATGCATATCTATTTTATTTTTTTCTTCTTTTTTATTGGTATAAAGTCAAAACGTGATACCGCTTTTTAGCCAAAATTGACAAAAATAATGTTAGTTTATTCTAAAGTGAGGAAAAAGATAGGTAGCGTTTGATCATTTGGATTTGGATTTGATAGGATAAGATAAGTTATGATTGGCAATCCTCTGACTTTTTCGTTATGTTTAACTACTTCAGCCTCCATCTGCCACGTTCGCCACTCCCCATATTATCTCGAGTCTACCACCTCACCCATGGCCCTCTTGATTGGCTTCCTCGTGGTCGCCAATGTCTATGCAATCCTCGCGCAAGGGTCGCGACTCTTTGTCACTACGTCACAAAAACGGAGAGGTAGAGATTGCCCTTTAATTAGAAACCTAGTCTTCAACTTGGGTCGTCGTTGAATTGCTCACTCAAAGACTTGCAAAACAGCATCTTTCACGCCCGATGCGGAATTGACGCCAAAATAGAAGTGTAGAAAGAAATACAAAAAAACAAGCAAAAATGTGTATCTTTTTGTTTGTGTGAAATAGTTGCAGATATAAAAATTGATTTATCATCGCAAGCCCATCTCAAAACTATAAGCACAATTACAAGAGAAATCAATTTTATAACAAAATCTACGAAAGAATTGATTCGATGGTATCATGGAGAGTGCTCGGACAATTATAAGGTTTAATCCTCAACAACTGAGGAGCGAAAGGCACTAAAAACTCTAACCCACGTATTAACATGTCATCATAGCATTGAGATGCAAACACTAAATGACTACATTGAGAGAAGCAACATGGAGGGGAATTTGTTGAGTTATTTCTTAATTTTTTGTAATCCAATCCAGATTTCAACACCTATATCCTAGATTTTTAATTTGACATTTTATTTAGATAATATCCGGATTCACCTGATCCAAGAAACCTCTCCAAATTATCAGATATGACTATTTGTTATTTAATCCGGACTATCCAACGCGGCCATAAGGTATTCTATTAACCAACGAGAATCGTCAACTGATGAAAATCTTCTCGTTTGAAAGACAATTATTTCACGTTCAAAGGCAACACATGGGTTCATGTACGATCGAGTACTGGGAGTGGCTGCATGCACAAAACAGGGACAAAGATAGCGACCACAATGCAGCGATTAGCCAATCGCAAAAGCAGAGAGAGAGGGACCCTTTTGCTACGATTGGCTAAATCGCATAGGCACTAGGCCCGCTGGCCTCCATTACCTAAAAGGCGGATAATCAAAGGCGAAGTGCACGGTCGAACCGCATCGGTATTGAATCTTTTTCTTGCCTTCTGGCTCACATGAAAGAGGAATCTCCAAAGTAGGTAAAGTTGTCACCGCACAGTAGTGGCCGCCGAAGCGACATGCAATGACATGCCTCCTCCTTTTTCGTTACCCAAAAGCCATCGAATCAAAGAAAAAAATAGATATGGACCGATCTCTCCGCGCACTCCTTTAAAAGCCCAACCAAAAAAAGTGTTTAAATTTGTACGTGAATATAGGTAAAACTTTACCACTCCTCTCTCCACTTGTAGACCACACTAAAGGCACAAATGATAGTCATTCTAATCAAAAATTAATTTCTGAAAAAAATAAATTATTCTATTTATATTCCTGAATAAATTTTGAGAAAAAATACACATTTGATAATAATACAAAATTTCTGTTTTGGAATAGAAATTCGTTTAATAATGACATAAATTTTTTTCCTCCCAAGTGTCGACGGATGATGGCAGTAGGCGGTGGTGACCAATGGCGGGAGGAGGCGGGTGGACGATGGGCAGGGGGTAGGTGGGCAGCAAGTGAGCAGGCGGCAAGCGAGCCAACGACAAGCAAACGGTGGGCGTGTTGGAGATATGCAAGGATCGGACCAAAAATTGTGATTGATCAATCCAAGATTACAAAGGATTATGATTGATAAATTATATCAATTGTAGATTGGATTTGATTTGATGTATCTTCCTTATTCTTTTCCTTGGTTAAACACTCATTATGTTATAAATAGGAGCTTATACAATGTAAAGAATCATATCGAATATACAAAAATACAAATCCTTCTCTCAATCATGGCCTATTCTTCAAACTTCTGAAGGGGCGCGTGGGCAGCGGCATGCACATGGCGATGGGCGGCGGTGAGTGACATGCGGGCAAAACCTTATGATCCTAAATCTTACGTTATAGATAGAGGGAGATTACGTTATTACAAGTACCATTGAAACCCCGCAAGGTGATAGAATAGATATCTAAATATTCTCCAAAGTAGGTTAAATGAAAGCCAATGATTTGCATACAATTAATTTTTCGCATGGGCATACTAAAGTTGATTTAGAAAATTGATTTAAGGGAAAATGATATGTATGGTTCATAAACTTTGGTCTAATGAGTAATTTACTTCCAAGACTTTTAAATTATTTAATATGATCTATGAACTTTTGGTATAATTTTGATTTAGTTCCAAAATTATATGATGGTTTAGGGATTGCCAGAGCCAAGTCTACTGATGGACTGAATTCTCCAAGGGAGAAACGATCTTCATTGAAGCTTCAAACCAGTAAAAGCGAACCAAAAGTGTTTGCGGTGAAGACATAACGACCTTCACCAAACCCTGAGAAAAGAACAACCATGCCAGTGGTAGTGGGAGGATGTCATCTCCGGATAAAATATCTTGGAACGTGCTCGATCTCAAGGGGGAAAACTATTTCTCATGCCCTCTCGGGCGGACGTGTACAAATGCTCACCACTTGCTTACATCCTCTGTCAACATGGTCTTCTTTCTTAAGGAACTGGCAAATGCATAATTTTCTGGCCCTCCACAGGAATAAAGACGACAGAACCAGCTGATTTCCAAGGGAATATGTTGGCACTGCAAGCTGAGGTTCTGCCTTCCCATTTATGAATATCAATCTCTCTACATTTCTAATTTCTCCACATACCTCCCTTGTTCGCGGGCTGTCTCACACCTAAGATGAGTGCCAAATCCTCGATATGGCTTTGAGCCGGCAGTTTTCGACTACAAGGTCATAAATTATTAATTTTCTTAGATCTACAATTGAGAAAATCAATCCGTCAAAAATGATGATAAATACGGCCTTTCACTCCTCGGAAAATGCAAGTACTACTAGACTGAGTCCCTAGGCAACTGTTAACATCCATCATTCAGTTATGTTAAATCCTAAATTTATTAAGTGGGCCACTACCAACTCACTGAGGTGCTCATCCCCAAGTGGAAGGCACTGGTGAAGTTCATATGTCTCGTTCTCGTGGACGCTGAATGAGACTCATATCGAAAACTACAAATCGTTCTTTAATTCTTGGCCTATTATTCAAACTTCTGACAGGGCAGGTGGGTGGGCGACGTGCGCACAACGAGCGGGAGATGGGTGGGCGGCATGCGGTCGAAACCTTATGGTCCTGAATCTTTAAGTTATAAATGGATGGATATTACGTGAATATAAGTTTCATTGAAACCCTACAAACAAGTTATAGAACAAATATCCAAACATTCTCCAAAGTAGATTAAATGAAAACCAATGGTTTGCATACAATTGACTTTTTGCATGGGCATACTGAAGTTGATTTCCAAAATTGATTTAAAGTAAAATGACATGTATGATTCATGAACTTTGGCCCAATGAATAATATGCTCCCGAAACTTTTAATTTATTTAATGTGCTCTCTGAATTTTTAGTACATGTTTAATTTAGTCCATAAACTATACGAAAATATTATATATTGTCTTTTTATTAATTCAAGTTCAATGACATTATTTGACATTTTCATATAGTGTAGATACTAAATTGAACAATTTACTAAATACATTAAACAATTTAAAAATTCGATAACAACATTGCACATTAAGATAAAATTTAGAGATCATATTGAACAAATTAAATATTCATGAACTACATTACATATTTGAGCTAAGTTCATTGACCAGCTAAGTCATTTTTTCTTAGATGTAATAAGCGATGTGTTGGATTTTGAATGATGGGTAGGTAATCAACAACATTGTCTAAGCACATCTCGAAAAGACACTACTAATGAGCCGTGCTGCCCATGGTGACCCGGCATGCATGGACGAGAGAGATCATGGACGGTAGAAAGTCACGTTGTCATCAATCGTTTCCCCGGGGGGTCGGTCGGGGGAGTGAAGGAGTTGTAAACAAAATGATTAAATCGAGCTCTCTTTACTTCATGTACCGGAACGCAAAGACATGCCACTACGACATTATGATCCGCACGAATCAATCTGCTTTGCATGGTCGGGGAGACATTTTATAACAAGAGAGGACCTTTGCCGGGTAATGATGATGATTCTCGTCCCACTAATTTACCATTATTCTATCTGCTTTGCGCTCGGCTTTCCCATGCGTCGGATTCTGAAAGCGTGCGGTGGCAAGAGAATGGCCGCAAGACAAAGCGCCTCCTTTCCGCATAATAAAATACAGCGTGTGAAGATTTCTTCGCTGCCAAGATGCAAAAGGCTTCAGATGAAGACTGAGGCGCATCGTGTTTTAACTTTAAGACCTTCGAATGCTATGCTTTCAGGGTGATGGAAAGACTTCAATCCAATTGGTGGATCCGTTCGCGAGTGGAGTTACGTCGAAATGATCAGTTTCAGATAGCTTGTTGCGTCGATGTCGAGTAATGGGCATTAGAGACTTAACCGTAAGAGATGCAAAAAGAGTGGCGCCTTTGCCCCCACCAGCATTCATGTCAGCGATTCTTCATTTAAGTTAACTAAATAGACTCAATTGACAAAACATAATTGAAATATTTATAATTAAATTTGTTAAAATTCAATAGAGTAGGACTTTTTGGACAATTTTCTTGTATTTTATGCGATTACTATGATGTATAATCAACCAATTGAAAGGGAGATACATACACACCTAACAACCAAGTAAGATGTCATTCATAACACATAGGAAGCAGCAATTGATCAATTGCATCACATCATCACCGCCGGGGGGAAAATTGTCTAAAATGTTCTAAACCTATTACACTTTTATCAATTCAATACTAAAACTTTCAATTTTGTCAATTAAAGCCTAAACTTTTTCATATTTTGTTAATTGAATAATCGGGTCAATTTTGGTTGGTAATCATTGACGTAGACATTGGCCACCCTACGCAGCAAACCGACGTTAACGTAAACAATTTAATAATATTTTAATATTTTTCAAATTATTATATTATACTATTTTTTTTTCCTTTTTCTCTTTTATTTTCCTAGACCTAGTCTGGGGAGGGCTAGCGACCCTTGCTTGGTATGGGGTAGGGCCTTCACACTCTCGCTAGCCACAAGGGAGTGTCCTCACCTACGGCCGGTGAGGGTCAGTCGGCGACCTTGCCAACCTAGGGTAAAAAAAAAAGGAAAAGAAAAAAGAAAGAATAAATAAAAATTTTGAAAGAAATATTTTAAAATATTAAAAATTATCCACGTCAATATTGATTATGCCACATAAGATGACTCGAGTCCATGTCAATAATTTCTTGTTAAAATTAATCGAATGGACTCAATTGATATAACGTGAAAAATGTTAAAACTCATTTAACAACTTTGAAAGATTTAAGACCGAATTGACAAAAGTACAATAAATTTATGATCTTTTGGATAATTTTCCCCACTACCTTGTGATGCATCCGTCCAATAAAACACTTTTATCCACCATTATCATCCCTACCACGAGTTATAGCTTCACACCGTTCATCTTTCTATATACATGGCACAAGTCATTATATGGAAATTATTAAGCACATGTCAATAAAACGCGCGGATACAAATGATCCTCTATACAGTATTGGATGAAAAGAAAAGAAAATCGTGAAATTACATCTACATACCTGCGCACATATGTGCACATTCGCATTATAGATGTAGATTATTTTTTAAACTTAGCCCTCCAAAGTCGGGGGCAATTGATCATGAGGTTTGGGGATTTTTTATTTAAGAACTTTAGATCACGCTTTCAATTCTCACTAATTACATGAAAACCGTCACTAAAAATCGAGATTTAGGGAACTTTACGAGCTTTGGCATAGCTGGATCTCCAAATAAAAGGGATTCGAAATTTCAAAAAGGAGGGGAGGAACAAATTCCTCTCTCTCGTAACTGCAGACCTCTGGCCGTCCCTCTCTCGCCCCCGCCGACTGCCGGAGAAGCAGCATTCCGACGCCTTGGCCTAATCACGAGCCCTGTCCGTCGAGATTCGAGTCCCTCCGAGCTAACGTGGTCGACGATGTTATCAAGTGAGCTCTTCTATCTCCGCTCGGCGATTCCCGGTGGATCGGTCGTTCCTCGCAATTCCGATTTAGTGAAAAGAGCCGTGGGCTAGCGAGTCCTAATGGAATAGCAAATTCGCTGACGCTCCTCCTCTCCTGGCGTCGTAGTCGGAAACGCGGCCTCAGTTTTTCTCTGTTGTCCTCTTGCAGCGCGAGCGGGGAGCTGTTCCGAAAGGTTATGATACAGCCGAATCCACGAGCCCGCGACTCGACTCGAACTTCGGAGGTGTTCTGCCTTTTCCCGTTCTTCTGTGCGATCGTGCTTTTTGTTGCGATCCGGGAGCTCCTCCTGACCTCGATCACTTGATTACTTTAATCGTTCTCATTAGCTTGTAGATTCAGTTAAGTTCAAAGTGCTAGTTTAGTTTGAAAAATTCTTGTATATCATGATTTAAACTGAATATTTCATTAATTGGTGGGAAAATGACACAAATAGCCCATAAATTTTGGGCCAATATGTAATATGATCCCCGAACTTTCAATTTGTTTAATATGGTCCCTAGATTTTATGTATATGTTTAGTTTGATCATTGTACTATATGGAATTGTTTAACATAGTCTTTAAACCATATGAATATATTCAGTATAATCCCTCAACTTGAATTAAATGAATGACAACAATTTGAACATGTACCAACAATTCATGGATCACATTGTACATTGGGTTAAAGTTCATAAATTATATTAAATAAATTAAAATTTTAGAGGCCACATTACATATTGAGATAAAAGTTCAGATATTATTAGTATCATTATCCCTTTTAACTGTTTTAAGAGTCCCATTGCTTTAGGCTCTAAGAGGGATGGATGGCTACTTGTTTTGTAATTTGTGAGAATAAGCAAGGCCAATAAATGGGCCGAAAAGTTGGATCTGTCCGTTGTCATCGCCAGGCCTGTTTGATAAAAGTGCTCTCTTTTTCATTCGAGTTCCACGAAAAAGCAAAAGAAGAAGAAGAAAGCAAAGGCCC
This sequence comes from Eucalyptus guilfoylei, assembly GCA_016097605.1. Taxonomy (NCBI): domain Eukaryota; kingdom Viridiplantae; phylum Streptophyta; class Magnoliopsida; order Myrtales; family Myrtaceae; genus Eucalyptus; species Eucalyptus guilfoylei. The sequence goes on along the minus strand of CM027865.1, from coordinate 35,539,688 downwards.
AAACAAATCCACCAGAAAACCAGAAATTCACGAATTCGTATGTTAAGGATGGAGATTCTTTAAGAGCGGTGTTTAGCAAATTATAATTATCCAATTCCAATTTTCTTTTGTCCCGTCATACGTGAAGATAATACGAGAGTAGAATCGAACGGGCTTTATCCCCTCCAAGATAACGGTTTTGGATCTTCGATATTTAGTCTCTCTTTATTGTCCTCAATGGTGGGTGAAGTGACAGGCCATTCGATTTCGCGACATGTAATCTGGGAGCGGAGGCTGATGTCGTGTCGGGACCGGCAATTCTCTTGGAGAACCGATGGGCTCGGAAAGGTTTCTCTCTCTCTAGGGCATATTCTTTCATGCCATACTTGGTACTTTTCTTTTTTCCTTTTCTCAATTTCACGATCATTCCCACTTCTCTTTTTAGAGGTTTCCCGTTAGTGATCGTCCACCGAGGAATCTGACACCTAATGCTACTGCAGTATATTTTTAAAAAAGAAAAGAGACATTGTTTTTGGATTCGGCAATTTTGGGTATTTTGTAGTTACATAGCCTGACACGATCTACGACAAAAAGAAGAGAAAAAAAATGATAGATACGTAAATATGACATAATGTCACTTCAATAAATCTTGTTTTTTTTTTCCATCCCCTGATAGAAGGAAATTAGCTACATGCAAAACTTGAAAGACACTCCTAACAAAAAGGCCTAACCCAATTTTTTCAATTATATTATCAAGTTGATAGTGACGTGAAAAATGCATGTCTCGACTCCTTGCGCAAATTCATGAATTTTAGATTTGCTTGATTTTTTCTCCCTTTGGTTAGGAAGGGGGGAGGAACAAGAAAATGGGAAAAGTGGGGTTGGCGTGAGCGAGGAGCAAAAGGATAAAAGGATTTTTGAAATGTCAAAGGGGGCGTGCATGAGTGACTCAAAAATCTCCAATACGACAGAAGGAATCAAAAAATAAAGCCGTGGCGATCGCGTGGTGCAAGAAAGAAATGCGATTCACTCGAATCGGAAACACTCGCCACTGTCTCCTCGCTTGGGGGCCACCTCAGTTCCCATTTCCCTCCCTCTTCAACCCCCCATCAACATCATCGCCATCATCACCACCTTCACCTCCCTTTCTCTCTCTCTCTCTCTCTCCCTCAATTCCTTTTGGATATATCCATTCGACTAATCAACTAATCAATTCAATAACCTTCAGAACGGCAACGCAAGGAACAGTTACAATACCTAAGCGCGCGATTGTTAAAACAAAATTTTGCAATAAAAAAAAATTTTAGGAAAATTAATTTTCAAGAATGTGTTTTCCTCTTTCCAAACTAGGGAATTTGTTTTCATAATTTTTAGTGTGCATTTTCTTTGACAGCAAATGATTTTCGTTATCTGGCCATGAGTCAAAGGATTAGATGTGGAAGTTTTATACAATATCCAACCGAGTTGTAATAATACGTAATTTTTAAGGATTACACCAAGCACCAAGCAGTTAGAATAATAAGGAAGGTGGCAACCTTTGCCAGCTCCCTGAGAACATCATTGCAACAAATCATTTGCATATCTATATTATTATTTCTTCTTTGTTATTGGTATATAGTGAAAACATGATACCACTTTTTAGCCAAAATTGACAAAAAAAAAAAAATGTCACTTCATTATGGAGGGAGAAGAAGATATGCAGCATTTGGTCATCTGGATTTTGACGGATGAGATAGGAAAAGTTATGATTGAGAATTCTCCAGTTTTTTCATTGTGTCTAACTACTTCAGCCTCCATCCACCACTTTTGACACTCTCCATAGTGCCTCGAGTCTGCCGCCTCATCCGTGGCCCTCTTGATCGGCATCCTCATGGTCGTCTGATGTTTATGCAATCCTTGTGCAAGGGTCGTGACTCCTTGTCCCAACGTCACAAAGACAAAGAGGTAGAGCATGAAGGGGATCCAGGTTGCCTTTTGGTTGAAAACCTGGTCTTCCACTTGGGTCGTCGTTAAACTGCTCACTTGAGGACTTGCAAAGGAGCATCTTTCACTCGCCCGATGCAGATTTGATGCCAAAACAAAAGTGCATAAAGAAATGCAAAAAGTAAGCGAAAATATGTACCTTTTTTGTTTGTGCAAATTAGGGATAGGAATAAATATGGATTTATCATCACAAGCCCATCTCGAAACCAGAAGCAAAATCACAAGAGAAATTGATTTTATGACAAAACCATAAAGAAATTGATTCAATATTATCTTGGAAAGTGCTTGGACAATCAAGGTTTAATCCTCAACAATTGAGGAGAGAAAGGCACCGGAAACTGTCGCCCACACAACACTCATAGGAAGAAGAAGAAGAAGAAGTGGATTGAGATACAAAACACCAAATGACAACACCAAGAGAAGCAATAGAGGGAAATTCATCAAGTTATTTTTAAAAAAAAATTTCACCCAATCCAGATTCATCCACTACTGTACTAGATTTCTTATAAAACATTTTATTTAGATATATCTCAATTCCTCTTAGATTACCGGATAATTATCTAATCGGGACTGCCGAAAGTGGTCATAAGGTATTCTATTATTTAACGAGGATAGTCAACTAATGAAAATCTCCTCATTTAAAAGACAATCATTTCATGTTCAAAGGTAACACATGGGTTCATGTACGATCGTGTTTTGAAGTGGCTGCATGCACAAAACGGAGACAAAGATAGCGACCACAATGCAGCGATTGGCCAATCGCAAAAGCTGAGAGAGAGAGAGAGAGGACCCTTTTAGCGACAACTGTATAAATGCATAGGCAAGGCCGCTGGCTTCCATTACCGAAAAGGTAGAAAATCAAAGGCAAAGTGCACGGTCGATCCGCATCGGCATTGAATCTTTTTCTTCCCTTCTGGCTCACATGAGAAAGGAATCTCCAAAGTTGGTAAAGTTGTCACCGCACAGGAGTGGGTGCCGAAGCGACGTGGATTGACGTGCCTCCTCCCCCCTTTTCGTTGCCCAAAAGCTGTCGAATCGCCAAAAAAAAAATAGATACGGATCGATCTCTCCGTGCACTCCTTTAAAAGCCCAACCAAAAAAAAAAAAATTTTTTTACCTGAATACAGATATAACTTTACCAGCCCCTCTCATCGCGTGTAGACCACACTGAGAATGGCACTTAGAATAGATGAACGGAAGTGTATCGCGCACAAAAGAAATCTCTGACGAAACCTTATTTAGGGTGATACCGTGTTAAAAGTCCAACGAATCTTAAGTTATAGATCGAGGGAGGTTATGTTAATATAAGTATGGGAAATAGTAGATGACGATGCTGTCATATTCCAAAATTCAAATAGTGAGTTTGCCACCTCAATTATATTTAAAATTGGAAAATCTTGTTTTATGAAATTCCTCAAATCCCATGAGATTCCTTCATTTGAGAAAATTTAAAATATATATATATATAAGAAAAAAAAATAAACCAAATACCAAAATATAGATAATCGTAAGTAAAATATTATAATTACCACAAAAATAAATAGTTAATGTCTTAAGAAAGATCAATTCAAGTTGAAGCATGAATTTGAGACTAATAGTGAAATCATTATGCTTTTGAATGGCTCCTCGTACTTTTTGCTTATATCAAGTTGCTCCAGAAGGATTTTCTAGTAACTAGAATTAAGACTATTAATATCAGTAACACGTGATCAAGTGACACCTGACCATGGTTTCTTGTGGATTAGAAGTTAATTTTGTAGTAAAGTAATTTTCTTCAAAATAAAATAGTAATAAGTACAATAATGATTTCTTCCCCGATTACAAATTATATTTTGAGAATACCTATGGCGACCCATCTAATCCAATTTTCAAGTGAGTGAAAATAATTGAAATTTTCGTGACTGCATTCGGCGGTCAAGTGATTAGAGGTTGCTTTCTTCCACATTCTATTTTATATTTTTCAAAATGTGATGTAAGACTTCACATCAGCACCACATCACCATTTAATGGTGTCTAGTCAACCACCTTAATATTTATCTAAAAAAAAAAATATTAGGGTTTTATATTCCTTTTCTTTCTTAAACTCCCACCGTAAAAGTTACAAAAGGTATGTATTTTATAAAATTATAAATTTCCTCATAGGTCGAATCGGTTGCCATATATGAGGACCATTATCATGATGGTTGTCCTTGATAGGCATCCATCAAGGTGGTGGTCATCTCAGATGACCACCACCAATGGGGGTCATTGATAACCAGGAGACATTGTGATGGTGATCATTAATGTAGGTCGAGATCGAGATTGAGATCTCGCGATTGATATGGTTTTCCATGTATATATCATAGTTGTTGATGTAATTTCACATCAATGAAATGTGTGGTTATAATGTCTTGTATTTACATGTAGTTTCCCGCTGCTAGGCGTAAGCTTTTGTGCTAAATATTATGACATAATATCAAAGCATAGGTGAATAGTTTAGACTTTAGCACTTTAATTGCCTCACAACAAATAAGAATCACGTCTGTTTCACAATAGTCAAACCAAGTGAACACGTACAGGAGGGGCTTAAATGCAATAGAGTATTAGTACAATCTCATATCACTTGAAGGCATTATAATAATGTACCTTATATATATATATATATGTGTGTGTATATAAATGATGTAAGATTTTACTAACAGTTCATTTTAAAGTGATCATCTCAATAGATGCAATTACGACCACCACAATGGTTGTCATGAACAAGCGATTACCACCGTCAAGCTAACCACCACAATGGCAGTAGCTCGTTATGGTTAGCCACCCACAATTCCTCTCCCAAATTTTATTTTTTAGTTTACTTTTATGATATTAAGCAATATTTTGATTTTTCTTTTTATTTTGTATAACTATGTCCAATAATAATATCAAAAGTTTTGCGCAAAAAAAATCATAATAATTCCTCACATTTGGGGGGGGGGGGGGGGCGGATTCGTTGTAAATAGAATATTTGCTAAATCTACTTCTCAATGGTCAACTCTGCAACTTCATGAGCTTGTTGGTTGCGAGTTACTCATCAAAGAGAACTTATGGTCTAGAATCTACCGTTATCTTTAAGAATGACAGAATCGTTACTTTAGCCGGGCCCCATAAGTACCATTGAAACCTCGTGAAAATGCAATAAGATAGATGCGTAAACATTCTCCAAAGTAGAAAAAAAAAAAAAAAAACTATGGTTTGCATACAATTGATTTTCATACTAGAGTTGATTTACAAAATTGATTTAAGGAAAACAACGTATATGATCCATGAATTTTGGTCAAATGTGTTGCCTTAATTTTTTAACTTGTTCAACGTGGTCCATCGACTTTTGGTTTATGTTCAATTTAGTCTTTGAACTATATGAAAATATTCTATGTTATCTTTCAAGTATTTCAAGTTTAGAAACAATATTGAAAAATTTTCATATAATCCATAGATTAAATGTAAAATGTACCAAAAATTCATGAGGTTCGGAAATAATATTACATATTTCAAGGATCACGTTGAACAAAGTAAATGTTTAAAAATTTTATTGCACATTAGGGCAAAAGTTCATAAACCATTTATATTTTTTTCTTTGATGTAACAAAAGATGCGTCGAATTTCAAATGATGGATGGGTAATCAATGACAGCTCTAAGCACGTCTCGAAAAGACGCTACTCATGACTCATGAGCCGTGCCGCCCATGACGACCCGGCATGCATGGACGAGAGAGATCGTGAACGGTAGAAAGTCACGTTGTCATCATTTGCGGGAAAAGACAAGGAGAGTAAAGGAGCTGTAATCGAATTGATTAAATCGAGCTCTCTTAACTTTATGGACCGGAACGCAAAGACATGCCACTACTGCATAATGGTCCGCACGAATCAATCTGCTTTGCATGGTCGGGGAGACATTTAATAACATGAGGGGGAACTTTTCCGGGTGACAACGATTCTCGTCCCACTAATTTACCATTATTCTATCTGCTTTGCGCTCGGCTTTTCCATGCGTCGGATTCTGAAAGTTTGTGGTGGCTAAAGAACGTCCACGACAAAAAGCGCCTCCTTTCCCTAATAAAAAATTACCAACGTATAAAGATTTCTTCGCTGCTAAGACGTAAAAAGATTCGGATAAAGACCGAGAGGCATCGTGTTTTAACTTTAAGACCCTCGAATGGTATGCTTTCAGAGCTATGAAAAGACTTCAATCTGATGGGTGGGTTCGTGAGTGAGTGGGATGACATCGATAGGAATGATATCGCATCGCTTGTCGCGTCGATGATGAATGAGGGGCGTTAGAGACTTGAGAATGGGGTATGCGTCCCCATTCACGCATTTATTTTGTTGTCTTATAATGTTTCTTGATTTTTCGCTGTGATACTCGATCTCGATCAATATGTTGTTTCGTCAATATCTCGTAAGATGAAAATTAGTCTTTGAGAGTATTATTGGATGGGAAAACATTTTAAAGCTTAGAAAGGCATAATGATATCGAATGATTTATCATCTTTTCAGCATTAGTTTCTTCATGTGGCAAGACAAGTGGAGCACAAGCAAATGACTGAGGAAACTTCTCTGAGCTCGTACGAGATGTGGGATTGAGATGGGGGAAGGAGTTTTAAATGCGAAACTAGGATTGCTTATGCCATCCCTTTCCAACGTTAGAAGGTATTTTATGCGACTACCATGATGCATAATGGAGAAAGGGAGATACATACACATCTAACACCCAAGTAAGATGTCATTCATAGGACATAGGAAGCAGCGATTGATCAAATGCATCACATCATTGTTGCCGTGAGGAAAATTGTTCAAAAGAGTTCAAGCTTATTGTACTTTTGTTAATTCATCATTAAATATTTTAATTTTATCAATTTAGTTAATTTGGCCAATTTGACCAAAAATTGCCATATAAATACTAGTTATTCTAAGTGTCAGTGCGGTACTAACATTAACAATTTTTAATAATATTATTCTATTTATTCAAAATATTGTTTAATTTCATTTTTCTTTTCTTCCTAACCCTAGGTCGGCGACTTTGCAAACCTAGGGTTTAAAAAAAAGGGAAAAGGAAAAGATAATGAAATAAAAAAAGGGAAAATATTAAAATGTTATAAAAAAATTGTTTACATCAACACTAAGAGTGAGCATTAGTCCAAGGTTAACCCTGGACTGACCCTAAATCGGCTCAACCCTGTTGAACCCGGTCTAGTTTCCAGGTGGATTGGGTCAATCCTTGGTCTTGGAATCCTTGGACCAACACTGTGTGAGTTGATCCTTGGTCTTAGGAATTTAGGGTCGGTCCAATCTAGACCAACCCTAATTGTATATATTATATAATATATATCTAAAATATATTATATATATTTTTTATATCCTAAAGAGAAAAACCCTAAGTCAAACGACATAAAAATCATTAAATGACTCCTCATGCCGTCCTCTTCTAATACTTGTTCTCTTATCTCTTCTTTGTCTTCTTAGTCTTCAATTTGCCAAAATTGAAATAAACAACTTCCCCACTCACCGCTCAACTTCCCATCTTGTGCCATATTTTTATAAGCAATCTTAATCGTTTTTATAGTTTATTACTTTTAGCAAGTGTGGAATTTTTATTGTCATCTTATCTTAAATTTGTTGAATATATACTAATATTTATAGTTTGATTACACAATTCCGTATTATTGATGGATATGTAATTTGAAACGGTAGGTTTGTCTTTTCAGGGGGTATAAAAAATGAAACAAAAAAATTTATCGGTTAATCTCAGATTGACTTTAGAATCGAACCAAAACCATTGGGTCAGTTTAGTTATCGGTCTTAGACTCAACAGGATCGATCCTCGGTTCTAAAAATTGAGGACCGACACTGTACGAGTTGATCCTAGAGTTAGGGGGTGGACTGGCCCAATTCGGATCATGCTCACTCCTAGTCAACGTTAACTGTGCCACATAAAATAATTGGCATCAATGTCGGCGATTTCTGATCGAAATTAACAAAATTGACTTAATTTCGAAATATAGCCCTCTAAAAATGGCGCAATCGATAGTGGGATTCGGAGATAATTTTGACACGGGAATCTAAGGTGATCACGCTTTCAAATCATGCTAATTACATACAGACTGTCACTAAAAAAATATATAGATTTAGCGAACTTCCCGAGCTTTTGCATAGTCGGGCCTTAAGGGGATTCGAAAATTTTAAAAAAGGAGGAAGGGAGGAACAAATTCCCTCCAAACGATAAGAGGAGGGGGGGGGAAGGCACCAGCGAAGCACGAGGCGGCGGCAGCAGCATCAGCAGCGAACAACCACTCACTCCCTCCCTCCCTCTCTTTCTTTCTCTTTCTCTCTCTTTCCCCGCCAAAGCAAAGAAAAGCGGAAAAGGCCTGGACCGAACGACACCGCGTTTCCCCATTCACTCCCCCCTGCTCCCCCTCTTCTCCATCTCTCCTTAGCTCCAGAGCTTTCGCCGTCCCCCTCTCGCTCCCGCCGCCCGCCGGAGAAGCAGCATTCCGCCGCCTCGCGCTCCCGGAAACCCGCTCCCGTCGGCGGCGATTCTCTCTCTCTCTCTCTCTCTCTCGCCTCACCCCCAATGCGGACCCTGGCCCGCGCCGGCGCCTGATCACGAGCCCCCGGTCGGTCGGTCGAGATTCGAGTCCCTCCCGAGCGAACGCGGTCGACGACGTTACCAGGTGAGCTCTTCCGGCTCCCCTCGGCGATCGCCGCTGGATCGGCCGTCCCTCGCGATTCCGGCGGTTCCTAACGGAATAGCGAATTCGCCCGACGCTCCTCCTCTCCTGGCGTCGTATTCTGGAAACGCGGCCTCAGTTTTTTCTCTGTTGTTCTCTTGCAGCGCGAGCGGGGAGCTGTTCCGAAAGGTTAAGGATACAGCCGAATCCGGAAGCCCGCGACTCGACTCGAACTTCGGAGGTATTCTGCCTTTTCCCGTTCTTCTGTGCTGTCGTGCTTTCGGTTTGCGATCGGGAGTTCTTCCTGAGCTCGATGGTTTGATTTTTCTAGTCATTCTCATTCGCTTGTAGATTCAGTTAAGTTTCATGAATACACTAATCTCGCGTAAAGCGCGCTCTCTCCCTCTTTCTCTCTAACTACCGGAAATCTCAATACGAGTACACGCGAGGTGCTTCTGCAGTCCGGCGGTCTGGCGTTTAGGATTATTGTAATCGAACCCGGATTAAATCGCCTCCCGCTATAAGCCGAGGACGTGGAGCGAGTGACGGGTAGTGCTAGATGGCAGACATTCCACTCCACTCACTCCACCGAACGTGACACCTCAAATCAAGCCCGAGAAATCGGGAACTGACCATTGCTCTGTTTGCGCACATGGGCGTCGATGGCACTTTCTCCCGTTCATCATGGGATACTCGGGAAGCCATTTCCGACCGCGTATCCCGAACACGGAGAAAGATCACGTGATAAGGAAAGAACTCTCTCGTCCGTCGTTGGGTCACTGCAAATCCTCTTCGCAGGATTGTGTCTCGAACACTGCCCAGATGCTAAAAGTTTTCACAGCCTACCCCTCTGAGGCGCGGTAGGTCCGTGACACTATTCGCTACCCTCGGGAATATCTGGGGTCGGATGTCAAAATTGTCAATGATGATCAATATCGGAGGGGCTGGATTTGTAGGGGTCGGTGGTGAGGATGCCTTCCCGTGCGTTTTGGCATCTAACGAGGTCCTCCGACTTTTCTGGGCATAGGCCAGCCTTCAGTGACTGTACCCAGTCTAATCCAACTACGGAGTCGCGTATTTATGGACGAGGCAATGATGCTTTTTAGCTCCAACTTGCCTTGTTCCAGCAGGGGAAATAGACGGGCTGCAAGCCAGTCGCTTCTGTCGATTTCTCCTGGGTATGGTCGCGTCTCTTTTGGCTTTGTCCGTCCCCATTTGGTCACATGTGTCAGTGGTCTTCTTTTGAGCTCTACCTATTTCGTTTCGCTACTCATGACCACATAGGCCCCACATCTTTCTCTCTCTCTCTCTCTCTCTCTCTCTCACTCAAAAAAGATATTTAAAGATATTTCGAGCGACTCTAAGTCGGCGAGGGAAAGACTTGGATGAGAGAACCCTTTCCAGAAAGTAAAGAAGACCCGAGCCCAAAGGGAAGCTGAAAGAAGAGGATGAAAGATCGCGCTTAAATTTTAGTTTGGTTTTTGTATATTCTTGTGCCTAAAGCCATTGAATGATGGTATCCATTCTTACGTCTCATCTTGCTTCTTTTTCTTTCTTTCTTTCTTTCTGGAGCACTCTATATCAGTCAAACATGCTTGAACAGAAATTTGTTTACTCAGCAAAGCAAAGGCATCTGAATTCTTGTCAACGAAGGGTTGGAGCCGGACATAGGGAAACATTTCACAAGTAAGATGTGGGCAACATTTTATTTACCATTAGGATTGGCGTAGTTCACTGCAAGAGCATATTAAAGGGGTAGAGTTAATGGTTGGTTTTCACTTATTTACCTTGAAGAGCGTATTAATTTTGTTAGCATGCTAATTGCGTCCACTGACAAAAAGTACACTAGTGGCTTTCGTAAACCATCTGTCTAATTTATATCTGTAGATCTGTCACTGCTTTGCACTGGAAAAGTAAGGCACGTATATTACTTCAGCATTTCACCTGAAGTTGGGGAAAGTCATGAATAGTCTTGGTTTTCTCTACAGGGAATTTTGGGGCCCTGATATGATCTTCCCGAGTTTAAATGGTTGCGTTAGCTCACTTACTAAAAGACGAAAAATATGCTGGTTCTTTGTTCTCATTTGCGACCGATGTTTTCCTCTTTTGAGGGTGTACTGCAGAAAGTAACCATCAGTCTAAATTCCTGCAGTGGCTATAGATAGACAGGACACTCAAACTGAGGAATTTCGGATTTCATATTCGATTGTTTACTCTTTTTGTAGTGCTCTTATCGTTTGCAATTACATTGGCCACTAAGATGGATGCAAAAAGTGGCCTGTCTAATTTCTGTCATTTTCCATATGATGTTAGCAGAAGCATTCGATATCACTGTCTATTTTGTTAAAGTGCTGATTTAACAGAAGAAAATAATTGGGTGGTACTGTCGGTCCATTCAAAAGTGCCACTAATATTACTGTAACATTGTTCACTTACATGATGAAAAGTACATCTTGGATTAAAGGAAGACCTTGCGTGGTATCCATGTATAATTGTCCTTGGGTATAGGACACCAGGACCGTGTCTAAGCACAGAGATGAAGTTTGAAGATTGACTGGGCTTCATCAGTTTGTGCATTCTGAAAACTTCGGAGAAAAGATCCGAGGAATGAGGTCATCGTACTATTGACCGACCAAAGTCTTTGTTTGCTCCTTTTTTTAATTTTATAATCTTGACCCCATTTAAATTCCAGAATTGACCCTTTTTGCTAAGTTTGGAGGTCTTCTATAACAATCATGTGGATAAGTCAGATCATAACTGTGAATGATTTGGACATCGGACCTAAGTACATATGGACAACCATTTGATGCCTTTGGAATATATTATGCAACAATCGAGGTCGATCTGCCCGTTTGGCACTGCTTGTAAATTTTCCGAATTGGTTTCAGATTCTTTACCTCGTATGCTTGGCCACGTAAGTAAGTAGATCCGTAAGCATTTAATTCTGGGTCATAGCGTTGGATTAAGCCGGCTTTCCAGAACCTGACCACTGTGACTGGAGACTAACTTGATGCGAAATAGGAGTACAGCTGTCAGGACAGCAAATTAGGGAGAAAAATTGCAATCTTCCATGTACTGCTGAGTAGCCGCAGAAGATGAAGCTCATGGAAAGATATATGAGCGACCAGTCTTGCCAGTTGGTTGCGACTTGCGAGCTAACCAGACGATGATGTCTGCGGTGTAGGCATAGGATGATGATTTGCTTAAAAATCTTATGATAATTTGTCACTTCAACATGTGAAAATTAGTTGCTAATGGCACGGGGAGTTCATACGTGTTGCCGATATATGGCCAGCAGCTTTCGTCTTTAGACTAAATTTTCGTCGCCCTCCATTTCTTTTTCTTTATGATTATTTTTTCATTCCCCTGGGGGTTGAGCGAAAATAATTACCACTTTACTTAACATGAAGCCATTATCCCATCGGCGGTACCTGCATGGCTGTAAAGCTTGGTGCACCCTATAAAAGCTTTACATCGAGGATTGATGTTGCTCCTCTCTCCTGTTGCTCTCATCATGACAATCCTCTCGCCATCCGAAATTTCCTCTCTCGCCCTCTCTCTCCCTAACCCATTGGCTTTCGTTCTTATAGTCGAAAGCCATCGCACAAGGCATCGGATGGCATAGAGCTCAACCAAAATATTATAAAAAAAGGGGGAAAAAAGGACCTTTTTCTTCAGGAGGTGTGGTGGTGTTGGCCGATTTCCGAGGTGGGTTTTGATGCTCATCTTTTTCTGATGATTGACGGTACCGACTGAGTTTCTGGGTATCAATGAACTTTCGCCGAGGTTGATGATTGTTCGGGCTTACGGTTCGGCCAACTCGCGCCGGGGGCGTCTTCGTTCATGCAATGTGTTTGTATTTCCATTTTTCCAGTAACGTGCCTGTTAGTTTTTGAGAAGGAAGAGCAGAGTTTCTTGTGCATCTCATTTCATGTGCGCTCTCTTGATGGACTTGCCCGGGAGCTGATGTTCCTTCTGTCTTCTGGACGTGAATGCTACTTTTCGTGCTTAATTAACAGGAATCTGGTAGACCCCATATTGTGCGTAAATGCAATTTTGTGGATCCCATTCTCTCTATTATCTCTTTTTCCTTGCCCACTTTCTTTTTCGCATATTCATTATACATATGTAAATATAATTTTCTTTTGTTTTCTAGAAGTGCTTATCGTTTTCAACTGTTGGAGTAGATACGTTCTGCTTGACATACTACTGGCTATAATTCGACTCCCTGTGGTACCTACATAGGAAAAGTACCTGAAATTCTTGTGTGCTTCCAGGCTATTATTGATCCTTCTTTGTAAAAATGTAGGATACTCAAGTTTTCTGAGCAAAGCTGTTAACGAAGGTTGAATAAATTGTGAGCGTATGCCTGGAAACAAGTACAACGGTAACACTGTCCATTTTCCTGGTCGTGTAGAACGGCTCCTAAGAGAAAGAGAGCTCAGAAAAAGCAGCAGGGCTTCCCATTCAAATGAGACAACTGAGGCCGAGCTAGAACATGGGCTGCGCTCTAGAGAAGGAGAAAACTCGGGGATATCTTATGTTGAACAGTTTTTGGAAGGGGTTGCCGCCGCCAGGGCATTTACTGAGGGCTTTGAAAGGCCAGATGGGAGGTCTTCCAGACAAAGACTCTTGGTGGTGGCTAATAGACTGCCTGTCTCTGCAGTCAGAAGAGGGGAAGACTCATGGTCTCTCGAGATGAGTTCTGGGGGGCTAGTTACTGCTCTTCTGGGTAAGTATCATCTGGTCACTACTTTTCCTGAAAATCTCAATTTTCTGTTGCAGCCATTACATGATTAGTAGGGCTCACTCCCTTGGTTCTCTAGTTTATTATATTTCTATTCGCTGCTTTCTTTCCCAAAAATTCTGAAAACCTCTTCTAAGGAGGTGGATCTTGATGCATTTGACTTTGTCGAAGGTGTGAAGGGGTTCGAGGCAAGATGGATAGGATGGGCTGGCGTAAATGTGCCCGATGAGATTGGACAGAGGGCTCTTACTGATGCTTTGGCTCAAAAAGTAATGTTATCGCATCAGATTCACCATCTTTTCTGTGCTATATCATGCTTTGCATTCTTTTAATGTATTTAACCAAGATCAATTGGCCGGTGTTTCTATTTGTGATATAGATGTCAACTCTACAATCTGCTCCTTTCCTTGTTCACAGAAGTGTATCCCAGTGTTCCTTGATGAGGAGATTGTCCATCAATACTACAATGGCTATTGCAACAATATATTATGGCCTCTTTTTCATTATCTTGGACTTCCACAAGAAGATCGCCTAGCAACTACAAGAAGTTTTCAGTCTCAGTTTGCTGCATATCAGAAAGCAAATAAAATGTTTGCTGATGTTGTAAATAAGCACTATGAAGAAGGTGATGTAGTCTGGTGCCATGATTACCATCTTATGTTTCTGCCGAAATGCCTGAAGGAATATAACAGCGACATGAAAGTTGGATGGTTCCTCCATACACCATTTCCTTCCTCTGAAATTCACAGGACTCTGCCATCACGGTCCGAGCTTCTGCGTGCTGTTCTTGCCGCTGATTTAGTTGGGTAAGACTACCCTTTATTTGGATGCTGCATTAGGTTTGTCTTTCCAGCTTTGCAACTGCAGATGCATTCTCTTGCATGTACTTGCATTGATAAATTTTTTAACTTTTAGATAGTTTGGAACTGCGAATACGAAAAAACGTGTACTCTATAGTCTCATAAATATATTGGAATTGGAGGTCTATCTGAATCAAAAATAGTATGGAGAGTATGTGTTTGTTTCCTGTCCATCATCCAACATGTCTCCTGGATTAGAAAACCTTATGTGGGGTACTTATTCATGTTCGTCTGTGAGCTCGACGCCTTGGACATGTAAAACCTCGGAAGCTTTTTTGCCTTTAAGTTTTCCTTCCTACATGCTACTCATTGTTATGACATTTCTTGTATTTTTGCAACATCGGACCATCATGACATCAGCTTTTCATGATATTCCAGTTTCCATACCTATGACTATGCAAGGCACTTTGTGAGCGCTTGTACTCGTATTCTTGGGCTTGAGGGTACACCGGAAGGAGTTGAAGATCAAGGGAGGCTGACGAGGGTAGCTGCGGTATGTATAAGTTTAGTCTGTTGATCACAACTGCTTCATTTTCATTGCTTTGATTTGAAATTTTGATTGGTTATATCATTACTCTTGGCCCACAATGCATGGAATGTTAACTTACATTTTGCTCTTAATGTGCTCGATGTCTTCAGTTTCCTATTGGGATAGATGCTGATCGTTTCATCCAAGCACTTGAGACCCAACCAGTTCAGGAACACATAAAAGAACTCAAAGAGAGATTTGCTGGTCGTAAGGTATATTCTTTTCATAGTCAATGGGGAGAACGTTTTTATCACGCATCTTTTATTGTCTGTCATTCCTTGACTATTTGGAAGACAAATTGTATGCCTACGTCTTTTCTCAATAGTATATGAAGAGGCTTCTGAATGGTCAAACTGCATCTTTGGATCTGACTTATTGTTTATGATTTAAATTTACAGGTGATGTTAGGCGTTGATCGACTGGATATGATCAAGGGGATTCCCCAAAAGATACTGGCATTTGAGAAATTTCTTGAAGAAAACTCAAATTGGCATGACAAAGTTGTTTTGCTGCAAATTGCTGTACCAACAAGAACAGATGTTCCTGAATGTAGGTTTCTTTCAGTCTGTATGGGTTCTAACTGATTATGTTCTGTTGCCTGTCATAAATTCTGCTTGCTTTTACGTGTGAAAATCTGTCATTGGTAATTTGGAAGGTTGATCTCCGACATACGGTTCTCAGTTTGGGTTCCAATGTTCTCTGCTTAAAAGCTATTTTCCCTTGCAGTTTTTATTAATATCTCTAGGAAAGAGTACAAGCTATTCTTTAAGTTGCTACTGCACTTGAACTGAGGTGTGCTTATACTTAACTGAAGCAATACTGAATTCCATTCTATAGATAAGTTGGATATCACCGGATTCTGAGAGTTTCTGAAAACAGTTTCTGTCTCATTCTTTCAGCAAATTTGTCAATACCATGCAGTTCATTGCTGATGATTCTGACCACTACTTTTTTGTCCTGTATGTTGGGGCAGATCAAAAACTTACAAGCCAAGTCCATGAAATTGTTGGACGCATTAATGGAAGATTTGGGACATTGACGGCTGTTCCTATACATCACCTGGTCTGTTTTGTCTTCTAACTTACAATGGCTCTATGGTAATTAACTTTGGTTGTAGGATGATTTATTTTTGACTTGACTCAGTTGCAAGGCTGCTACTAAAAGTGGATTGTGTGTTGGCTGGATCACATTATATTCTTAGTGAAATAGTAGTTTTATTCATCAATCCAATGCACAAAGCAGTTGATAGTACCTTTCTTTTGACGCATAAGACTGTCATTCTTTACACTGCTGGCAAAAACATTTATGAAATATCTTATAACTTTTTCTGATTGATATGCATAGTTGGATAATACTACCCATGGAATTTGATATTTCAAAGTAGCTGCTCCTTATAAGAATCTTCCTGTTCCTATTCTATTGCATTTAGATGGTTGGAATGCGAGAACAAATGATTCTTATGGTTTGTGCTTCACATTTGGAGATTTTTCTTTCCATGAAAGAAGATAATGATATAGTTGTAACGATTAATTACCAGTTCAATAGCAAAACTCAATTCAACGGAAAAATATAGTCTTCTCATTTGTATCAACTCTTTAACCCTACTATAATAAAGAATATGGGTCAGAATCAAATTCCAGTTAATTTTGGTTTTCAGTATCCATTATGTTAATGTTCACAATGCTTAATGCTCGTGTTCATGTAGGCATTTGCAACTTTCCTGTGACGTTCTCTTCTGTCTGTCGCAGGATCGTTCTCTTGACTTCTATAAGCTATGTGCCCTTTACGCAGTTACTGGTAATAATTCCATCTTATGAATTCCCTACACTCTTCTAGTCCTGGATGTCTGGCTTCTTCATAACTTTACCATACCTGGCCTTATGTTCCAAAGGGTTCTCTCTCTCACATTGGTTCCTTCATGGGTTTGCTGCTGTAGTCCGTTAGAGCAGCATGGTCATGCTATGCTGATGCAGTGAAAAGGCTTCTTAGTAGCAGGTTCATGGGTATTCTGTTTGCTAGGATGTTTTGAATTAGTGATTGGATCTCAGTGGAAGAACAAAACTTTGATGGTGAAATAATAAATTAGTGTTTCTGCATAACTATAAAAGTTGTAGATATCTGAAAGCTATCTTTTAATAACTAAGTGATTGCTTTATTAGAGGATTGTTGGACTGAACCTGATTTTGCCTTTTCAGATGTTGCACTTGTCACTTCATTGAGGGATGGCATGAATCTTGTTAGTTATGAGTTTGTTGCATGTCAAGATTCAAAGAAAGGGGTTCTAATTCTCAGTGAGGTAAATTCCTATTTCCCTGAAACTTCTTAGTGCAGAGAATGTGCTATTGTGTAGATTGGTACATGGATAATGAGACCCCTTGCATTACTGAATTTATGCTGACAACGCCTATCTAAGATCTATCTTTACTCCCTAAAATTCTGGAAGTTATGCGCTAATTATATTTCTTGGCTATTTATTAAACCAAATAATTTCACACCTGATAGATAACAATAAAGATATAGTTAAGAAGTCATTCTAACAGAGTTACTTATGGTTTAAATGCAAGAAACACATCGCAATTTTACCTCAGAAGAATTTAATCTGCCCTGTTTACTTCATTTTGAGTAGCCATGGAGTATGAACTTCAAGCGAAAGCTTTTTGAACAAGAAGAGAACTTCAAGTGAAAGCTTTTTAAGCTAATAATTTGTTTCAGCTTCCAGATATGGAACTAAATTAGCTAATAAGTTTGCAAAGCTCTTGTAAAGATTAGTGCTCTCCGCTTGATTTGTGGATTTTTCTGACGGTACCCCATGTCTCATTTCGGACATCTCACAACCTCAATAACTATCCTCTTTCTGCATTGCTACTTAGACTATACTTTACCTATTTCTTTGTTTATTTTATAGTTTGCTGGTGCGGCTCAGTCTCTAGGCGCTGGTGCAATTCTAGTGAACCCTTGGAACATCACAGAGGTTGCTGTTTCTATAGCCCAAGCTTTAAATATGCCTGCCGAAGAGAGGGAAAAGCGTCATCGACATAATTATGCACATGTGACAACCCATACTGCACAAGAATGGGCCGAAATGTTCGTAAGGTGTGCAACTCTCGCCTCTATGTTTGACTGACCAATAAATTTGAGGCTCTGTATGCAAATTGTTTTCACATTTAGAGCCATTAATGGAATTCTTTAAATATGTCCATTGTGCATCCTTGCATAGCCGCATTTAATAAATTGCAAGTGGGTACTGTGTATATACTTTGCAGCGAACTAAATGATACTGTTGTTGAGGCCCAGCTAAGGACAAGACAAGTACCACCTCTTCTTCCAGTACAAGATGCCATTGGACGATATCTATTATCCAACAATCGCTTACTCATTCTGGTATGCTCCTGAATTCGAGATGAATGCTATAACTAGATTCTTTTACAATGGTCCATCAAATATTTTCTTTCACTCCCTTCATGGTACTCTACTTTCATGTTTGGATTGATCCATACTCTGAAGAGCATTAGTGTCATCTGCTGCTGATGTTGGCTGGGGGTTGGCATATATTACCACCTCCCTTCTTACATATTGACTTTCAAGTCAAACTGGTTCTTGGTACCCAGCCTTTTGCCCTTCACTTTAGCTGCCAGAACTTCTTACTTCATATTTAGGCATTACTATGCTCGTGCTCCCCATTGTGGGAAAGGCTGTTTAGATGAATTGGTGATCTTGAGGTAGTACTAATACAGCAACCTTTTTATAGCAACGAGAATTTATTCTACTACAACCATTTTTAACATCAAAAGTCTGTTTGTTTGAGTAAATGAATTTTTTGTGAATTAGTTTTCTGAATTTTCATGTGTTTGGTTTGCTAAAAATGACCAGTCAATGGAAAATCATTTACGGTCAAACAAAATATGTATGCTTAAAGTTAGGAAAATGAATTCCCTAACTGGAAAATGAGAAAACATTTTCGGTGAAATTTTTTTCCTGGAAAGCATTTTCCTTTATCATGAAATTTTCCCTAAAACAAACACTATTAAGTTCTCTAGTGTTCCTACAGTTCCCTTCGAGGGAGGGACAGAGAGAGCTGATTACCAGGAGAAAGTGATGCTTGATAGGAAGTTAAGGAACTCATGTGAATCTTGTCATGCTAATTTGATGGATACCTTTTACCCTGCAATTTGAAGGCTATGGCTTTATATCCTCATCCAAAATAATTATGAGCACCTTGTTTTAAAACTTTAGCTTCTCTTACAGAATGAGTTGTTCCATGTATATATTTGCGGTGATCTGGATCTTGATTTTGGTATGACTGATTCACATACCCCATAGCACAGGCGAAGCATTGTGGCCAATGACTATTGCATCTATATGGTTAGATATGTACATAGCTCGTTAGTACTTGGATTGCGATAGCTTAGCTTTAAAATTTGGAATTTCTCGATAAGAACTTGCTCTAGTTGCATTGATCGTTCATGAACTTCAGAGTTTTCATTTTCGGCCGTATGTTCTTGCTATTGATGAATTTATTCCCCTTCATTTTTCTGCGGTTGAAAATTTAGGGGTTCAACGCAACATTGACTGAGCCAGTGGACACTCCAGGGAGAAGGGGTGACCAGATTAAAGAAATGGATCTCAAATTGCACCCCGAATTGAAAGAGCCCTTGACAGCACTTTGCAGTGACTCGAGGACAACAGTGGTTGTCCTCAGTGGGAGTGACAGAATTGTCTTAGATGATGTACTCAAGTTTAGATTCATGACAGTCCATTTTTACTACATTTTTAGCAATTTTTAACCGGCTGAATACTTTCACAGAACTTTGCAGAGTACAACATGTGGTTGGCAGCTGAGAATGGGATGTTTTTACGTCTTACAAAGGGAGATTGGATGACAACGATGCCAGAGCATTTAAACATGGAATGGGTTGACAGCGTAAAGGTGCCTACTTTTGAGCCAATTTGCTTTCCATTTCTATATTCTAGACTCTAAATTTAAGATCCTGATGGCATCTTTCAGCATGTCTTTGAGTATTTCACAGAAAGGACTCCTCGTTCACATTTTGAACACCGAGAAACCTCGCTTGTATGGAACTACAAATATGCAGGTGGTCAAATGGTCATTGAGCTCTTTACAACTATTAGCTGACTTTCCAGATCTCTTTTCGACATCTGACATATCTTTATTCCCTTCCTATGGTGGTAGATGTTGAATTTGGAAGACTCCAAGCACGAGATATGTTGCAACATCTTTGGACAGGTCCTATATCTAATGCATCTGTTGATGTTGTCCAAGGTAGCCGGTCAGTTGAGGTGCGAGCAGTTGGTGTAACAAAAGTGAGTGCACACCCATTATTCTATGCAAGTAACTCCTGTTGCTAATGGTAGTGACTAACGCATCCCTCATGAAAACTCGGTGTCTTTTTCAGGGAGCAGCAATTGACCGTATATTGGGTGAGATTGTTCACAGTAAATCCATGACAACACCGATTGACTATGTTCTCTGTATAGGTCATTTCCTAGGAAAGGTAATGCCAATATTTGTCTTGAAATCATTTGTACCTTGTATATTCCCTGTTTTACTTGCCTCTTTTCTATAGTGAATTTCTAACTGATGCAAAAGCTAAAGGAAAATATCAGAGGAATTTACGTAAGCAGATGAAGTGCAGTTGTAAGTAAACTTTAGGACACTAAATAAGATTAGTTTCTTCTGTAGGATGAAGATGTCTACACATTTTTCGAGCCAGAACTTCCTTCTGATGCTCTAGGGATTCCCAGAATCAAGGCTACTGATGGACTGAAGTCTCCAGGGGAGAAACGATCTTCATTGAAGCTTCAAGCTAGTAAAAGCGGGTCAAAAGCGTCTGCGGTGAAGACACAACGACCTTTACCAAACCCTGAGAAAAGAACTAACAACCATGCCAGTGGTAGTGGGAGAAGGTCATCTCCGGATAAAATATCTTGGAATGTGCTCGATCTCAAGGGGGAAAACTATTTCTCATGCGCTGTTGGGCGGACCCGTACAAATGCTCGCTACATGGTTACATCCTCTGACGACGTAGTCTCGTTTCTCAAGGAACTGGCAAATGCCTCACTTTTTTAGGAGTAAGACAACAAAGCTGATTTCTGGAGGATATGTTGGCACTGCAAGACGAGGTTCTGCCTTCCCATTACGAATATCAATCTCTCTATATTTCTAATTTCTCCGTGTACCTCCCGTGTTTGTGGGCTGTCTCGTACCTAAGTCGAGTGCCACATCCTTGATATGGCTTTGAGCTGGCAGTTTTCGACTACAAGGTCATGAACTGGGAATTTACTTTGATCTACAATTGACAAAATCAATCTGTCGAAAATAGTAATAAATACAGCCTTTTGCTCTCTGGAAAATGCAACTACTGCTAGACTGAGTGCCTAGGCAGTTGTTAACGTCTATCATTCAGTTCAGTTAAATCCTAAATTTATCAACCGGGCAACTACCACTTTACTGAGGTGCTCATCCCCAAGTGGAAGGCACTGACAAAGTTCATATGCCTCGCTCTTGTGGACGCTGAATGAGACTCATCGTCTTTGTTGGATAGAAATTTATCTGGTAAGGGCTTTAAACAATGGGGTCCCTTTCGCTTGAAGAATAAGGTTTGCCTAGAAATGCTTAATCTTGCCGGAAGATGTAGCTGAGCGCTCCCGGGGAGCTGGTTAAGCAGTGCCCGTGCGGAATAATTCAATTTTTGAGGTATTGATTGTTTAGTGAAAGCTATGAAATTTTCTTAATCAATTGCCTGTTGAGTACCTTGAGGACCCTCGTTGACAGGTTCATTCACATGATTGCTAATTAACTCAGCACACTAAAAAGATCCATTGATTTAAATCTCAAACTCGTGATGCCAAAGAAAGATTCAGAATTCATTTGCCGCAAACCGAGCAGGTATACGGACAGAGGCTATCTTATAGAATTATAACATGTCAAAAATAATTATTAGTTCTCATAGAGTAGAAAAATAAATTTCATGTCATCCAAGAATAAGATGACAGAAAGACTAAAAGAATCAAATAGCCAGCCCAAAAGAAAGGACTGGAGAAAACGTACTAGCCAGCTTGTAAAAATTACAAATTGAATCACTAGCAGAACTATCCTCGTTCCTCGGGGACAACTGTAGAAACAATCAGATGAATATGGAAGGAATGGCGTTTGTAATCCAACTACAAAACCTCAAGCAATGGGCACATACTGAACGAGACGACCACTGCCGAAAACCAGTCATCTGCTTAGTTCTTCCTGTTCGGTTCAAACACGTACTTGATCAGTGACTCCTTGATCGGTAGCAAATCCGGAAACTCTTTCTTCAACTTAGTAGCATCCATCTCGTTATTGCTTCGGGGGGCAACAATCACTTTCGCTTGCTCTTCCAATGTAAAGTTCACCCACTTGAATTGGGGATCAATATACTCCTTGTACATCTCCAAAATCTCATTATGGCTCACGACTCCAGGATTTGTAAAGTTCCATATTCCCCTCAAGTTCCGCTTTGCCATCTCGATTGAGATGGGAAGCAGCTCATCCAAAATGGTCATACTATTCGGAATGTTAACCACCTTGCTATAGCGCGAAATCTTGGTAATGAAATTGCGGGGGTTGTTGAGGTCAGAGGATATTGGCATACGGACTCTGAGTGTGCAAACGTTGTCGTATTCCTTCAAAAGCTCTTCAACCTGTTTTCACAAGCAGAAACGATCAGTGCATCCATAAAGAGAACAATTCATGGAGGCAATATGGGCAAATTATATAAATCGCAAGTCAACTTACCATGGCCTTTGTCTTGGAATAGAAGGAGCCAGTAAAATTGGGTTTGTCTTCCTCCTTATAGCCAATGCCTGAGCCCTCTGGGTGTGCAGCATCATACTCAAATATACAGCCTGTGGCATAATTCATCATCAAAAGCCCATTCTCCCTACAGACATCTGCCAGAGTCAAGGTTCCAGCAACATTGGTGCGGATGGTTTCGGTCTTATGGGATTCGCACCAATCAACATTCGGCCTACCGGTTACACCAGCAGCATTGAAAACATGGGTGGGTTTAACATTCTGTATGTCTGCCACAAGCTGTGACCGCTCCTCAAGGCGCCCTTTTCCATACTCAAATGGGATTCCTTCCTTCTCGCATAGCCTCCCAAGTAGACCTCCAATCCAACCGGTCTTACCATATATCAGGAACTTCAAGGAAGGTTTCTTGGCTGAAGTCGCATTTTTTGAAGGTGGAACAACCATCTTGGACTGATTAGAAGCTGTGGGGACGTTTGATGGAGATTCGCCTTCTTCGGAATCATCAAAATGCCTTTCAATACCACCCGGCATCATCAGCATCCTTGGATGAGGGAGAAGCGCTCCAGAAACATCACCCCACCAATCAGGATTATTAATGTACCAGTCCATAGTCTTCTTCAGCCCCTCTTCCCACGTAGTCCGCTCTGACCAGCCTATGTTCTTCAGCTTCTGATCATCTAAAAAGTACCTCTGGTCATTAAATGGCCTATTCTCCACGAACTTAATGCTGGTTTCTGAGTCCATGGAGAAAAGTTTGCAGACGTCCCTAGCCACATCAATTACTCTTCTTTCCTTCTTCGTACCGATGTTGTAGACATGACCAACCTCACCCTTGTGAAGAACTACCTCAAAAGCCTCAGCAACATCCTCACAGTAGAGGTAACTACGGACGTTGGATCCATCTCCATGAATGGGAAGAGGCTTCCCTCTCATAGCCAAAAGGATAAACTTTGGGATCAACTTTTCAGGAAATTGATTTGGCCCATAAACATTGTTCCCACGGGTCGTTATGACAGGTAACCCATATGACCTGCCATATGCCATGACAAGCATCTCCGCTCCAGCCTTTGTCGCTGAGTAAGGATTTGTGGGGAGGAGTTGAGATGCCTCATGATTTCCTACCGCCGCATCCTCATCCGTTTCTCCATAAACTTCATCAGTGCTCACGTGGATGAATCTCCTGATCTGCCCTGTCACCTTACAGGCTTCTAAGAGGACATGAGTACCATAAATATTATTCTTGGTAAACTCAAAGCTGTTGCCAAAGGAATTGTCGACGTGGGTCTGAGCAGCAAAATGCATTATGGTGTCAATAGACTCCGTGATGAGAAGGTAGTTCACAAGGTCAGCACTTCCGATGTCTCCCTTCACAAACTTGAAGTTGGGGGATGATTGTGAAGGACTCAGGTTTTTCAGGTTGGAGCAGTAGTCGAGTTTGTCGAGCACAACTATCTTGTATCCAGGGTAATTACGAATGAGGCGGTTAGCGACATGGGATGCGATGAACCCAGCCGCCCCAGTAATGAGGATATTCTTCGGGGTATAATTAGCCATCACCTAGCAACCTCTGCAAATCCACCATGGCAAGAGTAATTCAGATCCTCAGGTCAACTGAAAATAAAATGCAATCACATATTCCAAGACGCAATCTATACATCCTCCATCCTCCATCCTCCATCAATGTGCAGAGGATTAAAAAGACCCAGATCAGAAGGAAAGATCACATGCTTCTCAATCAAAACGAGGACAAGAAAATGACTGCACCAGATGCGACTAAATCCACGATCTCATAGACGAAAGCCCCCAAAAATTTGCTCTTGCGAGCGTAACTCGACCGACTGGACTCAATGAAAACAAGGCAAAATGACATGGCCACATCAAGTTTTCACTTTCCACTCTCCGGCAAATCAAGCAGATCAAATCACAACCAGATCGCCTCGGAAACCAAAACCTTCACTCTCTCCACCGCTTCCTCCCCAGCCACAAACCGTATCCGCGAAAAAGCACACGAACGACGAATTCAACAAGCAGATACACCCGAACATTCACCAAACACGGGATATCGAGGAAACGAAAGCAGCAGAAGCCCAAAAACAAAGGAGAAGAACTCGTACTCCACGAGATCCACCCCAAAGAAAAAAAGCAGCCAACCATTGCATCGGACGACAAACAAGCTCCTCCGAGCGCATCAACAAAGGAAGACAAAAACATTATCCAGAAAACAGATCGCATTGCAATCGAACGTCGACGATGCGTACTCACAGTCGCAGATCGGAGTCGAGATCGAGGTCCGATCGGCCTCGGCTTCGGGCGCTCGCGAATCCGACCGGATTGGATCGGATCGTACCGGAATTCGGACAGACAACGAACGGAGGACGCGAAGACGGAGCGAGGTTCGGTTTCGGAGACGACGACGACGACGAAGCGCGGAGAGATCTCTGGATGCTACTTATTGTCGGACGCCGTGGCTTCGGGAGATCGCCGAAGCGTGGTCGCTGGGTCAAAGCGAAATCACGATTTCGCCCTCCGCGTCGAGCGATTTGCGGGGGCGATCGATGACGCCCGGCGGCCAGTCGTTATTGACGCGTTTTCTGGCTGTCGATTGACGGGGGCATATTCGGCAACCGGAGAATGTGTCGGCGCAAGCGTGTAGGTGGAAATATAAAAGGTAAAGGGAAGAAAATTCAAACGTTTTTTGGGAAACAGAATATTAGAATTTTCGGTCGTCATTACGTTCAATAATAACGTGCCACGTGGCTAGCGAGCAATGATTTTTTTTTTTGATCAATCCTACTTTAATCCCCAAATTGTTGGTTGACATCTATCTTGGATCTGGGGTTGATTTGATTGGTAAAAAAATGAATAATTTAGATCTTGCAATCTATTCACATAGTCGTCTTCATAGCATGTCTTGGTCATCCAAAAATGATACCATCCTCCCCCGATCCTCCTCCTAGTCGACCCCACTCAAATCGTCATTGTCGTCTAGATGTGGAAGCGGCCCCACTATACACCCCATTGACCCGGGCATACGAAATGATGAACCCCATAAGTACAGGGCCCGTAGGGAGACCGGCATCCACTGTCAAGATATCCGTAATCCGGATAATTGGAGGGGTGTAACACGGTATCCTTCGGATGCCTGAGGACTGTGATTGAGCTCCAGAGATCCTTGTGATGCCAGGTGGAATGCAAGATACCTGGAGGTATAATGAGACATGCTCCGGATGCCCGGGGATTGAAATATGAAATCGGAGGTCCTCGTGATGCCAGGTGGAATGCGAGATGCATGGAGGATGCAAACACAGTTCCCTTCGGAAAATGGCAACAATTAGAATTAAAGTCGAATTGATTAATGAATCGTCCTAAATGTCTTTTAATTTATGGTGTCTCACTTGTGAAATTCCTTTAGAGTCTTGGTATCCTAAGTTATTTCATCTTACACATTGCATGTTTAGGATTCTGTCAAATGAGTAGTGGTAGACTTATGCAATATGGTCTAACAGGCTGTCATATGCTGAGTGGTTGTACTTACCCCTTGTGGGATTATCATATTTCAAAGACGTGACCATGCGGGCTGAAATATTTTTTCTAAATATAATCATTTATATAATTTGAAATAATTAGTTACCAAAAAATATATTCATTATTAATAGCAATTTATATCTAAACATTTGCCTTAGATAATAAAAATATACTTCATTCATTTATTTTTTTTAAGCTAATGCCACTAGTAATGTTTTTACAGACATATCAAAGGCCTAGGCTTGGGCCACCACTGCAATCTGCATTAGTTAATGCCTCGAGTCAATTGGCAGACCAGCTCATCTCCATTCCACATCGAAATGAGGTGCATTGTCAGCCCTCAATCGCTTTCCTCTTAATAATTTCAAACACTCTTTAACTCTCTTTTTAAAGTCTATTTCATCTTTTTTCTCACGGTATTTGCCTGCTATCCTTCTCTCGTGTTTAGCTTTGTACAAAATTTAGTGCTTGATTAGGGCTACATTCTCAAACAACCCAACTTAGCACCTCATATAGTGCGACAACGAGACTCCCACCCTTTCTAGTAACCCGTCTTACAAATAATATTTTTAAGAAAATATTTTTCGAATTATTTATTTTTCACGAAACAAATACATTCTTAATTATAAAAGTGTAAGGTGCGTGATTGCAAATTTAAAAAAAGAATGATGAGAAAGGAGGCGTGCGATGACATGCGCGATAGGGTTCCGAGTGAGTTGGAGCTAAAATGCTTAGGTTAATAGACACGTTAGTGTTTTCAGTATTAAGTGAGATTTGGTGCAGATCTTCCGCGAATATTCCTCTCGTTCTTTCTTATTGGGTATACAATTCAACGACTGGCATTTCCGTGGTCCCGATCATGAACACGATCGCCCTATTAGCCGCTCTCATCGAATAGAAAATCGCATCGAGTGCACGACCTGAATCGATCGCATTTAATTCTACAACCAACTCTCTGAGGTACCAGAGAGATTGACGACCGGATAAGGGTTCGCCTTTCGATTCGTGGAACGGAAGGTGCAAAGATGATTTTGAAGGTAGGTTTATCCTTCCTACAGGAAGTTCACTCCTCGAGCGCGTCGAAACCACTCGACACGATTGGATTGAAAGGTGTCTGCCGCGATGGGAAAAGGGGGAGAAATTTTGGCATAACCCATCCGAAAAGAAACGAGAGGAGGGAGAAAACAGGAGGTTTGCCTCGATTTCATGCACCTGTTCGCCTTTTGAATTGGAGCCACTAGCCTTACGCAATCAACCGTGAATTAGACCGGAGCGGAGGATTTGCCGTGTCCGTCTTCCAATTCAAGAAACGCGAAATCGAAAGGACGATGGCGTGGAGTTGTCTAATGCCTGCTGCGGCGGATGAAGGATTCACGTCCATCGCATGACGTCCGACTTTGCAATTTTCTAGCCTCAAACATCGACCACGAGCATCGGCTATCAAGAAGGTTGATTTCGTGCCCGATTGAAGCTAAAGTCTTGATTTAGGTTTCGATTTCCTTCCATGCCGAGATTGATCCAATTAAAATGACCATTTCATGCTTTTGACTCGAGAACCGATATTTATGAATTCTAGTCATGTCTTGAGAACTTGGATGTTGTTGTGCTAGTTCCTCTTTAGATAGCTGGCTAATTGTGGTAGTGTCTTTTGGTTATATTAAAAAAAGCATAATTAGAAGGAATCCCCCAGATGATGATGGGCACGGACCAAACAAAGCATTCCAAATTTTGTTGACATTCTCTAACAAAGGCAACCCAGTATCCTCTTATAATATTAGATCTCAACTTTCCTCTCTTAAACGGGGAACATTCCCTTTATGGGGCTGCTAGCTCATTCATTGCCACAAGCTCACAATAAAAGAATAAAGAGAGAAGTGTATCAATTTAATGCAAAGGAATCATCCATTAACTTCATCCATTCTAAGCAAAGAAAGACACAGATGTAATGACGGTTTTTTTTTTTTTTTTATCATTATTACTAAGGGAGAGGCACTAGTGTGATTGTCATGTAGCCATTTTGAAAAGAAAAGGTGAAAAATCTTTTTTAAAAAGAAGAAAAGCTAAAAAGGATATAGAGACTAAAAAGAAGAGAAAGAAAAACGAAACCTCCATTCAAGCGCCAAATGGGTGTGCTTGGGTTATTTTGCACGACAAGGGTTAGCAGCTCTCGCTTGAGCCCTTCATGCACGCAAGTAAGGGATCTCATGATTTTTACTAGTTCTATTGATCTTGCGAGTCTCCAGAGAATCCAAATTTTTAAGGATTGTCGAATGGCGCAGATTTAGATAGATAGAGCAATTCAAAAGTGAACCCACATGAATTCACGAGGTTAGACAGTGCAAATCAATTTCGAATGCACTAGTGATGAATCTAGGAGAAAACATTGGAGGGTGGTTGGAGAAAATGACCAAAATTTTTGGCATTCACAGGAATCCTCAGATGAAGGAAGGTTTTGCAAAATGAATGGATTGAAATTTTTTTTTAGATGGATGAGCATTGGCAAGAACCCTCACATGAAGCAAGAATTTACTCGAGGGTCCATGAGCTCGGGAGCTCGGGTCGGTTGCTAGGTCCAATCAATCCAGGGAGTCTTGCCGATTTGGAGGCGAGGGGTGCCGCTGCCACCGCCGCCGCCGTGCGAGGAGGAGAGGGCCAACGGCCCTCTTGGTTGCCAAACAATGTTCGGCCACTATCCCTCGCCGATCCTCCCGGAGGCCGACAGCTCTCGTTAGCAAAACGGGGTGGCGATGTCGCCATCTTCAACGCTCAGATCCATCCTTTCTCTTCCTCAGATTTTGTTTTCTTATTTTTGATTTTTGGTTTTTTTTTTCAAAAAAAGAAGAAGCTATTTTCCTTTCCCTTTTTAGCCTTTTCTTTTTTCTTTTTCTTCTAGCTTTTATTTTTTTCCTTGATTGGAGCCACATAAAAGCCATCCATCTTAATCTTGTCTAAAACGATTGACGTTGTGCTTCTATTAGCGCCTCTCTCTTTTGAAAACAATAAAAAGAATGTCACATTAGCATTTTTAATTACTCAAATTGAAGGAAGTTAACATAGGTACACGATACATAAACTTGATTAATTTTAGAATTTGATTGTATTATTTTTTGAAAATATTAGAATTCAATTTTTATTTGATGATAAAGCTGATGGCCTATACTTATTCAAAAAATAAATTGAAAAAGCTCACAAATCTCCGTCGCCACACCTCTTACAAAGATTGTTAACCTAGAAAATCTCAGTTGGCAGGCCTTTCTTTGATGGGGAATGCCAATAATCAGACCAAAGTACAAAACATCATCATCCTCAGCGTATGAAGACTCAATTATTTGGCCATTAATGAAGTACTTTGTAAGTCTCATGAATTAATACAAAGGAAGGAAGAAAAATGCACGTTTGGTCTGTTTAAATTTCCCAAAATTAATGTCGATTACTAGATTGTATGGACATAAAGGTAAATATCAATGGCAAGAAGCATCTTTAATCCGACAATAAGTTACCACCCGACAACTCTCATTGGCAAAATCGGGGTGGCGATGCTGCCATCTTCAACACTCAGACCCTCTATCTCTTTCTCGGATTTTGTTTTCTTAATTTCGATCTTTGGGTATTTTCTTTTAAATTTCTCATTTTCAGTCTTCTCTTTTAGAAAAACAAATTGGCTATTCTCCTTTTCATTTTCTTTTTTAGCCTTTCTTTTAAAAAATAAATTAACTTTTTTTTTATTGGACTCACATAAAAGCCATTCATCTTAATATTGTCTAAAACGATTGATTTTACATTTTTATTAGCGCCTCTCTCTTCAGAAAACAATAAAAAAATAAAATGCAACATTAGTCTTTTCTATTACTCAAATTGAAGGGAGTTAATCAAGGTATTCGATGCATAAACTTGATTAATTTTAGAATTTGATTACACTATTTTTAAAATTTTAGAATTTGATTATAATTTCAAAATAAATTTGATGGTCTGGATTTATCCAAAAAATAAAGTGAAAAATCTCACTTCTCCATTGCTACACCACTCACAAAGATCGCTAACCTAGAGAATCTCAGTTGGCGGGCCTTCCTTTGATAGGGAACGCCAATAATCAGACCAAAGTACAAAACATAATCTATCCTTCCTTTTTTTAGGTTTTCAATAAGCTGGGGCTCGTGCATGGAGATTCAATTATGTGGCCATTAATGAAGCATTCTATTAAGTCTCATGAATTGATATAAAGGAAGGGGGAAAATGCACGTTTGGTCTGTTTAAATTTCCCAAAATTAATGTTGATTACTAGATTATATGGAAAAAAAAAAATCATTTTTTATCCAATACGTCAATGTCCATCATACCAACAAGTTACCACCCGTGCCTCTCAAATTGCTTTCTTTTGTTGAATATCTCGGGCGTAGGGTACCCTTCTCGCTTATGGTATGCCCATGCCACGTCCATTTTGCAACGCGATCCGACAGCCACGCGACTCCCCAGCCCAACCCTCACTACCTCCTGCTCGTTTGGGCAATGAATGATGTGTAAGTCGTGAAAACGGCGCCCAAAATCCTCATAATTAGAATTTAGAACACATTAATGGAGAAAGGAGATTTATACACTTACGATGATCCAAAGCTTCTTTATTATTGCCCTCTGTATATTGGCTTAATTAAACTATCATTCACTCATTCAATAAACACTATTTATGTTTAAATATTTGTATATGATGGTTACATGAGAGATTCAAGCACTATTTATGAAAGTTTAAACCAAAAACTCTTATTAGAGGCTAAGCTTTACTTGATTCACACTATCCAAGCCCATATTAGATTAATCAAGAATCTTTATACTTCACCTTATTAAATAGATACTGTAGAACAGTAAATTACAATATCAATCAATAAAATTCATATTAGAAAAATTCTTACGCACTGCCACTACTCGTCGTCCACTCCCTTTGCTCGTTTGCACGCACACCCGCTCCCTCTCTCCTCCCGCTCCTCTTCGTCACACCGTCGGTGAGCCAAGACCCAAGGACGAGGCACAAAGCGAGCACGAATCGGACCTCCACCTCCAAGCGACGGAGATGAAGATGAAGAGAGAGAAACCAGTTAGGAAGGCATGCGTAGCGAGCAGCACAGGTGGTGATTTCGTTTCACGAATGCCAATTTCTCAATAGGGATCAATGGCCCAGATGTCCATAATTTGATCATCGCATCGCAACGGGAGGGGCCGGTCCACCAATGGGTCCAGCTGGAAAGAAACAATTTCCCTTCCCAAGATGCACGGAGCGGGGCCTCTTTCCGGAAGCAGCAGCACCACCTCCCTCGTCACCGAACGACCAGCCCCTCCCTCTTCAATGGATCTGCAGAGTCCCCCTATTATCGCCGCCCGGTCTAGACCGTCACATCACCACCTGCCTTTCTCCCTTCCCGGTAGGCTCTTTTGTTTCCGAATTTTGACTGGATTTTGTTACGAAAGGGACGCTAGTGCTCTGGACATGGATTTCCTTTTTCACGTTAATCTTGTATCATACTTTTGCATGAGACGACATTATAAATAAATGCAAACTTTAAATGTCAATAGTCAAAAGATAAGCTTTTTGATGGTTTGGCTTTTGTATCATGAGCAGTGTTTTAGGTGCCCTGAGGTGTTTTTACGAGAAAAGATCATGGAAAATCCTCAATGTGAGTATGAAACATGATCTAATCATAACATTTTTCATTCCTTGCTATGGAGGGTTAAATTTTTTAAAAAGGTGCAATGAATGGCTATTGACTTTGTAAATTGCCTAAATGACTGTCTAAAAGATTTGAAATGTTACAAATGTATGAGAGAAAAAGAAGAAAAAGAAGGAAAAGACTTGATTGTAGCGTTACAGAAAAACTTCAATAGTTGGGTGCATCATTTGGAAGCGAAATTTACTTGGTACCTTACCATATGTAACATTTTGGGACTTGTAGTATACTTTTTCTCTTTATTTTTTTCTTAAGAAATTTGAATGTAAAATTTTTATAATTTTAATTTTTATGTCATTTGGTCTTTTCATATTCAAGTTTGTAGTTTCGAAGATTTATTATGATCAAAATCTACACAGTAGAGATTAGATTTGTAACGCACGTGAAAACTTATGGGTTTGTAAGATTTAAAAAAGAAAATTGAAAATTGTGGTCATTTGACCTCACTTAAATCCTGGAGGCAGGCTCCGTCCCCTATCAGATGGACGATGCTTCGAACTGACTTTCGCACGTTCAAATTCTACTCGCTCGTGACTTTGTGAACAGGGAAGTCGTTCGAGGCCTTTGTCAGCCATTCCAACCATGCCTCGTCAACGCCACTCTTGGATTGTCTGCCTTATCCACCATTCAATCTAAAGAATCTCAAATTTGGGATAAATCATTTTATTGGTTCTTGAATTTATTGTGTCGATATCAATTCAGTCATAAGCTTTTTAATTTTGTCGATTTACTAAGCTTTTGATTGAAATTTCAATATTATCATTCCGGTCAATTTTCCAACGGAAGTAAGAGATGATTGGTTCCTGGTCCGATCCGATCCCATCTAAGAACCAGGAACCGAATTGGATGGGACTAGATCAGATTGGGAGAATCGGTTTCCAATTTTTGGGATTGGGGACTAGATTGGACAATCCTAAAAGTGGGAATCGATCCGAACCAACCGGTCGGATACAGTCTCAAAATTTAAAAAATACTAAAATTGTTACTATTTTAGAGTTTATTGCTATTATTAAGAAATTTAAAAAATATATTTTAAAAAAAATCGATCTAGTATGGTTTAATTCCCCCGAAAATAGGAATTGGATCGAAAATCACTTGAAATCAGGAATCGGACCAAATTGGCCAGGCAAATCCAATTCGAATAGTTTCTTATTTGGGCGGTTCGGCTCACCCCTAGCAGAACTTGCTGTCGGCAATCATCACGTCATTAATTTTCAGTAAATATCGGCTAGAAGGATTGTAGCGGAATTTCAAGTAGAAGTTTAAGAAAAAAATTAATAAAATTATGAAATTAGCACTGGACTCACATCCATAGGGCCAATTCCATAAAAAAGCATGAATTTTAGGTATTGTCCAAAATCTGGCCCGAACTTTATTTTGTCTAAAAAAAAAGCACGAACTTTAGGTGTTATCCCAAATCTGGTCTGAACTTTATTTTGTCTAAAAAAAAAAGCACAAATTTTAGATATTGTCCCAAATCTGGCCCGAACTTTATTTGAGACTAAATAAAGTAAGTCTATTACAAATAGGCTTTAATAAAGTAAGTCTATTACAAATAGGCTTCACATCTCTATTTAACTACAAGATAGACACGCTTTTAATATCTAATCTTTTACTTCCAACCCAGCTTCTGACATTGCAAACAGCTTGCCAATTGTTAATTGATCTAATGGCCCTAGCTATGTGCCTTGTCCCCTAGAACTGAAGCTGCTGAATTATTTTTCCCCATGAAAATCATCTATAATGTTTCACCTCATTAAAGGGCAGACTTAAATTTAACACTTCCTCAAAACACTCGAATGCAGCATTGTTTTGCTGTGTTGGATATTATTGCTGACGTGGAAATGCCACGCCGAATGACTGTGGAATGAGGGTTAATGGATGACTAGATTTGAGACAATACCTAAAGTTCGTGCTTTTTTTTTAGACAAAATAAAGTTTGGGTCAGATTTGGGACAACACCTAAAGTTTGTGTTTTTTTTTGGGACAAAATAAAGTTCGACAACACCTAAAGTTCGTGCTTTTTTATGAAATTGGCCCCACATCCATTATTAATCGGATGATTTTCGATCGGAATTGAGGGTCGCAAAGTTGCATTCGTTTTGCTCGCCGTACCGGAGATTCAGCGCACACGCAATGTCGCCTTCACGCCAGCCCTTTTTTCCCGGGTCTTGAGCTGTCATTTGCTCTCGTGGACAACGTGCGAGCGACCGTCCGGTCAAAAGCCTGCAGTTTTTTGTCCCTTCCGTCTCAAACTTTGGCGTGCAAAAGTGATTCTTTGCGTGACAGTTTATTTGATTTAGAAACTTCGAACATTTGACCGTCATTAATGTCCTCTAATGGCACGCGAATTGCAGACCAATCCACTTAATTCACTCCCAAGCAACCATAAATTTAGCTTCTTTTCAAAGGAACAAGAGTTGACTACACTCTTTGCAACCGGTCGCGAATTTATGACCATTTTAAAGTATAGGAACGCTCAAGCGAAACTCCATCAAGACTTCTTCTGTTAGGAATTAAGTCTAAGCAAATGTTGTTGGCTCGATCATGCAAGAGAAAATGCAAGCTATGATCAAATAACATGCGTTATAGAGAAGAAAATATATGTCATTTACTTAATCGATTCGATATATATATGTTCCTACTAAATTATAGAGAAAAATATCTGAATTCAATAACGTTATGCTTTGTTATATCACTTTTTTGAATCAACATTCTCAATAAGCTGCAAGCTCGAGTACGACATAGTTTCCTCCTTGGAACATCCACAAATTGGAGCATCCACAAACCGATCCTGAGTACATCTTAGCCCTTAATTGGATGCGCCATGACCCGAAGCACGTACCCCACTCTCCCTCGTTGGTTCTTGTTTTCATCTCCGGGCATATGGCACGGGAAGGACAAAGCCCCTTCTTTTTGTCCCCATTCATTTGGGATTAAGACGGCCCTTGTACTCCCAGCCATGGCTTTGTAGGTACGTTGCCATCGCAATCACTGGAGAGACACTCCGAGACGGCACCCCCCCGGTTCGAGCGCCGAGTCCGACCGGGTGAATCGAAGGGCGGGCGAGATTGGAAAAAACGAGGGACCATGGAAAGTGATATCTATCGAGAAAGACTCGTGGCCAGAAAAGGAAAGGATCTCGGCCGGCTCTGGCCGGCCACCACCCCTTGTCCTGTATCCGAAGGCGATGACGATCCTTAATTTACAGGGAGATATTTAGCATCTCTTATGGTGCTCGCGATATGCCGTTGGTGCCTAACGGTCCAATAGTGCTGTTTACGGTGAGACGGTGTACCTAAATTATATTTATGCACCGGTTATGCCTGCCTTGGCGATTTAAAGGGTCTTGGAAATGCCAAGTGGCCACTGAATATCCTTTCGTACGACGCATTTATGCTGCTTTCTCACGCTTTTTAAAACGTGGAAAACAATCCTGACAGCTACAGGAGGATTTAAGTGAGAGAGGAAGAGGGGGGCATGCGCGAGCTGAGGAAGAAAAGAGAAGGAGACTGGCCTGCTTTGGTGGTGAATGAGAGCGAGAGTTGAATTGAGGGCTTGATGATTGGTTTGTATTCTCTTTCGGTTTTAGTCATCACCATTTGCAAAGATGCAGCCGGAGCAGCAGGTTCTCTCTCTATCTCTCTCTCAAATATCGTCTTCTCGATGCTTTACAAGTAAACCACCCAGAAAATCTCGTTGCCTTGGGTTCTTGTTTTCTATTTCTGGGCAATGACCTCATAAGCTCAATTGATAGATTTCCATTGAACATTGAACAAGTCCTGTTTTCTTCTCCCCCCCCCCCCAAAAATGATTTCCGAGAGCGATTGTATCTTCTTGGTGTGTGAACTTTGCTGTACAAAGAACGTTTCGAGTTCATCAGAAGAAGGGTCTTACAGTGCTGGTTTTCGGCCTTGGAAATTGGTCTTTAGATCAAGCACGATGTTGAAGTAAGGGTTTGGGTATTCTAGTACAGGGACACTCCGGAATTATACTTCCAGTTTGATCGCATTTCGTTTGCAAACTGTGTAATGCCACTCAGAAGAAGATACTCATTGCTTTCCCTGTAAAAGAATGGGAAAGGATTCCCCTGAGGTATGTGGAATCTGTAAAGTGCTGCTCTGTGAATTGGGCCGGAACTGAATGTGTGCTGGTTCACCGAAGACACTTGAGTTTTAGCTTATCCGAAAAAGAAAGGAAAGAGAAAATCGCGGTTGAATTTGAAACAACGAGAATGTCAACCAAACCCAGAAGTTGCTTCGTTCGAATCCAGAAGCAAACATTAGTTTCACTGTAGAGAAATTTCGTCAAGAGGCGATGTTAGTTACTTACTACAGACGTGAATATGAAACGGGAGATCATGCCGTAGTAATATCTTTTGATGTCATGTGCCGTGTTAAGGCTCAGAGTCTTGCGAGTCCATGGGACTGAGAGATACAGAGGACCTAAATTTAAGGCAAAATTCATCATCAGTTTGTGAAGTTTAGTACTGTCACGCTAGCAGAGCTTTGGGAATTATTGCAGTAGCTCTGTGGAAATGTATCAAAACCTGGTTTGATGGCCTATTTGCAATCTAGATCTTGTGAGATATAGGGAAGTGCAGAATCAGGCTTGCCATTGCTGTTAGTATAGGCAAATTTGCAAAGGTCTTGTCCTTCATCATTGGGATCTCTTTTGTAAAAATTAACTGTGTCGGGGCTGAAAGACTTGATTTTGACGTTTGACCCTCATATTGTCTGTTGCAGGTAACATCTTCGCTATTGGCGTATTTGTATCACCTATGTAAGTTGCAAATTCCGCGTTCTCCATTTCAATCTTATATTATATCAAGATATTTCTGACTGAATTTCATGAAATCACCAGACCAACATTTAGAAGAATCATCAGAAACCAGTCGACGGAGCACTTCTCTGGGCTGCCTTATATATATGCTCTCTTGAACTGCTTGTTTTGCACATGGTATGGCACTCCGCTAATATCGAGTGACAACATGCTGGTCATGACGGTGAACTCCGCGGGTGCACTTTTTCAGTTGGCATACATAGTTCTCTATGTGACATATGCAGATAAACAGAAAAAGGTTGCTGCCCCATTCACATCTGACTTATTCTGATGCAGATACTTTGGCAGCAGATTTTAACAGTCATAACTTTTTGATTTATTTTGCCATTCGTGTTATGTTTGAATGCTTTTTAAGCAGATGATGATGTTGGGATTGCTCTCAGCTGTTCTTGGCATTTTTGCAATTATAGTAGTTACGAGCTTACATATACCAGATGCTGACCTGCGGAGGGACATTGTCGGGATTATAAGTGGTGTCTCCCTTATTTCCATGTTTGCTTCCCCATTGCTTATAATTGTAAGAAACGGTGACAAGTTGACCTTTCTCCTTATCATAAAAAACCTGAGGCAGGAAGTGTTGAGATGACGGGTATCTAAATTTTCTATATTCAGAATTTGGTGATCCGGACGAAGAGCGTTGAATTCATGCCGTTTTATCTCTCTCTTTCCATGTTCCTCATGAGCGCGTCGTTTACCCTATATGGGAGTTTCAACGATGACATCTTCATTTATGTAAGTCTTTTTCTTGCACTCTAGAAACTAAACTGCTATTTATTCTGCACTTGTTTAATGCATCTGGCATCTTATCTTTTTCTCCCTCATTTCAGGTCCCAAATGGTATCGGAACGATTTTGGGGATCACCCAGTTGGTGTTGTATTGTTACTATAAACGCACTGGTTGTGAAAGCTCAAAAGAACCATTGATAGAATCATATGAAGAGACAACATAGTGGCAAGTGAAGGTGAATAATAAATTGGAATTCTTTCTAAAGTTCATTTATGTCGATGACTTTTGGCAAGTAAGAACTGTTTTTGATTGAATTCAACATTGTCTACTGTGTAGCCAGATTCTGTGTTTATCAAATTCTTCTGTAAATCACAGCAGTTCGGAGGAATAACCAGCATTTGCAGTGTTTGGTGAGTGAGAGCCCATATCCCCCCAAAAGTAAACTTTTACTAGTTTATTCTCGTATTAGCGGGTGCAATGCCTTGAGCCTGATAGAACTCTAGTTGAAAATGGGAACTCTACGAAAGAAAGTCATTACGAAATTCTTCAAGTGCTGACAGAGTGCCAACCATTCTCTTTGGTTATATCTTCTGCGTATTTCTTTCCGAAATAAATCTTGAGTTGATCAGCTGCATATGTTGTTACAGAAGCTCTCTATGAGGAGAACCATCTCTAGCATGTTGCTGAGTTTAATCTGATCAGGAGGGCAGGGGACTAATCTATGTGACCCTTGTTTGGGAGTTCTGTTTTAGTTGCGATGCTTCGCTTCTATTATCTAATTTTAGTTGACCACGCTTAGGACTTGGTGGGATAAGGGTTCTTGTTGGCTTTGTTGTCATTGTTTATCTTTCGAAGAAGCCGCTAGACTCGATAAACATACGAAGTAAAGGGGCGATAGGTTTCATTTCCTGACAGTGAGTAACATGCTTGTTGGCTGGAGATAATTCACACTTCAGAGCAGTATCTCTGACCTGTTCGGAATGATGCTTCATTTGACAGGTTCAAAAGGTAGGTCTAAAATTTCCAAGAGATTACATTCCCTAGCGGTAATATACAAGGCGCGGAAACTAGATCCCTGTCTTTTGCATCCGCACGGTTCACCAGTCTGTTCCAGCAACTCTTGAACTCCTAGCAGCATCAGCAGCAACCAAAGTGAAAATGTCTGAACTTGATGGACACCGAACTGTACTTCCTTGCGGTTCTCTCTTGCGTATGGACCGGCATACGATTTGCTTATTCAGATTCGGAAGAAGGAACGCCGCAAGCATGTGAAAATGATGACTCCTTTCCGGGATTCGTGACAACGATGGCCTTGAAGCAATACTGCAAGAGCAATCGAACCATATTGGCCGCACGTCCTCTTCTCTTTTGCTTCCCAGCAAATAGCAATGTGTTTTGTATCCGATACGGTGCTAAAAAGAGG
This sequence comes from Eucalyptus guilfoylei, assembly GCA_016097605.1. Lineage (NCBI taxonomy): Eukaryota > Viridiplantae > Streptophyta > Magnoliopsida > Myrtales > Myrtaceae > Eucalyptus > Eucalyptus guilfoylei. The sequence continues at coordinate 35,500,866 of CM027865.1, read as the reverse complement.
GAACCAGGAGAACTTATCAAGCGATAGGCCCCATGCTCGGATTATTATGATGGCCTTATCCTCAGACTAGGCCGACCCGAAATGGTAGGCCTAGTCTAAAAAATAAAAATTTTATATTTGTTTATTCAATCTCAACAGCACTACTATTGAAATCACTCGTCGTAAATCCGTCCAAAACAAATCCTTCGCCATAAGCAAAAATTCTTTCCATTAAACATGTCCGTAGGGATCAACTTTCACGTATGGGTGACAATTTTTCACGGCACATGTAGGATGCTAAAATTATTTATCATATATCTGTTAGTTGGTACAATCTATTTGTTTCAAAACTTGTATACTTGAAATATATTTTCACTGAACTAAACTTATTTGTAATCAAATTTCGCATAATTTGTAACAACATAAATTTAAGAGACTGTTTACAATCCAATTAAGTGCTGAAAATTCAAAAGTTGAGCACTTTATAAGATTAGGCTTGTTAAACAATTACAACAAACATTGGCTTAAAAGATCTAATTAAATTTAAAAAAATCACTTAATGAGAATAAGGAATTGCTTACTTAATTCAATAAGTTGAAAAGTAATTGGTGACATTTAAAAAATTCGACAATTATCTTGCTAAAACTACCAATAATGACTAGAATCTAATGCAAGGGATTGAATGTATTTAGCGGTCAATATTCGGTTATTATAAAATGAATTTTAATTTTTATTATCAATGCCAAAATTGTTAACACTCGCTTTATTTTTCTGAACTTTTTTTCACAATTTTATCAAAAAGAGCCTCGGTATATAACTTGATTTCGGTTAATGAGATTTAACCAAATTTAAGTAATTAAATAAAATAGATGCAAAACATGCCAAAAACGATAAAATCATTAAGTGCATGAGATGGGGTACGTTGAAAGAAAGTTCTTTTTCTTTTACAAAATAAAAAGAGTGGAAAGGAGCGCGACCGGTGTCAACAATCCATCCCAATCTCGAGTGTTTTCGCAAGACTTCTGCACACGTAATGGAATGCTAACGAAGTTAAAAGCAAAAGAAAGAAATTCTAAAAAAGTAAAAACGAAATGTTTTGGCAGTAAAAAAAGTTACTTTTTTTTTACTCAATTAGGAGTAAAATTTTTTTTTTGGTCGGCAAACAAAGAAGTTTCTTAGGCCCTATTTGGTAACCATCCAAACAAGGTCAAATTCTGATTTTTTGTTCCCAGAATCAGTTTGGGCCGAGAATTGCGTTTGGTAAAATTTTTGTTCCCAGGAACAGATTGGGAGTGGAATCAAAAACAAAAAAAAAAGTTGATTCTTATTCCGAGAACAAATTTGATAATCAAAAACCAACTCTTCTTCTTCTTCCCTTTGGTCATCTTGCGACCGCCATCCACCCCCGTCCGTCGCCGCTCGCTGCTGTCCGCCGTCGCTGTCGCCGACCTCCGCCATCCGCTGCCACCCGTCACCGTCCACCATCGCTGTCAACGCCGGTCGCCGGTTCGGCGAGCTCGCCAGGCCAAGGCGAGGTCCGGCGAGCTTGCCGGAGGCAAGCCCAGCCACCGACGAGGCTCGGCCTCCCTAGATTTGGCGAGGCCGAGCCTCGCTAGGGCTGGGCAAGGCTTGCGACGCCCAGCCCCGCTAGTGGCCAGGCAGGCCTCACCCAACTGCCGGCAAGGCTCGGCTGATGAGGGCTGGCCTCGCCGAGGGCCGGCGACGCTCCGGTGAGGTCGCCAGCCCTCGTACCAGCGACTAGCCACGAGAAGAAGAAGAAGAAGAAGAAGAAGAAGAAGAATAGAATAGAGAAAAAGGAAAGAAAAAAGAAAAAAAGAAAAAAAGAAATGAAAAAAAGTAAAAAATTTATTTAAAATTTAAAAGAAATTGATTTGGAATAGAATCAATGAAAGACGGTCTGCACACGCAATTTATTACGTAATCGAAATTTTAAACGATTCTGCGCGTTTTTTTACTCGAAATCGGTTAGAACGTAATAAAAAATAATCATTTTTAGTCAAAATCTCTTCCTAATGTAATCGTTCTAAACACGCGTCATTATTAGCAGGGAAAAGTTTTTTTTTTTTGGGATTTTTTCCTGTGAGGAGAAAAAGGTAAAGAATTTAAAAGAAAAACACCCGACAAATGCTGGGTTTTACAAAACTCCCTTCACAAGCGTAGCTGCAGACTGCAGTTCCTCTCTCTCTTGCTCTCGCTCACAAAGGAATCGATTCAAAGCAGACGGCCAGTCGCTCCTCCGGAGTCTCCCGATCGCTGCCGCAGCTCTCGAAAAGGGTGCTTTGATCTCCGCTCGCTTATCATCTCTACAGTCTCTTTAGGTATAATCATCGCTGCATTCAATCGCGGTCGGTCCTCGTCGAATCGAATTTCCGGTCGGTGAAAAGCAGTAGATAATTGCGCCTGCTTCTTTTGATCCCCAAGTTAACCGGCCTCCGTCAGTACTCAATCTTTCCCGTGCCTGCCTTTTGTCGCGATTTTTTTTTCTTTTTTCGCTAGTGGAGTAGACGTTTGTCGCTTAGGCGAGTTTCGTTGATGAACCGGATTACACCCGTTATCTCAAGTTTTGATCTTGATGTTCGGGATGAGTGGATGGCAATGGTTTCTTGCATGCTCGATGTTGATATTGACGTCCGCTCTTGCTTTCTCTGTTCTCCGATTGAAATTGCTGGCGAATTTGGGTTGGTCCGATTAGAAGGGCCGTGTTCATCTCTTCTTGGGTGTTGTTGCTTTTGTTGTGCAGTCAGAAAGCTTTGAGAGAGACGGAGAATGTCGGGAAGAAATCGTGGTCCGCCTCTTCCGCTGAAAGGTGTGCCCCCTCATGCAGGGCGTCCTCCTTCCATCCGCGAGCCTCCGTTTGGTAGAAGCCTGGGAGCAATGCCACATCCAGCTTTGCTGGAGGAATTGCGCGAATCCCAACTGGGCATGGGCCCGGGGAGGCGCCCTCCTCACCCTGCCATTATCGAGGAGCGTCTCGCTGCTCAACATGAAGACATTCAAGGGCTTTTGGTTGATAATCAGAGGTTAGCCGCGACGCATGTTGCTCTTAAGCAGGAACTGGAAGCTGCCCAGTATGAGTTGCAAAAGATGCTGCAGATCTCGGATTCCTTACGAGCGGAGAAGGATGTTCGGATGAGGGAATTGTATGACAAATCAGTGAGGCTGGAAGTGGATCTGCGTGCGGTGGATGCTATGAGGGGTGAGCTTGGTCAGGTTAATGCAGATATTAAGGAGCTTACGGGTGTAAGACAAGAGCTTACTGGGCAGGTGCAGGCAATGACTCAAGATTTGGGTAGGATGACGGCTGACCTACAGCAGGTGCCAGCATTGCGGGCAGAGATTGAGACCATGAAGCAGGAAGTACAGCGCGCTAGGTATGGATATATGGTCATGCATCTATTACCCTCTGGAAGGGCTGCATTCCAGTCTGGAAGATTGATTTTGCTCATGTTCTTTTGTTGTTTAGAGCTGCTATTGAGTATGAAAAGAAAGGAAGTGCCGATAATTATGAGCATGGTCAGGTGATGGAGCAGAACTTGATTTCCATGGCCCGTGAGTTGGAGAAGCTTCGAGCAGAGATTGCTAATGCAGAGAAGAGAGCTCGTGCTGCTGCTGCTGTTGGCAATCCAGGTACTTTTCTTTGTGAATATTTTCATATTCTGTATTGGTTTCTTGTCAGTTTCAGATTTCAATAATTAGCATGTTATATCGAATTGAACTTGGTTGACTGGCTTCAAGTAGGCATTCCAGTGTTGAAATCATGGATGTGAAGAAATAAGCTTTCATCCTCTTCAACTGATTAAGTTACTGCCGAGATTTGCTATTGAATGAATGAACCAGTAAACAAAGAGGTTCTTTTTTGTGCCGGTATATGTGAATATCTTGTAAACCCATGGATGCTGGAGAAGTAATTGAATTTATAGCATCTTTCGTTCATTTTCTTTTCCCAAAAGAATAACTGATTGGATTTTTTATGAGACAAAGATGTTCGTGTTGAATGGCTTGCCTAGTGTGTTTCCCCTTAGTTGCATGGATTTATTTTGCATTAATTTTTCTGAGTATATATATTCGAAAAAGCGGAGTTTCAATTTTCATCTATTAGTATAGGAAAATTTTTGGAAGGGAGGAATAAGTACTTTTGCTGAAATCTATCTTTCTGCTTCTTATCAAGATCCATCTTGCACATCTATATACAAATTACTTAAGTATAAGTATTTTTTTTTTTTTTATCAGTTTTGAGTCTTAAATAAATTCCATGTTACCCTATTTAGAGATTATGATAACTTTGAACCTTAAAGCAATGTCGCTGATCAGGCAGCCAATAACTGCATAAGAGGAGAGGAATTTTATAAGGGGCGCAACTGAGTAATTTCTTAGTAAATAAAGCTGCTAGAGGAAGAGATCTCCATGTTGCCTAATTATGGGCATGAGAATTATCATATGATCAAATGAGTGCAACTTTGGTGACATATAGGGTATGTTGTTCCCACACAAAACTTTGATATAGATGTGCCTCTTGCAAATGTATTTTCCTGCCTACTTTAATTTTTTAGTCGACGAAAGGAAATTTTAGTAATGTAATGGTGCCACATGATCTATACGAAGGGAAAAGGGAAAAAAACTGTCAACTCCGTCGCACTTGGAAAAAACAAAGGAACAGTTTTGTTAAGAATATTCCATATGACCCCACATTCACGTCAAGTTTTAATCTGATGACCAAACAATAAAAGGAAAAAGAAGTTAAATCCATTTATTAGACAAAGGAGGAAACTGAGAGTAATGGGAAGTGGCTGCGATGACTCCTCGAATTCGTTTTTAGTTAATGATCAAAATCTACAGTTTATAGTAATGCCTATGAAGCATTGTTGACAGCTGGATTTAAATAAAATGAAAGGAAAAAGGTTACGGGCTAAGATGTTTCAAGAAGGCTTCTTGTTAAGGAATTTATATCGGTTATTGATTGAAGGGCATATATGCAAGGCATATGCCAGGTCAACAATGAGATTTATTGAAACAGAGAAGAATTAGTGCTTATCGAAACTTTATTGGGTTGGACTTATGGAAACATATCAAATGGAGGGCAAGGGGAAACCCATCCAAGAATTTTCTCCTTATGTTCCAAACCCGTCGCAAGCCTTATAGGACTTTGGAAATAAAGTCCCCAATCCTTTCCACTTAAATCATTGGGTATCAATCAGATTCCCAAAGGGTTCTTGATACCCCTATGTGTTTTGGTGGTAAAAATTATCTAACACTAGCAAATAATACACCATCTTGATTAAACATCCAGAATCATGAAGATCTAGATTATACAATCAACCCATTGAAGATGTTTTATAAATTTTTAACAATTATGAAAAGTGAAAAAAATTGTGGATATTGTAGAAAAATGTAGATGCATATGAATTAATACTATTTTTGGGTATATCAAATAACATAAGTGACCCTATGTTTTTCAGAATAGTGAAAATATTCTAGTGAAATGGCTCTTGGGGATGGATTTGCAAGTACCCCCGCAAGGCAAATCACAAACCTGTCCCAAACCCTATAGGGTTATGCAAGTGTTATTCCAATCTTTTCCCACAACTCTAAACCGCAACTTGATTAAGCCCTTTTAGGGTTTGGGTGGGCCAGGTACTCTACTTTATCTGCCCATCGCCATCCCTACATATCAAGTACTACAGAAGCCCTCAAAGGAAATCCATAAATTGCGGAGTGTATATTCTTAATTGTTTGCCAAACCTGTAGTCGACTCCCCTTTAATGACCATTCATGCTCATTTGCCTTACAGAAGCATCTTTCCTATATTCATATTGATATTTCTTCTAAGTAGTTTATGAGAAGAAAATGCAAGAAATGCTTTTTATTAAACCATCTATTACAGGTTCTTGTTTCTTTTCTTGCGATCTGCAAGGATGATCATTTTCATGATAGTAATACGAATCAGGATTATGCTTTTGGACTCCACATAGCTTGCTTTTGGCCAGCTAATGCTAGATATAAACAATAAATCCTCTTTATTGTATTACTAGTGCTATATTCAAATACAAGTTGCTTTTGGCCAGCTCAATTGATACTCACATAAATTAGATGAAGAAACTATGGATATATATTGCCTAATCTGATCAGGTTACCTAGTTCTACGAACATTATTGTCTACTAAGTTAATGTCAAGTGTTATTATGTGGCGTCTTCATTATGTGAAAATGAAGCTATTACCGGCTTTTACATTTAATTGTTCCGCCAGAAATGGTCCCTATTTATATGTCGTTCAACCTTTTGATTTTTTGTCTCTGTATGTGCAGGCTACAATACAGCTTACAGCAATCCTGAAGTTAGTTATGCTGGGAATCCTTATCCAGCTGGATATGGCATGAATCCCGTATGTGTGTTTGTTAGAAATATTCCTATTGTCTTATGGTTAACATTTGTTTTGGTCATGTCTGCATCTGATAAGGTATGGTGATATTTGGATTAAGTATTTTCATGCGTAACATGCTTTATCTTCGAATTGCAGGTTCCTGCTGGTCTGGAAGGCTACCCCCAATATGGACACATGCCTGCTGCTTGGGGTGCATATGCTCCTCCTGGACACAGATAGACTAGATTTGCATACCGATGTAAGCTGAGTTATAACCGTTACCTTGGGCTGCAACTCAGTAGATAGATTATTAGGTCCAGCTTTCCAGTTGTCATTGTACTTTTAAGGGTTTGTCTCCATTATATGCTGCCTGAAGTTGTACTGGACGTTTTGCCATTTAATGATGATCTTCTATATAATTTTGTTGCTTTGATGCAGAGGTCTGGCTCTTCTCTTAAATTCTTTAATGATCTTGGTTGAAAGTTCATCTCCAACAATTGCTTAACTGATAACTGTGTTGTTGGAGCTTCCATTAATTAATATGACTTGCTACCCTTTGGCCAAGTTCCTTAGATTGGTACATCACAACCCTGGTGGTAAGTTTTTAGAGGAAGATGTCACGGATAAGTCCGACTTCAATAATTCTAACATCATAAGGACTCTATGAAGTGAGTACTCCTTGAGAATGTCACTGTCTATGTGTGATCTGATACATCAATTTGAGTGCAGCCTTTGGATCAGCATATTATATTAGACTTTCAAGGTTTGTAGTATTACTTAGATTAATTGGAATAGATGAGAAATCTTAGTCATCAACCTTGCCAAAAACACATTTTAGTCATTGACCCTGCAAAAACCACGTCTTAGTGGTCAGCTTCTACTAATTTCAACGGGGTGTCAACCTCATATTTGACTAATTTGGCTATGTAAGACAGGTGGTAGAATATAGATTGAGAATGACATGCGAAGCCTGTCTAAGAAGTTTTTGGATTCCAGATTCCGGATTCCATCTTCAACTTTTCCATGACATATAAATGGTGTAAAGTGGTTTAGCTCACTATGTAGGCCAACATGTATTTTGTGACCCATTCCCATGATTTTTGTGGGAACTTTTATCACAGTTAACTCTTCTTTGTAATCCGACCAAAAGAAAAAGAAAACTCCTCTTTGTGCTCGGAGTCTCGGTTGATTTCCCTTATCCATTCCCATAACTTTTGTGGGATCTTTTCATCGTAGTCAGCTCTTATCCATGCTTGGAGTAGTCTGATTTCTTCATGTTTCTTTCTCGTCTCTGGTGAGGTCTTTAGTGATGCTATTTCATGTGGTTTGCTTTTGTTTGTGGCCTATTTTGGGCTGTAGAATATTCATCTGTTGCGAGGCTCCAGAAGCTGGCCACTACTAATTTTGGCTTTCAGCCAAGGGAGATTACTTTCTCCAATTTGGGTTTTTGGTCTTGGCAAGGCTGACTTATGGCGGAAATTTTATCTGTGGGAAATGTTTTGGGTTATATGGACAACCTCCTTTAGTATGATACCAGACTTGTGACATCTAGAGATAGCAGCTATCTTTCTCTGCCTCTCACAAAAGATAAGAAAAGTTTCTCATGCTTCTAGTATGAAGTTGTTGCATTTAGGAGTATGACTATCCCCATCAATTTGGGCAGTTGAATAGATTTAATGAACAGTTTAAGCTGGTGAAGTTTGTGCCCTTGGTTTCTCCTTTCAAGGAAATTTTTTGATTTAAGATCTTTATTCATCTCATTCCGTTGCCGAAAAGCAGCAGCCAGGTATTCATTGCTTGTGCCTTCTAACTGAAAGATATTCAACTATGATGCTGCAGGATCATTTCATGGTCAAGTAAGTGCTGTGTGTCTAAGATATTGTCCTCTATTGTGTTCTTTCTGCATTTGTTTTCCTTGGTTGTGGTTACTCTCACACAGGGATACTTGGAGGATATAACTGAAGCTGTTGTTAACCCAAACAAGAATACTGGTAGAGTTTGTTGTTGTTTTTAGGCGAAAAGTTGTAGCATTGTTTCATTTCCAGATTACTTGGTTCTTGGTTCTAGTTGGAGAAAAAGGGCTAGCTTCTAGTCGGGGAAAAAGGACTAGCTGCTAGCAAACTGACTTTTGCTCGCCCCATCAAGTTGCCCATACATTGGACCCAAGGATTTCCTTTTTTTTCTTTAAACTGTATCAGAAGCCATTTTGCTTCTTGATCGTTTCACACAGCAATTTTGAGGGACTAAATGTCTGGTTGATATGATTGATGACAACTCTGGGAAGATAAATATGATATTTGGATCAGAGAGGAACCAGCGGGACTTCAAGTCTATTGCTTTGGTTGTTTTGGTAGGAGGAGATAAACAGGGGCACAAATCACATTTGGCAAGAAGTCTTATGCAAACTGAGGAGAAAAATGGGGTGATGTGTCTTGAGGAAGATTCTTCTAATATTTTAGTTTAAAAGTGGAAGTGTGCGTGGACTTTGATGGGAGATTTTGTACGGTAGTAATGTTTTCATTGGGGAAGAGGACATATTAGTGGTGGTGGAAACCTCCCTCATCCTCGTGGTGTTAGTTATGTCATTCTTAAATGAACTAAATTACAATTGGAAGTAGTTTGAATAGGTATTAGTATTGTTTGAGAGGCTGTTGTTCTGAATTTTAATTCTGTTGTTAAAAATACTGTATATGCACTCCATTAACATTTTAATTGAATAACCAGGTGGACATGGTGTTGTCCAGACTAAACTACCTTCATTATGGAAGGAATGTCGATGACTGTCAGTATATTGTTGCACTGCCTTTGTCTTTTTTTGGTTATATATTAGTAAGACTTTGCTTTGCATGTCTCATGGCTGAAGTGGTGATTCGTATTTTCTGATTTTGTTATCCTGTGACTTGCGAACGCCTGTGTTGTAGCTTATTTGTTATTCTTTTGTGGAGGATGATATATTCTTGCGTAAAATAATGCTCACCTTTTCCATATTTTTCAGAGTTCTTCACTGTTTGTTTATGTTCTGTCCTTCACCGTTCTGAATTATGTACTCAAATGTTCTGATTCCAGGTTACTGCTTCTGTGCTCCAGCGCCCTGTATATGGGCTATGTTTCAGTTACTGATCATTCGATAATGAGGTGTGTTCACTTTGTTAGCAGCCCTGTTTTACCCAAATTATTTATTTCAAGATACTGCTCTTGTCACTTGTTAGGAAATAAACTCACTAGATCCTTTTTTCTTTCTATGTGCTTGTTATTTCCTACCAGTCAGTCGAGCTAATTTCTGTCAAATGTTTTTAATCGAACATGGGAACTATAAAGGTGCGTTTGGTAACCATTTTGTTCTCAAAAATAATTTCCACTCACAAATGATTCTTTTTTTATTTTGTTCTAGGAACAATTTTTGAGCATTTGAAGGCGTTTAATAATTGCCCAAAAATTTTATTTTTGAAATAGAAATGTGTTTGGTAGAACTCTTAAAATTTTTTGTTCCTTTTATTTTTTTAATACTTTTATTATATTTTTTTAATATTCTCTTTTTTCTTTTTCCTTTTCTCTTCTTCTTTCTTCTTCTTTGTGGCCGGTTGTTGGTCATAGCAATGGCTGGCGACCGTCTGAGCAAGGTCCTGTGAACTCGGTGAGCCTCGCCTAGCGGCGCAAGGTTAGCCTTGCCCTAGCTTGGCGAGGCCCAACCTTGCGCCAGATTTAGTGAGGCAAGCCTCGCCTGGCCATTGGTGAGGCTCGGCCTTGTCAACCAATGTGAGGCTGGGCCTTGCCAGGCTAGGGCGAGGTCGAGCCTTAGCAGTGGCTAGGCAAAGCTCAGCGTCGCCTAGATCTGCGAGGCCAAGGCTTGCAGTGGCCAAGGGAGCCTCTAGCGAGCTCGCTAGACCTCATCCAACTAGTCGTCGGTGACTGCTGGCGGCGGCAGCCGATGACTGGCTGAGAGAAAGAAGAGAGAAGGAGAAAAGAAGAAGAGAAGAGAAAAATAAAAAAATAGGTCGGGCGTGATTCTGAAATTATTCCTAGGAATAAAGAAGCAACTTTTTCTTTACTTTTTTGATTTTGTTCCAAATCTATTTCTAGAAAAAAAAAATTACCCAATGGAATTTTGTTCTTTTTTTGTTCCCAGAAACAAAATAATAAAATCAGTTACCATTTGGCAAGTTAACAAATAGACTCTTAAGTCTCTATATTACCGATGGCATTGATACTCTTGGTTCACAGGTGTAGTTGCAGTCGTCAATGTGATGCATGTGCAGATTATGGTGTGTGAACTGTGTAAAGAAATATGAGGCCCAAGGGGGGACGCACAGTTGATCATCTATTTGGCTGTGGGCATGCTTTCTTCTATTTACTTACCTTCTATTGGATATGTTTGTGTAACAGAAAGACGATGGACATGTCAATGCCGTGCAGTGGGAGAGAGTGCTGCAAAGTTTATGGTATGGGAAACAATGGAGTTGCCGGGGATTGTGAGTTTGATTGAAAGGACAGGACCCTCACTTGACGACTGTCAGAAGAGCATGCTGGGTGCACCTTCTGCCGCTGATGCAAATTACAGGTTGAGGAACTTGGGGACCGCACTCTTGTCATGAAAAATCGTTGCTGAGCTGTGAAACATATGACCTTTGTTGTCTTGGTCCGTTCAAGTTTCGGACAGAATTCAATGCCTTTCCCATCTTTTTTGGTTAGCTTTGGCAAGATACCGCAAGGTCGCCATGGCTCCACTTCGCCAATTATTATCGTAAATAGTAATACCGTGAGTAGCCTTTTACAGACAAATATGGAGCGTCAAAGAGCAAAATCGAGCATCATTGAACTTGTTTGCACCCTGTATTTGTTTTCGTAAGTGTTGCTTCTGACTTGGCTCTGTAGAGATGTTCACAAAGGACAAATTTCCATCTACCCATTTGCGAGTATGGCCAGTCTTAACGGCTTAGCGCCCCAGATTATCGTATTATTAATATAGGAACGATGTCAGTAACAGGCTGTCAAGGTTTTGTTAATGCAGAAATTTTTTAACCTGGACTGAGTAGTCTCTGTGCAACTTACACTAGTAAAAAGGCGTTTTTTCGGGAAGATGACCTTGCATATGTCCCTTTGTCTGTTCTCTCTCCTCCATAACTCACATCTCCTCGTATGAAAATCGATTTACAATATCGCGCATCGTAGAATTATAAACTCTCTTGTGGCCAACTTGCGTTTTGAAAAAGAAGTATTTTAAAGTTTTGGAAATGGCTCGCACTATTAAAAACGTATCCTCGCTCGACGTTCGTGTATTCATGCCGTGTTGCTTTTTACCTCGTTGGTCGGGCGGTGCTCCGTTCGGACGATCCCCACGCGCGTGAACCGCGCTCGGTGCTTTGCTCGGACGACTCGCCGCACTGAATCGCAGCAACTTCACCATCTTCACCGGGGGAATCCAAGATGCAGTCCACCGTCGTGCGCTCATCCTGTAATGGGAGCAGCGTCTTCAATCGCCACCCCCTGTCCACCCCCGGAACACGCGATCTTTCGCGAGCTAATCTGACACCCAATCCCGGCTTCAAATTTCGCACATTCCCGTCATCGAAATCGCCCTCGCCGTCGACTTCTCGTCATTCAATCGCAATATCTCGATGCCTACTGCCCTCAAAAGCACCGGAATGCCCTCCTTTTGTTAAATCTACTTCGAAAGTGAGTGCTAAGTTCTGGCCGCTTCACTGCGGAATTTCGACGAACACCTTCGATCCGAGCGAGGGTAGAAGCTTCCGAGACTGGATTGAGCTGGTGGGTGAAGTGATATCGACGGCATTTCCCATATGGGTGGCGCTGGGGTGCTTGTTGGGGCTCGTGAAGCCGAGTTGCTACGACTGGGTCAAGCCCAAGTGGAGCGTTCTCGGGATCGCGGTGACCATGCTCGGCATGGGCATGACCCTCAGTTTCGATGATCTTCGTGGCGCTTTGGCCATGCCCAAGGAGCTGATCTCCGGGTTTTTGCTCCAGTACTCGGTTTGTTCTGCTCTTTATTCCTAGTCGCTCAGAACTTTGCTTCGAACGAATGTGCATAATGAGACTCGAAATACAGCAAAGAAAACTGCAACATGGTGAATTCGTGCTATTATTCTAGCTCTTGACTTTGAAGACTGACCAGTCACCTTGTGTTTTTACTCTGAAGTGATAGGCACGTGATTTGATCATGATGCGACGTTGTACCTGTGCTTACAGGAGCACGATAGGATGACATGTTTATACCTTGTTTTTGACGAACACTCGCTGTATTTGTACTTCAGTTACCTACCTAAATTACCCGAGTTTTTTCCCCCTTACTGAACTCTTCTTGTCTGTAGCAGCCGATTAGAGACTCCTCAGTGGGAGCATGTGCTCATTTTCTACCTGTTTACTCAGACATGTTCGGTCCAGAATGATGCGTTACTTGTGGCAGGTGATGCCGATCTCTGGATTTCTTGTTAGCAAGCTGCTGAATCTGCCATCGCATTATGCGGCCGGATTAATATTGGTTGGCTGTTGCCCTGGTGGTATGTGCATTTTATCTTATTCTCACATCGCTTTACTACTCAATCCTCGTCTCTCTCTATCTCAGCTCAATCTGAATTTATTAATTGCAGGGACGGCTAGTAACATAGTCACTTATCTTGCACGGTGAGTGAATTCCTGAAGACCGTATCTTGAGAAGTAATTGAGCTACCGTTTTGTTTGATTCTATCAAAGTATGATGGGTGTTTTGTGATCTAGGGGAAATGTCGCTCTTTCAGTGTTGATGACAGCCACAAGCACTATATCAGCTGTGGTTAGTAAACAGAAATCAATTTCTCCTCCCTGACTGTAGGATCATTCAACTCATTATTTATAAAATACATTTAGTTCAACATAAAATATCATAGATTGGAATCTCTTTATCAAGGAATCTCGTACGCGACAAATTAATTCGACGTTATGACGGGAATGAAGTGCATGTCCTGTTATCTACACCAGAGGCACTCTGGCTCCATGTGCTTCACGTAGAGTGTAATTACCCGTCATTATCCTTTTCCTCTGATGTTGCAGATAATGACTCCATTTCTGACTGCAAAACTTGCTGGACAGTATGTCGCAGTTGATGCAGTTGGACTCCTGCTTTCGACGCTTCAGGTTACTTCTCTTGCCTCAACCTTTGTATTTGCATGGTTATTGATACCGCTGTCTAGCACTCACATAAAAATGGGAAATCTAGGTAGTCCTTCTTCCTGTCCTGGCCGGTGCATTTCTTAACCAGTATTTCCAGAGTTTGGTTAAGTTAGTTTCCCCCTTGATGCCACCAATTGCTGTGGCAACTGTGGCTGTATTATGTGGAAATGCAATTGCACAGAGCTCTTCGGCAATACTCTCGTCGGGCCGACAAGTTCTGCTTGCCGCGTCTCTTCTTCACGCATCTGGATTTTTCTTTGGCTATATACTCTCTAGAATACTTAAGCTGGATGAGGCATCAGCAAGGACTATCTCGATCGAGGTGGGCATGCAGGTATACCATCTCATTCTTAAGGCTTAATATAAAAGCAAGATCACTCCACTTGCATTGCCTTCCATTCTAGTATGCCCGAGTCATACCTGTATCTTAGTCCTTCCAGTATTTGATCTTTTGTATGCCTCTGGCTTTCCGATTCTAAAGGATCAGTTTCTCCTAGAGTTCGTGCTTGAATATGACTACAAATATTTAATCGAACTGTTTTGTTTTGTTCTTCTCCTTCCCTTTTTTCAGAACTCGGTGCTGGGAGTAGTTCTGGCCACTCAACATTTTGGGAACCCGCTGACGGCAGTGCCATGTGCAGTCTCAAGTGTTTGTCATTCGATTTTCGGTAGCGTCTTGGCAGGATTCTGGAGACGCTCTTTGCCCTCTGAAAAGCTCGAGTAGGAGTCTTTTGCTTTAGCTTCTGAAGATGTTTATTCTAGACTTTCAGCTTCTCTTCTCCAGTGCTGGCATTGAGATCGAATGTTTGGGAATTGGGATGCGATCAGATTTAGCTCTTGTGGCATAACGGTAAAAAAATTCTGCATTGAAGCATGCTCGTTAGTCGACTAGAACGCAAAAAGAAAATGTATGGCAAGTGCAAATGTCACAAGTTACTCTTTCCGAAGATTTGCGTTGCATCAATTCAAACACATCGCACATTCCCAACTACATTTTGCAATGTTTAAGTGATAGAAGGAGATAACAACACATTTGCAGACTTTAAGGCTATGTTTGATCATGCGGATTTCTACTTAGATAGAATTGAATAGGATAGGTATGAAATCTAAGAATTTTTCTATTTGCGTGATAAAGTCGGATATATTTATATTATATCATAAAAATTACTTGGTATAAAAAACATATTAGTATAAATGAACGAAAAATTTTACAAATAAAAATGGTAAAAATCTCTTTGACACTCTTATTTGTTTTTGTTTTTATTTTTATTATTTTATTTTCCTCTCTTTTTTTAATTTATTTATTTTTTATTTCTTTCTTCCCCTTCCATTATTCTCTATTACTGATATACCTAATATACCTAAAATACCCAAAATATGTAATAATAAATTGGGTTAATATCCTAAAAATCTCAAATTAATATACATGTGACAAATTTACTCCAAACTTAACCAATAAGAGTGCGTTTGTAGAACTATTCTGTTTCGGAAAATAATTTTTTTTTATCGAAATAGTTTTTTCTTATTTTGTTCCTGGAACAATTTTTAAACAAAAAAGAACGCATTTGATAACTGTCTAAAATTTTTATTCCCGAGATAGAAATGCGTTTGGTAAGATTTTAAAATTCTTTTGTTTCTTTTAATTTTTTAACTTTTATTATATTTTTCTCTTTTTTTCTTTTTCTCTTCCTCCTCCTTCTTCTTAGTAGCCGGAGGCTCACTTGGCCAAGGCGACCATCGGCCTCGCTAGATCTAGGTGAGGCCAAGCCTTGCCAGTGGCCAAGTGAGACCTCGCCCAAGTAGCACGAGATTGCCTTGCCCTAGCTTGGCGAGGGGCGTTGCCGGGGGCTGACGACACTCCGGCGAAGTCGCTGACCATAGCCGAGGCTAGCAACCAGGCAAAGGGAAGAAGAAGAAAGGGGAAGAGAGGAAAAGAAAAAATATGAATTAATTCTAGGAATTATTTCTAGGAATAATAAGTTACTTTTTTCTACTTTTTGATTATGTTCCAAATCTATTCCCGGGAACAAAAATTTTACCAAACGGATTTTTTTTTTTTTTTTTGCGTTCTAGAGAACAAAACATAAATAATTTTTTCCCGAAAGGTTACCAATTAAAGTGACAAATTTACCCCAAATTAGTACACTTATAATAAAATTATCCTCTGTTAATTTCCGTTAAATTTTACTATTAAATTACTAAGTTGAATGACATGTGTCAATTGACTAATATATATCAGTTTTAGATTTTACTCTTCATTTATCACAGCTATACAATTTTTGTGATAAACGGGAGATATGTTTGTCACAAATGTACCAATTTGAGATTTTTGGCTATTAATCAAATTAGTTTGAGATAAATTTATTGCAAGTGTATCGATTTGAAGTTTTTTGTAGTCATTTAGGATAAATTTGTAACAAGTATACAAATTTGAGGATTTTCATTGTCAAAAAATTAGTTTGGAGTAAATTTATTATAGGGTTAATACCTAAAAAACTCCAAACTGGTACACCTATGACAAATTTATTTAAAATTATTTTTTTGACCATGAAAAATTTAAAACTAGTACATTTATGACAAATTTACCCAAAACTAATTTATTCGACCACAAAAAACCCTAAACTGGACCACCCCATTCGGTGGCTGCGTTAGTATGTGCTCAGACCCTCTTCACGGTAGGGCGAGAGTTCAAACCACACGGTTCGCATAATGGCGCATTCATTAGTGGTCTTAAGTGCGGCGTTGTGGTGGTGGGTCCTGCGTTAGTGCCGCCCTAGGTTTACATCGGCGGCTGCCGGCTGTACGGCGGTTCCTGGGTATCAAAAAAAAAAAAACTTAAATTGGTAAATTTGTGACAAATATACCCTATGCTAAATTGGATTAATACCATAAAAGAAATCATAAAATTGTAAACTGTGACAAATGGAATGTAAAATCTCAAATTGGTATATTAGTCAATTGTCACGTGTTATTTAACTTAAGAACTTGACATTAAAATTTAACAAAAACTAACAGAGAGTAAATTTGTCACAAGTGTATTAGTTTGGGGTAAATTTGTCAAATATATACTAGTTTGAGATTTTTTGTGGTTAAAAAATAATTTATGATAAATATGTCACAAGTGTACCGGTTTGGAGTTTTTCAGGGCATTAACCCTTTATTATATGTATACTAGTTTGGGATTTTTCGGGATATTAATCATAATAAATTTATATTATATGTTGAAATTATATTATAAAATAAAGATTAAATTAAAATGACTTTTTGTTATTTTGAATTTCTTGTATTGGAATTCAAATATTATTCATTTTGAAACATAATCTTAATTTTATTAATTTTTTTTTTTTTTGGAGAAAAATATATTTTTTATTATAAATATTAGAAATTCTTTCCATTTTTATTACACCTCTCCCATAAGAAAATTTTATCTAGTTTGTCAATTATATCCCGTATTGAGCAAACACCAAATATAAAATAAGACAAATTTTATCATTTCTTAAATTTAATTCTGACCGTCAAATGCAACCTAAGGATAAAGTAGACACAGGGAGCAAAATAAAAGACGCTTTAAGTGAGATTTAATCAATGAGGCGAATAGTCTTTTTTGACTTGATCTATCTTGTTTCTTTACACTAAAAGCAGCCTATGACACGCTTGTCGTGGCTTTTTGTGCGAAGATGCGCAATTTCAATTCCAGGTCGCTTTCTGCACAGGATCGGATTCGGATGATGCCTGGCCGTGTCGTAGCTATCTTCTAATGCGGCTTAGCTGGAACTGACTTTCAATCAAGCTGTGGATTCAATAGCAACGAAAAGATGAAGTCTTGTCTCCCTCTTTATTAAACAACCAATGATAAGTTAAACAATTGAATGCAGAGATGGAGAAATTGGAGCTAAACTTGATTGAAAAATCAAAATATTCGTGAAGTAAATTAAAGATTGCAATAGTTTTCTTTTCTCCCTATTTTACTCCAAGTTATCGTACAATTCCAACCATAGCTTAGAGGTTCCTGAAGCAGAGTCTTCGAGTTTTGCAGAGGGGGATGAACAATTAACAAGCAACGAACGATTAATTACTAGGAACTATGCTTGATCACCTTACAGGTTTTGATTTTTTCTTTTTAAAAGATAATTATACTTCCCTCGCTGTCGAAGTACAAAATAAGGCTAGAGGTTAATTAAATTTGCAGAGAAAACTTTTCACTATTAACACTGACCATGAGAAAGTTGCAGCAATACACTATAAAAATGAGTGGCTATTATTTATCATTTATATATTATACGAATCAAAATCGTCCAGAGCATTAATCATTGAGTACTCACGCGATCAACGATTTACGGAACTCGATTAGCAAGATTATTCTATTAACCCAACTCAATAAAAGATTAATGACAAGTAAACGACCCGCGCAATATACGAAAGTGCGTTAGGCTAATTTGGGATTTGGCAAATCAGCTTTCGAAATTCCACCGCGCGTTGGCTGGTCTGGCCGCAACGCGAAAATTTTCCGCATATTTTCAGCTCCTCCCGCCAAATTCAAAACCGAAATACAAAAACTGAAAAGAACGAAAGAGAAGGAGGAGGGAAGCTTTGGTCGTTCTCTCTCTTTCCCTTTCCCTCTCCCTCTCTGTTCTTCCCGCCGCCTCCATTTTCGCTTCCCCTCCAAAACTCAAAAAGACCCCACAAAGCTCAAGTCCCTTTCCAACCCCCCTCTCTCTCTCTCTCTCTCTCTAGCTCTCTCTCTCTCTGTGTCTGTCTGTCGAGGAGGAGGAGGAAGGAACGGCTGAAGCTGCTGCTTCCGTTCGCGAGCGAGAGCCATGAACTACCAGCGCTTGCCCCCTCTGAAGCGATTCACGCTCTTGCGGCAGAGGCAGGATCAAGAGAATGCGGACCCGGCGTCGAGCTCCCTCCCGCTCCCCGCTAAGAAGCGCCAGGAGTCGCGCCGCTTGACCCCGCTCCCTCCGGATCCCGCGCCCCGCCCCGCCGCCGCCGCCTACTGCTTGCCCACGAAGAAGAGGGTGTGGGCTCCGGACCCGGATCTCACGCCCCTTTTGCCTCTCGACCTCAACGCCGAGTACAAGCCTCGTGTTCTCGAAGTTGGGTTCGAGCCAGAGGAGGAGAGGGCTTCCCACACCAAGAAAATTAAAGAAGAAGGTGGGGGAAAGGAGGAGCCTTTGGTTTTGGAGCCTAGCGCTCAAGAAGCGGTGACGATCAGCAGTCTAGAAGATCGAGTGGAAACGAAGGCGGAAGAAGAGGAAGGAAGAGGAGAAGAGAGAAATGGTGATGGGAACGAGGAGGAGGATGGGATCGTCTGTGCTATTTGTCAAAGCACGGACGGAGACCCGGATGACCCGATCGTGTTCTGCGACGGTTGCGATCTGATGGCGCACACCACTTGCTATGGGAATCCTCTCGCGAAGGGTGTTCCGGAAGGCGACTGGTTCTGCAACCAATGCCTGGTTTCTAACGCTTCCGAAAGCAAAGTCGAGTCCTTTTCTTGTTGCTTGTGTCCGAACAGCGGAGGCGCTTTGAAGTCCACCAACGAGGGCTCGTGGGCTCACGTCGTTTGCGCGCTGCTTGTCCCCGAGGTCTTCTTCGAGGACCCAGAAGGGAGAGATGGGATCAATTGTTCCAAGGTTCCGAAGAAGAGGTGGGGGAAGAAGTGCTATGTTTGCCGAGACACAAACGGGTGCGCCATCGATTGCTCCGAGCCGAAGTGCCCTTTGGCTTTTCATGTCACTTGTGGGTTGAGTCAGGATCTCTGCATTGAGTACCGCGAAGGGAAGAGGAATGCTGCCGTTGTTGCTGCTTTTTGCAAGAACCACACCGAATTGTGGAAAAAGGTACGATTTCTCTTTTTGTTTCCCTTAAAGTTTCGAGGAGCCTGCCTAATGCCTCGAATTGTTTGTATTGTATGTTTAATTTATGGTGGATGAGTTCCCAAGTCATCTTGCTTTATGGTTTTCTGCAGCAAGAACGGACAGGAAAGTTCAAGATTGTAGCTAGGGAAGAGCAGCAGTAGCCGGACCAGGAGCGAAAAAGTTATATGTTGTGGCATTATTGAAAGTCTTGCTTGGCGAAATGGCGAAATGAGATTTTCAGTACTGGGAAAGTTATTAGTTTGTAGTTTTGTAGGTTCTGTCATGCGTTTGACTGTAATGTTTTTTTTTTTTTTTGGGTCTAAAGTAGTCTAATGCTTGAATGACTGGTAAGAGTCGTAATCCTTTGCTCAGTGTTTCTTGTTGTCAAGCTAATTTCAATGAAATTTCTTTCTTCAGCAAATCAGCTTCCACTTTAGATGCAATTGGCTGGTGTCCTGTGTCCTACTAAAGTAAAGGTCTATTTCAGCTGTCAACCATATATCCCAGCACAGTACATCTATTCTTTTTCTGTATCTGCCTTTTCATTTATCAGCAACCCATGGTTTTAATTACAAGGTAGTCATTCTATATGTTGACAGCGAGTCTGAACTCATTTTACATGCTGACACGGTGACACTTAACTGGAAAACTGAATCATGTTGCATTCTTGGATGAGTGCTATCATCTAAGAGAAATCTTGAGTCAAGTTGTTCTACTAGAATAAGTAGGATATAAAATGCAACCAGTTATTGATTAGAAGCAGGGAATACGCCCCTCTGGTGACAAATGTGATCTCCCATGAATGAGGATTCTTTTACCGATGCACCATTTATGAGCTGCTCACAATGCGATTTCCTTTTATGATCAAGTTCAGTGTTCCACATGGCATCATTTGATAAGAAGGAAATTAACAGCTACTGTTTGTGCTTGGGGCTTTGGCACGGATGCTCAGCATGAAGAGTTTCCAGAATAAGAGGATCCCCTAATTACTAGAATCAAATTGAAATTACCTGATAATCTTTTGAATCTTCAGTGGGGCTTATTGACATTTTGTTCTTGGCTGTAAATCGAAGACTGTACCATCGAGTTGATCCAATCATATGAAAAGAAAGGAAAGAAAAAAACGCTAGAGGGTATGACAATTTGCAGAAACCAAAAGCCAACTAAAGCTACTAGTCTTCTGTCTCTCCCTCATTGGCCTTATGTCAATGTCAATCTCATCACTCGGGTCACTTTAAAGCTTTCTGTAAAGTAGGCAAAACAGTTGACACCTTGAATGATTTGCAGTCCTTTTTCACAAGGATTGTGCAATGATGCCATCCGTAGGTTTTCTTTTTCTCTTGCTTCGCTACTTTTGAAAGATCAGACCAAGAAAATGCTCGACCGTTTGTGTTGTGAACACGCCCCCTTATTCAGATATGGTCATATCTTTGCGTAAATGTCGAAGATGCTCAGTACGGAAAAAAAGTTAAAGTCATGTTTTCACTTTCTGTCTTGTCCATCACTTACGAGTCATTATGGCATAATTGGTCAACAAAAATAGTGCATTCTGTCTTCTCTTTTTGAATGCTTTCGGTTAAACTCACCACACAGCACCCTAAGACCTGCTCACTGTTCAATCAGTGTCCAACGTTTCACTCGAAGAAGTTCATGAGATAAACGTAAAGCTTAGACCACAGTGTAAGTTCATTTGTGTAGTAATGAGTTGGGCAGAACTCAACATCACGGAATGGTAAAGCCATAGTTTAGAATGATGAAGAATACGAAAGGAACATAGAGCCAGAAAAGAGATTTGATCTGCCAGTAAGATTCCCGCCAATTCAGATTTGGTTGAATTTGCTAGCAGACGTTTCTCAGGGAAACTATGAGCATTCTTTTATTTACGTTGTCCTTGTATTGAATGAGGAAAGCAAGACGTTTACAGACTTCATCGTGGCCGAGGCCTTTTCATCTTCTGTCTTGGGAAGGAATTGCCGATAGGATTAGGCCCTGAATGCACTTCATGCAACACTTTCCTCTGAACTCGATGATCATCAGCATCATTGTTGCTCTTGGTGTCATCTCCTACCGACGTCTGCATTGATTGATGAATCAACTTGCGATGATATAAACCATCTTGGAATTGATTTGATAGAGGTCTGCTTGCTTCAACCCGATACTCCATCAATAAGCCTTCAGCAGTCTCTGCATCTGATCGGTAGAAATGCTCATCTCACAGATAACTACTGTCTCCAATCGGCATGCGCACGCACACGACTGCACACATATACATGCAGAGAGAGAGAGAGAGAGAGAGAGAGAGAGAGAGAGAGAGAGAGAGAGAGTATACCTCTAAAGGTTGCTTCAGTAAGGCCGGAGTGGAGGAAGAAAGGGGAGATACAAAAGATTATAAGAAGAGAAGAAAGTTTCATGACTCGAGTCTCACAAGGAAGAGAAAGTGAAAGTTCTGATAGAGATTATGTTTAAGGAAGGGTGAGCTTTGTGCGAAAAGAGAGTGATTATTGGAGGATACGAGTGACGCGTGATATTGTTTTGCGAGGGATGGCAACAAAAATTGAGTTGTCTTCTTGTGGTGGTAGAGTTGGAAAAGTTGGGCTAATGAGACTTTTCAAATCACAAGTCCTCGACTTTACATACTTTTCTTCCTCGCACCCGTCATCCACGGACGCTTCACCCCTGCCGGGCCGCTTGGTAAGTTGTGCCTGTGCGTGGGGGAGAGAGAGAGAGAGAGAGAGAGAGAGTGACTGAATTTTCAATTCAAACGGGTTCTATGGCATTTAGCCTTTAGAAACGATGATGACACTCAAAGTGACTGAATTTTCAATTCAAACGGGTCTTACGGCATTTAGCCTTTAGAAACGTTGATGACACTCATCACTGAAATAAACGCTCAGAATACACGCACCGACACATTAGAATTTTTTTCATATGCGAAGTCAACAATATAAATATCCTTCATTTTAGCAAGCAGTGAACCATTTGAATTTGTGTACAGTAACAGTGCTTAGATGCCCCTGTACTTCCAGGCTTCCAGCACAGTCAAAGGTGGGCATGCGATCTTTCTTTTATCTCCAGAAAATCTTGAGAAATAAAACCGTGCCATTATTCAGGGAAAAATTAGTGTTGGCTTGCTCCTCGTCAGCTCCTTCGAAAATAGAAAAAGAAAACACTGACACTGTTCATTAAATTACATCGTGTACCCTTCAAAATCTTCAGAGAGACTGCAGAAGATCCGAAACTGATTCTCTAACCGGCATGCTCGGAATGGCGCCCTTCGTTTGGACACAGAGAGAAGCTGCCGCAGCTGCAACAATTGGAGGAACTATTATGTTGACTTAAATGTTTCTATGAGAAGGATCTCAACTAAACCAAAAGCACTGCGCTGCGTACCGGCAAATCTGAGGCACTCTGCTTTGGATCTGCCCTCGACATGAGCCACGGAAAAAGCAGCGGTAAATGTGTCACCAGCTCCAGTCGTGTCGAGGACCTTCTTTGCTTTTATGATGGGTTGCTTGATTGGTTCTTCCCCTTCTATGAACAAAGCAGAGCCTTTGTCCCCAAGTTTTAGTAATACTTGCTTAATTCCCTGAAAGTAGATGAGCACAAATTGTCGTGCGTGAGGCCTTTGCCGAAATGTGCTGTAATTTTATTACGATAAGAGATATGATCACAGGCCAATATAGGGTGCAGCTGCAGTAGCAAGCAAGTATAAACTCTACATCATCCAGTCACACAAGAACGTAGAGAATACTATTTTGAGCTTAAACCCTACAGTCAATTAACATTCCGCATGATCACCTTGGGCAATGAAACTCGCATTTCCTTCAGTGAATTGGGAGTGCATGCAATGACAGCCCCGAGTCCTAGATCATAAAAATTGTTTTGAATGTGCTAAAATCTCACCATTTTGTGAAACTTCGCTACGGCTTGGCAGATTTGTTCAAAATTTTCTGTGGGCATTCCACTTAGGCGAGCAAGCTCGGTTTCATTTGGGCTAAATATGTCAACAGAACTCAAAAGTTCATGTGGAATTGGTGTATCCATTCCCCCAGCATCCAAAATGACTGGAACACCTGCACTCCTTGCAGCCTTAAGAAACACGACATTCATTATAAGGTCGTGCACAAAAAAATTAATTAGCAAACCAGGTCAAGGATGGGCACAAGCAAACAGAGTGGGAGAAAAAATGGTAACAAATAATCTTTCACATTTTCACAGGAAAACTTGACAGAATAGATACACAACAGCAACTTGCAAAAACGCCAAATGCCAGGGAACAAAGACAATCTCCTCAAATAAAGGTGTAGAACGCCCAAAAGGTACCGTGCTCGTGGAGGTTAGCACTTGGAAGGCATTAGCAATAACACCATTAAGATGCAAATTTATTTTCCACATTCTCTAGGAGTAACTCATGATGAGATGTAAAAGGGTGTAGTAGAGTAACTTATTTGGATATTACTTTCTCAACGGAGAAGGCGGCATAATGCTTAGCCACTGCCTAAACTACAAAAGAGAGCACCTTTATCTACTAATGTCATTCATATTTGTGAAAGATACCAAATCTTCTATTAATCATGGATATCATAGCCTCAACAACATATGTATATCTGATAAAGCACCTCTGCTTGTACCGCTGCCTAAAAAGTATAGCACTTGAGATGAAAACTGTAATGCTGCCAACAACTTGATTGATAGTCCCAACATTGTAATCAAGCTCAATAGCAGATGCACATCACAAATGTATCCCCAAAAGCAACCACTGGACGGTATCGTTAAGGATTTCATACGCACATGCCTTGTCATTGACAAAAATGCAGAGAACTCACAATCCAAGCAGGCTTAAATTATCCATCAGACACTACTGGCTGATGCAGTTCCTTTTCTTTCAAAACCGCAACGACCCCCAACAAAGCTTCCTCGTTACTCTCCCTATTTAGCACAACTCACAGAATCATACTAATCCCACTCTCAAATCAGGAAAACAAAGATACAGTTACTTCACCCTACCTCCACAAAACAGAGAGCACCATCATGCCACAAACATTTGAAACTCAGAAAAAAAAAAAAAAAAACCAAAAGAGCATTTCCATAACGAAAAACAACTAACCTTGGCAACTTGATGGTTGACAAAATCAGGAATTTCCCTCTGCAGCAAAACAATCCCGGCATTCTTCACGAGCTCCAAGTCCTCATCAGGCAAGACCTCAGGCCACGAGCACATGTTGGTCCCACCGACGATAATGATCGAGTTCTGCCCATCAGATTGCAGCATCACCACCGCATGCCCAGTGGGGGTCCCACTCACGATGTTAAGATAATCAAGTTTGACCCCACTATCCTCAAGTGCCTGAGAAACCAACTTCCCGTGAGCATCTTCGCCAACCTGGCCCAAGAAATAAGTGGGATAACGCAATTTGCCGCCGCAAGCGGCTTGGTTCGCGCCCTTGCCGCCGGCCAGAGTCTGACCGGAGGCGGCCGAGATCGTTTCCCCCTCTTTCGGCAGCCGCTCGATCTCCACATATATGTCGGCATTCGCGGATCCGACGACCACCAACGGGGGCAGGTCAAAGTTGGGATTTTGGGAGATGGGTGTTGGTGGGTTTCTCGAGGGGTTTATGGAGAAGGAAGGAAACGGTGGACGAGCTTGACGGGGATTCAACGGGTTCTGGGGGTCGAAAAGAAAGGGGTTGACGTTGGTTTTAGGACAAGGACGTTGTGTGGTGATTTGGGAGTATCGGAAGGAGGGGTTCCAATGGTTTGATGGTGAAAATGCCGTCGTTCTCATCTCTGCTGAATCGGGAAGAACTTTGCCCGATGATGCAAGGGAGTTCCTGATTGAAATTCAGGTTTGGAATTTGTATAATTTGGTGGGTCGACGAGGAGAATCAGTTCGCTGCTACAGAGTGGGTGATTTGAGGATGGCGATGACTGATCAGTGCCGGCGGACCTGCAGCAGGCCCAAGAGGAACCGGGCCTTTCCATGGAAGAAACTACCTCTAGCCCCAAAAAAAGGCCTGAAGAATCTTGGTTATTCGGTTCCTCCTTTTGCATTAGAATCAATCAGAGTTCAAACATTAATTATTTCTCAGGAAGGAACGATTTTGGAAGGAAATTTTCAATGTATCACATCTTGAGAAAATGAGTAATGGCCTGTATATATCTCAAGTATTTTATAAGTTTGAAGATTTTTCATTTCATGTATAATGTATCTTCTAACAAATTATTAGGGGTGAGCAGAATGAACCGCTCGAACCGGCCAATTTTGGATTATTCCCAGGATCATTGGTCCGGTTCCCAGTTTAAGGGATGGAATCGTTCACTTGGACCGAACTGATTATTATTTTTATATTTTTTTATTTCTTAATGAAGGTGGTGATAATGATGGAAATAGTGATCATCACGTTGCTCAGAGAAGACATCGAACTGCTTGAGAACCGATCACCCCAACAAATTATAATATTTTGATGTCAAATATGAATCAAACTCAGAATACTCCTGATAATTCCTTTTCTGTTTCCAATGATTATCAATAGCCTAATTTTGATTCATGCCTCTTCAATTCATTGTTAACCTTCCAAGAACAGTATTATCTTCATTATTAACTGCCTTATTTACCTTTTGTTCTAAATAGCTAGGTATTTATGTTCGGGAACTCTGGTGCCCTGACGATAGAGGAGATAGCTAGCCGGTCTAGCTTTTAAATTGTCCTTGTCAAGATTTAAATCTTCTAGTCCAATCTATATTGACATCGTTATGCATGCAATTGTCATCCGTTATAGAAGATACTGCCAGTGTACATAACTGCTTTGGACAGGACAGACATGATTTTAATGGTTCTTACATTTATCCTTATACAATTGGCAATTGATACAGTACACTATGCGAGTTTTGCTCGTCTCTATCAATCCTGCGGAGTTGGATGTTAGTGTCATATCTAAATAGGTCCCTTCTTCTACCCTCGACCTTTGGCTTCGGAGATTTTTTCTTACGTTCCTGCTTTCAAATCTATCAATGCCGATTGCAAATTCTTCCGCCTTCTGCTATGGACGGGTATGCTGCTGTATTAAGTGCTGATGTTAGTCTCCTGAGATTGCAGAAATGAAGGATTTTCAAATTCGATTATCAGGACAAGACATCCAACTAGGAGCTTACAGCTGAAACGATCCTCCTACAAAATACGGTGCAAGAACCGTAGTCGCGGGCTATTACAGTACAGACAAAGTCATTTCACTAGACACTCAGGACCAAATTTACCAGGAGGAAAGGGCCATCTGATCCGGTCATCAAATATCATCTGTCTGCTTATTCCCTCGGTTGATGATACGCTTTTATTTCGCATCTTATTCACATTCTCCTACTTTGCTAACTCGATATGAATCCTCTCAGGACACCAGCTATTATAGCGGTTGGATCGCCCAGGATGGCTGAGACGACAAGCTGGACAGCTCCACCAGCCATTTGAAGATACTTCTTCATAGTGTCACCTTTCGCCCGGGGATTACTCCTCGACACGCCACTGAGGCTCGGGATCTTGGTGTGCAGCTCTCGAACCTTATTCTTGTCCACATTGAAGTAGGACGCTAACCAGCTTTCGACGAGCAACTTCTTGACACACGACACGTGCAGATTATACGATTTTGACTGATACTTGTAAGCCCAGCCTGGCCCGGAGCCCTTGCCTCCACAATGAAGGCACGGGCCCGAGATATTTTTAGACAGGTAGAGGACATTGTTCCCATCATCCAGGACCTGGGGGAGACTCACGCAACAAGGGTGGAGATCTAAATCACGGTACTGGCAGTGGTACACAAATCCTAGGATGTCCGTCCCACATGCGTCGCAGACTCTCAAGTTGTGGTCTGGGGGTTGGTAGTAGAAATTAAATGTGTATTTCTTGTAGAAGGGGTGCGTTGCGGTCGGCGATGCGGCGCCACACGCCTTGTGGAGCTCATACCTGCACAACTGGCACTTGTACCTGAGCCCGATCCCGGCTTCTTTGCAGCCGTGGCAGTCAAACGGGACCTCCGAGTATTCCAGCTTGAGCCTGTGGTGTGGTAGCGAGTGGGCAGGGTGAGATATCTCTCTGTCAATCTGCATTGGTCTTCATTCAACCTTGTTCCGCGTTCCCTTGCTTTGGAGAATTTGTTCAGTTGTTTTGATGAAGAGGAAGGATGCATGGATGGTTCCTATATATTGAGAGATTCCGAGACGGATGAGACTCAGAAAGAAGGTTCCATCTGTCCTTGAAATGGCCAAAAAAGAAAAAACGCTAACTTTTAAAGCATCTGATTTGATCTGATCCATGTGAGAGCTTTTGCTTTTAATATGGTCTCGAATGGAAAGCCAAGTTGCTACTGTTCACGCAATTATTGATAAAGTCCAAGAGGTTGAGTGAGGAATCCTGCACAAAAGTAAGCAGTTCCTGGATTCTGTTGCCTAAAGAAAAGAATGTGACAGTGAAGACTAAGATACATTGATCTAGGATTTTATGTGGGCTCTCCGCAGAATTTTCCCAGCCATGAGACACATGGATGTGTGAGGAGGGACAATGTGTTTCGAGATTTCAGATGCTAAGAGGTGGGTTCCTAGTGTTCATGGAAGAATTATTACTAAAATAAAAGACTTTGACACTTTAGAGGGAATGATCATGATCTGCTTTCAAATCTATTCATTGAATGTTTATAGGTTGCCCTTTCCTCACATTAATTATCCATTTTACAATAGACTAGCCACACTTTTTTTTTTTTTTTTTCTGGTTCAATCAAATACCTCAACTTTTTCGATGTCAATCAATTTGAGACTCCGCTAAAATTGCAGACAACAAATGTCAATTTGGACACTAAGGCTGATAAATGGCCTTAATTGTCCACATTAGTGTCCGATATGATCACTCAAATGATGCCATGTCAATAGTAACATATTAGACGACCAAGATTGTCCAAAATCAGCACTTTCTCTGCCCGCATCACCCAACACCTAAATAGAGATGACATAATTTATACTTCATAAGCAAGGTATGTCAACTTTTGTTGAGTAAGTGAGCCACATTAACTAAATCGCATGACACTGCAATTTATTTAGTGAAGACCTTAATTTGAGACAAATTTCAAAAGTTGAAGTACTCGGTCAACAAAAAAATTTAAATACTTGATTGTAAAACGAACAAAATTAAGATAATTTACTGTGTCATTATCCTTTCCAAGTCTTACTCATGACTTAGGTATCCCAATTGGAAATCAATGGGAAGAAGCGAGTCAATTATTGAACAGCCGTCTGCGATTAATCAGGATTGTTCTGTTTGGTCCGTAGAGGTGAAGAAAAGAATAATGAGTCACCTTTGATTGAAATGGAGAGCTTCCCAAAGGTCTGATAAAATCTCTTTTTGATGGCCGCCTACGAATCAAATGTGTGTGTGGTGCATAGAAGAGACACCTAGACAATTCATATGGCTTTGAGAGGAGATTCTTCCTGCTCAAAAAACCTTAACAAGTTCCCCACCTACACTTCCAAAAGCTGCTGCGGATTTTTCATGCGAATATCGAAAAATGTCAACTTTGGTCAACATTGAAGAATAAGAACGAATTCATCGAGAATTTGTCTAGTGAGTTTGCTAAATGAAGTAATGGATAGATGAATATGAATATAAACAACAGATTCGTACTTACCCAGGAGTTCTCGGAGATAGTTTGACCAAGAAATTTGAACTGAATTATGAAACTCTTATCTCATCTGTGATTTCGATCAATACAGTAATAGGAGGTTTTGACTCTTTAGAACTCTCGCTCGATATAATGATGGTGTTTGATTTCTCTGATGCGTACATTGGAGCAGGCGTAACATTGCTCCGTACAGTGTGTCTATAGGCTATATCAAGTCGAAATTCAGTGGTCATCTAGTTATAAGAAGGGCTGTCAAAATAACATAATTAAGTTAGACAAATTCTATTGGTTTAAATGAATTTTGATTGATATTGAAATAGAATAGGATAGAAGGGTGGTCAAAATATTGGGCTAGCCTTGGCAATTAAGATGCC
Organism: Eucalyptus guilfoylei; assembly: GCA_016097605.1. Classification (NCBI taxonomy): domain Eukaryota; kingdom Viridiplantae; phylum Streptophyta; class Magnoliopsida; order Myrtales; family Myrtaceae; genus Eucalyptus; species Eucalyptus guilfoylei. The sequence goes on along the minus strand of CM027865.1, from coordinate 35,471,450 downwards.
GTTGCCTTCGAGAACTGATTTTAATCACTCAACTAATCTTTCTGCTGCCTAAGAGCTAAGTGTACTCATTTCATGGCAGGCTTTGTATTTGTTCCCTCACAGCAATGGGAAAAAAGTACCGTTCGACATGAAAAAAATGTCTCCAACTTATGCCGATATTGTTCTCTCCATTGTTGTAATCATCTTCCTTAATTGTGCATGGAAAGTAGCATGTATGGTGTGGTTGAAGCCGATTAAGCCAGAGAGATGTCTGAGAAGGCAAGGTGTCCACGGAACTCCTTACGGGCTTTAGTTTCAAGACCTAAGAGAGAGCACGGGAATGAGCAAGCAATCTCAGTCTCGACCCATGACTCGTTTCTCCAATGATATCGTCCCTCGCATACTACCTTTTCATCATCACAACATCGACACTTGATGCTATGTACTGTGTTCTTGAGGTGGAACGAAGAATAATTGTCAGAATGAGATCATTTGACATATACGTCCTGGTAAAAGAACACAGAAAAGATATGTCTCATTTCTTTACTGGGAGCATGAGATTGTACTTTAAGCAGACCTTGATGGTTGTGCAGCCCACTAACACGGCTCATTTTTCTTGTGTGGCCCAATCTCATGGAGGGCGGTGGCTCGGAAATGTGGTCACTAGCTCATTGTCACGGCTTCTAACATCTTACATCGTTATCAATTCGAAAAACTTCAGGAATTCTTTTGGTCAAAGGAATTTACCCTCTCCCATTGGCTGTCGTCAGCCTTTCACTGAACAGACAGCAAAGAGCTAGTAGCAATCCAGCAACGTCAGAAGAAACCATTTGAGTCGGATATTTACGATTGGTCTGATAATCCAAATGCATAATTTGCGCTAATTATATCTGACAGTTTTCATGTGATGCCTCTAAAAATTGTGTTGCAGGTAAGCTTTGCTTCACGTGGATAGGGCCTATGTCTGTTTTGAACATCATGGACTCAGAAATGTTGAAGGAAATGCTTTCGAAGATCACTGACTTTGAAAAGCTACATCCCTAGGCCATTGGGAATTTGTTAGCATTAGGACTAGGGACTCACGAGGGCCAGAAATGGGCCAAGGATAGAAAGATCATCAACCCAGCTTTCCATTTTGAAAGGCTAAAGGAACTTTGAAACTTCCAGTTCTACTCCTTTCCACCGTCAGTGAAGTTCCTAATTTAATTGTTGACGTTAAATTACGGGTATTCCCATAGAAATTCCATGTCTTTTATGCTGAGTTGTGATATAACTTTTCTTTAGAAATGGAGAATCTCCTCACAAATAGTTATCCTCACTTTTAGTGCTGAACCTGCCAGGTGGTAAGTTTCTTGAACTCTGAGTACGTCTAATGGCATTCTAGAGATAACCGTGTCGTAACTCATGGTAATGTGAACCTGAAGTTCGCAGTCCATGGAAATCTGTAATTAAACACTTACATTCAATTCGTCTCTCTCTTATTAATGCATGTTGTGACTGCTACATGTTCTACCTGTGAGGAGACGATGGGGAAATGGGCGGAGCAAAGTGTAGCTGATGAAGTGGACGTGTGGCCTCACCTGGAGCACCTGAGCAGTGATGTGATCTCCAGAGCCGCTTTTGGTTGTAGCTATGAACAAAGCAAGCGCATCTTCCTCGTTCAAAAAGAACAAATTGGCCTCTTTTTAGGATTATGCAGTTCGCCTTCATCCCTGGATGGAGGTAAGTCAATGATCAATTCCATAACAAGTTATCCAGCGATCTTTAACGGTTTTGGAAAATAGGAAATGAGCAGTCAGATTAGGAATTATTGCAATTTTAGGATGATTTTCTTGGAAATTGTTGTAAGACTGCTTCAATTTTGCTCACTTGGACCCTGATTTTGTTCAGTAAGAATCAGAATTGGCAAGCCAGAGCAAGAACAGAGGTTATGCATGTCTTCGGGGACAGGAAACCTGATTCCAGGGGCCTAACTGGCTTAAAACTGTAAAGATACTCTTCACAATAGGATTTGCTGTTTTTCTTTTTCCTTTCAAACACATTCCCAAAATATTTTCCATGAAAAATATGGATGAAAACCGTAAATACCTAATCTGAAATCAAGCTTTTCTAGCGAAAAAAGAAAGGAAAAAAGAGCATTGAACTGTGCGTTTGATGGAAATGGCTTATTATGAGGTGCTTGGGCTCTATCCGCCAGGAATTTTGACGGTGAGAACAGTTCACAACAAATATCAAGTTGGGAAATATACACATTCCTCCCGGAACTATGCAAGTTGCTGATGCTTCTGATCCACCGAGGCCAAGAAATGTGGGGTGACGATGCCAAAGAGTTCGAACTGGAGAGATTGTCTGAGGGAGTGTCAAAAGTGACCAAGAACATGCTCTGCTTTTCGTCCTTCAGTTGGGATCCTAGGACTTGCATTGGCCTAAACTTTGTACTCCTTGAAGCCAAAGTTTTCCTGGCCTTGGTTTGCAGAAGCAATGTCGTTTCATGCAATAAGTGGATACCCACTGTGGATACCCACTGTGGATACCCCAATAAGTGGCTTACAAGTGACGTTACTTTACTTGGTTAATAGAAGCAATGTCGTTTCATGCAACTCGTGATTATTCTCGGTTCAGTTGGAAATAATCGTTTTTTTCATAATGTGTGGGGGACGATTTCCTTTTGCTTATGGAGGCCACATCTGCTCAGGTGGCACTTGCCTTGCCATCTCAATGTCCGGTTGCCACCTTAGTCGGCAAGTACACATGGTTTGACTGAATTTCCAAAGGTGATCAAAATTGTCCATCTGATAAAGTTGGTGTCTTTTTATATGACACTTCAAAGTTGGGGCCAAATAGATTGAGTAGATGACAGACGACCTATCGAGACTTTTGCCACAGTCAAATATGAAGAATTTTCAAGAATCCGCTCATAAAAAGGGCAGGAGTACAGAGGATGCGACCCAAGAGTCAAACTCTTCTAGGCAGCTGGTCACCCCTTCTCTTTTGCTAACTAGGACTCTGACTGTTGACCGAGTGTCAAGACTGGCAAGACAGCCAGAGAGGAAGTTTTGCAAGTTTTCGGCGACAAGAAACCTGATTTTGATGTGTTGAGCAGACTCAAAATCATAAGGATTCTCTTCATATTGAACTCTGCCGTCTATCCTGGTCTCAACAAGCACATGAGTGGCTCCAACAATTTATCCAATGCTCACATTCTCAATGTCTTTTTTGGGACAGAAACAGGCTGACGTTTGATGGATTCGCAGGTAAGCATGATACTGTTTCAGGTGCTCAGGTTACATACACCTGGATATACGACAACAAGAAACAGTTCACAAGACAACCCAGTTGGGAGGTATACAAATTCCACCTGGAGTTCAGATTCTTGCGCCTGTGCTCATAATCCACCGTGACCAAGAAATGTGGGGCGATGATTTGAATGAGTTCAACCCAAGAGGTTCTTCGAGGGAGTCTCGAAGGCTAGCAAGAACAAGCTCTGTGGTTTCCCTTTATGTGGGGGTACTAGGACTTGCACTGGCCAAACTATGCACTCCGTGAAGCCAAAGTTCTCCCGGCCTTGGTTCTGCAGAAGTTCTCAATACAGCCATCTCCATCTTACAAGGATGCCCCTAGTCGTTTGCTCGCTTCCCTACCCCAATATGAGCCCCTTTGATCTTGACTAGAATCGAATGCGATTCATGATTCGTATACAATAGGATTCTACGCTTCTGTTTGCTTCCTCATGTCCCTTGAGATGGATTGTTCTATCTATGCCTTTCTTGACTAGAGAAGTTGCTTCCAATGATATATTGGAGCAAGTATTAGGTGCACCAGGATCAGGCGAGCTCAGCTCACACCAATGGTTCGATCTGGTGAGTTCCGTGTGCAGCCCACTTCATCCAGTGGTAAATGTGAGTTGGACTCACATGAAATGGATCCAGCTAAGATTCTTCACGATGTTGTTTCATTTCGGGGACTTCTCACTATTATGCTCTTCTTGAAATGTCCTAGTTGATTGGCTTTTGCACACTCTTTTGGTGGCCCTTTCTCTTCAATCTAGAGCCCTATTCTCTAATGTTTGTTTTGATTGGTTGCATTAGTTTCTTATATTTGGACAAAGTTCCTTCGGAGATGTATTCGTTCCTGTGACTAGTTTCCGTTTTACGGAATTGAATACGTTAGATAAACAGCAAAGGATACCAGACATGATCGTTTAATCATCTTCATCAAGTAATTGCTGAAATTCTTAAGCATTAAGCTTAACTGATGACTAAAAGCAAGGCATTTAAATTGCAAAATGAAATTAAAGATTTAGGTAATGAACCCATAAAGAAACTCGACTATAAGACAACATAACAAGCCAAGAATAACCCCTCAACCATGTTGAGCGATTAGAGAGAGAGAGAGAGAGAGAGATTGTGTTGTCCCGGAGAATAGAAACAAATTGTTCCATCACCTTAGGTAAATGATATTACACATTGCGTATGAAGAAAAGAGACGTCATGTCGTGATTGAGGAAAAGAGTATTTTGATAACGGTTACGTATTATTGTCAAGTCGTTATAAGGATATGTGACGATGTCCGAAAAAATATGAACGGATAGAAATGTTGCCAACTATATTTCTTGTCTATTTTGACCACTTCACTTTAAATGATATCATGTAATATTTGATGAGATATCCTAATTGGAGTTACTGCATGCAGAAAGAGACGCCATGGCGTCATTAAAGAAACAAACATTTTTATAGTTACGTATGAACCTCACGTACAATGCATGGGTATGCAACCACGTTCCAAAAAGATACGAAAGGAAAGAGATATTGCTGAGTTATATTTCAATTCTATTTTGACAAAACCATTGCTCTTGTTGCTTTAAGACTTCAAGTAATAAGCCATGAATAACCTCTCCATCATGGTGACCGATTAGAGAGAGATATCGTGTTTGTCTCGCAGAAAAGAAACAAATTGTTCCAATCATCTAGGGTAAGTGATATCACATAACACATATGGAAAGAGACGTCATGTTATAATTAAGGTAAAGAATATTTTCATAACGGTTACGTAAAAAATATTATGTACGTTGCATGGCCATGTGACGGCGTCCAAAAAAGATGCGAAAGAATAGAGATAATTGTCGAGTTATATTTCATTTCTATTTTGGCAAAAAAAAACCATTGTTCTTGTTGCTTGAAGGGACAGAGAGACAATAACATCAAAACTACAACAAAAACAATGTCAACTTTTTTTCAATTGGAGCCACATTTCACAGAGTCTTGAAACTGCATTCCATCTTCCGAAACAAATGGGCCGAATCGGGTTGTCCTAGAGATCCTTCCTCAAGCCCGAGACAACAGTCTGCGCAATACGCATAGCCCCGCCTCTTCAAAAATTTCAGCATATGCCGCGGGCGAGACCATCGTAGGACCATGACAGAACGCCTTCCGCGCGCGCCACGTATCGAAGCGTCGACGCCTCGGGGCTCGCGGTCGCTGATCCGACGATCCATGTCGGCCCTCCTCGAGCCAGCGTCCGTGGGGCGCGAAGTTTCGGAGTTCAACCTCGGAGAAACAAACAAGTCCAGCCGTTGGTTAACAGAAGTCCTTCCGAAAAGAAAAAAAAGAGAAAAAAAAATAAAAAAAATAAAAAGACTTGCCTTTGGCTTTGGGAAGACTCGAACTGACCCGAAAATTAGTTTGTGTTCGATTCATTCGTTGGTTGGGATATATAGAGGTACAGAGGCAGGAGAGAGAGAGAGAGAGAGAGAGAGAGAGAGAGGGGAGGGGAGGGGAGAAGGGAGAGGGTGGTCTCTTGGGTTTCTGAAGGACTTTTTCAGTTGGGGAGTGTGAAAGGAGTCGTCTTTGAGCGGGGGTTGATCGGAGATGGCGGACGGCGAGAGCACGATCGACCTGAGTCGTTACTCTTCGCTCGGTGATTTCAGGCTCGACGTCGAAGCAGAGAAGGAGGAAGAACAAGAACGAGATGAAGGAGAAGAAGGAGAAGATGGGTCCTTGCTTTTCTGCTCCTGGGTTTATCTCTTGAAGTCCGCCACTTTCCCTTGTACCATTTTCCGTCAGGTAAGAGGAAAGCGGCCCGTTTTTCCATCTCTTTTTCGTCCCTTTTTGGTTCGTTGGTTTTTGATGGGAGGGATGGTGTTCGTTTCTCAATTTTGTGAATTTTTATGTTTGGAGAGGTTGGGTGTTATGAGTTTCTTGTTTGGCGGTTGTTTTAGCGATTGATCACTCACCGGTTTTTGGATTTTGTGATTTGGAGGGATGCTTTGCGTTGGTTTGGATCGATCACCGTTGCTCGGCTCTCGGGTTGTGTCTGTCGGTCTGATTACGATGAGTTTGAATCACCGTGGAATTTTCCCAAGACTGTCTTTTAACGTTCACTGAAGTCTATTGCTGTGTTGTTCCTGTTAGATGGTATACTGAGTGTCAATGCCTGTTGGTGGAACCAAAGCTTATTGATTTTTGTGGATTTGTCTGGGATCAATCCTTTGTAATGCGTCAAGTCTTGTTTTTTTTTTTACGTCCCCTACGCGATCTTCCTTGGTTTGTGACACAAGGGACTAGTCGAAAATGGTGATTAAGGGATGATGTATACCATAATCACAAATAGTGTTGCCTGTCACTTCTCTTTTCAGCTCAAAGTTGTATGGTTATTGGGGTTAAAAATATTCTTTTACACAGGTGAACTCAGATGTCAAGGATGGTTTTCCAATTCTCGTTTTGAATGGAGATAAGAGACTCACGCTTCTGCCACCGCTTCCTTCACAAAAAGAATCTCCTGATTCTGAGGTTTCTCCTTTTTCAAGTGAAAAATCATACGCTTCTTCAGATAGCGAGTTTCCATTTGGAAAATGGGTCCATGTTGGCTGTCAGGTATGTATATCAAGTGTCTGAATTACTCTTTCTACACATGGTTTTTAAACTGCTCGTTCCTTTTGAGTTGATAACTGCTGAAATTTTTATGGCTATTGCTGAGCACATTAATGTCTGTCATGTTTACCACTTATTGGTTCGAACTGTTGAGCTGAAGCAAGTTGTTACTGAACATTTTATCTGTCTGTTTTACCTTTAACCAATCATTTTCAGATGTAATTGGAATTGTATGAATGGTGCATGATCTTCAAATATATAAAAGTAAGGCGTATTGGATGGATATTCAAATAGCACGTAGAACTGTTGCACTTTCAATGTGACTGAAAAGAACAAGCTTTTATAGAGTAATACATGGAGTATGATTCTATTCATATTCATTGGAGTGGCTGTGATTAACTAATTGCGTGCATTATCTGGAGGATCTTGGACAAGAATTGTTATCTGCAAAATTTCATGTAAGTCTATGTCTCATTGTTGGTCTGACGAAAGAGATAAAGTAGAATTTTAGATTGCATAAATGGTGCTCGACCGAAAGTCTCTTGTCAATCTTTTGATGTCATTGTCTTTCCTAGGTTTCTTACTCTCAGGGCCTTTTTCCCTTTGTAAATTGCTCAAAGTTCTATCTTCATGGCAGGTCTCAAGTGAACTTTTACGGCTTCACATTGATGGGGAAGTGGTGGATGAGAAAACCCTAAGTGCCTCAAAAGATGGAGAATCTAGCCCTTTAAGGAAAATAAGTTTGGTTAGTACCAGTGGAACTGATGATGGTATAGAAGGTTATTTGTACAGTCCAAAGGTCTTGCACCCTTCTTCATCCATTGAGGATCATTATAAGGTACCTTCTGTCGAGTTTGTTTGACCTTATTCATGTGGATATGATTTCTTTAATGAATATTTTCCTGTAATGCCAGGACTCACCTGTACACTTAGCTATTGACAAGTCATCTGCTTCTGACATAGAAGAAGGTAGTGATGGTATCTGGAGTATCGTAGGTGGAAAGGTAAGTTGTTGTATCTTCCTTTTAATCCTATCACCACTACATTTTTTTTTTTTTTTGACAAAATCTAATTGAGTGTCACCTCCAGTATTAAGCATTTGTCGTTGAACTGCCTCGACGAAGTTGAATCTTTTTTCTGTGATGTCAGGAAGCAATATTTCTATGTTAATAGCTTCTGACTTTTTTTGTTGTTTTTCTTTCAATGGAAAAAAGTTGGCTCTAAAGCTTGCCTCTTTGGAAAAAGTATCAATTTCTGATATGGCTTAAGTATTTTGCAATTTCAGCTTTTCCAATGGTTTCTCGTTGTGCTTCCAAAGCAAGATTGCGAATTGGAGATTCCTTGTAATTGTCTATCCAAAATGAATTTATATTAATGATTGACTGACTGGGTCATAGCTTTCCTTGCAAGTGTGTCTGGGAAATGAGATGGGCAGAGAAAGCTTACTCATGGTGTTTTACATTCAGTGTGGTTGTATGAGTCTGTTCTTCCTTCTTTGAAACCCAATAGGCTCCTTATATGTAATGTTCAATTTGCTCCTTAAAAGTCAGGTGCCATGCTCTAGCTACGGCCTTCTTCCAATATGCAGTGACAATTGGTTTACTGAATTGCAGGCATCGTGTCGGAGGAACTTTGCATTGGATGTTGTCTTGCTAGATGCCTTTGGCCAGATTGTGGATAAGGAAATGGAGGTTTGCTTCTTCTTGCTTCTTACTGTGCCTCTCTCTCTCTCTCTCTCTCTCTCACCAACCCCACCTAAAAACAACTATCATAAGAGAAAAAAAGGAAAAAGAAAAAAATCATAGATAAGGTGCTGTTAATAATTGACTTTTTTTTTTTTTTGGTAGGTTGTTGCTTCACTTTTGTATGCTAACAGTGGGTCGCTGGTGGAGAAAACCAGTGATGATGAAGCCCCGCTGTTGACAAGCTATGATGGAATTGAATTTGATTCCTATGAGAAACCTAGCAAATTATTGCATGGTCGCGCTTCTTTTAAGCTCAAGATATCTCAGGTAGCTGTTGGTTGGGTGATTTGTATTATGCTATTGATAGCTTGTCATCTGAATTAAAGATTGCATTAGTGGCCCGCAGTTTGTTTCCAAATATTAGAGTAGGACTGTATACATGAAAAGTAAATGGCATGGGGTAATTGATAGTAGCATTGCATTAATATGTTAAGCAGTACTAGCATGCTCTGGAGATTGCCTAATCCAAGTAAATAAAATAAAAAAAAAAATTTATCACTAGCTGGGCAGAGTAATCATGTGCATAGGTTGTAGATTAAATTTTTCTTTGGTTGAATATTTTCTTAAACATTGTTAGCTACAATGGTTAGATCACCTCTTCGAGAAAAACTTACAGTAGAACTGCAAGAACTTGGACCAATTTTTCCTACGTTTGAGCATACATAAGGTGTTCATACTTAATACAGTTGATCAACTTGAATCAATTCCAAAACATTTTTTGAATTCAATTCCTAAGTAGTCGTAAAAAGGAATATAATAATACTTGCCTAAGAGTAGCTGTAATGACCTATTATTGATTCAAACTTTTATATGTGACATTTCTGCTTGTATGTGTGTTCTCCTCTGCATTAGCATGAACTACATTTACTAAATTATCAGTGTGGCAAGTTTAGTGCCTTCTTGGTTTTCTAGTTTGCCCCACCAGGATAATAGTCTTTGATTTGCCATTGCCTCATTTTATGATTTTATATATATATTGAAGACAATTGCCTCATTTAATGATTTTTTTATTGAAGACAATCATACAGCTTACATGGAAAGAAAACTTTCTCGTCCTTGAAACTTAGGCTCTTTTTTTCCTTTTTCAGCTTTCATCCAAGTGTGATAACAGGTTGTTCCATGTGAGGTTCAACATACCACAGGCTGGAAATTATCCTTTTTTAGAGGCTTTTTCAAATCCCATCCGCTGTGTTTCTCGCAACCGCAATGCCAGAACATCTCTGATAATTTGGAAAAGGCCGGCATCTGGCATTTTACCAGTTAAGTGTACTCTATCTTCCAAATATGAATCGCCAGAACTCGAGCATAATACTGTACGTGAAGCAAAACATAGTCCATCATCAAAAAGGGTTAGATTGGGAAAGGTTGATTATTCCTTTCAGCAGCTGGATGACGAATGCAACTCTAACATCCGTAGTGATTTTAAGGTACGACTGATCATCATTTTACACTGTGGTTTCCATCCTGAGATTGTGAGCAGGGTATTGTTAATATGATAGGGGAAGCATGTTTGGATGTGCTGGTGAGCTACTAGCCCTTTTTAGAAGTAGTTCCTCTAATGTACATTCCCAGTCACATGAAAATATGCATTCTTGTAAATGCATACTTTATTATTGGTAAGCCTAAGAAACGTCTTCAACTAACAATTCCCCATCTCCACTAGAAGAATGGAAACTATAGTATAATTTTTAAAGGTTAGGCAAGTTTTTACCAATTAGTCTTAGCGGATTTCATGGTTCTGAATTTATTTACTAACACTAATGATAAAGGGAAGGACTTATTGGTGGGCCTGCAAGATGCAGTCATGAACTGTTAATGGTTGCTATCAACTACCCTGGTTACTGCTTTATGCCACTCTAGATTGTCCCTGCTCATCCTCCTTTGCGAGTTCTCATGGTCCTACCATTAAAAAAATATCTTTACATGCCATATTTGAAGGAAGTGGAATAGTTAATGTTTCTTTGTTGCTTATAGAAAGTTAGAAGTAACTCTTTTACCTTTCGTCAAATTTTAAGTATTACTTAAATTTTAGAACATTATGAATACATGTATCAACATTTAAATATTGTGAAAGTTCTATGAATTTAGATTTTAAAAAAAAAGAGTCAAAAGTAAAAGTCACTGCAAACAAACTTTTACTTGAGGAAAATACTTTAATTTGGCGAATGCCAAATTTGTTTTTGCGACACGGCACTGGAAAAGTGCTACCCATCTTTAGATGTTGTCAACCTCTGTATAATTTTTCAGCTTGTGGATTTGATTTCTGAAATTTTGTCTTGTGAAGTTCTCTCTTGATCTGACACAATCTAAATGTTGATCAGGCTAAGGATAGTTTCGGGACTCACCCAGACGTGATATTGAAGAATTTTGAAACTGCAGAGAAGCTTTTTTCAGATTCTGAATGTACTAAAATGCGAAATTCAAATTCCAAGAGTATGCCAAGTGTTGGAAAAGCAGTTCCAGATTCTTTCACATTTAGTTACTGCTTGGCAGGCCCGCATGAGAGGGCTCTTCTGCTGAAGAAGTTTGCAGCATCTGCTTCAGATGAAGGAGTTTTGGAACTCGCGAATCAGGTCTCCTTGTACACTGGATGCTCCCATCATTGGTAAGTTCCTATCTCTTTAGTCATTTCTATTGGGATGCTGACAGAGACTATACTTACCATTTTCCCTTATGTGCACGATGGTCTATTTGTCTGAAATGATCGTGCTTATAAGTGGTGGGAGAACACTTGTCTTCCCAAAGCCATCCACAAGCTGGCTAAGGGTGTGTTTGGTTCAGTATTTCCAAAGAGCTTTCAGCCTCCAAAGCCTCTTGGGGAAATGCTAGACTGTTTGGCAACCATTTAGAAGTAGCTTTCAAGTGAAAGCCGACATTGGGAAGGTTGAAAGCTCAATGCTAGTCAGGACTAGTTTTAAGCTTTCAGCATTTGGAAACTTATTTTTTTCTTCCAAAACTATCCTTACTAATTTTTCAAATTTCTAATTTTGCCCTCGATATTATTTTTTTAAATGCAAAAATAATGCCAAAAAAATCAAATATATATAAATGCTAAAAAAATTAAATATATTTTGGTCTTTTTTTAAAAATTATTTATATATTTGATTTTTTTAGCATTATTGTCAAAATTTATATTTAAAAAGTTGCATACATTATTTTTAAAATTTTAAACAAAAATAAAAATTAAAAAATTCCGACGAAGGGTTTGGTCTTTTTAAAAAAAATTATATATGTGTATTTGATTTCTTAGCATTATTTTCAAATTTATATTTAAAAAGTCGCATACATTTTTTTTCAAATTTAAAAAAAAAAAAATAAAAAATTTCTACGAAGGATTTGGTCTTTTTTTAAAATATATATATATTTGATTTTTTAATATTATTGTAAAAAATTATATTTAAAAAGTTGCAGACATGATTTTTTTTTTCAATTTTAAACAATTAAAAATTTAAAAATTCTAATGAAGGGTTTAGTCTTTTTAAAAAAAAATTATATATATGTATTTTATTTTTTTTAGCATTATTGTGAACATTTATATTTAAAAATGTTGCATACATCGATTTTTTTTTTCAATTTTAAGCAATTAAAAATTAAAAAATTCGGATGAAGGGTTTGGTCTTTTTAAAAAAAAATTATATATTTATTCGCTTTTTTAGTATTATTGTTAAAATTTATATTTAAAAGTTGCATACATTATTTTGTTCAATTTTAAACAAATAAAATTAAAAAAACTAATATTAATCACCCAAAGAGCTTTTCAAATGTGTTTTCTACCAAACGGCATTTCTGTCAAAATTGCTTTTCAAAGGATAGTTTATCAAATGATCTTTGCATTTACCTAAAATTCTTCAGGCTAAACTGCTTTGTATTTTCTCAATGGGCTTTCAAAATGCTGAACCAAACGCACCCTAAGTACTAGTCTTCCCACATGTAGTTTCTTGTTGCCAATTGACCAACTATGTTCAAACCTGAAATCGATAGTTCTTATTAATGCATGATACAGACCTCCTTCTCTGAGCACTTAACGGTAATGATATTGCTTATTGGCGGCTAAGTAGTTTTCCCACCTGCCATAGTTTACTGGCCTCCCCTTGTGTCACTGCCACACTTTCAATAGAAGTGTACGTGAACCTTGTGCGTCCATAACACTTCTTTTATTTTTAGGAACCAAATTGCAGTTGCAAAGAAATTGATAGAGGAAGGAACAAAATTATGGAGCTTGCTTTCACAAAACAACAGCCATGTTCCCTGGGAGAGCGCCATCTATGAGATTGAAGAGTACTTTATGAAGATTGCTTCCTGCAATACTAGAACTCTTTCCCAACAGGTTCTCTCTCTCTCTCTCTCTCTCTCTCTCTCACGCGCACGCCTCGCTTGTGCGTACACACATATGAGAATTGTATGTTTAATGGAAAAAAAAGATGGTTACATCTATATATTTTTGAAAGATTGTTTTGATGCATGCAGTCTATATTTAATGACGATTGAGGCTATAGCTTTCTTTCTTTAATCCATGATGAAGGGGTACTTATGTCGAACAAAAGTAAAAAGTGGAAAGTGGCTATGTTTGTACTGATTAAGGAGTAGATACTTGGAATTAAGCAAAAAAAAATGGAGTAGATTCTCAGTTTTTGTGAGATGCTTTGCTTTTCAAGAGAACTGATATTTCGCCTCAGTCTAAGTGGCAGAAATGCCACATCAACATTTAGCTATTAAGTTACTATTACAGTGTGAAATAGTGGAAAGGAAACATGTAGAATTTGTGAAGGGGACAGAATGATATATAAAGCCATGTTGTATGAGAAAATAAAACAATTTGAAAGCCATGCTAGTTCACAAATATAGCTATCTGACATGAAAGGTAATATTTTGCTTTTGTCCATTCATGTGGTCGAGCATGTGTGTCCAATTACAAAGCACCTTGTGAGTCCACTGTCCCAAATTATGAGACACAGAAGAGTTGGACAATGGGGCACATATGAATTCATTTACTGGTTCAACTTTCCTTTTCCTTTGGAACGAAGAGGTGCCTCTTTCAGATATCTGCAAGATGCTGGGTTCTTGAGTTTCCAGTTAAATTTGAATGGTTAGGGAAGCTCTTCAATAGAGAATTGGTCATGGATTTGATGATATTTTTCTCTCTCTCATGGCATAGGACTTCGAGCTCCTGAGGAGAATCTCTGGTTGCCAAGATTATTTGATGCAAGAGAATTTTGAGAGGATATGGTGTTGGTTATACCCTGTTGTCCTCACACTATTGAGAGATTCGGTGAGGGCATTGTGGACTTCTGTATCCCCTAGATGGATAGAAGGTTTCATAACTAAGGAGGAAGCAGAAACTTCACTTCGAAGTCCAAGTGGCCATCAAGAACCTGGAACTTTTGTTCTTCGGTTTCCCACATCAAGGAGCTGGCCCCACCCCGATGCAGGTTGCTTGGTTGTGACTTACCTGGGCAATGATTACAATCCTCACCACAAGCTTCTTTCCTTGGACTATATCTGCAGGTTTGTCCCTTTATCTATACCTTGTTCATTTTCTGGATGAGTAACATGAACTTATGGTTCTGTTTAACACATTCGCCTATATATCTGAAATGATGCCTAGCACAACCTCTCGCTCAACTTTCAACCTGTGTTTGTTGTTGTTTTCCTTTGATGGCCAAAGGAGCAGTAGGCCACTAGGGGAGCTGCTGCTGATGGAGCCTGGGCTATCTCGATTGGGAAGGCAAGATTTACTCCACATTAGTCAAGCCTTTCTATACGATAGAAGTAGTATTATAAGTGCCGCTGCTAATGACACATAAATATTTCCGTCGAATAAATGCAGGGCATTCCAAAGTCCGTTATCTTCTTGAACATTTCTGCAGGGGACTTCTGCTCTCTAGGTTATGACGATACATACAGCAACAATGTACGCATGACTTTTGCTGCATTTAATTCCTTTATTACTTTGTAGGTTCAATGTCATGTGTTAGTAAATCTCTCGCTCTTTCATATTTGCTTAGGTTAATCATTTGCAGCAGATAGCGGCATTCTAGGAAACTAACGTTGTTGAGTTTCTTCAGCAAAGAGCAATTGAGGGTAACAATTCCAGAAGCCAGTGCTTCGGGGTTATCATTTTATTCCCCTATCATTCTCTTTTCTTTGTACATCCTCAGTCAGCTGCATTTCGAAAACTAAATGTACAATACAGTTGAGTCAAATTTGATTTTGCTTGCTCAGTTAATTGGCTCGAGTAAAAGAGAAATCTTTTTTCAACCTTTCTGCCCGCATATTTAGGAGGAGAAGGCTTAAAGTGCAAATTATAAAACTTGCACATAAAAAGATGGCGCGAGATCCAGATCGTTAAAGTGCCACACCATCTTTCATGTAGGGAAACTCGATATTCTCCTTGAGAACAGTGAAAGTTCACTATAGTGGAAAATTTTGTGTAAAATGAAACATTGGCGAAAGGGTAAACCGTTCGAGATTCAATCGATCGAATGTTTGATGGACGTTGGATCACAACTCGTTCGGTCCCCATGCCAGGAGGCCAACGTTGTAGGACGGTGAGAGCTTTGAGTGCGTACTTTCTTTTCTTGCCCATGTTGGAGTAATATTGAGCGAACGCAAGTCACAAGAGCATGGAAAGAGATGCTGTAGCGATGCCTAAAAGCTTCTAAATACCATATTTTTCCGCGTCACGAGTACATCGAAACAGGATGGACTCACGTGCGCCCCGAACCCACCATGCCATTAAACCAGAAAGTGAAATCACTGAAATGGAATAAGTTGAGCGAGGCCTTTGGGAAGGAAAAGGAAACAGAAAGGACTGTTTTTGGGGGGAGTGCGTTGAGGGTGTGACCGACTGAGAGAGAGCGAAAAAATGCAAAGCTGTAGTGACGATCACGTGCGAGTCCGTCTTCTCAGTTTCCTTTAGACAGATTCCTTGGGTGACGGTTCTCCTTCTCTCCACGAAAATTAATGGAGCCTTTTGATCTTCTCCGAAACGGTCACCTTTGCTCACGCCTTTTTAATCAGTGTCATAAACCACATCGCTTGCTGATTTGCTTCGCCGTTTCTGTAGCAAGTGGAGGACCAGGTTCGCCGTAACACTCAGTAGTCATGGCCAAAGCACTGCTCCCCCTTTCTCTCCTCATTTTCCTTTGCTTCAAATCAGGTAAGGGGAAGCTTTCACCTTTATGTTTTAGTGACCTGGAAAGAGCCGTAGCTATATATGGAGGTGAAAAGAAACCCGTTTGACCGTTCTTGTTCTTTGTGTGTGTGTGTCTATGATTTCAAGATTTTCGAGTTCTGAGATTCTTTTGAATCTTGGTTGGTTGTATCTGCACGAATCAGTTTTCACGACCCACATGGAAGTAAGAAAACCACGATGTGACCCGGATCATGTCCCACTAGATCTTACATAACCAGTTTTCTGACGCTTCATCTTATGGTCTCATCTCATGGCATTTTCTTTTTGCGCTAGGCTTAAACTGTATCTCTGCATCTGCATAGATGATTGTTATCAATGAAATAGTTTTATAAATAGTAGTTCTGTGACAATTAGACTTTACAATAACCAATTGCCTGCCCAAATGTGAATCTGGTAGTCCAGACAAAATTAGATTACTACCCTGTAGTTCTTGTGATGTTTTCTGATTTTGACAAACTCTGATTTGAGGTGCCTTCAGGAGAGCTTGTCAAGATAGTAAATGCCCAGGTATTTCAGTCTTCTTGACACTCTCCAAGAAAACTACTGATAAATGAAATGTGATAAAGAGGAAAACAAATGCTGATCGTTAGGGGTCGATCTAATCGCATTGCAGAAAACTTGGTGCGTAGCCAAGGCTTCGTCAGACCAGGCAGCTCTGTTGGCAAACATCAACTTCGCATGCTCTCAGGTGGATTGCCAGATTCTTCAAAAGGGCTGCCCTTGCTTCTATCCCAATAATTTGATAAACCACGCATCCATAGCCATGAATCTCTACTATCAAGCCAATGGCCGGAATTGGTGGAACTGCGATTTCAGGAAGTCGGGCCTCATCGTCATGACCGATCCAAGTAAGTAAACCCCTTTGGCTAGTGCCAAGTGCATCAGTCATGATGCAGTTGTTCTAACACGATGTCATGCCAATTGGCAGGCTATGGCAACTGCATCTATGAATAGCAGCCAGTATCGAAGGAGAAGCTGCACTCGCTCGTGGTCATAATAAGCTGCAATCCTCTCGTTTGTTGGAGGACAATCTATCTAGTCTTCTTTGCATCTTATATTAGTTTTGCTCAAGTTTTAGTTGCTGTAAAAATTGTGGGAAAAAACAGGCTTTCATTATTTCTGTTAGGCTACTTCAATGATAATATTAGCTCTTAATCGTGATCGTTCTTCTCTAGCGACGTGCATACTTATATATCAACTAAACCGGGTTAATCGCATTTTAATAAGCAATTTACGTCGTTCATGGAATATTAATCATGAGGCTTTTCAGAGTTTTACACGGGAAAAGAACGGTGTTGCCTTTCTAAATTTAAGACATCAAGAAGACGTTTTTTCCGCACCAAACCGATATCCGTACAAGCTAATTCGCTTACCCTTTTCCATTTTTGTGTTTTTGTTTGGTTGGGCCTAATCTATTTCCTAGTCTTCGCAGATGAACGTCCACAAACGACGTTTGGCCGCCTGATCTTTCATTTTCTGACAGATCGGGGGAGACTAATCTTAATGAATTCAAAAGGCCGTCATTAACTGCCGACTTTAATACAAAATCCATTTCTCTCCCCAGCAGCGATCGCGCAAGTGGCGGCCTTTCCTGATATCCCAAGGGACAATCCGTGGTTAAGAAAGGCGATTACATGGCTGCAACTGGACCACCAGCTGCTATTTGCGGCAAAAAGATTTGACCCGTTGGTTGTTTTTCCTATTCATCACGCGTGACGTCGCGTCTATGTTCTCGCTCTTCCCTTCGCTCTTCTGCTTGATGAACGAAACTTGGGCACGAGAAAGACCGGACGCTACTGGCCTCAATTCGAGTTGAAAGCTAGATAAGAAGGACAACGTCCCATGTGGGCTTCCAGTATCCACCCAATATTCCGCTCTTTTCTTTTCGTTTCTGTGTTCTTTGTTAATAGAGCGGCAAAAAAAGCCAAAAAAAACAGGGCACCACCATAGGTCAACCCAAGTTTGAAAAATTCGTTTTTCGGATTCATTGAACTCCCTTAGCGAGTTCAATCATTCTTGCGATGATTGTCTGCTTCCGGACCCTCTCTTTCCCGAAATATTGAGATTATTTTTTCTTTTTTTCCCCATTCGTTTCTTGGGAGGATAACCGTTGGTGAGATTGCGGAGATTTGATTTATCTCGGTTCGCTGAGGATGATGTCAATGACATGCCATAACCTCTTGGACTTGGTGGCTTGTGGGTGTTCTTCCAATGCTTCCTTCGACAGGTCTTCAGTGAGAAAGTATGGTAACGCCAATACGAGGAGCAGGAATTGCAGAGACTTCGCTGCTCGGAGGTTGGTTTGCTTCCGTCGAGATATTGCCTCGTGTCGGGTTTCTTCAACCAAGACCCCCAATACCCTTCTTGACGGTAATGGTTTCTTTGTCTGCAATTGTTCTCGCCTGGGCTCTTTTTGATGTTTTTGGATTAGTCGTACTTAATTTCATGGGTAATCGTAATTTGTCTGTCTTGCAACACAAAGTTTGTTTCTTGTTCATCATTTGTGCTCAATTAAATCTAAAGCATCTTACATTGGTTTTACTGGTTGTAATAGATTCAGGTATTGGTCAAAGTCCTTCGCAATTGTTGGATTTGAAGGAAGAGCCAAGAGGCCCCATATCACTGGCAAATTTGTTTGAAGTTGTTGCTGATGACTTGCAGACACTGAATCAAAATCTTCGAACAGTAAGATTCGTTTGATTGAGATGGTTTTGCCTGTTTTGCAACATTCTGGTTGAAGATCCTGGCAATGTTATGTGTCATGCTCTTTTCACTGGAGATGATATGATCTTGTCACCAAACACATGCATTCATAGCTGGGTGTTTCCAGTGTATTGGTTGAAGGGCGTTTTCAAAGACTCAATTGTAATAGTTGGTCATGGCATTTGTGGAAAATTGCTTGCTTTCAAAGTTTAGCTAAGTTGTTGTGTAAAGCTTAGCATTTTTTTGTGCTAATAATGATGGTTTTAGCGGCCTCTGCTGTTGGTTGCTAATGTCTGACTATAGGCATTTTGGCAAAAGGGCATGTCTTGAAACCACCCATGTAATAGAATATCTGTTGTATATGGTTTTTCCATCTTCAGATGAATAATCTAGAGTCTAGACCAAGCAGTCTATACATCAGAGGACAAAAAAGAGTTAAGGGTTCAGAAGCTAAGACTCCTCACATTGTCCTGAACACATCGATCAGAAAATTACGAAAGCATGTTTGGGAAACAGATACTGGTTCTTACTCTCTGTCTACTCTTCACAGTGTCCACTCTTTCCTGTTCTATGGCTTGTGTTATGTCTTGCCTTGGGAATGTGAAGTGATGTCATCTATTTGCCATATCATTGAATCTTGCACATGCATATGAAAGGCCAAAATGTATGTGTCACAGTCATCCTGCATTGCCTTGTATATAGTAAACTTCAAGTTTCTTACAGTGGTTTGCCAGCTTAAATAAAAACTTTCAAGGTTTCTTCTTGGCACTTAGTTCAACCTATTCTGATTATATTTCTCTGGTAGATCGTAGGTGCAGATAATCCAGTTTTGATGTCTGCTGCTGATCAAATTTTGGGGCTGGTGGGAAGAGGATGAGACCTGCTTTAGTCTTCCTTGTCTCTAGAGCCACAGCAGAAATAATGGCCCTAAAGTAAGCATTTCTCATTTTTCTTTACAATCATTAATTTTTGTTTCATTGAAGTCTTGGTGTAATTGTACCCTCCTTACCTTATCAGAGAACTTACGAGAGAGCACAGGCGTCTAGCAGAGATAATTGAAATGATCCATACTGCGAGCTTGATACATGATGATGTGTTGGATGACAGTGATATGCGAAGAGGTCAGTCTTTTTATCTTGTATAGCATCTCCTGCTTTGGTTGTCAGTGCATCAGATGTAGCAACGTAACTGTAGTAGAGCAGCTGCAGCTGCAGCCTCTTTGGTTCAATAACCAGAATATGTAAAACTCCCTTTGACCTGCTGTATGAACATTAGGTCAAACAACTTTGTGAAGATTATAAGTTGGTAACAGGAAGTAAAATTGTTTTCCCAATGTGATGCTGCAATCTTGTACTTCAACTGTCAAATTAACAAGCATATTGTCCACATCTGCAGTGAGAGGAAGTTTCTTTTTACTGGTTATCAGGATAGTCTAGCATGGAAGATAACATTCCTTAACTCTACATCTTCACCTTCTTCTCCATTTTGTTCCCTTCTGGAAAAGCATGACTTGATATGAACTCCATATTTTTCAGGAAAGGAAACAGTTCACCAGATTTTTGGAACAAGGATAGCAGTACTGGCTGGGGACTTCATGTTTGCACAGTCATCATGGTATCTTGCAAATCTTGAAAATCTCGAAGTCATCAAACTCATCAGCCAGGTAAGTCCCTTTGTTACATTTTAACACGCTAGTAACTTCGTCTCCACCTTTGGTAATGATTATGTGGATGACTGCTGATTGCCTTATTAATTGGCAAAACTCAAACCTGGAGTATCAACATAGTAACATAAGCAATTATATCCAGTACATTGTGCATGTTTTGGCAGGTTATTAAGGATTTTGCAAGTGGTGAAATAAAGCAGGCATCGAGCTTGTTCGACTGCGACACGGAACTTGAAGAGTATCTTATCAAAAGCTACTATAAGACAGCTTCTTTAATTGCCGCCAGTACCAAGGGAGCTGCCATTTTCAGTGGGGTAGATAGCAACATCACGGGGCAAATGTACGAGTATGGAAGGAACCTGGGCCTTTCGTTCCAAGTGGTCGATGACATATTGGATTTTACACAATCGGCTGAGCAATTGGGCAAACCAGCTGGAAGTGATCTTGTGAAAGGAAACTTGACAGCACCAGTTATTTTTGCTCTAGAAAAGGAGCCAAAACTTAGAGAAATCATTGAATCGGAGTTCTGCGAAACAGGTTCTCTTGATGAAGCGATTCGGTTGGTCAAGAGCTGTGGTGGCATCGAAAGAGCTCAACAACTAGCGAAAGAAAAGGCTGATCTCGCAATCCAGAATCTAAGATGCCTTCCTCAAAGCGCCTTCAGGTTAGCCCTTGAGGACATGGTGATGTATAATCTCGAAAGGATAGATTAGCTGCCTACGCCAATAGGACAAGAGCGAGCGATTCTTTAGCTTATATGAAGTTTGAAGATCGAAGCCTGCCAGTGAAACCGGCATTTCAGGTGGCATCAACAAGTGGGACCAAATAAGGGAAAGATGCTGGTGGCTGTGTTGTATTTGTACATGCATTATAGGCATTGAGCTATGACTTTTAGCTCTTAATATCGTTCATTCGATTACAATTTTCTCCTCGAAGGGAGGATTAACATTCGAATACTGTTGTATGGCACAGTTTCTGACGGGATCAATAATGTAATGCTGCATTATTCTTTTTCATGAACTCATCATGCAAAGCAGGCTAGTCACCATTTTCTTTTAATGGTTAATTGAGATTAGAGGGAGAATTTGAAGAGATCTTAACATTGTCACGGATCTTTTTTTTGGCCCTTCCTCCACCGGCACAGGATGACAGGCAAACTTCATATCAGGAAATAATCAGATTGCAGTACCACGATTAATGCGACTTTTGTCGTGTCTAGATCGGAGCGAGATGTTAAACTTGAGGTGGCCGCATATCTTGAAATGTGGCTTGGATTGATGCTTTTGAAAGGAAGGGGACTTTAACATGTGTTGTAATCTGCTGCAAAAGACATTATTTAGCAGTAGCACCACCTAAATTTTTACAGAGTTTTCAGTTGAGATTAAGTTGGGGCCAATAAAAAATTTCAGGATGACTCGTTGACTTTGATTGGGCTGGCAGGAGATGATATAGGCGCTTAAAAGCCTAAAGGCCAAGCCCAGGTTTAGCCCTTCGTTCTACTCCTCTCTGCTTACGCTCTTTTCCTCCTCCCCGGGCAAATTCTCTGCTTGGGCATTACGTCGAACAGCTTGCGAACAAAACTGAAACTCGTCACCCGCAAATCGAAGGCATGAATCTGTTCGGTAACGCAGTTCGATGGAGAAGCATCGCCAAAGAAGCGCTCGACCGCACCGCGATCGTGGCGAAGTTCCTGTGCTTGCTCCACGTCACCAACACCTACGTCTGCACTCCTACTCTCGTCCGTAACAAATCCTAGCCTCTCTTCTTCTCCTTCTTCTTCCTGTGCGTACCGAGCAGTAGAAGCTGATAGTGCTGTGGCGCTTGCAGGTCTACGGCCCGAGCATGCTCCCGACTCTGAACCTGACCGGCGACGTGTTACTCGCCGAGCGCGTGTCGCACCGGCTGGGGAAGGTGGGGCCCGGGGACGTGGTGCTGGTGAGATCGCCGGTGGATCCCAGAAAGTCCCTCACCAAGCGCGTCGTGGCCATGGGAGGCGACGAGGTCACCTTCGTCGTCGATCCTCGCAACAGCGAACGGGTTCGCACGATCGTGGTGCGTTACGCAACTCCTTTTTCTACGCATCAAGCATTGGTTGTTTAACATTAGGATTTCATTTATCTGTTCTATTCATTCTGGTGAGTAGAAGAATTGCTCTAGAGTTGAGCGCGCTTTCTGTCGATGCACACTTGAATGAAATCGGAGATTTCAGGATGTGCGATTTGCAAGTAGCTTGGACTAAACCGAACGTTGCTACAGAGCGTACTGAGTGGACTAAGAATGCAATTTCTGATACGGCATCACGGTTTCTGTCATTTTCTTGTCGGGAAGCATGTTTCGACCGGCTTTTTGATAATCGATCGGCTTTTTGATAAGCTTTCTTGGGTTAGAAGCAGCTTCTGAATCACTTGGAAGATGGTTGAAGCGCATTCGGGGAAAATGATCGAAATCAAAGCTTGAATTTGGATCCTTTTCAGATGAGATCGGAAAATCAACATGTCTCTGGTGCCTTTTTGCCTTTAGATGTTCGTATTACTGATGGAAGCAACCTCTGCTTTGTTATCGATCTTTGTATGGACAGGTGCCAAGGGGACACGTATGGATTCAGGGCGACAATATCTACGCATCGAGTGATTCGCGGCAATTTGGCCCTGTTCCTTATGGTCTCATCGAAGGCAAAATGTTATGCAGGGTGAGCAGAGCTGCGCCCATAATTTGTTTTGAAGTGGCTTTTTGCGAGTTTACATTCTAGAATCCACACGTTTGCGTGGTTTCTCTTTGCATTTCTTGCTTTTAGTGCATTCGCACTTCTATAGGAACTTCCGTCACCTGCATAATACAAAATCCATGCTCTCCTCTGCAGGTATGGCCGCTTGATGGATTTGGATCGCTGAATCACTGACTCTAGCGCGTCGTGGAAAACCCATCTTCATTGTGGGAGCAACTGGCTGAAGGCGAGTTATTGCAGAGGAACAAAGTGTGTAAACTTAAGTTTGAAACAGACGGATTGCAAAATTTGTGGTGAATCTGAGGAAACTTTTTGGTGAATGAGTTATGCCTTCTTTTCAGCGAAGATTCGGCGTGATGCATTTGAATTAGGTTAGGTCTGTGGAGAGGGAATCAATCTGATCTACCATGTTCAAGGAGCAGTGACAAATATTGCGACTACATGTTGGTTAAACATCTGTCAATGGTTTCCAACAAATTGCCGTCGCAATTGAGAATACAATCTCAGATGAGATAGATTTTGGTTCCCTCCATTATTACAGGTGAGGAGAGTATGCAACTCCTCATAAAGATATCAAGTAATACCTCAAATAAACACCAATGTAGACGACGAGCAAATACAATCCCTCATGCTATAAAGAAAAACATATTCACTCTTCAGCTGGTGCAGATATGGCTACGACGAGCAAATTCAATCCCTCATGCTATAAAGAAAAACATATCCACTCTTCAGCTGGTGCAGATATCGCCATTCAACAGGATACAATGAATGTGCTTTTCACCAAGAACACCAATCCTAGTCGCAGAAATCAGATAGAGGGAGAGAGAGAGAGAGAGAGAGAGAGAGAGAGAGAGAGAGATACTCGAACTAGGGCACATGAGTTTATCCATTCAGCGGCTGGCTCAGCCTCAAATGCAGTTATCGATCACTAACTCCTTTTGTCACCCCGAAAATTATAGCGATTGTTTCAAGAACAGCCTGCACGAAGAGCAAGTAACTTCTCATTTCATCTGAATCAGAGGGATACGAGAATAAAAGATTTTAACTCCCTCTCTGACAACAAATAACGCAAACCCAACCAACAAGCCATGGCAACGGTACCACTACCATGACGAGTTTCATGTGGAGGGTGCCAAAGTGAGGAAGGCACATACGTTCTTGTTGCCGTTTCAAAGAAGCGTGAAAACAAGAATGCGAGGAGATTAATATACTCACGGCAATTGTACAAGTAATGTAGCCGGGCTTCTCTCGGTAGTCCATTCTATGTCTGCAGCAGACCAGAAAACACAACCCGACGTACCAGGGAATGCCGCCCAGAAAGAAACCGATGATGAACCTTCAACGCCACATTCGTACAAATTATCTCAGCAAAGAATTGCAGAAATGAGATAGAGGTTGCAAGGAGCAAAGATGAATCTTTTTCACCATCCATTGCTATCGCACGAAACAATCTTTCCAGGAAAAGAAAGAACAGAGGACACGAGCAATCGGCCTCTGTAATTATTTGTAAAACAAGCATGAAATGAAATTCAAGTGGCATCACTGTGAAACCCTTTATCGATATCATCGTAAGATCGTGCTTGTGGGGATGAGAAACTTTACTCCGGGGGGACAAAGAAAGGAAGGGAAAAGAGAGGAGAAAAGAGAGACGTACAAGCACCAGCCAAAACCGAGGCCACAACAAGGCAGACGCCGTTCACTCACAGGCCTTCCTTCCGCAACTGGATAACCTGCGACATTTGCGATCCCGAGAAAGGAAAACAAGAATTAATCACAAGCAACTGGGTACTCCATGACCTAACCGGTGAATCAAGCAACGCTTTGTCAAGCTCGATCAATGCAGGATCGGACGAAAACTGAAAGCAACCTAAACACTCGGAGGGGTCGAGTCTGGGAACTCGAGCCATTGATATGAAGAGAGAGGAAAAACATCAAAAGTAAAAAAACCTCCAGATACTTCGAAACCAGGCGCCGATGATTCGACGAACTAAGCTACCTGGAACGGCCTGGTAACCCTGGTACGGAGGAGGAGCGGAGGGATCGTGGGTGGCGCCGGGAGGAGGGACCGGCTGGGGGAACCCGATCGCCGCCTGGTGCGGCGGCGGGTGGGGAGGAGGGGGGTAGTTGGCGACGCCCTGGAACGTGCCGTACTGAGGCTGGTGATCGGCGGCGGCGGAGGCGCTCCTGCTCTGGCCCTCGTCCTTGCTCATCCTGTGATACTCGGTACGTAACGATCGCGTGAGCTTGCAGCGACACAATGAGCGATCTCGATGGGGTGGTGCACGGTGATCCGGATCTAAAAACTCGATCGAGAGAGAGGGGTGTTCGGGGAGCACGTGTACAGGGGATAAGAAGAACCGGGCAACTCCAGGTCAACCTTTTCGTCTCTCCGTGTTGTTCAAATGATCTCTTCATTTTAATACGATAATTACTGACCGCACCAATTTTTCAGATTTTCTCTATATTATGTCCTAGACCATGAGTTCAACCTATTCCTTTCTACTTTCATTTCCAAAAAAAATTTCCTCATCAATGATAATACTATCTTGCATTCACCTGATGATAAAAGATTTTAGCTACTTAGCCCCCGTGCTTTGGCCCGACATGCACCATGTCTGTATGCATATTTTTTTTTTTTATTTTACGCTGGTGTAATATTAATAAGAGATGCCGTATGACAAAAAAGAACGATATC
This sequence comes from Eucalyptus guilfoylei, assembly GCA_016097605.1. Classification (NCBI taxonomy): domain Eukaryota; kingdom Viridiplantae; phylum Streptophyta; class Magnoliopsida; order Myrtales; family Myrtaceae; genus Eucalyptus; species Eucalyptus guilfoylei. The sequence goes on along the minus strand of CM027865.1, from coordinate 35,445,873 downwards.
AATATAATGAAAATATTTTATAAATTTGCAGGAAATTTTTTTTTTGCTTATAATTATAATGTGGTAGAAAAATGCTGTAATATTAAATTTTCCGAGCCAATAAAATATAATTGAGAATGATTTTTTAGTGTGCAATAGCGAAAGCTATATTTGAAGTAAGTTTGCTCAAAAAGTACAAAATGAAAATAAGTAAATATAAATAATCTAAAGTGCAATTTAATCTTTTCCTTATATATTTCATTGCAAGTATGAGATAAATGTCAATGTCTTTGTCATATTAAAGTAAAGGAACTTGTTTATTATGTTTAATATCCCTATAATCAAAGGGGAAAATTATTGAATCATATGGTAAATGAGCTATAATTTACCATTTTTTTTATATTTCTTAAACTAAGTGAATTTAATTGTTGCAATGTAACTTTTATACCGCACTAAATCATATTATTCTAACATATATATTAAGAGTGGGATTTAAATGACTTCATTTTTTTTTTTCATTTTAACATTTCAAGAACTAATTCGATTATCATGCATTCAATATTTTAAATCCTACATTCAATATCTGTAAATGACTGACTTTTACCTTTTCTCTAAGTGAGATTTAATTAAATTGCATAATTTATACTTTCAAATCTAAAGTACTAAATTTTAAATGTTGGATAATTTGAAATGTAACAAGTAAAAATAAAAGGTTAACTTCGACAATTTCAACTTTTTTAATGCCGTTTGATCAGAATTCAGCTACCCATGATTTACGGACCGACACCCCTCGGACCGAATTTTAATGACTCGGAGACAAAATTGATGGCGGATTGAAGAAGATTCAGATATATGTCTCTCAGGCAAATGTCATTCTAATAATATCAACCTTTTCCCCTTGGATATTTTTGTATATGCAAAGGCCTCTTTTGCGCTGCTGCAAGAGCTTAGTAAAGCTTATGTATTCACTTCTACAATCTCTCTTTCTTGCGAAAACTAACATTTGTGTCGGTCAGTTGGTCCGACTGAAGTATGAACTGTAATCTTTCTCGACGTGCGACTTGATCTTCACTCGAGTCCGGGTCTTGGATCCCTTCATACGACACTAGCAAGCAGTGAGGAGAGGCATGGGGAGAGTCCCCCCGATAAATCTACCGACGCCCGAGTCGAGTCAAGTTGAGAGAAGAGAGAAAGGGAGTGTAATGAGGAACAGGAGCGTACCTTCAGATGGGGGCGGCCTCTCTCTCCTGTAGGCATCTGGGCATGTGGTTCGAATGGGAAGCTCTCGAGCTCACGAACTTTCGAGGGGCCATACGAGGAGGTGAGTTGGAACAATCGGGGCGGCTCCTTCAGATGCTGTCGCGACCTTCACTGAACGTCGGTGGGCTGGATTCAAGTCCTGATCTGGGCGGTCATAGGGCCACTCTCTCGGACAACCTAGGCGAAGGCTTACGCATTGCGAGGCCTACTATTGTGATCCTATGTCGATTACAGTTGCGCTGGCCGAGTTAATTACGCCCATATTGATATTAAATGGGATAGGCAGTTGAGGATTACAAGGACGCTACAGAACCTTAATAACATGTCGAGTTTCATAAAAACTTTGGTTGATAGGCAAAGGGCAACTTATTAACGCACCGGAACAACCTACAGAAAGGTTTGTACGTTGGACAAGGTAAGAACCCCAAAGAAAGAGTTGGTACATTAGATCAACATTTAACAGGAAAAGGTTTCGGTCTGAGAAATCTTAAGATGTCCCTTGACTGCACTATAATTCGCAAGCACCACGTCTGGATCTTGATCCTAATTAAATCTGAGAATTGCGGCGCATGAAATTCGTGGATGGAAAGAGAGAGAGATCTTGCGCAAGGCCAACGCAACCTATATGCATGATCAGCAACGCATCAAGGTCAAAGGACTGTCATCATATAGCTCTTCTTCCAGCTCCTCCCAATGGATATGTGTAGTTGTATTCCTGATCAAAGTATTAGCACATGCCGAAACTTGACAGGACAGACCCAAGACCCTGATGGGGTGCACCATGAACAAAGTGCGCGGTCTTGAGCAAGATCGATCTGTACCTTTCCATATTCAACGACCAATCTGAATATGATCCATGACCAGCCATTGTCTGGAACATTCTTGAACCTGCACATGAATTGGGAAAATAGCGAGCGAGAGAGAGAGAGAGAGAGAGCAGCATATGGAGTGGAAAGACACAAAAGTACGCAAAGCTATAACGGAATCAAGGAAGAGAGAGTAATTTCGACCCTATTTTCAGTCCATGCACTGTTGCATGAGACTGAATTCTTCCCAGAAGGATTAGTTGCTTATGTATTTATACAGGAGAGGGTGAGAGGGTGAATCAGTTGGCCGACCCAAGAGTCGATAGCTCTCAAATCGAGGCTAATTCATCTTCGCAACGTTTACTGAAATCTTCACGTGATATTAGAACACTTTTTCGTTTGGATTCATAGATGCCTGGATTTCGGTCAGAGGGACCTTGTGTCGTGCTCATCAAAAGTTTGAGATATCGCTGCTTGCACTCACGGCAGGTTCGACCCTTCAGACAAAAGAAAAAGGGAATCTGATGGCAATTATCAGAAGTGGGGATGTAGAGGCCCCGCCAGGAGCGTCCCTTGTCGCTCAATTATTGGATTCCATCGTAACAACGATTCCGCTTAAAAGTTAATTCACCGTCATACGTTCCCAGACGAGTTACGTCAATGATTACCGCAAATGAACTCCCACTTAAAACTTCTGGGTCTGCGCATGGCGATTTCAGATGCATCAAGAAGAGTGAAAAAGAAGAGAAACCAATGCTACAGTTCTCAACAAACCATTAGCAGGGTGAGCGATTTCAGGTTTCATCTAGATTCCAATTGAAACCGAGAATCTGATCATCAAAACAGTTCCCTAATTTTTAAAACCTATAATCTACCATGCATATTCTAATTTTTAGAACCTAAAACATATCATGTATACTTAGGAACCCGTAATCTACCATATTAATTTTGTACTCTTAATTGAACGATTGCAATAAATTATCACCTAAAGACCATTATTTGTTACAATCCACTGATCACAACTTATATTTAGCTACAAAGATTATAAAAAAAATTAATAAAATAAAAATTTCAGTCATAAATATCACTAAAAATGAAAGCTCAAACTAGTAGATTCATATTACACACTTATCATTAAGCGGATGTCAAGAATTACACAAAAACATAGAATAAGAAAAACACAAAAACATATTCTAAGGTTCTTGATTCCCGATTTTACTCGAAACTTGGAATCTATCCAACATCTTCTAAAACCTAAGATTGGATCAGTTTTTACTAATCCAATTTTATCCTGAAATCCTGCTCACCCCGTGAGAAATCAACCACAGAAAAATCAGATGTTTTTCAAGATCGAATTCATGAAAAGGCTTAATACCCAGGTCAAGAAAAGGTTCCCTCGATTGGCCTGGCTGGAATTGGTGATCAGAGGAAGACGGTGATGGTGCTGTGGCAGAGAAAGCATTCCCGAGATGGGCGCGTACTCGGGGCTTTGACTCGGGTTGACTTGTTTCCATTAGGGGGACGATTCCCTGGCGTTTTGCTCTGGAAGCGTCGGTTGCTCCGTCAAATCGGTGTTCAGAGTGGTTCACGTTTATGGCCGTGCATGCTCCGCAGCGAGACCTATAGCATTCTGCCTCTTTATATGCAAAGCCGTCCTTGCCCTATTTCGATCCCACAAAAATCTCCTCGATTCGTACGATTCCTTTGATATTTGATCTCTGGGTACTCAGTGATTTTTACCTCGATCGGGTTCAGAAATCTAAGTGCATCACTTGTAAAGGATACGAGCATCATACATCAGCATGCGATGGGTGAATTTTCATATATGATTTCCTTGATAGAAACTTAGGTAAATTTCACAGATTCTTTGAGACTTGTTCCTAGGTTATCACACGTAAAACCGAAAAATATGATCTTTCTACATGTAAACTAGGAAATAAACTCAGTGGTAATTTCACCTTTTGAATATAGTATCATACCACTTATTTCTATGTATTAAGCATCTGTAATGTGATCATGACCTTCCAACTATCACGTCTTGGACATTGTAAAGTTTTTTAAGAAATAATATTTTCATCAAATTAAAGTAACTAGCTAAATACCATGAATAAATATCAGTTGATGATTAATGCGGTGCAATTAATATAGGATACAACTCTATAATAGTGTATAAAGATCCAACACTTATTATTGAGTAATTAGCTAGACAAACATTCAGTTGGTGATTAAGATGCATCCTATCACTTCCTTATTACGTCCACATGTTGGTTAAATAACTTTTAATCAAAACAAATGTGACATTACAGAAATTAATTTATTTAGCGAAAAAATGAATGATTTGAAAAATATCATTTTTAAAAATGATGGCTTGTATCTCTTACAAAAATAGACATGAATTATTATCAATAATGAAAACATTTCTCATTAATAATTTAATGCAAGTAAAATAAGCGATTATATTTATGAATATATTTTTTAGCATACTTATTTTTCGTGAAGGAGCCCACGTAAGAGCCCTTCACTTTCCTTGAGGTATGATTGGGACTGTATTGGGAGGAAAAGCCTTCCCATCCCGATCCACTGAGGGGTCCAAGAAGCCCCCCATCACGGGCTCAATTTGGATGGACATCAAGTCGAGACCCGATCCGAATTTCGAAATTAAGCGCACCGCTCTCTCAATCGATCCCTCCTTCCCTTTAAACGCGGAGGCATTACATTACATGGGCCTGTCTCGTGCCCGGATTGTGTCCAATTTGCATGCGGTGACAGATCGCATGCATCGATCGAACCGATGGACGATGATACATCTTCCCATTGCTTCATTTCTCAACAGCCCCATGTCCCCTCTAGATTAAGAAGCTTCAACCACGTAAATCAGGTAACTAATGTCGGTAGCAAGAATCTTATTCGTGTTGAACCCAATTAACCAGGAGCTCGACGGCCTATGTTCTTCGTGTTGCAAACTCTTATTCTGTTATTGTTTTCGAATTAATCTGATGACGTGTTGGTAGCATCATAAATGGTTCTTCTCCAGAACTCTGTTTCCCGACCATATTAGTTTATACGGCTTAATATACTAATCATTGCTACTAGTCCTTCAAATACTGGTGCTCAAAACTGAAAAAGAAAAACCATATCTTAAACGCTAAAAGTAAAATACATAATTTATCTCAAACATGTTTATATGTCTTTGTAATCTAAACACTTCTCACCCCTGTGCCATGAAAATAGATATATTATATAAACACGTTGCAATAAAATATACCCACATTTCTTAACCCACATACCCACATTTGATGGATCGAATCATTATGTGGGTTAGCTATGTTGAATAAATGAGTTATACATAGATTTAGAATAATAAGGTCTATATATATGGACATTAAATGGATTTACAAATTACTCAATCTTAGCCTGTTTTTGGGATTCTCTCTTCATCCTCTATGAAAAAGTAATAGGCTCCTCGGACAGTTCCAAGTTCAAAGAACCCTTGGTGGGCCTAGGCCCAACTTCATCCCTATGAAAAATATCAAGACGGCTCCTTCTTTTCCCCTATTTTTCTTTATTTTTATCAACCTTATATGTTTCATCGCTAGTCATTGGAGTATATCTTTCATTGGTTATATTTGGCATGTCTCATATTAGTTTTTATCATTGCAATCCATGGTCAACATAAACCATCTTCTTCAAAACTCGTGTTCCATTTAATTAAAATTTCACTTTGCTCATGTTATTTGCTGTTGTAATTTTATAAATTCACTATTGAATACTATCTTTCTCTTATTCTTAATTGTGAATCAATATATAAAAAATTGAAAATTCTACCCGACGTTAAAAGCTAATTCTTTAGCATCTTATAGTCAAAATAACGATTTTACCAATAACATATACACATGAAAAACTTAAAATGGGCTAACTAAGTAGACATGGATTTTTATAAATTGGGTTATATACAAAAGTTTTTTAATGGATAAGTTAGGCCAGGTATCGATTATTAAATTTATGCTATATATGAATGGGTCAATTCAAGTGGGATCGAAAGTCATATCCGATCAATTTGTTCAACGGCCCTACATTCATCACTTCCCACCGGACACATGGAAAAGAAGGCGGTTGGTACATAATATTTATTGCCATTTTCACATAGCATCGGCTAAGGAGCGGGCCATGGCTACGGGACCAGAGTTCAAAGATAAAATCAGAGCCGTCAAAAGCCTAACAATAAAAGAAGGAGAGTGTCGGCAAGGCCACATGGGACAAAGACCAAGCCATTATCGTGCGCGTTCATCATTCTCGTACTCGCGTTCCGGTTCCGATGTGAACGGCCCTCCAAGTTGTTGCCAAATCAAAGCGTGTCATAATAATCATACACGAAAAATTACATTATTTTTCAGAGTCGTGTTTGAAGAAACGTATCTCTGCGGACCCTCCTTTCCATCCGGTCGTATCCAGATCATTTCAGACCAGCTGGAATAAGCTCATTCGATCTATAACCTTTGACGAAAGCGTGCGGGACGAACTAATTTATATGGGGGAGGGTTACGTAGATGAGCACGCAATGCGATGTGGGCACTTTTGGATCCCAGAGTTCGCATCGTTCTTCGCTCCCGACGTCTTTAAGCTTAGTTAGTTCCGTTTCGAATTCGTTTTATTCATTAATTTTTTTATGATAAAGTGGGCTTAGTCCGATTCGCAAATAAAATATTTTAATGTAAAAGAGGCATTTGACTTCAGCTCAAAAAAGAAAGGCAAAGAAAAAAAAAATCGAGGTCCTTGATATGAGTATGTCGGACCTAATATGGATGAAAAACAAAAAGAGGATTTACCGGATATGGAGCAAGACAATGTACCGTACCAATTGGGGATACAAAGTATGCAGGCAACGACACATTCAAAATGAGAAATGTATTCGTGAAACCCGTCGTACTTGACTTAAATGTGCTAAACCAGCTAACTTCATTAGATCACGGGCTTGAAATGTCGTGAAGGACCGATCCTTTGCTTGAGATAAATTATGGTACCATATTAATTAAATTAATTATCAAAAAATCTTACATTTTTTTGAATGTATATCAATTCAGTTATAAACTTTTTAATTTAATTAATTTAATTCTAAATATTTTGATAATTTGTAAAATTTGACAAAAAATAACCGGCATGAATGCTGGCCGCGTAGGTCATTTTGCGTTAACGTGGACTTTTTTTAATTTTTGAAAAGTATTCTGAATTCGTTTTCACGTTTTTTTTTAAATAAATGGGATGCCACTTGAGAATCTCAACGATTTTTCTTTTTTGTACTTATTTTTCAACACATGTGCAAGCGATTTCTTCGTACATGACGGCGTCATTTACGCGTTGGTCGTCTTGCGCGTCGTGGCCCATTTGAAGCCACGTGTCGAAAGGGAGTCACCTTCCTTGGCCGAGAATTCTTAGTACTGGTGTAGGTGGTAATCAAACGTTTAATACAGTAGCGCATATAATTCTTGCAGTCGAATTTCTGTATCATGAACAGTAGCTCCTTAATTAAATATTTAATGAATGAGAAAATAATAGATATGTAGTGAATTTATATTATTTTCTTTTTGTAAAAAAAAGTCAGTATTTTCCAACAATTTCTCCTTAAATTTTTTGTCGTGTCTATTAACGAGATGAGTGGATATACACTAAGCGTAACTTTTTCCTTTAGTCTTTTTAACAGAATCTCTCTAATAGACAAAAGAGTTTGAAAGACCACTTATTTATACTAAATTACTAATAATTTGCAAATTGAAGATAAATTGATTATAATCTAAATTTCATTTAAAAAAATAATTGTTGCCTTCTTACCCGATAAGCCAGAAAATACATAGTTGACTTGGAAGAGGCGACATTAACACAGGATCATCAGTGACGATTATGAAATCAATTCATTTAATACGAAACTTACTTTGTTAATTATACGTGAGAAACAAACAAAATATGCACATGGGACAAACAATAAATTGAGGGGAAAAGCACCAAAAAAATTATAAATCTATTACATTGGTACAAATTCGGTCCTAAACTTTTTTTTGTACTTTCCTTTAAATTGAGTGTATTGTGACATGACTCCGAATATGCCGAATCTATATTAAGATCAACATTGTCAGCGTACATAAATAAATACATCTATTGAAAGTATAAAAAAAAATCAAAAGTAGTGAAAAAGTGGGAATTAGGCGGGCAAGAGTGGTGTCGCAAACTACTCTTTTTTATGTAATTAAATATATTAGCCAACCCAATCCACTTTTGTGTATTTAGCCGGCGTGACATAACAAATTACTATTTTCTCGCACCCCCTTTGGGAAGAACGAAAGAACCGACCTTCCTTAGATATCTTTCTAAGCAATGTGGGGTCATAATCATGGACGTGATTGCTGAGATCGACCGACTTTCAGTTCATGGACAGGAAATCTCGTGTGCCCATCTACAATGTCTTCGTCCCCGTCCGCAGGGCAATGTCAACTTCCGTCGGCCCCTTCTCCAAAGGTCTTTTCGGTATCGAAAATCCAACGGGGGGACAGGTTAGAGAATATACTGTGTTTTTCTATGTTCTGTGCTTTTTTCTTTCGATATTCCTCCTCTTTCACTTTCTTTTGGGACTGAATACGTCATCATTATCCACTCCATCTCACTCCTTTTTCTCTCTTTTTCCGGTCCCACTTGTGGGCCCGCACGGGGAGCCGCTGAGATCCTCCATCGGACGGACGACAGGGCGGACTCGAGCGCCCCCGCGAACAGATCCGACGGCCTGCGATGGCTCGATGAAATCGAATTTCTCTGGACACCAACTGCTCATTCGATTGTTTCCCAGGTATAAAAAATTCATGTTCACGCGCATAATCAACGGAGACCACGTAGCCGACACGTCGTCGCCACGTGGCGTCCGGCGGCCAGTCAAACTCGCTGAGTCCCAGAACGTAAACTCTCTCTCTCTCTCTCTCTCCCCACTTCGCTCTGTTTAGTTTCGTCATCGAGGTGCTTCGTTGGCTGTCGCCTTCCTCTTGACATTCTCGCTTCGCGATCCCCATTCGTGTCGTCGCTCTGGCCCGGTTACTTCGCTCTGTAAGTTGACGAGATATTTTCTTGGCCCCATTAGTTATCTGGGTAATAAATTCGTAATAGTTATTTATGGTTGTGCGGAATTTATTTCGGTAACTCCAGTTGATATTCTACAAATGCCCACTGCCCATGTCTGCAATTCGCTCTCCGGTTCGATGGGCAGAATAAAGACGAGTCCTTGATTTCGTTTCGCACCCGCTGTTTGACGCGATGATGATGGTATGCATGTGGTTTTGTTGCTTGATTCGTGGATCCTCTGTTTTTGTTCTGCTTTACGGATCGTTAATCTCGAATTGTGTGGCTTTATCTCGATCCCGTGGTGTTTAATTATGAAAATAGAGAGAGGGCGTGCGGAGTTGTTGTGTGAGGATAAGTGCCAAAAAAGTGGAAAGTGCTTCCAGGAAAGTGGTTTCGATCTGCTGGAAATAAATAAATAAATAAATAAATAGTGGAAGATGTCAATATAAAAGCATCGACCCTTTTCGTTGCTTATGTGATAATAGGACTCGTAGTTGTAGAATCCATTTGGCAGCGAGGAAGTCAGTTTTGAGTTCTTTATACAGGAAATCAGCCTGTCCACCCCAAAACCTTTCTCGAAGAACGATTCTTCTTCTGTATATATATGGTTTTATTGCTTATTCGTTGACCCTTTGTTGTTGTTGTTCTGTTATGCGGATCGTAAATCTCAAATTATGTGGCTTTAGTTTCGATCCCTGATTTTGTCTTTTAAATGAAAATAGAGAGATCGCGTCCATAGTTGTTTTCCGAGGGTATATTCTTAAAGAAAGTTCCATAAGGGTCCATCTCTGTGGACAGAATCAAGTGGTGTTTGGTATTGAGGATTTGGATTTGGTGTGGTGAGATTGAAGAAGAAGAAGAAGAAGAAGAAGAAGAAGAAGAAGAAGAAGAAGAAGAAGAATGGTGGATGTAACACAGGCTTCAATGATGCACCATGTGTGCATTGTGCTGTTTGCTCTTTGGTTGCTTTCCAAATACGATCGATGCACGCCACTTGCCTACTTTGTCTCCTTCATCTATCTCTACCTGGTAAGGTTTCCAATTCCTTTCTTTGTTTTGGTTTGAATTCGTGTTAGGCCTACCAAGGGCTAACTGTGAATCTTATCTGATTTCTGGTGCTTGAAATATCGAACAAGAAGAAGTGGCTAGTTATGGAATTGAAGAATTATTGTCTATGCATGTCCATGGGCTTACACCTGTGACGAATTTCTTCTTTGTAAGGTGCACGAGCATTTCATCACGAGGTTGCAAAAGAAGATGCAGTTTGAGGAAAAGAGACAATCAAGCCAGAGAAGGGTATGCTTGCCAGTTGAATATTTCGTTTCTCTTTGTTTGGTGCATGGTCAGGCTCTTAGATTTATCTGGCTTCGCTAACTTTTCTTCTGTCCAGGTTCTTACTGATTCTGAGACAGTTAGGTGGTTGAACCATGCCGTGGAGAAGATGTGGCCTGTCTGCATGGAGCAAATTACATCGCAGAAGATTCTCCTTCCTATCATACCTTGGTTCTTGGAGAAGTACAAACCGTGGACTGCTGTATGAACCATCTCTTACCTCATATTTTTTCCTTGTCAAAGTGATGCCGCTGTTGCTTTTGTTTGTGTAATCTGACATCGTGATGATTGTGAGTATGCCTTACAGAAATTTGTAGGCTAGAGGGTTGTTCACTATTCTTTGGGCTATTTGACATTGTTCAATCAACCACAGCAGTGGATATTAAATGCTGCATTTACTATATACTGTCTTGTCCTATGTACTTTTTTACTCTGCATCTATTATTTTTTGAAGTTTTGAAGAGAGACCCATATCCAGGATAGATTTGCCTTGCATCAGGTAGGTCAAGTATGTCGCTATGATAGTATTGGAAGTAGAAAGTGGTGAGAAATAATTTAACTTGTTGGTGATGGATTATTTTTGTTGGTTGCTCTATGTGCTGGAGTTCGCTATTCCAAAATTATCTATTCCCTCTGTCTCCATGTGTATGTTCTTCTTTGTCACGGTGAATGCTGGTTGTTTCTGCAGAAGAAAGCCTTAGTCCAGCATTTGTACATGGGAAGGAACCCACCTATATTTACAGACATGCGAGTTCTTCGTGAAAGCTCGGAAGATGACCACTTGGTGAATATTTTAATTGTGGCATTTTTTGAAAAATATTTTGCAGTATGGTCTGAACAGAGTCTGAAATTTTCGCAGGTTTTGGAATTGGGAATGAATTTTCTCACTGCAGATGATATGAGTGCGATACTTGCTGTTCAACTGCGGAAAAGGTTGGGTGGAATGAAGGCAAAGTTGCATCTGACCAGCATGCATGTGGAAGGAAAGGTACATAACGCGTGCATGAGTGAGATTCCTATTGTAGAGGTGTAAGATGATGAGATGAGTATCGTCTTTTCTGTAGTCGACTTTGGACTATGTTCCAGTCCACTTGGTGCTCAGTTGTCTCGGGTAGACTTTTGGAGGATGTGATCAAGAAAAAAACACTTCTCTGATTTAGTTTGTGTTCCATTGTCTCTGGTAGAATAGCTAGGTTGGTTGGCTGTTAATTTAAGAAGGCAGGGTAGGGTGGTGCTGATAATTTGTATCTGGAACTTATTAATGTGGTGGTATTGCTGTCTTTCTTTCACAGAAGTATACACATAGCTCAGTCTCAGGACAGCATATGCTTTAGCGAAGGGAGGTGGATTGGCTTCTGTCTTTCGAATCATGAGATTTTTGTTTTAAGAAACCTAGATTAAAGAAGCAGCTTTCAACTCTATATATATTGTTCTTGTGAGCTCCAGCAACAGCAGTTTTTTTTAGGATTTTATTAACAAGTGCTCTGGGACACTTGTTCAACACCCAAATAACGACAAATTATTATTTTTAATGCACACACTGCCTCATGTTATGTGTAATCAATGTATTAGAGATCGAGTTATTTCTTTATTAAGTACGATTAACTAGTGCCTCGGAGCACTCGTTAACAAAACCCTTATTTTAATTGTGCTGCTTCTCTCTCACAGGTCTTGATTGGAATAAAATTTATCCCTAGATGGCCTTTTCTTGGTCGTCTAAGGGTGTGCTTCGCTGAGCCACCGTATTTCCAAATGACGGTGAAGCCTCTATTTACCCATGGTATTGATGTGACAGAACTTCCTGGTATAGATGGATGGCTAGTAAGTTAATCACATCTTATGTACGATGAGTTTCTCTCTTCTCACTCTCCTGTATGCTCAAGTTGCTGTCTCTGATACTGAAAAATTTATATCTTTTTGTAGGATAATCTTCTATGTGTTGCATTTGAGGAGACGCTTGTTGAGGTAAGGTTCTTTATCGTGCTCCCTGTATCATCATCGTCTTCTTCTTGAGGCCGACACAAATTTAATGTGCAAACCACCACACTTTCCGATATATCTATTAGTCTCAGTTTAGAACAATTCAGTTATTAGGATTAAAAAACTTCAACATTTCTATCTTTTGCAGCCCAATATGCTAGTTGTTGATGTAGAGAAATTTGCTGGTCCTCCTTCACAAGGTAATACATTTTAATTCCCCTCCCCACCCCCCCCCCCCCCCCAAAAAAAAAAAAAAAAAAAAAAAAGAAACATGCACTTTACCCAAAAAAAAAAAAAAAAAAAGAAACATGCATATACAAGTGTGCATCCGGTTGACTTCTCAGCATGCTTCCATTGTACATTTGTGAAACTAAAATCCATGTAAATGAATGACAGAGAGTTGGTTCTCCATAGACGTGAAGGAACCCGTTGCTTATGCCAAAGTAGAAGTCATTGAAGGATCTGAAATGAAACCGTCGGATATGAATGGTTTGTCTTCAAAACTCTTTTGAGCCTCTGCTTTCTGCTCAATTTCTCATCACTAATATTTCATATCTTGCCATTTGCATTGCTTTGAATTATCCGCAGGTTTGGCTGATCCATATGTGAAAGGGCAGATGGGACCTTACAGATTCAAGACTAAGATACAGAGAAAGACATTGGCTCCGAAATGGCTAGAGGATTTCAGGATTCCTATCATAACGTGGGAGTCGCCTAATATTTTGAATTTTGAAGTTCGTGACAAAGACCCTATCTTTGATGATGCCCTCGGGTTTGTTTTCAGACTCTAGAAGCTGCACTAGCTTTCTTTTATTCGTGCATGTTTGATTTTCTCTTTCCGAAGAATTTTTATAGTGGCTGTCTCTCTACCTGTTTCTTTTGTTGATTGTTCTTTCCCCATTGTTATCAAGCTATTAAATTTAACAATTTTAAAGCATTTCAACCTCTTTCAACAAATATGATACGTAATGATGAACCACCTGGAAATATGGCACAGTGAGTATTTGCATGTCGGCTTTTTATTGACTTACATTATTTTATCTGCAGAATTTGTTCTATAAATATTAATGATCTCAGACATGGACAGAGACACGATACATGGCTGCCTCTAGAGAATATTAAAATGGGAAGGCTGCATGTGGCAATAACTATTATCGAAGGCAATGGAAAGGTAAGGTTCTTTAATTGTTCGTTGCTGAAAAAGGAGAATAGGAAGTAAGCTCCCAAGGGGTTGTTTCAGTGGTCAACATGCTTAATCTCATCGCTGAATGCTTGGGTCCAAGTCATGGCCATAGTATGTTGGTGATGGTAGCATATCTACGTCCAAGTAATCCCATCCGCCGAAGGAAACCTAAGCTTCCCCTCCACCCCACACACCCCCCACACCCCCCCCCCCCCCTTCTCTCTTCAAACACACGCCCAAAAAAAATGAACAATAGATAAATGGCAATAAATATGTTTTCTGGACAACCATTTTCTTTTTGTGGTCTATTCGGCTGAACCACGATGTTGTCTGACACAGGAGGATGGGCATCAACCCAACGGTGAACAATCAACTAAGGAGACAAAAAGAGACTCTTTTGCAACTGATGCAACAAACAAAGATTCCTTCTCATCTGTGTCATCAGAGAAATCTTCAAAAGTGGTTGACAAATTTGAACCGATAGACGTTGATGGGCAGAAAGAGACTGCACTGTGGATTCAACAACCAGGAAGTGAAGTTCTACAAACGTGGGAACCCAGAAAAGGGAAAAGTAGGCGTGTTGACACTGAGATTCAAAGGGAGCCAAATGATGCCTCCGGCTGCATCAGTCCAAACACAGATATATCGGTTTCAAATGGTGATGGGACCGTTAATGAAAATGTGGATGATAAGCAATCAACCAACCCAATCCAGCGGGGTCTACGCAAGATTGGTTCACTGTTTCATAGAAATTCAAAAGTGGAACGTCAGAATAGCATGTCTCGAGAAATTCTTCCGTCTCCACATGCTAATCTTAGGTCGATCAACTCGAAGAAGATAGTGGTAAATGTTATCGTTGAACAAGACGCCATCGCTAGGCCTGCTTCTGCTAGGGCTACACAGGAAGGGGTCACAAATTCTGATGGGAACGGCTGTGAAAGTCCGAGCAGAGGACATAGTAAGAGAAACAAAGCCAAGAATTTTTTGAAGCAAGCAGAGAAATCAGCTCGCACCGTCAAGCATGCACTTTCGAAGAAGGGTTCAGATAAATTTAAAGGCGATTCACCACCAGCTGCGGCAGCAGGAAATGGATCTTCACAATCTGATTCTTCCGAAGATGACTCACCCTTGTCATCGCTTAACCCTTCAATGGATGGAACGATCCGAATTGAGTCCCAACCAATATGTCTTGGTGATAGCTCAAATGAGAACAGACTCTCGGCAGATACAAGTGATCAAACAGTGGATATAGGGAATCCTTCAGAGGATACAAATGTACAAGGTTCGGGGAGAACAGAGGGTGAGGAGACCACGAGCTTAAACGGATCTATTGAGGGTAAATTAGTTGAGGGTGAGCCCAAAGAAGTGATTTCACTTACAATTCCAGAAGACAAAGTTTTGAGCATCGATGAACAAAAAGGATAAGCTGCTGGAACTTGCCTGCTCCAGTTTAGGACACTGTTTTAGCTTCCTTTGCTTTTCTTTTATTCTGTACAGGCACAAAAGTAGTGACAAGGTTGTGGATGGCAAAAATCAGTGGCACTGTATGAGGCCAATGCCCTTTTCCTCTGTGACGGGGATTACTGGTGTTCTATACAGCGTGTGAATTTGTAAAGGATTTTGGTTAGAGAATTCATTTGGATATATAGGGCCTCAAGTGAATATGCTTTCCTTCAACCCGAAAAAATATATGTTTACATGGTCTCAGGTCTGTCTGATGCTTTTCATTATGAAGAGCTCCATTTTTAATTTCACTGGATGAATGATTAGACTTTGACGATTTGGTGTGCGAATAATAAAGCAAGAGGTTGTGATCTGGCAATTAAAAACCGAAAGTACAGCGGCTGTTCACGACATTAGCTATATCAATGTCTAAGATCTTTCTTTTGGAGTCTAAAAATTATGACCAGTTGCTTTAATGAAGTTACTGAAAGACTGCCTTCTTCCGAGTAATGGCTTTAGGAGATCAGCCAGTGAAGTTGGATCTTCTCACGACCGGACAAAGAAATTGCGTAGCATTGTACCCCTCGTGGAGAAGAGGGAGAAGAGCCTCGGCTTTTTTGGACGTTTTCCAGCATTCGCCAGGCTTTCAGTTTTCCGACTTCCCTGAAGTTCCACCCAAGTACACTCCTAGATCCTTCCAACTGCTATGCTCAATCTCACAAGTTGATCACCATTCACAGTTGCAGGTTCTCATTTTGCCAACAAGTCTACGTCCACGAATTTCAACATCCTGCAAGGATGCTTGACACAGCACAGGCATTAGATGATACATCGGCTGAAGTCCTGGAGATTCAACAATTTTAACTCCTCTTCCAACAAGACCTGCAGCTTTCACCTGAGTCAAAGATGCTTTTTACCTTCTTGCTTCTTGCAGTTAGATAGCAAATAAACCATCAGACAATCACACCTGGCTCATTGGAGCTTCCAAGATGCATGTTTTTATATCCTGGCTTGCATCTGCAACCAGAAGTTGATATCTCATCATCCAGAGAAAGATGTTTGTCAATTGAACATTCTCAAGATAACTGTGTCAATGATACATTGCCAATTATAATCTTCCATATGCCAGTTAGCTTTCTTTTCTCGGGACTGCCTCTCTTAATTTTTATGTAGTCATTAGCACACTGATTGATCTTGGGCTCATCTTTTCATCTGTCAATAAACCATAGTTCCTAAGGAAAAAGTTCATCGGTTCCATTTTTTTCCTCTACAAGTGAAGCGCTCTCTAGAAGCTTTTCAGGAAAAATGTTGTCAAGTGCATGTCGGGAGAACATGCTCTGAAGGATCTGTCTCCACATCCCCATCTTCGGGACAAAACCTTGCTCGATCATCCGTTTCAGAACCCAATCTACATCCCCTACTAACTTTTCCTTGCATAGACCTCCTATCACCGATTTATAAGAGACAAAACTGGGATTGATGCCTGTGGATATCATTTCAGCCATAAATTCCTTCGCCTCCACGAACCTGCCCTCATCAAGCAAACCATAAAGAACCTCCTGATAAGACCCTGCATTCGGTTGACACCCTTTGAGTTTCATCCTCTCTAGAAGCTCCATCGCCTCTTCAACTCTCTCTTGCTTCCGAAGCCCCGAGATCAAGATGTTGAAAGTGATTGTATCCGGGAAAATGCCTTCGTTTTCCATCCTATCAAGCAAAGCTTTTGCATCATCGACCTTTCCTCGCTCGCACAATCCGTGCATCAGCGTCGAAAACGTCTTCACATTCGGCCTACAGCGTTGCTTAGGAAATTCGTCGAGCATCTGGAACGCAGCTTCCAAACTCCCGTTCTTGCACAACCCTTTGATGAGAATATTCAAGCAACAAGCATCGACCTCGATGCCCAACTGTGACCCTCGCATATACACCTCATGCACCACATCAAACAGCTTCCACGACACGAGCAGATTCAACACGTAGTTAAAACACTTCACCGAAGGCCAGACATCGTACTTAGGCATGTCGTAAAGGGTCTCTATCGCTCTGTTGATACGACCGGCCATGTTGCCATAAATCTTGATGACATTGTAGAAGAACTCGTCGGACAGCCTGCAAGGCCGCTCCTTTACGATCCGCCGCACGATGTCTTCAATGGGGTCGAACATCTCGGCTCGGGCGAGCCTGTTTATGGCCATGGTGAAGAGTGCTTCGTTGGGTTTGTAGTCCTTTCGCCTCTCGTACCGGTTCAGGGCCCGGATTATCGAGTTGGGGTCCCTTAGGATCTTGATGATCTTGATGATCTCGTTCGGCGCCAGCCAGTCCTTGTGGTCGAGCCTTTTGAGGTGATCGAGATCGACGGAAGAAGGGAGTGCAGACAGCGGTTGGCGAAACCTTCTGCCGGAAGCGGCGAGAGAGCGCGGATTCATCGTCGAGAGTGAAGTGATTGATCAGCGATCAGCGACAGGAACTAACGAACGAGAATCGGTGCCATGAAAGCTTTTTGTCCCTGCTTCAAGCTTTCGAAGAAGGGAGAAATACTGCGCGTGGACTCACGAAATAGAACTAAAATATTTTTGCATAAATACAGCACCATTTTGATTTTTTTTTAGTTGTAAAAGGAATACACATAAAATTAAAATTTATCAAATTCGAAGGTCACTGATTAGTATAAAAAATAAAAGTTGACAAACGTGATATGAAATATTATGATGCACATTAGCTATAGAAGTTTTTGTCTACTAAGTAATATGTTAAAAAAAATGATATAATGTTTTTGTGCTCAAATGAAAAATATTTCCTCAATATAAATGGGTTATAATTAAATAGTAAAATAACGAAAAGAGAGAAGAAGGAGGAGGGTCAATAAATTAGTGCCCATATGTTTTACTGTTTCTGTGAAAAAAAGTACCGAAACATTTTTTTGCAATAAATGGAGTCCAGTTTTTGTAATATACATTGTTAGGCGAAACAATTCGAAACAACACATGTGCTGCGATTGCTTTGTAGAGAAAGGTTTATCAAGAAAATATTTACTTTTATCACTTGCACTAATTAATTAATTAAAAATATTTTTATTATCAATAATGATTTTAAAATATTTTTATCGATGAATATATTTTTCATTCATTCATTTTAATAATTATATAAACAATCATTTATACAAAAAAAATGATTTTTAAATACACGAAACAAATACACAAATAAAGAAAACTTCCATCCTGATTGGTTCAGCGGGGTTCGAGCGCCCTTGAGAAAAATTTTAAGTGTTTGATTCAGCATTTTAAGGTCTCCTTAGTCAAATACTTTGAATAAAAAGTCCAATTTTACTTATTTACAAAACAAAACCCTAACTCCCTCTCTCTCTCTCTCTCTCAACGCTTTCCTCTGTTCTGGCATTCTCCTCCATCGATTTACAAAACAAAACCCTAACTCTCTCTCACTCTCTCTGAACGCTTTCCTCTGTTCTGGCATTCTCCTCCATCGCGCGACGGCTCTCTTCTTCGTCTCTCTCCCTGTGATTCGCGACCTGATAAAGGCCGAAGTTTGTTGCGACGAGCGAGCAAATCCGAGGTGTGTTGGGGTGCTGTTTGGAGTGAGAGGCACGAATGCGATTCTGGAGGTGGAGCGGTTCTGCTGCGATCGCCCCAACCCTATTTTGCAGGTTCTCGCTTGCTGCGAAAGTTCTTTCTTTTCTCCCCACCCATGATGTGCAATTCTTGATTCTTGTTGGAATCGTAGGCGGGGAACCGCTTGTTTCCGAAATGCTTGATTTTGGAGCTTCTATCGCCTGTGGTCATGCGTGTCTTTGAATTTGGAAGTGGGAAATGGAATGTTTTCTGGTGGTTGAAGTCTAGGCTTCCGCTCGCAATGTTGAGTTTTATGCAATTTCACAAGCTTTCACCTTTGATGTTTACCCGAAATGGAGCGCGGTTTCTGTATTGTTGTAGTGAATCGAACTCCTAGCTGATGATGATTTGCATTTAAGCGAAGGAACTGGGATTACCCTTTTGGTATATGTCAGTGAAGTTGGATGGATTATATACAGAATGTTAAGTCTTTTCTGTCTGAGATGGGATTCTTTTAGTAGGTAGTGTCGCATTGAGAATTATGTGCTATTGACTTTTTTGTTCATTTTAGAGTGTTCTGTATTTCTGTGGAAATCTTGTCTCTAGCAGCAGCAATATGCGACTGGTAGCTTTTGTTTTTTTCAGAGTGTTCCTCTAATAGCAACAGACTTTGTGGTTGTGATTTGCGTGTTTGCAGATAATATACTTGGCAATAGTTGGAGGAACTTATTTCAGCGTGGCAAAATCGTGCTTCAGCTATATTCGTGGATATTATTTAAGTGGAATTCACAGGTAATGTTTGAAAGGATTTATACAATATCTGGTGCTAGTCAATTAGCTGGTATGATCAAGGACGAACACTTGCTTTGATAGCCCAATCATCTTGGGTGGGATATATTTTTGGCTTTACTTGTCATCTGTGCGATTTTTGTTTGGGGTGTCCTTGCATTCTTCTGATTGTCTTTGAGGTGGAAATTTTCATTTGGAGCTTGAGGTATTGACATTGAAAATGATCTAGAACTTATGAAGAACCAATTTTCCTGCCAGTTGTATGCTTGCCTCTATCTGAATACGCATACCCACGAGTCTCTTGATCTCTGTGCGCCTCAATGGTAGAGTAATTTAATGTAGAATCCATCTTTGGATGGAAACTCTTGAAGGCCAGGTGCCCTGTGGATGGCTTGGAAAACAAATGCTTTTGGGAGAGATATGAATGAGTGCAAATGACCCCTATTACTTAGCTGAAGTCGCTAGACCTTTTGAAACTATAAATGTTAGAAAATAATGAAAAGTAATTCTCCTCAACTCAAGCAATAATTGCTGTGGTTAAAAACTAATAATAAGCCTCTGTTTTGAGCATCAGCTACTGGAACTCTTAGAAGTCTAAGAAATCATGTGAATACACCAGCTATTGCTATCTTATATGTCAGAGAATTTTGTTCATTTTTTAGATGTTATGTAAACTTTCTTCTGCTCCAAAAGAAATCCCCTGCTCCAAAATTGTGTGCTATTCTCAAATTGTCAAATGTGAATTGATGGAATACACTCGTTTGTACTTGTTTGTTTATATTCTTCATCCGGATTGGTTCATGGTTGATCTTGTTTGTTTGTGTTTCTTAAATTTGTTCATTTCAGTTTACTATTAGATGGGTTCATCAAAGGAAAAGGCATTTTGGAGCTCGGAAGATGTAGAAACCTTTTGTAAGTTGTGTATCGAACAAATTGAAAAAGGCAATCGTCCTGCAAACAACAAAAAAAGAGATGGATGGACAGTCATAATTAGTAAGTTTGAGGAGCTAACAGGCAAAAAGTATGATAAACAACAAATGAAGAGTAAGTGGGACAACCTCAAGGAAGAATGGAAAAGATGGAGGTCATTGCTTTACAATGAAACTGGACTAGGATGGGATTCAAGGAAGAAAACTATTGATGCGAGTGACGAATGGTGGGAGAGTAAAATTCAGGTTTTCCTCACTTCTTTTTTTACTTTCATGTTAAGCTCACCTTTAATGATACTACTTATACAAATGCTTCATTATAACAGGCCAATCCAAAGTTTAAGGCTTTTAAGATGAAAGGCATACATCCTGATCTTGAAGTAAAGTTAGATATGATGTTCAGAAATACAGTTGCTACTAGAAGAATCACATGGAATCCTGCACAAGGTTTATGTATTGATAATGATGTGGAGACCACACAATCTGGTATCAATAATGTTGTAGGGTCTACTGATGAAGACTTGGAGGATCATGTGGATGAAACCGTTGAACCAACTGGAACTCAAACCCGTAAAAGGGCCGCGCAGACTTCAAAGATGCAAGCTCGAGAAAAGAAAGATAAGAAATTGAACACAAGAGAGGAGCTTGGAACACAAATTAACAGGCTGCTTACAGTTGTTGAGAGTAGGAACACTACCAGTGCTGCATCCAAAGCAACCAATTTAGTCGGTCCTTATGAGGACCTCATAGAGATATTGGATTCCATACCTGAGATTGTGGAAGACGAAGACTTGTACTTTTTTGCAATTTCTCATTTAAAGGAAAAGATAGACAATAGGCAAGTTTTCATGAGCTTAAAGGATGATGCAAAGAAAGTAAAGTATCTCAAATATGAGTTGAGAAGAGAATCAAGTTTTCGTAGATAGAATGTTAGCATCTTATTGTTTTCATGTTTGAAGCTTAATCATTCCACTTTGTTTCTATCTATAAATGTTTATTTGCAGTCCTTGTGAACCTAATTTCAATTAATGTTTGATGTTAGAATTGTTTTCATTTGGTGTTCTCTTAATGTGATAGTTTGCATATATGCAATGGTAAATACATTGATTCTCTTTATATTTCGTTACTTGAAATAGTTATGGATGATTCACATACAAGAGAAAATCATGAGTAAGAGGAAAATAAATTATGGGATCTTATCTCAGTCGCTCAAGCTGCAATTCTTTATTCTTTATCAAGCAACCAATCTTTGCAAACAACCTTGCATGACCTCAATATAGTTGATTGGCGAAGATGCTAATCTGATAAGGTATTACAATATATTTAGAATGCATAAGGTTGTATTTAATAATTTAATGCGTGATTTAGTAACACGTTATGGCCTTCGAGGATCTAGGAATACTAATGTTAAAGAAATGGTTGGTATGTTTCTTCATATTCTAGGACATTGTATAGGCAATAGGTTAGCATAAGAGCGTTTTCAACGCTCCGGAGAAACATAAGTAGGCACTTTAGCTTAGTTTTAAATAAAGTATGTGATATGAGAAAAATTTGATCCAACCAACTGATTGACAATATATAAAAGTTCTAGAGAAGATCAAGAAAGATCGACAATTTTATCCATATTTTAAGGATTGCATTGGAGCTATTGACGGTACACATTCCAGTGATTGTACCTACGTATGATCAAATTCGTTTTATTGGTCGAAAATGAACAACTCAAAATGTGTTAGCCATATGTAATTTTAATATGAAATTTGTCTATGTTTGGGCCGGTTGGGAGGGACAAGCTCATGATACCCATATGTTTTATGAAGCTATTGGAAGACGTGACGTACATTTTCCCCATCCTCCTCCAGGTATGTTATTTAATGGTTTAGATACATCCATATATCTAATTGGCATATGTTGATTAAATTTACAATATATTTATATAGGTAAATATTACTTAATAGATATTGGATATCCAAATCTAATTGGTTATTTGGGGCCATATAAAGAAGTTAGATATCATTTGCCAAAGTTTCGAGAAAGTCCTTCACCTACGGGATATCGAGAAGTGTTCAACCGTGTAAATTGTCGTAGCGGCAATGACTTTACACAATTATATACGAAAAAATAACGTAACTAATATGAATTTTGAACAAGTAGAATTGGATCCCAAGTATGGATATTCAGTTGACCATGATGATGCAAATGAAGAAGTGGGTGCTTCAAATTCGTATGCATTTCCGGACATGGCACGTTTACGTGATGAAATAGTCATGAGTTCACAAAGTCATAGAGGTTTATAATACTAAGTATAACGTATTTCTTTTTTCCAGACATATATGACCATGTTTACTATCATAAAATGACTCTCTTTCTAGTCAAATTTGTATGAAAGGAACTTGGTTTTATTTTTCTTAATGAGGACCTCCCTTTTTATACGCGGTGCTTACTCAAAAAAATTAGCATCCACAATCGGTCGCTTCACCATCCACCGAATAAGTTCACCTTTATTTTCTGTATCATTTTTTTCTTCTGACAATCAATAGCCCAACTTTTTATCAATACACTAAAATGACCATTAATTAACGAAGATGATTAATACTATAATAATTTTTTTTTTTAAATTATTCAAAGTTGAAAACAAACCTAAAAGAACCCTAAGCCAAAAGTTGAGCTTTGCCTATAATCTATAATCAAATTCTTTTAGTATAATTTTTAAATAAATTTACTAATATGTTTCTTTTATATTACTCTCAACGTGAAAATGTAAAAGGTTATATAGTCATTGTTTCTATTTTGCAATTTTAAAAATACTAAAACTAAAATACTTAATTTGGTCACACCAAAGGGCTTTTGAAATATATGTTTACCAAACAGTTTTACATTTCCCTAAAGCACTTTTTAGTTATAGTTTACCAAATAATCTTGCATTTCCTCAAAACTCTTTGGGCTAAAGGCCTTTACATTTAGCTAAAGGCTTTTCCCAAATGCTGAACAATGGGGCATTCGTTACAATATATTGATAAAGATACTCAGGTCAACGTCCACTAAATTAAGTCAATGGTAGTTAAAAAATCATGTGATTCCTACCATTAATAATGAATTTTATTAACAAATAAAGAAAATTATTACAATGTATTTGAAAAATCTTATTTTATAATAGTGAAAGACCGGTAGTCGAATCATGAATACGAAATTACTAATCAGTTCATTCAAATCAAAATGTTGACATTTGCAGAGTATTTGCAGAGTATAATTGCTTAAAGTCACCAGTTAAGTACTTTCTTTTCTTTTTTGGTTAGAACTAGTTAAGTACATTTGAGCACTCGTTTAAATGTAGAGCAATTTAGAGATATTTCAAAATACGTAAAAGCAATTCGAAAGGCTTGACGAAGAATTATATTTTGCATTTAATTGAAATGTACACCCGAGTGCAAAAACAAAATCTACAAATAACAGGTCAGATGGACCTATGAGCCGAGAAGAGAACCAAGAAAGAAAAAAAGGGTAAAAAAGACCTTAATTACATCATCATTTCATCATAAGTATCTTGCCACAAAGAACCATAACCTTGCTCTTCAAGAGGAATTCCATAGTAAATCTGAGAATAGTCACTTATCACTCCAAATTCAACCATGTTATTCATTATCTCATCATCTTCGTACCGATCCATGTACCAATTCATGTCATCACTTGGTGAGGAGGGCACCATCTCCATATCAATCCAATCGAAATCCAAAGGCTCCATGGAATTACCCACGGTGTATCGTCCGCCATGCTCTTCAAAAGAATCACCGGTAGACTCGAGTTCTCCAACCAAATCACTACCGCTGACCATGTCCAGGTTAATCTCGGCTTCCAAAGAACGGATGACGTCATTCAATTGCTCGTCGTCGCGCTCTTCGCCCTGTGGCGATTCCTCGAGCAAGGAAAGGAGTATATCTTTGCTAACGGACCCTTCAAGTTCATCATCAATCTTGGAAGTGGATGCCCAACTTTCACGTGCAACTGAAGAAGCCATCGGTGATCAAAGGATGTTATGACAATGAAGAAAATAGTAAGGATCAAGCTTAGACCAGAAGAAGAACTGCAAATGCAAATGGAGAGACTTGAAGAGTTATTGCAATGACCCTTTTGAGGGTAGGCAGGAGCTTATATAGGGAAGCCCTAAGGCAAATAAAGAAGACATCTCCACTTTGCTAGACAAGACCCACCCAAATCATGTGCACATGTGCAACTAGGAACATGTAATGGCTATACCTAATAAACGTAATTATGGGGCAAGTTCGTAGGTTATAATTTTAAGATTATGTATTATAATGAAAGCGGGTGACTTAATCCCCAATTATCTTAGCAAGGATGGGGTTTCCAGGCAGGCAAAGTCCACCATTAATGCAGATCTGACTCATAAAGGGCCCGACAAGAAAGCCGAAAACAACTATAAAAAAAATGCAGATGGCTTGTATAGTAGAATGATCAAAAGACAAATAGAGAATGACTGGAGACACAAAGTGGATACGCCATCAACTCTGTAGTCTCGATATGGATGCAAATAATTATTCTCCATGCATAGTATGATTTCATCAATGCAGGGTTAAGAGAGAGATTGATTTGATTAAGGGTAATCTTGAAGGAACGAATATCTCTCAATAATTTGTTCATGTTATTAATAGATTTCCTAATATGGCATATGAATATATGATGATACTAAAGAGGTCGACAATCTTGTATGATAACCTCCTTTTCTAAGACATTAAAGAAAATCTGGTGCTTAATTCTATCACAAATCTATTAATTCGGAATGAATGCTTATACCCCCGACCCATTAAATCAATTCAAGAGGGTAAAATGGGACTTTCTTGTGGATGACTTCTCCTGCTTTGTCGAACTCACACGAGTTTGCCAATTAATCGCTGCAAAGTCCATATCGTCTCCTATTAAAAAAGACAAGTCGCCGTACTAAGGCTCAACCCTGCGTACGATATCCGATATGTTGAATACCGTATACTCTACATAGAGATAACAAAGAATATGTCAACTGAGTTAATAGTATATGATGCATGCCCATATCGTATTGACAGATTTTGATGTATCTGCCTGTCAATTCATGGGGATGTGGAAAGTGGGGCCTTGAATATATGCTGCAAGCATGGAGAGCACCTTCTCGTGAGGTGCTAAACAAAAGATGCTTCCCATTAAAGACTAGAACAGAGCACCCAAGTGGCTCTTGATTGAAGAAAAGATTGTAGGCCGCGATTCCCAAAATCTTTGACCGCCAGACCACCGGTATTGGTGCACATGGTGCCACCACGGATCTCATTAGCACCTTTCATTTTTTAATGACAAAGAAATCAATCAATTCATCGGTTAGTGTCCGGTCCACCACCGATGTAAAGAGCCTTGCATAGAACATGTCGGGTTTCTATTATATCGGATATGCTTCAAGACATTATAAGAGATTTCGATTGGTGGTGCTTCGTAGAGGATCAGATGTTGAATGAACCGACACCCATGTGACTCTGTTCTCGATGGACCAACCTGCAATACAACCCTGCTGGCCAAAAGACCTTGATGTATCTGGAGTCCATTGATTATTCAAATGCATATCTTCTTGTCCTTGTCTCGAGGACTTTTGCATTTATTCTCTATTTTTCACTTTCTTTTTCGAATATTTTCAGTGCGCGCTCTTTGATTCTTTCTTCTCCTTCTTCTTTTTCAGTTTTAATAACTTAAAACTCTCAGTTGACACGTATATTCGCATCAAATACTTTCATATGTTTCAAAGTTCGAATAATGTTTCGACAGGAAAGTTAAAAAAATTCTCTTTTGGACTTGTTAGGAGTCAATGAGCGAACAGATTCCTGGAATTATGCCTCACCACCTTGCAAATGAAAGAAATGGAGAGCTCACCATGGAGAGCCCTAGAGGAAGGAGTCAAGAAACCTGCAGTGACCGCATAAAAGTCTCCAAATGATGAGATCTCATCAACCCTAAAGAACTCAATGGATATAAATCTTTTGTCTTGCCATAAAATATATGCCAACTGCATAACACTCAGGAGAAGGATTGAGATAAATTACATATATTATTTGTTCCTAATCCATATGTCATTATGCTATCCTAGACCCACACCACACCCACCGGCTCCACCACCACAAGCACCACCACCACCACCACTCCCGACGTCAATGCTGTGTTCCTCACCCACTTCAGTACCCTTGTTCGCACCACTTCCTTGACCATCAACGGCGGTTACAGAGGCTGTAGCCACCAAAGCTGCAGCCACTCCAGCCAAAATCACCATTCCGCCATCTCTAGCGTCACTGCTACTGCTATTCCCAACACCTTCTTTGGCATCAAAGTAGGTCGGCCAACGCTATAAAGTAGAGTCTCATTTCTCTTCACCTTGACAGCTTCAAGGGTCGGTTCGCTGGCATCTTTCCTTTTGGAGCTTCCACAGCAGAGACAAACCAGACTCCTTAGATTCACCATTGCAGAAAATGCTTGCTCAGTCAGATCACTTCAGCAGCATTCTATTCCCGTCTCTCTCAGAGATTCCAAGTCAAGTCAAGATAGCAGTCTGGTCCATTCCATGAATGGTCAGCCACCATATTATACACAAATCGTAAGATATGAATTGCAATATCGTAATGAACCAAGCCAAGGATGATGAAAATTCAATTTTTTAATCATTTACCTGCCCCTAGAAATTGAATAAAAAAAATCCAGAAACAGTTTCGTGAGGCTGAGTCTCATAAATTCCAACAGAGTAGTCATGAGTACAAAGAGAGGGTAATCCATCTGAGGCAGAATAGTGGTAATTGTTCACACTGTCCTATGGGCACAATGTTTGCCAAGTCCGATGTGAACAATCTCAAAAAGGTATCTAGATATTTTCGCTTCAAAGTTTTGATGAAAAGCTTGCTGCGACATTTTAAGCTAGCCTGGTGATAGCAACGTTCTACACAAGTATGCACCAAACTTCAGTACTCAATTGAAGCCACAATTTTTCTTTTCAGATTTGGATAATTTTTTTTTCTATTTTTAACATGTTTTCTGCTTCTTCTATTTTCATTTAATAGCTGAAAGGGAAACTCTGCACAATTATAGTTTCAGATATGCCATTAAACATGCAAAATTCAGGTCTAGCAAAGAAATGAAAGCCAGATTTATTCATTCTCAACATTTTCCATACCCCAGACAGCATAAGGGAAAAGCCACGTTAGAAATGTGAATCACAAAAATAACTTTTTCCCCATTTTTGCTAGGTGAACCAAAAAAGAAGTTAGCCAGGCAGAAATAACATTACGTCCTTCACTCTCCTGAAGGCCAACTCTGTAATTTCCAATTTAACCGACTCTAGGATAAAAAAAGTAGAAGTATCCGCAGCAAAAGCATATCGTGAGAAAAGTCAGTTCTGTAAATTTAATGCTGAAAAAATGTATCAGAATGAAATGAGTGTGGTTTGGGGAGGGAGGTAAAAAGATCTGCACAGTCCAAAATCTCAATTCCAGTGAAAGAGCTTAACCAGGACTTAAGAATTATATGAGAACACCATAAGATTTAACCCTCAGATCAAGCTCCATTGCAACCACATGGGCCACTGCATATAATGCAAACACACATCATATATGATTATGCCTTTTGGTGCGTAAGAAGCGCATTACCATGAAAAGAAGAAAAACAACTAGCACATGCATTCCTTCTGTTCCAAGGCCATAGTGTCCTTTCAAATCAATAGGGCAAAAATATTTTGGAAAATGTTCAGCAGGACAGAATCAGATGTCCAGTTGATGAAAAGTCATGCATACATGTCCTGGAAGCTCAGCACAGCATAGTTGCTGCACCAGGAGACGTCCAGAAACAGTAAGCCATCATAAGTACCTGTAATCATCATCATCTTCTACTCTGCTCATCCGAAGTAATTGTTCCAATTTCTCATTAAAAACTTCTCAATTTAAATCATAAAACAGGCAACCTACCTATTACAGAATGAAGAGTCTCAGATGAGTAAGGCTAACATCAAATATAGCCACATGACCACCTGCAGCACAAGCTGGGCAGTCTTAGGCACAAGATCAGCCAGAAATCATCATCATGGCCCTCCATTTGACCAAACAGCTGATATAAATAAATAAGCCTAATGGATTCTAAATCTTTTAATGAAGCATAGTGAAACGAATTTATGGCTTACCTCATTCTTCATGATATCAAATTTCTAGAAGCTCTCATATCATCCTTCTCAGTACCCCACTGATAGTACCATTTTGTTACAAATGCAACTGGAACAACTCTGAGTTGAGCACCGTCAAGTGGCTAACTTTGGCTAATACCCCTGGGACTGACCGATAACCTACAGTTACAAGTCAACACCATCAGTGATAACACAGCTTTCAGATACAGAAAAACAATGGAATGGGAATTGACAGATAAAAAAGGAAATGCATAAATGGTTCAGTCTCTTAACTGCTCTCCAGAAATACAAGTAAATACCAGGTACAAAAAAATCATATCTGAGAAACTCCTTACCAGAACACCTCATGGTTAATAGCTGCCACTTGTACCGTAGCTTTCGAGTGCAGTCAGGAGTGCATCATCCCTCAACAGCATTTTTTGCCATAGTTTCCATTACATTGAATTAGTAAATGCATCTCTCAAGTGCAATCATCTGCATAACATCACAAAGTTCTTCTCAGAGAGAACTGAGGATCAACAGATTAATAGAGATCACTGTGCCACTTGGACCCAACTGCTTCCAGGTTGCCTTCGAGGATTAACTTCTTTCAGTCTTCCTCTAAATTCTGCAACATCCTCCCAAAGTGAAGCTGACGCGTAGATGTTAGACAACAGGAGATAATTTAAAGGTCTGTTAGGCTCTAACTTGCTTAGCCTCAGGGCAATTTTATTTGCTGTTTCAACATTCCCATGTTTACTGCACGTGTTCAATAATGTCTTCCACAGAAGAGGTCTCCAATTCGATGGAACTTCATTTATGAGATTCTCTGCCTCATCCAAAAGTTCAGCTCGACCCAGGAGATCAACCATGCAGGCATAGTGACTTATTGTTTTCTCTGAATTATATTGATTTCTGAGAGACTCAAAAACAAGCCAACCTTCTTTCACAAGCCCAGCATGACTACATGCATTCAAGACTCCAACAAAGGTGATCGCATCTGGTTGTAACCCGGCTTTCTTCATCTTATTAAACAGTGCAAAGGCCTCTCTACCTTGGCCATGTCGCGCATATCCAGACACCATAGTTGTGTAAGAAACCAAATTATGGCATTCCATCTCGTCAAAAACCTTACATGCATTTTCCAGACTTCCACACTTGCTATACATATCAATAGTCGAGGATGCAACATGCACATGAGACATAAAACCAGTTCTGATAATGCAGGCATGAAAGAGTATACCCAACTCTAGTGCAGACAAGCCAGCACAAGCAGAGAGACAACTGGATAATATAGAATCATCCACCAAGTACTCGGGTGAGATTAGAAATTCAGAGAAAAGTTTTAGAGCTTGATCATAGTGCCCATTTTGAGTGCATGCGGTAATCATGGTACTCCAGGAGACCAAATCTCGCTTTATCATAGATGAGAACACAATAAAAGCATCCTGAATTCCGGATTTAAAGGCTGAATACATATTGATCAACGCACTTCTAATAAAGAGATGAAACTCAAATCCAACTTTTAGAATGTAACCATGGATTAGTTTTCCTGTAACCAGTGCTTCTGTCTGTGTGCAAGCCTGAAGGACATTCACAAGAGTAAACTGGCTAGGTTTTACAGAAGTTGAAGTACAAACCAAGTCACAAAACATTCTCAAAGTTTCTTGATACCAGCCTACTTCATTGCAACCTGACATTAAGACTGTCCATGAAAACTCATTGTGCATTTGCATTTCTCCAAACACCAGTTTTGCATAATCAACGGCTCCACATTTAGCATACATGTCGATAAGGGCATTTTCTAAGTACAATCTATAGTCATCATCACCAACATTTTTGACAACATGACAATGTATTGATCTTCCTTCTTTTAACAACTGGAGATCTCCACAAAGTCGGAGTATGGCACTAATCATAGAATGACTTGGTGCAAGACCTCGACTCTTAACCTCATAGAACAAATCCAGAGCCATCTCACAGTAATGATTGTGAACTAAATTGCTAAGCATCACACTAAAGCATATCTCATTTCTACTGTTGACATCAAGGAAGCATTTGTAAGCTTCAGAAACCATTCCCATGCCTCCATACATCTCTATAATAGCACTACCCAGAAATGAATCTAATTTGAAGCCATATTTAACCAGAGAGCAATGTAGCTGCTTACCAAGAGCTGCACTATTCACATTTGAGCACAAACTAAAAACACTGGCTAGTGTATATATGTCAGGCTTATTACCTTCAGCAAGAAACGAGATATAGCAGTTAAGGCCTTTTTCAGCATCTCCACTCTGATGAAACCCAGCCAGTAGAGTACAGCAAACCACATTATCTTTCTCTTCAAGATTTTGGAATATTCCCAGAGCATCGTCCAGGAATCCCAGTTTTGAGTAAGAATCAACCAGTGCTCCACCTACAATAACATCATTTTCTAAACCAACTTTAACAATTTGGCCATGAAACAATCTTGCCAAGCCAACATCCAATGTGTCGGTCGCTAACTTTGCAAGGATCGCGTAAGTCAAATGATTGGGCTGTACATCACACTGCATCATCTGATAAAATAACTGAATAGCTTCCTCTATATAGTTGTTCTGTACATAATTATCAAGCAGAGTATTCCATAAGGCTTCAGATCTTTCGCCTAAAGGAATGCTGTCAAACATCATACGACTGGTCCTCAAGTCTCCCCTTTCATTATAGAGGCCAAGAACAGAAGTACTGCAGAACCCATCAGACTCAAACCCGCATTTGAGTAACTGTGCATGGATGAGCATTCCCATCGTGAAATCACGAGCAAGTCTACACGCCTTAAGCGCCACGGGGAAACCAAATTCATTCGGCCTCACACCCGTCCGGCACATAAGAGCGTACAACCGCAAAGCAAGCTCGTACCGGCCGTTGCTCACGTACGAAGAAACCATGCCGGTCCAAGACACCAAACTGCGTTCACGCATTTCGTCAAACAGGAAGCGGGCACTCCCGAGATCGCCGCAGAGGGAGTAAAACCTCATCACATTGTTCTGCACGAACACTTCCCGATCCAACCCAGCTTTCACGATGACCGAGTGAAGCGACCTGCCGGGGTTCAGCGCTCTGGTGTCGCCAAGACGTTGCAAGAGGGACACGCATTCTGGAACGTTGAGCTTCCCACTTTCGGGCGTCGCGCAGAAATTCCTGAGCCACCTTCGAAGCAGAGGCAGAGGCGTTGCCGTCGTGCGAAGCGTCACTGAGGAGTGACGGCTTAAAAATGTCATCTTGGCGACTATTCATCTGCAAATGGCGGCTTTTGAACGGCCGTGTTTGCAATGGCAGGGTGAAGATCCGAGATTTGTCTAGATGGGAGAGCGGCGTGTAGTAGCAAGAGGAAAGAGCCGCCCCCACACATACCCACCCACAAGTTCCCTTTCTAGGGGCCACCAGGGTTTAGGCAAGGGCAATTTCGTAATAATGGGAAATTTCAACCTTTTTTTTTTTTTTTTTTTTTGTGACCCAGGAACCCCGTACAGCCGACTGCCGGCGAGTAAAGGAAATTTCAACCTTTATTATCCACCAAACCAAAAACTTTTGTTCAACCTGTCAAACGAGTATAATCGGATTTAATTATAAATGGTCTAGCCCAAGTTGATCCGTTAGCCCATTTATGACTCATTTATTATTAAAGAACATTTATTGACTCATATTCAACTTGAATCATATTATTAAACACACTTCCACATTTAATTAAATTTTGACATATTTCTATATGTGACATGACCTAACCTGAAAGGATAGAGGCCTATTAAATGATTTAAGTTTTAAATTGAGTTGTGAAAGGTTTTATAATCAATGATATTTATATTTGTGCCCCGTTAATCATACCTTGATTTTATGACTGCAACCTTTAAGCTTATATCTCTGAAAGCAACTCGGAGAATTGACGTGTTACTACTTTAATTTTGAATCCAATCGTGCAGTCATTACCCAACCACTGTGAACTTCCAGATAAATACACATTTGGAAAAAACCAATTTTGAAATTTGCTTTTGCCTTTCAGCCAGCTCCTATGCCTTCACTTTGGAAGAACTGAAGAAGCACAAGTGGCAATGAGGTAATGAAGACGCTCCATTGTGCTGCTGACCTGATCATCAGTTTGAACTTTGAATAGATAAAAAGAACCCATGGAGGACAGGTCAAAACATTCCCATTTCATTCAATAATGCAAAGAAACAAGAATATCGCGTCCTCCAAGTGCTTAAGTACGACACCTGACACCCCATTACCAAAGCATTTGATCCAAAAAAAAATGGGGCACTGCACCTATCTAGCTAAGCTATCTAACTATCTGAAAAATTCCTAAGAACTAGATATACAATGACTGGAAGTCCGTGCAACAACCCGCTTAGGGTAACGACCATTGTTTACATGCGCATTACAGTTCCTATCACTAGATGATCCGCTCGGTGGGTTCACTCTCTGTTTTGACTTCTCTCCTTTCTGCACTCTACCTGGTTCTTGGGTTGATAAGTAGGAATCCAGTACAATGCCCTTTTCCTCCGAGACAAACCTCGTCTGTGCTCCACCATTCAAGAATAATCTACAGGAGACAGGATTTGATGGGGGGTACTCTGAACCATACAAGTTGCTGAAGATCGAGGAGATTGGATCCACATTGCACATATCGGCATAGTCTCCAGTGCTGAACGAGTCTCTCGTACTCTCTGTAGTAAAAGAAGCTGCCTCGTCTGAACTCGTAAACAGAGACCAATCGCTTGATGTAGCATCAGAAAATTCCGTTCCCAATATGTCGTTATAATTCTCAATCAACGGTTGCACATTTTCACTGAACCGAGTAACACCAACAGACGCGCACTTTGCTGTGCCTGCAGCAATATATGGTGGTCTTGGATCCAGTGAAGTTTCATGGCCATCAAATTTGCTGCCTTGTTTGGTCTCTGCATGTCTTGTAGGCTTTTGACTTCTTAATATGCAATTTCTTTCAGACGCAAAACCTGGTTCTCTGACAGCTTTTCCAGATAAACTTTTGTGCGGACGTGGACAGGTCCTGAAAGGAAGCGAACAATTTGAATTCCAGTAATTCTTAGAGATGATTCACTGGATAGTCTTAAATGTCCCTTCAGAATCTTTCCAGAGCCAGGAACAAAGGTTCAGTGTTTCTCATGCTCAGATATATGTATGAGACAAGCAACCTCCCGGTAGGTCAAATTAACAGAAAGATAGGCCAAGCCCATAAATGATCTCAACATTGAAAGGGTTAATTACCTCATGTAAAATAGGATATATGCTCCTTCTGACATTACATGGCTCATTGGTACAGGTTGAACCTGTTTTTGGCACAAAGATTACACCTCAAAAATAAATTAAAAAAGGAAAAAGAGACCTTACAAATTATGACAGATATTTAGGTTTAGCTAAGATTGGAAGAACACATCAATCTCATTTTAATCTTTCTTCTTTTGAATAACTGTACGATAATGCACTACAAGTTAAATGGTAGAAATAAGTAGCGATAAATGATAGGCAAACCAAATCACGCAAAAAAGAAAGTTATTTACGTGCCCAGTAAGATACAAGATGCTTCCAGACAAGGAGCATGTGCAATTTCAACCCAAATTAGAGTGCCCATTGGGTGGATGCAAGAGAGAGTTACGACATCGCTTAAGTCAGGGATCTTTCTGTCTGCTTAGATCAGATATTAAGGCAACTCCCTTGTGGCTCCTCATGTGAGCCAGCATCAATAGTGTCAAGACCAGCTTTTACCATTCACTAATGAAAACAAAGAAGATATATGAACATAACTAACTTTACATTCTTGGATGGACGTCAGTCACAACCTACTGTGGAAATTTGCCAATTTAAACATTTCCACAATCGCAATGGGCCATGTCCTAGTTGAAAGTCAGGAATCATTTGTGTTTATCTCACTAACCCTGCCTTAGCTACACGGCTTTTTTAATGCAAAGGACTCCTCTCTTTTCTTGAAAGTTGATTTCCAGGGTGAAAGGGACCGCAGGTTTTGGCACTGAGTTTTTTATTTTTTATTTTTTGCCCTACATTATGGGGCCGAGAGGAAAGAATTTACACAAGCAGTATCTTTATCAAATGAAATCCAATCTCAAAAACCTCCAATAAAGTACAGATGTTCAGAGATGTCACCTCAGTGTCGTCTATCCTGAACCAATTGCCTCGCAAATTTCTCACATAAGACACATAATGTCCGGAAAAAGATGCATTCTGTGTATCCAGATGGACAACCACAGCATAAAGCATGTAAAGTGGAGGCATGTCGCCTTTTCCTGTCATGTATGGGATCATATCCAGCATTTCAGGAAAAGTAATGCACTTAGTTATTTTCCCATATCTTCCTTCCTGGAGAAGAGAGGCATAACATAGCGGATCAGTTCACTTGCCTCTAAGAGAGAAGGCAATTAATGTTACTTAACCAGTAGGAAGATCCAGGCAACTGGTTAGCAATAACTATATGATTAGCATATATCATGTGAAACCTATCTGAGTTCATTTCCACTGCTTGAAGCCAAATCAATCATATTTACATTGACTAGACACTCAACTTGGTACCGCTCTCACAGCCTGCACTGAAACTGTGGTTTACCCCTAGATGTCCTGTCAACTGCAAATTCCCATCTTACCTCCTCTACGTTCTCGACTGCCCATCTATAAAAAATATCTAAAGAATTACGAGTCCAATACATTCTGTTTAGCAGAGAGATAGATATTCCTTGCTCACTCAAACATAGGGCATATCCCATTTTTATAGGAACTTCAAGTTAGCACTTGCAAACAGCTTGATACACTATCTAAGCAACATAACTGTCTAAGCTGTAATCTTGACCCAAGCATCTTAACATTGAGAGTTAAACAACTGTCAAAGCACCCAATTCACAAATTTCAAAATGCTACCTGGAACCTCTTCAATACAATAGTCAGGATATTGGGTGCCTCATGTATACTCAACTGCTTTCTGGCTCGCACGTATGCAGCACATCTTGTCACAAAATGTTTAGATAATGGTAAGTATGGGCAAACAAAATATATGTACATTACAAGTTGATAAAGAATGGCATCTAACCTTCCACATCTGTACATGTTTTCTCCATCCAGATCTTCTGGAGTTGTAAATTGTGTCAGTGCATCTTGCAATGATTCAACAGGACCGTATATCTCCAACGTGAGATCCATTATGTTTTCATAGCGCTCTGACTCATGATGACATCTCAAACACTTGACCTGGAAAAGAGGAGATTCACTCTTGGTGATTTCCGGGAATAAGATGCAAAAGCAGAAAAATGAAGCTGCTGCAGCGTTTGGAAGGAAAAAGACAGGCAATCACCTTTGATCTGAGGCGCCCACCAAATGTATATTGAATGAATGTCGTCTCTTGCAACCTCGGGTCAACCTTCTTCTCCCCACCCAATCCCTCCAAGCAAATGGACTGCATTGATGCGACAAGAAGCCTAGAGAATGACAGAAAAGGATAGTGTTTTAAAATTCTGGTGTAGGCCCCATTCAATATCCTCTCTTTCATTTATTTGAAAATTCAAGTTCTAAATATTCTTTCCAAAGATTCATCGCCACAAGAAAACAAGCACGAAATCTTTACAAATGTTCATTTGCATACTCAAAAAGTTCCCTTTAAATACCTCAAAAATTCATGAGCATCTTCCTGACTTCCTTCACCAATATGGCGATTAAGACTCCGCATGTGCACTAGTATTCTGCCGGGAGACAGTGGTGCACCGCTTTCTCTCAGCATTGTCACATGTTGCTCAAGTTCACACAAAAGACACCAATCTTTTCCCAAACCTGGAAAGCATATAAAAGATGCCAAGATGGATAATGACAACCACGAGGAAATTATGCAAATTGGTAGAAGGCAATGATCAGTTAACTACAAAGAGTATGAATGGATGGAATTACAGGCTCTTGAATGTTCTTTGTGGAGCAAATAGATAGTGAGAGGCTTTGTACATGTCAAACACTGCAACACGGCATTGGCATAGCAACTGCAAAGCAAATATGAAAACAACATAAGAAATTCATGCCGATGCCAATAACCAAAAAGAAAAACCTTGATTAGCTTCAAGGCTAGAACTGCTACAATAATTGCACGACCATCATCTCATAAGTACTTCTCTATTAGTATTTTCGTTT
The DNA here is from genome assembly GCA_016097605.1 of Eucalyptus guilfoylei. NCBI lineage: Eukaryota > Viridiplantae > Streptophyta > Magnoliopsida > Myrtales > Myrtaceae > Eucalyptus > Eucalyptus guilfoylei. The sequence continues at coordinate 35,409,169 of CM027865.1, read as the reverse complement.
TTAATTCATTGCATCAGAACAATCTGTATAAGGAATCACTCTTCACAAGAAATTGCAGTCTTTTGTAGTCTCAGACGCTAACCAGTTGATGATTTAAGCTGAACCAAATCAAAAGCAGAAGATGATAGAATCACCTGTTGCCACAATTGATAAGTCCCCTAGGTGATAAGTCGAAAACTTCATACCGAAAGAACCTTACAAATCCTTCATAGGGAAATAGCATCTGTAGTAGAAAAGAAAAAAGACTTTAAGAGACACTCTTTTCCTCATCAAGGGAAAATGTTTAAATTGCAAGAAAAATGCATTCAATGGTCACTGACTTCAGATTTTTTTTGCCTCTCGCCATTATGTTCCGAAGCATCACAACGGGTAAGTTTTGTTGACTTCCTTACCCCCATCGTCTTCTTGATTCCAGTATTAGCGAAAGTACCAGTCCCTTCTGCTGCAATTACCCCTAGCACTAGTGAAGTTACTTCAAGAAACTGGGATAAACAATAAAAAGCTTAAGATTGCAAACGGCAATCATCTAAACAAACTCGAATCACCTGTAACTTGTTCCCTTCTCTCACTTCCTAAGCATTGCTCAGTAGATGCTTCCGTCATTGACTTCGGTGGTTTAGGTACACCGCTCTCAAAAGAAAGCGAAGCCCTTTCCGCTTTAACACTGCCCCTTGTAGTAGCTTTAGACTGACAGTCTGATTCCATGGTTTGAGCACTAGAAGTTTCAAAGACATCACTGCCACCTGGAACAGTACATGGGGACCTCTCACTTGAACTGACCCCATGTTCTGATGAAGAAAAGAAGTTGCCATGATCCTCCCTTGTATTAGATAAGTTCCCTTGTTGGCTTGCCCACTTGCTATTCTCCTCAATTTTATGAGTCAAACCTGCATGTCCATTGACATACCCATTCATGCAATTGAAGCTGTTCCTTCCAGTAGTTTCTCCTTCAGACCCTAATGATCCATTGGTATTTGCCTGCACATAATGAAGAATAACATACAGTAAAGAAATCCGGCCATCATGAGAATACCACAAATGGAAAAGGTGTTGTCGCCAAAGATGACACCTTATGCCTTACAAAAGCCTCCTTTTGGGGGCAAGAATTAAAAGAGGATGAACAATCGGTCACGTTCCCACTAACTTCATCAAGGAAATCATATTTGAATCCGTCATCTTTTCTTGATATTCCCCTGCTTAATTTACGTGAAACTCGCTTCTCTTTACTCTTCCTCTCTGGTGCTGAGACTTGAGATGCATCAATTGACGAACAAGAAACAGAAGCTGAGGAACCGGTGCTCACGGAATTGTAAATTACATCATCTTGATTATCTTCGATTAAGCCAGGCTGAGGAGATGGATTGTGCCAGGTGATGTGCAGTGGTTGACATTCTTGTCTATGTACTTGCCTCCAGTGAATTATCTGACACTTACCGGAACTGCATGGGAGAATTTTAAGGTAAAACTTAGTTCTGCAAATACTCCTACCATTAGTTATTGCAGATGCGCGGTTTCTGGAATTAAATTTTCTGTTCATAATATAAGTTTCTCCTGTCCAACTGAATGACCACAGTTTTGCTCAAAAGAAAATATCTTAATTAAGAGATTTCCACGATTATGGACAGCAATGCTAAATGCTTTTCTATCTTCAAGAGCCTGCATCCATAAATTAGCAACATAGAAGAAAAGAATCCATTGGTACACCTAAAACTGGAGGGACTGAGTAAAATACACTGGAAAATCGTACAGAGACATGTCTAAAGTACGTGATTATCATCCAAAGAAACAGAATTTAGTGGATCGAACTGTACAATCAAAACTTCAATGCAATCAGGGTAGTATTGACAGCCATTTCATCAACTTTTTTGACAGCAGCAATTCATGTTCACATGTAATAATCGTGACAAGTCATGTAATTGGATAACACTATATTATTGCTAATTATGCTATAAAACCTATGCATGTCGAATTCGTGCCAACCCGTATCAATTTCAGGTTTGCCTTATAATCGTGTTAATTCGCATCAAAAATTGTCAGCTCTTGAAGGCTTGAATGGTGGTCCTTTGGGGGATTGTATGTTCCTGCTTTGCAAATTTTAATTATCTTTTTCCCATCATTACCACTTTTTCTGCAGAAAAGAGTGAGCTGCAGGGACACTGACCAATATCTAACAGACTTGCATCTGGAGCAGCGAGTTGTTGCTCGACTAGAGCATCGTACACATTGATGCGTTCCATTTTTTGAGGAAGCCACAAGAGGTACGACATCTGCCACGGCCATAGCTTCAGCTTTGAAAGCTTCCTCAGCAGCAAGCTGAGCAAGCAAACTTATCCTCTCTTTCTTCTTTGCAGAATCACTCCACTTCCCAAGTAAAATGTAAGCAACCAAAGGAAGAACGACCAAGACAAGAAACAAGATTGGAATATCAGCCTCCCTTGGTTCAAGCATGGTCCCAGTAGCACACTCATGTCCAGAATTAATGCGAACCAGCTCTCTGGGGCTAATCTTTGCAACTACTCCAGGGAAACATTCTTAACATGGAGGTTCGCTAAGGAAAACTCTGCTCTGCAAAGCAAACCTGTTGAGTTCCATGAATCATGATTATCGGGACACATGAGGGCAGCATCATTCAATAGTCAATAATAACACCTCTTTAAAATAGTGATAAAACGATACATGCATGACTGTTATCATTCAGAGCAAGCCAGCCGAACAAGAAGTTACGAAAGAAAAAAGGGAAAAAAAGACAGTTGCCTTTTAATTCCTTGTGCACAATTGCTCCTAAAGTGCAAAGGACGTACCACAAATGACTCTACAAGTATACACCAGAAAATTGATGCGGGCTGTCATCGAAAAACTCAAGGTTATTCCATAGTTTTCTTTTAAAATGCAACAAGCATTTCTTACCAGCCTTTGAAACAGTAAGTACAATGGAGTTTGCCTTGATTATTTTATTGCGGTAGATAGGAAGGAGAATGCTATTAGATTGGTGCAGTGGGTGCGGAGTGCTCTATCTCAAATCTAGGGGGCCAAAGGCACGGGCTAAGCTGAGAGTCCCTAGAGATAATAGAACAAAAAATCTAGCGAGACATTTCAACAACGCTGTCCAATCCGCGACTTTGATGGAGGTTTCCACTTCCATTTTGCGGTGCACCTCGATAGCATCTCAGAGCCAACACATCCAAAGCTCCTAACTTGACCCAGTTTATGCACCCAACCAGTGCAGTGGCCTGAGAAAGCATCACGAATCCAGCACTAAACAAGACCAGAAAGTTTCAAGATTGCACATTTCCGCCGAAAACGAGAAGCTAAACGCCGCTAGCACAACCCCACAAAAACCCAGCATTCTCAAGCGGAGCCAGGTCTACCATTTCCTCGAGGGGGGCAAAAAAGACCCACAAAAAGAACAAGCTTTTACTCCATACCCAAGAGGCCAACATTGAGCTAACCAAGAAGACCCACGAATTTGGCAAACATCAGTAACCCGAGATGCAGGTACGGAAGTACGCCAAATGGGTGAAGAGATTGAAATCAATGAGCCGTACCTCATGAGCTGAAGAGAAATCCAAGCACGACCCAATACTTGGGCTCTAACTCCTCGAGCCCCTTCAATCTTTGTTCCCAAAAAGAAGCAGCGGGGGCGGCAGCAGCAGTAGCAGAAGAAGAAGAAGAAGAAGAGGAAAAAAGATTCTTTGATTCCAGGGATGGTAAGGTAAAGACGCGAACTTCCCCGCACGAAAAAAACACGCGACTCTCTTCACGCACGCATACACGGAGAGAGAGAGAGAGAGAGAGAGAGCAGCCGGCACAAGTAACTTCCAGCTTCGCCTCGCGCACACTCTCCTCTCTCCTCTCTCTCCTCCGCAGGCCGAAGCTTACTTTTCAAGGTAACCCGAGACTCGGAAACGGGCGGCGAGGCCACGTGGAGGGTCCTGATTCGCTGTTAACTGTCGGGGGGCGGGCCCCGCTCGAGTGGCGACCTTCCCGACTCGTTCCGCACCGTCGGATCTGTGGAAAAAAATCCTTTTTTCTCCCCCCCCCGTACTTTCGTTCGTCGGGGATGATGAAATCCTGCGGTTCGATTGGGGGAGAGAGAGGAGGAGACCGGGGGGGGCGAGTCAAAAGGAAGTTAAAAAAACAATCAGCGCAAGTCAGTTGTTCAAATGGGGTGTGGGCCCCGTCGGATGTTCTTCCCAATAATTCATTAGCCCAGGGCCACGTGTACGGGTGGGATCGCCAGCGGGGGTGAGGTGAGGGGGATGGGATGTTGTCTTCCGCCTGTCCTGTTTGTCTCGAATTTTTAAAAGGGGGAAAAAGAAATTCCTGCAAAATTTCAGATTTTGTTCTGCCAGTGCTTCGCTCCACACACATTTTTCTTTTTTCTTTAACATCGGATCCCTAAAAAAAAAAGAGGTGAATTGCATATTCCTCCCGAGCTTTTGGGGTTGTCGCGAGCTACCCCCGACGTGTGGAAATTTTCTAAATTTGCCCCCTGAACATTAGAAGTCGGTTCCAATGTGCCCTCCAGAGTTGGTTCCAGCTAAATCTTGCTTGGAGCTCCGGTCACATTATACCACCTGACTAACTACGGTACAAAAGTTTGAAATATAATTCGAAATTATATTATATGTGAGAGCATATAACTAAAGATCTGACGAGAATTGGTCAAATCAATATTACATGCGTATTAATATATAATTTGGAAATATTTTTTTTAGTGCTACTTATATTTTTTTTTTCTCACGTGTCAAGAAGATATATATTTAATTTGCCTTTCAAGACCAATCACATGGTTAGCTCTGTGTAAACAAAAATTGGCTAGAGTCGACGTCGTGGGAATTGCCACCAATTTCAAAAAGTCAGGGGAAATTGCAAGAATTTAACTATCATGGGACAACTTGGCCCAATCCCAAAAACATGGGGGAATACATAATTCTCTCTAAAATAGAAAAGCACGATTATTTTTGTCTAAATAAATTGAACGGTTGAATTTGTTACGTTTTAATCTCACGACAAAAGATTATGGGGCCACGGTGTTTATGGGACCATAGCTTGGCATGTGTTTCACCCTTGAATTGATTTTTTTTTTTTTTTTTTTTTTTTTTTGCTTCAATAGAGTGGGGCAGCTCCTTAAATATTATTCCCTTCGCCAAATTTATTACGAGTGATGAAATACTTTCTGGTGCACTCTCTGCTTGCCAAAAAGAAAAGGAAAAAGACAATTTCCTATTGCAAAATGATTGCTCTTGTGTTTTGTATTTTTCTATTTTTATTTTCCTTTTTTTTTGGCTTAAGGAAAAATAGTTTCACCTTTAATGCAATGTAAAGGGAAATATCCATTGTACAACGGGGGCTTTCTTTTCCTTTTTTACCTTTTTCTTTTCTGTTTTTATATCTTTATGCAATTATGTCTCCTATCATGCGATGTTGATTGGATTCGAGTGGAAAAATGATAAATGAAGCATTATTGTCGAATATGTTCCTTGTTTTTATCAGTCCTACCCAACTCTTTTTAATTTCTCTTGAGCTTTTACTTTACATCTTTATAGAGCATAAAATTCGAACCCTGCATATAAGATTTTGTGGAATCGCCCCAAACTGTTCTAAAACGGCTTAAACTATTAGACGAACACATTGTTTAGCATTTAATAATTCTAATACTCCATCTCACGCTAGGTCCGGTCTTCTCTTTACGGAGCACAAAATTCGAACCCTACATGAGAGATTTTGTGGGACTGCATCCAACTATTATGAAATAGCTTAAGCAGTTAAACAAAGTCGTTATATAATATTTCATTATTCTAACACTTCATCTCACGCTTAGTCCAGTCTTCTTTTTACATAGCATGAAATTCGAATCCAACATATGAGATTTTGTGGGACTGCCTTCGATTATTCTAAAATAGCTTAAACTGTTAGACGAATGCATTATTCCAACACTCCATCTCACATTTAGTGTGGTTTTCTTCTTAGAAAACATGAAATTCAGACCCCACACATGAGATTTTGTAGCACCACCTCCTATTATTCTAAAACAGCTTAAGTTGTTAGACGAATGTGTTATCCAATATTTAATCATTCTAACATTCTCTCCCATGCCTAATCCAATCTTTTTCTACCCAGTATTAAGTGTGAACATATTTGATTGGAAAGCAAATGGGATATAGAAAAATTTGAACTTAAAACCTCCAGCTATGATATCATATGAAAATTTGTGAGACCGTCGTTAAAGCCAATAGATGAAAGTGTGATTTTATATTTAATTATTCTAATACCACAACGAAAATTAAACGTCCTCACTCCACCTAATTTTAGTTCTTTTGATGAGTTAATATGATTTAACTCTTTTTTATCTCACTATTTACAGTTGGCAAAAAAAGAAGAAGTAAAGAATAATAAAGCCTCATATCGGAATTTCTTAATTATAGAAACCTAATTTTTGAAGGAGATCAGTTATTCTTATACACAATATATATATGCATGCGTGTGTGTGTGTGTGTGAGAGAGTTTGTGTTTGTGTGTGTAAAGAGAGATTAAAATAAAATAGACTGTGAATTTTTTACGTTGACGTTAGTGAGTTGGTATCTAATGTTATAACCTACGTAGCACCGATACTGACACACGACACGACACAACACGTCGACACGTCATTTCTCAAAAAACAAAGAATTCTGACACGTTGAGACACATTTGATATTAAATATTTATTTTATATATACATACTAAAATATAATTTTTATGTTTATTTCAATCAAATTAATTTGATTCAAATTCATAAATAAATAAATAAATAAGCCTATAAGGAATTTACACTAAAAACATTTTTTTTTTATACCCAGAGAACCCCGTACAGCCAGCAGCCGGCGGGTAAACCCTAGAGTGACGCTAGCAGATGACCCACCACCCCGACGCTACACTTAAGACACCAAATGCCTCCACTGGGTTTCAAACTCCTCACCTTTGGGCAAGGATCAATGGAGTTCCTTATCCAGCGGAGCCACCATGGCCAGTGGTGGAATTTACACTAAAAACATTAATCTATCATTCATTAATATCATTAATTGTTTCAAATTGACAAATTCAACTCTATTAATAATTCATAAAATTTGAAGAAAAAACAAACAATCTACATTCTGGACTCGCATATTAGATATGTCAAAAGAGGAGAAAAAACACTTAGGGGATGAATTTTGTATCACAAGAAGTGAGAGTCAAAATAAAAGAGAAGACTAGGTTTTTCGTATTTATTCATTTATTATTTTTATTATTGTGTTTTATTTTTTCACATATATACATTTTGACCTCTCATTTATTAAAAAAATTAAAATTGACATAAATATTGGAATCACATATCAGAAACTCGTATGTTGGAATTCCAACTCGAGTGTCGGAAAGTGTCGGAAAAGTTGATTAGGTGTTGGATTTTTCGACACGTGTTGACCAAGTGTCCGAGAGTGTCGGACACGTGTTGAAGCGTTGGACACGACATGTAGGCTTTTGGAGAATGTCGGTGTTTCATAGGCTATATAACATAGACTTGTATCAAAAAAATAAAAATCCATTATGAAGTGACTTGAGTTGATGCGTTTCTTATCGGTGAGTAACTCTGGCTTTCTTCTTTTTAATACTTATTTAATATATTCTTCAAAAGAGATGAACATAATTCTGTATGAGTTTGGATTTCGATCATCCTTAATTTTCTTAATTCGCCCCATAGATTTTGGAAATTGATTGCAATGTGTCTCCTAAAGTTGATTCCAACTAAATTTCGTTTGGAGCTCTAATCACGTAACTTATTATAAAGGGTAAAGTTGTTAAATAACTCTATATACATATGATAAATAAAATAATAATTTAGAAATATATTACATATAAGAATATTAGATTGAAGCTCTAGCGGCATTTACCTTGAGTCAGCACTTTGCGCTTATTGATTTACAATTCCAAAATTTATTTTTTAATAGTTTTAATATGTGTTTTGTCCTCACATATAGAGATGATACATGATCAATTTGCCTTTCATAGCTAGTCATATAGGCGGATATACGAGAAAAACTTATCTAAAGTCAATATTTGGAAGGACATTCCTACAATTTAAAAAAAAAAAAATCACGACTATTGATATAATTTTTTCTTGGACAGTCGAGGTGAAATTTTTTAAGCAATTGAGATTTGTTTCATTTCAGTTTCACGATGCAAGATTGCAAGGCCACGGTGCATATGGGATTATAGCCCGAAACGCGTTCCACACTTAAATTGATTGCTTTGTTTTTACAACAAAACGGGTCACCCCGTAAATTATTCCCTTCGCCTTGCCACGACTGGTGAAATAACTTTTATGGTACTCCCTGTTTGCCAAAAAGAAAAGGAAAAGAGAAATTCTTATTGTACAATGATTGCTCTCATCCGTTTTTATATGAGTTTTCCCTTTCATGCAATGTAAAAGGAAATTCCTAGTGTACAACGGTTGCTTTTTCTTCCCGATTTTTTTTCTTTTTTGTATTTATGCAGTAGTTCTTATCACATGATTGGACATGAGTGGAAAAAATGGACAAATGAAGCATTATTGTCGAATTCGTTCGGTGGATGAGTTAATAATATCTCATTTTTATTGATCCCGATAAGTACGGTGGGTGAAAAGGAAATGGATATAGAATAATTAAGTGTTGAACCACAATTTCTCAATTGTCAAAACCTAACTCTTTGAGGAGAGAATATATTTTTACCTATACTAAATATTCATATATACATGTATACACATGTAGAGAGAGAGAGAGAGAGAGAGAGAGAGGCTAGGAGCTGGACGAGCTGTGAATTTCTTGATGTTGAAGTGAGTGACGTGTTAATGAGTCAGTAAGACATAGTATTTGACCCTATGACAAAGACCTACATCAAAAAAATAGAGTAGTACCATGAAGTGACATAAGGTGACACGTTTCTACCAATGACTATGACATTCTTCTTTTAAATAAATATTAATTAAATCTTTGGACGGGATAAACAAAATTCTTTATGAGTGCGGATCTCAATCATCCTGGTTATCTTAATTTGCCCCCATGAATTTTAGAAATTAATAGCAATGTGTCCCGTAGAGTTGATTTCGACCAAATGTCGCTTGGATCTCCGACCACTTTAACTGATTGTGGAGTCGTTATATAAGTATATACATACAAAATGTAAAAGGATATTCCATAAATATATTAAAGTATGTGACTAAAGTTTCAGTTGATATATGATCAAGTCAACATCACATGCATATTGATATGCAGTTATGAAATATATATTTGGAGCAATCTTTATATTTTTCCTCACGTATAGAGATGATATGAGATCAAATTGCCTTTCAAAACTAGTAACAAGGTTGGATTTAAGAAGTAATTTGTCTAGAGTCAATGTTAGGGAGGAAATTGCAACAAATTTCAAAAGGTTAAGAGGCAAATTACTAAAATTGAAACATCACTGGGTAACTTGCCACGATGTCGGAAGTTGGGGGAAAATTATAATTCTCTATATAAATCACAATTATCAAGCTAAAATTTGTTAAACCGTTGAGACTTATTACATTTTGATCTCTCGATAAAAGATTGTGAGGCCGTGGTGCCTATAGGATTATAGCTTAGCATGTGTTCCACTCTTGAACTGATTGCTTTGCTTTTACAACCAGGCAACCCAAGAAATATTCCTTTTCCCTTGTTTTTACACTGTACTCTTTGCTTGCCAAAAAGAAAAGGAAACAAAGATAAATTCCTATTGTACAAAGATTGCTGTTCTCCTTTAATGTAATGATAAAAGGAAATCCCTCTTGTACAATGGGTGCTTTTTCCCCTCAACTTTTTTTCTTCATTTTTTTCCTTTTTTTTGGCAACGCTAGTTTCACCTTTTATATTATTAGATCCACTCAATTTTCACCAAAAGGGGATAAAATTGCCCTCAATCATTCAATTGCAATTTAAAGTGGTGGCCCAGACTTATTATCTTTCCTTCTTTTTTAAGTTTTTTATTTTTGACTTTTATTTAAGATATTGTTATCATAATTAAGATTTCACATGTTTCGTTTTTTTGTTGATTGTGGGTATCCCATGTTATTAAAGGCATCATATTTTCAATTAATTGCTAGATTTTACTTATATAGAAATTAGTATTATCGAAAAGAAAAATTTATAATAAACCTAATTCTTTTCAATGTCATCTAAAAAAAATTGTAGATTAATTGACAAGGTGAATTTAGATTTTTTTTTTCACATAGACACTTTTTAACGCAATTACTTGTTTATAAAATTTAACATTTGTTGTGCATATCATCATTAAATTCTTTCCTATCAATTCTCTTTTATACACATATACAGATAATGGGATGATTGATGAAACAAGAATAGGAAAAGAAATCTTCGTAAGGAATTTCCAAAATAAAATCATAGTTACATTCTCCAAGTAAGAAACTTTAAAAGATGAGATGTAATTAAATCATAACATTAAAGAAACGTCTTTTTAAAAATGGCAGTGAAGTCTCATCATTTTAGTTTGACCAAATTACATTTGTGAAGTGTTCTCGAAAAATATCAAGATAAGAAATGGTTTGATGGTGATATGCACAACATATATAAAAATTTATGAAAATGATATTGTTTTGAAAAATTGTCTATGTTAATCTCTAAATTCTAGTGGACAATTAATCCATAATTTTGTTCGACGACATAAAAATATATTAGGTTTCTTAGAAATTTTTCTTTTTGACATGACTTATTTTTATGGAAGTAAAATCTAAAATTAAAAAGAAATAATGCTTTGATATAACTAGATGGTCACATTAAATAAACATAAAACATATGAAATTATTAATTATGATGACTAGATTAAAAATTAAATAAAAAATACTAAAAAAAGGAATATGAATAAAAATGAATGATTGAGGGTAACTTTGATTTTTTAGTGAAAAATGAGGTGAATTTAATCATATATGAGGTGAAAATAGCACAACCTTTTTTTTGGTGTCTATATGCAAGAGTTCCATCTATTATGCAATGCCAATCGAGTGCAAAAAGAAAAAAAAAAGATAAGGAAGCATTATCGCCACATCTTAATTTCTTAATTGAAAAGAGAAGATGCTATACCATGCTATACAATGGATATAGGTGAATTTTCCCTTATTAGGAATTAAACAAATAATGAATTAATAATGCCCTATTATTTAAAAGATGCGAACAAAATCTGGTGAGAGTTTGGATGCCAATCAATCCCAAAAGATTTGACTATCTGAGGCATTCTATGCCGAGTAAAAATCACGTTTTATTAAAGTACATAAAAATAATTCAAAAAAATTAGTACACACAAGTTTTTGATTTGGGACACATCCGGAAAAAAAATAAATCAAGAACTGGTCAAACTTAGATATAGAGGGAAAACCTATTTATGTTGGATGGGATAAAAAAGAAAGAAAGAAGGCAATTGATTCGACGTTGTTCCTGTATTTCTGGGACAGTTGTCACAGTGTCCACGTCAAATTCCGAATGCAACATAGGCGTAGTCAATCACCATCATCATCTACCAAGCTGGAGTACGTTAAGGGCAGAGAGAGGGAATTTCCTGTGGAGCGGTCGGAATGCAATAGGCAATCGAGGCTACATACAGGGAAGGAAAGAGTTGACAGATGATGATGGATGATGCTATTGCTAGCTAGCTGCCCCTTTGGACGGATATACATCTAGGAAAAATCTGGGAATCATCTGCCCGTCATTTCGCTTTCCATGCATGCAGTCTCCGCCGTCTTACAAAACACAAGTCAATCTTGTTGACTTTCCTTTCGGATCCGAATCTCCATCTCATGTCGCGTTGGCGGCGTGGGTTTGGCTATGAAATCTGGTCGAACACTGTCCTAGAGAAAGGCACTGTCAAGATTCACTCCTTTCTTGGACCAAATTCCCGAAAAAGGGCCAAAGCCAGTACGACGTAGCCGCGCCTGCTGGAACCTGCTGGAATTCCGCATCGAAACACACGGTTGCCACACCCCTGATTTTGTGGGATACCACAGAATCCATACTTCCAAGAATGAAGAATCAATGAAGGATTTAAATAAATTCCAGTTCGATTCGCCACAAAGCAAGTGCACGTCGTCCCCGGTTCCTGAATCCTCTCCAATCCCCCCAAACCATCCGGGGATCGCCGCCATGGATGCGCAGAACCTAGAACGGAGGAGCTACTGGAGATGGAGCAAGCAGGACTTTTACCCCGAGGAATCCTTCGTCAACTTCGCCTCCTACGGGAAGGCCCTCTCTCAGACATGGCCGCGCCTCAGGGATCGCATCCTCACCCGGTCGACTCAGTCCAAAGAGCTCGTCGAGCTCAAGAAGGAGAGCGAGAATGAGATGAAACGCTGCCTCAACTGGTGGGACCTCATTTGGCTCTGCTTCGGCTCCGTTGTCGGGTCTGGCATCTTCGTCCTCACCGGCCAGGAGGCCCACGACCACGCCGGCCCCGCCATCGTGCTCTCCTATGCCATCTCCGGTCTCTCTGCATTGCTCTCCGCCTTCTGTTACACGGAGTTTGCAGTCGAAATCCCCGTCGCAGGTGGGTCTTTCTCGTACTTGCGTATTGAACTAGGCGATTTCATTGCTTTCATTGCGGCCGGTAATATACTCTTGGAGGCCATTGTGGGCGCGGCCGGCTTGGGTCGTTCTTGGACCTCGTATTTCACAAGCATGATCAAGAACGACCCCGATTTCTTTAGATTCCACGTGAAAGGTTTGGCCGAGGGGTTTAATCTTCTGGACCCGATGGCTGTTGCGGTGCTTGTGGTGGCTAATGGCATTGCGATGGCCGGGACAAAGCAGGCTTCTTGCTTGAATTGGATCAGTTCTGTGATTAGTGCGGGGGTCATAGTGCTTATTCTGGCGATTGGGTTCTCTCATGGGCATGTGTCGAATTTAAACCCCTTTCTCCCCTATGGAGCGAGTGGTGTTTTCACAGCCGCAGCGGTCGTGTACTGGTCTTACACAGGGTTTGATATGGTCGCGACCATGGCCGAAGAGACCGAGAAGCCGTCCAGGGACATCCCGATCGGTTTGGCTGGTTCGATGATTGTGATCACCGTGATTTACTGTTTGATGGCTCTGGCACTGACCACGATGCAGAAGTACACCGAAATTGACCGCAATGCGGCTTACTCTGTTGCTTTCTCAAGGATCGGCATGAAGTGGGCTAAGTATGTCGTCAGCATTTGTGCCCTAAAGGGAATGACCACGAGTTTGCTGGTCGGGGCTCTTGGACAAGCTCGGTATATGACTCAGATTGCCAGATCTCATATGATTCCCCCCCTGGTTTTCTCTTGTCCATCCGAAAACAGGCACTCCTATCAATGCCACTCTGTTGATCACCGTGCTTAGTGCTGTTGCGGCATTCTTCTCTAGCTTGGATGTCCTGTCTAGCGTGCTCTCCCTCAGTACGCTGTTCATTTTTATGCTGATGTCTATTGCACTGCTGGTGAGACGGTATTATGTCAAGGGCGAGACTCCAAAGAGCGACCTTGGCAAGTTCTTGGTCTGTCTGTTTGTTATAGTTGCTTCTTGCATTGGAGGGACAGCAGTTTGGGCCTCAAACTCTGGAGGATGGATTGGCTACGTGGTTGTTGTTGTTTTTTGGTTTTTGGGCACTATAGGAATGCAACTGCTGCCGCAGCGGCGTGCTCCACAGCGTTGGGGTATTCCCCTGGTTCCATATTTGCCGTCATTGTCGATTGCGATGAACATATTTTTGATTGGCTCGCTGGGCGCTGAAGCATTCTGGAGGTTCTTCATATGCACCGTGGTGATAATAGTCTACTATCTCTTGGTCGGGCTTCACGCAACTTACGACGTGGCTCACCATATAGCACAGGAATCAAAAATCGAAGATGGAAAGGAGAATGTGGATCATGGCTTGTCATAGGGATGTCTTTGGCATCGCCTCGGACACCGGACAGTAGCATTCCCCTTCCATTTTCGAGATTGTTGCTTTGGGTTGGATACTTTTGCAGGATCTGCAGATCGTGACTTTGCTTGACATCAAATCTTCCTTTCGATTGACTCACTTGTTTCAGCCACAGCACATCATCTTACTTTGCTTCTGCTGGGTATATACATACCGACTGTATAAATTACTGTTCAGAATTATGTAAAATAGATTATGTTTGCGAGTGAGCATCTAAACCAACTTTGGATTGGCCCAACCCTGCCAATTTGGTTCGGTTCTCAAAGGGTTTGGGTAGGCCCTTAGTCCAAATCCCTAGACTAGCACTGTACATATTGATTTTCTATCATGAGAATTTAGATTGGTCCAATTCGGACAATATATCCAATATATTATATATAATATTATTATATCTATTCTAAAGAGTAAATTCTAACTTAAACAGTATCACCCTAACTTAAACGGCATCAAATGGCATAGGCGTCCTCATTCTCCAATACTCTTTGTTCTCCTTTCTTTTTTATCCTCTTTGATTTTTACTTGAAAGAAATAATTTTTCGCTCATGAGCAACATTGTCTTGCTCGCCGCACGATGCTCACCCTGCTTGGCACTCATTGGTCAATGCTCGCATTGCTCGCCGCTCAACGCTTGCCTCACTTGCCACTCCACACCCTCATTGCTCGCCACTTGCCTCGCTCGCCGTTCAATGCCTGCACTGCTCATTGCTTGCTGCTCAACGATCCCACTACTCTCCTTTCTTTGTTGGCCTTCTTTGTCGCCAAGTAAATTGAAAGGAAACAAAACCTTATTTAGACAACCTCTTCGCTTGTGAACGACACTCGCTATTTGTCGCTCGCATCTCAGCTTGTCTTTGTTTGCTCACCTCACGATTCGCCCTCCTATCGTGGCTCACCCCTGTTGATGGATACGTAACTTGAAATAATAGGCTTGTCTTTTTAGGGAATGCAAAAAATGTAACAAAAAAATCCTTAGAACTGGACCAAATTCTCTGATCCTCGGTCCTAGGCTCAATCAGGTCAGTCATCAATCTCAAAAATTGGGGATTAATATTGTGCAAGTTGGTCTATGGGTTAAGTGCTGGACTGGCCCCGGTCATAATCACCCCCGATGCCTTTTCTTCTCTAGAACGTCCTGTTATTTCAAGGATTATCCGGAACAGGTTTGCCGTTGTTGACGCTCTCTCTGCTCTCTCTCCCTGCCTCTGGAGGAAACTTCCGTATTCCTTTTTGCCTTTTCTGAAAATTTCAAAGAAGGAAGGCCTCTCTCTCTTCCCTTCCGTTGCTGCAAAGGTTTCTCTCTATTTGTCGGACGAACCACGCCGCCGCCTCCGCCATCACCTTCGGGAGCCCCATGGGTAGCTCCAACGGGCTCGAGTCGAACCTTCCGCGCTCACTTCGTTCCTCTCTCTCACTAGGGTCTTGGGAAATGAGAAGTGAATGGCGAAGAAGAAGAAGAAGCTTCTCCATTTTTCTCTGCTTTTTCTTGGCAACTTTCCTTCTTGTTTTCGCCCATCATCCAAAAGAAACCAACTCGTATCCCTGTCTCAACACGGCCATTGGAAAAGCTCCTCAGCCGGTGGTGAGCTTAAAATGCTCTTGTTCTGTTATTATCACATTCTCTGTTTAAGTTCGTTTCTCTCGCAACTACACGAGTACTCTCTTTTCTTTTTCCTTTTCTTCGCCCGACTTTGATTTGGAGCTTAAAAACCCTTTATTTTCTAACGTCTTTGCCCCTTTATTTAAACAGCCACATTGTGCGCTTAGCAAAGACGCTTTTCTTTCTTCCTTTCTTCTGGATGGGTATGCTTTACTTGTCGCAGGATGCTTACAATCCCCTGCCGCTCACTACGTGCATTTTCTCTGCCTCGTATACCAAGACTACCACAGGTGAGCTTTATATGCAGTTGGGTTTGACCCGATAAGTGTTTGCATTTGTCGAGTTGTTACAGATTGCATTCGATGCTCGCCAGACTACATTTTTCTTATGGCTCGAGAATCTGCCTGAATTATTGTTCAATTAGATTATTACTGTGAATTGCATTACTTGGTCATCTTGATAGTTAAATGGTTGTTCCATGTCCCCAATGATCGATATCGCATGCTTTTGTTTGCTCCTGGATAACCAGGGAAGACTTGTTGAATGACTTCTGCATTCTTCTCTCTTTATTTAATGTACTAGGAATAAGATTGTATAGACAAGTGGCGTTTTATAGAGCACGTTCATGTTTGCATTTCAAAATGCTCGAGCTCAAGACAATTTTTGAAGTAGGGCAGTGTACTTCAATTCTTGAAACATTGATGCAGTCTTCCTCTCTCAATCATTATCGTGGGTAGAGAAATCATATGGCAGATGAGAAAGGGAGTTGGCCCTTCATTTCCCAATGACTTGTGCATTCTGATCATGTGGCATCTGTGCATCTAGGATTGCATCTCTTAGATTCGTTGCAGGAATTCCGATTGGTTTTGGAGGGCAGAGGAGTTCTTTAAGAATGCTGCACGGGTTGGGCCCTTAGATGCTTAATCGTTGAGTCAGTACATGGATTTTTTTGTAAATGGTGAAGAAAGACACATGGGAAGCGGAGGAGAGATATCGGCAAGCGGCTGCAGCCAAACCGGAGAATCTGTATCAAACGCCCAAGTACATAAGCTTTCTCTGTAGCTCCTTAGGCAAAGAGACGTGTTACATTCTTGACTATACCTCAGGCAATGACTAGATCACTGGAAGCCGATGATGCATCATAAGAAAATCAATCTCCAACTTCGGCTGTGAAAATTCAGGCCATGGCTCATGTTTTTTTATTTTTTGATGGGATCTTTTGGCTGCAAGATTTTGAGAAGCAGGTTGGATGCACCTTTCGTGTCATGGTTAGGATATACAAATTAAGTGATTGGAGTGGAAATGGGAGACTCAATAGAATCAGGCCATTTCTTCTTTGCATAATGTCAGCCAGTAACAAGAAATCTTTTTACTTGCTCAGATTCTTTCTTTTTAGTTTTCCCTCTGGTTCCATTCTGCTTCTACTCATGCTCACATAAGTAATTTTTAGATAGAACAGAATGGTAACATATTTCATCTGATATGCAGTGAAGAAAAGCTTTGTAGATTATCGAAAGTATGCAGTTTCAACGTATTTCATGTGCATTGCAGCCAAAGTGATCCATCGTCTCCCTAATTTGTAAATCAGAAATGCACAAGAACAAATACCGGAGCTCCTTGGATATATCCTGGTAAATGCACATGAGAAGCAGCAGTTATCTTGACATGGATTAACAAAATTGTCATGTTGAGCTACATGGCTAGTTACGATAATCATTTAAACTGCTGTATTGCTCTGTGAACCAATTTTATGACAACTAGCATTGTTCTATGCATCGCGTCTGGAAGAGAGACTGCTTTGCTTGCAAGCTGCCAGATAACATGATAGACACCTCCAGAAGCACATAAGCAAAGCGGTAGACTAACATATACACTTGTTCAGTTGCAGGAGTGTCATTACACAATAAAACACCTTCAAATTATGGAGAAACACCGCTATTCTCTTTCGACAAAATGCGTGTATGACTTGATATATAACCAGTCAGTGCAACGGAATGGAAATCCAAAACACATGAAGTGCAATTCTACTATTAATGCTGGAGTGTCATTACATATATAAAAAGCCATCCCAGGCATCATCTTTTCCTAATGTGATTCCTTACAACAACTCATGTAAAGAGTGCGTAGCTTCTAGACAAAAAAGAAAATCCATGCAAGTTTTGTTGAATTCCAAAGATCATACACCTAGAAAACGAATGATTGATTCAGAACACTGTGACTAAATAAGCAAATACGTGGAAAAACTGATTGTTGCTGTAGGAGAAGATGTAGCATCACCGGAACCAGATATTCCTGCTGCCAACAGCCTTGTAGTTGATTCCAAAGACATTTGCCTGAATTTAGCCACAAACCTATTGACACACTGCGCTCTCTTTTTGCTGTGACCTCCCAAACTAAAAATTCCTGGGGAACCAATCTCAAGTATCTATCCTGCAGGAAGCAATGGCAAAACAAGCAAAGGAATTCTAAGTGGGACAGGGCATGGGTCACGCCAGCTATGTTAAGCCTTGAAAGAACTGCTTAAGAGACTTACGTGACAAATGCTAAGATATCCCATCAGAACATACTGATACTAGATACCAGCAAATTCCAAAGTTGCGAAACTGAGTATTCTAATGGCATTTAAAAGACAACAAGCACTTGATCCACCTTAGAGCTCAAACTGAGCGAAGTTTGCTAAATAGTAAGACCGGTAACCCTTTCTCCACCAACTAGGTAGGTTACAAGGATCTTTTTGAGTTGATTGCGATATCTGATAAATATCATCTATCTCATCTACATTCCCAAATTCACCTGTGTCATCAGCTCCTTATTTGATGCATCCCGTCCCATCCCGCAGTTTCAACCAATCACAAAGAATTAAAACTATTCAGCATGCCATCTGTGTCCATCTCCTCTGCAATAATCTAATGTTGCATAGAAGTCAGAAACAGGGGAACAAAAGATAAATGGGAAGTCTCACGATGTTTAGCTGCTTCATCACGAGGACATGATGAGGGCGGAAAAGAGAAACGAGATCCGCCCAGTGGAGTCGAGTGGTTTACTCAAAAGTTAAATTCGTAGGCTCTTCATTTTCCCACAAAGTAACAAATGAGGTGTCATTTCTTAACCATTGTCTCTGCCGAACTCCTTTAAACAACCATAGGAATGCAAAGAGAAAAAGTAAGTTCATGTAAATCAGAACAAACATCCACGGAGCTCAGAAGGAAGACAGTATGCGAAAGGAGCGAACTTCAACAGAGAATGTGGTAGTAAAAGAACAAGAGAACATTTAGAAAGCCTCTGGCGGAGGAGCTTTTCCAATGGCGGAGTTAAAACAGGGACACGAGCTGGTTTCTTTAGGATGATGGGCGAAAACAAGAAAGAAAGTCGCCAAGAAAGAGCAGAGGAAAATGGAGAAGCTTCTTCTTGGTGGCTCTTCACTTCTCATTTCCCAAAACCGTAGTGAGTGAGAGAGAGGAGAGGAGCGCGAGCGGAAGGTTCAACTCGACCTCGTTAGAGCGCTCCGGGAGGCGACGGCGGGGGCATGGTTCGTCCGACGAATAGAGAGAAGCCTCCGCGGTAAATGGGAGGGAAGAGAGAGAGGCCTCCCTTCTTTGAAATTTTTGAGAAGAGGTCAAAAAAGGAGGGCCAAGTTTTCCCGGGAGAAAGGGAGAGAGAGGAGAAAACATTAGGTGTGTCTGACTTTCCACCTAATATTTTCTCCTGAAACGAGGTTGGTTTCCATCGAACACAACAGTCGAGACGGATGAATAAATAAATAAAACATCTTTTCGACTCCCAAGCCACCTCCTCAACCGGGCAAAAGAATAGTGTGATGAACTATCCGATCCTCCTGAGGTGGAGCAGGCGAAAGGAGAAAAAGATCTTCATAGAGAGAGTAATGAAGTTGGTGCATTTGTTTGGAGCACAAAAATTGCCTGAGTGCTTTTGATCCAATCAAAAGATGGGATGATTTTATAGAAAGATGCAATAAGTACGTGGACTTTGAAAATATTTGATGTACTTCTCAAGAGTATAAAATTTGCTCTTTGATCCGATGAAGATCAAGATATGGGATGAGTTTATGGAAAGACAGGACAAGACTGTCAATTCTGGAAAATCTCGATGCACTTGTCGAGAGTACAATAATTGCTTGAGCAGTCTGGACAAGATCAAGAGCATTTTTTTGAATTGCTTTGCTGTAGAGAGATAATATCTCCCCGGTATGCATCCCCATCACTTGAGAAAGAGCTGCCTTTAGGTACCATTTGCTGTCCAGATTCACTCCAATGAATCACCTACCTCCCCACACGCTTGCCGATCCAAACTTCCCCCGAAGAAGAACGAAAAATAAATTGCATTCCAATTCGGAGTCATACCCATCGTGGCCAAAGGCAACGTGCACATCCTCCCCTGTTCCTGTTCCTGAATCCTGTCCGAACCTCCCCGGCCTTCCATGGATGCCCAGAAGCAAGAGAATAGGAGCAGCAGCAGCTACTGGAGATGGAGCAAGCAGGACTTCTTCCCCGAGGAGTCCTTCGCCAACTTCGCCTCCTACAGGAAGGCCCTGTCTCAGACCTTCCCTCGCCTCAGGGACCGCGTCCTCGACCGGTCGACTCAGTCCAGAGAGCTCGTCGAGCTCAAGAAGGAGAGCGTGAATGACATGAAGCGCTGCCTCAGCTGGTGGGACCTCATCTGGCTCTGCTTCGGCTCCGTCGTCGGGTCGGGCATCTTCGTCATCACCGGCCAGGAGGCCCACGACCACGCCGGCCCCGCCATCGTGCTCTCCTACGCCCTCTCCGGCCTATCTGCATTGCTCTCCGCCTTCTGCTACACGGAGTTCGCGGTCGAAATCCCCGTCGCAGGTGGGTCTTTCTCGTACTTGCGTATCGAGCTGGGCGATTTCATTGCCTTCCTTGCGGCCGGCAATATTCTCTTGGAGGCCATTGTGGGCGCGGCTGGCTTGGGTCGTTCTTGGACCTCGTATTTCGCGAGCATGATCAAGAACGACCCTGATTTCCTTAGATTCCATGTCAAGGGTTTGGCCGAGGGGTTTAATCTCCTGGACCCGATGGCTGTTGCGGTGCTTGTGGTGACTAATAGCATTGCGATGGCTGGGACAAAGCAGGCTTCTTGCTTGAATTGGATCAGTTCTGTGATTACTGCGGGGGTCATAGTGCTTATTCTGGCGATTGGGTTCTCTCATGGGCATGTGTCGAATTTAAACCCCTTTCTCCCCTATGGAGCGAGTGGTGTTTTCACAGCCGCAGCGGTCGTGTACTGGTCTTACACAGGGTTTGATATGGTCGCGACCATGGCCGAAGAGACCAAGAAGCCATCCAGGGACATCCCAATCGGTTTGGCCGGTTCGATGACTGTGATCACTGTGATTTACTGTCTGATGGCTCTAGCACTGACCATGATGCAGAAGTACACCGAAATTGACCGCAATGCTGCTTACTCTGTTGCTTTCTCGAGGATCGGGATGAAGTGGGCTAAGTATGTCGTCAGCATTTGTGCCCTCAAGGGAATGGCCACGAGTTTGCTGGTCGGGGCTCTTGGACAAGCTCGGTATATGACTCAGATTGCCAGATCTCATATGATCCCACCCTGGTTCGCTCTTGTTCACCCGAAAACCGGCACTCCTATTTATGCCACTCTGTTGATCACTGTGCTTAGTTCTGTTGTGGCATTCTTCTCTAGCTTGGATGTCTTGTCTAGCGTGTTCTCCTTCAGTACACTGTCAATTTTTATGCTCGTGGGTATTGCATTGCTGGTGAGACGGTATTATGTTAAAGGCGAGACTCCAAAGAGTGACCTTGGCAAGTTCTTGGGCTGTCTGTTTGTTATAGTCGCTTCTTGCGTTGGAGGGACAGCAGTTTGGCACTCAAACACTGGAGGATGGATTGGTTACGTGGTTGCTGTTATTTTTTGGTTTTTGGGCACTTTGGGTATGCAATTGCTACCACAGCGACGTGCTCCACAGCTCTGGGGGGTTCCCCTGGTTCCATATTTGCCGTCATTGTCAATTGGGATGAATATTTTTTTGATTGGTTCGCTGGGCTCTGAAGCATTCTGGAGGTTCCTCATATGCACTGCGGTGATGATACTCTACTATCTCTTGGTTGGGCTTCATGCAACCTATGATGTGGCTCACCATATAGCACAGGAATCAAAAGTTGAAGATGGAAGGGAGAACGTGGATCATGGTTTGTCGTAGGGGATGGTTTTGGTATAGCCTTGGACACTGGACAGTATTATTCCCTACCAGTTTCAAAATTGCTGTTGGGTTGGATACTGTTGCAGGATCTGCAGATCATGGGACTTTGCTTGATATAAAACTTTCCTTTCACTTAATGCACATGTCATCTGAAAGAATTTATAATCTTCAGCCACAACACATCATCTTACTTTGCTCCTGCTGGGTATACACATTCTGAATGTGGAAATTATTGTTCATAATTCATTGAAATAGATTGTACTTGCCTTTTCTTCTCCTGAACATTCTGTTATTTGAAGGATTATCTGGAAGAGGTCTCTCCATCACCATTGGTTAACGCACATGTCATCTAAAAGAATTTATTATCTTCAGCCACAACACATCATCTTACTATGCTACTGCTGGATATATAGATGCTGAATGTAGAAATTATTGTTCATCATTCTGTGAAATAAATTATATTTGCCTTTTCTTCTCTTTAACATTCTGTTATTTTAGGATTATCTGGAAGAGGTCTGTCTGTCACCATTGGTTGCAGAAATTCCATCATTGGCTAATGCCTCTTGTGGCTTTTGAAAACTCTGGTCAGCTGGGTGCTCCCTGCTGAGGAGTTTTAAGACAAAAGTTCAATGATTTTGATTGAATCTGCTGTTCTTTTTGGTTTCAGAAACTGGGGCTGTACCGTGGGGGATGCTGAAGAAAGTTCTGAGGACTTTTGTTAAGCCGTGTTTAATAGAGGAATGCTATTAGAATGACAAACATGTCATTGTGCCTTTTTGGGTCATTTTTTATCTTTTGCCTCGGTAACATCGTTTGGTCTGGGTTTCAGCCTACACCTCTCTTGCCTGTACTGTTGAGCCGCACGTCCAGTTGCATCAATTTACTGGGTATCTGAATGTGCTGATCGGCAAACTTTTATTTTCATGTTTGCTGTGATCATGAGGCCACCAAACATGATCCTTATAGCATCACGAGGAGTGGTCTTGACATTGTTCTAAATCTGGATGACTGCATCACCAGGGGAAGCAATGTTAGAAATGCCTTATTTCGGTTGGCATGGAAGCTGCTCTTCATTTTTAGCGTCATCTGCAAAGCAGAATGTGTTCATTTCAGATTTGCACAAGATTTTTCTATATATATATATATATATATGTCTTATGATGATAGTCTGCGACTGCTTCATCGCACAAATCTGAAATCATGGTTTCTTTGATATCCAACGAAGTTAACACAAGAGGTTACATATGGGCATGGAATAGTCGGAACTCTATCATACGAAAGCAGTCATGCAGTGACAAGAGTCATCACTATTCTTACTTTGTTAGATCCATTTCTTGACGCATGAACAGAGTTAAACTAAAGCAAATCTATTGAAGCTTCCTTTGGTCATAGGCTTCTAATGGTCGAGATTCACCAGTGAAGAAAAACTATCATTAAACTGGATGAAAGTATCGGTACAAAGCAACTCAGAAAATGGTGGGAACATATAAATATCGTCTCAACAGAGGTTAAAATGCTTGTTGCTTATTTCCAATATTATGTACATGTTTTACAGGGCCTTTTATTTTCTAACTGTAGAACTAGCCCCTTATTACAAGGGAATTGAAGCATGTGGAAACGTTGGTCACTCTGGGATGTCCATGGGCCTTTTTCTTGCAAACAATCTCCTGGCACTCTTCTAGTGTTTCTGCCAGCCACCAAGTTCATGACACGCAAGCGCCAGTAACTCTCACTTGCATGGCAATATAATCTGAGGGGTACATCTCTAGGCAATTCAGCTAAATGTTATCTTGAATAGAACCGAGTGGATACAGGAATGTGTGCACGATCACGCAGACACATCGTGCATACATATAATTTTCACAGTTTGGCATTGGTGAAATTTCCCCTGAACCAAGGCCGAGGCCATTCGTGCACTAGCGCAAGGCCCTTTGTCCCCATAAAAAAAATGAGATAATGGGCTCCTTGAACCACGTCTGTGCTTGCTTACAACTACTGTTTGATGTCGAACATGAACTGGCCAAGTACCACACAGAGGACGTCCAAGAACACCAGTCAAATCCGAAGGCGATTTCTAGAGTACCCTATTCTCTTCCAGATTCCATGCAGAGATTGATTCGGGCATTCCGGCACGCATTTCACAACGTCACTTCGTCTACATTATTGGTCCATTGAAGAGATAAAAGCTGTCGATGCAGTGATTGCGGTCGGATAAGGCCAATCTATGAAGTTTACCCCATTTGACTGTGTGCTTAATCATAACGCTTTTTACCTTATCCTTTTCTGGGTAGCAAATCATCTCTCTCTCTCCCATGCATGTTGATCTTGTTGGATCTTGCAGAAACGTGGTACAAATATAACTCACGAAATATGACTTTCACTATTATAATATTTTCTCACATCACATATAATACTCGGAGCAAATTAGCTCCTACAATACTCGGAGTACACTAACTCCTACAACTTTCTCTTTCTCACCCTCACGGATGGATACTCTCTTTTCTTCTTTATTTCTTTTACTCACGCCGCACACCACACATCACACCACACAACACTCTTGCACAAGACCCCCTACACTCTACACTCACTACACTCTACACACACCCCCTTACACACACACACAAGAGGCATTTATAGGGTGTAAAGTCGGCACATCCACCGACTTCCCACACCATCTTCCTATTATTTTATTGCAAGTTGTTGGGTCAACAATTGCGGCTGAAGCTGAAGAATTATCTAGAGAGAAAAATTTGGAGAAGTGGAGAGTGAGAGAGGTCTGGAGAACTCCAGAGAGAGAGAGAGAGGCGGTGATCTTCAACACTCCCCCTCACAGACTGCTCTCTCTTTTGATACAGTAGCTATGTCGATAATTGTTGAATCTTGCGGAAACGTGGTACAAATATAATTTACAAAATATAATTTTCACTATTACAGTATTTTCTCACACGACATGCAATACTCAGACAATTCTACACAATTTCTCTCGCTCACGTGCATACATAGCACACTCTACTCAACACACTCTCAAGACCCCTACACACACCCACACACCCCCTTGGACTTCTTACTCACACACTCTTAGTTGGACGCATAAATAAGGAGCAAGTTGCTCCTATTGATAGGATGGAAAGTTGGTTACTTTCCTAACTTTCTACACTGTTCTAGAAGTATTATTATTATTTTATTATAGCCTCACAACTAGATTTCTTTGGAGAAGTCTAGAAGTGGCGCAGCTAATGGATTTTGCTAGAACATTCTGGAGAAGGGAGAGATCTAGAGAAATCCAGAGAGAGAGAAATCTGGAGGAGTAAAGAGAGATATGGAGAACTCTAGAGAGAGAGATCTAGAGAACTCCAGGAGAGAGAGAGGCGGTGATCTTCAACACTCCCCCTCACCGACTACTCTCTCTTGATATAGTAGCCGTGTCGATATTGCTTTTGGACTCTTCAACTGTCTTCCTCCATTCAACATATTGCAAAGCTTCTTCGTATGTGGATGGCTTTATGGCTCCATCTTCAATTGCTTCTCTTGCTGCGACTTTCCTTTGAGTTTTGTGATCCTTGAATTTTCGCAATGCCAATTCATTTTGCCCTTTAGTCTCATTTTCCTTCTTCTCTCTCAATTCGGTCTTCATATTCGTCATATCTGCTATAAGAATTGTGAGATTAGAACTCATTCGATCAAGCCTCTCATTTGTGACTTTCATTTCATGCTTCAACCGATTCAATCCCATCCGAAGCACTTCAATGTAGACCTCTTGATCATTTTCCTCATAAAATTTCTTCTCCTCAATCTTATTCCACTGATCCTTACACCACGGGATGTAGGGTGTAGATGGCCTCCTTTTCTCAAAGAAAACTTTCTTGTTCTCCTTCATTTGTTCATTGTCTCTTCCGATATGATTAATTCGGAACGTCATAGTGGGCTTAAGGTCCTGAAGCTTCTGTAGCTTCTTGAACTGACATCGGAATTTCTCTAGCTCCTTTTCTTTTGCCTTAAGCTCTCGATCCTTCTGCCTTATCATCTCATCCCTTTTCTTCAACATATTCTCCATCTTTGCATTCTTAACTTTTAGCTTCTTTATCATCTCCTGCATCTCTTGCAATTTCTTTTCATGACTGCTTGTTGGCGTTGTTAGTTGCTTCTTTGAGTTCTCCCTTGGCTTGATCTTTTTCGGGGTTGTGATAGAACCTGTCGAATTATCCAACTCAACTATACAAGCCGTTGCAAGCTTTTCTGGTTCCTTCACTGCAACAGGCGCTTGAAAGTCCCATTCTTCTTCGCTTTCAATCTCCTTCTTGCAAGAAGTGACAACATTTCCTTCTTCCCGCCTGTACCAACAGAACCTGGCAATATGTCCTATCTTGCCACAAACGTAGCACCGTTTGCTACGACTTTTGTTGCTCTTATCTTCATCGTCGTCGTCGTCGTCGCAATCTTGACGAGCTCCCCCTGGCTGATAACCCTTCTCTTCTGGTTGCCTTCGCCAATCTCCATGATTTTTCCATGGTTTGCCATCTCTTGCATCTGCTCTATTTCTATTTTGGCCTTTGAACCCTCTTTTATTACTAAAGAGGGCACTTTCATCCTCCTTAATTGAGACCTTAGAAATTTGTTTATCTAAGGCTTCTTGGTTGGCCAATATATTCTCCAACTCTGTTAGAGTTGGCTCATTTGCCCATCTACGAGTGGCCGTAACAATACCATTATATTCCGGCCTTAACCCGTGAATTATTATTCTTCTCATTCTTGTCTCGAGATGGCATTCTCGGGATCTAATTTTGAAATTTCTTCGCAAATAGATTTAACTTTAGAAAAGTATTGACTCACCGTCATATTTTGTTGCGAGATTGAGAGGAGCTCGTTCTCCAGGCATTGTAACTTGGCATCGTTTGTCCTTGCAAACAGCGTTGCCAAGTTATCCCAGGCCTCCTTCGGGGCCTCCTTCGGGGTCTTTGCACTCTTTATGTGCTGCAATAATCCATCTTCAACAGTCACGGCAAGAATGTAAAGAGCCTTACCTGATTTGACATTCCACTTTCTCAAATCACTATCATTTGTGGGTGGTGTGGTGTTGTTGCCACCAACGATATCCCATAAATCTTGTCCAAGCAAATAATACCACATGCGGGTACTCCAATTATTATAATTGAAGTTGTTGAGCTTCTCCATGCCGTTCACATAACTCGAGAAATCCGCCATCGTGACTTGAGTATAATGCCCCGCACTATACCAAGTAAGCCTGGTCCCGGACCAACCAACTTCACAATCCTAGATTGTGCACTAGCAGAACTTCAATGTCCTTCGCTTCTTCGCTCCTTGGCTTGACAATCCCTGACCGCCTATTCACTTACAATGGTCCCCGACCACTATCTTCACACGGCCTCCAACAACCTGCTCTGATACCAATTGTTGAATCTTGCGGAAACGTGGTACAAATATAATTTACAAAATATAACTTTCACTATTACAGTATTTTCTCACACGACATACAATACTCAGACAACTCTACACAATTTCTCTCGCTCACGTGCATACATAGCACACTCTACTCAACACACTCTCAAGACCCCTACACACACCCCACACACCCCTTGGACTTCTTACTCACACACTCTTAGTTGGACGCACAAATGAGGAGCAAGTTGCTCCTATTTATAGGATGGAAAATTGGTTACTTTCCTAACTTTCTACACTATTCTAGAAGTATTATTATTAATTTATTATAGCCTCACAACTAGATTTCTTTGGAGAAGTCTAGAAGTGGCGCAGCTAATGGATTTTGCTAGAACATTCTGGAGAAGGGAGAGATCTAGAGAAATCCAGAGAGAGAGAAATCTGGAGGAGTAAAGAGAGATATGGAGAACTCTAGAGAGAGATCTAGAAATCGAGAGAGAGAGAAATCTGGAGGAGTAAAGAGAGATATGGAGAACTCTAGAGAGAGAGATCTAGAGAACTCCAGGAGAGAGAGAGGCGGTGATCTTCAACAGATCTTGACCCAAGGAAGAAGTTTTGGCCAAAAGATTATTCTCAAGAGGGTGAAGAGTCCCAGTCGAAGTGTCGTCTCTTCAAGTTCAAACAGGGGACTAACCATTCGCTAACGTCTTGGGGATGACAAGGTTCGGTACAAAGCGGTCGTATTCATACACTCGCAAAGTTATATCAATGAGCGTCGGCGAATGAACGATGGGGATCTCTCTCCACACGATCCGGCCTAGGACAATCTCGAGGACCCATGACGTACTCCTGCTCAACACTTAACAATAATTGACTCGGTGAAGACGATGGGCGACTTCTTTGACCAGAGAAGGACGTGAACGGACGTTCTTCGCTGCTGCTGAATTTTACTTTTCGTGTTCGGATCGATTCGGAAGGCATAAAGTCGACAAAGCACCGGCTTGTCATATAGTTTATTCTACTACGAGTGGGGGAATCGTGGCATTATGAGACGAGACGGCAAAGTGAATACGATATTGGCCGAAAAGCTGCAACATGTTGGGGCAGACACTCTTAAGGAATATTAGGACGGCAGCCTAAAATATTCACTTAAACTAATTTGTCATTTGACTTCAAGAACGGAGAGAGGGGGGTGTGGTGGGTTGTCTTGAACGTTATAGGACCAATAATTGAAAAGGTTGGCCACCTATCTTCGGTACTTTACTCTTGGACTATAAAGAAAGAAAGCATCGCGGGTTACCACTTGCTTAATGATTCAACGGTTGGCGAAATTCAAATTTCGCAAATTTTCCGGAATGTCACGGACACGGACATCCGACACCATCTAACGTACGCAACTGATGTTTTCCGAGTCGAAATGGACGAATGGCATGTTCTCTCGTACCTCATAAAGTCGCGAAAGCTCCCTATTACAAATGCGGAATGCTATGGGATAAAAAGGGGAGGGAGGGGTTCAAAGGACATGGGGACATCATTCTAAATGTGTCGTCGGATAAGGTTGGAGGAGAGGAGAAAGCGAGTTTATCCTGAGGAGATGAATATGAAAAGATGGTTGGGCAGAGGCCTTGTCGTGAAAAGGGCGGACCCGCCGGAGCGTGCTCACGCGGCCATTTTGACAATCGCCGTTCTTTTTAAAATCACCTCCTGCTTTCCTTTGACCCGAAAGAGAAAAGGGAAGGGGGAAAGAAAGGAGGGAAAGGGGAAAACGGGTCTGTCGTCATCGTTTATCTGCGTTGGCTTTGACTGACCGACGCAACGACAAGACAACCCGGATGTCCGATTCTTGTGTTCACATCTTTCTCCACCTCACGTTCCCCCATTGGAATATTCACGCTTCATCGGCCAATTAGTCATGACGTGGCCTGGAATTGTCCTCGGACAATGGACTTAATTGTTGGCATTACTTTAGATTGGCACGTCATTAGTGCCGAAATCCAAATCCGACCTAACAAAGATTACATCGTCCGACCAACACGTCGCAGCACGCTTCATGGCCAGTGTCGATGAACTTGGATCAAGAGCTACTGAGGCTTCACAAATTGCGAGGAATTCGTTTCTACAGATGAGGCCTCGTTTTGACACGTCCGTAGTTTGAAAACCTAACATCACAGAACTTCGAGAAAATGAAAGATTCCCGTAGGTTTTAGCCCTAGCTCGACCTCGCGTTAGGTTTCTCTTCTAATAATCAATTCGCGTTCGGTTCCATGTGGTCTTTGGATGTGGATAGTGCAGGACTTACTGAATAATATTATTTAGGGCAACATTAGCCACCTATGTAAACGCAGCCTACGTGCACTATCACCACAATCCCTTTCCCTTGGGTAGGTTTTGAAGTGTCGGAACTTGGCCACCTACAAAGCACGGGGGGAAAACTCATGCCGAGTGCCGAGGACCTAGACATGTGATCAAAAAGAGGAGACGAATTTTCTTATCCACCAGACACCCTTTTCCATATTTTATCTTTTGGTGACGAACATAAGATATTATATCGCGAAATCCTCTTTTCCACTCGTCAACCACGTCATGCTGGCTGCTGCATTACTTCTCGGCCTCAATAATGAGTTCCCGTTCAAGTACAACTACGTGGCACGAGATGTGACTCGTTTGATCTTGCGAAGGAGAGCCCAATCTCTTATTGGAGCGGGGCCTCGGCGACAGCGACGTCGGCTGGGGACCCTCCAGTTCAAGCTGGATCACGTAATTGCCGCAGCAGGGAATCTTTTTTTCGTTCCTTGGCAGCAGAACTCCGGTAGGGGAGGGAACCTCGTTGCGGTGCAGTCTTTCGTGCGATATTTTTTTTAAGTGGTGGGTGGGGAAGGGGGTGCTGCGATGCCTCCATTATTGGGGGTGGGTTCTTTGATTTTTCGTTGACGAGACGGTTAGCGGATCATTTCTCGACCCTACCTGAGTAGTTGCACCGATCTCCTCCAATCCTCCTCGCCTAGAGTGCAATGTGGGGATCGCGTCGTGGGAGTTCGGCACGTATCCACGGCCTTTGTTTGCTCCTCCTGTTGGCAAGCCGAGGTAGAAAGGTACGATGCGATAGAACTCGAGCTTGGCTTAGCTCAATGGTCACCCATCCACTTGAACAGGGGAGGTTGGAAGTTAGACCCCTACATCCACAAAGTACGGGCAGAGAATCTTACGCGCAAGCAAGTTGAGGGTACGTTTTAGCATTTTGAAAGGCCTGAAAACCTTCGCTCTCGACTCTCGTATCCCATCGAACGTGTTGCCCGCACAGAAAAATGTAGCAGGTGAGGTTTCTCCGGCTTGGTCGGCCATTTGATTCGTCTTGTTTTTTCGATGGGGTAAAGCTTTCTTTTGGAAATTGTATTCTTACTTCCCTAATCAAAGGAAACTTCCTCCAATCACGTCTCTAATTGGAGGTTACAAACCATGAATTCCGCTCACATGCAACATAAGTAAGTTTAGATGGGGTCTATTTCTAGAATCCATCAATTAAAATATTGATTGGAGGAAGCTTCTCTGTTTAAGATTTAGACATAGTTGGAAACAGGGGCAACTACCAAAAGGGTCTTAATTATTGTGTTTGTGCTAATTTAATCATAATTTTTTTAAAATTATGTCAATTTAATTATAAACATTTTTATATTTTATCAATTGAATCCATCAACCGATTTTGATCGGAAATTATTGATTGGACACCGAATATCCTATGTGACACAAACGGTGTTGATATGGACACTTTTTTAATAACATTTTGAATTTTTTTTGTTTTTTTTAGAGTCAAGGGCCAGCAAGGGTCATTGGCCACTAGGGCTAGGTAAGGACGTCGTGGCCCTTGCCCAAGCCCTAATTGGCCATACGAGGGCGTTATAGCCCTCATTTAGTGCTGACGACCTTTGTCGGCTCTTAGTTCTCAAACTCAAAAACAAAGTAAAGAAAAGGAGGAAAAAAACAAAAAAATTAAAATTTTGAAAACTTATTTAAAATGTTAACATCATTGTTAATTGTGCTACGAAGGATTATCAGAGTTTACGTAAGTAATTTTCGATTGAAACTGGTCAAATGAATTTAAGTGATAAAATATGAAAATATTGAGAAAAAATGATCTATAATTGAATTGATATAAATATAATATATTTAATATTTTTTCGGTAATTTCCTCAAAGGAGTACGAACTCACGGCCGTATACACGGTCGTAGGGTGCTGGAAATCTCCCCGCAATAGTCGAACCTGTCAATCAAACGCACGGATCAATGAACTATACAATGTGCAATCATTTCTCGCATGCAGAGAAAGATATGAAGGTAAGAGATATCCGAGGATCGAGCATGCAAAAGTCTTGTAGACACGAAAATCTCTGGTCATCATGCGCCAACTTTGGTGGTGTGCGTGCGTGCGCAAGGGCTGGCGTGTGAACTTCGACGTCCCTTTCTAGTCCTGTTGCTCTTCCCACGACCCCCTGAAAAACATGGTTCAATTGCAAAGTTATATGGCGATGGTGCCATGCACCGAGAAATTTGGCTTTTGGGTTTACGTACTATTGCTAGGTCTCCAACCCAAGAAAAAAAGATGGATCGAGCAATAATTTTCTCGGTTGTTTTCCTGTTTCTCTTGCGGAAATTCTGCAGCTTGATGATTGTTGCTGAGAAACTGAGGTGCTTCTTCAGAAAAATATCTTGGCTCGAGCATGTGTGGTAAAGCGGACTCCTTAACCTAATTGCTCTGCGCAAAGGATGTCTACATACATAAAACCTAGAAGATTACAAGTGATTCCTTTGAGAATTTGGTGTTCTGTTCAATTAGGAAGATCTAGCTAGGAGTTCATGATCCTCTCCGAAACGAGTCCCATCAACTTTTTAAGCCAAAACATGGATATTTCTATGCCAATCTCGGACGTGCTCGATAACAAGACAACCACAGATCAAAAGACAAATTGAACTTAAATGAATGCTCGACCAAACGCTCACCCCTCACACGTGCTCACAGCAACTTTTTATGGACGTTTGTGGTTAGCTTTACGGCTCGGGGATTAGTCGGAAGTGATTTTTATTTTTATTTATAAAACATTGGTGGTTATTATAGTTTCGCTGTACTTTAATGGGAATGAAGTACGTGGGGGCGTTGTGAAAGTTCATAAACTCTAACATATAAATATGGAA
The DNA here is from genome assembly GCA_016097605.1 of Eucalyptus guilfoylei. Taxonomy (NCBI): domain Eukaryota; kingdom Viridiplantae; phylum Streptophyta; class Magnoliopsida; order Myrtales; family Myrtaceae; genus Eucalyptus; species Eucalyptus guilfoylei. Next base: position 35,376,824 of record CM027865.1, on the reverse strand, counting down.
AAAAAAAACCTTTGAAAACTCCAAATTCGTCCTAAATTTTTTTCAATAACATTAAAAACCTTAAATTTGTACCTGTAAGACACATTTACCCTCTATTAAGATTTTTTTTTTTTGGTCAAAACTCTCCATCAGGGTTCAATCAGAAGATTTTTCATTTACTTAAATTATATGGCCACCATGTTAACACAATTTACGTTATGTCATCCATGAAAGCAGATTTTTAACAATACCAATTGACGGAATATCGAGTAGGGTAAATATATCACACGGGTCTAAATTTGAGATTGTTGATCTCATATAAATAAGTTATATGTAAATGTGTCACAATGAGTACAATTTGAGACTTTTATAGCATTTTTCCTTATAAGTATTAAATAGTGTTCTATATCTTTATAAAAATGTCATTGTACCCTGGCACAATAGAGCGCATACAAGGTGTGTTGTTTCAAGAAGACTCCATGGCAAAGGAAAATACTTTTCGAGCCCTTTTCAAGTAAGGGAAATCGTTTTCTTAACTTTAAGCATGCATATTTTATTTGACGTAAGTGATTTCCCATTGATTGATCATTTTAAGCAAACCATACGCACGAAACTTCGAAAAATTAATTCGTGAAAAATTCTTTCATTTGAACAAACATACTTTAAGGGTACTTTTATATCACTAAAAACATCATGCCATGAGAAAATATTTTACATAGATTATTCTCAAGAAAGATGGTTCATTTTCATTTGTTTGACAGCTTAGGGAGAGTGATTTTCTTTTTGTCAAAACGAGAAGTCGTTTTCCCCCGATCTAAACTCATCGTTTTCAGTTCATGAAAAACATATTTCTTAAAGTGATTAACTTTTCAGATACCGAAAAATCTGAAAAATAATTTGTAGAGGGAGGTCTAGTTCGATGTGAACGTGAGTGCTAATATGAGCCTCTCTTGAGGCCATCTGAAAATCCAGCCGTGTCCAAATAAAATAATGCATGGAGGAGGAACAAAGCCACAATCAATGCCGGGAAGACATTCGGGCACGGCCAAGACTTTGCGCGAAAGGATGTGTGCGCACTCCTACGACCCCTAAAAAAGGGGCCTCCTCATCTCAATCTCCTTCACGCGCAATCTAAAAATCGACTTCGAGATCGACATCGATCTTTTTAGGCTTTGAAAAGTGAAGAGTAACCCCATCCCAATCGCATCAGTCAAAACCCCCCACCTTTCCCCCTCCCGATTCCCGCTCGTTCCTATAAATAAATGCCTCTCTCTTCATGCATTATTTCGATCTCGAAAGTATAAAATAAAAGACGTGGCCCCCCTCTTCCGTCTCTCTCGTCATTTAAAATCGTAATTTGCTTGACTTTCGTGGGGAAAAAAGAATACTTCGGTCGAACCAGAACCGAGGATGGCTACGTGCGCAGGCTTGGAATTGCACGCTATTGCGCCACTACGGAGATTGATTTTTTCTTTTCCCGGTTGGAATGGAAGGGACGTTACATTAGCATTCTCTGTTGGCTACGTGCGTAGAAAATTTTCTAGTGTTCTTGTATCTCGACGCCAGAAAAATATTGGGTATTTTATCAACCCAGTCGCCCAAGTCGGTTCGTCGCCACTCATCAGCTCCTTATGATATTCATTTATGGTCAAAATTTGAAAATAAAACGACTTCACATGGCATCATCTAATCATATAGATTGAAGTGTAAAAATTGTTAGGAAAAGTATTACAAAAATCTTAATCTTATTGCATTGAGTACAAATTCAATCCCACTCCTTTCGATTTGGCCAATTTGATCCTAAAAAATTTTCACATTAGTAGCAATTCGGTCAATTTAGCGAATTTTAGGTCAAGAATCGCTAATGTAGACATTTTTAAAGATTTTCTATCTTTTTTTTTTGGATTTTTTCCTTTTTATTCCATCATTTTTTTTCATTTTTCTTTTCTTTTTGTCAGTGGTGAGAGGGTTGGTGTTTTTATTTTATGGATAATGATATAAATAATCTTTAAACTTTGACTTAATGCGTAATGTGATCCATGAATCTTCAATTTGTTCAATATGATTCATGAACTTTTGATATATGTTTTATATTAAAATATTCAATGCCAAATGTTAAGCTAACAACTTGAAAATTTATGGATTATATTGTACGTCAAGTTAAAATTTATGAATCATTTATGTCATTTTTCATTTATTTTATTGTTGTAAAGCATTGTACCTTACCACCATACGACCTGTTATCATATTTTCATTATTGGGCAATTTCTTTACCTCTATGACTCCACGCCATTTTTGTACCCAAATTCAGGAACGCCGTAAAAAAGAAAAAGGTTGCGCATCTTGCTATTATACCACAAAATTGCGCAACTGGTCCACTTGATGGGATCATCATTTCTGTAAGATCGATGTAGTAAGTGGTGACCACAAGAACGAATAATGGTAAAATCATTTTCCAACCATTTAGGAGGTGGGATGTCTGGAAAATAAAAGGGACGCGACACGAGGCTCATTCGGATCCGTTGGCTTCCTCCCCCAGAAAAATAAAAAAACGATGGAAAGAGGGCAGATGGAGATTTGACAGAAGAGGGGGAGTGCAAAAGCTGTAGTGGCTCCGTCGCCTGGCCCCTACCCTGCCCATCTGAATGAACGGCCCTCGCCCCATCCCCTCACTCCCTCTCCCCGTTCAACCCCAAACATATTTCTCATTTGACATTCCTGCTCATCTATATTTCGATCGGTCTATTCTCGTGCGATCATTGCATTAGAAATAGTCTCGACATGAGGTTTTAATCATAACTTCAAAGCACGTTTGGAATTCTCGATTGCTAAAGCGGTCTCTCGAAAAATTACTGGCCACGAGTTTTAACTTGAAAGTACTCCACTCACATGATTACACGCTCGACATCATTGAAAGAGTCGAATCCCCCCCGAGGCGAAGTTGTTCTGACAATACTTCTGGAATGACCTCTGATTAAGTTGATCTTGTGTTGGTAATTGCGTGTTTGACTAATCTCAAAGGGCATTAGTTGATTGTGTTCGTGATACTTTTCTAAGATCCTTCACATAATTGTTCGCACAAATCTAGGTGAGGACGGTGCCCCTTGCTTGTGGCTAGGTTGTACAACCATTACATGCTTGTGCATCCTAACAACAAATCTAGTATGGAGTCTCTTGTGCTAGTCAAATAACTTCACAATATTTTCCCTCCTCTGATCCCGAAAAATCGAAAATATGACAAGCGAGAGTAAGACATTCTTACAGAAAAGCAATCCAAGTAAGGTAGGTACCCTGATGGCAAAATTACTTTAAAAGAGTGCCTGTTGTGGAGCTGGTGATATCATGCATTCGGAGCATTAAATGATGTAGACATTACTCAGACTGATTATATTTAATGTTCCAAATCGAATAAGTTCAGATATATCAAATCAATCGAAATCGAGTGATTCATATATATCAAGTGAATAGAACATTTTGCGACGGGTCTTAGAGCACTCGTCGAGTATGCCGCACGAGGGATGTCTTGATTCTAGAAGATCATGATTACACATAACACAAGTAAAGCACCACATCGGGAATTCGCATAACCTTTTTCATTTGATTATTCAATTCAAAGAGTGCTCGCGGAATATTAGGTAATAAGATTCTTTTTTTTTTATTCGCGACCGGCGTGCGGCGAGAGAGAGAGAGAGGGAGAGAGAGAGAGAGAGAGGCCACGTCAAGGGAAAACAGGGGGGGCCCCCACAAGAGAAGATGATGTGGAGCGGGAGGTGACAGCACGTGCGGGAGTAGCCCCAGCATCAGCAGAAAAGCCTCTCGAACAATGAACCTGAAGGAGGGGGATGGAGGGGGTGGCGTGGTGGCGGTGGTGGGCTGGACGACGCCCACCACCATCGTCTGCTCCTTTCACTGCTAACGCCTATCCGCCACCGTCACTTACTGTTCTGTTCTCTTCTGTTCTGTTCTCTATCCGCTCATTCACTTCTCTCTCCTCTCGCCAGCCGTCACGCATGGGGAGAAAAAGGCCAATTGAATAGTGACAAAAAGGTAAGGCAATCGAATAGGATCCAATCGGAACCGTGCAATCCCGTCCGTCGACGTTCCGAAACGCCGTCGATCGATGTCGGAACGGGGAGGGGGAATGTCTGCCGCATGCCCAAACTAGAGTTTGCCGTCCTCGGCTCTAACGTCACGTGTTTCCCTTCGCGAGTCGCATAGTAGCTGGGTGGACATCGTGGGCGCTGAGTACTTTGTGGTCGCACGGCAATTTTTACTAGGAACCCTTACGGTTGCTTCCTCTTCCTCGCTCTCTTCCGCCGCTCGATGTGGGGGGGAATTTCGAGGATGTGACGCCTCCCCCTTTTTGACGAAACGAGCCGACAGTAGCCCGTCATCCCGTTTTCATCTTAACAAGGGGCGGGGAGGAGGATGAGGGAGAGAGTAAAATCCCCTAATAATTATGACCCCAAGAGAAAGTCCTTCCCTCCCCCCTCCCCCTCCTCAAAGGTCGGCGATGCTTTCGCTTTGGCAATGGAGCGGTCAAAACCAATCATCTCTCCTTTCCCCCCCCCCCCCCCCCCCAGCAAAATTCTCCTTTTATTTCACTTCCTCTTTCCTTTTTCACACGTGCGTGTCAGAAACTTTTTCGCGAGACTCGATATATTATGCTCTCAATATACACGTGTCTTGTTCGGATGCCATTTTAAAAAGGAAAATTTAGAATTTATTACGACTGAAATGATTGTTCGGATCATAATTAGTTTTTGAATATGATCCATTTGGTTAAAGAGTCGCTCACCACCGGCCCAATAGATCTAATTTCATTAAACCGATTTTGATAGGCTCTAGCATTATATACTATCGAGAATAAGTGGCTAACTGTCAATACGCCGAATAAACACGTATCTAGAGTAACCGCCGCTTTGACTTTCTGGCTCCCTTCCTCTTTTTTCCTCTCTTTACTTATGGTGTTGAAATTTGACTTTGAATATCTCAACAAATGCTTTAAAACATATACGGAGGGACCAAATCCAAATAGATTTTCAAAGTTTCGCTTTTAGAATCTTTAGACCTGAACAAGGAATCGTTGCGTGCACCGGTTGTCCTAATACATGGCATCCAGTAATATCTACCATGGCACGAGATTTATAGAGGCTTCTCTAGTGTTTTCTTCTCTCCCTTTTCCTTTTCCCCCAGAAAGATCGATTAAATTTATTCTTCCAAGTTAGCACTTACGTGGAGCAGAGCAGATACCCTTTTTCAGCTGAGAGAGAACCGACCGACCGCACAACTCTCAAGAAGAAAATTTCGAAACGATCTCTCGCCCTCCGTTCCGCTATAAATAACCCCCGAGCGGAGTTGGAAAGCATACTCTTTCCATCATCTTCCAAACAACTGTCTCTGTCTCTGTCTCTGTCTCTGTCTCTCTCTCTCTCGATTCTCTCCCTAGTCCATTAGTTTCCGTTGCCGCTTCGTAAACAAAGAAGCACGGCACACGGCCGTCCGATGGTTGTCCCGTCCAAACCAGCAATTGAACAGTTCTCCTACGTTATGAACAGCAACGCATTATCTTCCCACAAAATCCCTGTCGTGGACCTCTCGAAGCCCGACTCCAAGAGCTTAATCATCAAGGCCTGCGAAGAGTGCGGCTTCTTTAAGGTCGTCAACCACGGCGTCCCATTGGATTTCATCTCCAGGCTGGAGGAGGAAGCCGTCAAGTTCTTCTCTCTGCCTCTCCCCGAGAAGGAGAGGGCAGGCCCTCCTGACCCGTTCGGCTATGGCAACAAGAAGATTGGGCGGAACGGGGATGTGGGTTGGATCGAATACCTCCTCCTGACCACCGATCCCAACTTCAACTACGGCAAGCTCCCATCGGTTTTTAACGAAAACCCAGAAAGATTTCGGTATGAATTCCCGACACATGCGTCTGGAGCTTGTATGTGCTTGTACATAAAGAATCGAAATTTTATGGTGACGAGGACTAAAATTTTTTTAAAAAATTTGCTCATTTTGCAGCTCTGCTCTGAGTGATTACACATCGGCGGTGAGGGACATGGCGTGTGAGATTCTCGAGTTGGTGGCCGACGGATTAAGGATTCAACAGAGGAATATATTCAGCAAACTTTTGATGGATGAACAGAGCGACTCTGTTTTCAGGCTCAACCACTACCCTCCATGCCCGGAGCTTCAATCCTGTGATGATAGGAACATGATTGGATTCGGTGAACACACTGACCCACAAATCATATCTGTTCTCAGATCGAACAACACGTCTGGGCTCCAAATATCCATGAAAGATGGGACTTGGGTTTCTGTTCCACCGGACCAGAACTCATTCTTCATCAATGTTGGTGACTCCTTAGAGGTACACCTCTTGAGCAATCATTTTTCTAATGAGTTGAAAGGACAATTCATTGAAAAAGAATAGAAAGCTAAACAGAAAAGAACAGGAAGAGAGTAAAGATTCCGTAACAATATGTTAACTCACTGTTCCCTTGAAAACATGCGTATGAGAGGATTGTGTCACCCATTAAAGTCATCTCCAGTGTCAAGATTTCTGTTATATCTCCCGACAGTCCTCGATGAAGAAAGCAACGCTAGCCCGAACAATGTTCGCCAATTATTTGCGGTCGCTTTTGCATGAAATACCATCTGTACTTTGAGCCTAGTAAGACCTTCACAAATCAGAGAGACCTTTTGACAGTTTTTACGACGAGGGCGAGAAAAAAGAGACTGAAAACAGCTTTTCCATGTCGGCTCGTTCGGCTCCATCCCACCATTTCCTCTGTTCATGAATGGACTTTTGACCTGTCAATGTACACTGACTGACGCGAAGGTGTGGGGCTTTTTGATTGCAGGTGATGACTAACGGGCGATTCAGAAGCGTGAGGCACAGAGTCCTGGCGAACACCTCGAAGTCCAGGGTGTCGATGATATACTTCGGAGGACCACCTTTGAGTGAGAAGATAGCGCCATTGCCGTGCCTCATGAAGGGCAAAGAGAGCCTGTACAAGGAGTTTACATGGTTCGAATACAAGAAGTCCGCCTACAACACGAGGTTGGCTGATAACCGGCTGGAGCATTTTCAGAGAGTAGCCGCTTCTTGATGTCGCTCAGAGCGCCAGATGTCAGCAGCAAGAATGGGTTCTTAGGACAGCAACTTTCATCTTCATTTTGTTCCTTCCTTGTCTCTCTGTATTTTCCGTCGTTACTTTCTTGTTCAAACGATGTAAATTACTCTCTTCTTGTCAAATATCACAGCGTCTGCATGGTCTGCCACTACCTCTATTTGACAATTTGTAATATGTATTTTTCAATTAAGTCACAGTCACAGTCACAAGTCACCTTTCAGACAGACGAGGAAATTGAAAGGGTTCATTTTCTTTTGGGGGCCAGAATGAAAAAGTTTCATTCATTCATTCATTCATTTATTCTGCCTTAAAAAATAAATTTTATTATCAAATAAGTCTTTTTCTTTTTTCTCTCGTTAAATTAATTACCAGTCAATATCGATTCTGGATATCATGCACATTTGAAAAAGAGATAAATTTTAGTCAAAGGGAATATGTCTCAAGATGCTCGAAAACTATACATTTATACTTAGGAAAGAATTAAAAAATTTCTCTCCGTCCCACCGCCGGCTCAACCACCATCACCGCCGGCTGTCCATCATCTCCACTAAACTAAACTCCTAGATTATCATAACCATTGCTATTAGATAAACAAATCTCCTTTGTCCCCAGTTAGTCAATTCTCAGTTGTCAAATTCTTAAATACTACACATGTGCATGTCAGAATAATGAAAAAGTATATCCTCCCCACACCCTTTCCCCGAATTTTCTAATCGCAGGAGGCCTCCTCGCTCGAAACATACGCACGACATCGCGACTCGAAACGGGGAAAAATTATTTCAGACGAGATGGGGGTGCCGGTGCGCAGCTGCGATTTTCAAAGGCGAGCTCGTATAATTATTTGATTTGATGATTCATGATTTGCTTCCAAGGACAGACAGAGGGATCACAGATTCACATGTCCTCAAGTACCTTCCTCGACCTTTCTTTTAGTCGAGTGTATAATAGCATCATCATTATCCAGGGAAAGAGTGTCTCGGTCGCTGTTCCAGTCAAAACCTAGGACCTCAAAAAATCACATTTAAAAATGGAAACCCTTCGTTTCAGGATGAAGGAAGGTCTGGGAAGGCCACATAGTTAGAGCCATAAAACCATTATTAATATCTTGTGGGCTCTTCCCTTGTCTGAAGGGACCACTCTCTCCATCTCTCTCTCGACGAAATGGTCAGCGTCAAGCCCCATAAGGATCCACGTCAAAGAGAGAGTGACTCCACGTTCTTTGACTCCTTTTTCCAGTTTGCCCATCTTCAACTTCAGGAAACTTCCTTGCTCTAGGTAGTGTCACGGTCCTCGACGGCTCTCTCATCTCCTCCTCCTCGCCTTCTTCACATTAGATGCGAACCTCGAAATTTGGTCAAATTGGAAAAGGACTAAGGATGGTACATAACTCCCCCTTTGATTACAACAGTTGAATTGCTGTCTACCGTCGCTTTTCAAACGATGGCAAACACGTGACTTGAGTGGATTAGGAGGAACCAATGGCGCGAGGTTTTATGTGCAACTTCTTGGATTCCATTGATGTTTTAGTATCTGACCATCTCAGATTAAGACCTCACTCACCTTTCTAATGTCCATTCAGCTTGCGATAATATGATTAAGTCATCTTTTTGTAGACAAGCATAATCAACACGTACGGAAAAACTTCACGTGGCTTAAAAAGTCAAAGTCGGATCGATCGAGCAGCGCATGTACCACCATTTAAAGATATAGCTTTTTGTGGAACATGCATTAGAGGCATTCTTCCCGGCATCAAAATGCGGAAGGAGGTTTTCCCTGTATAGATGCGTGAAACACGCCCATATCAAAAGCCTAAAGGGAGAGCAGATTCGACATTAAAAGCTAGTCTAAATGATGTAGGTCAATCTTATAGCTACTGCTAGTCCAAATGAATGCTGAACCATCGGTTAAAGGTGATGCATATTATCCTCGTGAGGGTATCAACTCCCGAGTTCCAAACGATTCTAGGAACGACAGGTGTGCGTATGTGGGGGTTCTTCTTCTTCTGGTCACATGTTTGGGGGGTGGGGGGCGGATTTCGGGCCAGAAGGTTCAACCCCACGAGCTTCAGGGAGGACTGTCTGACCAAAATGCAGAGGGACGTTCTGCATCGAGGACGGATCCCGGGTCACATGTTCATCGGACCAGCCTCGCTGGACATCCTGGAGTGGGATAGGCTATCCTTTTTGATTCCCTCCAAGATTTGCTTTTACACAGAAAATCTTACTCCTTTTTCTTCTTTTCTTTTTTTTTTTCTTTCAGACTCAAAAGTTCATCTGCTCTGGCAACGACTGCTTCTTCTGTGCAGATTAAGAGTACGAAACAGAAAGAACTGATTAGCAGTTAAAAGAGAGAGAGAGAAGAGAAAAGGAAGAATTCGATATTATATGGAGAAAGAACTAGACTACAGTGAATTTCCAGTACAATCATACTTCATGCCATGCATGTTACGGTCAACTCTATCCCCCACGATGCTATCTAATTTTCTTTCTAAGTTACATGGTAGCGATATGAAAGGGTTAATCGAGTTCGCTTCATGGAGAACTAATTATTATCTTATCTCTAGTTTGTAGCCTTCTACATACATGAACGCGCGCGCGCGCACACACAAAAAAAAAGAAAAATACCATATGACAACAATGATGTAGTTTGGCGTGCGCACAAATTTTATCCTACTTGGCGTTATGTATGCACACATCTCACTTTCGATTAATCGGTGACACGTGATGTATTCATTATTTAAGTTTTGTTAACACATAAATTTTGATTTTTCTTGTCTTGTCACTTGTCGTTGTCAAATGAAAAGGGATTGAACTTGACCCGTGACCAACGATATCAACATCGCAATAATTTTGCATTCGCGTTGCATTGAGCCATCATGAATATTAAGTAATGAAGTGTCCGGCGTCGAGTAAATCCCATTTGAATTGGTCCAGCCGTGAAATACATTGGAATCGGCTCCATATGCTAAGCGGACTTCAATTCAAGAGACCAGGCTCACGTGAGATAGGCCCTTATGAGATCCGATCAGCCCACTTATTTCCCTTGCTAAGGCCGAATCCACGTGTGATGTGCACGTGCTTTTCCAAATTAGGAAAGTGGCGTTTGTCCAGAATAGGAAAGAAAAGGTAAGGGATTCAAGGGATCTAAAAAGAGAAAATGACGCGAATAGTTCCAAAACTTTGACTCAATATAATGTGATTTCTAAACTTTTACATGGTTCAATATGATTCCTGAACTTTGTGCCACACGGTTCATGAATTTTAAGATTGTTTAATGTGATCATTGAATTTCTAGTACATGCTCAATTTAGTCCTTAGAATAATTGACAATATTCAATGTTATTTCTAAATTTGAATTAATAGAATAACGACATTAAAGATTTTCTCATAGTTCAAGAACTAAATTGAACACGTGCAAAAAATTCAAAAAGCACGGTGAACAAATTAAAAGTTCAGGGATAATATTATTTATTAGGATAAAGTTTAGAGACTACGTTGAATGAATCAAAAGTTCATAGACCGCATTGCATATTGAGTCAAAATTCGTAATTATTTATGTCATTATCCCATTTAAAAAAATTGATAACCGAAGACATACATGCAAAAACCAAGAGGATAGGTGGAAGCAAGTCTGAAGCTTGAAGAAATATAAAGTGAACAGTCGCACTTCTCAGAGGAGGAACGGCTCTCTCACCGTCTTCCATCATCACATGTCCCTCGGGCACCCCGAGTTCAAGGACCGCCCTGCGTCTCCTCCACGCCGAGGCGAGAAACATCATGCCGGCAATCCTTGCTCCACCTCGGCATCCACAACGCTGGCATCCCCGGTTGCCCCGATCAAGTTCGCGACCGAGCACCACGCTGCCCCTCCAGCTGGTGGCCATCCGCAAGCATTGCCGCCCGCGAGCGCTATCGTCCCTCCACCGCCCGTGGTTCCGCATTGCCTTCGGCGCTGCGAGCATCTAGCTTCCTCCATCTCGGCATCCACCGTCGCGCTCTCTCTGGTGTCCCTGCTCGATCCTTGGTGCAATTTGATTAAGGTATGATCTCTTAAGTAGTGTTGTCTTGATTACCATGTGATCAAAGATTTTATATTTCTTGTCAAGATAGTAATTTTACGTTCTGGACTCGATTATTCACGCATGTTCTTATCGTGATCATATTAGGTTAGAAGCACATTTGCATAAAGATTGCATCTTTAAGCTGATTGTTCATGCATGCGTCTAGAAATTATTTAGGGAAATTCTTAATCTCGTTGGATAAATTTTCCTGGATTTGATCGACTTTGATTTATTATTTTTAGTTTCTGCAATCAATAGGATTTTTAAGCTAATTTTCGCCATTTTTAGGGTTTTAAACTAATTTTTAGATAATTTCCGTCTCTATTAATTAAAATTAAAAAAATCCTAGAAATATTTAGAAGCGTGATTTTGGAATTTATACTAGATTAGATCCTGATATCTTTAGATAATATTTAGATTCGATCTCGCTATTAGTATAGATTTTTGTTTTTTGTTTTTGGTCGGAGATATTAGTATAGATCAAACGTCGACATCTTGAGGATTCTTTTATTTAGGTTAGAACAGATATCGTCGGTATCTTTAGATAATTTGATAAGAAAATAACAAATAAAACAGTCCTATTTAAATTAGAGCTCCAAGAGAAGCTAGTTGAATTGATTAACCGGTTAAATTGGTCAATTTTTTTCTTTTTTCTTTTTTTTTATGTCCTGCTCTAACTCATTCTCAAACCTTTGCCCCCGCATCTCCATGGAACCCGACAGTGAAAGGTGTTGATCAAGTATATCCCGCCTGATTTCGACCCTAAGAAGCTGGATAGGTATCCCCGCCACAAGAATCGGCAGATCAGGGTCCGGACGATGCTTCCGATGAGTATCCGGTGCAACACCCGCGGGAACTACATGTCCAAGGGGACCAAGTTCAACTCCAGGAAGGAGGAAGTCGTCGGCGAGGTCGGTCGCACTTCCATTCCGTTTTTCCATTTCCGAAGTCAGCGCAATTTCGGAGGTTTTTTTTTTTTTGGTTGTATCTGTCGAGTTGACTTTGTTTCTCTTGTTTTGGCAGACGTATTTGGGGATCGAGATATTCAGGTTATACCTCAAATGCACCAAGTGCTCCGCTGAGCTCACGATCAAGACCGATCCGCGAAATTCGGATTACGTCGTGGAGTGGGGGGTGACGGGGAATTTTGAGCCCTGGCGTGAGCTAGATGAGGTCGAAGATTGCGCCTTGTAATGGTTTACTGGTTTACTGAAAATCATCATTTAACCGAAATTCATTTACGGCAAAAGAAATATGTCATGTCTAAATTTAAGGAAATGATTTTTCGAAACATAGTTTTGTTTATTGTGAATTTTTTTTCTCGAAAAAAACTCGCTCCCTTTGATTGACTTGTACGTTTTCATTTGAGATTGGGCAGGTGGTGAAAAATGCGAAAAGGAGGAGGGCGGCTGAAGAGACGGGCAACGCAATGAAATCCTTGGAGAACAAGACATTGGATTCCAAGAAAGAGATGAATATACTTGCTGCCCTGGATGAAATGAAATCCATGAAGGTACGTACTTGGAAATTTTCTGCATTATTTTCTTTCTTGTTTGTGGATTTTACAGTCCCTGAACGTGATATTATAACTTACAATTTACCTGTCATAACATATTTTATCGCCAATGTTAGCCAACAACATTATTTCCATTCCTTTCTTCTGCTGCATAAGAAATTTAATATTTTTATGATACTAACTGGCGACTGATTGTTTTTTTAGTCTAGACATGCAACAGTGAGTGTAGATTCTATGCTGGAGGCCTTACAAAGTGCGTACCCTGCAAAGGTATGGATTGTTACCCATCTAGGTCGTTTTATTATGAGCTCTTGCATTGTAGGATATAGGGGCGCTGTTGGGACTCAGAATTCACATCACCATTCTTGTCCTCTTTGGTCTTGATTGCTTCTTAGTTCTAAATATTAATTGCGTTTCGGACTTTATTGTCGGACTTTTTTACTCCGTGAGCTCTAATTTGGAGAATTTTCTCCATACTGTTTTCTAGTTTCTATCCTGACTTTGCTGCTGTTACAGGAAAAGAAGTTGGAGGAAAAGGAGAACGCGGCTATTAAGAGCGCGTTTGGTAACGTTTCTATTTCCGGAAACAATTTTTGATCAAAAATGATTTTTCCCAAGAACAATTTCTAAACATTTTAAGTTATTTTAAGTCTTTGGTAACTGTCCAAAATTGCCAAAAATGATTCTGTTCCCAAGAACAATTTCTAAACATTTTAAGTTCTTTGGTACTGTCCAAAATTGCAATTACTTGAAATAGAATTGCGTTTGGTATCATTCTCAAAATCTCTACTTCAAATCATTTTTTTTAATTTTTAAATAATTATATTACTTTTTTCTTTTTTCTTCCTTTCTTTTTTCTTTCCTTTCTCCTCTTCTTCTTCAAGGGTTGTTGGTCACCGACCTTGGGATGATTGGCAACTGGCCAGATGAGGGCCAGTGACCTCACCAGAGCCCTCGCTGAGGCCACGCCTCGTCGACCGAGCCTCGTCGGCAGCTAGGCAAGGCTCGCATCGTCGGTGGTTGGACAAGCCTCCAGTGAGCTTGCCAAACCTCACCTTGGCTTGGCAAGCCTCCGGCAAGATCGTCGGACCTCGTTGGACTAGTCACCAGCGACTGGCGGCGACGGCAGGTTGAAGAAAAGAAGAGAGGAAAGAAGAACAAAAAGAAAGAAGAGAAAAAAAGGGTTGGCTTGATTCTAAAATTATTCCTGGGAACAAAAAATAAACTTTTTTTTATTGTTTCAAATCTACTTCCGGGAACAAAAATATAGAAATTTGTTCCCGAAAATAAAAGTTTTACCAAACGAAAATTTATTCTAAATCTACTCCCGGAAATAAAAAAACTGAAATCGTTACTATTTTGCAAGTTGTCAAAGCACCCTAAATCAATAATTTTCCATGTTAGTATCAAAAGTACCCTTTTTGTATTTGATCTCTGAGGATTTTATCTCTACTTTCATCTCTCTAAATCAATAGCGTTTTTAAATCTTTCTTGCAGATGTCGAAAGATTTTGTTCGTAGGATCGAGGATTCAGATTCTGAAGATTCTGAGGACGAGGAAGATCTGAACTGTTGACCAATCATTCAACAATAGGCTTGTCGGCGTGTTCGCTTCCTCGTCACTTACCTTTTGAGCGTTAGAATTTCTTGAGAATACTCTTGAATATTGAATCGGTGTCTCGTACATAATTTCTGAGTCACCCTTTATTTGCTTAATAAAGTGCTCGTGCATCAGTTATAAGATGTATATGTTACTTCAGTCTACATATATACATATATCCATGTACGGATCAAAAAGTATGAGCTCTAATGAAGATACTCTATTGCAAATGCTCTGATTTTTTGTGATCGTCATTTCAGTACGGATTGAGGTTACGATTGTCGTGCTTTGCTCGCATTACATGTACATGCATTAGGAATGCGATATGCATGGCATGATTTCCTTTGCCTAATCCGTGTCGCCTTATGTCCTTTATCCTTGTCACGTCTATTGTAAGACATCTGCATGTTCTTGAGGAATCTGCAACGTCGGAGAATAAGGAGTTACGAAAAATTACTTGAGAATTTTCAGGACCTAATGATGGATTCACCCAGAGATGTTACTAAAGTTCTTTTATAAGAGTCCGTGAATCACCACCAGTCATCAAGCAAAAGACGAGTCCGTTTCAAATATATCCAGCTCTTGATGGTCATCTGCCAAACTTCTTAAAAAGGGCATGATTTACTGGTTTGCTGATTGCGTATGCGCTGTCAATAAAAACTTTGCAACGAAATGCTTCGGGGAGTTGAAAATAAGTGTAGATCAGGATAGTGCCTCCATTTGATAATTAGAAAAGGCGGACGTGCTTGATGGTTTAGATTGTCTTCCACGTGCTATAATGAAACTTCTCGAAAGAATTATGGTCTTCTTTAAACCTCCCCTCTAACTAGTAATGCATAGTCACAAGTTGGTTTCTTTGACCATTAATTTTTAGGTTCTTTTATTTTATTTGATGCGAGCATAAGTTGTTGAGTGATGGAAGTGTCATTTGTTCTTAAAATGCAGAAGGGAAAACTTTCTGAGGAATTTCCAGAGAAGCCAGCAGATTCCTTGGCAAAAACTACTTCAAGTGACATTTGGAACGGCGAGGTATGTCACGTTTTTCTAACATATTTCCTTCAATTACCTTAGCTCTCCTTGGTTGCGATTTATGGCATTATCGTCTGTCTGTCTGAACGATGGATGTTCTGGAATGGATAGGCTCCGCACTTCCCTTTTCCTTCATGTGCTTTGGATTATATTATATTGCAGACTCCTTTCGTGGAAGTAGACTTGATTGTTAGAAAGTATACGGGTTTTCTGGTTACTTTTCCATGTCTTTCAAACACGCATGTAGTGTTTCTGTTCTCCGTTAGAAATAAATATTGCTTGGTTCTTACATGAGGATTAGTGTATACAGAGCATGAATTATAGTATGATGGAGAAAAAAGTGTCCTTGTTGATGTTCATAGGCTCATTTGTTTCTTATGTTTAACAGGAAAATCTGCTGGTGCACGGGACCGGAGTGATAGTAAATTGCTGTTGAATTCTTCCTTGGTACGAATTGCTGTTGTAAAGAAAGCAGCTCCTACCTCCAGCCTTAGTGCTTCAGTTGAAGGGACCATACAAGATGAAGCGGATAAGAACGGTGGTAGTTCGAGATGTCAAAACTATGGAATTAGCATTGATGATGATTGAACTGTGAGATTAGTTGTAAATGATATGTTGTACTAGCAGAAAACATTTTGATTCTTTGATTGAAGGGAAAAGAAATGCAAAATTTTCTAATGAGAATCTACGTTTCCCCTTTTGAATTTTCTTCTGGGTGCATACTTCCCTCGCAGTTCTGCAATCTACGTTGAATTTTTTTTTTTGTTAATACCAGCACCGGACCAATTAAAGAATCAGATACGTGTTAGATAGTCGAACGGGACCGGCAATAAATTGTCTCACACTTCGTTTTTCGCTGCGAATTTTTTTTTTTTTCCCTGGAGGAGCTGGTTTGGCTTACACTGCTGACAGCTGACTGCACTGCCACCCAACTACAATAATTGGGAGGCGTACTTGCCTCAATAATTGTTCACCGTTTCTCGGAGCGACGCTCGCTCGGTCCCCAACCAATTCAACTTATCTGTAAGTTCGATTTACCGCCATTGTCAGAAAGAGAATCGCAATCATTCATGACGAGAGATTGCGACTTCTTGGGACCAAGTCGACAGAGATACTTAGACCGGACTCTGGCAAACACGGGCTGGTGCAACTCGAGATCCTAACAGATATCGGAACTCCTCTCAAACAAAATAGAGACGTGCTACGGAGGCCTTAGATTTAGTGTTGATGCTAGACTAGAGATTCTACATGGCATGAAGTTTGAAGGACCCTATCCTAGCAGACGAGAAGAGAAGGGCACTGGGCACTCTGGAAACCCGAAAGGCTCACAGGCACCAAGGGAAGGCTAATGGAGCAAAAAAGTTGCTGCATCCATGGCCCCTCTTCTTCCACAGATCTCCGAACATCCTGATGCTGGAGTTCTTTCGTTTTCCGCCTCCAAACCCTTTGTCCAAATCACCTCCAAACCCCTAGAAAACCAGCATAATTTGCATGTGAGTCCCTTTTTTTCTTTTTCTTTTTTATGGTAGACAAATGTAGCAAGGTTATCAACGAATATGAAAGGCTTCACGTGGCGTAAAAGATCAAAGTCGAATCGAAAGATAACGTTAAGGTCAGAAAGAGGAGTTTCAGTGTTTGCATACATGAAACTCACCAGTACGGTGCAAACCCCACGATCTTACAGCCGGTACTAGTCTAACTGAATTATAAACTATTATGAATCTACAAATGATGTGTAAGGTGCAAACCCCACGAGCTTCAGGGAGGACCGTCTGACCGAAATGCAGAGAGGGACGTTCCGTATCGAAGGCTGATCCCACAGTCACATGCTCATCGGACCACTCTCGCTGCACTTTCAGGAGTGGTCACCCCCCTTGCGAGCCTCTCCTTTTTCTTGATTCCTTTTTACACCGAAAGCCTTTTTCTAGTTTTGTACTCAAAGAGTTCATCTGTTTAGGCAAACACCAACTTCTGTGCAGATTAACAGTTAGTAGACATAGTAAATGGAGCAGGGAGCACTCACTAGCAAGATAATGACACGAAATGGTCCTTGAACTTTAACTGGATATGCAAAGTCGTTCCTAACCTTCTAATTTGTTTAATGTGGTCCTTAAGCTTTTGCTACATGTTCAACTTAGTCCCCGAATTATATGAAAGTAAGTAATGGAAGGACAGCACATAATATTTTCATATAGTCCGATGACCAATTTGAACATCTACTAAAAATTTAGAAACCATATTGAACAAATTAAAAAGGTTAGAGATGGCAATGCTAATTGGGTTAAAGTTCAAGGACCATATTGAACAAATTAAAAATTTAGAAATCACATTACACATTGAATCAAAGTTTAAAGACCATTTGTGTCACTTTTCCTTAATAAGTAGTTGAAAAAAAAAAGGAAAAAAATCGTTATCATGAGAAAGAACTAGATCACAATTTCCACAGAAATATTACTTTTCCATGCATTGCATATGCCATTCGCCACAAGACTATCACATTCTCATTCTAATGTATATGGAATTGATATGACCAGATTAACATAATTCCTTCTACACAAACCGTGAAAACAAAAAGAAAACAGACTACAGGTAATAAATTTTGAAGAAATATGATGCAAACCCCTTGGTAAAAACACATCACGCTTATGTGAGCTTAGATAGGTCCGGTTATCAGCTCGGAGAAAGTTCTTTTTATAACTCATACACAATATGACCGTGATGACATGACACCTAACTAATTAATCGTCATTGTCAGCATTAACAGGTGCCATCAATCTCATCCTACCTAATTGTCATGTGTGCACGCATTTCCAGTTCGATTGGTTAATGATGCGTCACTATATATAACCGTCGCATAAAATACCTCCTCCGCTAATAAAGTCCCGCTTGTCCAATTTCACCCTGCTCAATCATAAAGCTTCTGGGCCGAAATTGGCAACCGGAATGTATAGCTCGAACCTCCTAGATGCTTGGTGGGGGCCTTGTGGATTTTCGAATGGCATGGCCCATGATAAAAAGTGGCTAATAATAATTTCCTCCTTTTTCTCTTTTCTGGTCAGAAAATTCTCTCATAGAAATCAAGGATTATAAAAGGTGGCTCCGAAAAACTTGGACTCTTTTTATCTCAACTTCTTACAGATTAGAATTAAATTCAAAATAGGAAATCATTTCCTAGGAAACCTTCTCCAATTAACCTATTCAAAATAAGAAACATACTTGAATTAGGGAACTTTTCATTTCGGACTCAAACTTTAGACATATCAAACAATTTTTATTATTATTTTGTCATAGGAAAATTTCCTCTTATTGAAATGGTGGCTTTAAAGCATGAAATCCCTGAGGCCCAAACCCAAGCCGCACACGAAGCCCATATCCACGCTTTCCGGGTCGGTTCAGCTCCACTTCGTTGAACTTATCAGAACGCAACTCGTATCAAATTTGGCCTCGTTTTCCTCTTTCAAAACCTCAGCAGACATCGTCGATCGATTTCGAGAGAAACCAGGAGGGCAGAAATCTTCGTCCCGATCCGTCTCGCGCTCGCTCGTCGTCTTGGTTCGGAGGAGTTGAAGGAGGAAGAAGAAGAAGATGGGAGAACGGAAGGTGCTGAACAAGTATTACCCGCCGGATTTCGACCCTTCGAAGCTGCCTAGGGCTCGGCGGCCCAAGAACCAGCAGATCAAGGTCCGGATGATGCTTCCGATGAGCATCCGGTGCACCACCTGCGGCAATTACATCTCCAAGGGGACCAAGTTCAATTCCCGGAAGGAGGACGTGATCGGCGAGGTCGGTGGCGCTCCTTCGATTCTGTTTTTTCGTTTTGTTATTCCCCAAGTCGTGAACTTTCGGGGTTTTTTCTGTTGTATCTGTGGAGTTTTGGCTTCTGTTCTTTTCTGGGTCTGATGGGTGTTGTTTTGTTTTTCGGCGGCAGACGTATTTGGGGATCCAGATATTCAGGTTTTACTTCAAATGCACCAAGTGCTCTGCCGAGCTCACCATGAAGACCGATCCCCAGAATTCGGATTACGTTGTGGAGTCGGGGGCGTCGAGAAATTTCGAGCCCTGGCGTGAGCGGGATGAGGTAGAAGATTGTGCCTTTTGGGTCTTCTTTAGAGTTTGTTGGGCTCCGGGAAAGAAGTGAACTTGACTTGTGCTTTTTCCTTATTCGGGTTTTGGGCAGGTGGTGGAGAATGAGAAAAGGAAGAGGGAGGCTGAAGAGATGGGCGACGCCATGAAGTCGCTGGAGAATAGGACGTTGGATTCCAAGAGAGAGATGGATATTCTTGCGGCGCTCGATGAGATGAAATCCATGAGAGTAAGTACTTTCGACTTTTTGTTTGAGTAAGGATTTGTACAATCCATGGATATAAATTAGTGGATGACATATTTTCATGAAGATGAATCCTGTCTTCTGTTTTGTTGTTGTGATACTAACTGGAGAGGGAATGCTTTTTCAGTCTCGACATGCAACTGTGAGCGTAGATGCAATGCTAGAGGCCTTACAACACACATCTGCTGCAAAGGTATGAGTTGTTTCCCATCTGCTTTAATTGAGCCTTTTCTTGTCGAATATGATGACGAAGTGTCAAAGGTCCTCTTATGAGCTCGTGCATTGAGGATATAGGGGCACTGTTATTGCTAGAATTCATATCATCATTCTTGACCTCTTTGTACTTTTTTCATCTACTTCTGGGTTGTATTCATGGTTGTGTCTATGAGTTCATTGTCAAAACTTTTACTCCATGAGCTTGAACTTGGAGAATTTTCTCCACTTTGTGATCAAATTCCTATCCTCACTTTGTTGGTTTGACAGGAAAAGAAACTGGAGGAAGAGGATGAAGCAACGATTAAATCAATAGTATTCCATGTTAGTATTACACCGTCTCTCTGGATTCGATTTCTGAGGATTTTACCTTTATTTTCATCTCTTTACATTTCATTGGACTAGTTTTCATTGATTTTTTTACTTGTTGCTTCCCTGAAACTTTCTTGTAGACATCCAAAGATTTTGTCCGTAGGATCGAAGATGAGGATTCTGAGGATGAGGAATATTTGTCTCCACATTCTGCTGGTAATCACGAATTAGTGAACGATACTCTCAAGGTCAGTAATGCTCAAAGTGTTAGTATATTTGCTTCCTTGTCGGTTGTGAGGGAATATGTTGAGAACACTCTTGGATATTGAATCAGTGTGTTATCCATAAGTTCTGGCTGAACTATTATTTGCTTAATCATGTGTTCACCTGTTGGTTTATAAAATGTATGCATTACTTCAATATACGAATGATCCCTGGATGGATAAAAAAGTTGAGCTTATCTGAAGATACTCTATTGTAGATGCTCTGTTTCTTGTGATCATCAATCCTTGATTCAGTATGGATTGAGTTTTGATTGTCTTGCTTTACTCGCACTCGATGTATATGCATCAGGAAGTGATCTGCATAGCATGATTTTCTCTGCTTAATCCATGTCATCTTAAATGCTTAATCTGTGTAATGTGTAATAGTATCGTCACGCATTTGAATGTTCTTGAAGAATGAGCAGCTTCGAAGAATAAGGAGTATTGGAAAGTTACTTGAGAAATTTCAGGACTTAAAAATGGATACACCAAGAGATTTTATTGAAGTTCTTATATCATAGTCCATGAATAACCAGTCATTAAGCAAAAAAACAAGTCTCTTAATTTCCATATGTGCATATATTTCCAGCTCTCGATGAAGGGCATGATTTACTGGTTTGCTGATTGTGTATGCTCTGTTGATAAAACTGATAGTACCTCTATTCAGAAATAGTGGACATGCTTTATGGTTTGGATTGTCTTCCATGTGCTTTCTTGAAGCTTTTTAAAATAATTACTAATCTTCTTAACCTCGCCTCTACCCAAGAACGCATGTTACCAAGTTGTTTCTTTTTCTTTTTGTAATCTATTAGGGTTATTTTTTTTTGTTTTTTAGGTTTTTTGGATTTGAGGTAAGCATTAGTTGTTGATATAATATGCAATTGTCTTTCGTTGTTGGAGCCTTGAGAGAAGCTTTCTTATATGCTTGTTTGATTTGAAATGCAGAAGAGGAAATTGTCTGAGGAATTTCCAGACAAGCCAACAGATACCTTGACAAAAGCTACTGCCAGTGACTTCTTAGATGACAGAGGTATGTCAAGTTTTTGGAACTTGTTGGGTTCATGGTTCTATCTTCTCTCTGAATGATGGATATTTTGAATAGATAGGCTTGGCACTTCCCTTTTCCTGCAAGTGCTTAATTTGTATTCAAGTGTAGACTCGCTTCGTGCATGAAGATTTGACTTTTAGGAAGTAACTTTTGCTATGTGACAGTGCTTGTTTTGTGATTTTTCTAGTTACGTTTCCCTGTTTTTCCATGCCATTTATGGTTTCTGTTTTCCGTTAAAAAATGGATTTTTCTTGGTTGTTGCATGAGGATCTATATTGTTTGCAAAGCAAATAAGTATCTTATTGTTCACTGACTTGTTTTGTTTGTTATGTTATCAGGAAATTTTGTTGGTTCAAAAGACCGGACCGAGAGAAAATTGTTGTCAAATTCTTTGGTGCAGATTGCTGTGGTAAAGAAAGCGGCTCCAACATCCAGCGTTAGTGCTTCAGCAAAAATCGAAGAGACTAAAAAAGAGGATAAGAATGGTGGTCTGAGCATTGGACTACAATCATTGTGTCAAAGCTATGGAAGTAGTGACGATGATGATTGAATTATGGGTTTATGTGCAAATGATTTGCCTCATTCTCTCTCTGTATCAGTAGAAAGCTTTCTGATCTCGCCCGGAATTTTCTGATCGAAGGGAATATGAATGTGAAGTCTCTATCCCCGACGACGATTTTTCCAATAAAATTTTCTTCTAGGTGCTTGCTTTCCTTACTGTTCTACAATCTACATTGGGCTTTTTGTTCCTTAACACTGGCACTGGGCACATTTGATAACGATTATGTTTCGAAGAATAATCTTTGATGAGAAATGATTTTTTATGATTCTGTTCTTAACAATTTCTGAGTAAAAGAACGCGATTGGTAACTTACTCAAAATTTCTATTCCTTAGGGATAGAAATATATTTTGTAGGATTTTTTGATTTTTTTTATTTCTTTTAATTTTTTAATTATTTTTTTCTTTTTTCTTTTTTTTCTTTTTTGCTAGTCATGGCTGGCAACCGGCTAGGGAAGAGTTTTTCCTTAGAAATAGTTCTTTTCTATTTCTATTCCAAGAACAATTTCTCGAAAAGCAAGAACCCGTTTGATAACTATACAAAATTTCTACTTTCTTGGAATAGAAAAATAATAAAATGCGTTTAGTAACATAACGATTTTTTTTGTATTTATTAAATCTTTTATTCTTGCTCATAGATCGGTGACCGATCAAGCTGATCATTGCAGTTTGTCGGCCAGCCGCTGCTGCCGCCTCGCCAGTCACCGGCCGACCGCCGCCGATTGCCGGTGGCAAGAGAGGAATAAAAGAAAAATAAAAAAGAAAATTAGTTTATTTCTAAAAAATTTTCCCCAGAAACAAGAAGTAACTTTTTTTTTGTTTCTCGTTTATGCTTCAAATCTATTTCCGGGCTAACTTTCTATTCCGGGGAATAGAAAAATAACTTGACATTACCAAACGGATTTCTGTTCTTTTTTTATTCCGAAGAACAAAAAATATAGAAACGTTGTCATACACTGCCTTAATAGTGGTTTCATGACCAGGTTTCGAACGACACCAACCAGAGAGTTGAACTGGGCCGCTATTTAAATTGTTTTAACACTTCTATTGTTGCTGGGCAATTGTTTTCCTCTCGAACGAGCCAGTTTGGTACCCACTGCGCACTCCGATAGTTCAGAAACATACTTGCCCCAAGTAATCGTCCCCCATTCCTCTGGGTGATTCCCATCGAATAACTGTATGTAAGGTAGTGATATTTGCCGCCTTATTCAGTGGGAATCGCATTCATTCATAACGAGAGATTGGTTTCTTGGAATCAAACCGACGGATCGTTAGAACAGCATTACA
This sequence comes from Eucalyptus guilfoylei, assembly GCA_016097605.1. Classification (NCBI taxonomy): domain Eukaryota; kingdom Viridiplantae; phylum Streptophyta; class Magnoliopsida; order Myrtales; family Myrtaceae; genus Eucalyptus; species Eucalyptus guilfoylei. Next base: position 35,353,502 of record CM027865.1, on the reverse strand, counting down.
TCAAGAGTATACTTAGATGGGGCTTCTGCGAACACCTGCCTGTGCACTGAGGATTGAAGAATATTAAAACATGCAATATGCAATTTTCATCTACAACCAGCTGCTCATGTCTATAGCCAAGATATCAAAGTCTTGATGTTCAACTTTCTCGCATACGTTCTTTCCCACACTCTGTATAGTCTCAATTTATTTTCTCAAGTCAGCAGGAATCTGAACTTGCAGATAGCGATATCTGCCTGTGGATCAAAGCTGCACCTTGGAAACAAAACAAACGATCAAGACGGATATCAGAACTCTCAAACAAATTGAGCAGTGCCATAGTGGTTTAGATTTAGTTTTGCTACTGGACATATACATGCATATAGTATGCCACTCATCCTAGCAAAAGAGAACAAAAAGCACTAGCACTTTGAAACCCAAAAGACTAATAACAGGCGCCAATTTTCCTCGTTTTCAACCATCAATGACACCAGAACCATATAGGGTAATGGAGCACAGAGATGATGGATCACTTCTGGCCCTTCCTCTTCCACAAATCTCCGAACATTCTGATCCCAGAGTTCTTTCGCTTCCCGCCTCCAAAGCCATCGTCTAGATCATCAATATTTCCTGGTGAACCCACAAAACCAGCATAACCCGCATGAGGCACCTCAAAAACGCCTCCAAAATGCTTATCCATGGAACCGCATCTTCCAGGAATTCTCCCATTCATTTCAACACCACCAGCAAGAACAGCAGCTGCTGCATCTGCTGCTTTCCTCCACTGCTCGGTCTGCACCCTCAGCTTCTTCATCTCCGCTTCTAGTTCTTCTTTACCTCCTTCCACAGCTTCTAATTTCTCCTTCAATTGGATGTTGTTTTCTTTGCTCGCTTTAAGTTCCTCTTCTAGCTGGCTCAGCTTTGAGGCCATTTCTCCTTCTTTGCTCTGAGCAGAAGATATCGTCATTGTTGCCTCGTCTAGTTGCTTTCTCAGGTTTTCAGTTTGCTGGCCAGCTACTTCAAGTTCCTTTTCCTTTTCTAGTAACTTACCTTTAAGCAAATTTATCTCATCCTCCTTCTCAGCCAACTGAAGCAGGTGCGGGGGTGGCTCCACAAATACAGGTGGCTCTGCTGGTAAGTCAATTGCTTTTGTTTCCTTCTCTATCTCATTGTTCAGTTGGCTGACCTCTATTTGAGTCTCCAAAGCAACCTTCTCGACTGGTACTTCAAATACATCAGTCTCCTGCTGGTTCTCATCAGGAACATCATTTAAAGGGTTGCTCTTTGGTTTGTTCGATTCTTGAACTTCTTTTGCATGATGCTTTTCAGCGACATCAACTGAGTCTGGTACAAACTTTGTCTTGGTTTTCTTCTCAAGCTTTTCTTGAGCTACGTTCTTTGCAGCCTCAGCTGAGACCAATTGCTCTTTCAGATTCTTCAGCTCTTCTTGAGCTTGGCCGAGCTGAGATTCCAGATCCGCAATGCGAGTTCCCAGTTTCTTTTGATTAACTGAATCAGATTGGGCACCTCGTGGAGAACGGCGATCTCCTACCTTAGGGCTTCGATCAGGGATGGGGCGATGGTGTGAGTTATCAGAATCAGAGCTTGAAGTTCTGAGCTGAAGTGAGCCTCTGGGAGACTGCCTCTGAGGCACTTCTGACACCCTGCTGTCATGATAAATAGCATGAGTATCTTGTGAAACAGTTGAGCAATCTCATGTTATCATTTGAGTAAGCAGAAGCTGAAACACGCGAAACGGACTTTCTATGAATTCAAGTTAGCAGATTGCTGGCGACATGCTGCATCACATTTATAACCATATGATGGAGTGACTGGAAGAGAATGTACTCTTTCATTTTCATTCAATGGAAATTTCCATACAATCCTTTTTCTCAATCAAATCAGTGTTAACTTTTGTTTAGGGACATAATTATGTGCACCTGCCTCACATAAAATCCATTAAGCCGCGTTTGAATACCAACGAATTGCCAGATTATGACCAAACAAAACTGCACAAATGTATACAAACAGAGATTTTGATTGCATGTGAAAATGGATATTGTAGTTGACTTGGAGTGTGTAGGCTTTGCTTTAAAAAAATAAAACTCTGTACCCTCTAAGACTATTGAAAGAAGTATTTTGAAGTAACAAAATTAAGAAAAATTATAGAAATCTAAACATCAACAATTTTATGTTTTGAAAGTTTCCAAGTGTTCTGCATTAAATAAAAGCTAAATTGTGAAAGCTGCAAAAGAGGAAAGTGGGGGAGGGGGGGAGTAAAATTGGAAAGTGAAAGTTTAAACAAGAAAGGTTTGGAATTTATGGGCATAATCAACATAACTATATGCCTATAGTGACCATGTGGATAGAAAAAGAGCAGAGTTTGGAACATTTTGCAGCTCCCATGTGGATCAAGCTATCATCAAGTGAATCTAGTATTATGTTCATGCTCATTTTAATATAAATGCCATCATGGCAAAATAAATCAAAATATCGTAAGTTACACAAAGGTATCTGCATAAAGATATAAAATTCTCTTGCTCACCTCGGTCTCGGCATTTCTTCTACTTAAGAAACTTCAGGCAAGGATTAGAAAAATGATTGGTCAACAAGAAACGCTTGACCTGTAAAACGATAATGGAATCAGCAGGAAGTCACATGCAGAGCCATGGTCAAAAAAGCAGTTGAAATCCAATGGAAAATATTTGAACAACAGAGGGCAAAATGTAGAGAGAAACGAAATTTGCATTTGCTATCAATGATTATAGCATCACAGGACAGGACTGCAGTACAGATGGCTAGCCATTTCATCAGAAAACCAAAGCAGAAATGTGTTAAGTCATGTCCTATCCATCAAACTTCTCTTACCTGCTACTTGGTTTGATTCTCAAAAAGGAGAAAAACAAAACAATACGTATAGCAATGCAGAAAGTTTTGCTCAATGCAAAAGTTAAAGATTTCCCCCAAACAGCGAGAGGAATTGGACCTTCAAGCTAATGCCCGCTCCTAAAATCGAAAAGCATTCTGGCCAAAAAACTTCACTGCAGAACCTAGGAAGACTGATCTGGAATAAACTTTCCCACTCTCTGCTGAATGAAACTATCTCATGAGCAGAGATAGAGCCGGTTGGGTAGCAATTTGTTGGGAGTACCCAGAGTAGAGACTTTTATCTTTCGTCCAGATCTTTAAAAAAAAAAAAAAAAACACAAGAAAAAAGCTCTAGGTTATTGACTGAAGAAGGCCTTTTAATTCCTGCATTGATTTTCTAGGAGATAGTGCATTGGCCTTTATGGGATGGTGTAAAAGGCATTCACTTGTGTTGCCTCTGTCTGCCAACATCTTATTGGCTTTTACCATCACCAAAGCAATTACCACCCTTTTTTGTCCAGAAATTGGCCCAACTTTCCAAGAAAAAAAGGCAAGCAAATGAATGATATTGCAAAGCAAGCCATGATAAAAGAAACCCTTTATGCTTAAAAAGTGATTCAGACGCGCCACCACCCGCGTTTCGCTAGCGAGAGAAAATTTCCGCGGGCAGTCGATTTTGAGCTTCCGGGTTGTTCAGTGGATATCCTAGAAGGATCAAATAGCCCTGAAAACTGCCCAAGCTAGATCTAAAACTCACAAAGCAAAATTAAAAATGGGTATTTGATCAAATCAGATGATCCATACTTTTTTTTTCCAGATGATCCATACTTAGAACCCCAGAAAAATACCCAAAAATAAAAAGAAGAAGAAGAAGAAGAAAAACCGTCACATGTACTTCACTCGCCATAAATGCAAACTCTTCCAGCAGAGCGGACTGCCCTTATCTTCTCAGAGTCGAATGGCATTCCGATCATGAAGTTAAACGAGAATGCAGCTCGAAAAATCCCTATCCTGTAGCTCAGTCAATGCATGCATGCGTCTAGAGTGAAAAACAGCATATTCTCAGTGTGACACCAAAAGGCACCATTTTTAAGAATGACCATGACCGCAGAAGATGATACCAAGCGCACGAACAGATCAAGCTGAACATAGCACAACTTGTAAGAAAGAAAAGAGTGAGGCTGATAAGATGAACAGCAAAGAAAAAGATGCTACCTTTGCTGTGCAAGGAAGCGAGATCGCTGGGGGCGAAAGAAAAGGGCCTTCCTTTATGGTATCAGACCGGTGAAATCTAAAAGGACACCATGATAACGGATGCTTCTCCGACAAATGCAGTCTGGAAAAAAAAACAGCAGAGAGAGAAAGAGAGAGAGATTAGGCAACAAATACAGGGTCAGGTCATGCTTATAAAGTGACAGTAGCATTCGAAGCACAAGACTAGGCGGTAAAGAATTGCTCTAGCAAGCACAACTTACTGTTTGAGCCATCAAGAAGCTCTTTTTGAAGTTTTGAATTAAAGCTGGAGAGAGAGAGAGAGAGAGAGAAGGTGAGTGGTGAAACTGTAAAAGAGAACATGGAAGAGAGATTTTTTCTATGGAGGAGAGGACAAGGGGGTAATTTCAAAGAAAGGTCTAATGATAAATATAGACGACCGAAATGAATCTTGAAAATCCCACCTGTCTCTCTTTGACGCTTTTTACTCTTGTCCGTGTTTTCTTTTTCAAAGTTCAAACCTTTGCCTTCTTACACCACTATTTATATTGCCCTTTGACACTTTTTAAGTCTTGTTTGAAAAGGCGGTACGTGGGCGGTTGCTATTTGCTCGTGCACATTCATAATCCGACTAAAAAGAGAAAAAAACAGAGTAATAGAAAACTTAAAAAAGAAAACTTTCTTCGTTAGGAGACAGAAATGGACCCCTATCTAATTGAAATTCTTGCACTATTTCGATCCATGGGGAATGCGATGACTGCCTGAAAGAAAAGTAAGATGAACAGACATTTGAAAAAAGAAGAAGAAGTGGACACTGTCCAGTCTCAATTGAAGTTCAAGCAGGAGACTGCCGTTGAGTGTGAACAACGGAGCAAGCCCGATTCTCTAGTACTGTATAAGGCCAAGTGGACGCCAACCCAAGTACTATGCTTCAATAATTTCATCACTGGGCAGAGAAAATATTGAAAACCGGAACTGCTCAGCCCCACAGCAGAAGAAACAAAGAGACAATTACAAGAGCAGTATAGATTTTAACTGATGGATAGATTTCAGGCTGTGAAGAGGTTGATGGACGCTTTGGTCACATTTGAACACGGGGACGTGCGGTGGATGAGGGCAGTTCGCCACGGTTAGATCCGCAAAAGGCCAAAATAAGAACAGTAGCTGGACAAGATAATCGCTTTTAAGTTGAACATGATGATGCCTTTTCCCTTTCTTGATTACTTACTATTAATTGGGCGTCGAGTATATGTTATTGAATGCTGCTAGGTTTGTCCCTAGTGGGTGAGTCAGCTTCAAAAATGATCTCATGTTTGACTCGACTGTTCAATGGTTGCCCGGGAAGTACAAGACACCGCAAGATTCCAAGACAAGTCGTATCCTTATAGATTATTGTAATCAAGAGAGTTTATTATATATGGACGGAAGGTTGCGGTTCTTGGCTCTGTTTCGCTTAAAAATTTTGATAATGCACTCAAGCACATGCTTCCACGTTATTATCATATACTTTTTATATACTTTTTATTTGTCTTCCCCTTATAATGATCTGACGAACATCAATAAGAGTTTTCTTATAAAAAATTATGGTTGCGAGCCTATGCTAAGCAACAAATTGTCATTTAAAATGAAATTTACTCCATTATCATACACATTTCTATATTGAAGTCTCGCGTTCCATGAAAGTTCAAATTTCCTTCCGAAAAAAAAACAAAAAATGGAAATGATGGATGTTGAGTCCAATCATGCTTTTAATATGATATTAAATTAACGTTTGTGAGAAGTTCCTTCCTAGGTGAAGTGCAAATGTGAATGCAACCTCATAAGTGCTACTTAAGTATCGAAAAATCAAGTGTCAATATGAATTCTCCATGAGAGTCAATGACAAATATGTCTGGGCTTAATCTGGTGCGATTACCTTCACATATGATGAACTCCATTAAAAAAAAAATCAACCGCATCAAGAGAAAAAAAAAACTCAAAACTCAGTCCAATCATTTGTGACTAATACAATTTTCATTAATTTCTCGCGGTTGCGGACTCGAGAGGGAATAAGAACATCGAGAGCTTTTGTCGTGCAGATGTACTGTGTGCTTCAGAAGATCATGGTCATGATGAGGGGCTCTTACTCAGTACATGAACGTGATGCTGATCAATTTAATGGAGTAGGGTGGTGAAAGGACGACGGTCACAACTGTCACGGATTTTCTTAGATTAGGACACGCCATGTGAGAGTTCAAAATCAATCCTTTTGCGACCAGCCAGAGAGAGAGAGACGTGAACATTCAAGTACTAAGAGGCCATGCCAACTACTACCACCGCTGCGCTCATAACTGTGTTCCCCTCCCCACACCCAATAATGAGTACGTGTCCCACAACAGACTACAGCGGTTTGATTGGGTTCGTGATCCGATGGCAACCATTCAATTTATGCCATTACTCTCCCCGCATGTTTGATACCATCATGTGACATTTGTAAGCGCTCCACATGCATCGTCTGAACTTCAGCCTTTTATGTCCATTTTGAGCTGCCAAACGTTGCTCTCATCCAGGTCATTCCTTCCTCCTTCTGCCGGCCTCTCTCGTGCGACCGTCTCTTTCCGCAACCTCAAAAGGTTGACTAGCTAATGTAAAAAAGATACAATGGCTAATCATTCCGAATCAAAAGGGTTGATAGCATTAGACCATGATATTTTGCTTTGAACGAGTCTCATTCATAAGCTCGATTTCTAATCGATCTAGTCAATCAAGACCAGATCGCGATGAATAAAACTGGCTCCTATCTCTTCATTTTATCCCGATGAGGACGTTCTCCGCAAATCATAAAGCCGAAGCCACTCTAAGGCTGACCAAAAGAACCTGAGCTCCACGCTTCTTGCCCACCTAGTTGAACGCAAGTCTACCATCACACTTTTCGACTCTTTTTATTTTTTATTTTTGGACCGACAGCTTTTTCGACTCTTCAACAGGAGCTTTTTTTACCCCATCCACACTACTTCTCCAAGGAGCAGAAAGATGCTGAGGTGTATTATTTTTGGGTTTTTGCCGACCAAGTCTTTTGCCAAACAAGACAACGGCTCGATGTTGCAAATCTTTCCCCTATCTATCTTTCCAGCACTTGACATCTTGCTTCCCGAATAAAGTGTCATGGAGGCGACTGCTTCATGCTTCTTGCACACCATGTCTAATGCAAGTCCCTCTTCGCCCTTTGGGCTCAGCATTAAAATTTTTAGTCCATTCTTTAGAGAGAAAGGGAATGGGACAACACCTATAAGCAATTTGTGGCGAAACGTGGGGAACCAAAAAGAAAGCAGCCCACTCCGGCCAATCCTAAGGGCAGATTTGCATTACGGTGCTCTCCACAGATCTTGGCATATATCATAATATCGTGAAGCTCTGGTTTGTAAGCATAGTGCTAACAAATAATAAGCAGCACGTATGGTAAATGCCATGGCGGAATTTGGTTGTCATGATGCTTTCAGTGACATCTTCATATCACTGATAGGACACCAAAAGTAATTCTTCCCCGTTGGCATAGGCGCAGGATCGCGAGAATTATCAACCGTGTTCATACTGGGATATCTGATATAGCTATTTAAGAGTGCCACTGGACTGCCTTCTGCTAGAGCTACCAATAGACTTGACAATGGAGGAAACCCGATTATTACAACAAGCATAAGTGTCAAGCTTTCATTTAACTGGAACAATCGGTTCTCCTTTTACATCTGTATACTGAGAATGGAAGAGATGAGAGATGAATACCTTTCAAATTCTGCAAGTTGCAAGCATCTCCTTGTGGCCTCCTCGTCACAGAGAGATAGAGAGAGAGAGAGAGAGAGAGCAGAAAAATAGCCATGACCAGCATCGCCCGTCCAAGAAACATCAACTACCAACAACCAATCTATTCTAAAATAAAAGAACTACTGCCATGTAATCCCAGGTCCACTGGTCACAGCCCGAGCCTCAGCCAGAGAAACTGCCATTGCAAGCATCATTTGCTCCTCGAAACTCTCTGGCACAATGGGAGCAGGAATATTTTGAAAGCCCACATCAACTTCATTCGGTTGTGGTAAAGCAGAAATCCCACCCGCATCTTCTGGTGAATCAGAACTTGCATAGCTGGTCCCTGCTTCAGCCACTTCAGACCCACGGTCCATATTCCATTCACCATCATCCCTTGCCAGTGGAATCCCACCCCCATGCACAAGTTCCGTTCCACTCTCTGGTGCAGCATAACCATCCGAATCTTGTACTGCAGTTGGGTAAAACTGACCACAATTTGGCGGCACATTGTATGTTGACATAGTAGTATTGTGGCTAAAGGAGGATTCTCCACTCATCTGTTGCCGCTCAGCAAGGGCAGCTATTGCACAGGCAAGTCCACCAGATGGAGATGATCCAGAGCCTGTCAATGGAGCAGTGGCTTGGGAAACGTAGTGGTCTTCTGAGACATACTGTTCAGAAGGAGCAGCCTCACTTTGAGCAAGGGCTTTAAGCTTGCCTTTCTCCTGTTTTTACCGTCAGCAGAATAATGCATCAGCTGGAATAATTCGATTACTCTGAGCACCAAGATGCCATGAATGACAAAAGACCATCGTTTGCAGTTTTCAAAGTGCTTAGAAATCACTAAAATCACCAGTCGGATTAAAAGATAAAGCAGATTTACAGCAATAATGTCATGCTAAAAAGCAAACCATAAGTCGCATTATTTATTTCCAGCCGCTATATTGAAATTTTAAGTTAAAAGTGTGTGCTCCCAACAATCAAGTCATCAAAAACCATAGAGAAAACCAATATTGCAAATTGACAATACACATGGATATTTTCTATGTATGGTCTCACACTGTTATTGACGTAGTGTAATGCGCTAATAACAGGGCAAATGTAATGCGAGCTCACACACTTTCCCATGAAAATATAGCCCCCACATGATCCGTACAACATAATAGGTCCTCCATACTTCAGCAGCGACAAACTAGGACTCTCAAGAGAGAAACTATTGCTTTCACATGGCATCTACTATCTTTTTTGAGAAACAAAATCAAACCAAGGACTCCATGGAGTGAACAACCCCAAGTCAATATAGGTTCCGCAATGCCATCATGCATCCAAACACTTTTCAGATGTTATCATCTTACAAAACAATAATATCCATGCTCAGCACACACCAGTAGTAGTGCAACAAGATTACTCAAATTGCTCAATGCGTTCCCAGACCAGAGAACAATAAATGGAAGAACTAGCAACCACAGCACAATAAAATTGAGTCTTCTTCATAAAGCATGTATATAAAGAGAGCAAAGCATCTCAATCTTAATATTTACTAATAGAATATACATTTCCCAGTGCTAAGATGGTATACCATGTCCAAAAAGCCAAACCAAAGCAATTTTATTCCCACTTTAGCTTAATTTCCATGGCTAACTAGAGAATCACAATATCAACATCTCATTGCTATAAAAGAACACCTGAATAGAAAGCCAGATTGCTTCCATAACCATTATGTCCTCAAGATCCAGATCAAATTCATCATCCCTGCAAATGACGATATACAATATGAAGAGATTTTTTTGGGTAGGATCCTTACAAATATGTACTTCCTATATACCACATTTTCTAATGATGCAAATGCATGTCAACCAGTCAGGGCACACCACTTAAGTTTGACTTTCACAACAAGGCATCTCAAGACATACAGAAGTATTGTGGAGGACTGCCTATCATTAAATGATAGGGCCTTGATTGTTCTTAAATGACAACCAAATGATATCTTCACACCCCCCCCGGAAAAAAAAAATGACAGAAAGAAAGTAAGAAAGAACTGGGGTTGCTGTAAGCAATAGGGTAGTGCTCATTTTAACTGACAGCTATGAATTTTATTTTATTTTTCTATTGAGGTCACGTGCCTGAATTAAATACGAATATGGTAGTCACAATCCCCAGTCTCGGTATTTTCCAACGGATGTCAAATGATTACACATTCTTGTCGGTTTCATCAAAATCAGATACAGATCCACAGTAACAGCCGAGAAGCCCACTTCAGGCTCCAGAAATTTGTTTTTTCTTCAATTCTATTTCTTTGTTTATTATGATATACTTTCTTTTCTTTTTTTCCTTGGATGATGGAAACAGAGGCTAGATAGAATAAATTAACAGCTATCATCAATTCAGCTTCCAGGGAGTATAACAATGTTGAGGCCCTTCACACTAAGATCCATAGCAATTTGCCCAATAAGGTTAACTAATTACAGAAACCCTCTTATGTCATTTTCAACACAAGATTCTTGGCGTCCCTCGGAAAAACAACAGGAAATAGAATAAGAAGTTAAAATTAACCCTTACCTGTTTGTCCTTAGGTTTATTTTGATGTACTTTCTTTCCTTTTTTTCTTTGGGATGATGGAAACAGGGGCATAGATAGATAAATTAACAGCCGTCATCAATTTAAGTATCAACTTCCAGGGAGGATAACAAAGTAGAGGCCCTTCAAACTAAGATCCATAGCAATTTGCCCAATAAGGTTAACTAATTACAGAAACCCTCTTATGTCATTTTCAACACAAGATTCTTGGCGTGCCTTGAAAAAACATCAGGAAATAGAATAGGAAGTTAAAATTAACCCTTACCTGTTTGTCCTCAGGTGGGGAGGTTGCCTACTTATCGAAGTAGAACAAGACTGATCAGCAGAAACAATTTCTTCTTCATCTACAGGAGATCTCCTAGATTGAACTGCCAACAAAATGGGCAGTTAGCAACACTCTCAGAAATAAATGCAAGACATGAAAACAAGAGTTCAAGTTCCAATGAAAATGTACCTCCAGCTGAGCCATTATCAACCTCAACAGGTGCCATGGTTCTGCTTGACGAACTCAAATCTTGTCTCTTCTGCATCCGCTCTTCCTCATCCTGGAGTTCCTTTTGTCGCATCCTGATCTTTGCTTCTATTACACGCTGTTCTTCCTACATAAAGGATGCAATTATTTATTATCTCTAGATCAGTCCCACATTTACAGTAAGAATTGCAGCCAGACCATGAGAATCACATCTTACAATTTGCTCAATGCCCTTTTCCTCCTTTGTTTTCACACCCCGATATTCCACGGCATAATTTGAGGTTTTGCAAAATGGGCACCTTACATCATTAAGAAGAACAAGGGGAGAAGATGGAAAGAGAATTGACAAAGATCATATCAACAGATTCTAGACAATCAGCAAAATAATTTAGCTGGTGAGACGGTTAAGATTGAAGGATACGGAGTAGGGCGAGTTGAATTAGGAATCTTCATTTGCAGAAAACACTCTGGTACACAGAAGAGGAACCGCATCACTATCAGCTGACAATAATTCAATGCAAAATGCAACAGTTACTGGACATTTACCTGTACAAATGCCTTTTGTGCAACATCTGGATCGGTTAAGGCTGGGGTAGTACTGCAAAAAACAGGATAATAGGAAATGCAGAATTAGCATCTGCCAAAAGGTCTCTGGAGTACAAATGATTATCTCGAAAAAAGCATTTGCCTCATCACTCATGGGGTCAATAAGAAATTAAGGCAAGACAAAGAAAGGCTGACATATAGAATGTCTACTCGCTTCACATCAAGCTTAGATTCTTTCCTCTATCTAGAGCACCCCCGAACTAAAAGTGCATGGAGGTCGCTCCCAATGCCAAGTCTTCATTATTTCACCAAGCAAACAGAGGCGAAAAGAAACTAAGATTGCCGAATTTATCAACAGCAGCGCATTAGGAGAACGGGAGAAGACTAACCAAGAAGCAAATTGGGCATTCTTCGAGATCGCACGTGCTTTCTTCGTCGCCCGGATAGCACGGAGCAAGCTTGGATTCAAGAATAAGTTTCCTGAGCCTCTTAATGTCGACATCTTTATGATGGTACAGCCCTTGAGGCCTCGTATATTTCTCATCCACCACCTGTCTCCTCCTTCCCAGTTTATTACCCATGCAAATACTGTATGGACAGCCTCTTCACTCGCGAAAAGGCGGGGAATCTTCTTCCCTCTTCTACGTTCGTCCGCCAAATTCTCAATCCAAAATCAACCACAAGCATAAAAGACAGCGCCACCAACAAGAACACCACCACGAGGAATTCTACATACCGCCTCGGTTCCTACTTATCAGCGTTTTCTCGAGGAAAAAAACACAGAGGCGGGGATACACATTGAAATCACCTAGACACGACACCGGTATCAAACAATTAGGCTCGCAACAATGCAAAACCCTAACTACCGAAGCATTCCGCATGGCGCAGCTTCGCTTTCAGCACGACCGGGGACATCTCGCCGCAGGAAAACGGTACAGCAACCCTGAAACGAAAGTACAAGCCGAATATGACAAAAGAAGGAAACACAGAAGAAAAAAGGGGAAAAGAACCCAAAAATCCACACAAGCGACGCCAGAGAAACCCTAAATTCTTCGACCGAAAAGCAGTCGGCTCACCGGAGAACCACCGAATTCCAGCACGCCCCGCGGCCCGGAGAGCATTCCCCCGCGACCCGAAGGAAAGCGGAGAGCGCGGGACGAGGGAAGGTGGGGGGTGGTAAATTTCCGACCCCCGGGACGAGAACCGAGCCGGAATCGAGCGCCGCGAAGCGGGGGAGCGGCCGGAATTGGGATCGCGGGGCGGAACCGGAAGAGGAGACGCGCGCCGGAACCGAATCCGAGAAAGCGGCGCAATCTCGGGGGGGAGAAACGAGACAAAAAAAAAAAAAGACACGCGCGCCCCCGCGACGCCGACGAGCCCCCGGAGAGGCGTTCGGGAAATCGAGGCGAGCGAGGGATTGAGGCGAAGAGAAAGGAAGGGAGAGAGAGAGAGAGAGAGATTCGAGGGGGAAGGAAATGCGATGGAGGAGATCGAGGGAGCGCCTGCTATAGAGCCGCGAAGAGGCGGAAGAAGGAGAAGAAAGGGTACGAGTACGACGCCACCACGCACGCTCAATCGAGGACTTCCCTCTTCCAAAGAAGAGAGAGATAAGAGAGAGAGAGAGAGAGAGAGAGGGTAAGGTGTGGGACTGTGTACGGGTTTGCAATTACGTGAAGTTTCTAATAAATTCGGGTGACTCGGGTATGAGGCGGGAAATAATTGATTAGAAAGCGTATGTTATCATCGTGAACTTTTTTTCTTTAGCTTCCTCTTTTTACTTAGTTTGTCGGATTAGTGGAGCATCGAGGGATTATATGAGTCTCCCAAAAATAAGGATAAGGCAAAATCGAATGTTAAGATAACGGAAAGACGAAAATTCATTAAAATTGATCTCTGCTCACGAGATGAAAATCCGAGCATTTTTGGCCGCTTATAATCGATCCTCTTCTTCCGCTTCAATCCATCTCTATTCACTAAATATGACACCATAATGGGTGACTGTCAATTTTTTTCTTGAAAAATCCTATAAAAAATCCTAGATGAAGATCATATTTTGATCTTTTTCTTACCTCTTACATTTTATTTTGTGCTTTTATTTTTTTTCACGCTTTTACGGATATAGCCGATAAATTTAACGATTTTATGTCTATTTATATATATATATATTCAATGCGTGGCGTTTGGTTTATTTTGGGTTTTCTTCTTTCGGCTGAGTGCGATCTCTTTCCACGCCTTAAAAAAGAAAAAAAGAAGAAAAGAAAAGAAAAGAAAACACGTAAGGCATATTATTAAAACCGAGATGCAAAGGAACAGAAGAAGGTGAGAGAGAGAAGCAAGGCACGAACAGAACCGAGAGCGGTAGAGTAGCAGGCAAGGAAAGAATCATCATTATCCCTCCCCCCAGCAAAAGTCTTCCTCCCCCCCGGGGTCACGCGCTCCTCGCCCCGCGTGCTGCTCACGCAGTTTTTCTGTTTTTGATCGTACCATGCTACTTTTAGTTAGGACTGTCAAACAAGTCGGGCCAGATTTGGACCGGATCTTAAATGGTCCGATTCAAATTGACTCGTTTAACCCATTTTGATCAATTTTCCTATGTAATTTAAAACTAGCAACTCATACTCAACCTAACATATATCATTAAAACACTTTCGTATTTAACTCAATTAAATAAAACTCATATCAAAACTAATGTGAGATTTTGGAATGATCGAGTACGAGATTGAGTGAGGGCGAGAGAGAGTGAATAATATATAGATGGATTGAGTTTATAAATTACAAGTTCATTCAACACACATAATATTTTGAGTTTTATTATTATAAACTCATTTGTAATCCATATATTAAATATAACCAACCAATATAATAATTCGATCCATCGAATATAAGTTGAGAAATAGGCGTATGACCAATTTTAAATGATCTACTTTCAACATAGTGTAATTTGAACTAAGGAATTATAACGAGTTCTCACAAGACATGCGCCCACGATTGCTTTTGCAATGTTCTTGGAGCTAACCTACGGATTACGGAAATTAATTACCGTGGCCTAAAACATGTGCAAGATTGTGACCACGTTACACCCGTTTGAAACTCTAGAGACTACTGGACTTAGTTAAATGAAAATGAACATAAAATGTTGTCAATGATATCTTGAAACAATTTATATTATGTCTGTCGTCTCCAATTAAAATAATCTACACCATTCATCTTGGATGATCGACATACAGTAGAATTTAGTTATAAAATCAATTCCAAACCTACATTCCATTTACCAAACACCGATTTATTAATTTTATGTCTCATATTGATGATGGATCTAACAATAGTCCATCGTAAAAAAGTAATAACTTCAATGATTTTTAGCACAATCGCATCCCAAAATCGGGGTAAAACTTTTGCCACCCAAGTTAGTTTCTTCAAAAGGAAAAATCGATTACTTTACCTCTTAATTTTTTTCAATTTCTCCAATGGCGAAATGAATCTTCAAAAGGAAAAATTGATCTTGTGTGCCTTTTAATCGCTTTGCCTCTTGACCTTTTCAATTTCGCCATTGGCAAAATTGATAGAGGAAAGCGAGACGAAACACCGTCGTGGGTTAAAACCTTTACAAAGAATATAGAAGAGGGTTTTAATTGAAACCACGTGGAGGATATAAAGGGGGCAATTTACACTGTGGGGCGAGATTTTTTCTCTTTTCTCTATTTACCCAACTACTCTTCCTTCTCCATTTTTTTTTTATTTTACTTGAGAATGAATGAGATAATATTTTAATCAGGGATCTTTTTCGACAAATTATGAATTATGAATTAATCAATTAACTTCATTCACTTGATTTTATTGCGTAATTGAAATTGATTGAAATACGATTCTTGCTTTTTCTTCAAAGGATACTCCACATTATTTCTATAAAAATTACTTCATATGATTAAACAAATACATTATAAAATTTATTCTATGTCGATAATACTTAACGCCGATTTTTCACTAATAATAGATTGATGCATTCTCAAATACTAAATACTACACAATGAATTTGTAAAGGCACCCAGACGAGAATCTAATGAGTATATGGGAGTACCACGGGCTGCAATAAGGGCTCGATGTCATTATGTTAATAAAAAGTGACTCGGTGGTATGTTAACGAATTGGTCCACTACGGAAACGAGACTTCATAAGTTCAGGGACTCTTTCAAGTAGAGCCTTCGTATATTCCTTAATAAAAGGTTTTTCAATTTTCTTTTTCAGTATTCTCCATCTTGAAACTTATTCTAGTTCAATCAGCTAGAGAATTTGTAGTTGAACTCTTCCTCAGCCAGGCTTGGTCAAAATAGCAGAGCAAGTCAAAATATTAATTAGTAGCATAGCAAAAATGTGTTCCTCGTCATTAATGTGTTTGCTCGCGGTAATTGTGGCCTCTCGGGAGAATCGATAATTGCATCTTTGATGCACTTGCTAGTACTAGTACATCTGAGAATTCTTAATTGGCTAGTTGTAACTCAAACATAAATTGTTATACAAATATCTAATTGGATATCATATCTATATATGATGACTATAGAGAATTATTAGTAAATTGTAGTGCTTCAATTTTTCATTCAATAGATGGAATAGAAAATGGAAATTTTGATATAGCATAGCACGCGTTGTCTCGAATAGAACTTAAATAAAGGTAAAATAAATGGTTAATAAATACAAACTTTATTACTATGTTACGCCCTTCAATCGTATTCTACTAAAAAATTTTTGAAAAAAATGTAAAATAAAAGTATCTCTCTTTTATGCGAATCATTTGTTGAACAATAGAATCCATGAAAAAGTGAAGTGCTAAAAAAATATCAACTCTATATTTTTGATGATTATAATGTCTTTATATCGTTGAACAGATGAAATCCGAATCCATTTGTTTTTCTGGTACCCAATCGGATTAGAGTATGTAATATCATAATAATGGTAGAAATGGAATTTACTTTTTTTTGGATATTCTATCCAAAACTCCATAAGCCTAAGTCCTTCGTGTAAATTGCTTTGAATGGGTAAATCAATCATTTGTCCTTGAGGACCTGACATTATTCCTCTCATACTTACTAATTGGTGTACTTGAGATGCATTTCCTCCGGTGAGGTGGGGCCTACGTAAGAGCGGAACCTAGATAGAACGCGGAGCGCCGGCCCCGGACGACGATACAGTTACCATGCTTACCAGCTCTTACCATTGCCGCCTCTCCACTGGATCTGT
Source organism: Eucalyptus guilfoylei (assembly GCA_016097605.1). Lineage (NCBI taxonomy): Eukaryota > Viridiplantae > Streptophyta > Magnoliopsida > Myrtales > Myrtaceae > Eucalyptus > Eucalyptus guilfoylei. Next base: position 35,336,833 of record CM027865.1, on the reverse strand, counting down.
TTCTGGGAGTACCCTAAAAAAAAAAGGAACCTTTCCTCTCCCTAGCCATTTCGGTTAAGAAGATGTGAAAGCGCCTTTTTCTCTATAATAAGGGTGCGTTCCGAGGTGTGAAGTGGGAGAGAAAGGATTTCAGAATTGGGGTTTTGAATAAAACGACATTTTCCTTTTTTTGTAATGAAACCTTTTATAAAGCTAATGAGATAGCTCGTATCACCGAAAATGGACTTGCATGGAAGTATTCTCACTAATAGTTATGACTAACAAAGACAACATTGCTTGATTGTTAACTTAAGCTGCACAATATGGTCAAGTAAAAAAAAAAATTAATTAGCACAAGGGTTTGGAAGGGCAATCACTATAATTATTCCTCCACATGATACCATAAAAAGTCTCACATTTGCTACAAAAAATATTTAATTCAAAATGTATTCATTCAATTAATTTGTAATTTATAAGTTCAAGATTATCAAGCTCGTCGTAACAATCTCTACAACGTATTAAAAGTCAGGAAGGCATTTTTCTCCATGAAATAGCAAAATGCCCTAAGCCGTAAACCGATTCAAGATTCACTCACCACATTGCTCGATCCGGAGACGGAGTCAAATTTGCTTAAAAAGGGGAGAAGGGGATTGGAATTCCGCCGGGCGGAATTGAGGAACAACGAGGACGCGCGTGGGGTTCACGCTCGCCGAGCGAGGAGCTGGGGGCAAGCCGATTCCCCATAAAGCGAGGGACACCGGGGGGCCCACGGAACGGACTGCTTTGGCAACACATGAAGCATCTGGAGGGGGGACGACAATATCCGGGCCGTTAAACCTGTTGACCGAGGATCTCGATCCCATGACCCCTGTTCCCCCCCCCCCCCCCCACTATTTTTTTAATTAAAGAGGCCCCTAAAATCCCGCCGTCAGCCGACGTAATATCAATCGGAAAATAATTAAAATTTCCCGTTGCTTTGTCCGGAGCCCCACCCCCCGGGTAGGGACAAAATCAAATCTGATCTCATCAGAATCAATTAAACAAAGCGTCGTCGTACGAGCGGGCCGATCGGTTGACCCAATCTGGTTGCGTTGGGCCAACCGAGGAGCTTCTCGCCCGCGCGCTCGTTTTGTAGCCGAAACCAGCAGTCCGAAGCTGGACTTTCGACAGGATGGAACGTCTTATGGAAACAGCTAGCAACAAAGAAAGGACATGAATTAACAATAAAATAGAAAGAAGGAGGAGGATGTGGTACAAGTATGACTTGGACATCGTAGATTCGAATTGCCCTCGATTTGAATTTAAGTTAAAATGTGACCAGTCCTCGTCCTATGCAGTGTACCCGCGTTCAGAGAGTAGGAGAGACTCGATCCGAAGGTTGGCCCCACGTTATGATAGAGACGGACCATTAGTATGAGATTTAGCACAAAGATATTCGGGAGAGGTCGGTTAGACTCTCTTGGGGAGACTACTGCGCACGTTTGACGTTACACGAGCAGACTAAGTATCGATAGCATTTCTTATCTGAAAAGAAAATATAATTTGGACGTGCACAATTGAACGATAGGTGCACGAAAGGATTTGGATATAAAATCGGCTCCAAAGACACGAAACCTTCGATCCAACGGTGAATAGTAAAAGACATTGTTACGTCGACGGGTGATCTAACGGTCAAACTTTCATTTCCTATTGATTTTTTTATGGAGTGGAGGCGAAGGATAGAAAAACTTCGGCAGGAAGGGATGGGCGGAGAACAAACCTGTGCAGTCAGCCGACTCAGCCCAACCCAAGTAAAAGAGGGATTGGGCCCACAGGCAGGACGGCCGAAGCAGTGCAGACCCTTTCTTTTTGCAGTGCTCGTTGTTGGTCCGGGACCAGCATTTGCTCCAACAGCAGATCGCACTAAAGTTTCGGTTTTCACTCCGGTCCAAACGTGCGCGTCTGATGCGAGATCTTATGGTAACGCTAATTAAAACGCACACCTCTTCGATCGCCTTTTCTCGCCCTCAACTAAACTCTAGCTCGGGATCCTTGTTAAAGTGACCTTGGGATTCCATTCCTATAGGGTCCTTCCAAATATAAGAATAGTGCGACATATTGAATCCATTCGGTCCAAAATTACTAACACCTATTGCATTTTTTTTTATAGTAATTCAGTCATAAATTTTCTAACATTTAGTCAATTAAGTCTTAAATCTATTTATATTTTACCAATTTTGGCTAAAAATTGCTAGCATTGACACTTGATATATTAAGTGTCGAGACGTTGACATGAATAATTTTTAATAATTTTTCTCATATTTTCTTCTCTTCCTTTTTTTTCCTTCTATTCTTCCTCTAGCTAGGTGCCGGGCCTTAGCGAGGGTTGGCAAAGTTGACCTCTCTAATCTTGAGTGAGTCTCACTCTTGCTATCGCTAAGCGAGGTTGGCCCTGCCATGGTTGGGGAAGGCTTAACCTCGTTAGCCACTAGTGAGGTCGACCTCGCCAACCTGACGATGGAGTGCCTCGCAAATGGCTAGCTGGGGCAAGCTTTGCCAACCATGGCAAGGTTGACCTTGGCCAATGATGATGACGTCTACTTCATCAACCCTTTGCCAGTTATTGGCCATCATCAAGGTCTGATGACCGATTAGAAGGGAAGAAAAAGAAAAGACAAAAAGGAAAATATAAATAATTAATTAAAGAATATTAAAATTGTCCACGTCATCAATTTTTGGCTATAATTGATTAGATATACTCAATTGGGAAAACGTGAAAATGTCGAACTTAATTGACAAAATTAAAAAATTTATAACTGAATTAGTAAAAAAAATACAATATATTTAAGACTTTTTGAACAATTTTTCCTATATGAAACGGTCTTACAAACACATCTAAAAACATGGTCCTCCAATGTCCAAATAACATGATAAAGAACGCACCTTCCACACACTGGGATGCAATACAGAACCATATCCAATATGCTAAGGCTTCGATTGCCTTTGTCACTCAATCAAGCCAAACCAAACTCTCAAAGGTTAAAAACCCTAGATCTGCATGAGTCGCTTCTATAAGAGTTTTTGTGATGTGGATTATATTAATTGAGATTGTAATTTATTATTTTACAGGGTTGGTCTAATAAGATAAGACATAAGGCTTCTTAATAGTTAATTAGGGGCTTGGTGTACGTGGACCGAGTTGGGCCCGGCTAGTAATGAAATGACTCAATTGAAAACTCTATAAAAAACGTTGAAATCCCTCCTTTAACCTTCTTCTCTCCACAAACATACAATCACCTCTCATAAGGAAAGGCGTGAAGGGCGATCTCATTAACCTGGATCTAGAGAGCAATAGACGAAAAGAACCTGAGCGTTGGATTGTTGCCATTATGCATAAAGAATTATGAATTCCAAATCAAGTACGCGTTCAAGTTTCTATTTATGTTGATCCTGGGGTGCTGTTTTGACGGTTGACATATGGTATCAGAGATATCATAGTCTAGAACTCAAATTTTAGGGATTTGACCTATTTTCGAAAATTTTATCCGATAAAAATTGATTTTGATCACATATTCGAACTCATCTTAGTGGCACAAGTGTTTTGGTGGCTAGCGCATCTCTGGCAGAGGCCGTATGGATCCCCTTGAGCATTTTGGATTTGACCATTTTTTGTAATATTTTGCCCGTTTTTGTGATATTTGGTCCAGTAAAAATCAATTTTGATCATGTATTCGGACTTGTCTCATTTAGATGAGTGTTTTGGTGAGTGGCGAGCCTTTGGTAGAGGCCGTATACGCCCCCATGCACCTACACAAGTGGCGGTGGAGCCGGCGAATGGCACCACGCGCCACTGAGTGCTCTCACATACTCCCACATGCGGGTGCGTGAATCGCCTTCGCCAACAATGACGTCATTCCCTGATCCGAGGTTGATTGGGTGACCTGACCTGATTTAACCGTTGGTTGGTAGAACCATTGATCAGCTAGACCGTTAACTGGTTGGACTGATCGAACTTGATCGAACTGGCTTGTAGATCGGTTCATGCATGCCAGTGCATGTAGTTCACCCGCTGCACACTTCGGCAGCGCGTGAGAGCGCATGCATACTTTGTTTGGAGCGTTCTTTGCACCGGCGTGCTCGTATGGAAATTCTCTACACCATGATGTATTTTTTTTTACATGTTTGATACTCCTAAGGCTATGAAAATACATACAAAACCCTAAACACGTGTATTTTAGGTAATTTTTTGCGTATTTTTCATGTATTTTTCTAAAATTTTGGAAATACAGTTGTTACCTCACATGTATGTCGTCACGTAAAGAATGTGTAGATTATGATTCATTAATAATATGTATAAGGTTCAACAAGTATAAATGAATGAAGCAATGTAATTGGCATGATATGTAATTTTAGTGACAAATTGTCATTGTCATCAAGTTTAAAATAACATATATAAGATAAATATGAGACATAAAATTTATATCCCTACTATGAGAGAGTTTTAATGATTCAATTGGGTTGTGACTACGAAAGTGGTACACTTGATTACATTTGAAAAATATCGATCTCATATTATGGTGGGATGTTTCCTATTCTAATGCGTGTCATACTCGTAAATGAGGTAATTGTGTATTAGTTCATGCAGGGATATATGTACAGCAAACAGTTGAGAAGTGACTGACCCTAATAGTTTATACACCCAAAGATGGTAAATTCATAAAAGATTATAATATATTCTCGTGGCCATTGTCATATGGAGAGTATACAATTACATGTCATGTATTCTGCCCAAAAGTGATTATATGATGATGTATGTAGTTTTCAAGATGTGTACTCATATGGTTTTTAAGTTATACAATTCTCATATAGTGCCAATTGTCTATATTACTTGTTATTTTAGTCACCTTATCTATGATTGATGACTCCATAATTATTGAGGTTCAAACTTTGAGTAGTGGAAAAGAGGATTTTCTATTTAGGATAGAATTAATAGATATTCAAATTGCTCTTATAAAGGTAGGCCCATAGATCACACAATCAACCGTACAAAATTCCAATTACACATTTTGCTGCTTGTTATCCATGAAACATTTCATTCATGAATACTTGAAAAAAAATAGTTTACTAGCTGATTGCATTGCTCAAAAGGATGATGGAAGCCTTGGTGGCTTGAAATTGTATCTTACTTAATGTCGAGATTATGACACATTTATAAGGACTCTTCAACATAAGATTTGATAGGTCTAATGAGATTAAAGATTACGTCATAAGGACAGTAGATTTGAAGTCTAAAAATCATAATTATAAAAGAACTCATCAAAATCATCAGCCATTCTAATAATATGTTCCAAGGATAGTATCATTTAAGATGAATGGTGTCTTTTGTTACTTTTGTGGTAAGAAATGACACATAAAGAAACACTACGATAAATATAAAACTTGGTTGTCCAAGAGTGAGCCTAAAGGGATTCATAAATAGAATGACGCCAAATTAGGATAAATCAATGCTCACTATGGGAAACAATGGTAAAGTCGATGTTAAGTTCATTAGAGATGTTATTTTGATTCTAGATTCTGATTTTCATTTGATGTTGAGAAAAACCTTTTGTACCTTTCTTTAGATGGAACTTAGTTTCTGTATCACGTCTAAACGTGTGTGGCTACTCCTTCAAGTAAAGAACAATGCTATTTTTATGTTTTTTTAATTCAAATAAAGTTGGGTGTTGCAATATGTTAAATGAATTATATAAATTATGTTTAACTTTCAATGATATATACGTCAAGTATATGGTTGAAAAACTTATTTCCAAAAAATTTCTGCTTAAAGGACAATCTCATACATTAACGTCTTGATTACATGTCTAGAGAGAGAGAGAGAGAGAGAGAGAGAGAGAGAGAGAGAGAGAGAGAGAGAGAGAGAGAGAGAGAGAGAGAGAGAGAGAGAGAGAGTAGAAATGTTGATAAAGTTGACATTTTGTCTACTCTTAAAAGTTACCTAAAGACTTGTGTAGACTATTGTAGAAGTAAAATGACTAAGATAAATAATAAAATTATAGATGGCCATTATGGTAATCTTGTGATAGAAATTTTTAATTTAACATAGTCATTGATGACTACTTCTGATATGGTTGATTAAAGAAGAGTCCGAGTCTCTTGACAAGTTTAAGATCTTTCGGACTGAAATCTAGAAATAGTTTGGACATGTCATAAAAATTGTCAGATCTAACCGCGGTGGTGAGTATTTTGGTAGGTATGCTGATGTTAGATAGCTTAAAGGGTTATTTGTCAAATACTTGGAAGATTCTTGAATAGTAGCTCAGTTTACTACGCTCGAGAGTCCTGAATAAAATGTTGTGGCTGAAAGATATAATCACACTCTTATGAAGATTATGAGTAATATAACTAGTAGGACAAATGTACCTAGTTTTCTATGAAGTGAAGTATTGAAAATAGGCCCTCCCCCCAAACACACACACACACACACACACACACACACACACTTGACGTAAACCTAGCTTGAATCATTTTAAGGTTTAGGGGTGTCCTGCAAAAGTGAGGTTATATAATCCAATATTAAGCAAGTTGGACTCTAGAATCACTCGGTGTTATTTTGTATATTACCTAAATCACTTTAAGGACTATTATTTTTATAAATCTAATGGAGATACAAGAATTACGGTATCACAAATAACAAAGTTTATGGAGTTCGACGTAATCGTAGAGGATAATTGCTCTCAAACTATTAAAAATAATAGTGGGATAGAGACTATTGTGTCTTTGTCTTTACTTATACAGATAATTATGGAGTCTCCTATACGACAGACTAAACTTGTTGAGGTTTAGGATACTATCATTAATACAATTTCTGATGAAATTTCTCAAGTCTCAAATGTGCAGGATGAAATGATTGTAGCTCCACTTAGGAGATCTATTGGGGAGAGACAATAAGTTATACCATCGGACTATATATTCTAATCATGAGAGCAACTACAATATATTTAGTGCATGTCGACCTAGTGACTTGTATAAATGCCGTTTCTTGTCCTCAATTAGATCTATGGTTAGATGTGATGAAAGATGAGATTTAATCTATGAAACATAATGGTGTTTGGGAACTTGTTGAGTTGCCCGAAGGTCATAAGCTCATTAGTTGCAAATGGATGTACAAGACTAAAATGGACTCCAAAGAAAGATTAAGGAGTTCAAAACCAAACTGATAGCCAAGTATTCAAGAAGAAGGGGTGGACTGTCAAGAAATAATTTTTCTAGCATTTTTAAAGATTATTTCAGAGTGAATATGTCATTAGTAGTTCATTTTGATATGGAATTACACTAAATGGATATTAAAATTATTTTTCTAAATGAATACTTTGATAAAGAAGTCTATATGATACAATTGTCTCAATAGATTATTCAGGTAAGCTTGCGTGTAAACTGAAAAATCTTATTTATGGCCTCAAACAAGTTTTTAGACAATGATACTTGAAGTTTCATAATGTTATCACTTCGTTAGATTTTGTTGAGAACAAAGTAGATCGATATATATTCTACAAGATCAGTGAGAGGAAATTTATTTTTCTCATGCTCTACGTAAACGCTATCTTGCTTGCAAGCAGTGATATTAGATTTCTACATAAGACAAAGTAGATATTTTCTAGGAATTTTAAAATGAAAGATTTTGATGAGGCATCTTTTATTCTTGGCATTGAGATCCATAATGATCAATCTCACTATGTATTGGATTTATCTCATAGGGTATATGTCGATCATATTCTAAGAAGATTCAGTATATAACATTGTAAGCCATAAATTGCTTATGTTATTAAGGGTGATAAATTGAGTTTATTGCAGTGTTCTCATTCGGACAATAACAAAGCCCAAATGAAGAATGCACATTTTGCCAGTGTACTTGAAAGTATCATGTATACTCAAGTTTGTACTAGACCAGACATTACTTTGGCGACAAAACTTCTAGGTAAATATTAGTTAAATCTATGGCATAATCATTGGGTTACTGTCAATAAAGTTTTGAGATACTTAAAAAGACAAGAGACTATACGCTGATTTACAAACATGTTCAGGTCTAGAATTAGTAAGATATTCGGATGCGGACTTTGCTAGCTGTTAAGATGATAATTAGTCAACAATAGAATACATCTTTATGTTAGCAGGAGGTGCAGTGTGTGGTAAAACGAAAAACAGAAATCTACATTATCCTCTATCATATAAATGAAGTTTGTAGTGTGCTTTTCAACTGTTACTTGGAATATTTGGTTCCGAAACCTCATTAAGGAATTGATCGTATTTGATTTTATAGATAGACCCATACGGTTTTATTAAGACAATAACTCTTCAGTGTTGTTTATTAACAACAATAGAAGTTTCGAGGGGTCTAAACATATGACGATCAAGTTTTTGACTATAAAGAAACGGTATAGAATAATGACGTTACAGTAGAGCATATTTCCGCAAATGATATGATTACAGATCCTCTAACTGAAGGCCTTCATCCTTGTGTTCTTGAACAACATGTCATTGACATGCGTTGAAGAGCATAATTGGATGCTGTTGTGTAGTGATGTTTTGATTTTATTCTAATAAATATTACATTTGTATCTTGTTATATTTAGTAATATTTTGACATGTATAAACTCTTTTATATTCAATAAAGTGTTTACGAATGTTTTTATAATCATGTTGAGTTGATTACATGTGATGGAAATCTCAAAGTATTGTGTAAACCTTGAGTAAAGACCGGAGGCATCCAATTATTAGTCTCAAGCATATGTCTTGATTACACATCAAGAAATGTTAACTATAAAGATAAGACATATGTGAGTTTAGTAGAACCATAAAGATATTCTCAAGTGGCACATTCGATTTCTTGTGACACTTAAGGTAAGAGAATAATAATCGATAGAGGGAATAACAAATAAAGTATTACTCTTTATAAAGTGTTATCTATTTACTAAACAACTATATTGAATCCATATCCATAAATGTGAAAGCACTTGTGACGATGGAATGCTTTGTGTGTGTGTATATAGTTAGCGCCATGATTTAGTGTTTGAAACTTTATCGAATTAGATTGATTATCAAGAATTGTCTCTAGACCAACATAAAAGTGTGTGTGTATATAGTACAATTTCAATTAATATAGCTCAAATGGGAGAATATAATTTTTTTTTCTTGATGTGAGCTATATTAATTGAAATTATAATTTATCGTTTTATAGGGATTGGTCAAATAAGAAAAAAAATAAAGTTTCTTAATAATTGAATATGGGCCTAACTCGTGTGGGCCTAGTTGGGCCCTACTTGTGATAAGATGGCCAAGTTAAAAACTCTATAAATAGTATTAAGGTCCCTCCTTTAACGTTATTCTCTCCACGAACATATGATTACCTCACATAAGGAAAGGCATGAGGAAAGGTCTCATCGAGCTGGGATCCATAGGGCAATAGAGAAGAAGAACCTAAGTGTTGGATGGTTGTCATTCCACATAAAGAATGATGGATTCCAAATTAGGTATAAAATCTCTTTCTCTCCTTTACTATGCTCAAGTTTCTAGCTATGTTGATCCTAGGGTGCTGTTTTGACGGCCAGCAACTTAAACTTGTTCTGCACGAGAATTCATACTACACTACAACACATTAGAAAAAAACATGTCCGATGTTTTTGTGTGGATGATGCACAGTAGTTAGAACAACATAATCTATCATAGTGCATCACACAACGCGTTGGAATTTGTTTTCTTAAAGATCTAGCAATAATATAAGGATTTCATGAAATATTACCAATTTAGTTTGTTTAAACAAGTTCAGACAATTAAAAGAATCCGAAGGTCAAGTACAATTAAGTGCAAACATGGCGAATTCACTCGGTTCTCATATCGGCTCGATCAAGAGTTCCAGCAACGCGAAAACAACTATTGCAAATGATGTGTATATATCTGTATAAAGCTGCTTTAATACATCGACGACGACATTCTTTAAAGAATATACATGTCTCTATGCGCGCAGGCGAATAGAATGATGTCCGAGATACAAATACTAGCTTATAAAATAGATTTACAACATGATACAACAAAACAAAAGTTGGGTTGGGTCCTTAGACACCAGTTTAAGGTTTGCTGCATCATTATGTAAACCAAATTTTATAAACTGGTATTTAAATGCCTCGGGCATTAGTCAAATGAATAAAAAAATATCTAAAGAAATTTATGACCCCGGTACACAAAAACCAAATCAATTACTCCACAGACCACAGATCATTGAACTCACTCAAAGGCGGCATCTCCTTGAGCATCCTGTCCAGGTCGTACTTGAAGGACAGATTCCTTGAAATGCTTCCGCAATCCCCTACACCCAATCGAGCTCCTCCCGTCCCCACCGCGCAGTTCTCGGCATCTGGTGAGCCGGGCACCTTCGAATCTTTCCCGGTCAGCTTCTGCACGACCGACTTGAAGCTCTTGGGGTCGGCCTGGACATACTGGGTGTTTATGATCACGATCTTTATTCCCTCCTTGCCTTTCTGATCCATCATGGGATTTTCGCTTCTGTCGCTGAAGACAATTGTTTTCAAGATGCTGTCGGCCAAAAAAACGAGCGTCTGCACAAGATAAGAAAACTCGGTATTGAAGCAATCCAATAATGGTGTGCTCCTATATATAGCTGAAGATGAGAGAGAGAGAGAAGATTAATTCAGACGCATGGAGGTCCGTACGGAGATGGGCAGTTGACAGTTGATTGGAGATATCTCGTGATCGACCGTTATCGACGACGTACGAGTTACAGATTCAAGCAGTCTAGAACGACCAAATTGGCGTTGCATTTTTTCACCATCACATGCGTTTGGTTCGGTCAAAGTCAAAGCACGCAACTTCGAGGGTTTTGACTTGTCCCTACCCTCCTGCACCAGACACGAAGTTACAGTCCTTGAAGACTTCTGGACAACCTACGACGTGTCTACGTTCCTTTCTTCCTTTTTGTCGTCACAAAAGTAGTTTCTTGGATTCCCGGATTGTAGCCATCGCAAAGCCTTGCGTCACAAGCAGCTGCATTGTTTGCTGCTGCGCGTGGATGGACAAGTTGCGTCACGATTTGGCCGAGTCAAAAACACCCGCCAAGGTCGTTCTTTCAAAGGGTCGTCGAATTCCCACACGTTTTATTAATTGTTTTATTTGATAGTCGGTCACGTACGGCGGTACAAATCTAGAGAAGGGGTGAAAAACCTTAAAGTTCTCAGACGCATCACGTTGAGATGTAGGGAAGATACTGAGAAGGTAAGCCGCTGTGGCCTGATATGGAAAGCTTTTAGAAAACAACGGCACGTACTTTAGATTTTAGATCAACTGCCACAATCGGTTGGAATGTCATTTTCACAGGGTTTTAGAGGAAAGCATTGCTTTTTACTCATGATACACCGATAAAACAAATTGATTGGGCTTGTGTTAATCGTGTCATATATTAGGAAAATTCTAAATTAGGATTTGGAGTGTCTTTATTTTCTCAAAAAATGATTCAAAATTGACCGTTATCAAATAAGATCATGAAGTGGCAATGAGCCTAATCTCACGAGTCAGCCAATTTTCCAGCTAATCAAGAGCATTTTCGTTTGAAGATAATTTTTGAATTTTTCTTTCTCTTGTCCCCTGTTCATCCTCTTTTTCGTGCAGCATGATGAACAGGGTGAATAGGGAAGAGGCACATATTCTTCTTGCTCATATTCTTCTTTGTCCAAGGATTCCAAAGGCCTAGCGTTGCAGTATGCGAAGGTCATGCTGCAGAGTGAATCCGGATGAGAGTGTTTCCCAAGAAGGCTGTGCGGAGGTACCCAACCATTCGTGTCTGGATGACGAGCTCAAGTGCAGGGAGGGAGAGGACCCATGATTCCGAAGGCATAGCGTTGCTTCATCTAGCAAGCGACTGCCAATCTGAGCAGAAGCGAGGAGGTCGTGCGTTTCATCGCTCACGGTCAATGATGGCCAGATCTTCTACATTGCCTCAAGTCGCAGTATGATGGTCCCTCCAACCGGCGTCGGACTCGCCACGCTGCTTGAAAGCTCATGCCTGGAAGGGACTCGGTCTCGGCCTTGGTCACGGTGGCGCATGCTCAGCTCCCGACGCCCAACCTAGTCTACCTCGGATCGCAGTTCAGCGATGTGAAAATAGGGCAGAACTGAGCAGAATAAGATCCGAGGTTATTCAAGGCAAATTTGGCGATTCCAGGAGTGCCGCCGTGCGTAAGAATGTCACTAAGGATGGTGAAGTGGGTCGCTGAAGGAAGACGAGAAAACGAAGACTATGAATGGGCATGAAATAGCAGATGTGCATGTTGGTCCTATATTTTTATCAATCAAATTGATTCGTCCAATTTCCACACGAATTCTTTGCTGCAATACTGACTTCTCGACTGATTGCAAGGAGCGACGACGGGCGGCAAGAAGTGGTCCTCATGACCGGGTATTCACAGGGCGGCGTCGGCCTGGCCATGGCCGAGCCTTTGCCGCCACGTACTACCGTGTCCTTGCCCCACCCGGTCCCCCTCCTCCATGGCCGGGTCCTTGAGCTGCTTGTTCTTGCACGCGACTCTGGTCACTAAGGCCACCGCTCTTCCCTGTTCATCTTGCAGGAGGAAGAAGATGAACAGGGAAGAAGAGAGAAAAATTAAGAAAAAAGATTGTTTTTGAACGACAAAGCCCTTCCAGGAAGATTGGCTGGCCGTCGAGGTCAAATTTGAAAATTGTCATGGCTGCCTCGTTCTCTTTTTTGTAATAAGATTTATTTTGAATTCTCTTTCGAAAAAATTAATACATATTGACAATGACCCATGTAATTTAGTGGTCGATGTAATGCTGGCGCACCACGTGATATCACACTTTCAAATTTTAAATGAAAATTTTTTAATACGGTGAGAATTTTGAAAGTTGGATTGAGCCAACCAATCCAACGAGGATAACAATATGATTTTTCAAATGGTTGTCCTAATGACAAAATATTAGTCCAATTCAACTTATTTCTATCATATCCGATTTGATACAACTTTAAAATAGTATAATGAAGTCTACTACTTTTATAATCAAGGATTCGAGAACTCGTGTTGAGTATACTAACATGTTTGATTGGATTTAACTTCATTTAAAAATTTAAATCAACGAGTTACATACGGGCTAATTAAATATTATTATAAATCATTTACTTTAGATCTAAATATTCAATGCGATATTTTTTTCCCTCACATCACTGACACATGCACTCGACACATTTTCTAGGCCAAAAAATCGTTTTTAGGGATAAAATTAATAAGCAGGGTGGACTTCTGGTAAAAAAAATAAAATCCTAACGACTTGTCACTACAACTGCGTGTACGAATCAGCAAATAGTACGGCGCCCAATAAGATGACCCCGTAAAAGGGGAATTCTCACTTCTCACATGTATTCTTGTGTACTTCTTTGGCAGGGAACTTTGAAATTTCTAAGGAAGTGGTTACGTACGATGTTCATCTTTTACCAAGATATCTTCTAAATTAAGAAGGCCGTATCTGTAGTTAGCAAAGTCAAGATTAAATAGGAGAAGGGAAATCTCCAATGAGAAAGATTTACCCTTTTGGCTCTATCTCAGAAGAACAAAAGAGAATTGGGGCGACAATTAAGAAAAATGCCTACAGCAATTAAGGAAGCGCAGTCAATATCCAGCAAGTTGAGAAGGGAGAGCAGTCAACATGCGGCGCCTAGCACATAGAAGACGAAGACCGCTTGTTTATTCTCATAAAAAATTAAAAATGGCTACAGCAATTAAGGAAACCCTACCGGTTCGCTTTCATGTTATGCAACGTTCCCATCTTACAAGTTGAATTATACCAAATAGAATTCGCTTGCTCAATAAGTGCTCCCAAGATGCTTGTCAATAGTTTTTTCGATACAATAAAGAGGACATTGTTTATAGAGTATAGAGAAGCCAGTTGATGTCCGAACACAGTAGTTTTCTCAGGTCTTCTTTTCAAACCCTTTCCTCTGATTTTGTATTAGATGTCTTGCCCTTGCATGTCATTTTATCAAAAAGTCTGCCAACGTGTAAAGGAAAATATATTGCAAAGAATTTGTGTATGCGGTGGTCAAGAGAAGAGGTTGCAGGCAGCTTGATTGAAGTCTCCATCTCTCTCTCCCTCTCTATTTCGAAGTGACTATGATCTCCGTGACCATTAGATCTAGATTTCTACAAGAGCCTCATAGAGATTCTCTCTCTCTCTGCGCGTTGGGATGAGCATATCCATCTCATCCTCTCGAGTGACCATCAAAGACGGGGAAAAGCACCAGAAAAGTTGTAAATGTGCTATATCGATACCAATCTTCTTAAACTTCTCAATTAGACCGATTTAATCCTAAATCTTTTTACATTGATATTAATTTAGTCATCCAACCAATTTATGTTGAAAATTACTAATGTGAATACCAATCATCTTATGTGATATGGCCGGTGTTAATATAGATATTTTTAATAATGTTTTAAATCATTTTTGAATATTTTTTTATAATTTCTTTGTTTTTTTCTTTTATTGTTATTATTTTCTTTCTTTTTTCTTTTTTTTTTTTTTTTTTCAATAAGGTCATTGACAACTCTCATCAACCACTAGGTGAGGGCTAGCAAGCCCTTGTTGACCCCAAGAAGCGCTCCCTCCCCCAAAGTTGATGAGGCCACGAAGGCCCTCGCCGACCAAAATAAAGGAAAAAATGAAAAAAATAATAAAAAAGGAAAGAAAAAACAAAAAAAAGTTTATTAAAATATTCAAAAACTTATTACAATATGTTCACGTAAGTGCTAGCTATGCCATGTAGGACGGACGTTCTAGTTCGCGATTTTTGGCCTAAATTGGCTAGATGAACCAAATTGGTATCAATGTAAAAATATGTAATGGTAAGTTGGCCTAATTGAAAGGTTTATGATTGAATTACCATAAATGCAATAGGTTTAAGATTTTTTTGATACTTTTCTAGTGAACAAGGTGTTCGTTGTGGAGTCACCATTGTGGAGGTCGTTTTTATAGGTGTGACCAAAATTTGTGTCATCGAGTTTTGATTACTAGTAGACATTAGTTAAATGGCAACTCTCGCTGGCCATTGGATGAGGCCCGACAAGCCCCCGTCGATTCTTGGCAAGGTCATCTTCCCCAAAGCCAGTGAGGTTGTGAAGGCTCTTGTTAGCCAAAATGAAGAGGAAAAAAGGAAAGAAAGAAAAAAATATAATAATTAAAAAAGAAAAGAAAAATGAAAAAATAATTAAAAATTTAAAAAATATTAAAATATTATTTAAAAGTTTCCATGTAAGCACTACTTATACCGCGTAAATCGCTGATATTGATATCCTAGTCAGCGATTTTTGGCCCAAATTAGCCAAATGGACTAAATTGATATCAATATGAAGTTTAGGACTAAATTAGCTCAATTGAAATGTTTAAGGCTGAATTAATATTAATACAATAGATTTAAGACTTTGTGATACTTTTATTATGGACAACATGGTCGTCGTGGAAATGCAACCACCGTGGGGTGGTTGGGACCATTGTGGAGGTGGTTTTTAGAGGCGTGACCAAAATTTGTATGCCATTGAGTTCTGATTACTGGCAGACATTAGTTGTATTGGAAGCTTAGGTGATTAGGGAAGACAAAACCCAGCAGAAGAACGGGTAATTTTCCTAAACACCGGACAAATTCCTTTTCAGACATGAATGTATATAATCCAAAAGGTTATCAAGAATGCAATATTCATATTCGATAGATTTCCATGTAAAGGCACGATCCAAAGAGGTGGGTGTGACCCGAAATTGGCAACAAATTGATCTGCGAGTGCAGCTGATAATTCCATATATTCTGGCCAAGGAGCCAAGGGCTCCCATTGGCCATTCCTCCGATCAAGTTGAAGCCGATGCACCTAAATAAATAAGATCACACTGCCCCTTCTAAACCCAGCATCGTGTAGTTCTCTCTTTTGCTTTGGTTTAGCACTTTGAGGTTGACGATGGCTTCAGGAAACAACTCCAAGAAGGCGACAAAGGGCCGACAAAAGATCGAAATCAAGAAGAGGGAGAACGTCGATGACCGCCGCGTCACCTTCACCAAACGCCGCACTGGCCTGTTCGAAAAGGGTGCCGAGCTCTGCATACTGTGCGGGGTGGAAGTGGTCATAATAACATTCTCGGAGGGCAAGAAGGCCTTTTGCTTTGGGCATCCGGAAGCCGACAGGATCCTCCAAGGCTACCTTGATGGAGCCGCCGGCATAAATCCTACGGGCAGCGGCGACAGTGGCTGTAGAGGAAAGGAAGGAGAAGGCGGTAGCGGTGACAATGCCGCCTACTTGCAAACCACGCGTGAGTCGAAGCAGCGTTATTTCGAAGCAGTGGAGCAGTTAGAGAAAGAGAAGGCGGATCTAAAGCTGATGCAAGAAACGGGAGGAGCTGAGAGTGGAGGGTTTTGGTGGGAGCAGCCAATTGAACATTTGGGGTTAGAAGAGCTCGAGTATTTCCACCAGTCCTTGGAGAAGCTTGCTGGGAGCGTATTGATGAAGCTTGATCAGGGACGAAGCCAAGACTCAGAACTTGATCACTGGCGTTGCAACATGATGTGGCAACTGGCGACGGATGGTTTGCGCAAGATCCATCTAGTTCTTGGCCCTTGCCCTTAGGGAACAATTCCAGAGGACAATTCTAATGTAAACTATGATAGCATCACCTTTGCTCACCATAGCACAGAAGTATTCTTCCACACCCCCGATCCAGACAGCAAATCTTAAGGTATTCAATAGACAAATCCCCATCTACTAATGATTTTCTATTACGAATTACTTGGTGATATGGTTCTGTATCTAGCGTGTCCTGACTCATGCATGAAAAAACAAATCAGCTAGGTCGCGATAAACCTTTTCACCTGTGGCATTGCAACTTATCAGTGCCCCAACACATGATCTTAGTGTTGTTTCTCGCATGGGAACATGAAACTGGTCTAATGCATACTGATTCTCATGCAAACTCATATTAAGTCACTGACAAAGCCTGCAAAAGTAACCACCCTTCTTGAGAACAGAAACGAATGTATCCTAAAGGCTGTGAAACATAAACTCATAACAAAAACCAGCCAGAGTGTGCCTTGATCTCATGTTCCAGAACATCCCCTTTATTTCGATTGTCTCCGCAGCAAAGCTCTCCTACCGATACTCGCTCTGTGACATTATACTAACAACTAATGAGAGCTCAATATGGCAACTTCAAGGCTCCTGCAGAAGACGAGCCTTGCTAAAGCATGGTAGGGGATTTGCTTCATGTCGCCACTGAAGCAGTTGAAGGTAAATCATCATATGATAGTGATGAAGGATTAAATAGGATAAAGAACCTCAAAGATTGAGATCAGTCCTTTAAATGGTGAACTGAGAGGGGGTCAAGGCATGTTCGGTCACAGAAAATGTTGCAGCTGCGACAGATCAAGATGAGAATAATGGAAAAGAGGAAAATTCATAGTTTAACAAGCTCTTTGTCTCAACAAAGTGCCTCTCGACTGTTCAGTTACCGAACTTGACGCACGGACTCCTCAAAGCTCCACTCAATCTCAATTCATCGGTGGGCGAGTAACCCGCGGCCTCACTGGTGTCTTTGAAGGACTTACCCTACAATCGAAGATTTGATATGACCAAAAAGCTTAGCCAGGTTCTTAAAAGGTTAAAAAAATTGCAATTGTTCGTCGTTGAAGGTCCACCTGATGGGCTGAGTTCCCAAGACCATTCCGCTGCAATTTAAAGCAACAATGGCACTTTCAGCCTGCCCACAGAAACAACTTCGAATCACTTCTCTTTTTTCTTTTGGGGGAAATCATCAGAATAAGTTCAAAGCAAGAGCATGCTCTCTCATCTGCATTAATAGATGCACCAAGTTCATACAATAAAGAACTAAGCACAAACAACTCCAAAGCACAGGATCAACTAGTTTACACCTATGACCTGATCCAAAGAAAATAGCTATGCATGTTACATTTATGACTAGGACAAATTATTTAAGAAAGAAAACATAGTAAGGTATCCTTGCATTGTGTTATGGAGCCAGTGCAAAAAGATAATTCCAGGCACATGCAAAAGTATGCCACTATGCAAAATGCATCAATCCTTTCGCTGTAATGTCTTATGCAGATTTAAAGCCAAACAAGCAAAAGAGACAAATTGATTTTATGTGCAGGGATAATTACATGCAGGCATGTAATATAGCAACAATAGATAATCACAACGCATTTCGCCTCGTACTATACCTCTGTGATTGTCTAATCCTCTATCCTGCATCTATCTTTTTCCTCAAACACAAATATGGAATTCAGTTCAGTTGGCAAGCAAAAAATTAGCATGAAAATTCAGTAACCACGTAATACTACCATTGGAACCTCTTTGGTCGACTAGGCAAAAACATTTCAATAAAACAGATACTTCCTGTCAATCCTCCAAAAAATTTATTACTTTCTTTCTGCTAAAAAAAAAATTGTCAATAGATAGTCTCTAAAGTAAAAAACTTAGACGTAATACAAAACTCATCACACTTTTGCCATGTCTAATCAATGCATAGCATCAAATAACATCAGTAAAAAAGTGTTGGGATAGGAAATTTAGTAGTTCATTCAGCATTTATGCCTCAAACTAAAGGAATTATTGCCATTTACATTCAACCTGGCCCTCAGGATTTACTGAAACTCTGAAAATGCATACTTCATGAACTTCCAGTTTGTTCTTTCTTTCCCTTTCTTCTACCAGTCCTTCAGAATAAGTTTTCAAAGGAAAGGGTCTCATGTATGAAAAAGGTCTCTATTTTCTCTAGTCTGATGTGAGCTCTATGCATTAGATTTCATTCGATTTTTTCTTCTTCACAAGGCACTTAACATAACAAAAGAGATGATACTTATGCTTTGAATTAATTTTGACCATTCACAATCAAGGTCAGGTTGAACATGTCTATTTGGCATGCTCAAAATCTCATCTTTAGCAAGAAAATGGGAGCACAACAGAGATGAAATACAAAACAGAAATCACTAAAAGCCACATTTATGGACATGCCAAGTTACATTTAGTGTGTATAAAAGGACATCCCTTCTTTGAAATAGATTATCACCACTGTAGTTCTTGCTTTAAGGGACCATCGGATTCAGATTTTGTCTCTTGATTTTGCAAGGCAAGAATCTAGGGAACATAATCAGCTACAATTACATCAATAAAATGATGATTTCCCACAGCGCAATCTCAGGAAGCAAAAACCGACTTACCCTAGCAAATTCAACAAAAGCAATGCGAGTAGAGTGCACATGGTCCCCAAGAAGTCTCAAGCGAGTGACCTACAGAGAAAATAGCTAGTTAGTTTCAGAATAGCCTATGGAAAATGATAGTCCAACGTAGATCGTGTGCGCATGAGAGAGAAAGAAAGAGAGTTGGCCTAGCCTGACCTCACCACAGGCTGTTTCAAAGAAATTTTTGACTTCAGCTTGAGAAACCTGCAGTAGAAAAACAGAACATAAACCAAACATATCAAGCTGGCGCAAGCATAGAACACCGTGACATGGTCAATTAGTAAGCAAGTCAGCCATCAGATGAGGACATGTAGAATATGGCAAGGACCTTGGGAAAGAAACAGCAAACTCGGAAATTTTTAACTGAAAGGATGAAATTTACTTTTTACCTTTTTATCGATATTTGTGCAATAAACTGTCCTTGTACACATTTCTCGTTCATCCTCTGACTGCATCAAAACAAAAGTTGGTATGAAAGAGCCTGAAAGGTAAGTACTTCGGAAGTTCTATAAGCATCTATGGTACATGTGGATATTATGCACGAACATGCATGATCCAGAGTGCTTCTTTAGCCTCATATGGCCATGTGCTAGAACAGAGTGTAAAAGGAGGCTAAAAGGTAGTGGAACATTGTGCCAGGACCATAACACTTATAGGGCAGCATTCGCTTTTCATACCCTTGGGAGATAATTTGGATTTACAGGAAGTATAGCTGTCTTTGATGGTAAAACCCTCACTGGATAGTATCCTAACATTGTCCCACCAAGGTTCAGAGCTGCTCTTGCACCATCTGTCAACACATTCCAAGGAACAACGATACATGAGCATCCCTATACTTTCATGCCCTCATAAATATGAGGTTAATTAGCCAGCCAAAATGGAAATCTTACATTCATCTGCAAATTCAACAAAGGCAAATCGAAGAACTGAATGTGGATCGCCACAAATTCGGCAATCAAGAACCTTCAAAGAAAAAAATAGAGAAATCCAGTTAAAATGCTGCAATGACATCTTTATGCTGTGTCTGGAAAAGGCAGCAAGGAAATGAGGAGGAAAAGTAATTTCCCTCTGTTTGGAAGCACCGTTGAACACCCCCCCCCCAAAAAAAAAAAAAAAAAAAAAATTTAGTCATCCCAATTTCGGGATCAAAGTGAAGAGAAAATGCACACTGAATGGAGTACTAAAATCCTGCACATGATGCATAAATTATTACTTTTGGCTATGAAGAGTCCATTCTCAAGCAATGATATCAGAAACTGAGAATTGCCCAGAAAAATTGAAAATTTGGAACCTGTAGATGATTTTTTCTTCTACTGTTAGTTGGACCATCTTTCTTATTTTGGCAAGAATTAACCTACATCTGTGACATAGTTTTTACATTCCATCCTTCAAAGGGAAGAAGTATCATTCCCTATCCTTCTCATTTATTCTTTTCCGAACAAACAAAGTCGAATGCATCAAAATTTCTTCACCTCCACTGTTTACTCTTCCAAACAACCAGAAGGAAAATCGTTTTCTCCATCTCCTCTTCCTTCACCTCTTATAAATTCTTCCAAATGCAGGTTATTATCTCATCTCGGGCAGTACTAGACCAAGACAATCCATTTGAGAATTGGTTCTTGGGATGGACGACAGGGAACAGAACACTGCAAAAAGTGCAGTTTGGGAAGGAATGGCAGAAAAGGTGCAGTCAATTATAGAACCAAAAGTAAAGTGCTAAGCAGCATAAAACTACTTCTGATTCTTTGCATGTATGAAGCTTCAGTTCAACTGCCTCAGGGTGATGCAAACCAATTATTTACAGCAGGAACCAATAGATTAAGAGACATTAAGGCTTTCCTACATGAAACCAATCCATTTTGAAGGAACCACAACGTGTTTAAAACTGATGAAGCATTGTATCAAGTAAATATATCAGAATATTAATACAATGCATAATGCTACTCAATGAACTTACTTGTCCGCAAGTACTAAACAGGGTAGCCAGCTGTTCTTCAGTGACCTAATTCAAAGTGAATTTTTCATATTAAGAATCAAGTTATGTTAGACTAAAACTTTAAACACGATTGACTGATGCATATGCATCAAGGGTACAGTGGTGTCTCTCACATGCTGATCAATGTCAGAAACATATACTGTCCGTCTGACGCTATCTTCCCTTTGAGCTCTAAAAGACCGTCCATTGAACCTTCTTCTGCCTTGGTTGAAGCTATTTCTTCTCTGAAATTAATTAAGAGGGGGCACAGCTCAGAATGAAGTATCAATGAACTAAAGACAAAGAACACGTGACAGGCTTAAATAGTCTAAATCTGCAAAATAACAGAGAACATGCTCCATTACATCATCATCCTCCACGGGGTACAGGAACCTAAGAGTGTATTAATAACTTCAGAGACCAAATATACAAAATTCAGAACCCCATGAACGGTGCAGGTGCTCAAAGCAGAAAAACATATATGAATGACAATTAAACCAATAACTATGCATGTAGAGATTGACAATTACAGAGAACTCAATTCATACACCACGACCATGAGGTTCTAGACAACAAGGTCCTAAATTGACCAGTAAACAGCAGAAATGACTGCTACATTCTCATGCTCAACATATCAAAAAGGCTCAAATAATCAAAATGAAGAATAACCTCCAAATTTGTCTGCACGAATAACAGAGACCAAAACGCGACTTCAAAGAAACCAAGAATTTCTGGACGAAAGAATGGTCATCAGACCACACAGGGAAGCTATTATTACAGACCAGATCACAAACACACGACAGTCGGGGTTGATCAATGGCAATGGAAAAGTGATTAGAACAATCCAGGATCATATGCGAGATCGGTGGTGTAGTTGTTGACCTGGCCACCAAGCATTTACTTTTAGAGAATACATCCTAATTTCCAGTGGGATTGCCTCCCGAATCACTGTAAATCTTCCAACACGAATTCATTGAATAAGCAATCGCTATATATATAATATAATTCAGACCAAATTCCCAATATCCAGCTGAACGCATCAAGCTGACAACATTCACGCCAAAGACCCAAAAAAAAAAAAAAAAACTGGGAGACTCATTTTCCAGCTGCTCAAAACCAGTCCAAATAATGCACATCCGACGTGAGCTGAAACTCCTCGCAAACCCAAAAAAAAAAAAAAAAAAATCCAGTACCATTAGAGAATTCGTGAGATCAGACCGAAAAGATTAATACCCTCCTATTATTCGCGAAGTAATTGTCGGGGAAATTCTTTTCGGCAGATGGGAAATCGCTGATCAGGAAGCTGCCGTTCTGCTGGAAATGAAGAAGGCGCTGCTGCTGATGATGGTGATCGAGAGCTTGGGAGTAATAGGAAGGGAAAAACTCCTTAGCCAGAGGGTTCAGCTTCGTGAACATATCGACCAAATTCTGCATGGTGAATTCCGATTCCGGCTTCGAATTCGGTTTCGAATCCAACTTCTTGTTAGCAACCGCTGCCTCATTGGAAATCTCAGCAACCGCAGCCATAGAGAATCGCAGCCAGAAAAACCCACAAGCACCCTCTTAATCTCTTTTACCTCCTCCCCTCTTTTTCTTTTTTTTTTTTTATATAACGAATGAAAAAGGGAAAAACTCGGACAATGTACGAGGAGATTACCAAAAAAGCAGCCTTTTTCTTATTTTCTCGCAAAAGCTCAGAATTTGAGCGATCAGTGATGATACCGGGTGGGAATTATATCCAGAAAAGGAATGCTAATTAAGTGCCCATTTGGGAAATGAAGCATGAACAGGTGTAAAAAACCCAGAAATGCCGTGCCCAAAAAAAAAAAAAAAACCAGAGTTGAGCTGAAGTGCAGTGTGGGTTTGTGGGTCTGTGACCCTGCGCGCAGTGTGTGAGAAATAGGGTTTTTGATGGATGATCAAAGGGAGGAGAGAGAGAAGAGAGAGAGGGAGAGAGAGAGAGAGAGATAGAGAGAGGAGCGTTGAAGAAGAACAGGTGGGCTTTGGCTTTGGCTTTGGCTTTTTCTCTACCCTTCTTTTTCTGGTTTGGTTGTGGAAAGAGAGAGGGAGAGAGTAATAAAGTGAGGGACGTTAAAAATGGGAAAAGAGTCTAACGTAAGATGACTTAAGCCTCGGCTTTTGTTACTCCCCCTGCGAAATTTGGTAATGCCACTCGTAACTGCAATTCCCGGGGGAGTTTGTTGGGATTTTCTCCACTCTCTCTCTCTCTCTCTCTCTCTTTGCCCTTTTTTATTTAATTTCTTTTTATTTTTCCTTATTTTATTCTCACCTCATGTTTCTTTTTCTTTTTGGGGGAAGGGGGTGTTCCCTTTCTAATTTTTTTTTTTTTTTGTGAGCAATTCCCCTTCTAATTGAAAAATGAAAAATAATTCTAGTCATAGATAAATTAAAAAGGAGGAGACATTGGATGTCCCAAAACTTATCAAATTGAGTTGTAAACTTCGTAAAAACATAATCAAATTTTAAAACTTATTAAACCGATGCAATCGAGATTTTTCGTTAATTCCGTTCAAGTAGGTTGATGGAAATGATTACTTGACTTTTAAAATATTTCATTCGTCTACATAGCAATGACGTGATTAAAATGACATCGCTTATGTTTAAATTTGATTTTTAATACATATTTTATAAAATAAGCTGTTTTTTATTTAGAAAAAAGGAGAGAAGAAGATGAGTGAGGAACAACCCTTTGTCACTCTTGGCTCACCATCGCCGGGTAAAGTTGTCAAGGGTGGGAGATGGTCGGTAGGGATTGCCAAGTCTTGGTTAGTGGCTAGCAATTTTCACCACCCATAGGCAAGGGCCAGTACGCCCTTCCGCAAGTCTGGCCAAGGGCAGGCATTAGCGACTTACCTCACCAATGACGGCCCTCCCTTATGATTAACGAGGGCCATTGGCCACTAGTCAAGGCTCGATGACCCCCATTGGTCCTTCTCAATGATGGTGGGGCCTTAGCCATCTAGTTCTTATTACTTAAAAAAAAAAAAAAAAAAAAAAAAAAAAAAAAAAAAAAAAAAAAAAGCTTATTTTAAGGTTTAATTTAAATAAAATTGTTTAAAAATTGGATTTGGATCAAAATAATATAATTTCAACCTTACGTTTCATATTTTAGCCACATCATTGCCACGAAAGAGAGATAAAATATTGAAAAAAAAAATCACGTCAACATTTTTCATTAACCAAACTAGGATTTTCTCCTTTTTTAATTTCATTTTATTTTCCCCACTTTATTCTCACCTCGGGGGGGGGGTTTCCTTTTCTAATTGAAAAGTGAAAAATAATTCCCGTTGCATATAAATAAAATGGATAAGAATACTGAAAGTCCTAAATTTTATTGTCCAATTGAGCCATAAAAATTTGTCAAATCAATGCAATTGAGTCTTTTTATTAATTCCATCAAAGTGATTTAACGGGAAATACTGATGTGACTTTTTAAAATATTTTATTCTCTTATGTGGTGATGATGTGGCTAAAATAATATCTTTTTGATTCAAATCTAGTTTTTAATTACAAATTTAAGTTTAAGTTAAATAAATTTTGTTTTAAAAATTAGATGTGAACTAAAATGACCTTATGCTTTGTGTTTTAGTCATGCTATCGCCGTGTGAGAGAGAATATATTAAAAAAAAGTCGCATCAATATTTTCTATTAGCCAAATGGACGGAATTAACAAAAAGACTCAATTACATTAATTTGAGAATATATTATGAGATTTGCCATCGAATGCATTGTCATGTACTATAAAACTAGATGGAAGCCCGTGCATCTATGCAGAGCTAATACCCTCGATGAATTATCAAAAATGTAGTTTGAGAAAATCTTGACAAATCATGTAATTTATATTATAAATAAATTAGTAACTTTCGTTTTTTTTTCTCTAAAACAAACTATAGTTGTTGCATGATATATGGAACGCTATACTAAAAGTTTCTATAAGGCCTAGGCCTCCCAAAAGGTAACGGAGAATGTATGTCTTAATGAAAACTTTCTTACTTATAAGCTTCATTGAGCCTTAAAGATGGTTGGAGAAACAAAAATTTCAAAAAGGAAAAGAAAAGAGAAAAGCAATGATTTTTTAAATATTAAATTAAGCTAAAAATAAAACCATTAAAAATTTATGTAACTACTTTAATGTAGGAAATACACATGGAAATTAAATGAGGATGTTGAAATTAAGAAAAAAATGAACTATGCCATTTAGTCCCCAGTCTT
This sequence comes from Eucalyptus guilfoylei, assembly GCA_016097605.1. Lineage (NCBI taxonomy): Eukaryota > Viridiplantae > Streptophyta > Magnoliopsida > Myrtales > Myrtaceae > Eucalyptus > Eucalyptus guilfoylei. The sequence continues at coordinate 35,311,361 of CM027865.1, read as the reverse complement.
CTAATGATGCCATTAAATTGAATAAAATAACTCCTTAAAAAGTTATTATTACATACAATTTGTATATACTATACGAAAATCTTATGTGACACTCTAAGAAATTTCTTTTATTTGTTGTCAATTGATCGAGAGATGGTTAGATGCACTTACCTTCATACATCTCTACAGGCTTACGGACTTATAAACTTGGAAAATGTAAAGGCGGGCTGTATCATAAAAGTCAATAAATTTTTAATGCCGATTAAATTTTAATCCAACCTTCCGATTGTGGATATAATAGGAGAAGAAAAGTAAAGTCAATAAGTGTTTATTGAGAGCATTTCGAATTAACGGGAGTATTGTAGAAAATGAATTATTTGGAAAATATTTTTCAAAATATGATTATTTGTATCATTTGAAATAATTAGATAATAAAAAAATGTTTCAATTATCGAAAAAATTATGCCTAAATATTTTCGTGAACAATGAAGTTTTTTTCTTCATTTGTTTTTTCAAACAATTTAGGAAAACTTTTTTCTAAATAGTTCATTTTTCGCAAATCAAATGTAGTCTAAATATTCTATGCGAATCACTTAGGCGCATGCTTAATCAAAGATATGTTCTTCTTACATCATCAGTTTTCTTATTGAATAATACGAAGGCAACAGGTTACACACAATATAATAAATAAATATATAATGCAAGCTTGGATCGTGTTTACTTCTTTATTTTCATTTTTTGGATTGGGAAGGAAGGCTACGGTGGACACGGCACGCAGTTTGAAAGAGACTAGAGTTTGGTGCGTTGAGGAGTGAGTACCATTTGCGACATAATTCTAGCCATATATAAAAGCATGATTTGATTACTTAATCAAATCGTTGGACCACAAATCCCTTATCAAGTACCTAAACTAATTAACCACTCGCTCTCTCCCAACTCGAATGGAAAAACCACGGGTGTGAAGTCACCAAATTGATAGGTTTCTTGATAGAGAAAAGTACCCAAATTATCACGGATTAGTTTTTTGTGAGATGGATGACCTATAATCCGGAGGACCTGAAAAAGAAAAACAGAAACTAGAAGTGGGAGGAGGAGGAGGAGGAAAGAATTTAAGAAATTATAAATTTAAGTGCAGCATGGAACTGTTCATTGATGGCTAAACAAAAAATAGGCTAAATTGCATCAAAAGTAAATTAGTGGCAGCATGCATGATAGAAAGTTCCTTTTGGGACTGACCCTAACCTGTCTTCTTTTTTCTTGAGGCGTGCTGGGTGCTCCCTCCGTTCATGTCACCCTGGGTAACGCAACATGCAGATGTGTAACCCAACGGGACCAGTTTGGACCTTTTTAAGGTTTTGTCATTTGTTAATGTTGTTACACACTGAGAATATATTCTTTGATCTTTAAAGCATGCGAACATGACAGAACATCTCACCCTCCCTTCACTTTGATGGATGGAATCCTTTACAACTTTAGAAAGGAATCATCTATCTTGTGAAATAAAGAGGAAAGATGCGAGTTTCGACTGTTTTTAACAATCGCGATGGTTGACCTTTTCTTCTTCTTTTTCCTCCTCCTCCTCCTCTTTTTTTTAAAAATTTTTCTTGCCTTCTGTCCAATCCGTGCTTTTTGACAGAATCCTGTGTCTCAAGTGGAAGAGCCACCTTCTGTACATGCACCATCAATTTGTTTCCCGATTTCTTTGAAGTTTTTGGGAAAATGATTCGGCTAACAACCTCGAAAGCCTATACATCTACACGGGGAAAATTGTCCAAAAAGTCTTAAACCTATTGCATTTTTGCCAATTCAGTCCTAAACTTTTTAACTTTGCCAATTTAGTCTTAAACATTTTCATCTCTTACCAATTAAATTTATCGGCCAATTTTGGTTGGAAAATGCTGACGTTGACACGGGTGGTCTTACGTACGACGCCGACGCCGATGCGACAATTTTAATAATATTTTAATATTTTATCTATTTTTTTCATTTTTTCTTTCTTTTCTTTTTTGGCTTTCTTCTTTACCTTTTCTGGTGGTCGGCTAGCCTCGCTTGCCACAAGCGAGGCCTGGCCGGGCAAGGGCTAGCCCTAGCGAGGGGAGCCCTCACCCAGGCACGACTGAGCAAGGGTCACCTAGGGGAGGCCAACCCTCGCCTAGGCCAGGCGAGGCCTACCTATGCCCAGGCTAGGGCGGCCTCACTGGGCATCGATCAAGCGATGGCGGCACCAGGCAAGGCCACCCTGGCCTAGGTGAGGGCGGCCTTGCCGAGCGTTGGTCGGGCAACGATGATCCCAGGCAAGACTACCTTGGTCTGGGCGAGCTAGATTTAGCGAGGGGAGCCCTCGTCGGGGCTCGTCTTCGCCCAGGCGAGTGTCAGCCTTGCCTAGACCAGTTTTGGCGAGGCTGGCCCTCGCCCAGGCTAGGGTGGCCTCGGCAGGTGTCGGTCGGGCGATGGCGACGCTGAATGAGGCCGCCCTAGCCTAGGCGCAGGTCAGCCTAGCTCAGGTGACGCTTGCTGGGCCATGCCTGGACGAGGGCTCCCCTCATTGGGGCTAGCCCTTGCCTGGCCAGGCCTCGCCTGTGGCGGGCGAGGCCAACCAACTGGTTGTGGCCGGCTAGCCACCGAAAAAGGCATAGAAGAAAGCAAAAAAGAAAAGAAAGAAAAAAATTGAAAAAAAACATAAAAATTCAAAAAAATATTAAAATATTATTAAAAATTATCAATGTCGGTGTTGGCGATCGTCAACGCTGGCGTAACTATGTGACACCGTCGGCGTTCATGTTGGCAGTTTTCAATTAAAATTGATCGGATGGACTCAATTGGTAAGAAATGAAAATGTTTAGGATTGAATTAACAAAGTTGAAAAGATTTAGGACTGAATTGGTAAAAGTGTAATAGGTTTAGGTCAATTTTCCCCATCCAAAGACCCTTTTCACTTGCCAAGGAAAGGACTTTTAAATTTTGTTCTACTCCATGTTAATTCACATTAATTTCTCTTTAAGAGCAACCTTGGTAAGTCCCTTATGGAACAACGACAAATTACCATCGAAGGAAGATCTTAATTAAGGACATATATCATGTGTTTTGGCAGTTAATCAATCGCATAATCATTCACTTTTCTTGTTTAAACCTTTTAGAACAAGGCAAAGCCAAACATGCTGCTTCTGGAATCCAAATTGATGAGAAAATCATCATGACTTTCATCAACGCCAAAGAATGGTTTTAGTCTCGAGCGTAATCTTGCCCCCAACAAAATCCACAATCATGATTTTTTGAGAAGAAATGCCCGGAAGGTCCAGCTTCAGGTCAGATGTCTTTTCCCAAACAAATTGTCATTTTACATCAATATCGATTGGTGAAATCCGGCCGTCCAATTTCCTCGTTGATATATTTGTGGGGGTTTTAGAAATGCTTTTATCAGGCTTAAGTTGAATGCATAGACTGTGCACATCACTTGATCTAATAGTTTAAGTTCTATTAGATGACTAGAAACTACATGGAGATTTGCGGATCGCCTGGAGTTGAAAAACTTGATAAAAATCAAGGTAAAATTTTTTGACGGATATATAAATATTACGGTGTAAGGATATGATAAGAGTCATGATATCCGATCATAAATTCTTGTTGTCAATCTCCATTGTAATGATGTGATTGATTTTAAAATGGGGATCTCATTTTGATTACCTCGCTTCTAAGCATTGAAATTTCAAGGATTTCGTTGCCCACTTTTCCAATCGGGAAAAATAATACTCTAATCCGGCCACTTCATCATCGTCAAATGCCAGTTAATTCCTTAGATGCGTTCGGTGGTTTGACGTCTTACCTCGTGCTCCTTTTTTCTCTTATTTTTTAATCCTTTTGTTTTCCATTTTTCTTATTCCAGACATTACACTCTACACGTGAAACTCACCGGTCACGATAAAGTACACCAACAACCAGGGGTCTACTACTATTGACATATATAAAACGTTGGGGGTGCTGACTACCAATTTTATATATATATATATATATTAAAGCGAAGATTGCAGAGTGTTAGGATCGAGGTATTGGGCCCCCGAGGGCTGCTCATTCTTCTTTTTCAATTGGGCCCAATCTTTGGGTGTAAAAGGAAAACACATGTCTCGAAATTCGATGGTTGTGATGGGAAGAGCGAAGTATCGGAACAAGAAGCAGCAATTTGATTGCTGGAACAGGTGGAAGGTCCAAGGGAGCCCAATTGATAGTTTAGCGGGACCTTAGCTTGCGACTTGAGGATTCGGCCCATTATACTCGGTCGGGCCCAAATGTCGGATAGACTATGATTGGTGGGCCTGAGCTAGTGACCCTTCGCTGGGGCTCGATCATTCCGGATTCGGAATCTTGGACACGTAGGTACTACTTTGTGATCTCGTGGATGGGCTTGCACATTATCATTTTTGTTTCCTTTAGCGATGCATCGAATCGCTATCGTCGTGGTATCCAGAGGAGTTTCATGTTGTTAAAAGAATGTTCACTTTAAGTCGTAACCACTTGATTCAAAGAGGGTCCTTAGAAGACCTTGAGAGAGAGAGAGAGAGAGAGAGAGAGAGAGAGAGAGAGAGAGAGAGAGAGAGAAGGGGGGGGGGTAAGCAGGTCGACGTAGTTCCATCAACCTACAGGGTGTTATGATCATCTTTACTTGTTCAGTACCTGAAAGTTGCCATTTTGGCTAATGTATAATCCTACCTTTCACATTTTAAGAAGTGAAAAGTTAAGAGGGTTTTTTTTTTTTTAATCTTTTTATCGTAAATAGCAAGGAAGTCCACCGTAGAATGATCACTTGTTTGGTACCTGGAAGTTGCCATTTTGGTTAATGTATAATCCTAGCTTACACATTTTAAGAAGCGAAAAGTTAAGAGGATTTTATTTATATTTTATATCTCATTTTCCGTCGATAGTAAGAAAGTGCACCATAGAATGATAAATCTTGATCCCATAAAATGTTTTTTCCGACTTTTGTGTGATCTGAAATTTTCAAAGGGATGGCACAAACATTCAACTAGCTAGTGGTAAATATATAAATATGTAAGTGATGGAATGGACGGACCAATGAAAGTCAAAAGGTTCATGCATTTGAAACACCGGGAGGGTAAATTATGTTGGGAGATAAAACTTATTGGGCACAAAAAGAAGCAGGACTAAACTTTTTTCGTGTCCTATAAGAATGGAGACATTCCTTTCATATCTGGTTATGTTCAATGTCTCACGAAATATCACCTTGCTAAAGCATAAAGTTGGCCACGTGATGATAACTCCATGGTGGGTCTCCATACATTTTTAGCTCGTCGCGATTCAGATAGAAGGAGCTCTAAGGATTAAAAACCGGATTTCGAATAAATATTTTATATATAATTGGAGTTGTCGTTGCAGCTTTTTCCTATTCAGTGGGCGAATACCAAGTGCGTAATTAAGGACAAACATAGTCACGACACGACAAGGTATCAAAGTTACATCAGTCCCAATCAGGCTCAAAATCATGTCGGGAGATAGAACCTTATTTGGGCTTACAAAGAACTTCGCCCGCCAACCCAGTTTTCCCGTCCGATATGACAGGATTTAGAAAGGGTTTATCTCTTTCGCGTCTCACTGGAGCATCGCCCGAAACGGACATAGCTAAAGCTACCAAAGGATAAACTCAATCGACGGTGGGTCTTCCATTGCAATATCAACGATTTTTCTTCCGTTTTACACAATGCAGTCATATCCTAAAGTTTGGTACTAGCTTGGTCGGTCCAAAGAAGCCCATGATGCCTCTCTTGTCGGTCGATTCACGCACGCACTCATGTGGATCTGTCCCCAAGCTCTGACCAAAGGATTGGTCGGTCTACATACAGGAAAACTCCATCATGCGAAATTTAATCAAATACACTAATTTCAGACGAAACTACTTCGTAGTGCTCGAAGACACCCCCGAGCACGTATAGAATCGCGAATTGCGATCCGATACGGATGTCTGAATAAGCATGTCGACACATACCCAGCGAAATTCTTCTGGGTTTGTTAGCACTCCATATCGCACGTGCTAGAACAAGAACTCAAGACGTGCGAATCGCCTAATCGTATGTTGCTTCGATATCGTGGCTATCTAGCTTTGGAATGGGAGGGAGGGGGAGTTTCCAATGATACTCTGAAAGCAATTCTAACTCTAAAAGTTTCCAATGTTTGAAATTTATGTGGTCCTGCATGTTGGCGTGAGTTATCAATTAAGATTAATTGGAAAAATTCTAGAGTTGATTAGTTGCTAAATGTGCATTTGGTAACATTTTTGTTTACGGAAACAATTTCCTTTTAGAAATAGCTTTTTTTTCCTATTCCCTAGAATAGTTTCCTAGTAAAATAACGCGTTTAGTAATTATATAAAATTTCGATTTTTGGAATAAAAAACTAATACAAATGCATTTGGTACGACTAATATATATATATATATATATATATATATATATATATATTTTATGGTGTAGAATTTCTTTTAATTTTTTAATAAAATTCTAAAGATTTTCCTTTTTTTCCTCTCTTCTTCTTCCTCCTTTAGCCAGTCATCAAGTGGCGGCGATGGGTGGCAACTATTGGTGGTAGTTAGCAGGTAGCAAATGGCAAGTGGCGATGGCAAGTGGTGGCAGGTGGCGATCAACAGACGGTGGCAAGCAACAAGGAAGAAGAAGAAAAGAAAATTAGAAAATGAAGAAAATGACTTAATTCTAGAAATTGTTCTTGAGTATAAGAAGTTATTTTTTTTCTATTTACTCGTTATGTTCCAAATCTATTCCTTAACTGCTTTTCTATTATAAGAAACAGAAAAATTAACTAACATTACCAAACGCATTTTTGTTTTTTTCTAATCCGGAGAGCAAAAGAACAAAAGAACGGAGAAAGAGAAGTGTCGCCATGTAGACCCTAAGTTCTTATTGTATTATATCTTTATTTTGAGAATCAACTAGATTCTTAACCTAAGATAGTGCATAGCCTAGAATAGTTTTTTTGGTAAGTTTTTCTATGTACAACTATATATTTTGTACTCATTTAGAAAAAATATTGAAGAGAGAAAAACATCTCTATTCATCAGTGCACGTGAAATGCCATCTTAAATTGAGGCAAAGATCATTGATGAGGAACCTCTTGCTAAGAAAATGTTTGTAAAACAAACATATAGGTTCCTTGTTTCACAATGGAAAAATATGTATGTGTGGACCAATATATAAGTGGAAGGCTTCTAGCCTTACAATTAAAAACCGTAGGCTAAGAGGACTAGATGCGCAAATAATTGCATGATTTTGGCACGATTATTAGGTACACTTGACTTGATGTACACAAGCATGCTTGAGGACTAGAATTGGCACTAATCAATAGCTTTTTTTCTTTTTTTTTTTAAATTCGAATATATAGTTCTTTTAAAAACATGAAAAGTCGTGTCCTTCTGAAATTACTTGTCTCCTCACAATAGACTTTCAAAAGGATGCGACGTTTCATAAGGTTGTATTTGTTCAAACATAGTTTTAACTACTATAAACTCAATGTTTTTGGATCAATAGTTTTCACTTTCGATTTTATTTCTTTCATAAAAATGCAACATTTATTCTCCAATTGTTTTCGGTTGAGTCTTTGAAGAAATACTAAAATTGTTATATCGTATTCTCCCTTTAAAACTTTGTTGTATTCTACAAGATTTTTGCCAATAACCATTAGCAACTCGTGGGGGCAAACAATTCCTCAAAACAATGTACTCATGGCTCAAAGTCTTATTCCATTTTTCTTAATTATTTTGTCTAACACCTCTCAAGTATATGGGGACTCTCTCATCTAGGGTTACTTATAAGATCTCGAAAGACTCTAAAGCTTGAACTTTGTATGGATAAACTATGCCATGTATTTGCTAGGTATCAATAAATAGGAACTCACAGTAGAGCCACTCGTTATAATTGGTACATAGAATCATTGGAATTTGTCACGCAAAAATGTAAAGGACATAAAATGAGAGTGTAAGGAATGAAATATATGCCATTTATGCACAAAAGACTATTAGTTTATATGATAGCTCGGAAACTCTAAAAGCTCAAATTTTCTATAGAGCAATCTGATCTAAGTTTCTGTGCTTTGTTCTCATCCCTACGCATCGATAAGACTATTTGACATCATGAGGAGGAAAAAAAGAGGGTAAAATGTGAGAGTGAGGAATAGTGTACAATATCTAGAATCCTTTGACAAGACACATGGAGACAATAATAGATTCTCCTTTTGCTACAAACGTTTATCCAGTTGGCCTTTATCTTTATCATTTCTGGAAGGAGAAGGAGAAGGACCAAAAGCAATCCCGGAAAATATCTGCACGCGACGAATTAGGCCCCCTTCTTCCGGAGGTGGGTTTCCAGGCAATTTCCAATACATACGGATTGACGGGGTCAGAGGTAGGTAAGAGGTCAAATAATCCAACGCCAAAAGCAGAGAAGAGAAGGACGAGAGAGAGAGAGACAGAGAGGGGAGGGGGGGGAAGAAAATCCTAAAGGCTAGCACGTACGTCCACTTCCATGATGAGCGTAGTTTTCATGCGTCAAGATAGAGAAAGCCTCTAAAGGAACGAAAGAAGAAGGGCGATAAAAAAGGAGCAGGGGAAAAAAAAACAGGGGCTAGTGCGGTCGGTTCGTGGAAAATGGAAAGGAGGGAGGTGAGAGCTTTCGTTTCGTTTTCCCCATTTGACTGCGACCTGAGAAGACAGGGATAGTCGGTTACTCCTTCCTTCCTTCTCCTTCTCTTCCGGGAGGGGGGGTCAAAGTCAAACCCATGGCGTGCCCGCTACGTGTCGAGATCTCCGTGGCGGGCGGGGAACGGGGCCGGGACGCGTTTTCAGGTGTCGCATTATGTCGGAGGGATCGGGCGTCCACGTGTCCCGCGATGGAGGGGTCAGCGCTTGGCGGCAGTTCTTAGCCGTTGAACTGTTGGGGGAACGGGGCGGGGGGTCGTCATTAACATTTTTTTAGTAATTAACCCCGTCGTCGCTTGTCCTTTTCTTGCTCGTCCTCCTCCACGACATTAAAAAAGGAGGAATCCGGGAAAAAAAGAGAGGAAGCATTAACGTTTTGGTTATTGCGACGGCCACTTGCCTGTCGATTAATCCCTTTCGTTGCTTAAAGAATACTCCGGATGGGACGCGTCCCCGAATCTAACCTTAAAAATCTCAAACAGAAAGAAGTTAGGCTGCCTCGAAATCTCTCGTAATAATTCGTTGGAATTGACTTTTCGACCTGCCTAATTGGCTGCGGACGGGTGGAAAATGGGTGAATTTCTTTGGGAGGGGAGTCATCCATTATTAGCTAGAACTATTCAAATTTTTGTCCTTCGTCAGGTGATAAAATCATTTATAACTTATACTTACCGAAAAGAGAGGATACCTAATTTTGATTACACATGACAACCTAAAGAGTAAAAAAAATTAATTATTAAATCATATTTATTAAAATTTAAACTTTTAAAATAGTTGACAATAATCCTATAAAATATCGAGCATGAGATTTTGAATTCAAATCTTTCCAAACTTTAGTATAACGTATCTGAATTTACAATTTACTTTATTAATTATTGGGTAGAGTGTTCTTCTCAATATTTCTATTAGGGATTTGTGAAGTTCAAAAAATCATATGAAATTTGTTTATGCTGGAGGAACTATGAACTGTTCATAGCGCTCATCTTTTTTTATTTTATTTTTGGACCAAATAGTTCATAGCTCTCTATTTAGAGAAGAATGGACAAGTCCCCTCTTGTTGAAATAAAAGGGTATGCTCAAGGGATAAATTATACACCTTCGCCAAAAGAATAATAATCCTGAACAAACCCCATAGATCAGCAAAGATAAGGCAACAGTACTGATATAGCACGAATCCAACCAAACAATGCCCTTTAGAAAAAGATAGGCATAACCAAAGAGCAAAGGTCTTAGCTACCACTCAATCCATAGCAAAGTCATAGTTAGGTACGGAAAGACCGGATTTCCTTTTATGAATTTCTTACGCAACATCTTATATCATCTCCTGAAGATGATAATATCAACTTCTACACACACATTAATCCGCCACGCCAATTTCCACAACTCCACTAATAAAGATGAAGTTTACCGATCTCTATGTGGACCTTCTTAAGTAGAATATGCCCGAATCGTTTTGTATACAGGTATTGTCGATGGCCCAAACAACCGTATAAATGCCGGATTTATACGGTATAATCGCTAGTATGGAACCGCGGGATCAAAGAAACAGGTGACGATCTTTCTCATTTGCCGCTCTTCCCGATGAACTCGAGCCGACCCTACTCGCGTTCGCGTCACTTTAAAGAACAACGCGCAAGATGCCAAAGTGGGGAGACGATATTTTCTTCTGTTCCTTTCTTTTTCTTCGCCATTTAATTATAAATTTTTCCTCGATGAATAATCTGATGACGACGCGAAAAAGGCGAGCGAAATGAACTAGTCAGAGGTGGCAATGATGCCACCCTTAAGGGAAGTCTTCAGATGCGATGACTCAGCCAAGTCACCACCCTCAATAATTTTTTTAAAAAGGAGAGGAGAGCAGAAGAAGATAAAGTTGGCGAGCAGCATGTCTTGTGGTTTGTCTGGATGGGACTATGAGGCCAAGGCTAGGGGACATGTAGAGGGAGCACTTTGGCTGTCTGCACGAGGAGGTGCCAAGTGTCCTTCTTCTTCTCTTGATTGGATTGGAATCAACGGGATATTCTAGACATTGCATCGAAAGCTTCGTCTTCGTGTTCTCTTCCATTGCTCTTAGACGACTTTAAATGGCAAAAAATGGCGAAACTCCAGTGGGATGATAAAGTCCTCGGTACCATTTGCAAGGTGCATGCGGGTTTACCTTCGAGATGAAGCGACCTTATTCGCAAGGCGTCCCGACAAAGCTCAATAAAAGACACGTTGTGGAGCCATTCCAATTCGAAGAGGAACTCATTATATGCTCAGCAGGCTTTACGACAATGCCAGGTGACCCCCCGCTTTCAAGACGCGACTGCTGCGGTAATGCTGCGTCATGAGGACAGCAAAAATATCCACGAATATAATTGAACACCTCGACAATGGAAGTTGGCCCCCAGGAACATGTCCTCAACCGCATTCCGCGAGGGTGCTGCCGCGCAAGAAAAGTTTTACGAAAAAAACAAAGGTGGGGGCTCGCTCCATGATCATGGGCATCTTTGATTTGCACCCGCCGTTCACACCCTGTCGTGTAATATTGATCAAGATGCGTGAAAAAAATCGATAGATGATCCCTACACGATCCCTATCCATGCACACCCCTTTCGAAAAACTGTTGCTCGACTAACTTATGTAGATCATGAAGGTTATGCGTTGTTGCGGTGCGATTGATTTGAGCACTGTTCAATTCTTGATTCAATGGGCATGGAATTCACAACTCGATTGTATGAGGATGTAGTAATTTGGCCTTTCCGAATCACAAAGCTTCATTTTATTATTTTCTTAAGTTAATCGTCACATGAGAAAAGTATGAGAATTAATGAATGCTCGACTTGAGACGGGTGGAGAATTTGATACGGCACTTATGAATGATGGATGTACATAAGGACATGAGACACAAAAGGATACGGCTTTCGCGTTTTTGCCATTCCCTTTTTTCTTTCTCTAATTTCTCCCATGTGGAGAGAAGATGCGCGCCAATAATGTGCGAAATTGCTCGACCACGTTGAGCGAGCGACCCGTGAAGGCGGAGGGTCAGCACTCAGCAGGGCGCCCCGAGAGAAGCGGGTCAAAAAGGCGAGGGGTGGGCCCGCCGACAAAAAGCCGGCAGGAGGAAAATGACACGGTTTCGGTTCAAAGCCCATTCGGCGATGGACGGTTCCAACGCATCCACTCTCCGTCTAATCCAAATCTTCCCCCCCTCCTTTTAAGTCTCAAATCACCACGCATTGAGATTTACGTGGATCAACTCGATCCCTTGATTCCATTGTCAATGGCATTTGAGTTCCTACGTGTTGCACTAAATTGCTTAAGTAGCATCATTAGATTACATTTTTTAGTGCGATGCGATTCTTAGGACTTAATCGTGCTTTCCTGTAAAGCTTTTGGACTATCAGTTGGACCATTCAAAGAGGTTTAGTGCTCGAGCGCATATTGATGTACAACTTGATTACGTTTCCATCTAAAAAGTCTATGTAGATGTGGTGCAATTTCCTTCTCATGATCGGATGGAATTTGCTAAATTCAAACGTCTATCCTAGACATGGTTTTGAGCTTCGGAATCAAAACCCTCTTCTCATACAAACATCATCCTAGAATTATTTCTCTGATTTCATATATAGAGCTCTTGAAAGTACAACTACTTCGAAAAGCAATCTCACGATTGGTCGTCATTAGAATTGAAAGAATAAGATCCTAAATTAAATTCACAGTGGGTTTCGAATCATGATCAACAGTTTTTCAAAACCCTATACCCTCTCCTCCAAAAAAAATAATAAACAACAAATGACCCAACGGAGATGCTTGCATTTTTCAATAGTATAGTGTATCTTTTCAAATCACACATATAATTATGAGTTTAGATATATAATTATTTGTTATTGAGCTACAACAACTATCAAAGGTATAAAAACATAAATATGAACGAAAGCACGTCTTGTGGGTCATTGATTGGAATTTTTGAACTCGTAATCGGACAAATGGACGGGAGCAAAAGGGAAGTGCTCGAAATCCGTCCGATTTTCCCGGAAACCACGGGCGGGACCAGGAAGACAAAATAGGTGGAGCACCAAGTGGCCTATGATGCCACGTGACACCTTTGCCGCCTTCGTGAGTCTCCACGTAAGCTTGTCTGATTTGCACCGTGACGCGTTGTCCGCATCGGTTGGACACGCACGACGCAAAAGTCGGCTCCTCCATCTTCTCCATCACAACAATCATTGAAGCCTCCACATTTTTCACGAATTGCACGACACCTGGGCGATCGACAGCGCGCGATCTTCTGCACAAAGCTCGCCCAATAGGATCCACGCATTGTCGTGAGGGACGGTCTATTCGGTGATCAGCGTGCTTTAACCGGTCTTTGATTTTGGTTCGATGGGGAAATGGGTCAAATTTTTACGCCTGATCAATCAGCCAATCCCACGCGTTGCACCTCTTTGGTCGGCGAGGTTCTTTCTTTGGTCGGGCCAGACCTTTTGGAGTAGGGTCAAGAACCCGGTTACCGGACACGTACTTGGGAAAGTGATTTTCTTCGTCATCATTTGGAATGGCATGGCATTGATCGGACCGACTTTGACTTATCATCGTGCTTTACGTAATATTCGACACTTTGAAAATTAATGTAGTTAGAAAATGTGATGTCGAGTTTGATACCAAATTGAGTTTTTATTGATTGCAATACTTTCTTGGAATTGAAGTTGCCACTTCCAGTAAAAGCTTATTTGTCACTCGGAAAAAAATATGCATTAAATCTGTTAAAGGAAACGGGAAAATTGGGGGCCAAACTTGCCAAGTCTCCTATGGACTTTGGGAGCAAAATGATAAAAATGCTACTCCTCTCCAGGATTTTGGCCAGTTTCAAAGAATCGTCGATCGGCTAATTTATCGGACTATCACTCAACTTGATATTTTATATATTGTTACATGAATGCATGATTTAATATTTAATTATTCTAACACAGGTATTCGCATGATAGAAACATAATCAGAGAGCAGGAGCAAGTTGAGATTCAAACAGTGGGCTCGCAACTTTACATGGCATGTCTAATATGATTGGCATATATAATGCACGACGTATCACTTATCATAACCCATTATTTAGCCTTTGTATTCTGTATGATCCCCCACCGAGAGAGAGAGAGAGAGAGAGAGAGAGAAATAAATGCCACAATGATGGTATTAATACACTCTTGATTTTAATCTCACCAAACTGTTATCTAAAGATTTTCTTAACAGGCCACTACATAAGCAATCTGATAAGAAAACTTTCTAGATTTCAATTCTGCTAATCTTTCTGGACAATTGAGTAGCTTAAAAATGAAAATACCTCTTATTGACCATGCGTATTATATATTCTAAATTAGAAAACGTAGTAATATGGGAGTGCCCATTCGCTCTTTGGCTATCCAACTACTTCGTATTTGCTTCCGTTATTACATGTCCACACATGTGCATTCTCAATCTCCCGTATTCTCTCTCAATCGCCAAGTGCAATGCATATGGAATCACCATCTCTCTCTCTCTCTCTCTCTCTGATATTACCAAAAACCTATTCCTAATGAAAAATTATAATATGGAAACCACGTGTTTATACGCCTTTGTCGACTCAGCCTATTAGGTTAGTCATATAAATCACACCTAATCTAACATTAACTTTACCAATCACGCGACATGTTCACAGCTATTCTCCGCAATTCTAGGGTAGATGCTCTCATCCCAAGATTAATGTTTCAACTCAAAAGCATTCATCTTGACATAGTAACATCGTTTGTGCTTAATTTCTAATTTGTTGGGTGCATGCACATGTCAAACAAAACACAAGTGCATCCAAGTCTAAGCTCTCTCCCATTGGTTTCTCGGAGCTTATAGCCTTTTTTCCTTGCACGGAGGCATAAACGGCCTCGAAGAGCATCGCTGCGGTGAACAAAGTTCGATTAAATTAAAGTAATTCCGAGGAGAACCTGGTGCAGGTTTGTTGGTCTCGGCAGTTGGCAGTTTTTTCAGGTGGGGGGTCGGTTTGGTCTCGGATTCCAATATTTTCACATGACATAATAATGATTTTTCCTGTAAAATATTGGTTATTAATGCTCGGTCTCCACTTGACCTACGATGGACTTGAACTGTCCATGTGTGGCCTCTCTAAGATAAATGCCAAAAGATATTTAAAAGAGCAAGAATATGCAAGTTGCAAGTAAGAGACAATGAAACCGAGGAAAAAGGGCATATGCACTATGCAGTCATATGGGACCATCTCCCATATTATGTTTCAATGTTCTTGCCTAGTTCTTCTTTTGTCTTGCTGCAACAGAGCTTTTAATGCCTGCATTATAAAATTGAACCGGTAGAATATCAGCCCGTCCATTGATTTTGTGCCGATCGTTTGGTCGTCTGTTGCACATGTCCATGATTGCTGGTAATCATTTGAGACTCGAATATCAATGAAACGAAGAGCGAGTATTTTTAAACGCAGGGTTTGGTCACGGAATATTGACTCGAAGATACGAACATCTAATTAGGAGACCGAGACATCGTATCGATAGTTGGCCTAGTGGGAGTAAACTCGAGGGTCATTATCTTCCCCTCTATCGGGGGATCGCGAATTGGATTTGCAGTGGGGCTGCAAAGCTCATGAACTAGATTTTGCTGAATCGAAGGGTGTCTTATCCGGCTAAATTCTACGCGATGTGTTGGTTTGCCAATCCCATAAGTAATTTTCACGGAAATATATGACTAGCACTCGACACGCATGTAATGGCCGTAGGATTCTTATGTTAACATTTGAGGTTTTTGCTAACGTCGCTTGTTCACATGTCGAGAGATGCTCAATTTAATTTGTCAAGTCCTGTGGTCCCTATATTCTACAATACATTGTATTGAGAGAAACCAAGACAAGAATCAAATTGGAAAAAAAATACATACAGCGAGATAAGAAACTTGGGAATGATGCGTATGGTCCATGCATGCATGTGCTCCCATGTGTGCACACGTGAGACCTCCGAACTTTTAAAGCAATTCAAGCATACATGGACATGAAACGATGCTCTACCTCTCTCATTCATCGTCCTCAATGCATGTGATATATATGTAACCGTCGGGTTAGTTTAGACGATAAAAAGTAGGGTTTTGCGTACTTACGACAGTCTTGCGTGGACAGAGGTTCAACATATTGTCCACCATAATCTGCACACCGTACCATGATGATCTATACATGATAACGATAAGGATTTTGATTGTCCCGTTGTCTCCTGGAGGTGAGTGCTGGCGTTTCTTGGACATGTGCATGCATTTTTGTCGCTTTTAATTAACTTAAGCATCCGAGAAAGCGCATCTCTTGTGCGTACGATGGAAAGAAGGAGGCCAAGATTAGCAAATATCTATCCAGGTTCAGCTTATCAGGAGATTAAAATTGATTCGATCCTCGTGCTTTGTCCTCGCATGTTACTCGTCAAAGCAACATTGATTAGGATACGAAATCCATCAGTGTTGAATGACACTTTCCGAGGATCAGAGACCTCGGGGGATGTATGGAGCCATCATGGTGACCCTGAAACCATCTATTGTCTGTTCATCACCTCGTGAATGGATTCATGACTCGTTACCATGTTTCCTAAGTTAGAGTTGACATCAGTCGCAACTTAATCAATGAAAGTACATCTCCATCTCCCATGCACAGTTTTCACAATCACGAATTGTGGTTTCCGAAAGGTCGAAATTGACTCGCATAACGCGTTGTGGATTCGCCACCGTTGGAGGTGCATATCGAGGACCTTAGAAAAGGTGATCGTTGCATGCACTATCGGTCCGTGAACTTCTAGCCATGCCTCCATTCTCTACACAAATTATTTCATGCCATTAATCTCGTATGGTTTACACAATCTTTATATCCATTCATACCCCTCAAGACGTCACTGATCACATTTCCTCTTTGAACCTCTTCTTAATTACTTCTTTAACAAAAGCATAACCTCAGCTGGTGACTAATCCAGCATACTCAGGAGTATTCCGCTATTCTCCCTCCAAAAGGCAGATTAGTAGTTCAGTATAATGACATGAGACTTGTAAAGTCGATTTACCGCGAGGGGATTCGTTGTCATGAGAGGAAGCAACAAGAAAAGAAAACGAAGCATTACCTAGGATAATGCCTGCCTTTTGCGATGACAGAGATCGCACCCGACTAAATAATCCTCATCCCCCCTATTTAAAAACCTTGTTGTGTGCCACAAGCATAAGGAACACGATGACAAATATTATATACCTCATCGGCTGACAAAAGGTATCGCAAGATAGAGGACGTTAGCAAAAAGGAAAAGGAAAGAAACAGAAATTTGTCATTACAATAATAATAATTAAAGGGGAAGATGGGGCGCATAACGCAAAAAACTAATTCTATGATTACCCTTATGATGGGAGTCAATAAATCCCCTTTTCTTTAATTCGCGACCGAATTGCAAATAAAGAAATCGGGGATTGCCCACAAGTGCGTCCTTGTCACTAACGGACACGTATGGAACTTAGGAATGTTATATTCGTTTCGTGACGAGCGTTTGTCATCTAGATCATTACAACCTCGCTTTTTAAATACCAACGGTTTATAATATCGGAATAATCTATAGGGGCCCTTAGAGGGGTTTGGAGTCATCCATGACATTAGACAGAGTAATCCCACTTCTTTCTTTTCGTAATTTATTCCGTCGTGTGGTAGAGAGAACGTGGAGGGAGAGATATGGTTGTTATCCCATGATTGGGAAGTTGAAAGGACATTACACGAAAGATCGAGTGTTTGATAGAAAGCGAGAGAAGAAGGAAATCGAAAGCGGAGGAATCTCTACCTGCTAATTTTCCAGGGAAGACCAAGACCAAGACCATATAATATGAATACATTTGGAGAAATCATGGCGGAAGAAAAGTCTGGGGTTTGCTCGGAAGGTCCTTGTTGCAAAGACGAATTAGATTTTGAGTTCCTGATGGGGGGGAGGACCCTTTTGCATCAATGGCCCGTTGATGATGGCACCTAACGAAGAGCTTTTATCCGTCTCCCATTTAAGGGGAGGGGCCATCTAATTTCAAGAGGATTTGGTAGGTTTAGGGAAGGAGTTGAGATTTGCTCGAATTAGGGGAATAAATTAACTCGGTTTTACCCTAATTAATTCGGCGATCACCCTTGAAAAGGTAAAGATGTTACTTGGATGGGTGGTTGGAGGAGTAAAAGCCGAGTTAATTATGAAATAGTATGATTTTAATCATCTTTTTCTTTGCATTGCCTTGAGATAATTACAAAGGCACATCACTCGTGTTGAGAGTGGAAGTCTGCAGTAATTTCTATGAAGTTGCGTCCGAATCTTGCAGTTCATGTATCCGGATGTCTTTCGAAATTTGAAACACCTAAAAATTTCACGATATGTACAATTTCTTCGTAGTTTTTAGGGAGAGTTTAGAGATTGGTTAGCTAACTCCACATCATCATTGTTCTTCCCACAGCAATTCGCATACTCCCTCTCGGCTCGATTTCCAAGTGATTAGTACACACTCACCATACTCAAATAATTTCAATGGAAGTGCAAATAAAATCTCAATCGTTTGTGTTAGGTTCAATTGATGGAGAGATATCTCGCAGGATTTGATCTTAGGGTGGAAACCCAGACAAGAAACAAGGAATAATCGAGCCAATCTCGCAAGCTAATCCGACAATCTAATCAGAGACAAAAAAGAAGAAAAGATGCCGTCCGATTTAATCGGACCACGTCGTTGCATATAATTCAGCCCTCGAAGGAAGATGCGTGATGCAAGGGAGATCTAAGTACGGTAAAGGAAAATCGGAGGGGGAAAACAATAAACAAAACCGGGAAATCTTAAAATAGGAAAGAAAGAAAGATTGACCTCGCTTTCAGCGTGGGGGCATTTGTTTATTGGGGGTTGCGAACGGCAAGGGGTCTCCTCTCTGTCGAGTGGAGAGAGGGCGTCGATTTGGAATATGGATTTTCTTTTCGGGGGGCCTAATTGACATTTCTAGAAACGGAATATTTTTCCAACTTTTCTAGATTTTTATATTCTCCAGGGGCGAAATTGAGGAGAAGGGGGAAATCGGGGGCCGACCAATGGGCAAATGACCATGCATGCGAAGCAACCGTGTGGGGCACGGTCGATGCAGACCTAGATCTTCGGGCGGGCGGCCGGAGAGGAAAAGCTTAGAGTCACCGGGAGACGGTGCCACGTGTATCGGGGGCGTGTCATGGTCACCGCTCCATTTCCTCCTCCTTCTTTTCTTTTTCTTTTTTTTTTTTTGGGGGGAAGAAATTGGGGAGAACGCGCATAATGGACCAATGGCAACGACATTCACCTCACCATCATCCACTCCCCTCCCTCCCCCTCCATAATGGGCCAATCGGCCACAGTCACCCCCCCCCCTTTTTATTTTCTACATTATATTAATTCTTCATAAACTTGAATGTACTGGACTCGACCCATCATGAACTATTTACATTATATGAGTCTTACGGGAGATCTAAGGTCACGTACACACAATCCGTCCTCGAGTTTATTTTTACAGGATTGCCATGCGAAAGCAAACATTCAGACAAAATACGAGCGTCCTCGAGTTTATTTTCACAGGATTCCCATGCGAAACCAAACATTGAGACAAAATACCAAGCCGAGATATTTATGCAGGGTCCTGTTCGGCTGCTTAACATGTGTACTCGAGGCACGCTTTACAAGGTCCGTCTACATGTTCGCGGTCATGTCGTGGGAATTGAGCGGCCATGTTCTCGGGCACACTTCCAAGAAGGCGAAGGAAAAAAAAAAGAGGAGGGAAAAATGGGGGAAAAAAAGAAGGGAGAGAAACAACAACATCAACAACAACGCAACGCACTTATTGAGTCCAATGGTGTCTCTTCTCTCTGAGATCTAAACACGTGGTGGTCTCCTGCTCGGCTTTGAAGTGGACCTGCATGGCCGCTTCCCTGCCTATATATACCACATCCCCCGTCTCTCTCTTCCCCACATCTTCTCAGAACAAGAAGAAGAACAACGATCCGACACTCCCAACTTCTTCTTCACCCCCCCTCTCTCTCTCTCTTCTGCTTCAGCTCACTCGCAGTCTCGCACAACCAAACTCGAAAGGCCAGGCGCAGACAACGCCAAAATCCTCTCGACCCTCGATAGAAACCGAGAAGAAAAGTACACGGGAACCTGACCAAAATAGAGAACCTTGATGTCATCAAGCATGGCTGCTGCTGCTGCTGCTGCTGCTTCTTCTTCCTCCGCTGCTGCGTGCACGGGGGTCAAGTCTAGTTTCCTCTCGCCTTCTCCGCAGCAGTCGTCTCCGTCGTTTCTTCTGGAGCTGGGCTCTGTTAGGCCCAGACAAAAGCCCAACAGCGTCACGTGCTCCCTCCAGACCCCCTCCCTCCTTCAACTCCCCAAGCAAAGAGCTCCCCCGCAGCCTCCCATTCCCGCCCCCGTCGTTAAGCCCCCGAAACAGAGCTCCACCGCGAGCCCATCGTCTTCGTCTCCTCAAGATTGGAACTTTTTACAGAGGGCCGCTTCGATCGCATTAGATGTCGTGGAGTCCGCCTTGGTCTCGCACGAGCGCACCCACCCGCTGCCCAAAACCGCCGACCCCGGAGTCCAGATTGCCGGTAACTTCGCTCCGGTGCCCGAGCGGCCCGTCGCCCGCTCCCTGCCGGTGATCGGGAAGATCCCGGAATGCATCCGCGGCGTGTACGTCCGGAACGGCGCCAACCCGCTCCACGAGCCGGTCGCCGGGCACCACTTCTTCGACGGCGACGGCATGATCCACGCCGTCCGGTTCTCCGGCGGCTCCGTCAGCTACGCCTGCCGGTTCACCGAGACGCAACGCCTGATCCAGGAACGGGACCTCGGCCGCCCCATCTTCCCCAAGGCCATCGGCGAGCTCCACGGCCACTCCGGCATCGCGCGGCTCATGCTCTTCTACGCCCGCGGCCTCTTCGGCCTCGTCGACCACCAGAATGGCATGGGCGTCGCGAACGCGGGCCTCGTGTACTTCGACGGTCACCTCCTCGCGATGTCCGAGGACGACCTCCCCTACCACGTGCGCGTCACGCGCTCCGGCGACCTCGAGACCGTCGGCCGCTACGACTTCGCCGGCCAGCTCGACTCTCCGATGATCGCCCACCCGAAGATCGACCCGGCTTCCGGCGA
This sequence comes from Eucalyptus guilfoylei, assembly GCA_016097605.1. Classification (NCBI taxonomy): domain Eukaryota; kingdom Viridiplantae; phylum Streptophyta; class Magnoliopsida; order Myrtales; family Myrtaceae; genus Eucalyptus; species Eucalyptus guilfoylei. The sequence goes on along the minus strand of CM027865.1, from coordinate 35,290,498 downwards.
GATGTTCGCCCTCAGCTACGACGTCGTCCGGAAGCCGTACCTCAAGTACTTCCGATTCTCCAAGGACGGCGAGAAGTCCCCCGACGTCGAGATCCCCCTGGCTGAGCCGACCATGATGCACGATTTCGCCATCACCGAGCGCTTTGTCGTGATTCCGGACCAGCAGGTGGTGTTCAAGCTGCCGGAGATGATCCGCGGCGGCTCCCCGGTGATATACGACAAGGACAAGGTCGCCCGGTTCGGGGTCCTCGACAAGAATGCCAGCGACGCGTCCGGAATCAAGTGGATAGAAGTGCCCGATTGCTTCTGCTTCCATCTCTGGAACGCTTGGGAAGAGACAGAGACCGACGAGATCGTAGTGATCGGCTCGTGCATGACTCCGCCGGACTCCATTTTTAACGAGTCCGAAGAGAGCCTGGAGAGCGTGTTATCCGAAATTAGGCTGAACCTCAAGACAGGCAAGTCCACGCGGCGCCGCATCATCGCTGAGTCAGAGCAAATCAATCTGGAGGCCGGGATGGTGAACCGGAACCTGCTCGGGAGGAAGACCAGGTACGCCTACTTGGCGCTGGCCGAGCCGTGGCCTAAGGTTTCCGGGTTCTCGAAGGTCGACCTTTCGACGGGCGAGGTGAGGAAGTACATGTATGGAGAGGAAAGATACGGCGGCGAGCCGATGTTCGTGCCGAGAAGTCGGGATTCGGAGAGGGAGGATGATGGTTATGTCCTGGCCTTTGTACACGATGAGAAGGAGAGGAGATCGGAGCTGCAGATTGTGAATGCGGTGACCCTGGAATTGGAGGCCACCGTTAAGCTTCCATCAAGAGTCCCCTATGGATTCCATGGGACCTTCATAAGCTCCAAGGACTTGGAAAGGCAGGCTTAAAGCTTAAGTGGGGTTGCCTCTGTGTAGAGGTTGAACTTAGTTACAGTGATGATGATAGTATATAGTTTCTAAGCGTTCAGCAGCGGGTGACCAGAAGAGGAGATTTACCAGAGGGATGTCTGCAGATAAGTCCCCGGAATGTCCTCTTTCTTATATGATCAGACTCAGAGTAACATCCCTTTTTGCGGGTGTTGTTCAAGTTTCAATTTTTTTCTCGCTTTTTTTGGTTGTATTGCAAAGTAGGAGGTTTTGAGGGACCAGCTTGTAGCTTTTGGATGTAGCTAGGACTTTGGAGCTCAGCTGGTTTCTTCTTATTCTCTTACTTACTTCCTGATGTGTATAAGATAAGAAAGTCATGTGATTGTTACCATATTAAGTAAAGATATATAAGTATAGTGATCTGTGTATCTTCTGCTTTCACTACTTTCGGTCACTCTCTCTCTCTCTCTCTCTCTCTCTCTCTCTCTGAGCACTCTGCTCTCTGTGGCTTCACCCGATAAGACATCTCTTGTTTCACTTTTACAAGAAATTTCTCATATGAAGGAAAGATTCAGGGTGACTGCTGGAGACTTAATAGTAGTCTATTCATGCGGATGGGTGACAGTTGGTCTATTTTCTTTAGGAGGATTGTGATGGATTAGGGATGAACGGATGCTTTCGGCTATCGCCGATTTGCCAGATGATCCTATATTTATCTGTCGAGAGAACAGTGTGGATCACACTCTTTTAAAGCCCCTCACGTTAATGCAATGATGAAGTGCTCTCGCCACCAGTTACGTCTCTGCTCTAACTTGCTGATGGTGGCAATGCCTGATTGGTGGCTTTCCCAAATCTTTTAAGTCCATCATCTGCCCAATGGTGATGCGCAAAATTATAGTACTGCCCACCACGAGTAGACAAATGCCAACACTTCCGTAGCAGAAGCGATCGAGTAAGGCTTTTGAAAAATGGGCGCAAAAGTTTGATTTGACTCAATAACTGTCTGATTTCAACTTGCGGGATGGCAACAGACAAGTCAACTCTTGCAAAGATTGGGGTTCACCGTCTTAATGTAGATGATACCTAATCTAAACAAAGGGAAAACCCAGAAAAGAAAAAGGGGAGATTTCTCAAAGCAGATTGGATTATTCATCCATAATGATGTTACTGTTTGCAAGTTTTTTTGGCTTTCAATTGTTTCCTCTCAAGGAATAAGTAACCAGGGAAGTGGACATTCATTCCATGAAAATAGGAAATGGTTTGGACTTTCCTCAGAATATTTAAATGCTTATTGTTGGCAGATAGTGGGCAAAAGGGTATTGATATGATGATAGCACCTTAAAATTAATTCCGGTGTATGACCTGTTGTGGAAAGGAGAAGAAATATCCACTTGGGCAACCAATCGACTCCTGCAATTTGCAAGGATCAATTATTGAGAAACTTTCCTCCAATGCCCATGTGCCCTAGTGCTCTGAGGGAGACAGAGAGAGAGTGAGTCTCCTGTTGATTATGTCAAGTAGGAACTCTCTCACATTCTGACCTTCAAAAACAAAAGGCACAATAACAAGTCTCAACTTTTATTAATATCTCTCTCGAGTTGACATTCTGTTTCGACATGCAAGGATGAGTTGGATATTTCAGTAGGATGCAGAGCAGGCTTAGTCACTGGCCCAGCTTTGTATTCTTGTTCAGAAAATTGCTTATCATGGTCGGTCAGGTTGATATCAGTAACAATGGCAGACCCTGGTCTCTGAATCATCTCTAACAATTCCTAATCCTTTTCTGTCATGCTCACTAAAGCCCTCTGTATGAAAAATTGACCTTTTTGAGTAGACAAAGCTTAAAATCTTTCCATGAGATCAGAAGAAAGCAGATGATTATTTAGCAATTCAACCACAATAATGAGAGACTTTGACAGATGCAGCCATTCAACTTGACACGAAATTGTTGTGCTAAGTTACTCGGCACCAGAAAATGGGCTGAATAATTTCGCATTCCGTGAGATAATGATCGAAGCATCCTGTTCATGATGTATTTAAAAGGAGGTATGAATAGGTGCAAGGGGAAATAACAACTAAATGTGGAGACCCTTATTTGCACAGGCGCACCACAGATGAAAGTCTTCCAAGTTGATATGCAGGGTGACGATGGAAATCGTGGACTAATGAAATTAGTTTCAACTTGTCAAGTTGCTCTATTGAACTGCTCATGAGCTGATTGATTATCACCCCTAGATGATGATCACTCCGATTACAACATTATTGGAGAGCATATAAGCAGTTTCTAGAGTTGCTATGAGTGGAAATTTCATCTGTTCCCTTTGATGCAAGGTCTTCCTAAGCATGATGAAACTTCCGAGGGGAAGCGAGAAATTGATCTCATCAAACGTTTTCTTAAAATCGGTTTGATTACTCCAGATTGGAGGGATGAAAAAACATCTTCAAAATATAGTGAGAAATAAGAATATCATGTCACCAGCTCTAACCAGTAAATATTTATCTCATCTGCTAAAATATTAAGGAGAAAAAAACTTCACTTTCATTTGTCACTTGTTTGAGTACAAATTTCTCACTTGCCAGGAGAAAGCCAAGAATCCGATAATTCTATTGCTTGAGCCGCGAAATGAATGAGGGCCATTAGATTTCTGAACTCCATGTCCTCATCAAAGAAAGCTATGACGCCGCCAATACTGATTTGAGAGTAACAGACAAAAAGAATCAATAATGAGAAAGAGATGAAGCGATAACGATTGAAATTTGAAAGTCAGGTCGGTAGCCAATCTTAGATTCTCTCCGTCCATTTGCCTCAACGATGCCCGCAAACGAAGTTACTGTAGCTTGTGCCTAGTACATGCAGTCTATCTCAACTTGATTTGAAGTTGTGACAACGTGAAAAAGAAACGAGAGAAACGTGAACGAAACTGTCTGCTTCTTCTCATTTTAGGCGGCCATCGTTCGCTCTAGCGGGTCATTTGAACTCTATGATTGAAGAACTACTAAAAGAAAGTGAAATTAGTGGCCATTTCCTGTTAGATGACATTCTCTATTATGATCTGTCCTTCCTAGCACTTTGCCCAAGGGTCCTCGTAGAGCCCTAATGGAGGTGATGGTTATTGGTGACTGCCATCCCCAGCTAAATCTCAGTGAAGGAAAGTTCTCTAGTTTGCAAAAAGAAGCAAAGGTTCAGTTATTAGTTTCGGCACCATAAACCCATGCAGATCGCAGACAATCATGGTGAGCTTTTATGAGGTCTCGACAAGTGACTCGCGCTAACAAATGGAAAACCTCAGCATGTAGCCGATCTGAATTTTGCAATCGCTCTGTCAAGTAGGGATTGCAAACTCATGGGATACTTTCGTCGTACTCGTCCACTTACCCCTGTGCCATAACTTTCCTTAATGCTAATTTAGTGGAGGGTTTTTTATGTGCATTAAGATTTGGTATGGGCTGACAATGCCCATTTTGTATTCGGACACTAGAAACGACAAATGCTTTGTCCATTATGTGCAGGAAGGGGTGAGCCACAACCTTCTTGCGTGTTCTTACCATTACCAGGAGGAATATCCCTGGCGCAAGCAGACTAAAACATTGGTATCCTCCAGCACACTGATGGTGGTGGGTACTTCCAAAAAAAAATCGCTTTCTTCATTCCGGAAAGCTTCAGAACCTCTAAGGTAATACATTAACCTGTCCAAACTTTCTGTTAAATGCTATTCTGTTCTGCGTTGCATTGACTTCAACAGATCGATCTCAAGTTGTAAGCGTCTTTTGTTGCTTACTAAGATACATTAAAGCGACAGAGAGTGTAGTTGAGGTATCTTGCAGATTCACGAGCTCCTCTAGGAACAGAACCAGGTCATCAGGAGGAACTGAAGCTGTGGATGAAGATCGAACTACTCTTAAATTTCGTGGGCCTTTCGCTTTTCCAGGAGCGACAGTTCCATTATTAGTTAAATTATATACAAACCCAGATGCGGCAGCTAAGTTTATCTGCTTCATTGAAAGTTACAATCTTTTATGCAAATTTTCAATTTGAAAGGAAATCTGATTTATCCAAAACCCTGCTTTAGAGTTTAGAACCTTAACAATTTGCTTGCTGCAAAAGTCTTCGGCAGGTTCTAGAAGCCACCATGAATGTGACACTAAGAAATTGTATGTTCAATGCTGAAAGAAGGAAAAGTGGTAGTGAAAATACTAGTAGAAGGGTTACAAAGTTGGAATCTTGAACAAAATTAGGTACTCTTTGACAGCTCCTTAGATATGCGAGTGCTGCCGAACAAGTAGAACAATCGTATGGTCGAAGAAAACGAAAGGATGGATTAGCCAAACACCTTTTCAAGGACGTTACCTAAGAAAAGATATTCAAGCTCAACATCTCACAGCCACGTTCACAGCAGGTTCCAAAACTGGTCCCCGCCATTCCTCATTCTTATCTCTTTCCATCTCTTAAAATCTTCGGATACTCGTATATTGTGGAGCCAATCATCGGACTTGCTCCTCAAGGACAAATAAGCTGCTTTCTTGGGGAATATTGGGAAAGCCATGAGCTTCCATAGCCTCCACAGGAGAAAAATAATAACACGACAAACTGCTATTGGGTACGTGCCGAGGGTGGAATCAGCGGTCCATTAGATGAACATTGACACAGTATGGGGCATGGAATTTCACAGGTCCCTTTCCCTAGGGGAAGTGCAATGTGTCATGCATCCATTGATCGGACCTGTCCACGTCACGCCCTATACCTCATTGGTGACATCAGGGCGATGTTCCCCGACAAAACGGGAGCAATTAAAGCCTATGCATAGCCACCTTCTTGCTCTGCCAGTTCTCTGCACTAAACACGCACAGGACAGCTTCGAATCAATATATGAGGGCGCATGACGTTGAAAGAAATGTATTTATGCAAAGCATACAGCGGGTACCACGTGCTCATGCCTCTGCAGCGGTGCAATGCGAGGGCGAAAGGCAGCTTCCTAACATTAAATGAGGCGATGGAACTTCTATCATAGAAGAAACCAAACACACCAGCATCAAAACCCAAGAGAAGAAACAGTGGTGGAGGATGGTTAGTAACAATACTCTCATGCCAACCCCAAAAAAAGAGAACAAGAAAGTCTAGAACTTGACCCGGTACTTCCAGGAAAAGCATCTAAAAGCATCTCGAACGATGCCCGAATCACTAGAGAACATATCGACAACCAGAATGCTCGCATCACAGAGGAAACGACATGAAACTATAAAGCTTTTATGTTCATGTCCTGGAAAGTGAAGGTTCCATGGAATGAAGAGGTCATATATTTGCATTAGGAACAAAGATTTAGAAAGAGAGAGTGATGCAGCCCGCATTGAAGACCAGCTCTCTCGACCAAGAAGATCGGCTCGCATTCAAGCTCGATGAAACCGTGAAGCCGTTATCGACATCTTGAGTCCATTCCGGAAGCTTGAAAGACACATTGGGAGCTCGCATGACGCTTTTACTAGCTTATAGTTTCCATGCTTTTTTTTTTTTTATTTCTCCTAGTTTCAACGCTTTGTCTTTATTTTTCCTAGTTTCTAGTTACTATGCTATTTATTATTTTCCTAGTTTCAACGCTTTGCTTTTTATTTTGTTAACAATATAAGCCATCCAATTTCTTGTAGAAGACAACTTTTGATGAATGAAAAAAACTTTCTTTGAAGCGAAGTATCGTGAACCTTGTAGAGTTCATATCCTCAAAACCTGAAGAGTTTTCACTCCGTCCTTGAAGAGTCGGAGCTTTTTGAAACCTGCATCCTTGAAGAGTTGCGGTCATCGATCTAGAAGAATCGGTGCTCCCTCAACTTCCTTGGAGGCCTAGAAGAGCAACCAACGAAGTTTCTATCTTTTCCTATTATGTTCGTTATTTCCAACCCAAATTCGACCATCCTACAGTGCTTATTTCAGAAAACCCAAAACAGAGAAATTGTAGATCCAGAAGTCCTTGTTCATTTGGTTTTGGAATCAGGTCGATCCGATCTGTATCGACAAAGATATGACTGTTCTCCTGAGCTTGCGCAGTGCTGAAATTTCTGTCGGTCCTGTTTCCCGTGCACGAGTCACTCTCCCGATCCTGCTGTTTGTGAAAGCCTACCCTTGGCTTGCATCAGAGAGAGAGAGAAGCAGGGGACCAACGACACAAGCAATTCTCTCGCCCTATGTTTTCAGGAATTTTCGCTGAACGCCCGACAAACTTGGACCTTTTTGGGCTTGGGCCTGACCGCCAGAAGGGCCCACCAAAAAGCCCATAATGGGGGTGGACTTCGGCCCCAGAGGTTGGGCAGTGAGACTTGGGCTTAATTAAGCACCGGCCCGGCCCGTATGCTCTTCTCTATCTGAATCTCTTTGCTTCCGATGGTGAACGTTTGACTGTTCGAGCACGCGGTAAGTAGACTTGCAGTGTACCGAACTCGCAAGCCATTGCACTCGAAGAAGAAGAAGAAGAAGAAGAAGAAGAAGGCTCGGTTCATTCCCCGTTGCATGAGCGAGAACCCGCGGTCGCGTCGGGCGCCGATCTCGCCAATCCACTGAAAGGTCTCCGGCCGGAGCTCCTGCGATTTGCTCGCCGCGAATGGCGGATCGGAGATCGTTCCTCAGCGAGGGAATGGTGACCTACGCCTACATCCTCCTCTACATCACCCTCTCCAGCGGCCAGATCTTCTTCAACAAGGTCGGTTCGCTCGCCCTAACTCGCCTGCCGGCGTGGCGGCGCGCCGCCGCTCGATCGCGCCCGCATTTTTGCGTTTTCCTGTGGATCTTAGTAGTTCGGATAGCGGGAGCTCCGTGTGCGTGCTAACGGCGCTTGATTGGAGTCTATCGCACTTGCCCCGGTGCGATTTGAGTGGCTAGTTGGTTTCGGAGTTGCTAAGCTGGATTAGCGTAGTTCTGTAGGTTAGATGCGATCTAGATTTTGGAGCAGACGTGGTTGAACGGAGCAGAATGCGTTGAATGTTAGCGATTATGATCGTCTTGCTCGAATTTAGTTCATGGTATGATTGGAATGGAGAATTAGTTTGTGGAATTTGGAATGAGGATCCGTGTTGAGCCAGCTGTGTTAATTCACTTTCTGTATGCAGACCGATGCTTACGTCATGAATAAATATGGTCGCACCACACTGTAATGGCACTCTCGCTGAAGTTGCTATCTAAGGCTCAATATGCACTGCTAGCTAGAGCATGTTCTGGAATGTATGTATAGATTCCAAACTGATGTCCACCTGTGTTGTAAAATGCAGTGGGTTTTGTCATCAAAGGAGATGAATTTCCCCTATCCTCTTGGGTTGACTCTACTTCACATGGTCTTCTCCTCTGTCCTGTGTTTTCTGCTTACAAAAGTTTTCAAGGTACGTAGTATTGGGATCTGTTACAATCCTACAATCCTGTAATGTTCTTTCACTGGAAATTTCAGCTTGTTAACCCTATTTGTGGATCATGATCATTGATTTGAGTGCAGATAATGAAGGTGGACGAAGGGATGACACTAGAAATGTAAGTACTGAGATGGGTTTGGTTTTAGGGGGAAAAATTGGGGAAACTTTTTTATTATTATTCTCCTATTGTATTGCAATTCTTTATGGGTAAATGCTAGAGTTTTGATATTATTTTCTTGGAACGTTACTGGCAGTTATTTCCGGGAGGTTAATTTTAATGGATCGTGTCACTTCATGAGAGATTAAATCAGCCCCTTTTTTGACTTATTTTAACAAACTATATGGTAGACTGAAGGATAAACTTTCTGGGAGTTGAGTTTCAAATTGTATATTTGCTGCTAACCAGTTGTTATTGGTAAAGCTAATTGTGGTTTTCGTCAAGTAAAATGCCTTTAGCCGCATTAATGGGACCACATTGGCATGCTGAAGAGATCTTTGGTGTTATATCATCTCCCGTTTTTTCTCACAGTCAGTGCCATCACTTGTCTGCGGTAATAAAAGATGTCTGCAAGGAGCTAATTTAAACTAATCATTTAATAGAAAACATACAATTACAAGTGGTAATGTCTGTGTATGAACTAATATACAGACCCTATAAACTTAGAGTTGGCTTTTCCTTTTGCTGGAGCCTGCTGTTCGAAAGTTCTGCGTAGTATTTGCCAAGAGCAATCTAATTTCCTAATATTGTACTAGCATGTATCATTGCCTTATATATTCTAGTTCTCTTCATCTCCAGATATTCTACCTCAGTGATCCCGATTGGTGCAATGTTCGCAATGACCCTTTGGCTGGGGAACACCGCCTACCTTTACATTTCTGTTGCATTTGCCCAGATGTTGAAGGCAATCAGTATGTTCTTTGTATTCTTCTTTAAAAGTTCTCATAAAATTTTGTGTTCAAGTATTTAGTGAAAGTTCAGATAGTTGTGCCATGGCAGTCCATTGCTTCTTTCAGTAGATAAGTGATATTGTCCTAAAATGCTATTGCCAAATAATTTGTGCAGTGCCGGTAGCTGTTTTCGTTCTAGGAGTGGCAGCAGGACTTGAAGTGATGAGCTGCAGAATGCTTTTGATTATGTCAGTGATAAGTTTTGGAGTCTTAGTTGCATCTTATGGGGAAATGAACATAAGCTGGATTGGTGTTGTTTACCAGATGGGTGGCGTCGTTGGCGAAGCTTTGAGACTTATTTTCATGGAAATTCTGGTAAAGAGGAAAGGACTCAAGTTAAATCCTGTATCTCTTATGTATTATGTGAGCCCTTGCAGGTATGTTCCATTCTGAAACTTAATTGTCAATTTGTTTGGAAAGGAACTGGTTAGAATTAACCATGGAAACGTCTGATCATGCTGCCCGATGATCTCCTTTGTGCAGTGCGATTTGCCTATTTATCCCGTGGATCTTTCTAGAGAAACCCAAGATGGATGCTCGTGGAACATGGGACTTTCATCCCCTCATTTTGACACTCAACTCTCTATGTACCTTTGCACTCAATTTGTCAGTTTTCCTGGTGATAACTCATACAAGTGCTCTGACCATACGTGTTGCGGGCGTTGTCAAAGATTGGGTGGTGGTGTTAGTGTCTGCCCTTTTATTCGCTGACACAAAGCTCACATTGATAAATCTTTTTGGCTATGGCATTGGTAAGTATCTGTTTTCTATACAGTGATCTAATCTTTCTTTAGGGTCTAATGTTTCCTTCTAATTCCCAAGGCTTTGTTCTCATGGATCTTCCATCCTATATCTGATCTTATAGTTACATCTTGTTTGCTAGCAAAATTGCCATGCTTGAGGATTTTACATCACATCTAAAGTGTTACTGAATGCTATGTGAACATTATCTTGGATTTAATGGGACTTATTTTTAAATTATTCATGCTTAATAGAGGGATTTTTGTGTCTATGTAGTCGTCATTATTTTCCTCAAAAATCTCCATCACATTTGAGAGTCTAGGTCCATTAGGATCTTGCAAGCAGTGGGTTAGATAACTATGCCAGTAGCAAACTCAAGGAACTTCACTGAATTTTTTGGGGTACTAGTTCTCTTAGTAGTACTTTAATATCACTGAATATATGGTGCAAAGCATAATGCTGGAGCGAGCTAAGATATGTGAAATGATACTTACAGAAATTAAATTGCAGCCATCGCTGGTGTAGCAGCATATAACAACCATAAGTTAAAGAAAGAAGCTTCTCGAGGCAGCTCCGGGGATGAGCAACATGCTGAATCTATGCAATTGACATCGTCATCAACACTGGCTTCAGAGAAGTAGAAACAAACTATTCAGAGGACACCCCAGGTATAGTTTTTGCATGCTCTACTGTCCTTTAAAATCTCCCATATCTATTTTTTTTCTTTTGTTGCTTCAAGAGTTGTTTACTCTTCCATTCCTTTCATTGCATCTTAAAATCTTACGACCCCGCAATTGGTCAATCACGTTCAATATCTCGCTCAGGATCTTGAATGGCCCTGTTTTTTATCAATAAAACTCATTTTCAACATCTGTGCTATCTGTTTGATTCAGCATTACACGTAAATCCAAATAGTTTGTCATTCACCCGAGTTTTCAAGAGCACGCCCAAATAAAAGTTTTTTGCCTGCAACAGAATCTTTGCGATTAAGATTGAAGTTGGATGTTAGTTTTCTTTTCAAGATGATATAGGAGGAAAAGGAAGAGTCTTGACAAACTTGATGTTGACAAATTCCAAGATACGTGGTATATTTCCTATTCTTAAATTTATTGACTTATCTCCTCTTAGTGTATTTTATATAGTAAACTACCAACTTTAGGAATATAAATATATATATATATATATAAATATATATATATATATATATATATATATAAAAAGAGCATTATTAGTTCCTTTCTTTTGCATGAAAAATTTGCTGTACTTTCCCTGCTCCTATCAATCCTGTACTTTTCCTATCATGCTGAGTGATCTCGTGGTCAGCTTGCTTTGACGTATATTATCCCCGAGTCCAAGATAAGTGTCTATCTTCTGGTTAATATGTTTGTGTTTTTTGTGCAAACCATTTTGTAGTTTACCTGCCTGCTTGAGAAGATCTATCTGCATTGTGTTTTGTTCATTTAAAAAAATAAGTGAATTAAATTTTTGGCATATTGCGATTGTATGTTGCAGGTTCCTGTAACTAGAGAATTCTTTTTGTTTCAGTGGGACAGAACCGACCCGTGAAGTGGAGAAACTGATCCCTAGAGGCATGGCGAGCCCAACAACTGTATCATCTAATGAAGAAAATTATAATGATTCGTTTTTTCCCGGTTTTTTAAATGTTTCATATATCACACCCTGATCTGTTTGTAGAGCGAAACTGCAGAGGAAATGTTCCGTAAATCATGAAAGATTTGTGAGATCACATCGTATGCAATTTTTTATGTCCAGAGCAATTGATAGGATGCTGTCATGATGTATGTAGATGCAAATAGAAGTCCGTCGTAGTATGCAAAATCAGTGATGTGAAAACCAGAAAAATGGTTCCTCAAGACTAATGACTTTTAAGCAAGGGCAAAAAGATCATAGAGAACAGAACTCGTGGAGAAAAGGACTGGAATATTCAGGATTATGTAGATGCGGGGCCTATCTAGGATGTGGTATGATTACTATCTACTGTTGTTATTCGGACTGATAGAATATTATATATTAGATATTAGATAAAGTCATAAACATAACTTGCATTCATCAGAGCCTGCTTTTTCTGTGGAGTTGATTCGGGGGACCGACCTTCTTATTGTGATGGATCAGATAATTAATGATAATTCCGCAATTCGAACCCACTTAAGCGTGATCTCACCGGATCTGAATAGAGTGTTTTTCCATTTCGACACGGCTCTGAAGTCCAGGAATGACGATTACGGGTGGGTGTAGGGTCCACCAAGTCTGCTGAAAGACTAAGCGAGCTTTTATAACGCATCTCTTTGGCCTCCAATATCCTTTAAAGAAAGAGATGGAACACACTAGATGAGGAAATGCAAGGGGATAATGGCATCTACATCTCTCTGGAACGTCCCAGAGCTTGCATTAACTAGTCTAAACCGACTTATAGGAAACCTTCTATATATACCCAACCCGATTCTGGCGTCTCCCTCAAATCAGAAGCGACCTCTGCATCATATTAAGCTGCATTACAGTTCATCAACTTCTCTCTTGAAGAAACAAATGGCTGAAGAGGTGATTCTTTTGGATTTCTGGCCCAGCCCATTTGGGATGAGGGTGAGAATTGCTCTGGCGGAGAAAGGGATCGCCTATGATTACAAGGAAGAGGACCTGAAGAACAAGAGCCCTCTGCTCCTGGCGATGAACCCCGTCCACAAAAAAATCCCAGTCCTCATCCACAATGGGAAGCCCGTCTGCGAGTCTCTCATCGCGGTTCAGTACATCGACGAGGTGTGGTACGATAAGTCGCCGCTGCTGCCGTCCGATCCTTACGAGAGAGCTCAAGCCCGATTCTGGGCTGACTACGTTGACAAGAAGGTAAGGGCTTCTTTTGTCAATCCACGACACTTAGCATGTCGACACAAGAGCTTTTGACCGTGTTAAAGCATGGCCGTGGTGTCATCTTGAAATGCAGATATATGACCTTGGACGGAAAATATGGTCCACGAAAGGAGAGGAGCAAGAGGCGGCGAAGAAGGAGTTCGTGGAGAGCCTCAAGCTTTTGGAAGGGGAGCTTGGGGACAAAGCCCTTCTTCGGAGGGCAGGCCTTTGGGTTCGTGGACGTGGCTCTCGTCCCGTTCTACAGCTGGTTCTATGCGTACGAGACTTGCGGGGGTTTCAGCATCGAGGCCGAGTGCCCCAAGCTCGTTGCGTGGGCCAAGAGGTGCTTGCTCCGAGAGAGCGTGTCCAAGTCCCTTCCTGACCCTGAGAAGGTTCATGGGTTCGTGCTGGAGCTCAAGAAAAAGTATGGAGTCGAGTGAGCTGAAGTTTTCAGGTTGGAATAGAATGGGGTGTCATTTTGATCTCCTGCTTTCTGTAAGGGATATATATATATATGTGTGTGTGTGTGTGTGTGTGTGTGTGTGTGTGTAGTTTGTGATTAGGAACCTAATCGCACGTTCTTCGCCTAATAATGTGTAATTATAAAGTTGCGGAACACTGCTCCACGTCATGTTTGTAATTCTTCTAATGGAGTTCGAGCATCACATCGACAAATAATCTTGTCATCCTCAGCCAGTTATGGGCAAGTACGTTTGACATATACGTGAGCTTGGATTCAATTCCATCATAAATGATGTTAGACATCGATTTCGCTTGTTGTCTTTTAGAACCTATTCGTCATGAGGAATAGATTAGTATGATCAAAATTATGAATTGTTAAAGGTTTATAAAAAATTTAATAAAATTAAAAGATTATGACTTTTTTTGATAATTTTCTTCCATTTTTGTACTTGCATAAAATCGAGATATTTTGTAATTAAAATAGAGAAGTTTATTTCTTTTATGGATCAGACATGATCAAGTTTTATTAGGAAAGTAATAGCATGAAATCCTAGGGCTTCGCCCTCCTTTCTTATCCCAAAAAATTAAGAAGAAGAAGAAGAAATCGAGAGTTGAATAAAGATTCTACGTTTCATCTCGAGAGTACGCCACGGCCATAAACAGAAGCGCCGACACGTAACATGGTATTTCGCGAAAACATACGGCGCTCAGGCGCTTCCTTCCACATACACTTACCAAGATATAGTCAACTTATGATATGTTCAATCACTTAGGATATGTCAATCTTATAAATCGGATGTCCTCTCGATTGCTCTTTTCAGAGAATTTAACGTGCAGAGGGGCTGATCGCCATCCACAGTGGGTGAGTGCGACCCTCGTCGAAGGCTGTCCTCCCGCCCAGCAGAATGCAATTTTCTCGCAGTGTCATGAGTGAACCTCACGTGTTTGCTTTCTTCTCTCGGTGCAATCGAATATTTTCTCAGATCTTCCATCTATGGCGTAGAGGACTCGTCCGATTGTGAAGATTTTTATACCATGCATGGCTGAGCTTGGCCACCGGCATACTTGCCTTTCTGCAGAAAAGATCTCTTTACTCTGTGTGATCCGAACGAAAAAAGATTTGAACTTTTCTGCGGTCGTATGTTGTGCTTGAAGAGGTGAGGTTGGCAAATGGAAGACGATGGAGCATGGGAAAGATTCCAAATCACTCCACCACCGAGCGAGAGCGAAACGGTCCTTGGGATAATCATCACCTTCTTGACTTGCCCACCCCGAAAAGAAGGAGAAAAAGAAAATAAGAGAGAGAGAGAGAGAGAGAGAGAGAGAGAGAGAAACGTAGAGGTGCGGAACAAACCCAACTTGGCCGGCCCAGCAAAAATGGCGGAGATTTGTGAATCTTCGAAATCTGTATGAACTGTCCCAATCAATCCTCACCGTTTAAAGCAAGAGAAGACCCATCGATAATCCGTGCCCAAAGATCACGCCTTTTTGGTCATTTCGTCCGAGGGCACAGTGCTGTTCCGCGTGGGAGCTGCACAAACAGCACCACGTTGGTGAGTGGGTGTTCCAGAATTTGCTGAAGGGGACGAAGATGAAGCTGGTACCCATTTTCAGTGAATAGAGAGAGAGAGAGATAGAGGAGCATCACTGTGTTGTAAAGTGAAGAGTTGACGCGTTACACAGCTGAGAGATCGTGACTTTCATGGTATTTGTCCACTTGCTTGCCTTCATCAATCAATCAATACCCATTCTCTTTCCTTTCTCTTTTTTTCCCATTCTCATGGTATCTACTCTCTCTATCTCTGTGAAGGGTTAGGTGGGTGTTCCTATCTCTCTCTCTCTCTCTCTCTCTCTCTCTTCCTTAGCGGTGCCTTTATTGATGGCTTCACTGGTTTATTTATCTTCTCTGTTCTCTAGGACTTCTTGCCTCAATTCCAGTGCTGTCGCAAATGGCGATCCTTATCACTGCTTTAGGTGATCCCATCTTCTCTCTGTTCGTGACTGTTTTGCATGTTCGGGTTGCGTACCTAGCTGATGCTCCTCTTTCTCAAAATTAACTTCCCTAATTCCCCTGAATTCTGTTTGCCTTAAATCGACAGCTGGGCTTTTACCTGTTTCCATTTGGTTCATTATTTCTTATCAATCGAACCATCAAAAACCCAATGTCACAGTGCTTGTGATCACATATGGCTTTCTCAACCAGCTTCCTCCTATCACATGAACAAGAGATTAGACTTCAACAACCTCTGACCTCTGATCGAGCACCCGAGTCCTAGAATGTTTTTTGCAGACATTTTTCGTATTTTTGTCTCGTTAGGAATGTCGGGGCGAGGGAGTTCCACGTCCGAAAGGAGATTCTTCATCGGGCGCTTATACTTCCATTCTATGTCCTAGTTGTGACTTGTCTGAATGAAGAGGGTAGTACGCTTTTGGAGTTCAAGAGCTCGATTATCGACCCCAACGACAACCTTCAAAACTGGAATTTCTCAGATCCAGACCCCTGCAACTGGACAGGAATAGCATGTTCGGTTGATTCCAAGGTAATTTCTGTCAATCTTCATCGCCTTAGCTTGTCCGGTTCTTTGTCTCCAATCCTCTGTGGCATGCCTGAATTAGTGGAGCTGAATGTGTCCAAGAACCTGTTTTCTGGTCCCATTCCTCCAGAAATTGCTCAATGTGGTAAATTAGAAATCCTAGACCTTTGCACAAATAAGTTTCATGGAGAATTACCTGTTCTGCTCTCCAATATTACCACTCTCAGAAAGCTCTCCCTTTGCGAGAACTATCTATATGGCGACATACCATCAGAAATTGGGAGACTAAGCATGCTCGAAGAGCTCGAACTTTATAGTAACAATTTGACTGGCCCGATACCCCAGACGATCGGCAATCTGAAAAGCCTCAGGATCATTAGGGCAGGTTCGAATTCTCTTTCGGGCGTGATACCTTCGGAAATTGGTGAGTGCGAGAGTTTGCAGGTTCTGGGGTTGGCACAGAATAGGCTTCAGGGTCCTCTCCCTAGAGAACTTTATAAACTTCAAAATCTGAGCTCTCTACTTCTTTACCAAAACATTTTATCTGGCGAGATTCCTCCTGAAATGGGGAATATGAGCAATCTGGAGTTGCTTGCATTGTATAAGAATTCTCTGAGTGGAGCTATTCCCAAGGAATTTGGAAAGCTAACCCGGCTAAAGAGGTTGTACCTCTACACCAATGAGTTGAATGGAACAATTCCACGAGAGCTAGGGGATTGCGTAAGCACTGTTGAAATTGATCTCTCTGAAAACCAGTTAAGCGGGATCATTCCAAAAGAGCTGGGTCAAATCCCCAACCTCCGCTTGCTTCATCTCTTCGAGAACCTGCTTCAGGGAAGCATTCCTAGTGAGCTGGGGCAACTCAGACTGTTGGAAAGCCTAGACCTGTCAATAAATTACTTGACGGGCACAATTCCTGTAGGGCTTCAGAACCTCACTTATCTAATTGACTTCCAACTTTTCGACAATCAGCTACATGGAACTATACCTCCTCTTCTCGGTCTGAACACTAATCTTTCCATTCTTGACCTGTCAGCAAATAAGCTCGTTGGAAGAATACCTGCACACCTCTGCCAGTACCAAAGTTTAATGTTCCTTAGCATTGGGTCCAACCGTTTATCTGGGAATATCCCTCACAATTTGAAAGTTTGCAAGTCTCTTGCTCGGTTGATGCTAGGGGACAATCAGCTCACTGGAAGCCTTCCTGTTGAACTCCAGAAGCTTCAAAACCTTTCGGCTCTCGAACTCCAGCAAAACCGGTTTTCAGGGTTAATTCCACCAGGGCTCAGGAACCTCCCCAAGTTAGAGAGGCTCCTCTTATCAGATAACAACTTTGTGGGTGTGATACCTCCTGAACTTGGAGATTTGGTGCAGCTTGTGGCATTCAATGTCTCTTCCAACAGACTCTCAGGTAGTATTCCTCTTGAACTTGGGAACTGCATTAGGCTACAGAGGCTTGATCTCAGCCGAAACAGGTTCAGCGGTTCTCTGCCGGAAGAACTCGGGATGCTTGTCAACCTGGAACTGCTCAAGTTATCTGATAATAGATTGACAGGTCAAATACCAAGTACCTTGGGAGATTTAAGACGGCTTACGGAGTTACAGATGGGGGGGAACTTATTTTCAGGTGGGATTCCTTTTGAGTTCGGTCATCTTACAGCTCTCCAGATCGCCCTGAATGTCAGCCATAATAATTTAACTGGGAGTATCCCTGAACAGTTGGGGAACTTGCAGATGCTGGAGTCTCTCTACTTGAACGATAATCAACTTGTTGGGGAAATCCCCAATATGATTGGGGAGCTTCTCAGCCTTTTGGTCTGTAACCTCTCTAATAATAACTTGGTAGGAGTGGTACCAGACACTCCCGTGTTTCGGAGAATGAATTCCACAAATTTTTCTGGTAACAATGGATTATGCATTTCAAATTCCAGCTGTTACTATCCATCAACAGCACCTTCTCTGACACCAGGATCAAACGGGATGAAACAAGGTTCGTCCAAGGAGAAAATCGTGAGCATTGTCTCGCTGATAGTAGTTTCTGCAACTCTGATAGTTGTAGTCAGCATTTGTCGGGCATTCAATCACACAGCGCCCGAATTTGTTTCTCTGGAAGATAAAACAAAGCCTGACTCATTGAATCCTTATTACTTTCCAAGAGCCGGGCTTAAATATCAGGACCTCCTAGAAGCCACTGAAAATTTTTCAGAGAGTGCAGTTATAGGAAGAGGAGCCTGTGGTACAGTGTACAAGGCTGTAATGCCTGATGGCAAGGTCATAGCCGTGAAGAGACTAAGGTCACGTGGAGAGGGAGCCAGTGCTGATGGCAGCTTCAGAGCCGAGATTTCAACCCTCGGAAAGATCAGGCATCGGAACATCGTGAAACTCTATGGTTTCTGCCGCAGTCAAGGCTCTAATCTTCTCCTATACGAGTACATGGCAAATGGGAGCTTAGGAGAACAACTTCATTCCAGTGAACAGGTGTGCTTGCTTGACTGGAATGACCGTTATAAAATTGCTTTAGGAGCAGCAGAGGGCTTGTGCTACCTCCACTATGATTGCAAGCCTCAAATCATCCACCGTGACATCAAATCCAACAACATCTTACTCGATGAATTGCTCGAGGCTCATGTTGGGGATTTTGGCTTGGCGAAGTTGATCGACTCCTACTCAAAGTCCATGTCTGCTGTTGCAGGTTCATATGGCTACATAGCCCCAGGTAAGAACGAAGTGCCCTGAAACTCTGTGAACGGTGTGTTGTATGTCTGATTTCTAATTCAATCTTCTTCAATTATATGCTGATTTATCTGTGGGAAATGTGCTCTCTTCCTCTGCTGATACTGCTGTATTAACAGTCACCAATCATGTTTTCCTATCACCCTCCATGCTCGAAATATTTTCATGAACTCTTGTTTGTTCATTTACTAATCCCTTTGCTTGCTTGCTTTATTATTGGTTTATCACCTGAGAGAGATGGCATTATGGAGTTTCCACTGGAAGCATTCTCTGATTACTATGCGAAAGCAAATTTTAGAATAACAGTTCTATGAGTTAATGTTCCTTAAACGTGACCCATAATCACTAATTCAATGTCAAGAATAGTATTGAAAAATAGGTTATATATCTAACTCTTTTTATGAACTTTAACTGGTTAATTGCTGGTATATTCTCCTCAAAATATGTCAGTACTGTGAATAGGCAAGATTCTATAGTTGTAGTGGTGCTATCTTGTAGGTCACATGTTCCATGATACCATTTGAACTGTTATTATGTTTTTCTCCGCCAAATTTAGCTCAATTGCTTGTGTTTTTTTTCCCTCCAGAATATGCATATACAATGAAAGTTACAGAAAAATGCGACATATATAGCTTTGGGGTAGTTCTCTTGGAGCTCATTACCGGGAAAACCCCTGTTCAACCCCTTGAGCAGGGAGGGGACCTAGTTTCCTGGGTGAGGAGATCAGTCCGTGATGCAGTGCCAGCACCTGAAATATTCGATAAGCGGCTAGAGTTGACTGAAAAGAGCACCGTTGATGAGATGTCTCTATTCCTCAAAATCGCATTGTTCTGCACGAGCACTACCCCGCTCAATCGGCCAACAATGAAGGAGGTGATCATGATGATGATTGATGCCAGGGAATTGCTGAGCGATTCTGCAGTGTCTCCAACATCAGAAACCCCTCTAGAAGAAGCAGCCTTTTCCAAATGTTAGTACTTTTCCAAACCATTCCAGATTTTCATGTTATTTTCTGCAGCATAAGTTACTTCAGATGGTTGCTATCTAAGAGCCAAATGCTTAACATTAGAACTTGTTACCGTTTCATGCCCGAATCAGTCACAAATGGGCACAGAATTACTTTCAGAGGCATCATTGGAAAAATGCAATTCTGACTCTGCAGGTTCGCTCATGATTTTGCTCAAACGCTAGTTTGTAGTGTAACTACAAGTATTGTCTCCCTGGTCTCTATAGGATCGCTGAAGGCAAGGTGATAAGTCTTCTCTCCCACCACCTTGTGCTCTGGCCATCCACATATATTTCGCAATCATCTTGTTCGACTCTAGGAGATAATAATATAATCAGTCATTCGGCATTCGACGTTGTATCTGCAACGGCCAGATACCCTTTTTTCCTGCCTGATATAACTCCACATCTTGCATCCAGATACCCTTTTTTCCTGCCTGATATAATTCCACATCTTGCATCAACAAGCCAAACGGCTTTTGGCTTATGGCTCCACCAGCATTTGCATATTCCGGTCTTCGTAACGATACTTTTGGAAAGAGCAAAGACTGAGCATGAAAAGATCCGAACTTGGAACTGTAGACAACTGCATATCCAGATGATTTCTCTATGTTCTTACCCCCCGAAAATGATCATTACTGCTTTATCTGTGCAAATTGATATCATCGACGAAGATCCATTGGTCCAGATCTGGATTAAGAACCGATAGAAAGCCCCGGAGCACTGGCTTGATTTCCAGATTCCTGAATAATAATAACAGTAATGTACCCGTGATCGATTGCAGATAGACAAATTTAAAGAAATCACAAACTCGGACTCCTTCAATTTTGTAACCTCGATTCATATACATCCATACAATCTGTCTGTCCATATACATAGCAAAATACAATCCCACCGAAACTTGGAGAAGTTTGGTTGCCATCACTACCCGCTTTACAAAATCCTGAACTCCCAAGGCAAAGTCAAAAGGGTGTGGAAAACTTTCGGAAAAAAAGGAACCCCCGAGTAAGATTTTGTGTCACATTTTATGAGAACTGCTATTCTTAACGTAGTATTGATAGTAATTGCTGTTGCTCCGACTGGGGTTTCTCGAGTAATAGTACTTCGACGTAGATCTTTTGCTACTTCTCATGAAGTACTCCAGCCCCTTCCACCACCAGCGCCGTCGCCTGTGATGCGGCGGCGCAATGCTCGCGACGTGGCCCGCGTGCGGCTTCGGCTTCCTGACGAGCCCCGGGACCTCCGGCGGCCGATAGCTCCTGATCAGCGGCCAATTGATCCCGTCGAAGAAGGGGTGGCGCTTAACGTCGGTGGCGCCCCGGGCGCAGCCTAGCCGCCTCCGCGGGTCCTTCACCAACAGCTTCTCTATCAAGTCCCGCGCCTCGGCCATCCCGGGTTCCTCTCGCTCCGCCGCCGCGGGGAACCTCACCTGCTTGCTCGAGGCTATGTTGCGCAGGGTGCTCTCCTTGCTCCCGCCCTTGAACGGCGTCGTCCCGTGCAACAGCTCGTACAGCAAGATCCCGAAGGCCCACCAGTCGACGCCGTTGCCGTGCCCGCTCCCCGAGACCAGCTCGGGGGCGAGGTACTCGTGGGTCCCGACGCAGCACCTCGAGTAGGCCGCCGTGGGCTCCGCCGCGAACTCCGCGACCACCTCTCTCCACGCTTCTCCCCGCTTGACCGAGCCGTAGAAGCAGGAGGAGGAGGAGGAGGAGGAGGAGGAGGAGAGCTTTCGGCCCCTCCTCGTCGTCGTCCCGGGCGACGTGGGCCCCGCTCGGGTGTTGAAAGTGGGGACCACGTCGGCCTTGAAGCACAAATCGAAGTCGGACAGCATGATGTGGCCATCCTCACGTAAGAGGATGTTCTCGGGCTTGAGGTCTCTGTACACGATCCCGAGGGCGTGCAGGTACTCGAGGGCGACGAGGACTTCGGCAGCGAAGAACCTGACCGCCTGGACCGAGAGGCGGTTGCCGGGCTGCTTGCGGAGGAGGGAGTGGAGGTCGCCGCCGGGGCAGTAGTCGATGAGGAGGCAGGTGTAGTGAGAGACGTTGAGGTGGGCGTAGAGGGTGGGCAGGAAAGGGTGGTCCAGCGCCGAGAGGATCTCCGCCTCCATCTGGACGTGGGACAGCTTCTTGCCGGTCAAAAAGTCGCGGTCGACGACCTTGAGGGCGAAGCTGGCGGAGTCGCAGTCGCGGAGGCGGCACAGGTAGACGCGGCCGAGGTTGCCGGTGCCGAGGTGTCGGAGCAGCTTGAGGTGGCGGAGGTGGAGGCGGCCGTCGGAGGAGAGCGTGGTGGCGGCCTTGATGGCGGACCAGTTGGGGTCGGACCGGCGGTGGGGGCGGCGGTGGAGGGAGGAGGCGGCGACGGAGGAGGAGTTGGAGGGGGCGGATGCGGAGGCGGAGGAGGTGGAGAGGCGGTCGTTGAAGCTGAGGGTGAGGCTGCTGCGGGCTAAGCTGCTGCGGGCGCTGGAGCAGGCGAAGGTGCGGTCGGTGGCGGCGGTGGAGGCGAGGCTGGTGAAGCTGAGGTCCAGGTCGGTTTCCGCCGACGGGAAAATCGTGTCGTCGTCCATGTCCGGCCGGAGATCGACTACTCGCGATATAGAGAGAGAGAGAGAGAGCTCTGAGTCTTCTCTGCGATTGTGAAGCTATGGTGGCTTCGTTGGTTTACTTATATAGGAGAGAGAGAGAGAGAGATCATTGACATATATTCATCAAATAATTTCTTGTGCAATTTCATTGAGATTCAATCGAAAATCCTCTTTAGACCAAAAAAGAATATAATATCGTCGACTTACTAACAAAATGTAAATCGTAATTGTCACTCCACTGCTGTTAATAAGCAGCATATGCACGCAAGTATATTCTCACTTGAGCAAACTTATATTATACGTATTTTCGTGTAAATAATTAGTTAAGTTGTACCGATATTATGTGAATCTTCCTCTTATGAATAGAGAAGGCAAAGCTCCTAGTTTGTATTACGTAATAATGCAAAATATAGGGGTTCGGTAACGACTAAAATCCTAATTGCCGTTGCTTTGTATGTCATAAGGAGATTTAATTTGTAATTAATAATATATTTGTTATAATAAGATGATATAATAAAAATCATCATAGAGATACTTGATAGGAAGAATTACATCATCGATTTGCACATTAAAACTCATTAAAATCAAGCAAACACCTAAAAGAGGGGCGAGTATTAATTGGAAGCAAGATGGGCACAAAGCGTGTGAGAAGTGTTCTCCTTGTAATAAGAATGATCAACATCTTGCAAATAACAAGACTTATGAAGGACGTTAATTGGGAATACTTATTTCATCTACGTGGATAAAATCAAGGACATGGGTAGTTTCTTAGCGGAATATCTCAATGATATCACATAATTTTACAAAATCACAGCGAACAAGATCAATCGTGAAAGATGAGCCATAAAAGTTTCACCGTATTTTTTGTTAGTCAGCTAAGGATAAAATGGCTAAAAATATCTCCTGGGATCATAATGTGTGTGGGACTTTGAAATGTCACCTTCCAATCATGGTACTGGCAAAGTGGACCTTGATGATGCAATTGCAAGTCAAGGCATTGCATTCTACAATTTTCTCATGAACTTCAAATGAACGATAATGCAAAATTGAAGAAATCTTTATAGAGAAAATGATGCGGTAATATTGGGGTTGAGCAGGAGAATTGGACCGAATTGGAGATCACCAGAATTAGATCGAATTAATGGTTTCCAACTTCTAAAAGTTGAACTGAGTAAATATCAGTTCGATTTTTAATTTCAGGCGTGTATTCACCCATCTCAACCACCATCTCTTTTGCTTGGAATCAATATTGTACGATTTGAGAAACGTGACTAGTGAGGCCGTCTGGTTGATCCAACTATAGTTTGGGGATGAAAACAAAGAAATCGTTAGGTTGACCCGATTGGATCGGGTTTTTTCCTTCTTCTTTTTTCATTTTCATTTTTTCCTTTTGCCCCTGCATGAGAAATATTAATTAATTAAGGTTAAATAAATAATTATAAAAGGGCGATGGGTTTTTTCCGAAGGGAAGACAAGGAATGGGCCCGCCGAATTAATTTATTTTGGGGAATGAGGAAACTGGGAGGGGGTAGGTTCGGGGAATTGAAGGCCGCTGACAAAATTTCATTTAAGCCGCGTTGGTACATCGGGAGCTGTGACTTAAAATGACGTTAATTAATTAATTAATCGAATTATTTTACAACTTTTTTTTGAAGTCCTGAGGAAGATAAAATCTCCGAAGAGGCAACAACGGCTTGTCGGCCGCTCGACACTGGCACTTGCCGAGCAGCGAGCGATGACTTTCATACAACGTAGTCATGAATTTTTTGTTTTTATTGTTTTTGGTTTTGGGTCGAGACGTAGTCGTTAAGTTGCTGCGCTGAAAATGACATCGTAGCTGATCCCAGTTGTAAACAGATAGGGTGGGCACGAGATTCTTGTTTAACATAAGCTTTATATAAATTAAGAAATAATCATCGATTTTTCGCGAAATAACATGGGAACTTTACGCATGATTTCTCATACCTACTAGAGCTAGCATTGCTTTTGTGCTTTTTTTTCCGAGGCATGTGAGATTTGTCAAAGGTTTTAATGTTAAGAACATGTAAAAAGCCCGATCGCATAGTCATCTGTCTTTTGTAAAGGGCGCCGGGCATAGAGAACCGACTAAACGGACCGCCTTGACCGGAATCGCCGAGCACAGCTTGCAGATTCCCTTTTTTCCATGTAGAAGGGAGGTCATTAACTGGTTTCCTTGTTTTCACAAACGATCGCGGGGAAAGCTAGCTAGACAGAGAGCATCCTATGCAGCTTCCTTGGCATTTGATTATCCACCGCATTCAATGACGGTTCAGATCTTTTGGCTGAAAAGCTAATGGCCCTCCTCGGTAGTCCTCACCCTCAGAAGGAAACTCCAGTCCTTTTTGCGTCGACAGATCGGATGAGAATCAGCGAATCATTCGCCCAATTCATTCTGCGATCCGTTCAACGGTCAAAATGACTCGGTATCGAATAAATTGCAGCCTCCCGGGGCATGAATATCATCTTGAACCCATTGAATCCATCGCTTCAGGGCAGATGGAGCTATTAAATCCCGATATCCACCACAATTTATTGCTGCCCTTAGTCTAAGAAGACAAACTTCTCGGAGGGAAAGGACATATTATTATAACTTTTGAGAAAAATTCTACATAAAAATCTAAATCACCTTCATTTTCTCAAATAAGGCATTGAAGTGGATATTATTCCCTCTTACCTATTTGCCATTGCCCCCATTGTTGATAGGATGGCGATGAAGGCCGGTGGGGTTGTTGGCGCTCGGGAGAGGGCCGACAACCTGGCCAATGTTGCCCTCTCCCGGCTCTAGGCGAGGGTCGCTAGTAGTTGTCTAGACCTTGCAGCCCTCACCCAACGCCACCAACCTTTGGGGATGCTAGGTGGAGGTCACCCTCGCCGGCATCGAGCGAGGGCAACCCTTGCCCTTGCCAACCCAAGTGATGGTTGCCCTTGCCAGATCAGCGAGGGATGCCCACGCTCATCCAAGTGAGGCGACCCTCATTCAACCCAGCAAGGGCACCCTTTGCCCTCATTGAATCTAGCGAGGGACACCCTCGCCCAACACCAACGAGGACGAGGCCTAGGCAAGGGTTGCCCACACCCTCGCCTGATGTTGGTGAAGGTGACCTCCGCCAGCTGTCGACGACCATGTCCAAGGAAAGGAAGAGGAAAAAAGAAAAATTTGACAAAAAAATCTAAAAAAATTTTAAAATATAGTTACAATTTTTTTGATCAAAATACCCCTTCTCTAATGACTGGCATCGAGTGACCTTCATCGGCCGTCAGGCCATGTCTAGTGAAGGGAAGAGCAAAAAAAAAAGAAAAGAATAAGAAAAAATAAAGAAGAAAAATTGATGAAAAAATAAAAAACTATAAACATAGTTACTATTTTTTTACCAAAATACCCCATCTCCGATGACCAAAAAAGTCAACACCGGTCAAATGCCCTTATTTGAAACGATTTAACTATTTCGGTCTTTATTTGAAATAATTTAACCACTTCATGCCCTTATTTGAAACAATTTGATTACTTCAAGTCTTTATTTAAAATAATGTCCACTTTGAACTCTTATTTAGTAAAATTAGGACACTCTAGGCCATTTTTTGAAATTTTCCCAAACTTTTGTATTACGCTAACTGGAGTATGATAACTTCTTTTTCGAGCACATGAGTGCCATATATAACTTTCGAAATCGATCACTTGAGTACTATAATTTTTTAAAAACTTTCACCACAAGTATTATGTCATGTCAGATCTTTAGCACTTTGGATGAATGCTTTTAGAATGTTATAAAAGTTATAATACTTTGGGAACGTTTTTTTAGAAATCATGATACTCAAACAATTGAAGAAAAAGTCATGGTACTCGAGGTACAGCGTTTTATGACATTTACGATGTCCTTATCTCAGCTTTGCATGGATTAATGTGCCGATCATGCCACTCTGTATCATGCTTCAACTAAGGATGATGTGCCCTAATTTACTACTTTTGCCTTGGACTATTGTAGAAGTAAGAAAGTTTTTCGTTTGCTTGATAGGGAGGTTAATGACTTTGTCGACCTTCAAAAGTCAAAGCCCAACTAATCTACGTTGAAACTCCATGGAGGGTTGGCACAGGAACCATTATTATATACGAGCCTGTATGCCTTCACCTTCCTTGCGTATTGATTGTTAACGGAACCGAAAGTTGCCGGAGCCTACGTCGGGAATGATAGAGCTGACCTTTACTGTTTTTTTTTTTTTCCTTTTTAATTATCCTTTTGACAATGCAAATCATGGATCCGACTATTATACAAAATTATCTTTCAAAATAAAATCAAGTTTGGCCCTTCAGTCCAATAATACCAAACCATCCTTATTGGATAGAATTTGCA
Source organism: Eucalyptus guilfoylei (assembly GCA_016097605.1). NCBI lineage: Eukaryota > Viridiplantae > Streptophyta > Magnoliopsida > Myrtales > Myrtaceae > Eucalyptus > Eucalyptus guilfoylei. The sequence continues at coordinate 35,264,008 of CM027865.1, read as the reverse complement.
ACGAATTGCTTTTTCGTGGCAAGGTAATGGCCCGTGAGAAATTACATTATTGTTATTAAGTATCTATTGATGAGTTCCGCTGACGTATTTGTGAGCATGCTTTACGTTGGAACACTTCAATTTTCAAGGTGCCGATCATGCATCCTATGGGTAGCGTCCTTGATAAAATTCTTATTATTTATGGCCGGTGAAACTTACTAGAGCCTTCTTAAAGGAAATCTTAATGTTACAAAGAAATCTTGGGAAGATCAATATGTTTTTTTTTTGGCTCCGTAGGGCAAGGGAAGGGAAATAAAGAAAAGGGTTGAGGTGGACCCATGTGAGGATGGGCCAACGCGAGCATCTCTCGCCCCCACTCTCAGTTTGGGGCCCCACGTGGAAGGGAGGGTGATGCTGTCTGCCACGTGGTGAACATAGGGCCTACATTGTCGCCCCCACCAAATTTAGAATTCCATTTTATTTTGCAAGGGATCTTAATGTGAGTCCCGATCGACAGGACTAAAAATAGTCTTTCTTTCTTGAAATCTTCTCCATTTCTATATGTTGACATAATGTCCTGACAAAATAATGTCGCGAGAAGTCATTGAAATTATGTATCTCCAACTGTTAGATGAAAGGAGTGATGGGATGGTGGCTTCACCTTCCTATAGCTAATTGAGCAGTTGCCAATAATGCAGTCCTCCCCAAAATTATTGTTCTGTCTCTTCCTCGCGATAGTGGAAAGAGATGGAAGACGATTGCCCCTCTAAAGGCACTCAAATGAATGTATGAGCCGCCCCTGTCCTCCCTTGTCGAGTAAAATCGTGAAAAATGAAACGTGGTGTCTAGTAACATCACTAACATGAGTCATGGGTCAAATGTTTGATGTCATGTCTGGACAATTGGGAACCACGGGTACATCTATAGACGAATTGATGGCACCATGGAATGCATAATGACAAAATAAAAAAAGGGTTTGTGACGAAAGATCAAATTTATTAGGTAGAGGGGAGGATGAGTCCAAAGATGTTAATCAAACCTAGTCAGATTCCCAGTTAGGAGAGCTTTAGGTTTGGCACGTACGTAAGAGTTTGAATTCTTAGGTTCCTCCCGAATCATCCATCCATCACGACTCCTTCGAGGCCAAAAAGAGAGAGGAGGACAAAGTACGAAAAGACGAAGGATGGCTTTGAGCTACGCGGCTCAATGTGGACAAAAAGTACGAAGAGTTTCGGGGATCGTCGCCCCACCCCGGATTTCTGACCACGCCAAAACAGTTGCCGAAAAAGAAAATTCACTTTGAATGGCGTGATTCGGCCCTCCCTCTTTTTCGTTTTGGAAAATGGGGGGCAAGCGGCAATAATTGGTACGATAAAAAGATCGTCTGGAAGATCCTCAGCTGACGATCCTCGTTCGCCTAGTTGCCTAGTTGTGTCTTATTTAAATGCGTCGCATGCAGGTTTTCCCAGTCGCCCGCGCTTCCGAGAAAGCCCGTCACCACGTGTTGACATGTTGCGAGAGCCATTTGAATTTTGCTCTGACACTCCTCCCTTGCCCCCCCACCTGGGTTTTTTCGTCCATCATGTGTTGATCAGTATGTAATGATGTTTGATCGCATCTCTGGAAAAAGAAAAGGATGGAAGTGAAAAATAATTGTCATAAGGTGTTAATCATTCGATAAAAGTTGCCCGTCCACTCAGGAGGTTATCCCTTGAAGGGAATCATCTCTTGAAACTTCGACAGCAGGGACGAATCTACCGTCCTGTCAAAAAGATGCGTTCTTTTTTTTTCTCCTGTGCTATTAGATTTTTGAAATCGGTGAGAAAAAAAATTATTGATAAACAAAGTTACTCATTACCGAATGTGCTGATAAGTCGTTGGTGCTTTACTTATACTTTCATGAAACTTCTTTTGACAATCTACAAATAGCTAAAGTTATCTTTCATTCAATTTTTTTGTCAGTTTTATCAACACCTTCAATTACTAACCGATCTTTATTATAGCGACCAAATTTTTTCCAATTAGATTAACACTTAGTTTTGGAACATTAACTATTTTTTGAATTACTTACGAGCCCTCATTTGGATTTTTAATTTTTCAACTTTTATTATGATTTAACAACTTTTACTTGTCTCATTTTTCAACGCTTTATCCGCAAACTTCCGTTTTTCAACAACTCTTTGGATTTATCAATCGTCATATGAAATTACTATTCTTTCTTTATTGAATATCCAATGCTATTTAAGCTTGTCAAACTAGTTTAATCACATTAACTATTGAATTTTCAGTTTTCAACACATTATTAAGTTATCAAACAAACTCTTAGTAAAACAAAAAATAATTGGTAACATAACCAGAGAATATTTGGTAAATTTAAGATTCCGTTAAGAATTGTAAATGTAATTTTCTAAACAATAATAAAAAAAAATGTTGGCAAGTTCTTTTTAGAAAAAAATTTAATAAATAGAAATGAGAGTTGGTAACCAACACAATCTGATAATTTAATGAGAGAAAAGTTGGTAAATTACTTATTTTTAGGTTGGTAATCTCTAAAAAGAGTTAGAAAATGTGAGAGGTTGCTAACTAAGGGCCTATTTGGAAAAAAACTGAAAATTAATTGCTGAAAATCTAAGTACCTAATTTTAAGTTTTGATAATTATAAGTGTTGAAAATATAATTACAAAGATGGTTAATGATATTTATAATAGATAGATGAATATTACTAATCTCTTACCAGACACGAAATAAGCATAATGGGATGATTCTCATTATAAGTCACATGGAGAAAAAGGTCACCATTTATCATTTTTACCAATAATTTTCTTTTTTGACACTTACCAATACTTATCAAAATGTAGAAAAAAAAGAATTCGTATTTTTGTATATATAAAAACCAAATCACATGATACAAGCTTTGACAATTCATTTGAGTTAATTCATTTATAAACAAGATGCATGATTGCACTTTAGAGCTCAGGCCAGTGGCAAAAGCACGTGACAGCAGCGATAGACATGGCACCATGTTTGTTCTCATGACTTCCCCATGTGTAATGTCTTTTTTTGTTAATTTTCATGAGCATTAGTCTCGCCTTGCCTAACTTAGGTCCCGCCATCGAGTCATCAACGTGCAAAGTTCAACTCAGGGCTCGTCCTCCAATTGATAAATGAAGGCAAATCGCTTAATGAATGAGGCATTCAACGAACACTACCTAAAACAGGGGCTCTACCCATGTTTTGGAACTACGGATTCAATGTATGGTACGAGTCATCGAGCAATGCGAATAGCTAATAGATAGCGAAGGAGAAGAACAATATCGAGGGTTCCTTTATCCTACAAGCCTCTGTTCGAACAAGGCATTGCGGAATTAAGAGTTCTATCTTTCCATGCAATGTTACGATCGGTGCCCTAACAATTTCAACCATCGTTGCACTTGGTCACGAATTTAAACGACATTTGCATGTGGGGATTGATGAGAGCGATGATTGAAGTATCATGAGGAGACAACAAATGGAAGTCAAGGATCCTGTCCAACGTGGGTGGCATCACCTGAAGCTTTTCAACGAGTTACAATGATGTGAATGTGGGCAATGCATGCACCAGAAAAAAGAAGCTAGACTCAAGACATTCTCCGGCTGCTCGGTTCTACCCTCTTCCGGGTGCAATGTATCCATCCACTAGCCAAATGTATCGAATGAACTTGGAGGCCTTGAACCCTAATCAATGGGATTTAATTATTAAACGTGAGTTTCATGTTGGTGTCCCCAAGCCTTCCTCTCACCTGTCCACATTGCCACATGCATCGATCCGCTCCAACTGTTTTATTATCATTAGAGAGTACTCCTAATCATTAACTTAGATCCCATACAAAGAGCAAAAAAACAAAGGAACCCTTCTATTTCAACCTAATGAGGTACAATATCTTATATAATATCATAAGTTAAGTCAATCATAATGTGGAATATGTGTGAAGTGCGTCTCTTATTAACTGAAGAGATTCGACGTAAATGTTACCGTTCCCGATACGTGATTTGTTCATTGTACTAAAACACATTTGGGAAGAGGAAGAGAGAGAGAACATGGGAACAAGTAAAGTGAATATTGGGATTATAAAGATTGAATCAAGGGATGCCAAGTTAGGAACGCCTGCATAATAGGGAATAAATTAGGTAATAATGTAGCAGATAATACAGTTGGCTGACGCTTCTGTTTGTCGGGGGCGATCCACCTGATTTTGGGATCATTCATAAATACATAAGTCAAATCGACAAACAGGCTACGGATGGAGAGAAAGATGCTGATTGATGGTGGTGTCGTTGTTAGGCTCCCAAATGAAGAGGGGTTAGAATGAGTCCAAACCAACAGCACGCAACACACACCATGCAAAGGAACATGACATCCACAGCTCCCAAAACTCGATTTGCATAGTTATTTCCGTTATCATTCATCTGTCTCTCTCCCTCTCCCTCTCTCTCTAACCACTCTTTGTAGGTAATAATTTAAGAGAATGAGGAAGAAATAAATGGAAAAAAACTTGACCTCGTATCATGATTTGAATAAGTATAATTTTAGATGAAGTCCGTCACGCGGAGTATAAATTTTCATAAAATTAATCTACACAATTAATATACTAAGTAACATGGTAGATCGTAAATGAACATTGAAACATTAGGATCTCATCAACACCCACTATTAGCCTTGCCCATTGTCTAAAGCTTCGCCATTCTCGTGTACACATCACATGTACTCAACATAAAGTGTAATCCTCCTTGTGTAGTTTGATAGCTTAAACTTTAGAAGTAGCTGTAGGAATAATGGATAATGACAACCGTTATATGATAAGAATTCGCAATTTCGTCTTTTGCATTTACCCCAAAACATCCAGAAAAATAAAAACCATGACTTAACTAACATAAGGATTGCTTGGAGTCGTTGAACCCTTGAGTGAATGCCTAACGTTCTGGGCCATGCAAAACTCAAATTGCGCAGTTTCATGGGCGATCCTTCCGTTGCTCCATTCAGAAGAATAGTCCTGGTTCTCCAGTTTCCAAGTCCTTTCCTTGCCTCTCGTCTCTCTAGAAACAGCCAGAGAATCAGTCTCTAACGCAAGGTCGTCCATGTGATTGGCATGTGAGATACGTGTCTACTTGTTGACCAATGACGCAGAGGAGATACGTTCTCCTCGGTAGCAAGAAGGCCCATCTCCAAATGGGCTTTGCCTTTTGCCAGCGACACGTGGCCATGGCCCAGCATGTTCGCACTTGGAAAATTCCCCCTACCTCCCGCTTTCACCGCCTCCTCCCTGTCCCAGAAAAAGTATCCAAAAAGTCCTAAAATTTTCGATTTGACCAATTTAATCATAAACTTTTTTATTTTACCAATTCAGTCTATTTGACCAATTTAGGCTGAAAACTGCTAAGATGGATGCCTACTATTTTATATGATACTGCTAGCTCTAAAGTTGGACTTTTTTTTTGTAATTTTTATTTTTTTGTTTCTTTTTCTCTTTTCTTTTTCTTGGGAGAAAATAAGAAATACTCGAAATACCATCATTTTCATAAATAAGGGTTTGTGATGGACATTATTTCAAATAAAGGTTTGAAGTACCTTCATTTTCTTGAATAAGGGTTTGAAGTGGACTTTATTTTAAATAAGGGTCTTTAAGTGGCCATATCTGTTACAAATAATGGCTTGAACTTACTGTTTGGTGAAAGTGCAATTTCGTCTTTTAAATTTAAAATTAAAATTTAAATTTTTTATGTTTTTTCTTACAAACTAAAAAAAATATTTAAAAAAAAGAACACATGGGAGTGAGCCCTCCCTCCCTTCTATGGCCACCACCCCATCGTTGGTGGGGCGATGATGATGGCCGACAAGGTCATTAATGCTTACATGAGGGCCGAAGACGAGAGAGGGCGGCGACCCTATCCTAGATCTAGGTAAGGGCCATCAGGCCTATGTGAGGGATGGCGACCCTTGACCAATGCTTGGGGGAGGGCGGACAACCCTTGCCTAGATCTTGGATAGGGTTGCTGGCCTCTCCTGTCTCTAGCAAGGGCCAATGGGCCTTCGCTTTTGGTTAGCGAGGATCGTCAGTCGTCATCTAGGCACCGATGACCCCGTCGACCATCACCATCACCCCACCAATGACGAGGCGGTGACAATAGGTGGGAGGGAGCCCTCCTACATTTGTTTTTGATTTTTTAAAATTTTTAATCTAATTTAATTTTAATTTTAATTTTATTTGGACAAAAATATTCCCAATTGGCCAAAAAATTTTGCCTATCGACAAGCCAGCTAGGCTAGATCCTCATTTGAAATAATCATAACCATTTCAAGCTCTTCTTTGAGACTGAAATGACTATTTCATCATTTATTTGATATAAAGTCTACTTCAGATTCTTTTTAAAGAAAATGAAGACACTTCGGACCCTTATTTATAATTTTTTCCCTTTTCTTTTTGTCAACTATGGCTTGTGCCAACCATCGGCTAAGGGCGCGCATGATAAAATTTTTACTTCTCTATTTCTCTGTTTCTCTGTTCCCCGAAACAGGTTTTGAACAAAATTCCGTTCGGTAACGCAATTTGATTTTTCTATTTCTAGAATAGATTTTTATTCCAGAATTAGATTTGAAGAAGAAATTAGAAGTTAAAATTTTTAACTTCTCAATTTCTGGCCAAATATCAATTTTTGTTCTAGAAATTTTGTCATGCGCACCTTAAAAGATAAAGGAAAAGAAAAAAAAAAGAATTGAAAAAAATTATAAAAAAATATTCACATTAGTGTTGTTGCGCTACATAGAATAGTCAATATCCACATCAACAATTTATGGCTTAAATTGGCAACACGAAAATGTTTAGTCAAGTCGAAAAGTTTAAAACCAAATTGATACCAATACAATAGGCTTCAAACTTTTTTTGGCTTCTTCCTGTTGTCGTCTCGCGTATTTTCCCCTTCCATAACAAAAAAAAACGAAAAAAAAAATTGCAAAATTAATGATTTGATTGCAATTGTGAGTAGCTTATGTATTTAAACGCAAGCTGATGACGATCCATTTAGTCGTTTATCATGACTAAAAAGACGACGAAGGCAATTTAGCCGATATAGTTGGAGCAATGGCACAAACTCTTAATTATGTCGATCACAAGGAGCATCTAGCTCTAGACCTTAATAACATCGTGCCATTATCAAGTCTATAGAAAATTTACCAAATGCGACATAGTGAGAATTATAATTGATTACCGATTTGAAACTTATTAATCATAGAGATTTCTGTAATTCCGAGGTTTGCTAGGTAGATGGACGAGAGTGCAGAAAAGACTGCTCCGAATGCAAGACCGAGCTCACCGTGCGCTTGCAGCTGGTGTAACGGGCCGAGTCTACTCATCCGGAAGGGACCGCCCTCGTTGACCCGAAAGGGAAGGAACAAAAAGTCACAGTCGCCCCCCAAGTCAACGCAACGGCGTTACAGGGAATTTTAAGACTCGAAAGAGCTGCGCGCGCGTCTCGATCACTCGCGCTCTCATTGGCCCCCAGCACGTCACCGAAATTAATAAATCATTTTCGCGCTGGTCAGCCCCCATATCAACTCCTTTTTTTTTATTTTTTTCGGTTCATTAAATTTGACGATTAAAAATTCATTTTCTCCCATCAACCTACTCGCGCGCCCCGCTACACGCCTCGGCGATCCGCCACGCGTCGCGCACTTTTTGGACCGGAGTCAGGACCCACGTCGCGTCGAGTCTGCCGGCCGAAAATTCTTACACTTACCATGCATCCCTCGGACGACCACGTAGACAGGGGAGTGGCTCCGAGCCTGAGTCGATATCTCGCTGCGACGCCATTAAATTGATCATCGGGCGGTTCCTTTCCACGAGAACTGCCGTTTTCTGGGAGGGTGGCGATTCTTCCGCGGGCCCGAGAGGTAATGGAGATGGTGCAGCGGGCTGCGGTCGGAGTGAAGGAGGAGGAGGCCGATCGCGCGAGGGGGAAATGGAGCTCGCGCGCGGCGCTCGTGGCTCTGATCTCGGTGCTGATCGCCGTCGCGGCCACTTCCAGGAGTCCCGCCAGCATCGTCTCCCTCCTCACCAATCGCTCCTGCCACTGCGCTCAGGTGCTGCGCCGTTCCCGTTCCGTTTCCGTTTCCGTTTCCGTTTCGCTTCGCTCTCTGTCGTTTCCCGCGCTTGCTGCTTTTTGCATGGATCGATCTTGATCGTCACTGCATGCGGACTCCGGTTGCGTCCGTCGAACAGGCAGAGCGCGGCGTGGCTGAAACGCGAATCGTGTTCGGTTTTCGCGTTTCGCTCTCTTCCGATGCTCCTGTACCGGTTTTGGATTGCGTTTCCGTTGGTCTTGCTGTGGTTGAGTTTGGAGTCGTGATTCGGTTGGGACTCTAATTGCGTTGTGAACTAGATAGAGGAGAGTCGGCTCGGATTGGAGGTGGACCGATTCTCCATTCTGTGCGATTTGTGTTTAAATTTTTTGCTTCGTTGTAGCGCGTGCAGGAATTGCAGAAGTATACCGGCGTTGTTGAGGACTGTTGCTGCGAGTATGAGACGGTGAATAGTCTAAATGGAGAGGTTTTGCATCCTCTGCTACAGAAGCTTGTTAGAACTCCTTTTTTCAGATACTTCAAGGTCCGAGAAGTCTCTCTCTCTATAGCTACAGGAGGTGGTAGATCACATTCATATGTTGTTGATACTTCCTCACTGTTTAACGTGTTCATTTACCGAAACCAGCAATTTGATCAAGCCAGCGTGCTAGAAGAATCAATTGGGTGAAAACTATTTTTTCGAATTACAAGATAAACTTATTGTAAGGATGACCTATAAAAAAATATATATTTTTTTTCCTAAAGATGATAGCAAGAGAAAAAGATCCATGATCGTTGAGTTTCGATGTGGAAAAAGGAAAATGGAAAATAAGGTATTACTTGGTAACCCATATGAGAGCGGCTGTATTGTTAATCAATTTGGATGGTGGTTTGCAAATATAGTCATGACTTATTGTTTGGGATGAGACGCAGTCTCTGGAAAAATTCTTCACGATCTTTCCTGTGAATCTTAAAGAATTTGAATATCTGAGGAGGCCTTTAACATTTCAGACTTAATGTAGTCTTAAACTATAATGCAAATAGAAGCTCCTCAGATACCTCGAACTGGTTGGACTGTCATTTTTATCCCTTTTAGTTTTAGCATTTTTGGACAATGCTGCCTATGTTCTAGTTCTTACTCCCTTGGGCTTGGAAATGTGTTATAAGAGTATCTTCTGAACATACATGTGTTAATCCTTGCGTATGAATACGATCATATTGGACTTGCACCACTTATATGTACTTTCAGGTGCATGGTTTGCTTGTAGTTCAACTGACCGCAACGTACCAGCTTGAAGTGAACCTGGCCAGTGGCCCATATATGCTTACTATGCTTCATTCGTAGGTTTGCTGGAATATATATGTTTTGCAAGTTTTGTCTATTATTGGACCTCATGTTATGTGCTCTTTTATATGTTAGGTGAAACTCTGGTGTGATTGCCCTTTCTGGCCTGATGATGGTATGTGCCGCTTGCGAGATTGCAGTGTTTGTGAGTGCCCAGAAAGTGAATTTCCTGAGCCTTTTCGGAACTCCTTGGAGCACAATCTCCCATCTGACAATTTACAGTGTCAAGAGGGAAAGCCACAAGCCATTGTTGACCGCACATTGGATAGTATAACTTTCAGAGGATGGATTGAAGCAGATAACCCCTGGACTAGCGATGATGAAACAGATAACAGTAAGTGACAATGTTTTTTGAGTGTCAGACCAAAGAAAAAAAGACAATGTTTTTTGAGTGCACAGATAATTGTAAATGACTATATTTTCCAAATGCACGATGTGTAATCTTGGGCATCAGCTGGTTGAAGTTACCATTTGCCTTTGTTGCCACCCAGTGGTCTAGATATGTATATGTTTTTATTTCCTTTGGGACAGCATGTATGTGCATACTAACACTCAAGCATAGCAATATGAATGTGGAAGATGATTGGGCCCTTCTAAGTCTTTTTGGGATGCATCGAAATTTGTTTATTGGATGTGCCAAGGCTTCTAAATTTTAATTCCAGCTCCCCTTTGTGATATTTTCCTCAAAATCAAAGTTGCCAACATCTTCTTTACCAAAAAAAAAAAAAAAAGTTGCCATCATCTGCAATGTTCGTTTAAAAGTGGATTGCAGTATTGAAAAATTTTCATTTGCAGGTGAGATGACATATGTTAACCTTCTCCTAAACCCAGAACGTTACACCGGCTATACAGGTCCATCAGCTAGAAGGATATGGGATGCAATTTACTCAGAGAATTGTCCGAAGTGTGAGTTCCACGCTGATGCAAATTGCCCATTCATCTTGTCCTCTTTCCACCATCATTTTGGAAACGTTTTGAAAAGGAAAATTTCTTAGTTTCTGAAAATATTGTGGTGATTTTGCATCTTTGCGAACCAATTTCCATGATTATTGTAACAGTGATCTGATATTTTGCTTTCTCATTTGAATCATGTCTGCAGTAATTATAAGATTCATTGGTTTATTGACAGATACTTCAGGAGAGGTTTGTCAGGAGAAAAAGGTGTTATACAAATTGATCTCTGGTCTTCACTCCTCGATATCAATCCACATTGCTGCCGATTACCTCTTGGATGAAGCTGCAAATACGGTTGGCATTTCATGACCTACCTAATACTTTTGTTCTCTTTATTAGTAAATTACTCATATGAAGAGTTTCATTCACCCAACCACGATGGTTTCTTTCATAATTTGTTTTCTTTTGCATCTTATGCATACCAAATCCTCTGAAGGCACTCAATAGTAATATTGGGCTCTAATGTTCTGGCTAATTCTTTGTGTAAGTTGAAAATGGAAATCCGCATCTTTAGGAAATATAAGCTGGATTTATTGCCATTTTTATTGGACATCTTCCAGAAGTATATGTACGTATCACATGATCATATTGATTCTTCGATGGAAAATGTTTAGCAATGTTTCCAGATTGTTTGCTTCTCAATGCTTTAGCTGACATCTCTATCTGCTATTTTAGTGGGGCGAAAATCTGGAAGTGATGTATGATCGGGTTGTGCAGTATCCTGATCGTGTTGGAAACTTGTATTTCACATTCCTTTTCGTTCTCCGTGCTGTGACTAAGGTGAGTGAGGAATATTAATCTGCATGGCCTTCTTCCTTTTCAATCATTCGTCATTTAGCTAAGAACTGCCTTTTGTGTGTGTAACCAATATTTAATTTGTCTCTTAGGCAGCCAATTATCTGGAGGTGGCCGAGTATGATACTGGTAATCATGCCGAGGATGCCAGCACTTTATTATTAATGAAACAGTTGCTTTATAATCCCAAACTACAAGCTGCTTGTCCTCTTCCGTTTGATGAGGCCAAACTGTGGAAGGGTAAAAGTGGACCTCAATTGAAGCAGACAATTCAGAGACAGTTCAAAAATATTAGGTTAGTTTCAACTTTTAAGTTGATAGAACGTTGCAAGTTTGAGAATGAGCATTGGTTCCCTAGTCAAGAGATGGTACTGTTCCTGTGGCATTAGGCCTTGCATAGAGTCTCCCCTTGCCTTCCATGCATTGTTGCACCTACTAGCCCCATGAACCTCGCCTACCCGCCCCTTCCTTGAAGGGAAAAAAGAATGTGTGTCCTTTCTTCTCCATAGTAAACACTACATCACATGACCTTACTGCAGTGCCTTGATGGATTGTGTGGGCTGTGAGAAGTGTCGGCTGTGGGGAAAGCTTCAGGTTCTCGGCCTTGGAACTGCATTAAAGATCCTCTTCTCGGTTGACAGTCAAAACCAACCGGAGACATTGGTAGGTTTCTCCATGCCCCTTAATTTTCTCAAATTAATGAATCCTGCTTGCTCATTTCTTCATGACCAATTTTGTAGGTGCAATTACAAAGAAATGAAGTGATAGCTCTTGTAAATCTGCTCAATCGGCTCTCTGAATCTGTCCAATTTGTGCATGAAAGAGGGTTGTTGTCAGAGAAGCTTGGGAAAGTGCAGCATTCTGTTCCAGCTGCAAACGACATTACCAAATTGCATGGATTATGGAAACTAATTCAGGGGGGCTGGTATGCCATGTGATTTTCGACCCAGTTATCATCATCTAATTTGCTTGCCATTTTGTTTATGTTGAGGACCGCTGAACCAAGTTTCTGTTGCTTGGCAGGTTTGCAAGATTCCCCTGACCGTTCCCGTCCAGCATTCAACAGTGTATAGTGTCGATCGATATTGACCATCTTGTGGTCCAAAATTCCTTCCGATTCAAATATAAGTAGGAGGATTCAAGCGTAATAACTGAGACACCAGAAGAAAATATAGGATAATCACTGGAATACCAAAAGCTAATGTAGCAATGTACAGTCTTTTTGACGGCCCATTACTGCAAGAGCTGGGCGATCGAGTAGATTTTCTGTTTGAAATCTAGTGCAAGATCGAAAGCATTTTTCAAATGTAGCCACGTTTATTTTGAGATTTTTCTGCTGAATTTATAAAACGAAAATATAAATGAATCGATGAAATGTTGCTTGGAGGGCTATTGATCCTCACTTTGTGGCTGGTGTAATATTATCTGAACGAAGATTTAGCGTACAGACTGAGACGTGGGGTGGAGATAAAGCAAGTGCCCTGTGAGACGAAATGGGGAATACATGAATCATAAGCTTTTGGAGAAAAGGAAAACGATCTGCCCATTGCCTCAATCCAATATGTTCATAGAGACACAATGCATACTAACGCTACCGTCGTAGGCCAAATCATCTTCACCAAAGCCAGATTCTATGTAGGGTTGCTGTAGCATTTAGAAACTCATGTACAGCAATGCGACAGAGAACCATAAACAAATTGCCTGACATGGTTGCTCTGTACATAAAGAAAGCTATCAACCAGAAAATGAGAAGAAAAGAAAACCAAAGACTTCAATTAAAGCCAAGCTCAAGCTCAAGCTCGATATTCTCGGTTTTAAATAACAGTTTTTCCAGCCGTGCCGATGTTCCATCCTCTCTCCTTCTCTCTTTGACTATGCTTATTCTGGATGTCCTTGGTTCTAGCTATTCTGTTACTTCCCAAGAACATTCTCGGGCCAATCCTCCCTCTGTTGCCAATGGAAACTCTAACCTTCTCCATTCCGACATTGACTCCAACTTTTCTCATTGGCGATTTCATATGCATTTTCTTCTGAAGGCTCCTTCGCAAGGCGCTGCTAATCTTCTTACCCCCACTTCTAATTCCTTTTGGACTGTGACAGGGGATCTTCTCTGGTAAACAGTTCATCTCGGGTCCGTCCTCACATTCATTCTTTTCAGGCAGACATTCCTGTAAAGGCAATAATGGAGCTGGGCAAGGGGTTGAACTTGGTGCCGAGGGCAATGGAATCAAAGAATTTCGCCTTGGAGCTGGGGCCATGGGGACTTGCCGTGCTGTCGTGCAGATAGAGAATCTTCCTGTCCTTTTCGGAAGCAACGGTTGTTGTCCAAGTACGAGAGGAATGTTCTCTTTTTCCATGGAATCATTGTACTTGGCATGACCGTCTGAAGCAGGAAGAATTAATGGGGGCTTGTAGCTGTTATCATCCGCAAAGGGTTGACTGAGATTCGTTTGGTCTTTGCTTATAGCGAAACTCACAATTTCCCTGACGCTTCCTACTTGGCGACTGGCAAGTGGTGGCCTCGTCTGCAAGTTTTGTTCTTCCTGCTGCTTCAGATGATGCTGCTCTGCTATTTTTGTGTCGACATGCTGTCTAGCTAGTTTTCTTTCTACAAGAAGCTGAGATTCAAGTTCCTTTATCTGCAAAGTAAAAGCAAAATCATTGGAAACTTGAGAACTTTGTTTACAAAATGTTCTTGCTATAGTTACCAAGAAGAGAACATGCATAATGTTTTAATGTAGACATTAGTGCAGTTTTATACCTTTTCCTGCAGATTCTTGTTTTTAAGGTCTCTTTCTTTAATTTTTGCATCCTGACAATGGATTGTTTCCTCCATCTTTCTAATTTGCAAATCCTTGCTCTTCATGTCTTGCTTTGTTTTCTCAACCTAGCATTTGAATTGCATCAGCAAATTCAAGTCAGTGACATGAGAAACACATGCAAAACTCAACGGACTACATCCCCCTGCAAAAAAAAAAAAAGGAACTTTGTCTGTTAAACTTGTGACTCAGGATGTCTGTGTTACCATTTGCTTGTACTTGACAAATTCAGCAGCATCAAGTTGCTTCTTCGCTGGACCTAACTCAACGCCTTTAACTCTACTTGCAAAGTTTAGTGAGCATATGGTCTCGCTCAAGTCATTTTCATTAGGACTGATCTGCACAAACATGAGCGCCTTTGAATCTCCTCCTGACAAACAGAAAGTTCTCATATTACTCAGTTTATATTGTCGACACTCACAGTTCTTTATTGTAATTGCAATAGGGAAACTTTACTTTGAGCACACAAAAGCTAGCTCTATCACAACTACTGGCCCTGCTACTGCCATATAATTTTGAATTAGTTAATGCCAACATTTTATGTAAAATAGGTACCTAGAGAGTCTTGAAGCAAGTGGGTGAGTTTGGAGTTCCTTCACAAATAAATGGGAGAAAAAAATTAGGACAAAATCGTGTACAAATGACATGCTGGACTTAAAAAGATTAGGAACAGCTCTTTAACCTGAAAGGAACATGTGGGCTTTTAGTAGCGAGAGCAGATATGACATCACCAAGTGCAGACAGAGATCTATTGATATTTTGAGCTTCCTTGAGCCGTTCTCCCTGAACTTCTGTCTTTGCTATCCGTTCACTTCCAGCTAAGTCCACCAACCACAGCTTGCTTCTCGTGCATTCTCCAGTTAATGAGTTTTCCCCTTTGACCATCACACAATGTATGCTAGATGAAAAAACCACAACTTGGAATGAGCAAAATTACACCACATATTCATAAATGTATAATCAGCATATGCATGTCACTACATAAGTTATACTGCAATTTGTTGAGGAGATGAACAAATTGAAGAAAGAACAGACCAGTGAGATCGACTGCTGTGCTCATTAGCATTTGTTGAGCCAACAGCTCTAGCATTGCTTCCTGTTTGTAGAACTTCCCAAACCTCATGCGTGTTGCTTACATGTGCTTCAACCAGTCCAGGTACATGATGCATTCCTTCACTCACTTGTCTTATCTCAAGCCTAGCCAAGAAAGATTGCTACTTTATTTGAGAAATCCCAAGTATTATGCTCTCCAAATTTTGTCACATGAAAGACAGTTAAATGAATGTCTTTCTAATTACATAGAGACTAAGGAACAGTTTACAATCAAAGTAGAATTTACATGAGAAATTGCACTCTTACAAGAAATTTTAAGAGTAATATGATAGATAACTGATTAATGTGCATACCTCTTTGCAGGAACTCCTGGCTGATTTCCAGGGACGAGCAAATCTCTTATCTGTTCATTGTAGACTTCCAAAACACTCACAGAAATTTCATATTGGAAAAGTTGTTGTCGCTCCTTGATTATGCGAAACAGCTCCTCTAGAGTCCTATAATTTACCCCACGGGCTGTCTTGGTTCCCTCCATTGTGTAAGTTTTTCCAGTTCCAGTCTGACCATAAGCAAATATACAAACATTGTACCCATCTAGAACTGATGTTGCAAATGGAGCTGTATCTTCAAAAACATCCGCTACATGACAAACACAGAAGACATAATCAACAATTGCCAAATTCTAATGGAAATTTCTGCGAATCTTCCCTTTTTTTTTAGATGTTTTATTACCTTGATCTGCTTGGGGACCAAAAACAGCATCGAACTTGAAGTTCCTCCTAAAAGCACCATTTGACTTAATAGTTAGTTCACCTTCATTTGAAGATTCAAAGTCAATTGCCATTGAAGCTCCCGCGGCAATTTCTTCAACATTAAGAGGCCTACACCGACAGAACACCCTTATGTTTCCTGAAAGTATGAACAGCCAAGGTGTATAATGAGGCGACTCTTTGGCTTCCTTTCCATCATATTAATTGTTTGGATAAAGTGGTAACTCACCTTTCAACTCCAAAACCTTATTGTAAAGTTCTTTTCGTTGTTTAGCCCCTTCAACTAACTTTATCTTGAGATCCTCATGTACTTTAGTTTGTTGATCAACTGCAAAAAAACAAGATGTTGAAGAAGATGAAGACAATACAAGCGTAGCAGAAAAGAGTAGAAGGGAATTCACTTGTGGACTGAATGGTGCAGCCGGCAACTTGCATTTCTTTGAGGCACTTTCTGTACGTTGAAGCCTCCTCAGAAAGTGAAATTTGCTCCAATTTCAAAATCTGCCAAATTTACTCTCTCAATATGATGAAGCCATAGTTTTGCCACCCAAAATCACATCTCGAATAATTGGATACCTTCAATTTTCTAGTCAAGTCTCTAAGTGAAGAGAACCACTTGCTCTTCTCTTTCACTTGTCCCTCTATGGCAAAAGCTGCATTTAAAAGTCCATAAAAAAATCAAGTAATTTTTGTTGAAAATACAACAATCACAGATAAAATGATATTGTCCCTACCCAAGGACCCAACATGCATTGACTTGCGCATGAGTTCATTTTGAAGCTCCTGCAGAGATTTCCAGGCCTCTTGGCATTCTCTGCTTTTCAGTTGATTCTCTCTTTTAAGCTCTTCCATTGCCTTCCTTGTCTCGCTTAGTTCCTTCTTTTGACTCTTGTAGCTCCTCACTAACTCCTGGAGCTCTCCTTCAAATTCGCAACCGCCATCATCCTCAATGAATTTAATTGAGAAATTTCCAGTCAGTACCTAGTTTGTCAGTCTAGTTATTTATAAATAGCCAAATGGATGAAATTCACAAGAGGTAATACCTCAGGTAAGTCAAGTCCAGCCCCTCCATCAGTTTCAGCGCAAATCGTGGTCACACTATGGGAACCCGAATCAGTTTGTACCGCAAGAAGGGGGCCTTGCATTTCAAGGTCCTCACTCATTGGTGGCGGAGGAAGCTCGAAAGAGCTTTCGGGAGACGAAACTTGACTAAAAGTTTGACACACTGTTGAAAACCTCACAACCGGAGTTCTGCTAATTACTTTGGTTTCAGATTCTGGAATGCAATTTTCCAGAGAAAGCTCAATAGACTGCTCCAGATTCTGCGAGTAGTTGCTCTTATCAAAGAGCACGGGAGAATCTCCAAACCCGCTGCTGCTGGGAATATCCGGTGAACCGGCACAGATGACTAGATCAGGTGAGGTCAGCGAAAACCCCAACATCGAAGAACCTGCACCAAGCCGTGAATCAAATCGAGTACACTATGACCCCATATAAAATTAGTCAGCTCAACCCATTCATTGCAGAAATATGCAAGAATTACTCCTTTTCCTTTCTTAGTCACCTGCACCCTGAGCAGCCTGCTCGACAAATCTTTCTACACAGCTCGTGTCAACGCTTCGATTTTGCCAACCGACATCTATACCAAGCAAACATCCAAGCACACAAAAGGGAGGGAAAGATAACTATCAAACTATGAGCCGATGGGTACATTCAAAACGACCTCTTGTAAAACGTAGAGGAAAATCAGGGAATGCAAAGGACATCTGCACAATTTACCGTCATAGGGATCGCAACGCGAATCAAGACCCGCCATTTCGGAAACGCAGTAGCCCGCGGCGGATGAATTCGAAATGCCTGACCCATCAAGAAGCGGATCCCGTGAATCGCGGCGGGGGAGAAAAGATGCGACGTCCTAAAGAACGAGAAGACGGGGAAAAGGACTAGCTTTCGGGGGGTTCTTGAAAACTCACCACGAGAGGCGGAGCGACGCTGCTGCTGCTGCTGCTGCTGGTGGTGGCAAGAAACGTCGGTGAGCAAAAGTGGGTCGCCCCGTTGATGGTCTTCCATGGATAAGAAAGCGAGGGAGACTGTTTCGAATGATGAGCAATCAACAAAAGATTCGAAAGGGGGTTTAAAGAAACGGAGCTGCTTTTTTTTTGGGGAGATGAATCATTTTTCGCTCGAGAGAGAAGACGAGATCGGGAAACGAGATTGGAAAGAATTGTTGCGTCCGGCGAGGCGTCGATCGCGTCACCCGCATTCGGTAGAGGGTGGTGGGGTCGGGATCGACCGTTGGATATTTTTGAAATTTGAAAGCCCGAAGCGGGTCGATGATCTCGGGTGGGTCCTCCTCTCCGGGTCCTTTTGGCCACGTGGAGGGGACTGTCCACGTGGCGAGAATCTGACCCTCCTCCGACGTGCTCATTGCCATTGGCCACTTTGTTTTGCCAAGTAAGACCAGCCTTTTCTTACCTAGGGGGTGTGTGCGTTTAGTTCAGCGTTTTGAAAATCTATTGGAAAAATTTAAAGTAGTTTAGCGTAAAAGATTTCGAACAGATGTAAAGACCTTTTGATAAATTACACTTTGAAAAGCAACTTTAAGAAAATTTCCATCCGTTAAAAAACACATTTGAAAAATCCATTTTGGTGATTAATATTAGCTTTTTAGTTTTTATTTGTTTAAAATTGAAAAAAATAATGTATGCAACTTTTTTAATATAAATTTTGACAAAAATGCTAATAAATTCAAATGGAAAAATTCAAATCAAAATGGTCTCTTTCTTAATTAAAAAATGGCTACCTTCACTACAATAGACGGAGTAACATATGCCTGAAAAAGAAATTCATTATCCTCAAAAAAGTATAAACATCCTTAAATATCTCCTATAGCTATTAAGCCAGAATACTATGTACAACGAACTTGATACAACATAATTTCCCATATCTACTCTCTATATACATGTAAAACCTACATAAAAGTTCAAATGCTCCTATCATAGATAAAATTGAAGGTCATTATAGCACATGATCTTTCAACCATAAAGATGATTCGTCTAGCCCGCTTGACTCCCCAGATGAAGTGGGAGATGAATCCTTTGAGTGACCTTTCAGCCCTTCCTCAGTGATTAGATTCATGAATTCTGAAAGTGATTGGGGTCTCAATATTTCACTGTCTTTAACCTTAGCTAAGTCCATTGGCATCTTCAAGACAGTCAACATGGATGGTTGAAGCCTTGGTATATCCTTTGCAGAGAAGACCAATCGTCATGAATAGGCATGCCTCTTACCCATGATGTTCCCCATCCAGAGATGTGTCCACTAAGCTCATTAGCTCCTCTTTCTTGTGCAGCTTCCATGCCTATAACAGTGTACATGTAAATCAGGAGATATGCGCATTTACAGCATCACAACTCATCTTCCAAGCCAAAAAGAGCCGGAAAGTCTTCCAACCCAAGCCCCTCTATCTACATAATCCCCATTAAACACAGGACCTATTTGAAAGATACAAATGGGACTTTTCCTGATTCACAATTCAATCTGCGCAAACCTCTCCCACATTCACAATGTTCGGCACAAATGAATCAATGCCGAAATGTGTAAGTCAGCAATCAATGACTCAGAATGAGAACAACTCAAGCTAAGCATGACAAGCAAGATCGCACAAGCTCAGCCCATATACTTTCAATCAAAGGGATTACCAATTAAAGCACTAAAAGAAGCACCACAGCATTGGAATCCGCAAATTCACATCTTCTGCAAAATTATCGATATAGATCGAGCGAAGTCCTCAACAACTTAGACAACAACCACGGGCGATTAAAAAAATAACTCGATGACCATATCACGGTTAGATCGAAGAAAATCGAACATGAATGCACAGGATGCACGATTAGATTGAAGAAAAGAACGCGAGCGGAGAAGACGCATGACAATGACGGGAATTGAGAACGATTGAGAACTGTTCAGAGCTGCAATCGAGATGGAGAATACGCACCAGCGATTCCTGATGAAGAGAAGATCAAAGTGCAAGAGGATGAGCAAATTGAAGAGGGCAAATCCTGCAAAGGGTTGCATAAATTGACAAGGATTGAGAACGATTGCGAAACTACAATCGAGATGGAGAACTAGATACCCACATGTAATTCTTCTTGGAGACGAGAACATTAATAAGCCAAAATAGGATTTTTAGTAAGTTTTTGAGACCAAAATAGGCAGCTGACTAATTTTCATTAATTAAGCTATTCAGCATTTCAAAAATGCTATGTTGTTTCTTGACTTATGAAAATCAAATTTCAAAGTTAATAGAGTATTTTTCTAAATTCATTTTTAATTTTCTTCTTCTTTCTTCAATTTCGGCAATCTTTTTTTAAAAATAAAAATAATTAAAATTTCGATTTTTTAAGAAACAATTAAAGATTCGTTTTTAATAATAAAATAATTGAAAATTTGATTAAAAAAGAACTAAAGAAATTAAAAATATTATTAAAATGGGTGCAAAAGAAAATATTTTGTAGGTAATATTTTGATTTTCTTGAAGAATTGAAAAGACTTTTCAATATTAAGAAAAGGTTTTCCAATTCCATGAAAAAACAAAAAAACGGAAACAAACTTTTTTTCTTATAAAATTATTTTTTTTAAAAATTGATTTTTGTTATCTCTTTATTTAAAAAAATCAAATCAAATCTTTTTTTTCTTTTCCTTTCTCCATTACTTGGCGATGGCCGGCGGCCGGGCTACGTTGGCCGATCTAAGCAAGCCTAGCAACTCACCAAATCTAGTGGCTTGCCCGATTAGAGGCTCCCTTTGTGAATTCCTGCACAAAATCATCTTGTTGATGACAAGGTTTGGTTTTACCCATAGGGCCGTCCATGTTGGAGCAATAATCGAGTTTAATTTTTTTTTTTAAAATCGGATTCTTTTTTTTTTTAAATCCATTTTTAATTTCGATGTATGGTTTGTATTGGCAAGGAAGAAAACTTTTTGCTTTTCATGTTGGCAAGGAACAAGAACAAAATGTGAATTCCTGCACAAAATCATTTTGTTGATGACAAGGTTTGGTTTAACTTGTAAATGTTCCATATCTCCGAATATAATGTTGGCGCCACACTTATTCACATCCCTCAAAGTCACATCCCTCAAAGTCACGTAAAATTTGCTACAGGGTTGCTCAAGTAAACGCCGTCGATCGAGGGACAACTCAATGAATACGGCACAGGGTTTCACAACAGCAATAACGTCTCGCACGTCATTTCTTGATTTCTGAAAAAACAAATTTCAAAGTTAATAGAGTATTTTACTAAATCCATTTTTAATTTTCTTCTTCTTTCTTCAACTTCGGCCGATCTTTTTAAAAATATAAAAATAATTAAAATATCGATTTTTTTATAAATAATTAAAGATTTGTTTTTAATAATAAAAATAATTGAAAATTCGATTAAAAAAGAACTAAAGAAATTAAAAATATTATTAAAATGAGTGCAAAAGAAAATATTTTGTAGGTACTATTTTGATTTTCTTGGAAAATTGAAAAGACTTTTCAATATTAAGAAAATGTTTTCCAGTTCCATGAAAAAACAAAAAAAGGGAAACAAACTTTTTTTCTTATAAAATTATTTTTAAATCAAATCTTTTCTTCTTTTTTTTTCTTTTCCTTTCTCTATTACTTGGCGATGGCCGGCGGCCGGGCGACCTCGGCCGATCTAAGCAAGCCTAGCAGCTCACCAAATCCAATGGCTCACCCGATTAGAGGCTCCCTTTGTGAATTCTACATAAAATCATATTGTTTATGACAAGGTTTGGTTTTACCCATAGGGTTGTCCATGTTGGAACTATAATCGAATTTAATTTAAAAAAAATAAATTAAATGAAAGATCGTTTTTGCTATCCGTAGTCGTTTTCACTATCGTAGTCGACTCCACCATCAGTTCCTCGGCCATCTAAACGAGAGCATCACAGAATATCATTTTCAGAGCATATGAGAAAAAAAAAAGACTCAAGAATTCAGTCCTACAATTTCAGAATAGCTATCGATGTCATCTATCGTAGACAGGAATAAGTTTCATTAAATTTTTGGGACTCCCCATGATCACCATAAAATCTGCTTCAAAATGGACGTACAAATTAGGCAACATTGTACGAAGAGAATAGGCTTCCTTAATAGGCTTCCTCATACTTTAATTTGGATCTCAAGACTTTTGGGACGTAAAGCAATAAGAGGAGAATTAGTAAGTGTTGAGCGTGTGGACACTAACATATTAAAATAAGCAACACAGATTAGCCCGTCTGGGTTACTAGGTAGTTTGAGTTTTTTTATTTGATAATTTTCCCTCATTTATAACAAATGTGCATTATTTGGTATGTTAATATTTATAAGGTAAGAAAATAAAAATGAAATAAAACTCAAATGAGATTGATAAAGGGAAATAGCGTTTCCTTTTCAACCATTCCTTCTTCCCCGTCTGTCTCGAATTCATCATGGTTCAAATAGAAATGGGCAGCTCGTGCTGTGTCGTATAGTCATATTCATTAGGGGTGTCAAGACCCGAACCGAAAACCGAACCGAACCGCGAACCGAACCGAAAATTTCGGTTTTTTCGGTTCGGTTCGGTTTTCGGTTCGGTTTGCATCAAAAACCGATAATTTTTTATCGGTTCGGTTTTTATCGGTTAACCGAACCGAACCGAACCACAAACCGATAATAAAACCGAATTTTAATGGTTTGATTTTCTCTCCCGACTCCCGTCTCCTCCGGACCACTTCCCGTTTGATGCTCTGTTTTGCCCTGTCTTGCTTCAACCGAGGGGGGATTCCTTGTTCCTTGTTTATGCTCGTGTTTAATGTGAAGGAATCGTTTCTAAGTTGACCTTGAGCATTTTTTGTTTGCTGTATGTTGATTTTGGCTTGAGTTTTTGTCTCGGATGTCTTCGGACGCCCCCACACGGTCGACAACCACTAGATGTTCGACATAATGCCCGAACCAGATCCATCTTGGCCTCATTCGGTTTAGGCTGAAAACAAACCGAAAAGAAAAACAGATAAAACCAAAAGCTGATGGGTAATGGAGGGCGGTCGCGGAGGAGAGGAGAGAAGTGGTCTTTCGACGAGAAGCAGTGGAGTCTCAGTGAGATCGAAAAGGCGAGCAGATGGGCCTTGGACTTTGGGTGGCAAAAGAAAGATAAGAAAAAACCAAGAAAATGGGTCTCTGGCGAAGGCAAAGACAGCACCCAAAGTTGCGGAGGAGTCCTTGAAGAAGGATGATAAGACTTGAATAATGAGAGAGACTCAGAGAGAGATGCTTGAGATGCCGAGATGCTGAGCTTTTTGTTGGGCTTTTACATGTTGTTTAAGTGGTTTGACTCGTAATGCCCGCACGGGTAATCACCATGTCCTGCATCTGCACGCGATCCATGGCCGTCGTCCTCGCCATTTCCGAGTGTCCCAACTTTTTATCCGCTTCATCCAGCCAAAAATCCAGCCAAAAAATGAAAGAAAAGAACCCAAAAGAAAAACAGAAAAAACCAAAAGCTAAACTAAAAACCGAAGAACCAAACCGAACCGAACCGAAATTTCGGTTCGGTTCGGTTCGGTTTGAATCTCATTCGGTTCGGTTCAGGAGTGTTTTTTTAACGGTTCGGTTTTTCAAAAAAACCGAACCGAACCGAACCGTTGACACCCCTAATATTCATCCCGGTCATTTTTACCGTTTTATTTAATTATCAAAATTCACTTGAATATGATTACAAAAATGTTTTGTTATTTAAAAATCGATAAATATGTATCAATCATGTCAATTTAGAGACAAAAATTCATGTTTAAGATCAAGTCAGGTCGAGTTCGATTTTTCTTCTTGGGAACTTTTTCGAGCCCCTTTTTATAGCTTTATTTTTCTCTTCGCTCTAAATCTTCAGTTTTCTTTGGGAGAAGAATATTAGAAATGTCAAAACTTTCGTATGACGCTCACTTGAGTGCCAAATTTTTTTTTCAATCACTTGAATGCCAAGGATTTGAAAAATCACTTACTTGAGTGTCAATTCCGATTTGTCTCATCGGAAAATCCGATGTAGATGCTTGGTGCCCGATATCATATGGTGACACCGATCCTTCGACGTGGATAAATTTTTAATATTATTTTAAAATATTTTTATTAGTTTTAATTATAATTTTTTTGAATTTTTTTATTTTTATCTTTTTGGCTTTTTTTCTTTAGGGCCACAAGGCACAAAACCCTCACCCAATTTGGGCAAAGGCCGCCTTGCCCTTAGTCACAAAGGCCCTAGGTGAGGCTATTGAGGCCTTGCTAGCCAGTGGTGAGGCCATAAGGGTCCTCGTTGACTCTGGATGGTCGCAAGTGACACCACCTCACCCAGGGCCGACAAGGTTGTGATGCCCTCACCCGAAGCCATTGCAGTAAGGGTGAGGCAGCCTTCCTAGTGGTCCACAAGGCCCAACCGCCTTGCCTAGTGCCTTCACAATAGAGGGTGAGGTGACCCTTGTCGGCCCTAAAGAAAAAAAAAATAGAAAATTCCATGTAGGATGTTTGGTCATAAGTGGTACTTAAGTGAGTAATTTTACTCCGATGTAACACTCAAATGAGTAAAAAAAAAAAGTTTTAACACTCAAATGAGCGTCATACGAAAGTTTCAATACTCTTAGGCCCTGTTTCGTTTGGCATTTGGAATGGGCTTTGAGATTCTAAAGTTCATTGGCCAAATGCATAAACGTTTGGTTCGTGTTTATGCTCAACTTTGGAAAAAGACAATTACATCTCCAAGGGACTCTAAAAGGCCTTTAGTCCAAAGCAGGTCTGAGGTATTTTGCGGAGTTGCATTTTTGGAATGCAAGTCTTAGTTATTGTTCATCTTCTCCAAATGTCGCACGGTAAAGCTAATTGGAGGCCAATGACCGCCAGCCAAGGGGTCGCGCACACTAGCAACCGCCGCCTGAGGGTCGCCCAACCCCGACGACTGTCACCGGACCTCAGGCGACTGGTGGCCTAAATCGCGCGACCTAGGTGACAGTTGCCGGGGTCGGGCTACCCTAGGCGATGGCCGCCTAAGGTCGCGTGGTGGTCCCCTAAGTTGGGTGACCCCAAGCGACCATCACCTGAGATGGGCGACCTCAGGCGACGGCATCCAAGGACCAAATCTGGCTATCTGGCCACCAGATCCAGCGGTCCGGCAACCAGATGTAGTTGGTAGGTGGCCGACTTTAAAATAAAATAAAATTAAAATTTTTTTTTAATTTAATAAAAATCTTTTACAAATGTAATTTTTACCAAATAGTATTTTGCCCAAAGTTGTTTCTCAATACAATTTAGAATTACAATTCACCAAACGCTATTTGCATTTTGAAAAACTTCCTTCACCCGAGGTATTTGCATTTTTGCAAAGACATTCCCCCAAAGCCGAACCAAACGGGTAATATTCTTCTCCCATTCTCTTTTCTTTCAAAGCTTCCTAGAGTTGAAAAATGCATTGGGGAGGGAATCATGACTTCTCGTTTTTGTTTAAATGTGTATTGAAGAGAAATGATGTAGAGAAAAATAACGTAAGCAATAAATGGAATAAACTTTGTCTTATCGAAAGGACAGTTTCGAAAATTAAAATGCTTACAGGGGTAATATCCTTTTATTTCTCCGACTTTTGGGAGAAAACAAGATATTGGCTCGCTGAAGAATCCGGGATAATATACTTCTTGCACAGGAATTATTTGCTGGTTTTCATCGTCAGCCATATATCCCTAAATGTGCGGTGAAAGTGGATTTTCAGAAAACTTTATGATACGGTTGACTGGACTTTCTTGAATTGGTTCTACGTGCATTTGGATTTCCAGACCACCTCACTCGGCTCATTATGGTGTATGTGCGCACTCCAAAGTTTTCTATCTCCTCAATGGAAAACTCCATGGTTTCTTCCCTAGTGGCCGTGGACTTCATCAGGGCGATCCCATGTCTCCTTACCTCTTCACGTTGGTTATGGAGGCCTTCTCAGGAATTCAGCACTCATGCGGCACTACCTAATTTCAAATTTTCTAGAGATATAAGGCTACAAGATTGTCTCATCTTTTCTTTGCGGATGATGTCTTTCTTTTTTGCCGAGCAGACATTCCTTCGATCTCTCTTCTCAAGGAAGGTATGGATATCTTCTCGGCATGGACTGGACTAAAGCCAAACAACAACAAAAGTGAAATATTTCTTGCTGGAGGATCAGTGGTGACAAGGAATGAGATTCTTCGTACCTTTCAATTTGTCGAAGGTAAGCTACCGATACGGAACCTAGGGGTTCCTATCATCTCATTGAGGCTTGGCAAAGCGGATTGTGTGTCGTTTGTTGATCGCATAACAGCTAGAGTCCAATCCTGAAATCAAAGATTTCTATCCTTTGCTGGCAGATTGCAATTAATAAGATCAGTTCTCCATGCGATCCAAGCTTATTGGGCGAGTGTTTTCACCATTCCTTTTGCAGTGTTGGATCGTATAGAGCAGATCCTCAGACAATTTCTATGGAGGGGGCCGACACTTGGGAAGGGTGGAGCGAAAGTTTCCTGGGACGACGTATGCCTCCCAAAGGAGGAAGGGGGTCTTGGAATTCGCAGGCTGAGGGACTGCAACAAGGCTGCGATGCTCAAACATATTTGGATTTTATTCACAGACAAAGAGTCATTATGGTGCAGGTGGATCCACTCAACCTTCCTGAAAAGGAAGAGTTTTTGGGTGGTTGGGGTGCCGTCCCTTTATTCTAGGGCTTGGAAGAGAATCCTATACCTAAGAACCAAATTCCGGCTCTCTTTTCGTTGGAAGATCGGAGACGGCCAATCAACTTCCCTTTGGTTTGATCACTGGCACATGAGAGGTCCACTTCATCTTATTTGCTTGGATCCGATGATGATGAGTTCGGGTTTATCCCGACATGTAACGGTGGCTGATCTTTTCTCAGCGGTAGGACAATCCTTTAGGGCAATGGTTGAATCTTGGGAGCAACCTCTCCCTATCCTCTCTAAGGCACCGGATCATTTTACTTGGACTAATAGCACTTCTGGTCTATTCTCGGTAGCCTCGGCGTGGCATATTCTTAGAAGAAGGAAGGATAAGGTCAGCTGGGCATCATTCATCTAGAACAAGGCTATCACCCCAAGATATCAATTTAATCTCTGGCTCATTATTAAGAATCGTCTTCCCACCCAAACCTTGCTTATGTCGCATGGCAGAATTGGGAATGAGGTTTGTGCTTTTTGCAAGCTAACGCCGGACTCCATCAACCATCTCTACTTCGGGTGTTGTATTACGGCCAGCATGGCTTTCTTTTGGGCAACCAGATACAATCTCCCCTAGCGAATAGGACCTGGTCGGAGAACCTTCAATGGGCTATAAAGTTTCTCTCTGGTAAGGACTTTTATCACTCCATTGCCCATTTTTCTTTTGGTGCTTTTTGCCATATTATTTGGAGATACAGGAATGACGTCCTGTTTAGAAACCACTCTGTCACGGTCGCCGCCGTCAAAAATCATCTCATCAAAGTAGTAGTAGTCAAGGATAAAGCTTTAACGTTTAGAAACGTCGATGATAATCATAGGAACAAAAGACTCCAACGTAGTTGGGGGTTAGACCCTTGCATTTTCTCTCCTTATTCAGCGCACCCTTAAACGTCCGTGGAGTGGTTTATAGACTGCTTTTGGAAAGAGTCGAGTGCTGAACGGCAACATGTCTACTGGTCGGCTTAGTCGTTGGACCTTTTTTGTGGTCTTTCTTTGTTCTTCTTTTCTCCTTTGCTGGTTTGGTTAGTTTAGGAGTTTTTTGGCCCTATGTGGCTTTCTCCTTTCTCCTTTGTTCCTTTGCCTTATTTTGGCTGTTATGTGCTTTGTTCCCCGCTCTTATGGTGCTTCTCTTGCATCCGGTTCCCTTTCACTCACGCTGACTTGTTGTCTTACTGAGTGTAAGTTTTGTGGTGCCGGTTTTTGTAATTATTGGTTCAAAGCTTTATATATTATTACTTCTTACCAAAAAAAAAAAAAAAAACAAGATATTGGCTCAAAGAGAAATTAGTTATTTCCAATTTTCTTCATTTTCTTCCTTTTTATATTAAACCATACAAGGAAAAGTTTCTCCAGAAAAGTTTGGATGGCAATGCTAAGACGTGTTGATTTAAGAGAAAGTAGGGGGAGACTATTCGTCTGCATAAAAATGGTTAATAAGAAAATATATGTGAAACTAATTTCTATTAGGGATAATCGATTCGTAACCCAAAACGAGAAACTGTGACTCTCGATTTTAAAATTTTGAAATCGGAGGCCAGATCAGTCGATTTTAGAATTGCTTTCTAGAATCTTCTGAATTTTCCTTTGGTCATTATTACAAGAGCATTTGCCTTACTATTCTTTATGGAGGGAAAATTGGAAGAATAAAAGTAGTGCATTCTAACCTATCGATAACATCGGAGGTGACATCTTCTTTTCAATGATGATAATTATGGCTTTCCCAAAGCTATAGAGTTTGCTAGCTGCATCGGATGGCATTGAGAACTGATTGGCTTATGACCAATGTTAGCACTGATGGCGATAGAGAAAGACTAGACCTTGTTATGGTTGCAGTTGGCACGGAGGGCTTTACTTGGATGGAAATTGTACTGTCAACTACAAAATAAATTAAAAAAATTGAAAAATCAAAAGGAAAACTGAGAATTGTCCAAGGCTTGCCTTTCTCCTTCTTTCGTAATTTCTAGCCCATCATTCCTCCTCTTCAGTCTCGCCTTTCTCCTCCACTACACCCTTCGGGACCTCCTCCTTCACAAGAACAAATATCGTGTCTTTTCATAAAAATACAATCTTTACTTGATTACACTTGTGCTCTTTTGCTAAAGTAGAGGGTCAGTAGCGACGCTATGGGCAACGTGAGATCGAGAGCAAAGGCCTAAGGCAAGCTTAGAGGGCACAAGGCAAGGGCGAGAGGCCTAGGGTTCTGCTTTTTGCCCCTACCAGCTTCATTCTTTAGTTTATAAGAGAGAAAACTACAAAAAGTAAAATTACAGGTCTAATTTCGCACAAAGAAATCAATAGATTGTACGTGGTTTAAAATTTTGGGAACCAAGAACTGAATTGATTTCTCCGATAACCATTCAGAACCTGTGGGGATCTTAAAAGAAAGTAATTGTTTCATGCAACCTCCCTACAATAAGTGAGAACTGGGCACTCTGTATTGTAATAGGGGTGATCAGTTCCTACCCCGGAACTAATCGAAAAGGTCAATTCCCCGATTGTGGAATCGAGAATCAGCCATCCAATCCTAGAATTGGACCAATTGATCCGGTTTGATTATAGGATCGGTCTTAGTCGATGATGTCCTTCTCTCTATTTTTTTTTCCGGGTTTCTTCTATTATTATTTTTTTTTTATACCCAGGGAACCCCGTACAGTCGGCAGCCGGCGAGTAAACTCTGGGGCGACGCTAGCGGAGGACCCACCACCCCGACGTCACGCTTAAGATCCGTGTGTCCTGCGGGATTTGAACCCCTCCATCCTGGGTAGATGTCATGGGAGCTCTTATCCAGCTAGACCACCGTAGGCGATGGTGGTTTCTTCTATTATTTATAAGCGAGAGTTTTCTAAAAAATTTTAAAAATAATTTATTAATTAGGATTTGCTTCAAAGTAAAGAAAAAATTAAAAAATCTTGGTCAGTTCGTTCCTTATGCTGAACTGAAAATCGAACTGGTCTCTTGAGAATCATCCAAAACCGACCCGATCTGTTGAGTCCGATCTCTGGGTTGGATCAAGATTGATACGCACCCTATTTTGTAGAGGCTTTAGCTTTTTCCTATTTCTTTGGATGTCTTATACAAATTATTTAGCTTAACTAATTTTCATGGAAGTATGTAAATCGCTCCAATCACGTGCAATGAAAAAGAATATACTCACAGGAAGGGAATCTCCAATCACGTGCAATGAAAAAGACTATACTCACAGGATGGGAACCTCCAAAAGGGAGTTCCGATTCCTAGGACATGGTGTCAAAGACTACTTCAGTAAATGGAGCACGCTGCGATTCGAACCTACTGTAGTCGAACTAAACTTTTGACCATTCCATCAACTGTTTCTAAAGTTAGTTGATTTTCAAGAGATACGGTCTAAAGGAGTTGGGAATCTTCCTGGCTAAGTCATCTTTGAGCTAGTTGCTCAAAATGGGCAGCACATGTTGTTTCTCGTCCGCCACTTTCGTCCTGATATTCATAGGGTCCACCACCGCTCAAATCCTTTTGAGACCTAAATCACCAACATTCACACTTCGTCCCCCTCCTCGAGCGCCCTCAACTGTGTCTGCGGCTCTCCGCCCAAACCGATTGGAGTACAAAAAATGAATTGGTAAAACCGACCAATTTCGCGAGCTCTTGAGCTTCAGTTTCACGAAACGAATTGACCAGATTTGGGCTCGCTCATGCTCACTCAAAGGCTTGGATTGACTTTATTTGAGGATAAAGAGTGGTATTGATGTGGGGTTGAGAGTTTTGGATAAATAACATAATTCTTATTTATCTCAACCATATAATTGATTGTGTATAGAATTATTTGCATGAAGAGCGTGATTATCAGAATCAAATTAAAAAGAATTACTGGAGGAGATGAAAAAAAGAAAAAGAAAGAGGAAGTAAAAAGGAAGAAAGCAAAAGAAAAAACGCCTGGTCGCCGTTCGCAATCTCAGGCAATTATTTGAAATTTGACCTGAATCCAACCTCAGCTCAGCCCGAGGGCGTCAAGGGTAAATCGAAGGGCAGTTCCGTAAAAGCACGCCCGGCGCCCGCAGGCTGGGAGTCGGGGAGAAGAGCACGGTTCTGCCAAACAGAAAAAAAAGGGGGTAGCTTTTAACCACAATCAGCTTAAAAACGCCCGCGAGCCTCTGACAGCAAGAGAGAGAAAGAAGTGGAGGAGGGAGAAGAAGGAGGAGGAGGAGAAGGAATTCGCGCGGAGGTCGAGGAAGATGAAGGACGAGGACATCAGCTCGGGCGGCACCAACAACGACGCCTTCGCCCTCGCCAGATCTTCTCCGGCCGCTAGGTATTATTATTAAACCTTACCCCTCCGCCCTCCCTCCGCCCGGGCGCGCGCGCGAGCTCGTCCGCGCCTCTTCCCCTTTCGTCCTCCTCGAAATCGACGGGCGATTCGTTCGCTGTGCCCCGAATGCCGCCCCCGCGAGGGCTCGATTTCCACCCCAGCCGCGCGCGCGCCGCCCCGCGCGAGAGGAGCCGCGCCCGGCGCGATTCCGAAGTCGCGCGATTTCCCCTCGCTAGGGTTTCCCGCTACTCTCGTTTCCTCATTGTAGAGTGAGGACTGGAGAGCCGGTGCTTCGGGTGCGGCTGGGATCGAACGACGGCGTCTAGCTGTTCTGTCGTGGGTTTTTTTTTTTTTTTTTGGGCTTGAACTTTTCTCGGCATTATGGGGTCGAATTGGGGAGTGTCGGGTGTTCGGCGGAATGCTTCGTCGAAGCGCGCGTGCTTTTTCGGGCTAGTAAATGCTGCTTCTCGTAGCTGTTGTTGCGGTTTTGCCCGCTGTTGACGATCTGAGTTTTTCATCAGTTCCGCTGGGGCCTCGTCTCCTGCTATTCCGGCCAATGCCAGCAGCGTGGAGTGGATGGGCCAGACTTCTAAGGCCGGTTCCCAATCTTTCGCCGGCTGGCATCCCCCGAAGGCATCCTTGAGCACCACCGCTGCTGGCTCTGCGCTTGGATCGTCACAAGCGTCGTGTAGGCCTTGGGAGAGAGGGGATCTGCTCCGGCGCCTTGCTACATTTGAGCCTTCGAACTGGTTCGGGAAACCCAAGGTTATAATCTGTCAACTTTGAAGTACGAGAGCTCATGCATACTGCAGTCAAGTCTGCTCTTGTATTTTTTTTTTTTTTGTCTTTGCTTGTTATGTGCAACTGCTGGGTGTTATTTGGCTTTCTCTGCTCCCATTAAGGTCATTAGCAAGTACCGGTACTAGTAGGGCTATAGTATGCTTTGTATTTTCACATATGCACGGTTTTGAACTGCTTGAATTGTTCAGTTATCAGTTTATATTCTGTCGTCTTTTGTAAATGAAGAAAACAAGAGTGTGTGGCAATGCTTCTGCAGGATGTCAGCTCCTTGGCTTGTGCACGAAGAGGGTGGATTAGTATTGGTTTGGACACTATTGAGTGTGAATCATGTGCTGCAAGCTTGAAATATGATCCATCAGCTTTTGTGGTGCTTTCTGGAGGTAACTTTTTTATCAATCTAGCTCATCATTTCTTCATATCATGTTAATTCTTACACTTTTGTGCCCTATATACTAAAAAGCCGATAGCAGATTGTCTGGAAGTGCGAATTCTTAGTTTAAAGTTAGCTCTTGAATGCTTGGGAGCATGATATGAATTTTTTTAGCAGGATATTGGCTGTATATGTTAGCATGTTGCTGGATGTGATCTGATTGTCCTTTAAATGACGTAACTAGAATGAGAAGTGCTAATATTTTGAGGAAGAGGAATGAGTTTGATACTTGATAAGTAAAGCCAATATTGTTGTGCTTGATTGGCTTATGCGAGTAGGTCCGTAGGATGTGGATTGGAGACTCAAAGCATTTACCTCTTGATGCAAGACAAATGATTAAAGTACTTCAGTTGATGTAAGCCAGAAGAGCTTTCTGTATGGCATAATTAAGTAGTTGAACCGCTTTAGATAAATCCAGAGTATGGACATTTTTCAAAACTCATCTAATTGGGTTAATCGTGAACTTCACCTAGTCCGACAAACTATGCCACAGCATAATGATGTTCTAATGTAGTTTCATGACGCCCTAAGTACCACATTGATTGGTAGAGAGATTGTTGGATATCCCTTTGGGGGGGCTTCGCCCATGTGAATTTGGTCGGGGTTGTCACAGATGATACAGTGACTTAGACCAGGCCGTCACAAGTTTATTTAGATTTCTTTATGATTGAATTATATCTGAGGAGATGATCTTGATGAATAAAGCAGGGAGGTGATTGAGGTTTGTCTTTTGAATGTGTGGAGTGGACTAGGTCTTTAATGATAAGTTTGAGAACATTCGCAAAGCAGCTTCGAACTCTGAGTGGAAGTAGCTGGGTAGCTGCTTTGGGCTTTCAAAAAGCAAGATTTGAGCTCATAGAGGTTCAAAATCGCCGTATCAAAACCAAAAATTTCAGTCAAAGAACTTGTAATTCAAAACTACCGAACTCACCATGGTTTTTAAAATAGTTGGGACACCTCAGGTGGAGAGTGATGGATTTGTATCATGTACAAAAAATTGAAATTACAAAGTAATTGATAAGTCATTGTGAATTGGGCTCACTAAAGTGTTCTTTGGCTCTAAAGCATAAATATTACAAATAAATTCAGGCGGGCAAGTAAATTTGAAGTAGCATATAGTCAGTATTTATAAGTGCTTGTAATTTAGCAATTGGGTTCACCATTTAATGAGCATACTTATAAGTACTTATAAGGCAGTCAGTAAGGGATGTTGAGGGAGTGGCAACATATGACTGAAGGGCTATCCATCTTGGAGATCTGTTCGCTGGGTTATTAAAGGAAATCCTTGCAAAACCAAAGAAACACTGTTGCGGTATGTTTTTTTTTTGGTAACCAAACTGTTGCGGTATGTTTGGTAGACTGGAACAGCCAGAATCGAAGATGTCATCCCCTCATCTATTCCTTTTCAAGCGTTTGGAGCAAATTTTGTGGGTGGAATCCCAATTCTTGTAATTTCTGAGATCGTTATTCCACTGCCTAGGCCCTGGAATATTGAGTCCTAATATGGTCTTCAAACGTGATAATACAAGCAATAATAATGTCCACCTTTAGCCCTTTTTCTACTATTAATGATTTGGTAAGGTTGAGACCTCATTCCATGTGCAGATCTTTCATAGTTTCTTGTCTAAGCACACATTGAGATGCTCTCTCTCTCTCTTCTCTCTCTCTCTCTCACACACACACACACACACACATGTGAGTGCACCGAGAGGATTATCTAGGTGACACAAGACCATTATTTTGAGGCATTTGGGAAGAAAAATGAAGTCAAAATTGATGCAAAAGAGGCAAGGATGACATTTGTGGTGTTGGTTGGTGATGAAGTAGAGATGGGAGTGATGGCTATTGGGTGGTTTGGTCTTTTGAATGTGTTATGTCTACAGCTTTTGAAAATTTTCTTTCAAAAATCAAATGGCTGGGTTTTTTAAATTCAGTGTGAAGTTGTGGACAATTTAGGAAATGTATGCTAACTATTGAGTTTGGGCAATTATTTAAAATGTACAAACATATAAAGGAAAAAATCTATTGGGTTTCATTATTGGATTTATACATTGGAATGGTCATACTCACTCCTTTTTCAACTCCTTTTTATTCCATTCCTTCCTACTGAACATTGCCTCAAGGTACTTCAGCAATTGACATCAGGCATGACCGATACTAGCCACTTGGTTTTTTGACAGGTAAAAGAGAAGCCATTTATTAAACCCCAATACCTCACCAATGATAATATGGAGAGTATATCTGGATTGTCTTGATTTGGCTCTTTTAGTTTGTCTGCTGAGTAGTTAAATTGAAGACTTGAACAAGTTATAGGTAGATATTGTGTAACCATCACATTAGTTTGCATATTTCCCGGTGTTGTGATCTTCATTCGCCATATATTCTTCATGAAGCTGGTAGCTCTGGGGAAGACTTTGCTAAGCAGCTTGACGGAGGACATAAAGCATCTTGTCCTTGGAGAGGAAACAGCTGTCCAGAAAGCTTGGTGCAGTTCCCTCCTACTCCTCCGTCAGCACTCATTGGTGGTTATAAAGATCGCTGCGATGGCCTCTTGCAGTTTTCAGCCCTACCAGTTGTTTCTGCGACAGTTGTTGAGCAGATGCAGCTTTCTCGAGGATCCCAGATTGATCGTTTCCTGGCTCATTCACAGACTTATGTAGCTGGAGAATTGGGCTTCAAAGCTGAACACGTTGGTGGAATCGAGCCTTCCTTCAAAGACGAGAATGTTAGCGCATACTTTCGTGTAAGGAATGCTTGAAGTTTTATTGATAGATTTTACAATTACTTCTATTTGTTTTCAATCGTCTGATGCTACTCTTCTGTTCAATAGGCACAGAAGCTTATAAGCCTCTGTGGATGGGAATCAAGATGGCTTCCGGATATTCAAGATTGTGAAGAACATTCTGCTCAGTCAACTCGAAATGGATACTCCTCTGGTCCTGTCAAAATCCAGGGCCGTTTAAAAGATCCTGCTCTGAGCAAGAGGGCTTTCTCAACGTCAGCTAATAAAAACTATGGGAACAGTGAGGTGCCTGGCACGGATTTTAAATGTGAGTCGAGGTCACCTTTGCTGGACTGTAGCTTATGTGGTGCCACAGTCAGAATCTGGGACTTCTTGACTGTTTCTCGTCCAGCTCGTGTAATCCCCAATGGCATTGATATACCTGAAACGAGCAAGAAAATGACATTGACACGAGGAGCAAGTGCTGCCAGTGGAATTAGTGGATGGATTGGTACTGATGGAGCAGAGAAAGAGCGGCTTGATGACCATGATGAGGCTGCAACGACCGGTAAAAGAAAATTAACAGCACATGCAAGTGTAGATTTGAATTTGACGATGGGCGGTGGGTTGACCTCAACGCCAGTGAACATGATGATGATGTCAGAACCATACCAAGATGCTGATATGGGAGGGGATTTAAAAATTGGCCAGCCTTCTGGGAGTGAGGTTGGCGATCGTGCGGCATCATTTGAATCAAGAGGCCCAGGTACTCGTAAACGAAGTGCAGATGAAGGTGGAAGTACAGTTGATCGGCCACATTTAAGGGTACACCCGGCAGACAGTGTTGAAGGTACTGTTATTGATCGTGATGGTGATGAAGTAAATGACAGCAAGCAGTATTCAGCTGGCCCTTCGAAGCGCATTCGAGAATCTGATGCCTTTGAAACATATCGTTTCTCATATCGTAGAGATTCATCTGAAGCTGGTCCTAGCCATCCCCTGGGTTATGACATAGAAACAGATGCGAATAGAGGTTATCAATTTGACCAAATGAATGATCATGTCATTGCTTTCCCATCGACTAGAGCTTCAACTCATGTGTCCTCTGTTATTGCTATGGACATAGAATGTCATAGTGCTGACGATGATTCAATAGAAAGCGTTGAAAATCATCCAGTTGATGTTGATGATGTCAACTTTCCTTCAACATCTACATTCATGAATCCAGACTTAAATGATGTATCAGAATTCAACTACAGCAATCAGGCACAGCAGAGTACTTGCTTCCAACCAGCTGTTGCAAGAGTTGAAGGAGAAGCAGGAGTCAGCAGCACAAATGATGGCGAGGAAGTAGTGAACACAGAAACTATGACAGCGCATGCTAGGGATGGGATTAGTTTTGGTATAAGTGGAGGCAGTGTTGGAATGGGTGCCAGCTATGAGGCGGAAATTCATGGTACTGATGCATCTGTTCACAGGTGTGATAGTGTTGTTGGAGATGCAGAACCAGTGGCTGAAGTTATAGAAAATCAGGGACAGACGGGGGAATTTGCTCCAGATCATGGGCATACAGATGATTTTGTTCCCGAAGAAATGGATCGAGAGGACCCTCATGGGGACAGCCAAGATGTGGTGTCCCGCTCAGTGGGGAGGGCAGACAGTGGGTCAAAAATTGTTGGTTCAGCTAAGGCAGAATCTGTTGAAAGCGGGGATAAGACTGCTAGCATAGATATGTTAGCACAAGAAAATATTGCTCATCCATCCCTTTCTTGCAATGCTATTGTGTGTTCTGGATATGAAGCATCAAAGGATGAAGTGATGCAAGGAGGCCAGTCTTCTCCTGCAAATGATGGTGCTTGCCTTGAGTCTGCTTTTGTGGCAGGAAACGGTATAGGTAAAGATTTCCAACTTTATGGAAATGAAATTACTGCTTATTGGGTACTGCACTTCTATTTTGTTGACTGGGAGCAGCTATGATGTCAGTGCAAAAAAATTATCTTGTCCTAAGTGTTTGTCGAATGCTTTAACACACACGACACTCCAAGTTATCTATGTCCTTTCTGCTTTTCATTTTCATAATTAAGATGTTTGCCTCCAACATAGCTCTTGCTTCTTAAGTGGCAAATTTTTATAGGCCCATTTGTACTTGCATGTAGTCCTAATTTATGCATGCGTCCAAATTTGACTGTACAACAGCCAATCATAGTTAGCCACTTAGGGAGCAGGTACAGGGTTGGAGGCAGATTTTTTCTTTCATAATTCAACATTTCTACTTTGCTTATCTCTTCCCTTTCTGCTCTTTGGGTGTCAGGGCCACCTGTTGCAGAAAGTAATTATGAAGGTAGTGTTGAATTTGACCCAATTAAGCATCATAATACTTTCTGCCCATGGGTAAATGGAAATGTTGCCGCCGCTGGAAGCACAAGCGAGGGTTCCAGTTCTTCTGCAGTTGCTACAGCTCTTTGTGGTTGGCAGCTGACCCTAGATGCACTTGATGCATTCCAATCATTTGGTCATGTTCCAATCCAAACTGTAGAGTCTGAGTCAGCTGCATCTCGGCACAAGGTTGAGTGGATTTCTATCCGGAACCTTTATTTTTAGTCATGTAGCTGGTTGCATCTTTTGTAATTCTCTCTCTTCTGGTTCTGGTATTTTCTGAAACTTAAGGGTTATCCTATTAATATAGTTTAATTGGTGAAGGGCAAGTGCTTTAGTTAGGGGTAAGATAGCACACAAAATTTCCAGATAATGGTGACGGTGGTGATCAATTGTAGGTCTTTGCTGCAGGTTTGGTTACAATAGTAATAATTAAGCTTGTAATTGTAATAACTGTTACACTGTCGGGCTTATGTGTTGGAATAGCTATTACTTTGTTTAACTTGGAGCTGTAATATGGAATTAATGTCCAAAATGCCTTTATATTAAATATTTTGTAATTATAAGCAATATATTAAGTGATAGTATGAGTTATCTTTTATTATAAAATAAAATAAGTGTTAATTTATGATTAGCTATGTAATAATGTATAAGGCTATGTTAACTAATCAATAATCATCTTGATTTTTATATAGCATTTTAATTGTTGTATCATGCCTTTATATTAAATATTTTGTAATTATAAGCAATATATTAAGTGTTAATTGATGATTAGCTATGTAATAATGTATAAGGCTATGTTAACTAATCAATAATCATCTTGATTTTTGTATAGCAATTTAATTGTTATTTCATGCATAACGTTACATTAAATGATTAAATGTTGTCTTACCGAAAAATTTCATGAAATTTGTATAATCACACCCACTAATCAACTAACTATAAAAAATTATCATCATTGATTTACGAGTTATATCTATCATATATTATAATATATATGTATTATACTATATTCATATAAGCAAACAGGCGATTATTTCTCATTTAATACATTACTCATAATTTGATTATCTGTGAATATTCCAATATATCATCAGAGTATTATATTCGTATTTGAATAGCAATTACCATTAACATTAACATAATTAGATTACTTGTGCAGGTTATTTTTTATTATAGTTAGACTATTGGTCTTGTGTGTAAGGAAAAAGGCAGGGGCACTTTGGGAATAGCATGAAAGTTTTAATAGCCATTCCATGAGCTCTTTAGATACGAGGGTCATATTATAACTATTAGTATACTTTATAAAAGTAGACTTGTGAGATGATAGCGGTTATTGCAACCAACCGTGTTGTTGATCTTTCAGGATCTGGAATAACAGTTTATCATGTAATTTTCTTTCTCTTTCTGATTGCTAAGTTTTCACTTTTTAGTCTGGTGATCTTGTCTGACATGTTTGCAGGATGAGCACCTAACTTCCAGTCGCACTCTCTTGGCTTGCCACTCCTTCAGCAAAAGTCGGGGGCAAAACTAACAATCTGGTAGTGCAGGTAACCCTTTATACAGTTGACAGTCTCTGCAGTTGCGATTATATTATTAAATTTTACTTTTATTTGTGTCCATCCAATTTCAATGTAAATTAAATGTGGTCTTGTCAAATTTATAATACTGTGGACTATCCAAAGTCACCTTATCTTCATCACATGGTTTTCTTAAAGAAACTGTTTGACTACAAACTACAATACCCAGTTCATACTGCCAGTTTGGATCTGCCTTCTTTTGCCATCTAGCAATTAATCTCAAAAGATTGTCCTATGTGATAGTTTTGATGGGGTCTCCCTGTTTGTTGTCTCCTTTTATTGTTCTCATCTTTTAATGGATTATTTGCTGTTCTTTCCAGAATACAGAATATCTAATTTAGTCTTTCATTGTTGTAATCTCCTTATGTATGTTTACTTATAATTTCTCTCCCTGTGAATAATGGACGAGTTTTCTTTCAAATAGCAATTGAAATGGCACTTTTCTAGTCTTATAGTGATTTTAGGTTCAACAGTTGATAATCTTGAGTGAAGACAACTTTGCCATTTAATGAGTCTAGACACGGAGATTCTGGTTGCTTGATATTAAAATTTGTGTAAGCTTTTCTTTTGAAACATATTTATCATACAGAGGATCAAGCCTGGGAAATGCCAATATATCTGTTGGCCTTTCTAGAAGCATTGTACATAACGCCACATGATTTGTGGTTCTTTCAGGAAGGTGCAGCAAATTGCTCTTCAGTGATTTTGTCATTAGACCAAGCCTTGTTTTTGCTCTTAAGAGTATCGGTGGATCTGAGATTTTTGTGTGGAGTACTGATTCTTCAATTGACAGTCTTAAGGACTCGCTTACTTGCGGGGATTTGGCTGGAGTGAAGACTCGATTCCGGCTTCGCTTCCCTTTTTAGCATTTAGTGCAATTTTCTTTAGGTGGCCCTTTCTAGTTGAAGGAATAGTTCCTCCTATATGATCACAAATATCAATTGCATTGCAGCACAAAAAACCAAGAATTTGGTCAAAAGGGTACTTCCTTTTTTATTTCTTAATACTTTTGAAGAACATTCTCACATATTTACCATGACAAGACGAGAAATTGATATTATGAGAATTGGAATATGGATCTCAGTTCGTTCTCTTCCATTAACCGACTTGTTCCATCCCAACCTCATTCCACTTTATCATTTCAAACCTCTGAGTCATTTTCTTCAATGGTGATCACTGATGGGTAGAGTTCTGAGGACTATCAAGTAATTGATGCAGCAGGTTGGAGCAATTGACCTCTTTGTCGTTCTCTTTGTTATAATCAATTATGAAAAAAGAAGTTTGAGAAACCACTACTAACTGATTGATAAATTTAAGTTGTTTGTGAGACATGGTTTAACATTTAAATACTCTAGCACTTCCTCTCACACGTAGGCTGATCTTTGGTTGAATCAAAGCGTGGGAATGAATTATACTCAGGGAGACATTTGAGGGGTTTAAAGAGGTTTGAACTCAAGATTTCCTGCTCTATACAACGTAGAAACTGTGGGATCACTACCTATTGCTCTAAAAGCGTATGTTGTTAAATGTAGGAATTGTCTTTATTCGAATACTTTACATAGAGGAAAAACTTGTTGCAATAATGTCAGCGGGCAGCACATTCTGAGATAGGAATTTTAATGTTGCACTTCCTTGCGAACTTTCTTTCATCGGACAAAGTTTAATACAGTTGTAGTCTCCCCTTTATTTGGACCATACATGTGTTATGTCATATCTATTTGTTGGCTTTATTTCTCTTCCCACATGCAGAGATCTTTGCTTGAACTATTAAAGTTTTATAGGTAGTGCTACTGGTATGGAGTTGCAAGCAAAGCTGCAGCGAGGGCTATTGTCTACCTTGGAAGTTTTATCTATAGTAATAATCCATCGATGCAAAATGAAAGAGATTTTGAAGAATAACAATTGCATCTTCGTGAAGACTGATTTAAGCATTTCTAGTTTTGGGGCAGCAAATGTTATTTATTTGGATGCTTTTCAGCTGCGGACTGTTGTAATTTAGATTTGAGAAGTTGAGACTATGTTCATTGCTTTTCTTTTTCTCTTCCGTGATCCAATACTGTTATTTGATTAGCCTTTCTTATGAGTTAGGCATAGTTGCTTCAGGACGACAGAGTACAGACTGATGCTCGTGAAATCTGTTGTCACATCACAGGATTTTTGCCGCAGTGAGATAGATAGATAGATAGATAGATGGATACATTCTTTATTGTTCTTCATTTGAAAGGTACAGAGCCTCAAATTACTTCGATTGTTGCTCCAATATGAGCACATGTCCATTTTAACTAGTGAACTGGGAAAGGATTGGACTTCCACTGGCCAAAAAGTGAACCGCCGTTGCTGAGGTTTTGCCTGACCATTTTCAAGGGATTTGACCTGTATTGATCCTAAACAAGATTCTCGCTCGGTCCATCTATCCAGTAATGTCCTTGATTATGGATGCGGTCGTGCATTGGAGTTATTATATGGCTGCTCTAGGAGTTCGTTCTTATGGAATCTTCTCTTCCTAAATTTTTAATGCGGATTAACCTCAGACTCTCAGATAAGCAGGAGCCTTGTCAGGGTAAAATCATGATTTATTCGCATGCTCGAGTAGCTTTTAAGTGGGGAAATCAGCTAGCAAGATATTAGCTCTTCTCCATCGATACACGTTCATTGACCAGCAGAAAACGAAAAAGGAGGACGAACATGGACTTTCTTAATTGGATTCCAAAGGCCACATCGAGATGGTTGCATGACATACTAGCTCGTCGCTTTGGTTATTAGACAGCTATAGAGAAAACCCCTCGATAAGGAGCTCCCACAGAGAAGGTTTTGCTTTCACCCTTGGAAGGCTGGGTTTTCAATGCCTTTGCTAGTGCAGGCAACCGGGGCATCAAATCTGCTGAAGAGTCTATATGAAGACACGAGCGAAAGCACCATGTAACAAGCCGCCGCCGCCAAAGTGATGGCCACAGATGCCGTTGCCTTGTGACAGAACCCTCCGAACGACCCGCACGCACTGCTCCATGTGATCGCCACATCTCCCTTGTATGCCAGGTACAGTACCTCCGTCGACACAGCTCCCGCAGCCAGTATCGTGTAAGTGAGGACCTGTTTTCCAAACTTTGTTAGACAGTACAATTTCTTTTTTTTTAGCAAAAATTGACTCAATTTTTTGCTTGTGTATAAAATGGAGAAAACAGTTTTCGGACATACATGGAAAATTAAATCTTCGAGATCGAATCATCAATTTAGACATAGAACGTTTAATGTTATGTACTTGACAGATGATTTTCTTTGTCGTATCATATATAAAGATAGCCCGCCTGTGAGCTCTCGTGAAAGTCTTCAATACAAGTTACTTTAAGGTTGAAAACTGCTTTGGTGCGTGATTGTTGTTTATGGAATCGTGATTCGGAGACATGAATGAAGTACCTGGTCAAGGAGGAAGAAAGTCCAAGCTCTGGATATGGTTGGAGGACGAGGCATGGCCACTATAATAGCTGAGAGAAGTGAATACCCTGCACATATGCCGTTTGCATGCACCAAGTACCTACAGTGCGACCCAACATGAGACGAAACACCAGTCTCTTCAATATTGACACAAGAACTTGCACCACATAAAAAGTTGCTTTCAGAAAGTTCCACTGGTGCTGATGCTTCACTTCATGTTAACTACTTCCACTATCATTCACGGTAGCAACCTCTTTACCCTTCTTCGGAGGAGTCGCAAAGTAACCCTTTTTTTGTCCCAAACTTTGCATGGCTGACCGTAAATTGTGGAGAACAGAATCTACGGCAGCACAAAACCAGGAAGCTCACAGGGGATGAAGATATGAACAGGAAGGGCATGCCAAGTACCCACCTTTTGCCCGCCTGTCCCTAGATAGAAGTAAGAGCATGGGGACGGGGAAAAGGAAGATCTCTCTTTGCTCATTCAAATGGCAATCCACGCATGCGATGCGCAAGAATTATCAAACAAAAGAGAGCAAGAACGCCAGCCCCGCACCACATGTCAAACCTAAAATGCTTAGCGAGCTAGTTAAGAACCTGTCCCGTACAAATTGCAACGGAAACGAACGAGTTCCCTTTCATCCTACAAGTCCAACTTCTATCTGAGGTTCGAGTTAGGTGGTGAGAAAGAAAAGAAACCTGAAAGCGCCGAGGTCGGAGTAGGAGAGAGAGCCGTAGTCGTTGGACTCGGAATTCCTGAGCATCATCACCAGAGCCGCCACGCACAGACCCATCGGCACTACCCTCATCAGCATCTCCGCCGTTCGCACCCTCTCGTTCCCTTCTCCGTTCTCTCCTCCATGCACGCCGCTGCTCTCCTCCTTCATCATCGTCGTCGGGGTCGTCGCCATACTCTCTCTCTCCCTCTCTCGCTCTCTCTTCCCCTCTCTCTTGGGAACGTCATTTGTCGAAGTG
Source organism: Eucalyptus guilfoylei (assembly GCA_016097605.1). Lineage (NCBI taxonomy): Eukaryota > Viridiplantae > Streptophyta > Magnoliopsida > Myrtales > Myrtaceae > Eucalyptus > Eucalyptus guilfoylei. Next base: position 35,220,845 of record CM027865.1, on the reverse strand, counting down.
GCGTGGGGACATTAAATGGTGATTTCGATGGGTTGGTGGGCGGGTGGGATTGCATTCAATGTCTAATTTAAGGCTCGCCACCACGCATTTCTAAGTGCATGGGGAGTATCCCCCACTCTCTCCCTCCCCGTTACTCGGCTACGTCGGCTTCGTACAGAGGATGTCTAGTCCATTTCTGTACATGAATTGAGTACGTGCGGCCTGTGCTTGTGATTCGAAGAGCAACGTTCGAGTCCATTTGCCTGCCTGCAATTGGTCGTTTGGTTTCCATTCTAATGTACACATTCAATGCTCCATAGCTAGTTTCTTGTATGGTTTTTCTTTAGAAACTTGGTCATTGTAATGGATTATTTGTCCAGTTGATTCAACTTTAAAATAAGTAATCAAATGTGATATGAGAGCAATCGGTTCATTGGATATAACGAGTGCTCTTGAATTTGAATTACTCGTTAATGACAACATAAATTCTAAGACCCAGATGATAGCCACTAAGGAAAAGTCAAGGTATGGGTCCTGTGTAGATTGGTAAAAATTGTGATTCGTGAAAAATTAGGTGATAGAAGCAGACAACTTTGAAGCCATCGCGAACCCAACAGACTGCATTGGCACGAACTCGCAAACAGAGTCTTGGTCACTCACATGCCAAGCCTCGTATCCCAAGCATAACTGCAGCTCGCTATCAAATTGAGCTCTGGAAAGTGTTTGGAAAGAAATTGCATACCTCGCGCTCCCCGTGCGCCGCTTTGACGGTTCAGCTGCACCCAAGAAACACTAAATCTGATGCAAGCGCCTTCCTGTTAGATCTTAGCAAAAGAATAATCTGATATAACCGATTAAGACACCAAGACAACCGCAGAATTCTTCCTCCAATCAATTTAATCGGGTAAATTTACACGGCCAAAGCCTCTAATTATGTCGCTCAGCATAAAGCAAATGTCATCCGAAGCAACGCGAACAATTTACACAAGCCAACAAACCTCAATAAACCAGGGAAAAACTTCGCAAGTATTTACTTTACAACTAAGGTTGTCAATAAGACAGCTTGGAGACGAGATCAAAGGCTCTGGTCATCTACCGCCGAAACAGTCATGGTACCAAAAGTTGAGGCACCCAATGACAAGGTAGAATTCTCTCGATTATCTGAGCTGGAGGTCACGTTATAGGAAGTGCTCTGTGTTCTGGACGATCTTGGCGGACCCCGCACTTTTAGGTCCATAAAATCAGAGATCAATGCAGGCTTTGCAATAATTTTTTCATCTACGCCTATCTCACCGGTAAGCATCTTAACTATAGTTGACATGGATGGCCGGCGCTTGGGATTGTCTTGGGTGCAGAGGAGTCCGATCTTTAGGAACCTACAAGCCTCCTCAGCATCAAAATCACCATTCAATGATGTATCCACCAATCCAACCAGCTCCTTCCGCTCATAGAGTTCCCATGTCTGAAATGACAAATTTTCACAATAAGCACTCTTTTATGCAATCAAGTTACTGGAGCAATATCTGTCTATACAAAAGACCAGTTATAGCCTCGCTCTGGCAATAGAACATCCTCTGAAACGGGAAGAGATACGAGGGGAAGAAAAGAAGCCGCAGGTCATTGACCACCTCCACAATTAAAAAAAAAAAAAAAGAAGATTGGGACTGGAGTATATTTGATAGCTAGTCCTATGGACACTCTTATGCTTTCTTTTCAGTCATTGTCTGGTAGTGCCTGTCATGACGAAAAAGCTGGGGACATAAGCGTTTCTTGAAAGCTCTTTGAAATGTCAGATGAGAATGCACATGCCATCAGTTTGATGAATTCCGGTTGGAATGGTTGAATAATTATCTTCCTAGTTTTTGGTCGGAAACTTCAACCGTATTCAAACACGCTATCTGAAATCCTGCGGATAGAATGGTTGACAACTTCTCTTTCCAACCTTTAGTTGGAACTGTCAACCATATTGGAAACATGCTATAACCAAAAGCCTTCAAAATGACAATATGCCACGTTTGCATCAGCTATTGGGAAGAGCTTTTCCATACACTGCTGAGGAGCTTATCATCTACTTAAAACTTTCTAAAGCCAACTTCTCAGGGACACAGGCAATTTACTCGATTCAAAGCAAATTCACAGTTATCTTATAAAGAAGACAAAGACGACTTCAAAGAGACAAAACTCAGAGAGAACATACTCTTTCAAGAAGATACTGCTCTTCAGGGGGCAGTCTTGTATTTGTATTGCACCTTCCACTAACTATCTCCACAATGAGGACTCCAAAACTGTAAATATCTGCTTTACGTGTCAAACGACCCCCAATCGCATATTCTGGTGCCAAATAACCTCTGCAGGACGGGAAAAAAATGTCAATATGCTTCCAAAATGTGGAAGCGGGAGCCAAATGTAGTTCCAATATTCTGCTAAGTGAGAACAAATGTAGAAGGCTGCCTATAAAGATGATGCACCTTTAGTTAACTCTTAGGTTCATGATAGGCTTAATTTAGATTGAGGTACTGTTAACGAAATGCTCCAAGCTTGTTAAGCATACTAAACAAGGCTATTTTTCTTTTCAAAGCATTGATCCGATAAGACAGGACAGTTGATGCATTTGACTAAACAAAATCCATTTAGGTTCTGACCATACCTAGATAAAACCTACAAGTTACTTGCACAAGTCTTCTCTATCTTGCCAGGGTGCTCATAGGCGATTATCATCCACTTACTAGTCCTGCACATTGGTTCTTGCTTGCTAGGTCAATTATCGTAATCATTCCTAACTTGTCAGTTCCATTAGAATCTCCAGTTGCTTAGCCCGACAAAGAATGGCATTGGGGCCTTAAACTGCATAGTGAAGTAAAGTATTTCTTTAAGAGTATGACTAATGATCTTGTCAACCTAAATTGTGTCATGCTCATCACAGATTCAAACAAAGTTAAAGATGGTAAATGCGACATTAAGTGCAGTGCCAGGATATGATATAAGTAGTGCAAATGGACAAAATAAGTTAATCTGAATGATGTAATTGAACACACAAAGAAGGAACTCACAATGTACCAGCAACACGTGTACTAACATGCGTAGCATTGTCTGGAATAAGCTTCGCAAGCCCAAAATCTGAAATTTTGGGTATCAAATCTCTGTCGAGGAGAATGTTACTAGCTTTGATATCTCTATGAATAATGTATGGCTGTACTTCCTCATGGAGGAAAGCAAGGCCCCTTCCAACCCCAATGCAAATGCGATATCTTGTTTGCCAATTAAACTGGATGTTGCTGCGATTTGCACCTAAAGTGAGAAGGTTTTAGCACAAGTAACAGTTGATTAAACTGACCATGTAGACATGAGGATAAGCAAAACATGATTAAACTGACCATCTAGACATGAGGATGAGGAACACATCAAAGTGTGGAGGTAGATGCCCAATGAAAGGCTAACTGAGAACCCAATAAATAGGGGAAGGTGCATGTTTGTAATAAAGCATGACTAAACCAATTCAAATGCGAAAACTGATGAAATAATTTACCTAGAAGAGTTTGAGCAAGGCTGTTGTTTTCTAAATAGTTGTAAACCAAAATCCTTTGATTATTTTGTAAGCAACATCCATAAAGCTTGACTAAGTTTTCGTGCTCGATCTCAGATATCACATTAATCTCTGTCAAGAACTCTCTTACTCCTTGTCTTGATTCAGCAGAGAGGACCTTTATTGCAGCAATTTTTCCACCTTTAAGTCGCCCCTGACCAACCAAGAGATTTCTTTAATTGGTGCAACTCGCCAGATGATGAAACAACTAGAATCATAAATTGAAGTGTTCTGGTAGAGCGAGGCCCAAATTGTCTATAGTGAAGTCACATTTATGGAGTTTTTACCTTATAAACAGAGCCGAAACCGCCCTCTCCGATTTTGTTTGATTCACAAAAATCATCCGTCACAGCTTTCAACTCCTTGTAGGTAAAGAGTTTGACTTTGACATTGTGAATATTTGAAATTTCTGTTCAATTGTGGCAAACAATTAGATGCTTTCCTTAGGCACAACCTCTCGAATGGATCTCGATTATCACACATGATAAATTCAAACTTATGGCCGAAATTACTACATGAAAAGAGCCCACTGGGTTACCTTCATTGACTTCGGGAGTATTTCCGGTGTGCGAATCCTCCCTTTTACGGAAAAAGGAGGGAAAACAACTCATAACTCGTTAGACGCAGCAATTATCAGCCTTGTCTGCAAGCTTGACTCTCCTGAAAGCTTCAAGAGGAATCGCCCGAAAACCTGCCAAAAAGACAAGCTGGGAATGTTATGCCAGATACGTTACATAGCATCGGCAATGGAACACAAGTATAAAAAGATAAGATTTTCTCGCGCAATTGTTTCCTATGACGGATACCCATTTAATTTTAGCAAAAAAAAACTACGCAAACACAAGCAGCAGACGAGACGACTATAAGAAGTTCCCAGCCGAGGATCGTTGACGAGCGCAGAGAACTCCGTTTCCGGCCGCGATCACATCACAGGGGCGAGAAACATCCAGTCCTATCCACAGATTTCGAGCTAGAAATTGCTCGCCGTCGAGAACAAGCAAATGCCTTATTCGCACGCGGGTCTATCCACGAACCCAAAAGCCATCCGTGGCACCGAATCGAAGGCCTAGTCAACGCGAGGAGCTAAAGAGATGAACGAACTTTACCTCGAGAGAAGAAATGGCAGCAGACAGATTGCGGACACCTCAACCGACGAAGAGAGAGAGAGAGAGAGAGAGAGAGAGAGAGAGAGAGGCGTTCGCAGGTGCAGCGAGTTCAAGATGCGCACGGCAACAATGGAAGCGCAGCTGGTATACGAAGTCCAGCCGAGTCCACGGGGGCGACGCGGACTTTTCATCTCTTTTTCTTCATCTCCCATATTCAGCCAAAAGTAAATGGCCCTGCATCGATCCAAACAAAGTTACTTCAGCATGGACTCAATCATTTGTGTTCATATTATATTGCCGGAGCCGCTATCTCCAGCCAACATAAATGCATAATTAAGTCGTCTAAATTTTTAATTAAGATCAATTAGGATTTTAAGTCGTCTAAATTTTTAATTAAGATCAATTAGGACCTACCGATGTTCGATGAATGATAGTAATAAAATCGACATCTTATCATGTCCATTATTACGTATGAACGGCATATTGATATGAATAAACCTAAAATAGCACAAACAAAAATTCTAAGAATCTCTCACCACACTTTTTCTCACATTATTTTTATTTGCTTTTTTTTTAATTATTTTTCCCTCTCTTTTTTAATTACTTCTTTTTTATATTTCTCGTTCCCCATTCTGTCATTTCTAATAAAAATTTTATCGTGCCTAAAATACTAAAATAACTAAAAGATGCAATAAATATTAAATTTATATTATAAGAAAGAGAGAAATTCGAATATATAAATAAAAGCATATTATCGTTATTTTCCTATTTTAAATTTTGATATTATAATTAACTTATTATTTATATTTAAATATTGTTTTAATTTTGTTAATTTAAGAAGTTTCTTATTCTAGAAAAGTAACTTTTATATTATGAATATATAAAATCATATTCATTTTTATCCCAACTCCCCGTAAGATAATTTTACATAAATTTTATCTTGATTATCAAACGTAGCCTAAAAGTACAATAATTATAAAAGACCACCCAACTTGGTAGCTTGGCAAGAAAGGAGAATCACGGTCTTTCCATGAAGTCACGTGTACCGAGCACATAGAAGGAACATGTATCGCTTGTGCAAAACTTGAAAAAAATGCCACATGAATATTCTACCATAGTAGGCATTCAAGAATCAATAAATGTAATTTTAATGAATTTGAAAAAAACTGTATTGAGAAGTAATCTATATGGAACCCTTTATGCGTCTATTTGTGTTGGGTCTTGGATGTGTAACTGCTCGAGATATCGTCTTACCAACTTTGATAACACATAGTATATACTATATATCTAGTTTAGTATGCTCGCAAGTTGAGCCTCATATGAAAGTGCGCCTTTCTATGCTTGGAATGTCAAGAATTGTGGTGATGGAGTTTCCATTTTTGAAATCTCGACTCTTGGAACTCCTCTAAAGGTTGGCATTGTCAAAAATAGATATGCCACGACTAATTTTGACAAGAATTGCTACAACGAATCATCTTCGCGCAATTTAAAAGTAACAAAAAGCGAAAGTTAGGATGAAAAAATATTCGAACCTTACATGAGATTCATGTAAGTAAAAGATTTTTTTACTTAGATTTGTATCATATAAAAATAAATCAAAATGATTTAACTTGGATCAATTTTAACCCGATCTAACTCCGACCCGGTCAAACTGAGCTGATTCGAATACATACACTCCGGAGCAAAAAGATGAAAAGGAAAGGGAGCCATTGCTGAGAAAGTGCCGTAACTTTACGTAAGTGTTTAGGAATCGGGGGCGTCGAGTGTTTAGGAAAGCCGTCGAATTAGACGCATGGTTTAGGATTAGCCACGTCTGCTCAGCCGTGTGGGACCCTGAATGCGCGGGGAATCATACCGTACCCCGAGAGCGAATGGGACCTGGTCAACTTCCACATGATCAGGCGGTGTTCTGTTAAGTGGGTCTGATCTAACGCACCGATCACCGTCCTTTCGAGCTCCGAATTGAGTCCTTCCCCCTTGCTCGCGGTTTGACCAGACCGGGCTTTCAGAGGGATGACTTTTCTTATTCCACCTCTATTCAGCCGTCCCCTGCTTCGTGGACATTATTGCGATATTTCGCCCATGTTGTCAAAATCGTCTTCAAATTACCAGGCTCTCTCGGCCCTCAAATTGTCGAGATTTCGGGGAGAACAAATCCGTCGTTACCGTAGGAGCATCGCCACCGTGGGATAACACTCTTTCGTACTAAAATTAACTCAAGAGCATACTATATTTCCAAATCGCAATCTAGCATCAACTGCAGAGAGAGAGTGCGAAAGCCGGTATGTCTAAGATGATTAAGCTTTGGTAGCTCGAAAAGCACAATAATCATAAAGTATTCATCCCTTCACGACGATGATGTCCTCGAGTTTTGCTTTAATGTATAATGCCGCTCTTGAATTTTTAATTTATTTAATATAATTATTAGACTTTTGGTATATGTTCAGTCCCTAAATAATATAAAAATGTTCAGTCTTGCGCCACTTGAATTAATGGTAGGTATAATATTAAACATTTTCATATGGTTCATGGACCAAATTAAATATATACCAAATATTCATAGAGTATATTGACCGAATTAAAAATTCGAGAACGACATTACACGTCAAGTCCAAGTTTAAGAATCATTTGTATAATCTTTTTCCTGATTTTTTCCATGTTGGAACGGACAAAAGAAGCGATTTTGAACAGGGACTGCGGCTTACACGCCGTGCAACTTGACGAGCGGGGTCAACAAGAGATCGATCGGTATACGTATTACGTGTCCCCACGCCTGCTTTAAAACCGAAGTCAGATATCTAAAAGTTAACTTATGCTTCGCAATAATCTTCCCTCCCCGAAGAAGGAGAACGGTCAAAAGATTAGACTTCCCAATGATGGATCATCATTCGTGTGAAGATGATTTTATATGAATTCTCGAAGTCAAATTCCGGATTTGGCTGCTTGAATACGTCTCTCTGATGATTCCCCATCTTTCGTCACCAAAGGTCATCAAATCCAGCCGTGTTCATATCTTAAATCTGCGTTGAAAAATCGATTGATTTCCAAACCGTTCGATCAATTTTGGATACAATGTGTGAAAAGGATAATTAGGACAACTTAAAAGTCATGCACTCACGATTGTCGTGTGTCTCGCAAGGTGTGACCGATAATTTTTTATTTGGAGCTTGATGGTACTCGTTCGAATTAGTGGGGGACAAGAAAACGATATTGTTACGTAATTGGTGGTGGGCGGCTATGGTCAGCGACAGCAATGAACTGATATTCGTTCAAGCATTCTTTTTTTTACGGTGTTTTTGATAATAAAATGCAACGGTCATTGCTATGCGTGGGAACACATGGCTTAGTCTACGGAAAAAACGGTCAAATTGCGCCAACTTCGTAACTTGGGGGATTATAGAAATTGCCTCAGCAGCCCATAGGTGAGGAAACGGTTTTCGTGAATTTCCATAACGTGCGAAGATAAACAACGTCCATAAAAGCATTTTGATGCGACAATATCGAATGATACACATAAAAGTTCGAATGCCATGCATCTCGATTACCGCATCGATTAAAGCGATCAATCAGCGTAGGGGTATATCGTGTGTGGGGTAAAGGATCTTCATCAGTCTTTAGTGGCAATCAAAACTAAGCTGGCATCCAAGGTCGGCAAGACGCAACCAATCCTTGTATATGGTTTTGTATGCCAGCATTACCCGTGAAGTGACTTGAACTTAATTGTCCTTACAGATTTCCTTATTCGAAGCTTACTATGCCCATGGTTCTTTGAAACTAAGCTCATTCTTTCTTTTCAAGCCAAGCAAAATCCACAAGAAGGAAAGAATCGTTAGAAAAATTTGTCAAAATATTCCTAAACTTATTATATGACAATCAATTCAATCATAAATTTTCAATTTAGTAAATATAATTATAAACTTATTGACAATTTGCCAATATAATTATTTATGCCAAGTTTTGACATAAATCAAACTTGACACCTGGATGTTTTACGTGGCGTGGCAGACATTGACATGACTAAATTTGCATCTTTTTAAAATGATTTCTATTTTTTTTTTATTTTCTTTCCTTTTTTTTTTTTTCCTATTTTCCTCCTTAGGTCCAAGGCCCCAGTAATGGCTGATGAGAATCATGACACCCTTGCTTGTGGCCGACAACTTCTATTGGCCATCACCAAGGCTCTAGATTGGCAGAGAGAAATTGTAAAAGAAGGAAAAACTCAAAAAAAAATTAAAATTATATTACAAAAATTGTTCATGTCAACGCTAGCATGTCATGTAGAATGTTCGATGTCACGTCAATGATTTATGGCTAAATTGGCTTAGAAGGTTTGTATTGACAAGTCGTCAAAATATGTTTAGAGCTAAAATGGTTAAATTAAAAAATTTATAACTGAATTAGCTGTCATGCAATAAATTTAAGACTTTTTAGGACAATGGGTAATTTTAGAGACCGCAATGTTGTCCTTTATCCAAAGATAATTTTTTTTTTGGGACAAAATCCAAAGCTAATTAACATGCCGAAAGTTGCTATTATCCGCAAAATGATCAAGGAAATCCATTTTGAAGTGGTAATCGGGTTACAAAAATGTGGTGCTCCAAAATCATTTAAAAGTTTCCCATGAACTCATTAACATGGCAACTAAAAACTCGTACATTATGCACTTCAAGAGAATTTCAATGGTGACTTTGGAGCCACGCTTCCACAAGGTTTAGTTCATCTCATTGTTTACAATGAGATTTTAGTTTTGGGTTCTCGCCCCTTATTCTTACAAAACAGAAATTGTCAATTTCGAAACCATGAGTGGAAAATAATAATAATAATAATAATAATAATAATAATAATAATGAGCTAAACGTATATAATGTTATCAAATATGGATATATGGATGGCAAATAAGAAAGGAAAAAACTAAACATATCATGTATCTATTTCAGCTAAAGGTTGGCTTTGTTTTATTTTTAAAGTGATTTTTTCAATTTGCTCCTCACTAAATAATAAAAAGTTAGGGAAAAAAAATTACATTTCGTGATAACTTTGCATATTTTATTCATAATTATAAAATTTCACGCATTCGCATGATGCCTCCTTCGATGCCATCTATCAAAAAATTCGAAAGAAAGATCTATAGGGCCTCCACCCAAAAAGTATGCTCACCCAATCAATTTAAGATTCCAACGTCCATCACCCCGAGAAAACGAAACTCAACCACCCCATCATCAGTAAGAATACTTGTGAAATGAAAAGAGTGGTGCAATGCACGATAATAATCGCTGTAAATCAAATCCATCGATCACTTTTACAGTTGGGGAAAAATTTTAAGACGTGGATCTCTTTATCCAGAGCTTGATTGTGAAGAGAGGCTCGCATCCACATTTTTCGTGGAATTGGGTTGTAATTTGACGTCGATGGTCAGAAGTGGGTCCATCCAGACGGTTGGGCCCTTCGAATTCATTGAGCTCGGTTCGACACCAATGGAGGTGCCGGTGCAGGCGGGATTGTCCGAGGATAAATCGCGATCACAAGCATTGGCGGCGGGACGAAGAAGACGAAGACGACGACGAGGACTCGAGGAGCATGGAGACAAGCGCGTCCGTTGCCGGCATTGCGCGGAAGATAGCCGTCTTGGGAAGTGGAAGTCAGCTTTCCAGCCTTCTTCTTCTTCTTCTTCTCGGAATTCGAAAACTTTTTGCTCTTCTCAATTCGATCGCGACGCTGGACGTTTTATTTTAATCGAAGTATTTTGAACGCATTTGGGCGCAGTATCGGGAGCGGTATGTGCCTCCGCAATCGCCAAGAACGGAATCTCCGTCACCGTCTTCGACGCCGCCCGAGGTCCCGGCGGTCGCATGTCTCAAAGAAGGTTAGGTTTTCGTGCGCTACATCACGAACTAGCGTCTGCATTTGCAATTGCTACCGACTCGCTATGGCTTTGATCTTTACTTTAGTAGCTTGAGAAGTGTAAAGGAGACGATGAAGGTCGGTAGTGCTCGACGGAGAACGCGTGAATGGAAGCACGTAACGTAGGTTTTAAGCTGTTTGTAAATCACAAGACGATCGATTTGAAATCCTTTGTTGAGATGATTACTACAATCTAATTCAACCTACACATGAGCTGCTGGTTTTTGTTTCTGCTGATACTTTGGTGATTCGAATAGAGAAACTACCGGGGATGGAAAGGAGCTTTTGTTCGACCATGGCGCTCCTTTCTTTAGCTTGAGCAACTGTTCCGAGGCCCTCGGTCTAGTTTGTGAATGGGAATCGAGAGGCCTTGTTGCTGAGTGGAAGCAAAAGTTTGGTTCATTCGACTGCATCGCCAAAACATTCACCGAGACTGAGCAGGTTTGTAACGACTTTATGGAGTACTGATGGATATGGACTAAGAGTAACTATAACCGACGGAACAGCGAGAAGATGTGCTCATGTTCTCATCATCTTGTTCTTGTATTTATTCGAGCATAGAGCCAGCGATGTCCTGCACAGTGATATGAGCTGTTTCTTGCCATTCCTACATATTCTTCGTCTCGAATTTTGTAGGAAGGATCTAATAAGAGATACGTTGGTGTTCCTGGAATGAACTCTATCTGTAGAGCATTATGCCATCAGCCGGGTACTTTCCCATTCGTCTGTTTCTCTTTCTTCAGATAATTATTTGTAGTCGAGCACTTAAGCTGAAAGTTTTCTTTTCCTCCCTCTGCGCATTTCTTCAGGTGTGGAAAGCAAGTTCGGGGTTGGTGTTGGGAAGGTGGACTGGTTGGAAGAAGAAAATATCTGGAGGTTGATCAGTTTGGATGGGCAAAACCTCGGGCATTTTGAGGGAGTGGTTGCATCAGATAAAAACATTGTTTCTTCAAGGTTTACAAGCGTAACAGGAAGACCGCCACCTTTAGGTGGGACGGTTCTTATTCGGACTCTGTCATGCTAATATTATGAAGGACTTGGCCTGTAGCTGTACTACCTAAAATCTGCATGACCATTGTCATGAAAGGCTTTCGATCTTGTTAGGTGGCAGAATTAGATAGGGGGTGAGCCTCATTGGAAGTTTAATTTTTGGCAGAGGCTGGCAGCACAGCTGATCTGCCTGCACCTTTCGATTTTCTTTTTCATCTCAAGAGTATAATCATTAGGGAAGTGAGAAAAATATTCATTTCCTGATTTCTCTGGCTAGGAGTGCCAGATCTTCCATAACACTTTTAGGTTGTTTAGAGTTGATTCTTATGAAAGTTCTTCTGGGTGTACTCTGGCCTATTTCAGAGTGTTTTCGTACTTCTAGACTTTTGTTGAGTTTGTGTGATGAACCATTCCTCAATATGTGCTTTCTTGGATTACCTCTAAATTATTAGCTCAAGAATGAGAACCTTCCAGGAATTGCTAGCAGTGGCCTATTTTTCACACACACAGCCTTGACTGCAAAAGCAAAGATTTTACTGATTTTTCTGTGGATAGTATTGTAAATGTAGAGATTTTTTCTGTTTCTAATTAACCCTACAGGTGCTAGGTTTATGACGGTGCAGTGGATAACAATAGAAGTGATAAATGATAATTTCTGTTATGTGATCTCTCTGCAGACCTAGATTTGGCTCCTGATTTAGGGAACAAGGTGCGAGATATTTCAGTCAGTCCTCGTTTTGTAGTCATGCTAGCATTTCCAGAGCCTCTGTCTTGGGTAAGAGCTTAGATTATTTATAAGCATTTGACATCTGATGCAAGTTTTCTTGATCTTTCAACAGATAAATCTTGCTTAATTTCCATAATATTAACTTTCTCTTTTTCCTATAACCCATTTATGGTGAGGGCCTCATCATGCTTCCTTTCATGCCAATATTGTGAAATTTACACAGTTGGCTTGGGCAATAATGTAAATATTTCAGATACCTTTTAAGGGTTTCTCAATCAGGAACTCCAAAGTCTTAAACTGGGCTCATTGTGACAGCTCCAAGCCAGGGCGATCTACTGCTAGGTTCTTCTTTGCATTCTTACGTGTCTATTAAATTTTAGTTTGCTTCATGGTGGATATTCTTAAATTTTTCTCTTTTCCACTGTAGTGAAAGATGGATACTGCATTCGACTGCGGAGTATGCGGAGACAGTAATTGCAAAAACTGGACTCAAGAAACCTTCGGATGCAATATTGACAAAGGTAGCTGAAGAACTGTTAGAGGAACTGCAGAACATGGGATTGAATGTACCTCAGCCTTTCTTTAAGAAAGCTCATAGGTGGTAAGTATCATCCTTGGACTCTATTACTTGTTCTTATTGTAATTAATGTAATGATAATGTCAGACTCTGAATGCTAAGCAAAGGTTAGCTGCCTGATATGCGACACCATGAAGGCCACTCCTACCAATCGATGGAAGTGCATCACTTTTAACCTTACCAACATTGACATGCTCTTACGAGTTATGATGTTTTGCTAAAATATGGTGACACTGGAGATGGTAGCACATTGTTTACTAACTTAATGGTGGAAGCTACAGATGTCTTAGTTTACTCTGTTATAATCAGCTTTACTTATGTGTTTGCAGTTGGTACTCTGCCACTGCTCCTTGATACAAGTATTGTCCCATAGACATGAAATGAGAAACTTTTTTCTCTTAAAGGTGTTATTATCAATTGTTCGCACCATGTTGGCTCAAAATGTGAAAGAACATTCTTTCAATGGACATTGCATTGGTTCTGGAATAATAACTCTGTGGCATTTGATTTTAATCAGTATTTCTCTCTCAGATGATTGAAATACTTCGAGGAAAACTAGTTTTCTAATTGATTTGATTATTCTTCTTCCATTCAGAAAACTTGTTGACACAAATATCAGCTATGATGATTATTGTAATAATGCCTTGCTATGGAAGCATGTTGCCTTCATAGTGAGGACAGCTTCTATCAAGGTGGCATGCAACCAACTTTTGGTGCTCCTAAAGATCGCTTCTGATAGTCACAACTTCACTTTGTTTTATGGAGTTCCAGGGTTATGACATGTGATTTGAAAATGTTCCTTTCAATCTAGGCCATACTAATGAAATGCGATGCACCGATTTATATCATTCACTATGGATGGTATAATTATCCAGGGAAGAGTATTTTTCTAATCTCGGTGACAACTATACATGGAGAGACTGGAATGCTTTTCGGGAATATACTTCTCATGTACATGTACTTGTCAGAAGATCTTAGATAGTATAATGATATTTATGATGAGTGCACACCTCAAGGAGGCACTCGATAGTATGCATAATCCTCCTAACTTCTGATCACTGGCTTTTAAATGGCCGTAGGAGTTTCAAAACAGTGAAAATGCTCATTAGAAGATGATGGTAGATAAAGTCAGCTAAGTGTTTAGCTGTGTATGTCAGATCATTATACTTCACTAAACCTCAGTTCAGAATTTGTTCGGTCAGGTCTTCTTCCTGCATTCACGCTGTTGTGCTTGTGCAGCCTTCAGTCGTTTGTGCTTAAACATTCTCTGTATAATTGACCTGAAATATGAGGTCTTTGTTTACTTCCCTGACTTTAGATTGTTCTTTCCCTTCTGGGCTTGTAGGGGAAGTGCATTTCCTCTAACGAGTGTGGCTGCGGAAGAGAAGTGCCTATGGGATAAGAAACGGAGGCTTGCCATATGTGGAGATTTCTGTGTCAGTCCAGATGTCAAGGGTGCTATAATCAGCGGCATGGCTGCGGCTTCCAAGCTGACCGAATTGTTTAGCTTCTTGTAGTGATCATGGCATCTTAATTTGTGCAGCATAGAAGATGCAGCCACTAAAGTAGTGTGTCGAGGGCATGATCTCTATCCGGTCAGGTCGATTTACGGGATCAACAGAAATAAAATAATGCGTTTGTACGCATCTTTACATGTATTACCATATATATTTTCGGTGTAATGCCAAACGAAGGAGCTACTTCAATGGCCGTTCAATATCGCTGTACTGCAATTATGTAGGCATTGTCAGAGTGTAATCTGCATCGACCCTTACTGTTCATTATCTGGATTTTGCTAATTGCTGCAAATTACCACATCCACAGATTCGTCCCTGGAGTTTTTTGTTGTATTATCATGTCACTGAGGGAAATTTTTAAATAAACATTTCTAATTCCGACCAGAAAAATTATTAAAAAGAAAAAGAATTTCTAGTGAGAAAGAACGGACAATAGAATACATGGGGTCCCACGTGATCTAAAATCTCCAAGAGTGATGCTGGAAGAGCTCGCTTGTTGATAAACCCCTCCCTCTGTTATCTCAACTCTAAGCCACACGACCAGTGCCACGTGTAACTCTCTGCTTCACCGGTTCCTGGATACGCGAAAATAATATCAGAGGAAGCGAGAGCGCGGGCGGGCATATACCGGTGGAAGCTGAGCGGGAGGAGAAAGAGGGAAACCAAAGAAGAAGAGAGAAATGGCGGCTTCAATGATGGCGTCAGTGAGCCTGAAACCAGCTCCGTTCACGGCGGAGAGATCGGGAGCGAGAGGGCTGCCTTCTCTCGCCAGGACCTCCTCTTCCTTCAAAGTCGAGGCTAGTGGTGTCAAGAAGATCAAGACCGACAGGCCTTATGGTACTCAAATCTTATGCTGTTGATACCTTCTATCTTTTTTTGATCTTTTTTCCAACTCGTAAACGTTTTGTGGAGGTGTGAGCGGCTTGTTATGTCGTATATGATCCGCGTAAGTGATATTATAACGTACCTTGGTGGTCGCCAATCTGTTCTCGATAATGTGCATGACTGAGGGACGTGAAGGAACATGTAATTCGTAATGGAATTGTGGGTTTCGTCCGCTGAACAAGTTTGTCTGAGTTGCTTCTAGGATTTTGTTCATTAGATAGCAGATGACACCGTTGTGGAAATGGATGATATTTGCAGGAACCGGTGGGGGAATGAACCTGAGAGATGGTTTGGATGCTTCTGGGAGGAAGCCCAAGGTTGGTCCATTGATGCCTTGATCATTTCCTTAGGTTCCTTCTTCTTTCTCGGATTGTAATTGTCATGATCGACTGTTGCTCATCCAGTGACGATTCTTGAAAGCTTTTTCTGAGAAAGCTGTCATTGAGTAAGGAGGACCAAAATTTATCAAAGCCAAAATCCTAGTTTGGATGTCTTTAAATTGACAACACAATAGGTTGCGTGTTAGGGATGACTGAACGATCCCTCACCTGATGGTTTCGATTGATTTAGAATCTAAGGTTTGTGTTGTTGCATCGGTTTCTGAAATACTAGAGACCGAGGATAAGAGTAGCTTATCATTAGACTCCGAGGTCCGATATACTTGTATAGTAAAGTTTATTTCAAGACAGTGTGAAGCAAAACCTTCCTGCCTAGTGTCCCAATTAGCTTGATTTGTCATCTATATCTGTCGGCATCTAAAATGAGAATGAAATGCAGGGAAAGGGTGTTTACCAATTCACTGACAAGTACGGCGCCAACGTCGATGGGTACAGGTATACAAAATCAGCAATCTCATAGACATATTTGCTTCATCTATGTTTACAGACATCTCCTTTCCTCCTGCAATCCATAGTTTGGTGAGAAGTGGATAACTGTAACCTTTTTTTCCTCCTATCGCCTAGCTGAATAGTCTTTTCTCATGTGCACAGTCCCATCTACTCACCAGACGAGTGGTCTCCAAGCGGTGATGTCTATGTTGGTGGTATGTTCCTTGTCTTAGCCATAATCTTTCTTTCTCAGAGTACTCCTACAACTCGAAAAAATCCACAAATCCCATGATCTCTAGCTACTTGCTGAGCATAATGGTTAACTTCAGTTCATCTTACTCTGAATGGTGTGTGTACGACAGGGACCGTTGGTTTGGCCATATGGGCTGTGACCCTAGCTGGGCTTCTTGCAGGCGGAGCACTGCTCGTGTACAGCACCAGTGCTTTGTCTCAGTAGACCGAGACATCTAAGTTAATTGTACTTTCGTAGTGAACTTTCAAGTGCCCTTGTGCCCCACATTGTATTTTCCATGGCCACCGCACTTATTTCATCATAGCACCGTTGCGCTTAAGCAGCAGCAATTATACTGTTGAACATCGTGCAATGTTATCGTGGTTTTGTGTAGTATGTCCATTGTGGGATTTATTGCTCGGACTGATTTACATGGTCACTTTCGTCTTAGGATGCCTTGTTATGAGGTCTGATATTAGCTTTAACTGACCGATGATTGAGTAGCCTTGGTCCTATTTGATTCGGATTGGAGAGTGTTTCACTTTAAAGCCCGGTAGCTACAGACTTGCATCAGTTAAAAAATTGACATAACCAAGCAAAATTAATGAAGGTGTTCGCCGTTCCTAATCTCAGTTGCGTTTATTGAAGAGCCGGACTCACATTGGTCCCGATTTGACTCTGTTCTTGGCCGATTAGATTCGAAGGAAACAGGTCTCCTTCGGAAATTCTTTGTGAAGCCGAGATTTTTGGTTTGTCGGTGAATCACAAAGGATCCTGTAGCCGACTCGAGTGTTGGCCACTTTACAAACATCATAAACAAGGTAATTTCAATTGTTTTCATTTAGTTTTACTAGGTTTGGCTATGTAGAATGGCTATCTAGAATGATTGCCTTCTCTGATGATGTTGAAATCTAGTGTGCTGAAACTAATTGTTCGAGTGTGAATAACCTACATTCATCGTAGTCTCGGTTTATAGTTCGGAATCTGAGTTCACCATGGTTAAAATCTCTCGCTCAGCCCATTGCGCATAACGTATTCGGTTATAAAAAGGCAGTGCAAGATTTGGCCAAATTCAAAAATTTGCTGGATGTTAGAATATAGATAGCTTGCAAATGATTGTTTCGTTATCATTTTAATTCGATTTAAGTCATATTCTTCGTCGTCATTGGAGTCAAATCTGACCATTTATTTCTGTTCTTTTTGGGGACGGTATAATCTCACTTGTTTAAATGGCTGTCTCTCGACAAGGAAAATGAATGATGATCATAGGTGTGCATATCATCGCTTCTCCGATATTGTGTTCAAATCTTTAGATTTAACTATCTTGACATGCGAGGTATTATTTGATAGTATTGATATGATGACTTTCAGTGATGGCCAAAAATAGCGAGCCAGTGGTGAAAGTTTGTTGTTGATAGGCGATGTTCACTTAATGATGGAGGTGGCGATCCAACGTTGGTCTGAATAGAGCCAATGGCGGTTTTCCGATGGCTAGAGGAGCCTTGGTAAAAAAGAAGGGGAGTCTAGGTCTAGAAGAAAACAAGGTAGAAAAGGGAAAACTAAAAGAAAAAAACAGTAGGAAAAAAAAAATAGAAAATGAAATGTTATCCTCACCTTCCTCCGACTCGTCAATAACAATCTATTGGGGGTTCCAAAGGCCTCTGCCCTTTTGGATAGATAGAGAGGGAGGGCAGAGCTTTTGGTGTCCCCTCCAGTCAAGAATTGAAGCATCTAAATCACTAGTCAATAGTCAATATGCTTTTTTCTCATGCATTTCTTCGATCAGGGAGAACTAATACTTGTTGGATATTGGTTTGATCTTTTAAATCTCTTTCCTTTTCTTTTCATTTAAAATATTCACTAAAATCAAAATATTATTATAATCTTTTTTTCCTATTCCTATAGATCGTATATACCTTATTTGTCTATATTTATCTTGTCTAAGTAAATTATCTTGAGTTACACATACATCCACCTTGGAAGGGCCATCATTCAACGGATAAAAGTTACACTAAGGATAACGGGTTGATCTTCCTCAAGAGTTCACATCGACAAAAAGATTTGGCACCTCGATGTCGGCTCTTCGCCACTTGGGGCTATAGCCTATAGTATGTTCCAAGGGTCGGGCTATTCGCATATTAAAGCGGTACGTGAGCTGGGTAATGGGATCCCTATCTACCAAAATTTTGACTTTTGGTTCCATTTGGGTCGGATCCAGATCGGGTTGTGGTCTGGGTCGGATTGGAAGCTGGGCTAAGAACTGCGCTTTGGAGGCCGGGCTGAAGTGTTATAGAATAACGGAACAGGTTGGGCCAAATAGAGTGTATAGGCTGAGTTCGAATTGAGCTTAGATTAAGTAGAGATAAGGAAACTGGAAACTCGGGCTTGAATTGTTGCGAGAGCCCAAGCCCGTCAAACCCAGGCCCTAGAGACCGGCCCCAATCCAAACCCAACCAGAGTGGGAAGGATAACAGTTTTATTCTTCGAATAAATTTCTGGCTAGAAATAGATTTTTCTTAAAAAGTTTTTGGACATGTTTATGCATTTGATAACAATATAAAATCTCTCTTCTTAGAATATAAATTCATCTGATAACGACACAAATTTCTCCCTCTTACACTTTTCCATTCATTGATGGGCCGCCGGTAGGGGTGGTGGCAGTCGGCAGGCGAGAAGTGGCGGCAATCGGCAAAGGGAGGCTGTGACGACCGCATGCAACGAGCAATGAGAGGCAAGGGTGAGCATTGATAGGAGTTTTTAATCTCTTTTTTCCCATAAACAAAAGAAGAATGGTTACCAAACGGATTTTTATTCCAAACTTCTTTGCGGTACAAAAAATAGATCTGGCCACAAATAAAATGGTTATCATGTGAGCCCCTAGGGTCTAGTGAGACTCACATTATCATCGGGTCCCTCACCTGCCTTGCCACAAGCCCATCCAAGGAAGAAGAAAAGGAAAACATAAAAATAAAAGGGAAAGGTGTTTGGTGAAAAGTGGTGAGGTGAAAGAAGATATGGAAAACATTTTCCTTACTTTGAAATATGTTCGTTTCATTAGCGGAAAATGTTTTTCTGAGACTAGTTTATTTTCCGTGAAACAAATACTGAAAAATTTGAAAAACATGTTCCTAGAAATTGTTTTCCGCTATACGAACGGAGCCTAGATTTATAATTTAACAAAGGGATCGTCGAGTGAAACTTTAGGTGCTTCAGTTGATATTTTAGACTCAGCTGACGCAAATCAAATCATACGAGTGGAGACGCTGTGTATCAGGATTCAGGACGGATGTTCCAGATGGGCTGGGTGGGCACGCGAAGGCGATCCACCCGAGACGAGAATTGTCCACATCGGCCCCCAAAAATGTCCATAAATAGAAATAGTGGGCCCACGCACTTCCAGGAAATCGAGGGCTGGCCCACCGGAATTTGGGCCGCAGATGGACGGAAACGGGCATCATGTGAAACTGACAACTCAGAGTCCAAATTCGAGAACCACGTGGCCCTTCTGAATCCCCCCCCTCTAATTTATTTGCCGCTCAGTCCGGATTTCCGCTTTTGCCCCTGCCCCTCCTCTCTCCCTCTTCCTAAAAAAGGCTCCAACTCCCACTCTCGGAAGCCCTACTTCCCTCTCTCTTTCTCTCTCTATTTTCTCCTATTTTCTCTCTCTTCTCTGTTACATTGTCCTGCTGCACTTCGCTGGACGTTGCATTGGAGCTCGCTGCTCGTCGCCCTCGCGACTGCCCTGCGCCTCGGCCTTTTCCGCTTTGCATGAGCCCGCGCTAATGGCGTCAGCCTGCGTCAACACCTCCGGCATTTCGCCGGACTCCTTCCCGCCGGCGGCGTACGGGTGGCTCAGCCCCCGCGCCTCCCTGAGCCGCGACTTCCCCGACGGCGACCCCTCCCCCTCGCCCAAGCCGATCGCCCCGCCGCCTCGCCCCGCGGCGGATCCGCCGGAGGGCCCCGAGCCTTTCGCCCCCGGCGACTTCGAGTTCTGCCTCAAAGATCCCGTCGCCATGCTCCCCGCCGACGAGCTCTTCTCCGACGGGAAGATCGTCCCCCTCCAGTTCTCCGCTGCGAAGCCGTCGCCGGAAGCGCCGGAAGCGCCCTCCGCGGCGAGCCTCCAGTCGCCGGAGAACAGCTCCGAGCGCAGCCGGAGGATCAAGATGAACTCCAGCCGCTGGAAGGAGCTCCTCTGCCTCAAGAAGCTCTACCAGAATCAGAACCCTAAGCGCGCTGAGTCGACTCAGAAAAGCACCCAATCTACGTCCAAATCGGTGATGCATTTTCTCCACCGCAGCTCCAAATCTACCTCCGATGCCTCAAATCTGAGCCTCCCGCTGCTCAGAGAATCCTCCGACGGCGAGTCCGTCTCGATCTCTTCGCGTCACTCGCTGTCCTCTTCGTCTTCCTCCAATCACGAGCTCGAGGACCTCCACCGCCTCTCGCTGGATTCCGACAAGCCTAACCCGAACTTACTACACAAGAACGGCAATGCCGTGGCGGCGATGAACGTCCCCAGGATGAGACTTGTGAAGCCGAGAGCGGACAATCCGAAGCCGTCCACGGATCACCATCCGGCGGCAAGCAGGGCGGAGAGGAGCCCGATGCGTAGATCTACGGAAGAGCCATCGGGTGGCTTGACGAACAGAGGAGTGACGGTGGACAGCCCGAGGCTGAACGCGTCGGGGAAGGTGGTGTTTTACAGTCTGGAGAGGAGCTCGAGCAGCCCGAGCAGTTACGGTGGGCCCAGATTCAAGTACAGAGGCGTGGAGAGATCGTATTCGGCGGGTGTTAGGGTCAGTCCGGTCCTCAACGTCCCAATCAGTTCAATAAAGGCGGGCTCTGTGTTTGGGTTGGGTCAGCTGTTTTCTTCCTCGTCCTCCTCGGCGTCATCTTCATCTCATTCGCAGCAGAAGAGAGAGGGCAACAATGGGAGAGGATCTTCTGGTGGAAGGAATCAGCCGAGTAACGGCAAGAACCGGAGCGAGCGGAGTTAAGTGAAGTCTCTCTCTGTATCCATCCATCCATCTCCGGTTATTAATGCGACGGGCGTTGTGGGCGTTTTTCAGAGATTTGTCCTGTTTGTTGAAGCGGCCTTGGTTCGTGTCGATGATCTACTGGGCCACCTGGTTTGGGTGATCAAATTTGCTTTTCTCTCTTTTTCAACGACTTGAGATTTTGAGCCGTCTGTGTACATAGGGAAGGTTTTAATCACTAGTTAGCGTTGTTTGGAGTTGGATTTTTCAGCAGTCCTTAGGTGGGTCTCTTTGGTTTTTGTGCTAACCCTAGTGGGGGCTATGACTAATTTGAGGATTTTTAGGAGATACAAGCCAAACCGACCAGTGGAGGAGGGTTTTTTGGAGCTAACTTTTGATGCTTGGGACAAAGAGATTCCGGGAAAATTATTGTCCAATTGATGTCCTGAAAGATATGGAATCTCTCCGTCTCTCTCTCTCTCTCTCTCTCTCTCTCTCTCTGTGGCTTTCTCTGATAAAAACTGTTGGGCTCGTGGAGATGAATAGACTCTGGAATTTGTTAGTTTTGTGTGACCAGTTCTCTTCCTTTTTCAATTTCAATGCACGGAAAGGGGAGAGGGCTAAAGGGAACAAGAATAAAAACCTAACGTGAGAGTCCTTTTGTCACGTAGCAGGAATGAATAAGAAAATAAGAGAGGGGGAGAGTGGGTGTCTGGTCGCAGCAGGGGGGGAGGAGTAAAGATGAAATGATGCTGAAAAGTGAAAAGAGACTGCGAGACAAATGTCTCAGGGTCGCCAGCGGTGGTGGGCTTGAATTATTTTCCCTCTTTATTTTTTTATCCTTTGTGCACGTTACTACTGTTTGATGAACTGCGTGCGTGTTTAATAGTTTATTACTGCTTATCGCTGAATGAATGAATTCTCACCACCAATTGGGGCATTGTATGGTCTGTAGGATGTTGATGAGAATATGGGAACCATAATTGGTTTTGGGGGATTCTTATTACTCTCTTCTCCTTCCCCCCATGTTCTAAAAATATGTGCAACTGTGTGCCTGCTCTGTTTCTTCTGCCCATTAAGATCTTCGACATTTAAACCGAGCTCGTCGTTGGTTAGATCCGCACCCGTTTAGGTAGCGACGACGGCCGCCTTGCTAAAAAATTCTTTTGCCTTAGTGGTTGGGAGTGAGTTCTGCTAAGTACACCGTGCCAATTTAGGTTTCATAGACAGGTCGGAGTGGAAGTGGGGGGTAACCAAGCACGATGTTCTACTTCTTATGTACTTCGGTACAACAACGACCCCCCCCCCCTCCCCCTTCTCCTTTCTCTTTCTCTCTCTCCTTTTGATGTATTTCAGATCAATGTCACCGATTAGGCGGATCATCCCTTTTAACTTCATTTTCCTTTTCTTTCCTTTTCCCCGGTGATGTGATACCCCTTTCGGTAATTAGCTTCAGAATTAGTATTGAGTCATTAAGACGATCGTAATTGGTGGGCGGCGGTGACCAAGAAAGAAGTGAGCCTAACCCGTCTCGTTGTTCTAGCATCTAGACTTGGCTTTCATATTTTCGAACACGAAGTGATTGAGAGGAGAGGAGAGGAGCATACGGCAAAAAAAAAATGGCAGGAAATGGAGTGGGTGCAGATGGCGACCAAACCAGGTGATGAGAGGAAAGTAGGAGAATATGATAATCTGGTGAGAGAGAGAGAGAGAGAGAGAGAGAGAGAGAGAGAGAGATGAAGCGGAAGCGCGCTCCCATGTGGAAGAGGAGACAGCTGGATTATAAAAATATAAGGGAGGAGATAAGAAAACGGAAAGAAGATGCGACGAAATTCGATCGTCGTTGTCGTGAAGTCTCTGTCAAAAGCAAAAATAAGAGTATTGATAATTAATTTAAAAAAAAAAGATGAAGAGAGGGAGAGGAGGGGGGGAAAGCGAGGTAGGAGATCTCTCCGCCTTTTGATTTGACGTTTGGAAGTGGCTAAAGAGGAGGTAGCCCCCCTCCCCTCGCCCCTCAAGAGAATCTTTTGCAGCGTAGGCATGGGCAGAGCCCTCCTCCTTCTCTCTTTTTTTTTTTTTTTTCTGTCCCTTTCCTTTCCTTTTTGTTTTAAAGAATGACGATAATTCGAGAGAAAATGGGGGAAGTGTTTTGTCTCGTTGTGGGAGAGAGACTTTGGTTCACTTTCTTTATTTCTAGATATATATATATATATATATATATATATATATTTAGGCTGCGTCGGAGCGAGAGGGCATGGCGTTTGGGTTTTGACCAGGTCTCCCGCCCCGCTGGCCTCTTTCGGGAACATCGGAATTTGCGATAATAATAGCATGAATCCTCGCTTCCCCCCTATTTTCTCGGCCTTGCCGGGCTCGGCCGGTGCCGATCGAGATTTGCTTCTTTCTTTATCATCCTTATCTTAATTGGGATTTAATGGTCTTTGCCCCAATTCTTACTAAAATCTCGCACCACCCATTTGCGCTCTTTTTCTCTTTTTATTTTTGGGGATAAGTGATATCAATGAGCCGACCACATTATCCTGTGCACACTGAAAGATGCGCCTCGGTGGCGAGGCGGTTCCATCGGCCCGATTTTGCACCCATTTCACCACCAAATTTTCGAATTCTATTCCCAATAGTAAAGGGTCGGATGTTCCTCACCCAGTCAAAGGGAGAGTCGCTTTCCACCGGTCATTCGGTTCGGTGTGCCGTAAAACATAAATGCCCAACCCCTCGTACGAGCTCCACCCACCTGGCGCGAGTAGGCACTCTTCGCTCTCGCCGGAGCAGCCGCCCCCACCGCCGCCTTCTATATGTCTACACAAGGCGTGAGCCGTTGTGATGTCGAGTGTCGTAGGGCGAGGCCTAGCTTTCAATTTTTTTGAAATCTAGCGAAACTCCATATGTAGATAGGGGATCTCGCCAGCAGGAAACATTAATGACCATGGTTGACCAGCACCGAGTTATGGCAGTCACCCGGATCCCGGAGTTGGAGCGGAGCGTTACTCCAACTCCCTTTCTACTTCTTCTTCGATAAAAGTCGTAATTAATAGCCTGCAAGGCTGGATTGGCCGATCGCGTCCCTGCGCCGGATCTTTTGCTTCTGTATTTCCAGTCGACGGATGTGGATAATGAAAAAAGAAAAAAAGGGAAAAACTGTAATACAACACAATAAATAATAGAAAGGTTCTTGCATCACGGGTGGCATGCACCTGCAGTGCGAGGTTGGCAATATCGTTGGAACCTAGCGACGCGAGAACTCCTTTTTGACCGAATTGAAAATTGCAAGGTGGTCGCGACTCAGATAAAATGTCTCGGTTTCTGTCGTTATCGCTCTGATCCTGTCGAGGATAAAGACAGACCCAGCTCCAACACTTTGTAAGCTTCTATCACCAGTGGGGCGTTCGCGGATGGACCACCTCTCGAGCGATTTTTAACTTTGTCGGGACGAAACCACGCCCATGATTAAAAGAGCTCGGCTCATCAAGCAAAACGCTCATATTGACCCTTCTCTAATGCCGTGTGATTAGCTTGTCGACTTCATTCGTTGGAGAAGGCCAGCGATGGGTGATAGAATGTAAGATGTACATTGGAGTCTGCAGCGATGGCAGAAACAGACACCAAGGCCCTCCGTCGTCTTCAATTGGATGGTGACAAGGAAAGGACGAATCATGTACTGCAACAATATATACAGGAGCCGTATGAAGCTCCATAAATGAGTGATTATACGACCACATACTCTCTGTATTTTGCTGAAAGGTAAATCTTGGGTTTGGTTGCTCAAGTGGCGACCATTTCGAGAATGAATTTCTCAGGGACCTTTTTCTTTTTTAACGGTAGATGAGCTTTAAATTGTCGAATTTCCTTCTCATTTTCTTGTTTTTTTCCTTTGCTTTTGGGTGTTCAGACTGAAAATCTGAAACGTGCAGACTGAGAGAGAGAGAGAGAGAGAGAGAGAGAGAGAGGGAAGAGATTAAAGAGGGGAGCTGTGCTCTACAAGGAGCTGAGCTCACCCCCTCCATTCATTGTGCCTGCGGCTTGTACTTTGACAAAGTTTGGAACTTTCCGGGTTTCAAGCCTGTTTTTGTTTGTATACGACCCACAGCTGGACTCGATCGAATCAGTGATGAGGGGGTTTTGGTTGATCGAATGAGATCTCTCGGATTACAACCACCCCCCAAAAAGAATTAAAAGAAATGGGGAGCATGGAATGCAATGTATGCTGCCCTGGGCTTGAACCAAGCACGTCCGTCCAAGTTTGGCAAATTCATTACGAAGATATTGAGAAAAGAAGAATAAGGAGAAGGACCAGACAGTACAAAAAGGACAGTCAAAGAAAATCACGTGTATATCATGCAAGATTTCGACCTAATACAACAAAAAAACCCAACTTTCAGTTTACTTTTAGTTCTAGCCGTTTTTGTTGTCTCATAAAAATCTCAAATTTCAGGTCTAATCCAAATTCCACCCTAAACCAGGCCTAAACTTTAAGTTAAGTTCCAATCTATCATAAACTCGTTTTTGTCTCGTAAAAACTCTCGTTTTTTATATGAGCCTCAAATTTGTTCGTGACAACCTTTGGTCTGAAATTTCTCTTGATAATCGAGAAATGGCAAACTCTCGAACGCAAGCTATTCGAGTGTCCCAAATGCAAGCTCTTCAACTGTGAGAGATGGAAGACTCCCAAGCACGCGAGATTCGATATTGAGAACGAAATAGAAGATCCTCGAGCGAGATGGATTGAAAACTCTCTTAAAAGTAAGAGCAATTGAAAAAAAAAAAAACCAATCATAATTGCTCTATTTTTACCCAAATTTCATCTTCATGATGTATTATTGGATCTAAAATTTGGAGAAAAACTATAGCAATGTCATGAAAATGTTACATCACTTAAGGCAATTTTGGATGAAGTGTTAATGGGGCGGATATGTGACTCGAGAAAAGCTATTGGTTTTTTACGAAAAACAATTTATGGTAGAATTAGTATTGGTTCTCAAGTTTGTAGTTTTTTACGAGACAAAAAATTAAGATAGAATTGTGACCAAACCAAAAGTTATGACTTTTCATGAGACGAAAAAAAAGTTTGGGTAAAATGGGGTTAGAGTAAAGTTTGAGGGTTTTTTAGGATATTAAGCACGTAATTTTATTCTTTTCACCAAGGTAAAAAAGAACCACTGGCTTGATTATTGTAAGTCTCTAATTTAGCATTTACATCATTTGTGAGACATAACTATAATACATGGATTTTCAAGATATTACGGTTACGTTTGTTTGGCGAAAAATGAGTGATTTATAAAACATATTTCTAAAAATGATCATACATATCACTTTGAATAATTAGTTAATAAAAAATATTTTTATTAATAATAATATTTTGTGTCTAAACATTCGTGTATATGATAAAAATATTTTTTTTCCCATTCATGTTAATAAATAATATAAGCAATTAATTTTAGAAAGAACATTTTTCAAATCATTTATTTTTTTCTGAAACATGTGGAGCATACATGTTACAATTTGAGCAATGGATTTTCATAGGCCTATTATAAAGATATTTAGAGGGAATAATACCATCGAACAAAATTAGAGCTAGCTCACCATTCATCGATAAAGGCCAAGGAGCCACCACCATTAACTAGTTTTATCACGCGTGTTCTTGTGACTGCGAAAAAAATCACAGTACGATACAATCAAAAATTTTAACTTATACTTATCGAAATATTAATACGCCAGACCTTTTTGTGTATTGCCACAAAAAAATTCTAAAATTTATCCATGGTGATACCGATAATTCATATATATTTTTTGCACTTGCCAAAATGATTTTTTTGTCACATCCATATAAGTTTGAAATATTCGTGTCAAAATGAACATGTTTTAGGATAATAATGGACACAAAGTTCAATTTCTTTTTTTTTTTTTTTTTTTGGGTGATATTAAGTTAGGCAAGTGTTTATTTAGTCGCGTCATTCGGAACGGTACTTTCAGACCACGTCGCTGTTGCTTTTCAGGACAAAAGAAAACAAATTTTCGGATTTGTTTTTTTCTTCTTTTGGTTTGGGTCTTCGAAATTCGCGAGGTGTAGCTTTGACCGGTCAAGTTAATCTGGCCCATAATGGTTTACGCAGTACTTAAAAAGCCCCACGAGTGCGCGGGAAAAATAAACTATCGAGCCTTTATTGGCCCACCATCTTGCTTTAGGAATTATCGGTTTCAGAGGGGTCGATTCCCACCCTAAAATCTAAAATCCGCCCCATCGAGAATCAACTTTGTTAATTTTGGAACTGGTCCGGATCGTACTAGCCGGTTCCGGTGTTAAGCCGGAAGCCCCTTTTTTGATCTTTTTCGTTTCTTTAAATTTTTGTGAAGTTTAAGCTCCAGCTTAAAAAAAGGGTCCCCGGCCTTTTATTATCCTCCCTTCTTGAAATCCATGTTACAGGCAAGAGATGAAATCCTGTACGGAATGTCGCCGTGCACAAACCTTTCGATTTTTCATTTTGGAAATTTGCGGGAGAATGATTACATCAGTCTTCCGTCTTCGGTCTAATCTGCTCTAAGATTCAGATTGAACCCAATGCTTGTCCCGAAACTTAAAATCAAGAACCAGAAACCCAGCCTCTCTGATACAACCAATCTCTTAAGACCTCGAAAGGTTTGTGTGCCACGGCATCGCGTACGGGAGTAGCGAAGGAAAAGAAATGCGAGTTACGCCAAACAATGACAGATCGGAAGGGTGCCCCGCCGGGCCGAGGACGATGGGGATCGATGATCTCCATTTTGGGATTTGCTTGGCAGTTTCGAAAGTGTGTCGGCCGCGTGACGTCGCCATCCTTATTTCCAAATAAGGCGTCCCAACGCTGCTCCCCTTCCCCCACTTCATCCCACCTGAACAATCTGTTTTCTGCCACCCTTTTTTTTCTTTTTTATTGGTTAATTACCGTATTTTTCTATTCTTAAACGACATCAATAATCAAAAAGAATTTTGTTTTTTGGTCCCTTTTCGTTGGTCTTTCGGTAGCGATCCCGGAAGAGAGGGAGGTTGTGTATAAGAAAACGCATTCCATTCTTCTGAATTAGTCTGACTCAAAAAAAAAAAAAAAAATCATCTGAATTAGATAGAGCAACGTTCCTTTTCTTCCTAAGCAGTACCGCGAAGCCCAACGCTTGTGGAGAAAGATGAACGTCTGGGCCGTGCTCGGCCCACCGTCATGGATTCAGACACGACAAAATTCACAGTGGATTTTGCATCTCTTCGCCCCACGAATACCAAAAGCGTGAAAGGATTACCGTCGCTCTCCTCGATAGCGGCAAAGGATTGCAGTCTCCTATTTGGTACAGTGGGAGTTACAGTATACTCTCTTCGCGAACAGCGCTAAGCTATTGTTTTAGCTACTGCGTTTGTACGACCATTTGCGTAAACAATGGTTTTCTCCGTCGCGTTTTACCGATAAAAGTCCTACGATGGTTCCCAGCATGTTGCGATAGAAGTTAGCCATGTGTATAATTAGATTTGAGCTGCACCCGCGTGCTATTCCATGCTGCATATGGAGATTGTTTTCTCCAATTATGGCGGACACAACTGATGTTCCGATAAATGTATGTATCGTCCTCTTATCATGTTTTCTTCGAAGGAAACGTGCCTATGCTGTTAACGATTAACAAGAGATGAGCATTAATAATAGGAATGGTTCATCTCATATTCAATAGAAAATAATGCATACATAAGTATGGGATCCGTAGGACAGATTCCCCTTACGAAGAGGTGAACTAGTCCGATCCAAATCGATCCTACACCATGACAGATGCACACCATGACCACACTAAACTACTCCAGTTTTGTCCCCCCATATTTTCGTTCTCGCTTTAATCAAAGACTAAAAATAGCATAAGTGGGCAGATGACATAGCTGTTATTGGTCCTGTGGTTATGGCGATGGTCGTTTATAAACCCGGAGGCAGTGGCGACGAGAAAGGGACGGCAGGAATCCCAGGGCTCTGAGGAATCGAAGATGGCAAAGGTGGAAACACGAGCCTCGGACTTCTGGGGAGTGCAGGAATTGAAGGAAGAGAAGGCAGGGGAGGGACTTTCAATCTTGGGAGTGTAGGTATAGATGGTGAGCTGGGAACAGTGGGGATGGTCGGAGGAGTCGATGTGGCCGGCACTTGCAGAAGTCGACGAGAGTGAAGATTGGGGATGGTAGGCGAAGTAGGTACGATTGGCACTTGCAGAAGTCGACGAGGCCGAGCAGCTTCACCCGTTCCGCTGCTTGTGATCGCAAGAATTGCGACAAGGAAGGTGAAGAAGCAAGCACGAGAAGTCATGACTCTTGGGGGAGACTCGAGAGATGAAGCTGATCTTGAGTTTGATTGTTTTCGATGAATTAGGGGGCGCAAGAGGGATTTGATTTTATAGGGGAAGATTCGGCTCTTCATGTAGAGATGCGACTTAATTCAGACATGGTTAAGCATGGGAGTGGTTAGAAAATTTACACAAATAACCGTTGGGATTGACATTTATTGTCGGTAGGTGATTATCTTACTAGTACTCTCTTCCGAGCTTACTCTAATTCCTAGGGCCTAAAACACAGAAGTTGGGTGTTAAACTTACCAAGGCCTCCTCCGAATCTTGCAGAGAATGTCGATTATGACATTGCATGGAGTAGACGAAATGCCATTAAGGGATTCAACGATGCGAAGTTGGTTGTTTTGGCAGACGTGGAAGCTTCATATTGGTCAATGAAACCATAATTTCAGGCTTCAAGAGATGCTTCTGAAAGCCGAAACGATAAGTAAAAGAAAGAGAGTGCAGCCTGACTTACCCTTAATTAATGACCAGCTTTCACTGATTCAGCTTAACGAGGTGGTTGGCGCTTCCTGCGCAGAAAGAAAGTGCAAGCGTGAGGAATACCGATTCGTGCATGCAAACGTTGTTAGGTGACATCGTTTAATTGATGATGTAGAGATACTAGGTTTCCATTCTGAACGTGGTACGTGGTAGTCTTCTCTCCTTTTTTGACCTGCTTTCGTCCAACATCTCGTGTTCCTCATCGGACGAAGATTGGATAGTTCTTTACCCAAACGATTCAGTATTAGAACGAACTCACCTAAGCAGAGTCCCTGTAATCTTAGGATCTGTTTGGTAAGAGCGCGTTTGGTAACGATTCTATTTCTGGGAACAATTTCTGATTAGAAATAATTCTTTTTTATTCTGTTCACGGGAACAATTTCTAAGCATTTTAAGCCGTTTGGTAATTATAAAAAAATTTTGATTCTGGAATAGAATTGCGTTTAGTATCGTGCTCAAAATTTCTACTCCAAATCATTTTCTTTTAATTTTAAAATAAGTTTTTTACTTTTTCCCTTTTTTTTTTTTTTCCTTTTTCTCTCTTATTATTCTTCTTCAAGTGACCGGTCGCCAGCCCGGCGACCTCACCGGAGTGTTGCCGGCCCTCGGTGAGGCTGGCCCTTACCCTAGCCTGGTGAGCCTCCAGCGAGCTTGCCAGATCGGTTGCCAGCAACCGGCAGCAGTGGGCAACGGACGGCAACCGCAGCGGTGGCGGTAGATGAAGAAGAAGAAAAGGGAAGAAGAAAAGAAAATGTGGTCTTGATTTTTAGATTTGTTTCTGGGAATAAAAATCAATTTTTTTTTATTCTTGATTTTGTTCCAAATCGCTTCCGGAGTAAAAAAATAGAAATTTGTTCCCAGGATAAAAAATTTTACTAAACGTGATTCTGTTCCAAAACTACTCTCGGGAACAAAAAAAATATAATTTAGCACTATTGGGATGGTTAGGGCATGTTTGGTAACCATCCCAATAGTGCCAGATTCTATTTTTTTGTTTCCGGGAATAGTTTTAGAATAGAATCGCGTTTGGTAAAATTTTTATTCCCGGGAACAAATTTTTATTTTTTTGTTCCTGGAAACAGA
The DNA here is from genome assembly GCA_016097605.1 of Eucalyptus guilfoylei. Taxonomy (NCBI): domain Eukaryota; kingdom Viridiplantae; phylum Streptophyta; class Magnoliopsida; order Myrtales; family Myrtaceae; genus Eucalyptus; species Eucalyptus guilfoylei. Next base: position 35,189,618 of record CM027865.1, on the reverse strand, counting down.
TTTGGAATAGAATGAAGAATAAAAAAAAAAAAAGTTGATTCTTGTTCCCGGGAACAAATCTAAGAATTAAGACCATATTTTTTCTTCTTCTTCCTCCATTTTCTTCTTCTTCATCTACCACCACCGCCGTGGTTGCCGTCTGCCATCGCCCACTGCCGCCGGTCGTCGGCAATTGATTCGGCGAGCTCGCCGAAGGCTCGACAGGCCAGGGTGAGGTTCAACGAGCTCACCGGAGGCGAGCCCAGCCATCGGGAAGGCAAGCCTCGCCCAGCCCCGGTGAGACTCGCCCAGCCCTGGCGAGGCCTACCTAGCCACCGGCAAGGCTCTAGCGAGGCCGAGCCTTGCCCAACTGTCGGCAAGGCTCAGCCAATGAGGGCCGATAATGCTCTAGTAAAGTTGCCGGCCCTCATCTGGCCGATCGCTGAACCGATGACCGGTTACTTAAAGAAGAAGAAGAATATGAGAGAGAAAGGAAAAATAAGTAAAAAAGTAAAAAAAATATATATTTAAAAATTAAAAGAAAATGATTTGGAATATAAATTTTGACCACGATACCAAACGCAATTATATTCTAGAATTATAAATTTTGAACAGATTCTAAATGGCTTAAAATGCTTAAAAATTGTTCCCGAACAAAAAAATAATAATTTCGATTAGAAATTGTTTTAAACGAATCGTTATCAAACGCGCCCATTATTTTCCTATCGAAGTACACTCTTTGTTTCAATGCGTTCTTACTCTCAAAAATTAATTTGGCCACTCCCTCAATCTCGAGAGGACGTATAAATAAAGCTCCTCTGCTGAAATACACTCCCAAAGTGCGAGAAATCATATGCGTGAAATTCCACGTCTTCGACTATCGTCGTTCATGGAGCTCAAGGGTAGATCAGTCCTTGACGGGGAAAAATCTTATTCCATTTAGCCAGCACTCTTGCGTTCGTTCCAGCTTTACAAGAAGTCTGGGTACCCGAGAAACAACGGGTCTTCGCGGTGATGGCACCACTCGCAAAACTCATCTTGCCAGAGGTTGACTGAAAAAGGTCTCCGCCTGGTGTCCTAAATATATAAGAGCCGTCGCGAGCGCAAGTTTAGTTCTTAGTTAATTCGTATAGATACAGAAATTGTGAATGTCTTCTCTTTGTTCGAAAGATCGCATGGAGGGTCTGCCGTGAAGCTGAGCAACTCCATGGTCGGGGGTAACAATTTTGAGGATGTGCAATCTATCCAGCATCCATCTGTTGGTTACTCCAGAATAGAGAAAACGCTGCCAAACACAAGACAATACGGAGGAAAGTTCGACAAATTTAAGCCATTAAGATGACGCGATCAATATATGCTCTAGAAAAATAGGCTAAACCCATTGGAACAGAGAGAAAAATCATTACTTTGTCTCGGACATTCTCAAGACAGTGTTGAATGCTAGGCAGACAACTAAAGAATGCACATTCAATCGATTATTCCATTCTTGCTGCAAAAAGTGTAACTGTGTCAATCTTTGCAGGATTGGTTCCAAAAAAAACGGAGACAACTAGCAGGATTGTCACCAACAGCTAGATTGAGTCTACCAGCTTGTCATAACTCCATTGATCTGCCACTCGTCCAAACAGAACCCGCATGGATTTGCAGCATGCAGGAGCTCCGAAGGCATAGAAATATTTCAGCTAAAAGAACGTTTGTTGCTTGATAATTAGGCTGAACAACCTTGGAAGGCACCTTTTCTGAAGTACATGGTGAAGGCATTGAGATTCTGAAATCTCTGAACTTTTGAATCACCTTGCCGTGTTAGATAGGCAAATTTGACCTCCGAACTTCAAGCTGTCCATGCACAAGTTCATTCAGCTCTACCTACCTGTTGTTTGACCCTAAAGAGTGCTCAGAAGCATAAGCAATCTCAAAATTGTTAACCTCCATCTGTGGTTTTCTCTGCAAGGAAAAATAACGTTCCTGAACCCCCATCAAAGGTGCAGGAAATTGAAATGATCCAGTCAAACGTCTTCCCTATCCATTTCCACTGAAAAATGAAAACAAAAGGCTGGAAAACTTCCCGTGCCAATATACCTTAGATTTAAACTAGCGGCAGCAAAAAGGCAAGGAGTTGCAACCAGAAAAAAGAAGAAGAAAACACCCCAAACTAGCACTGAGTTCCATAAAAGGATTTCTCTCAACCTTTTGGTGTATTTTGGAAAAGGTAAAAGAGCATTTTATATAGCACCAGTTAACCGACTAGAGTTCTTACTGCTGAGATCCCAAAATAGTATTTTATACCTCTGAGTATCTGAGGGGGATTATAGCCCACCTAAACCATCTGTATAAGACATACTAAAAGCAAGGCCCTGATTCACAATGGTTCACATAGTCGGGTATTGCAATTCATACATCCGATTGATGTGATGTTACCAACGTATCCTTGGTGATATCAGCCAAAATCTGTACATTAGCAGTTGGCAAGAGAAACAGAATACAGGTTGACCAAAATAACCTTCAAAAATCAACTCGCCCCAAAGAAAAGCAAAATTAATATATCGACCTTTTTCTAAGAACCTTCAATTGGCTAGACCAAGACATGTTGAGGAGAGAAGTTTAAACATGATGATTGATTTATTAAGCTCAACAGAAAACATCAAGTGCAACGAGTAGAAGTACATCTATCCTCAATCAACAGCTCACGGAAAAGATGCGGTGTATTGGTTAATTAATTTAATGATCAGAAATGGGGTATGGCATGCATTGCAAAAAGCAAGTGAAATAGGGCTACGGCTGAATACATAAAATTACTCGTATATTCCCTAATAGGATATTGGCAAAATAGCCTAGCTCAAGATTAGCGCCTTTTTCTTATTTATAATTGAACTTATGATGCCCTAATGTAACATCAGCAATATTGCCTGCACTACTTGTTCTCCGAGAAGTTCATGAGTGAAAAAAAACCACAAGAAAGTGCCAGCCTTAATCTTTGGGGACAAGTATGGTGATGACAAAGGATCTCCGGAGGCTACACAGAATAACTAGCATCACCAATGGCACAAGAGGATTGTGAAGCACATTGAAGCATTCAGTAAGCAAGGAAAAATAGATACCGGGGGGCGAGGCTGTTGATAGCATACGGTCAATGTTGTCCACACGCCGCTGTATAGATCTTAAAACCGCATTCATTGAGGACACTCTCTTTCTAACGCTGGAGATCCTGGCAGCATGTTGCATGATGAATGGCGAGGGAGCATCTTCCAGTAACCGATCAAGCTCTGCCAGAAAAGAAAAGTCCACATAACAATTTTAAACTACCTAAATTTAATCGCAGGCTTGGCCAAGAAACTATATGGCACTTGAGGAGAAAGAAATTGGCTGGCTCTTGCAATACATAGTTTAATATATAAGAAGTACGATACAATTTGGTAGTTATCCGCCCATAGATATCCGATTGTCTCTTCATCATTGATACCAACTATTCCTATCTGTAAAGCTAGATTCAACCTCAAGTTGCGACCATTTAGAAGGAAAACAGCTGTTTATCATGTAACTTCAGCTTAGACAAATTACATAGTTACTCAGACCACTTCTTCATTGTTCATAATCAGGTCACTACACTTGCAAAACTTCCAATCAAGTCATTGGAGGAGGCGGTTTCATTCGCGCAGCTCGGTCAACCACCATTGAGGGCCCATTAAAAAAAGAAAATAATAATAATAATAATAATAATAACACTTGTCCCGGAGAATGACGCAGCACTCGATTTAGCAGTATTCGGTTGTTCTTCTTTCAAGGAAATGAAGACGATTCGATTCAAACCAACTCAAAATCACGACAATCTGATTGATACAACGACATCATCAAAGCACACCAAACGTGAACAACTAAGAAGGTATTCGCCTCTCCTAGCTAACCACGACCAGACCAGATTGAATAACAACAGTACTTCGGAAACCTAGCAAGAACGGGTAATGAGATTGAAAAAACTAAATCGATCTCTCCGTGCATGCGAATCAAGAACGCCGATCTTGAGGGACAGAGGACGAGTACCGCTCGTAAGACGATCGATGGAGGAGGAGAGATGGTCCTGGCTCTTGACAGTGCCCTGAGCTCGGGCATCGAAGTCTTTGATGACGGAGGCCAGAACCGACGACATTCCTCTGGCGACCGCGTCGCCGGAACTCCGGCCGCCGGCCGCCGCCTCGTCGTCGTCGTCCGGATTGGAAGATTCGGGAGCCTCGCGCTCGTCCGCATCCGGAGGAACGGCGGCGGCGACGACGACGCTCGCGCTCTCGTCGTTGGGATCGCAATTGGCGTCGCCTGCTTCCATGGCGTTGTCGCGGCGTCGATCGGCACTAAGAATTGTCGGACACAGTCGCAGCTTAATTCCCAGGTGGGATTTTAAATGCTCTTATATTTTCGATAGTTAAATTTAAATAATATATAGGAAATCGAAAATATACAGGAGCGTGGGAATCTTATACTAGACAAAATGATTGGCAGCCAAAACTAGTAATATCCATTTGGTTTAATTCGAGAAGCGAGCATTTATTTTTGGATACCGAAGAAAATAAGTATACAACGTTTAAATAGAGTATTCTCGAAATGAAATTGTATAAAATCATCCCTAAATTTTAAGATGCTGATTTCGTTTCATGCCGGAATTTATCTTAGAACACAATATCATAATTTCTGTGGCACATCACCACAATCTTTACGATCATTGCATTACGAAAATTCGTAATTGTCGTAATGATTTATTTTCGTTAGTTAACGCCCCAAATATGACTTGACCCTGTGGCGAGGGTTACGAACGAAGTAGAAATAAGGAAAAGGGGAAATGAAGGATGATAAGCACTCAAGTTCTAAATAAACTGACGGAAAATGGGAGTAAGTTTTCACACTCTCTTCTGCCTTACGGATGGCACTGATTCCGCTTGCAAATCACCATTCTTGATGGAAATTGTCGTTCAAAATGAAACTAGATGTTATCAAAAGTATGGTACAAATCGACCAGCATACATCCATGAATTTCCAAGGCAGATGCAAGACCACCATTACATGGTATTCATGCTGCTTCTGCCATAGGAACGCACTACTTTTTCATCACTCGATGTCACAACCTCTGCATAATAATCTCTTATTTCTTGCGATAACCGTGCACCAACCATCGAGATGCTTATCTCTAGGGCAAATTTCTGAGAAGTCAAGAACTCAACAAGTCAACATGACCCATGACCTTAGCAGGCTGCATATACGAAGCTTGGCCAACAGACAGGAGTACCTGAGACAAACAATGAGCGCCAAAAGAATAACATGTGCAGTTCTTCTTCTATACATTCTAGAAGCATGATCAAGTAAAATCGCCCAAAGCAGTCTTGTCCCAACAAAAATGTACAGAATAAGTACAGCTTGTTCCTGCAGGATGAGACCACATACGTCTAAGGTAACCGAAAGGGCTGCTATTTGGTTCTCTTTTCTACTAGTGGCTGTCTATAATTTCATATAGGCACACCTTCCAGGTGATACTGCATAACAAGTCTTTCTACAGTGCTCTGGCTCAGGAATTGCTTAGCTAGCAGCTCTTTCAAAACTTCTGCTGCCAACCCCATCTCGTCTTCATGGGCAAGTCCTTCCACCAGAATGGTGTAAGTTGTTTCATTAGGCCTGTTCCCTTTCTCAATCATCATCACAAAAGCCTCCAAGGACAAATCTGTCCTCTGTGACTTGCAGAAACCGAGTAGAAGCGCATTGTAATTGTCTACATCCGGCTTCTGCTCATATTCCTCCAATATACCAAAGATTTTGATGGCCTCATCTAGCATACCCTCCAGGCATAAGCCTCTGATCAGAGATGAGTACGTGAATGAATCAGGAGTGAACCCATGTTTTGTCATTTCGTAAAGAAGCCGGAAAGCTGCATAAGTGTTCCCTTTTCTGCACAAGCTCGAGATGACGGTCTTGTAGAACTCGCGCGTCGTGGAATTTTGCTTGCTACCCAAGCTATGAATAATGGAGAATGCCTCCTGTGTCTTACCCTCTTCACAAAGAATAGCAACTGCATTGTAAGTTCCCTCATTAGGATTACATCGCCGATAAATCATCTGGTCTAGACATTTAACTACGAGATCCACCTTCCCTTCTTTACAAAGCCGGGCAATTATCGGATTATAGCTAGTGGCCGTGGGCTTGAACTGTCCTTGCGTCATTTCCTCCAATACCTCCAGAGCTTGTTCAGTCTTGCCATGGAGGGCAAGCGAAGTGATCAATATGTTGTAAGTGACTATGGAAGGGGCACGATCCCCGCCATCCATCTCGGCTAAAAGCTCATTCGCCTCCTCCCACCTCCCTTCATAGCACAAGCTCCTCAACAAAATATTATAGCTAACTACGTTAGGACTGAACCCTCTTGACGGCAAATTCCTGAAGAATTTGATTGCCTCTTCTGTCTTGCCTTCCTTGCACAAACCAGTCAACAGAACATTATAACTAACCAAATTCGGCTTCCCGCCCTTAGCCACAATCTCGTCCAGAAGCCTCATCGCTTCTTTCACCCCTCTTTCTTTATAAGCAGCCTCAAGCAAGAACGAGTACGTGAAGGCATTCGGAACCAGCCCCTTCTGCATCAATTTATCCAAGAGCTGAAGGCTCCGGCTAAAGTTCCCGTGCATACAAAGACCCCGGATAATCGAATTGTAGGTGACCGTGTTGGTCGGGTACCCATACTCTTCCATTTTCTCGACGAGCTGCATCGCGTGCCCGACATTACCCTTTTTGCACAAATGGTTCACCAGATAAGTGTATGAAGCCGCATCCGGAATGATTCCCGAAGTGGCCATCATCTCCATGACCCGGATTGCCCTTTTCAACTTATTGGCCTTGCACAGATCATACAAGAGCTGAGTCGCTTGGTTGACATCCGGCTTTTGGCCCCTGGCGACCTTGTAATCTAGATTCTGGAATGCATCATTGAGCCTGAGGTCCTTGCCTCTTGGATCGGTCTTGCCGAGCCTCCAATGGGGCAACGCGGAAACCGAGTCCCTGGGAGAGATGGTGATCTGGGTAGATGCCAGGGCTCTGGCAAAGCCCTTGCTCAGAGAGAAGGAGTGCAAATTTGGCACATGGGAGTAAAACCCACGAGACTTCCTCGTGTACCCCAAGGACGGCTGCGAGACTGGAGACATTAAGTTGAGCAGAATCGCCATTGATAATCAAGATACAGTCCAACTCAAACCCGATCAGACATGTTACTTCAATGGAGGTCACAGCAGAAATCTTGAATTGTAGACGAGTAATCAACCCCTGCAGTCAGATAAGAGCAGAGGAGGAAAAACGATAGCTTTTGCTGGCAAAAAAAAGGAGGAGGAAGAGGAAGAAGAACAAAGGAAAACACAAGTCGAGCACATACGCTGAGTTCTAGTTCAGGTTTGCGAGAGAATCGACATGAAGAAATATCCACAAAAGATCTAGACGGCGATGCTTTTTTTGCAGTAGCGTCTGTGTACAATTTCCAGTCGCTCGATTTCCTTTTTCTTTTTTATTTTTGAGATGAAAAAAATGATGCCACGAATCCCGTCCACAGCTCGCCCCACCGTTATCCATGGAGAAGAGACGGGGTGGTACAGTGTCACGCGCCCAGGGAACACGTGTCGGCACGCGCTGTACGTTGGATTTGGGCCTGGGAATTAAGAGCCCATTGCGCTGCCAAGGGGGAGCAATCTGGCGGCGGAGATCATACTCCTCCGACGAGACGAGAAAAGGTCGGCGGCGGCGTCACCGATCGCGCTTCTTCTACGAGCGACGACGAATTCCGGCCGAGCATCCCGTCGAGTCCGAAGCCGTTCGCCTCTCGAATCCGGCGTCGGCGAGGAAGCGAAATGAAAGGGAGCAAGCGCAGAGCGGAGACCAAAAGCAGCCAGCTCGGTACTCTCCACCACCGCCTCCGCGACGCTCTCAATCTCTGCACCAGGTCCCCCTCTTCTCTCTCTCTCTCTCTCTCTCATCGTACTATCGATGTTTGGTTTTGTCGAAGGAGAGGATCAATCTGTAGGCGAGGAGCTTCGAGGGATTCGCTAGTCGGTGACCGAACGGCTTCGAGTCTGGTTCGTGGAGTTTCACTGCGGTTGTGATCGTGAGTTCTTTTGCCGCGTGCAGATATCGCGATGGGAGCAGAACGCGGTGGGAGTGCAGGGACATCGAGACGCAGAGACACGTGCTTCGGTCGATCGTTGCTTTTCTCGATTGCGTTTCGGAGGAGGCGTCGAGCAATCCGCTTCTGAAGGTGAGGCGCTCGATGAGTGATCGTGTTTTGTGGATTGATGAGGTTTTGCTGCCTGCTTTGCACTTTGTTTTTTTTTTTTTCCCTCTCTTTTAACTTGCATTGATGAGTTTGCTCTTTTCTCAGTTTTTACAAAGAATTGCCTTCTCTAAGAGCTTATAGTTTCTGAATGAATGGAGTTATGTCATACGTGCTTTGCTTTTGGTTGTCTCATCAGTGCTGATGTTCAAATGAGGGTGCGGATTAAATTGGATGGTTTTCTCATTTTCTTCGAATGTTCTAGTTCCTTGGCAATATTTTGCGCTTACATCCTAAGACCATGTCGAGAGTTTTCAATATTTCTCTTGGGATTGTTCCTGAAAAGGATAATGGAAGTTCTAATGTTCTGCTTGTCTATCATATGGAGTATGCCCATCTCCTTCTGTGGATCACTGGCGCTATAGCTGAGTTCGGTCATTTTGAGCTTCTTGCTGTTGTAGGGATTGTTTTTAACTTAGGTTGATACATATTGGCATTTCGTGGTCTCCTTCCCCGTCCCCTTCTGTTGTTAACATTCACTTTATCTTCGCAGGATTCAGCTGAAGATATTGTCGGGGCATTGGTGGGTATACTTCACCAAAAAAGTGAAGTCACAACTGGCATAGCAGCGGATGCAGTCTGCAAGTTGGCCGGTGTCTTAGCAACTTCTATTCTGCAACCATATCTCCCTGATCTTGTTCATCCTTTGTCATCCTTGTCAATTTCCCATCAGTTACAAGTTGCTATTCCATCTTCCAGAGCCTTGAGTGTTCTGCTTTCAAATTTAAGCAAAAAGAAGGAGAATGAAGTCTGGGAAGTTCTTGATAAAGAGTATATTACAACCCACCTAATTAAAAATATACTAGATTTCTCTGCCAGCACTAGCTCTAATGTGTATTTCGAAGAGATGTTAGCTCTCTTGGCCATAATACTGTTGAGGTGGCCTCAATCCAGATATCAAGTTTGGAGTAATGCGAGTTTTACGAATATGTTGGAGGATTTCTGTGTAAACCCTGACCCTTCTCTTGGAGTTGCTCTTTTGAAGTTGTATTCTGCCATAGGTACTTTGACACTTTGCGTACAGTTAGAAAGCTTTCATTCTTGTGCTGGAATTTTATTTTGCTAGGCCTATCATACTTCCGTCGTAAAAATTGCTGATACTGGGTAACAGCTCTATGCAGTTATGGTGCCAAGAAGATTCTGGAACATGGTGAAACTATTGTCAGTGCAATGGTACGCTTTATGGACAGTTCAAACCCGCTGTCAGTTCGAATTGAGGGATTTAAACTGGCGCAATGTTTAATGGTAATGCTTTGGGTTTTCTTTGCTCGATATTCTCGAGTATATTCTTATCTGCTCATGATAAGATTGATTGCTCCATCCTCTTCCGCTGTGATGAGTCATATGGATGACCTAGTTCTGTTGTTGGGCTCAGTTGACTGAACAGGGATGCTCAAGAGTGGTCAGCATGTTTTGTGAGCCAATTGTAGAAGCCATAGTAAGTGCAATGAATGAATGGAAGTTGAAAGAGGGAAAAGGTGCTAATGACCAGATTCCTTTGATGATTGAAGCATGTCGCTTGGCAATGATTACTCGTTGGCCGGGGAAGCATCATCTTTACTTTTGGAAAAAGGGGATCGACAAAGTTCTTGCTGATATTCTTATGCCAAACTTTTTTGGGAAGTATCCTTCTTATCACACCTACCCACTGGAGGAGCAAATTGCCATAGCACGGGAAAATCTCATTGATAATCCTGTACTGGTTTTAAGGCCATATGTATGGGACATTCTTGGGTGGCTTGCCATGAGATATGCTGAAGATTATGATCCCAAATTTTCTGAAAATGAAGCTCATTTTGACGTTCTTACAGCGGCCGCATGGTATGTTTTCGTTAATATTTGATGCCTATAGTTTGCTCAGTTCTTTTTAGTGATCTTCCTGCACTGCTTTTTCCATTCTTCATCTTCTTCATTTGTTGTATTTTCCCAGTTGCGCTTTTGACTAAGTTTGTATTTTCTTTTAACTTTCTGATTGTCGATGTATGTTCTTTCATAGTGTAGCTTTTGAGGACATTATTGGCAGAGGGAACCAGCTGTGCCATGATGATGTCATCAGTACCTTTAGAAGTGAGTCAGCTGCGCGAGTAGTCCTAATGATGATTTCTTCTTCATGCAATTACATTTCATCAAAGGCTAGAAGTATGCTTTGTGAGGTTCTGAATCCAAATGGTGAGAGGTATCTAAAGCAATTGCTTTATACACTAAAATCCCCATCATCTGGAGTTAACCTTGGGATGCCAAATCTGGTTCACATTGTTATAAGTTTGATTGGCTTGACATGCTTTTTGGCCTTGCCTCGTTATCAAGGCTTTTTCGTGGAAAGCTCAAAGACACTATTGTCTTATATGATGGGACGCTCATCTGCATCATTCTGTATACCAAGGTCAAATTATGCCCTACATCTCAAGAGCAACTTGCCCGGTAGAGCTTGTTGCTTTTTTCATCCAGAAGAGTGGGAAGGAAAAGATGTCATCTTGTTCCATAATCTGTGGGGCCTGTCAGTGTCAATTCATCATTCTGGCTCCAAAAGTAAATGTTCCATCATGGCTGTTCTTCAGACAGAAAATGTCAGGACTGAACTAGTTAACAAGCTCCTGGAAATCTGCAAGGACTCTTCTAATTGTGGGGCTAGGTGGTTTGCTTTGTACATACTAACCTACTTCAGCTACTTTGGTTTTCCTTCAGAATTAGGGGTAAAAATAGGGAAAGCACTTAATCATGAGGATAATGCTGATATAGAGCTGATTCTTGCCGATGGTACTTCATTCTGTGTCCATGGGGTTCTTCTTATGGTTAGGTGTCCTTCATTATTGCCTCCTGAACAACTTTTTGACGGGAGAACAATTGATGACTCTTCTTCAGCAGCTAATGACAGTGATAATTGGCGCAGAAAGTTCCGGAAAGAGATTCGGTTATCTTCTCATGTTAATCGCCTAGAACTGGAGAAATTGTTGGAGTTTGTCTATTCAGGATATGTACAAGTTGAAGAAGATTCTGTAAAAAAGTTAAAAATTCTTGCGAGACACTGTGGCCTGCATCACTTATCTGGGCTACTTTCGAGGAGAATTCCTGAGTGGGCCACCGAGATTCCCAGCTTTGATCTCAAACCAGCTCTTGGTCAAGGAAGGCATACATTTTGGTAAGTTTAAGCTCCCCCCCCCCCCCCTTTTGTCTCTCTCTGTCTGTGAATATCACCATGCTTTAAATCATTCAGCTGATTAGATTGACACCTCTGATCTGACCCACCATTTTAGGCGTACTTGAGCACAATCATTCAATTTTGGTTCCTTATTTGGCTATTAAGTCATTCGGCTTTAGTTGTATTAATCATTAGCATAGTTAAGCCAGCATCAAGCCCTTCATCTTCGCATTTTGTTTATATTCAGCACCATGGATCTCCAGTAGCTTAGTGTTCCAAAACTTGTGTTAGACTTTTGTTTTTGGGCTTTACAAAGTATCTTGCTTCATTGGAGGCATCAAACTGCTGGTCACGCATCCTGGGCAATGACTCAATGCTAGTCGCATCACTTTATGTGCTGTTTGACAGAACTTCTCTTACCACTTAAAGTTGTTACTGGATTAAGATATCCTGAATATGACCATCTGCAACCTGCTCTCTCTTTACTGTTAGCTATAAGCGAGCTTCATTCTGTCTCAGGGACATAATCTTGGAATCTAAAGCAAGTGAACTGAGTTGGACGTGCTCTATTTGCTCTCTGTCTGTTCCACACATGCATGTTCACCGAATAATTTTATGGGCAAGCTGTGACTATCTGCAGGCATTGTTGCAATCAGGAATGCAAGAAAGGTACATGCTTGTTTGTGTTTCGTCTTTTTCTTTTCTTTTTATATTCCCAGTGCGCTTTACTGTGTACGGATATTGATATCAAATCCCTATGCATCTTGTCAGCATGAAGGAAGATGTCATTTCTGTGATTCAATCTGCAGTTACGAACTGAATTATCCATATGTCATAAAAGCTGTCATTTATTGTTAAACATCCAGTCAGCATGAAGAACAAAGTATGATTTTGTCCGCTGTTACAAGCTGGAGTATCCATGTGAGACTTTGTCGTGAAATCTGTCATTTGTCGTTAACCTTGCAACTCCGAATGTATTATTAACACTTCATTTTTCTTGATGAGAATACTCGCAATAGCAGAAGTGCACTCCTGCTTTGTCTTATGCAATCCTTAAACCTTCTCTTAAACCTCCTTGTTTCAAATCCAATTATAATTTGATCCTTTTCGGAGCCAGAAAACTTGGCGGAGCTTCTTTATCTCTGAATAGTTTTCAAGTTCCATCTAGGGACTTGTCTAATTAAGTGTTCGGGGGGGCTGAGCAATGACTTTCATGTTTGTGTCAAGGGTGGGGATTTTATTTGAAAGGGATTATGATTCGTGATTAGTTCTCCTCAAGTGCAAGGTGGAAAATTTTGCGTACTTTTGTGTTGTGAGACTTTCTACTTTTCTGGTTCTCTCACTATGATGTACTGTCATTCTGCAGCCAATCACAAATTCTTAAGGTACCTGTCAGCTGGGAAGCATTAGTTAAATTAGTTAGTTGGTTCTATTCTTCTGAGCTTCCTGAACCACCATCTGGTTGTTTATGGAGTAATATGGGTACGAAGGAGAAGCTACACCAGCTAGAGCTGTATGTAGAGCTTTCTTGGTTAGCGGACTTCTGGCTTCTGGAATACGTTCAGGAAGCATGTTTTAGGATTGTAGACAATGGCCTGTGTTCCACGAGGCACTTGTCCGTAAGGATCCTCCAAATGGCTGCAAATTTGTCTCAATGGAAATTGGCAGAAGCTGCGGCAAATCATGTTGCTCCATCTTACCGTCAACTGCATCAGTCTGGCGAACTTGATGAATTGGATGAAACGCTCATTGAAATGGTCCGCACTGCATCTGTACGACTTTCACAGAGCAGGGGGGAGTAATTCTGAACTCGTCAAAAAAGAGCGGTCACCTAGTGGGCTAGACAATTTTGCCATTTCAACTGAGTAAATTCAGCAATCGGTCTTCGAAGCGCACATGGAACCTCTTTTCCTGAGAAAGCATAATTTGATGGGGAGCCATCTTACTGGACCAGATTTTAGTAACCAGCAGCTTCCTCGAGAAGTCCTGTCTGTGTTGGGACGGCAAGTGAAAGATTGTACATAGCACAGTAGTACACCAATTCAATTTCAGCCCGCTTGAGTAGGCTCTAGTTTCATTCTTTTGACTCTCTCGGATGTTACAAATCAAGAGCATCCATTGTACACATTTCCAGTTGTTGAATAGAAAGACGTTCATATCATTCTTTTGACTGATCCGTCCGTCTCCTAGCATCACCGACCAAACCTTTCTCCATTACACCCGGGCACACACTTTAATATGGCAGAACAGCCCAGCAAAACGATAAAAAGAAGAAAGATCAGATGTCTTTCACCCAACTCGGACGCTGATGCGTTTATGCATGGAAAGGATTCCCTCTTTGATTTTGCTTTGATGTCCACATCCCATCTTTGGCACTCACAGCCTACGCAGTGAGCTGCATTAAGAGAACTTTCGAGGAAAAGACGCATCATCATGGCTCACCAAGGGGGAAAAAAAAGGTCAGAAACAATGCGTCAAAGAAATGCGGAAATATAACTGCCATAAATCCCCAGAGCTTCAAAGTATTGCACGGTACAGGAATCAAAGATTTAACAGCACAACAAAGTGGAGGTAAGAAATGTGTAGGAATTACACACGAGCAAAAATCAAGAGAAGACCTTACCAACACTGACTATTTCAGAAGTAAATCCTAAACTTGACCTTATGACAAAACTGCCACGAACCATCAATATCACCCCCACCCCACCATTAGCTACTTGAAGTTTAAAAGGATATAAACCCCCCAAAACCGGTCCCACCTCCTTGGAATAATAGGTACAGGAGCGTGGGATACCCTTCTACACCAGCCCTGTACAACACCAAACCCCTTGTTCAGGACCCACATCCGTAACTCAAAACAGAGCAACAAAACACGCTCCTAAAGTTGGCAAAAACTGGAAACTACTACCTAATTAAGGGGCGGAAAGAAGAAAGGAAATCTGAAGTTGGGTACAAGCATAAAACTGCTGCAAAGTCTCCCCAGAGAAAAGAAATTAAGAAGCTAAAATCGAGTTCTTGAACGGAACTAAATCGACCGGGAATGAGAGTGCCCCTCAACTCCCACTTCATACTTTGCCATGGCTCCCTCCTGTCCAAGCTTATTGAGATGCACTTATATAATATGTAAAAACAAGGGAACATAGACCCTTTTGATGCATGTCATGCACACAGCTTTTTCCACGACGCTAAAGCCATATGTAAGTTGGAGCTCTGGTGCAGTAACTCTACTAACTTAACACTGACTCAGAGCTGATTTGACCACCATTCCCCCCTTCATGGCTGTTTAATCCAACTACAGGCATTGACCTTTGAGCAAAATCCAACAGCAGCTTCCTCTGGTCCTCATCCGTGTGAGGGAGACTTGCTCGTAGCAGCTCAACCGGCATTTCCCGACTAATAGCCTTAGCTGCATCGGCACCAATTACAGGCATGCTTGTCATTGGGGCTTGCGATAGCAGTGATTGTATTATGCTGTCGTACTTATTTACACAATATTTGGTGAGAAGAACATAAAACTCATCAAATGAAGCCTGCCATAGTTGTCGATTAGTGATGGTATAGTTGGTGCCAGCTTGAGGATCAGTTAGGAGATCAGTTGCCCTCTCAAGAACTGATTTGAGAATAAGGGTCGCGCCATCTCCAGCAGGACTACCAAGGGGACGGAGGGGTGGCTGCTCTGAAGAACAGACGACAGCTGCAAGGCAAGCACTAAGTGAACCAAGATCCATGCCGCGCACACAATGTGAAACCACCCTTGCAAGGTTATTTGTTGAGTCTGCTGCTCCTGGGTCAGTAGGAAGTCCTCCAAACAAAAATCTTAAATGACGGAAAATGGCCATGCTAACTATCCTCATGAGCTCATCAATGGGAGAAAGGAGCTGAAGGTACCTTGCAAGGAGTTTCCTACCCTTAGGAAGAGATACCAACCTTAAGAACACAAGGTCATCCTTCGGAGCAAGCCCAACACTATGACCATTTTTGCCAAGAGGGTCGACCAGTTGGAGAGATGCAGCAAGGCCTTCAAGTAGGACCTGCCGCCTCCGTCTCAACTGAGCCCCACCATCAGGGACCTGATTGAATTGTAGGAATCGGTCTATATCATCCACATCAAGAAGAAGACAAAGCCCATCCTCAATTGCCACTCTTGCTGCAAGCATTGGTTCCTGCTCCAGGGGCTTCTCAGATACTTTCTGTTCAGTATTGCCAGCCGCACCAGATGAATTAGGCGAATCGACTTCAAGAAGCGGACGAGGTCTCCGAATTGATGAGAAGGATATTCTCCCCAGAGCGTCAACCTGGAGAAAAGCATGTTGTTCAGTGTTCGCACGGGCTCGAGGAGGGAGTTCCCTGAGATTAGTAGGGCAGAAATGATGCTTCAACTTTGCCCCCATAGACTTTTTAGCAAGACAAGCCTGATGATAATAATCATCAACATACGGATCATTACTGTGTGTTGCTGCAAGCTGCATCCTGAGGATATTCTCTATCTCATCAGCTGACATATATTTGGATCTAAATCTTGGCCACCCACTACCACTCTTCGGGCCATTGAAATCAAATCCCGGCTGAGAGAATCGCGGATCCTGTCTACCTTTCTGAGCTAATTTTAGTCTTTGCTCACTTAGATCAGCAAGATCGAACATCGCATCAAACTTGCCCATTAACGGTGGAGATGAACCAAGATGAGGGTTAAATAATTGGGACTGCATCCCTGACAAATGCCCAAAAGGCGGCTGCATTGGACGGTGCAGCCAATGCTGCTGGGATTGTGGTTGCGGTTGTGGTTGAGGCATTAATTGTTGAGGAATTAACCCATTTTGATGAGGAAATTGCTGCTGTAACCCACTATTTAATCGACCTGGATGCTCTCCAGGGTACAAGTTCATCTGATTGGCCCATTGATTTGGTGGTCGGCTACTAAGAGGTAAACCAGGGGGCATATTCCCAGCGAACTGGGAGCCATGATGCAAGGTGGTCAACTGGACCTGAGAATTAGAAAAAGGAGGAAGGTTGGGTGCAGATAATGCCATCTGGGTTCCAACAGCCGGATGAGGAACATTTAGGTGGCCTGTGTGATAATTTGGGGAAGCATGCTGTGATACTCCACCAGGAGGAGGATATGAAGGGTGAGATGATTTTGGCACTAATATTGGTTCGCTTGAATAATGAGACTGGAGGTGCTGCGGCAGCGGCTGCTGCTGCTGCTGCTGCTGCTGCTCTGGGTAAGATGATGTCCTATACAGAGTCTTTGACTCTAAAATATGAGCAGAAGAATATGGTTGTGATGACCATCTTTTGCCCTCTAAAGTGCTATCAGAGTCCACTACATTGCGATGAAACCAGTTAATGTTATCCTCTCCCTGTGCCCACTCAGCAGCGGCAGAACCTATAAAATAGTCCAGCCAGAAGAAGTAAGAATTAAGTCACAACCATATTAAAAAATGGAGATCCTTTCCTAGCGGGAAAAGAGTTGGAACACCTAAACTCTACAGGCAGACTTATAATGTCAAAAAAGATGGACACGAGACCAAATTTGAGACTAGATTCACAATTAAGATTCACGATGAATACATGTGAGTCAGCCATAATACAGCGGCCACCTAAGACCATTCTCACACATCAGATGGCAGGTTGAATTTGGAATAGATGATAGGCACACCTTAATTGCTTTCACATAAGGTTGCATAGAGAAGCAAAAATCTATGGAAGCCGAAGTTAAATCTGCTATGGATGACGAACATCAGAAAGCTGAAGCTAGGAATGGGGCAAACAGTATAAGTCATACCAAGAGTAGAAAAACCAGGAAAGGTTGGTCAGGCTTGGCAAAAGCAATCTTCAAATTCAATCACTAGACGTATTCGAATTTACAAATGCCATTATTTAAAATTTCATTTTCTTATGAGCAAAGATGGGAAAGCATCACAACATTTCAACTTAACAAGTAAGCTTGCTCAGAGGTCATTGTGTAAAGCAAAAAGGTATGAACACAAATTTAAATGAATAACAATGTTCTAAGTATTATTACAGCATGTAAACAAATACTTCAATGAAATAAGATAGCAGTGAATATAAATAGTAACCTACTCACTTTCCCTAGATCCTCTTTCACCAATTACTCCTGCAACTCTTGGGCCACTGACCACCTTGTCTATCTGCGAGTAGAACACATCGTTTAGTATAAATGCAACAAAGAAGCATCATAAGTCCCTAATGCTGTAACAACGCCATTAAAAGCATCCTATCATATGATCGATACTGCGACACCATACCCAATATATTCCGAGAGATGAAGCATCTCACGAAATACTATCTAAAACACCATCCAAAAAGTTCTATCATAAAGCATCAACCACGGGTTGCCACAGACAACCAATGACAAAGGCTGTGGCAGCTCAAGAACATGCACATTATGCTGGCAACTAGTTCACTAGCTCTTTAAGGAAAATGGAATCATTGCACATAAACTTAAGCATAATATACTCCCCATTACTAAGATTGAAATTAAGAAACCATTCTATAATAAGTAAAACTCTTTATTTTGACAAGCCAAAGCTCAGTATCAGACCTTTGAAAAGGTACTTGCAAGATCGTCAATTTCGGATAAAGATCTTAAGTCCTCACCCTGCAACAGAGGAAATCTCCGTCATCCATGAAACACGAGACAATAGCAAATTGTTATAGCCAAAGTACATTGAGCAATCATCAGAACACCATAAGAAATGCTTTCTGGTGATCAAGTTCGAAAGTGAACAGAAAATGAAACGAGCATGCAAAGGAAGAGCTAGAAAGCTTAGTGTCAAAACATTTCATGAACACATTAACAATGAAAAAAATGCTTTATGTCTATCGCAACTGTTCTTCAATTGACCTTGAGCTAATTTCGTCGTTTCAATCATTATATATAATAAGACAAAGAGGCATAACTGCACTTGTTAATTCAACTTCATGAGACAAATCGCATCATCAAACCCAAGGAAAGCATAATTAACTTCCTTCAGGAAATGAGAAACACTGCCTTGATAGAAGCCACAATCGCATTTGGAAATAAGTATGTTGTGTAGTTGTAACTAAGTTTTCAGAGCCAATTCAAACCATAAAAACTTCAGCAATCGACTAGAAAGGTGGAACCAAAAATTACTGGTTTTAATGATCAATTTATATGGGCAATCTACTTGGCATATACTCTATAATGATAAACCTGCACATACTCTCGAACTATCTCAATGATATTCGACCAAAAGGACACTGCATATTGCATATGTGCACCATCGCCAGATTAATAAGTCAGATCTCCGTATGGTGTAGAACAGTAACCTTTTCACGAATACATGCTCCAATGCAGAAATAGAGTGTTCAAGATATTCCAGCACTACCTATATTGCAATCAAAGAAGACGAGAACAGACAAGGAACTCAAAACTTCTGGAAATGATGAATGTATAAATGAGGATTCACTCAAATTGACATATGTCGAAGCCAGTTCGTATAAAATCCAAGTGAATGAGGTACTATCCCGAAAATTCGAGTTATCAGTATTTCTCCATGCAGTATTCATCAGGGCATCTCCATGCATAAACTAAACCAGAAAACTAAAGATGAGAAAGAAGGAGAGGGTCGCGTCACCTCTTCCTTATCATACAGAAACTCCTCTTCATCTAAGCCAGCCGGAGGCAAATTCTCCTCTTCATCTCCTAATCCCCCCAACTCAACTTCTTCAAGAACATCATTACCAAAGAATGCATATTGTGACGCGTCGAACACAGTGTCCCCTGCTTCGCAAGAACATCTATATTAGCATAGACAAATCAGTGAAAATCACAGATTTCCGGAAATTCATATATCAGCCATAGCGGGAGAATGTATACACCAGTAATCAGAAGTTCAAGAAGGATGTGAAAATTGTTGTTCTAATCATATGCGAGACCAAAAAATCATCAAACAGAATTCTCGCCAAGAAGAATAAGACAGTCTACTGAACAATTTTGAGGTTGCAATTTCCCTCTTCTCGCAATAAAACATTTCAGAGAATATCAATACTCATCCACACAATTCTCGAGGTTATCAGCATCAGTTGAACTTCAAATGGAAGAAGACGAGGAGGAGCGCGCGAGGAAAGAGCAAAAGTTAACAGACGATAACACCACGCTTCCTCGACAAACGAGTGAAAGCAGATCTGCGGAAACCGCAATCATCTCGAAACGAAACGAAATACGAAAAGAGAGAGAAGGAGAGAGATCGCCGAACCTCCGGAATCGTCGCCTAATTGCTTGAGATCCTGCGAGCCGGTGAGCTGAAAACGACTGTTCTCGCCGCCGCCGCCGCCCAAACCATCCATCGCGACCTAATTATCTACAACTCCTTCGAGCCTAATTTACGCCGGAAGGGAAGGGAAAAAAACCGAATCCGAATCCGAATCCGAATCCGAATCTACAGCTCCACGGAAAAAAGGCAAAAGACCTAGCCAAAACGCAACAGACCCCCTCGGAAATACCTAGGGTCTCGCCCGGACGGCGATGGAGGAGACGATAAGATCTGTACAGCTCAACTGAAGCACGGGAGAGAGGTGCCGAGAAGAAGCAATCAATTCGAGCAAACCCGGACAGTTAGGTCCGCAGCAGGTAAGTGAGAAAGTGAGAGGACGAAAGGGAAAAAAAGAAAATTAAAAAAAGAAGAAGAAGAAGAAGCGAAAGAACGAAACCGAAACCGAAACCCTATCGCTGTCTATAGGACGAGCCGACGACGAAGACGACGCCGGCGGAGGGCGGCGGAGAGAGAGATGGGTTTAGTGTATGGATGAGAAGACCGGAGGTGGCTCGGCGACGGGAGAGGGAGTGATATAATTGGAGTTCATGATTGAGGAGGAGGAGGAGGAGCGACGATGGGGGGGTTTGGTTGTGGTAGATTTTGTGGCCTCGTTTTAGGCCCACTGTAGTGGAAGAGAGAGGGTGGGCGGTGCAGGGGGGCTCCGCTTTATTATTTGTTTTAGCCCCGATGAAAAAGGGGGCCCAAAAAAAGAAAAGGAAAAAAGAAAATGCTCGCGTATGATGTGATGATCCACTGGTTTTTTGTTTCATTTTTTTATTTTTTTTAAAAGATCTTTGGTATCATTTTGGATAATTTTGGGGGTCGGTCGTTTGTATTTTTGTGTACGTGGACGAGCGACCAATTAGAGGCGGATGACGTCGGGCCCGTGCGGGAATAGCGATGATGCTGATTGAAGAGGAAGGAGGTCCGCTTCGATCTGAGCGTTTGCGTTGGCATATGCGCTTTTCTTTGCAAAACAGGATGCGCATTTCGGATTTGGGGTTTCTCGTGCACGCCAAAAATCGAGTGAAAAAGAGAGAACCTCGTCCGTGCTCGCGGGATCGGGTCTATGGATTCAACAAAACTCTGATGATGTCCGGCGGGACCGGACGACTGCTTCCGTGAAGAATTTTTAGAAATAAAGTGCAAACCGGGTCGAGCGAGGTTGAACCCCTCCTCTCGAGTGGGACCGTCTCAAATTAGAAAATTAATCGGGATACCCGACTTGCACATTAAGTCACGGAGGGCATTCATAATGACGTGCTTACCCTCAAAGGTCGGTACATCGAGTCCCGCGTTAAAAATGATGGGGATGATCTCCTTCTCCAACAAGTTCTTACCTTTTTTGAGCACGATGACACGGGAGATGCTTTTGCTTTTGATTCGACGGAAATGCAAAAGGGAAGAATCTGTTGACTTTGTGCTTTAGGGGAACATAGAACAGAGTACGTGGATGGAAGCTTAGACTGGGTTTGTTTACGTTTCTGTTCAAAATTATTCCGGGAACAGAAATAGAATCCGAAGAACAATTTTTGAATTGAATAACGCGTTTAAGAATCGCACAAAATTTCTATTCCTTGAATAGAAAAAGAAAAAACACGTTTGGAAAAACTTGTATAATTTTTTTGTTTCTTTTAATTTTAAAATATTTTTATTATTTTTTTCTTTTTCTCTTTGGCCGACGACCGGGCCGCAGGGCAATGTCCGGCGAGCTCACCGGGCCTCACCCTAGCCTGGCAAGGCTCTGGCAAGCTCGCCGATGGCCTAGCAAGATTGCCACTAGCCAGGCGAGGCTAGGCCTCGCCCAGGCGACACGAGGTTGGCCTCGCCCTGGCCTGGCGAGGCCCGGCCTCGCACCGGCTAGGGAGGCCAAGCCTTGCCGAGCCACTACCAGGTGACGCCGTCCTAGAGGTGGCCCGGCAAGGCCGAGCTCGCCCAACCATCGGCGAGGCCGAGCTCGCCGGAGCTCGGCCTCGTCGGGCCACCGCTGGGCGATGCCAACCTAGCAATGGCCCACGAAGGTTGAGCCTCGCCGGTGGCTAGGCGAGCTCGGCCTCGCCAGGGACCGGTGACCAACCAAAGAAAAAAAAAAACAAGTTTTATGTTTTTATTTTTTTGTTTCGAGGTCGCCGACCAAAACTGGCGATGTTTTTGTTCTTTCTTTCTGTTTAAAACCAACCAAAGAAAAAAAAAAAAACAAGTTTTATGTTTTTATTTTTTTGTTTCTTCAAAAAGTGTTACCAGGAACAAAAAAACAATTTCTTCTTCTCTTCTTCTTTTCTTCTTTTTATTGTTTATTGTTTACATTAAATCTATTATCCATAACAAAACTATAAACAAATGCGTTTTTTTCTTCTTTTTTGTTTTTGTTTCCCCAAAACAAAATAATAGAAATTCGTGTTACAGCAAACAAAAACAAAAATAAATAAACAGGCCCTTACTTTCCTCCTTAATCGCTATTTCGAAATTAACGAGGGCAATCGAAAGACAAGCGACTAGAAATCTATGCAAATCTGAGCTAATACAAACAATGATGATTAAACAGGGACACGTGGAGCAATTACAAGTGATATTATAGATCCCGTAATTGGAAAATATCGAGCTTGAATGGGAAGGGGCCGAGCTGGCAAATTACTTGAGTGTCTCCCGATTTATATTATAGTCGAACCTGAGTAGGGAATCAAATACTCAACGTGACATTCGATATGAGTTTCGACTCTTGAATGTGTGAGTTGAGATGGGCTGACTAATATTTCTATTCCTCCCACGTCACCATATCACATCAACCTTTTCCTATCTAGAGCCATCCAACAAAGAAAAAATTAATTTCTTTCTATACAATTTGTTTCCCTTATGCTCTCCAAAACAAGTAACAAAACTAAAAAAAAAACATAAATTAAGAAAAGTTGGCAGTTCATAAAATACTCATAAATCTACCATACATCAACTTAATCATAAAATTTTCAAATTGACTAATGTAGTTCTAAAATTTGTAATGATTTGCTAATATAACATTTTTGGTCAATATTGACCAAAGATTGTTGATGTGGATGTATATGTGAATGCCGGCCGTCTAATGTGATTCGATTTGTGCAAATGTAAATAAAAATATGTTTAAAATATTTAATCTTTTTATTTATTCCTTTTGTTTTAAGAAGGGGAATCTAAAGAAAATGCAAAAATTGTTTAAGTATTATGTTGGATAACTGGTGTTTACATCAACGATTTCTTAATCTTGAATAGTGAATATCGCCAAAAATTTTTAGAAGATTAGGATTTCGAGACATTACATGCTCTTGGGTCTCTTCATTGCACTTGAATCCTCGGATCTGTGACTACTAAATGAATTATGTCGGTTATTTTTTTAAAATAAGAATTTCTCAATAGATATCGAATATCTGTAATGCATCAGAGAAGTGAGCGACTACTATTCCTCATAGACGGCTGCTACAGACAGAACATAATTCCCTCTCGTGTCCCAAAAACGAGAAAATTTCAATGATTGCATAGTATCATGTCAGTGACATGACAAGCTTTTGTGTACTGTCCAGTCACGGATCAATGCGTATCCACGACGTGGCGAGCCAAAAAAAAACTAAAACCGCCTTCCTTTGTTTTTTCTCTCTTCTTCCTTCTCCATCCGCAGCCAATGGCGAAGTCGCCAGCACTGTGTCCGAGCTGATCGCTGCTGCGCATCCATGGCTGAGTCACTCCCTCCGCTGTTGTAGCTGCTCACAGTAGTTCCGTCCATGGCCGAGCCACTTGCTTCGTGGTAGCTCGCCCATTTGCTTCACCAAAACAGGTAAAAATATAAAAATAAAAGATATTGGAATTGAAGTTGAACCATAAATAATGGGGAAATTTTCAAATAAAAGTACCGAGTGCTCTCACTTTTTTTAAATAAATACATGAAATTGACCATGTATCGAATAAGAATTTGAAGTAATCATATTAGTTTTCGAATAAAGATCTAATTTCACCGATCGGCTAAATATTCTAGCTGGTTAAAAGATATTTTGGTCAAAATATTATTTTTATTTTAAATTAATTTTTCTTTCTTCTTTTTTTTTTCCTCTTTCCAAGGCGAGGGTGCCCTCACTCGATCAAGCAAGGGCAACCCTCGCCTAGTCCTCTTCAAGCATTGCCAATGCCCCGCTGGTGAAGAAGAAGAAAAACAATAAAAAAAATAAGGGAAAAAATTCAAAAAGGTTAATAACAAAAATATCCCTAGCCAACTAGAAAGTCAAGTTTTTATTTGAAATTAATATAGCTACTTTATACTTTCATTTGAAAACAAATTCCACTTCCAACTCTTATTTAAAAAAAATGATAATATTTCAAGTTCTTATTTGAAATAATGAATACTTCAAACTCTTATTTGACTTTTTCTCTAATCTAGCAATGAGGGTGGCTTGATGATGGACCATAGATCTAGAGCTAGCGCCAAATGAGCTCAATCACAAGCAATGATCAAGGGGGTCCCTCAGCCATAGATCATGGCTCTAGATCTAGCCATAGACAAGTCTGGCCACGAGTGACTACGATGAGCGAGGTGGCTTGACAATGGACCACGGCTCCATATATGACGACAAACGAGCATGGTCACAAGCACCGATGATGGGGTGGCTCCATTTGCAAGTCACGACGACGTTGGAGGGGTGGCTCGGCTATGGACCTCTAGATTTACCGATAGACAAGCCTAATTATGTGCGACAAGGAAGAGGTGGCTCGGCCGTGGATGGGCAACAATTGTGGATTTTCACATCGCCCCATGACGTGGTATTACCTAATCATTAAATTCTTCATCCTCCAAGACAAAACCTCAACTCGCCAAGCAAAAAATTCGAGATTATATAATCAAGACAACTAGGTAAGAGCAACTATCGTGGAAGGGATTATTGGTCAAGCAATACCGTATTTATATACCAATTTTACGAAAAAGGAAAGTAAATTTCGAGTTTTGGAATTTTAATATGATAATTTCACAAAAAAAAAAACTTCAATCTGAGTAGTTAAAAATTTCCGAGGAGTCTATAGAAAAATTACACAAAAGCCCACTTTTATACGCAAAAAACGAGGCAGGACAATATATAATAGATCATAGATCTAGAACTTTGGTGGAGGCAATTAATCTAAAATCTTTCGTGCCTATTTTTTGCCGGCATTAGAATTTAGCAAAACCTTTTAAATGCTCAAAACGATTTATTTACGCTGCGGATTTTGATAAATCTCCCTCCCCTCCTCCTCCTCCTCTCCCTCTTTCCCCTTCTCTCCGAGCATTGGAAGCAGCAGAAATGGCGAGGATAGCTCGCGGTCACCTTATCCCTGCCCTGAGCATCCTCCCGACCAGGTCATGCCTCTCCGCCAACCCCTCTCTCTTCGCGAGCCGCCCTCACCTGGCCGCCGTCCTCGGTTCCCGCAGGCGCTTCTCTTGTTCCTCCAGGCTGAGCATGAGCCTGAAAGCCGGCATCGTCGGCCTCCCCAACGTCGGCAAATCCACTCTCTTCAACGCCGTTGTAAGTTCACCCTCAGCTCCTTCTCGTGGCCCCGTTGCTTGAGTTAGTATACGTTCGTGGGTCGATCTCGTTTGCGAGTTTTATGCAGCACAGCTTCCATAGCTGGAGCACCACATGCTTTCATTACGCACGATGTTGTTTTAGGAGATTAGGTACACGTTGCTGCTCTTTCAATGTCGTGCCGTGTAGTGAAGGGTATGTGGAGGAGGTATCTTGCTAGTTTTGGGTGCTTTGAGAAATTGCACTTACGGGATATTGGGCTGCCACGTGCCATGAGGGAACATCTCAGATTGGGGGCAGTGTTGTAATGCCCCTCTTCCTAGGACGTTGGAAGATATGTTGGACCTCGATGCTTTAATCAGACGTAGCCAGAACTGGTAGAATTAGAGCCGTAGCTGCCAACCCGTATTGTTATAGGGATCTCAATTGTATGAATGGTGAACTGTTACATGGCTTGGATCTTGCAACTAGGGAACTGGAGTGCCTCTGCCTCGCCTTCTGCACTTCCCTATCTACCTTTAACCATTGAAAGGGAAGAAGGAAAAAAGTTCTCTTTTCCTTTCCTTCTGAGAGGACACATAATGGAATGGCATTGTACCGAAGGACAAGAAAGGAAGATTTGCTCTGGCAGATTGAGCCAAAGTCGAACTTAGCCGCTTTAATTTAATATCAGGAAGGCCGTCCCAGTAATGGCACCCTCATTTTTCCTTCTTTTTTCCCTGTAAATATTTCTTTTTCCCACCTTCTCACCCTTGACACATCGGATGCTAGTGTTATTCTGGTGGTTTCTTCTATTTAGGTTGAGAATGGAAAAGCTCAAGCTGCTAATTTTCCATTCTGTACCATAGAGCCCAATGTAGGGATCGTCGCTGTGCCAGATCCCCGTCTGCATGTCCTCTCTGACCTCAGTAAATCTCAGCGAGCAGTCCCAGCTTCTATAGAATTCGTGGATATTGCTGGTCTCGTCAAAGGTGCGAGTCAAGGGGAGGTGAGATTTCTGACTAGGCAAAGCAGTTTCAATTTTCCCGCTTTCTGAGAATCCGTATTCTGCTAAGTTTTATCCTTGGTTTGCTCCGGTAGGTTGGATTATTCATAGATGCCTGTTAAGTCTCTTCTTTATCATGATTTTCCAGGGGCTGGGCAATAAGTTTCTGTCTCATATTCGTGAAGTGGACTCCATACTTCAGGTCTGTTAATTGATGTGATAGTAAGCCTCCTTAAAGTCCAATGGTTCTTCAGACATAAGGTTCCTCATCGTTCAAATAAAAATCTAACCTGTAACTACTCAAGCACCATCAAGGAAAGTGTCCTTTTGAGCGGTCGATAAGTATGGTTTTTGCAGGTGGTACGCTGTTTTGAAGACAATGACATCGTTCACGTGAGTGGAAAAGTTGATCCAAAGTCTGACATTGATGTGATAAACTTGGAGCTCATTTTTACTGATCTGGATCAGGTACAGTATGGCTTTTCTACTAGAGATCTTAGAATGTGCTTCTTTCATTTTCCTTTGGGATTTCCTCAGCTTGCATCAGGGATTCATGTTAAAAAAGTTCTGCCTCATTTTGAGTTTTCATGGCTGTTCACTTCACTCGGTATCTGTCTCCTGGCATATCATCAGGCAATCAATGCTTCTGCAATTTAACCTTCGAAAAGAAGTAACCATTTGGAGAAACTTGCTTTGCAAGGTTTAGAAGCAGCATCTCTATTGTAGGGTTGACACGACTACTTTGCGGGATACTTTAGTAATAGCAATTACTAGTGAAAAACTTGGAAGAAGTAGCTTTGAATTGGAATGAAAGTGATTATATTGATGGAGATCAAATATATCGACTTCCTCTCACTGTGATGTATGTTGTTGATGCTCAGTGTGATCATAGGTCCCAACCTCTCTTTTTCAAATAATGATGTTTCTATTTTTGAGAACAGGATCAATAAGCAACATTACTTGCTTGTCCATTTGAAAGTAATGAAAACTTTTGTTTTTTTAGAGCTTATCTGCTCAAAACACGATGAGAGCTTACTGAACATTCTAATTGTTTTATCCGTTCATCTA
The DNA here is from genome assembly GCA_016097605.1 of Eucalyptus guilfoylei. NCBI lineage: Eukaryota > Viridiplantae > Streptophyta > Magnoliopsida > Myrtales > Myrtaceae > Eucalyptus > Eucalyptus guilfoylei. Next base: position 35,162,284 of record CM027865.1, on the reverse strand, counting down.
TTTCTTTGGAAATTCGTACTACTTTCAGTTGAATTCACTCATTTTATCTTTGTGTACGCATATCAATTTCAATTTTTTATGGGCTTGAAGTAGTAAGATCTCTTTGTTACGTCACTTTGACAGTAGTGATCATGGATGTAGTCCTGAGACTCACTTATTTTAGCATGCTTCTCTCTGTACTGATCTGTGATTTAGATCTCTTATTTCATGTTAGTCTTCCTAAAATAGGGTGCGATTTTATTATTTTTGTTCAGAGGTGATCTATTCGGTACAAGTACCAATAATATTTGACCGGATTATGTGAAATTGTAGATCTGATAAGTCTACCTTACAAGAATTGCAGATTCAGAAGAGAATCGAGAAACTGAAAAAGAGCAAAGCAAGGGATTCACAATCAAAAGTTAAGGTGAAAATTGTTACTTATCTTGTATACTGACAAAGAAAGCCATTGAATCTTGGCCCAAGGCTCATCTCCTCACTCACCTTAAGGCCCATCATTGTGTTCCCAGGAGGATGCAGAGAAGTCTGCCTTGGAAAAAATTGAGCAAGCTCTCTTGGATGGAAAACCTGCACGATCAGCAAGTTTAACAGATTTTGAAAATGATGCCATCAAGCATCTTTGCTTGCTTACAATGAAACCAGTCATTTATGTGGCCAATGTTGCAGAATCCGATTTAGCTGAACCTGCAAATAATCCTTACGTGAAGGAGGTTATGAATCTTGCATCTGAGTTGAAATCTGGACTAGTGACAATTTCGGCACAGGTAACTATACGTGTGCCTGTCTCTGTATATTGAGTAAACTTGTGATGGTTCTTTGTCTTTGTGATTGCTAAGTGCTAACCACCACAACCTAGAACTTAGATTCAGATTCTACATTGTTGCAGGTTGAGGCAGAGCTTACCGAACTTCCATCAGAAGAGAGAACAGAGTATCTGAAATCTCTTGGTGTTAGTGAAAGTGGGCTTGGGAATCTGATAAGAGCAACGTATGGACTTTTAGGTCTGCGTACGTACTTCACTTCGGGTGAGAAGGTAAAGATGCAAAATTGAGAAGTTTTTCTGGAGTACCATATATTGAATTTGTGTACTCTTCACTGTAATGAAGACCAATTTGATCTTAAAAACAGGAAACAAAGGCTTGGACTATTTTGGCAGGTAGATATTGTCTAACCTTTGATTTTTATGCACTCTGTTATGGTTGAAGAGTTGTCTCACCTTCCATCTTCCTTTCCTCTACCTTCTTTTTCTTCTGCTTTATGCAGGAATGACTGCACCTCAAGCCGCAGGAGTCATCCACTCAGACTTTGAAAAAGGATTCATTCGAGCTGAGACGGTAAGCAATTACATTGTAGGACCTTTAAGCTTCATCTATGGTTTTGAATTCTTGTTAATATGCAATGACATGGTAGCTTCACCTCAACTGGACAAAAAGCTGGGAGTTGCAGATTCTTCTTTTCTTGCTCAATCCTTAGTTTGAATCAAAGAGGCTGGTTTTGTTCATGGGGGAAATTATATAGACTAATCAGATCATCTCTCTCCTTGTTTCTTGTGATCATAGCTTATTATCTCTCACTTAATAGTGAACAATGAGTGAGAGTCGACTGTCAAAAACATGTTTTGCTTCCGAGGATGCTGAAGTTTTGCATCGAATGAAATGAGATCAAGCCTGCCATCATCCAGGAAGGAAATTAGAGAAGGAATGTATAGGTGCTTCAGAGCGAGCAACAATGGACCGAAAAGGAGAAAAATCCTTAGCTATTTGAAGGAAGGAAAAATTAAGGACTGCTAGATAACTGGAGTAGAACTGCAGAATATAAGAATCTCAACAAAGATTAAGCAAAGAGATAGAGATCAAAATTCATGGTTATCTGAAGGAAAGGAAGATTAAGGAGTGCTAGATAGCTGGAGTAGAACTGTAAAATACAAGAATCTCAGCAAAGTTAAGCGGAGAGATATAGAGATCAAAATTCAAAATCAAGGAAAAGGGTGATCTCAAGGTCAGTGTTTTAGGACTAGAGAGTAGAGAGACAGACTTGACAAACAACCACCAGAGGAATTAAGTCTCTCCAAACAAATCCATTTTTGAATCTACAGTGGCAAATACTAATGTCACTGTTAGAACTTAGAATAACTTTATGAATGGACAGCAAGATCAATTCAGAATTAAATCACTACGGTTTAACTTTTATGTAACATTACCCATGACTGAAGCAAATCCCAGACCATTAGTAAGATTAAGCTTCAGTGTCACCCCTATGAAATCCTTAGTCCAGCTGACAAGTTGTCAATATGTTGTCTGTTTGGGCGAGGCAGGATTTTTCTAGTGCCATTCCCCACTTCAAGTTACGATGGCTACGCATTGGGGAAATATAAATACTTTTATGCACAAGATAATTCAATCTCTTGCCTCTTTCTTGTAGATAGGACCAAAGTGCTTTGTCTCCATTTATCCGACAGCATCTTCCGGTTTCAGGATTTTATGGAAAAAGTTTGCGGCCAAGACATACCAATCTCCCCCATAACCTTTGATACTCCTAAGGAGAGCCAATTGAAGTTATGGATAACCTAAAATATTAAAATATGAAATAGAACCTACAGAAGCTGAGAGACATTAGGACTCTGAAATAGCCAACATGACTCAGCTGGATGAGACTTAGATTGTTATTGCTGTCGGACTAGGAACCGTTGTTGTTTCACGAATTACTTGTCTTTTCTCAGGAAACCATGCAAATTTTTCAATTACATATAACCTGTGTCACACTTTCCTGCAGGTAGCTTATGATGATTTTGTTACTGCTAAATCATTTGCTGCTGCAAGGGAGAAAGGAGTAGTAAGTTGCTTGCCTTTCTTCTAACTTTATTCAATTCGGCATGGCAGTGTGAGACATTTAGCAGAGCTCCATTGATTCTTGCTAGAAATCACTTTCATGAGCCTGGATGTGCTTTCTTGGCTCCAATGTAGGATGAATTCATTTTCAGTCAACATGTGAGGTAGCGCATTGAAGTAGGATATGATGTACTTATTGCTCATCTTGTTCTTAGTGCACAAAAATGACTGTCTATCTCATGAAGGTATTATGGATCCCGATACTTTCAATTTTTCGAGGTTGTGTATAGGATGTCAAAGCAGTAATGTAGCAGTCCCTCTTAATGGATAAATTTGATTTAGTGAGACTCTGGGTTGGGGCTATAATTTCATGTTGATTGATTACCTGAGGCATCTTTGTTTCTCCTATGGCTATTCTATCATTTGGTGTCTTTGTTTCGCCTACGGCTTCAACTCACTTTTCTACGTGAATCTTTTGGAATAAGTAGGGGTACATCTAGTGTGGCAAGCTTTTTTTTAGCCTTTTCTTCCCCCTGTTATGAATCATGGTTCAAAGAGAAAGGTGTAATGGTGAAGATATCATGTCAGATATAAGTAGTTAAGATGAAGTTAAATTTATGATGCTTAGTTTCGGTTTGTTACTTTATACGTGACACTTACCTTTGCTTCTTGGCATGCGTCTCAATATTGATGGCTTGGTTACTTAAGGAAAACACGGAGCTACTTGAACTTTGTTACCCTGTTTTTTGCAGTTGAGATCGGAGGGTAAAGATTACGTTGTCCAAGAAGGAGATGTGATGCTATTTCGCTTCAATGTATGAGGCTGTCCCCATAGTTCTCTTTATAGCCACCAATGATGCTGGTAGCAGTGCTACTTAATTGATGAAGTGGTATTCCGCGCATGACCTCAGATGCATCATCGAGTTGACTTCGATGGAATGCAGCAGTGTTGAGTTTTGAAGAGAATGGCAGTTTTGCTTGCAGAGTAGCTTCCTATAACCAATTGTTGTACCTTAAGAAAATCATATCATTTTTTTGCCTTTCTCCAAGAAAGAAAGGGTCTGAAACTGAAAGTCTTATTCACAATTGTTTCGCCCTCTTCTTTCCCTCTCAGGACGAGCTAAATTCCTTTCAGGACACGAGGTGTTTACTGTTTTCAAGCAGCCCTAGTGCTAGTTGATGGGGGTTAATGTGAGATATTCTCACCTAAATCCAGGTTTGATGGGGTTTATATGAATCGTTGATCATTGGAATCCGCATGTAGGGATGGGACCATCAACGGCATAGAAGGACCCAGTTTTCCATACAAGAATTTCTTGATTTATATCGTGAATGTCCTCTCTCTCTCCCTTTTCCTCTCTCCCCATCAATACATTTCTTTATTGAAAAATATCGGTGTAGGGGCTTTTGACCTCCAGAACTCAATTGAGAAAATGTTAGACTGTTTGGTAATCAGTTTGAATGAGCTTTCAGCCAAATGCCGACTTTAGAAAGCTGAGTACTAGCATTAGGCTTTCAATATTTGGTCAAATGTCAAAATTAATTTTTTATTCCCAAAACTATCTTCACAAATTCTTTAAATTTCCGATTTTGTCTCGGACTAATTTTTTTTATTAAAAAAGGGTGACAACCGGTGAAGGGCTACAATCGCTGGCAAACTAGATCTGGCGCTGACAGCTATCGGTTGATGTCGCTTGAGATCGGGCGATTGTTAAATAAAACAATATTTACAAACAATAGATCCTGGTTATTCATATATGTTGCCAGGAAATCTGCTTAAAATTAATCTGCGAACAAGAATGATATTCCGCATGAAGCTCAATAACGAAAACATAGAATGCTATTCCCTGTTTGTCTCTTCCGTAGAAAACCCCCTTGGAAAATCAAGTATCTGAAAGCCGGCACTTGACGAGCCCTTCCCAACGGTCACCAAACAGCGCTCGATTTTGTTCATCCGAGTCGAGACCCATTTAGGTCGGGTCACTTCTCTTTGACCCCATAAAAAGGAAAAGAAAGAACCTTCTTTTCCCGCTTTATTTTTTGGGGCCATTCCAGTAAAAGGGCTTGTTGGATTATGAATGTTGGAAATTAGTGATCCATTTTCAATAAAATCTAGAAACTACTATGCTTAATGGAGAAGGAAGAAGTCGGCAGCAACAATATGCTTTAGGCAAAAGAAAAGTAAATGAAAGTCAACAATAGTGACTGAAGGAGAACAAGCTCTACGTGTATGGGAAATCTTGAATGAAAGTCAACAATGGCTGCTTAACCATGAAGAAAGAACGATCTAGAGTACGTGGGCTGCAAGATTAGAAAAATGAAGAAAAATGGAGAAGCCACCAGAAGATCCGAAGAAGCCGCACGAGCAGGAGATAAAGAAGCAAGTTTGTACAAAGTCGGTTGTGTATGGCGGTGAATTCACGACTATAAATAGACTTGTACTTGATCATTTGAGGTGTGCGAGGGATAAACCCTCCATCTTGTGTGTGGGGGTGAATCCTTCACCACACCTTCATCAATTAATGAAACTATTTTTCCTATATTCATGTTCTTTATTCTTGAACTATCCTATCTTGTCCACTGTCCATCTTTTACAAAATATACCATACACTTGCACACATCACCAATCCAAAAACTATTATCCATTCCAAAATCATGCTTCTGCAGTGCACATCCAAAAAAATTTTAACAATGAAAACTCTCCAAACTCTAGCCCTCGGTCTCCTTTTATTTTGTGAAAAATATTTATATTTCGGTATTTGGATAAGTTACAAAAATGAGTAGATGGAAAACGTTGTCCCAGTTGATGGACAATTTATTCTTAAATTCAAGATAATGATTTTTTTAAAATTGGAAATCACATTCCAAAATATGATTAAATATCGATATTTGGACTAGAATCTCAATGTTTGGCAACAGAAACCCTAATGTTTATTCCCATGTCGGGGTCAGGTTTGCTGGGGTTCATCGAGGCTAAGCTCAAGTCTAAAAAGGCCGGGCCTGGAAACCCAGTGCTCGGCCCCGGGTCCACAGAGGTTAACTTCGGCACATCAGCCTAAGACTCCGGTAGCATTGCCCGACCCCTCATCGCCCTGGCCCCCGGCCATGGAGACCTGGTCCGCGACGCCGGTGCACGTGCCCGTATTTCTAACATCCGAGCCCGGGTTCATTTGAGGCTGGGCCTGGAGGCCCATGGAGCCCGGGCCCGAGAGCCCACGCCCGTGACCAGGTCCATCAAGGTGATTGATCAGAAAAAGGTCGTTTTTTCCTTTTTTCTTCCAATAAGGAAACCCACTCCGTCGTTTCGCTTTTCACCGCCTCGTCCTTCACTATTCCTAACCTCCCGTCTTTCGAGAAGGGGAAGCACGTTCTCTCTCCTCTGGCCGTAAGAGAAGGTGGGGGGGTTTATCCTAGGGTTTCGCTCGCCTGCTTCTTCCCCCCCGATCTCCACCCACCAAGCCATGGCGAAACCCGGCAGAGGCCGCCCTGCCCGGTCGGGCTCGGCGTCCGGTTCCTCCTCCCGATCCCGCTCCTACTCGGGCTCCGACTCTCGCTCCAGCTCCAGGTCCCGTTCCCCGTCCAAGTCCCCCTCCCGCTCTCGCTCCAGATCGGTCACCTCCTCCTCCTCTCTTTCGCGCAGCTCCCGCAGCCGCAGCCCCCCTCGCCACCGCCGAAGGTCTTTTCTCCCCCCACTCTACCGCTTGCCCTTTTTTTCTTTTGCGCGACGCCGGATTTGATTCGGCTTCTTCTTCGTTTTGGTGGGGGCTTAGCTGGTGGATGGAAAGGTGGAATTTTTAGATGTTAAGAGGGTAGGAAGTCCGCTTCTTAGTGTGTACTATTGCTCGTTAGGATAATGAGAATGGACAGAGATCCGAGCAGAGAGTCCGTTGTTATGGAAAGGTGCAGTTTTTAGGTTCTAGCTAGGGTTGGAGGATCGATGATTGTGAGTGAGGGAGGTCTGTGTGAATTGCGCGCTTGTTTCTTGGTTGCTTCTCTTCTTGAATGTCCCGTAGCTGACTTTTGTTTCATCATATCTAACTCCACCACTTTTTCTGCAGTTCTCCTGAGGTAGTCAAGCGAGGCCGTTCCCCTCCGCCGCCGCCGCCACCTAAGAGAGCTTCTCCGCCCCCCAGGTGAGGATTTTGGTTTTTAACAAGCTGAATTAAAATCCTACTAGGTAGGATTTACATTGTAAGCAGCTCGTTATAGGTCACGCAAAGATAATAGCATCTAGGATGTGTTTATTTGAGTGAGAGAATTCTTCGTGAATTAGTTTTCAGGACTTTCGCATGCGTCTAGTTGCTGAAAACAATCTGTCAACGGAAAGCCATTTACAGTTAAAAAAAAAGATTCGCATGCTTAAAATGGGGCATTGAATTCCCTAATCGAAAAGCGGAAAGCATTCTTCTGGATTATGATTTCCCACAAAACATTTTCCTTTATCAATAAGCTTTCCCCCGAATAAACGCACCCTTAGATGGGGTTGAGGAGAAAATAGAGGATTTATATCATTAGTGTGTTGATTTGTTTTCTTCTTTTTCTGTTACATCTTGTTTGTTGCATAACATTTCATTACTGCAGGAAAGTTTCTCCTGTTCGAGAATCTCTTGTTCTTCACGTAGACTCGCTCAGCAGAAATGTTCATGAAGGCCACCTGAAGGAGATATTCAGTAAGACATTTTTATTTTTCATGTGCTAGGGTATTTTAGTTTGCTTTCTGTTGGCACTGCAAATACTTCCTTAATTGAAATAGTAATGCCGGATTGTGGGATTTATTACGTTGCACCTGGAAAATTCTGATCTCATAGCCGTATTCTAATGCATATTATCTGTTGCCTTTTATCCTTATGATTCTGCTCGTCATTCAATTCTTGAACTTTGAGCGCATTTTCTACTTGATTAGAGGGATGTCTTGTAGTATATCAGTATGCTTATTCAACTTTGGCTTTTTTCATGTTTGCTCATGGAATTTTCATCATGCAATTTTGGACCATTTAAATTGCAGATAATATTTTGTTTGGGAGAGATATTTTTACTTATGTTGTTGATTGAATGTTTCCAAGCTTTTGTATTTAATGATTGTAAATGACCAAAATGCAGTCTTCGGACTGCTAATTTGTTTTTTCGGAGTTTCTTGGTTGGGCAGTTATATCCTTCATCGTGTTGATTTTAATTAACTGGCATTTGCTGTGTTTCTTTGTCAGGATTATAATCATAATTTGTCATTCTAACCTTTTTCTCTTCCAGGTAACTTTGGTGAAGTCGTGCATGTGGAGCTTGCCATGGACCGGACTGTGAGTTCACACATTTGTTTGGAGCCTGTGCATGAATGTACACTTATTGCGTATAATAACATCAATCCTGTTTCAGGTGAATCTTCCGAAAGGATATGGTTACGTCGAGTTCAAAACAAGAGCTGATGCTGAAAAGGCTCAGCTGTATATGGATGGAGTAAGTTTCACTTACCATGGATAGCCTGATTATTAGAATCTCATGAATATATATATTGAGAAAAGGAGGCTAAATAATGCTCTCTATGTAGGCTCAAATTGATGGAAATTTTGTTCGGGCCAAGTTTACATTACCGCCTAGACAGAAGGTTTCGCCACCACCAAAATCTGCTCCAACAGCTTTGAAGAAAGATGCTTCAAAATCTGATAATGTTGGTGCCGATGCAGAAAAAGATGGATATAAACAGCCAAGAGACTGTATGTTTTTACTGCCAGACTCTGTTACAAAATTTCCAAGAGACTATGTTTTTACTGCCAGACTTTGTTACAAAATTTTACTTGTTTTTATTGATACATGTGCATAATCGCATGCTTACGAGCTTTTCTATGTAGCTCCTCCTCATCGGAAAGCTCTTTCCCCACCACCGCGAAGATCTCCTGGACCTCGTAGAGGTGGATCTCCAAGAAGAATGCTAGATTCTTCCCCACGTCGACGAGGAGAGTCGCCCATCCGCCGTCGAGGAGTCTCCCCCTATCGACGTGGTGAGACACCTCCAAGAAGGCGGCCTGCATCCCCGGGTAGAGTTCGTTCCCCATTGTCTCCTCCAAGGCGGCATAGGTCCCCTCCAAGGTTTGGTTATTTGGGTGCTTTCTTGCCGTAATTCTATTTCTAAATCATGTTACTAATATCTCCTCTCCAGGGTTTCTCCACGTAGAGCTCGGGCTAGTCCAATCCGAAGACGTTCGCCCCTTTCTATTAGGCGCCGGTAAGATAATCTCATGTATTTCGCATATTGTAAAATTGAGCCTGTAGGTAGCTTTGTCCTTTTAACATGTAACATATAAGTGACCGAGCTGTGATGTGTGACATTTTAATGAAATAATGACTATAGCTTAAAGATGGTACATCAGGTATTCAATAAATATTGAGAATTTTCCCTACAGCAAGTGCTTTAATTAGTTCATTAGTTGTTGACCTGTTGATCATATTCATTTCATGGATCGAGTGGGGTGCTTGTATCCAATTTTGCTGATTAATGAGTTCCGTAGGCAAATTTATGGTGGCATGCATTTCTTGAGTGTATCTTTTAGTTTTAATCTTATCACTTTTTTTACTGTTACAGTTCACCACCTAGACGAGCTAGAAGTCCACCTAGAAGGTCTCCAATCAGTCGACGGCGTAGCCGTTCTCCGGTGCGCAGGGTTGCTCGATCACCTTCTCCTAGGAGGTACAATATTGCAATGATTTTCTAGTATCTTTTTCCTCTTCTAGACAAAAACTTGCGTATGATGGCCTGCCCACCAGGTTTGTGCTGTCGTGTTAAGGTTGTGTCTTGTGCTTGTCTTCTCAGCGTGGTTTTGGATGTTACATGTTTTGACTATTTCATGCTATTTGATTCTATCAGAGGTCGAGCACCACAAGCAAGGCGTGGCAGGTCATCGTCGTACTCTGACTCACCAAGTCCACGCAAGGTTTGTGTGTTCTGCTAGTAACATTTTCAATGGCTGCCATCGAAAGACTTTTTTTCTCATTGTCTGTTATAAATCTGACAGATACCGCGGCGGATAACAAGTCGCAGCCCTAGAAGGTATTTTTCTTTCCTAGATCATCTTTGAGGATTTAGATCTAAGGTCCAGTAAGTGCATAGTTTATTTGTGCCAATAACTATAGTTGTTTGTAGTAAACCTTAGTTTAGGTGCAATGTGATTTCTGGATGTTGGCGTTCAGAACTTCAATGGTAGAAGTATAGCTGTTAACAGTTGTGCAGCCTTCCCTGTGCTGCTTTGAATCATATGTCGCTCCTCTGTAGCTGCGGTATTTAGAACTAATGGTGGGCCCATTTTCTGCTTAAAAATGTGGCTTGTAGGCATGTGTCTCTGATTTTATGGTCGTAAGAATGACCGAGCTCTACATTGCAGGCCCATAAGGGGAAGAAGCTCCAGCGATACAAGCAGCAGCAGCTCGCCAGCTCGTAAGCCATAGGTAAATTCTCTTTTCCTCTCCCCTCTTCCCTTTCCTGTCCCATCTCCACCTCCTTTCCCCAGCAGCACTCGCAGCACTCGCATCCCTGCATCCCTCCGGTTGTGGGAAGAAAAAGAGAAGGAACAAGAGAGGAAGTTTCCAGCAAATTGAAAGTTATGTGGTACTTGTTTCTATGGAGGAACTTTATGGCTGTAATTATGACCATGTTCGTCATTTAGAGGATTGATTTGGCCAGCTAACTCTGAATCTGTCTTTTTTGATAGTTCTTGTAGAAGTTGATTATTCTGTTTTATGGTGGCGTTTTATTTATCGTAGCGTAAATGCCAGATGGGTTCCCATTCCAATCGAGTTGAAGCTTAAGGGTTGACTCATACGGCTTTGCAATGGAAAATTGGCTATGGCCAGCTCATGTGATCCTGTAGAACTTTGTGGGCGGATTTCTTGAATGTTTGGATTGCCTAGAATGGTTAATGGAATGTTGCTCGTGATTTGATTGGATGATTGAATTTAAGACCTGGTAAATGGCCAGTAAAACATGGATATGGCAGCATGAGGTCGGTGGGAGTAAGCGCTTAAAAAGTGGTTTTAAACTTTTAAGTTGCTCAATCATGCTGAAGTCGATATTCATTCATTTAGGGGAACGTAGTCAAGTAGTCCAAAAAGAAAAAAAAAAAATTTATCTTAAGATTCTGTGATTGAGCAGGTTTATCGATATGGGAGAAAAATTGCTGGGACATCGAGCTGGTCATACGGTAGCTGTCTGAATGATTTCGCTGCGTTGGCTATCGTGAACGGTATGCATTGAGATACTTTGCGTGGGGAACGGAACATGTGCGGCAGAGTCATTAGAAATACTTGCATAAACGGTGGTTTTTGGACATGTGCAATCAAAATCATATTAAGTCTAGCAGGATCATATGATGAATGGCTATGATTGACCTCGGTATCTTGACCTGGGTCATGGCAAGTCCGGTCCATTAATGAAAATACCTGCCTAAATTGTGAATCACGCGTCGTGTTACTAGAGCCATTGTTTTTTGTTGGACATGTATGTAAGGTTGATCTGGTCCCGTGTGATCATCGTGTTACTAGAGCCATTGATTTTTGTTGGACATATATGTAAGGTTAATCTGGTCCCGTGTGATCATCGTGTTACTAGAGCCATTGATTTTTGTTGGACATATATGTAAGGTTAATCTGGTCCCGTGTGATCAAAGGGCTTTAATTGAAGTTGTTCAGAGGGCCGTAGGCTTAGAAATCCAAAGTCATTGTACAGAAAGGAGCTTATTTGGAAGCAAGAAGAGTGAAGGAGATGCAAGAAAAGGTCGTAGAATGACTGGTCGAGATCTCGCAAATTAGAAGTTCAAGCGGCATTCGTTAGGGGCACTAATAAGGAGTATAGTAGAAGCATACATTTATACAGATGGGCCGTCTTTTTCTCCCTCTCGATTTTATTTCCAATCTTTCTTCACCTTTCTTTCTCTTTTCAGAAAATATTTGTAACGGGGTGGGTACATGATCAGTCGATCACGGTTGAATGGAGTCCATCCATTTGTTCCGACCTTGGAAGTGTCTCGATTTCTTCATTGAGCAATCAATCAGCCATGTGCATCCGTGCAAAATCAAATTGGTAAAAGTTCAAACTTCAAACCAACTCTCTTTGAAGTTCGTCCATCCAAGACCTTCGCATGCTTAGCTTAGGGTAGGGGAACTGTAAAACTAATGATCAACGAGGATCCACCTATTCGGCATCGTCGCGAAAATTGTTGATGTTTCAACCGTGAACAAATGTAAGTGTCGGTTTGGTAGGTGGATCCGTTACATCGACTCTCGCAATTATTTCGGGGACCGTTTCCAGCATCGTGCAGTCGAAGTGCCTGAAACCCTGAAAAGTCAGAAAAAAATTAATGAAAGAAGACGAACACCATGTGCTCTTGATAATTTAATTGATTTCTTCGCTCCTCACATGTTGCAGACTCGGATAGGTGGTCCGCCTAGCCGACAGTGGATCGATGTTCTGTTCCTTGCCTTGTCAATTTCCCTCTCTCAAGAAAGCCGAGCACGAGGAAGGAGTGCGTGCCCGAGACACGAAGACAGTGACGGACGTGACCGACCCACTTTGTCACGGCAAATCTTTGGTACACAAAAGCAGGGTCTCTCCTTTTTTTCCCTCTTGTGAATTGAAAGGAGTGACATATTTCGTCTTTTTATTCGTCTTACCTATGTGCGACTCGCTGCCCGCCTCTGTTACGAGATAAAGTCGAGTGAGTGGGAATCGGATGGACATTGAAACGACGAAAAGGTCCAGCGAACAAAATTTCCCCATCACAATGATGGCGACAATGATAATTCCTGCACCGGACCGGATCAATCATGTGCAACATGCATCCCCCCCCCGCTCCCCACCGGACCATAATTGCTCCCCTACAGGTGAAAGCGAAATCTCATGCAACTGGGCAGGCGCAAGTGAAGTGATCAAGTTGCATTGCTCCGTACCCTTTTCTCCCTCTCTCTCTCTCTCTCTCTCTCTTCCATTCCTCTCGATGCGTCGTCCTTTTTGGCTTTTCATTATTGCTCGATAGCAGCACGGTGCGGGTTCCTGTTGCTGAGAGGACAATAATGGAGGATCTCCATGTGTTGGAGATAATAGATCTATGGATTCGTAGCAAAGGGAAAATCTTGTCCCACGAATTTGATTTCGAGCTGTTTGGATTAGATTAGGTGACAAGCGATGCACTCAACCATCGCGTGGCTTGTGAAAAGGAGATCGAGAATTAATTGCCGGGATGGGGAAAAAAGCTAAGAATGCCCACCGACTACGCCAATCTTGAGGGTTTAGGACTACATATTCTTGCCAGGATGCTCGTTAAATGTCGAGACAATAAAACTTTGTTAATTACAAAAGTATTGTTTCTTTCGTATTATGAATTTTATCACGTTTACCGATAGTGTAACAAAAAAATTTCCACGTTCAAGGATGGATGAACGGCATGCGTGTTTGGAATTAGTTTTGCAACTGAATTCTTTCGCGTGTTAATGAATAAACTTTGTGAATATATAAATTATTGCGATAGTGGACCCATAATAATAGTCCAAATCATGTATGTAATCAACAGTCAGAGAACTAGAAATTAAAACATTTCATTTTTTAATATGGCGAGACGTTGGCCTACACCCTTATATTATGTATCTACACCCTTATCAAAGTCACACACCACTCCAATTGACATGAAAAATTAAAAATAAAAAAATAAACAGTGACAATATTTATATCGTCGGTCGGGTCGGGCCGGGCCGGGTCCCACGAGGAGGCCGTGATGGCAGGGCGTCACGTGGGCCTTAAGGGCCCGTTGTCTCGAGTGAGGAGTTCGCCTAGGCCACACCTGTGCGATTTCTTTTCAGATTTTTGGCGAGACTTTGGAATAAGTCAAAACGAGAATTACACCTCTGCCCGTTCCGCCAACGGTGCAGGAGTCCTTTGCAGCATTAAATGCCCTTTTGCCCGCCGGTCGTGGTCGTACCACATGTTTTGCAGAGCTCCTGCTGCAGCAACATCGATGCAGGGGCGCCTGGACTCCGAAATGTTTTTTCTTTTTTCTTTTTTCTTTTTCTCGTGCACTCATTTCTCACATGTTATGTGAGGCGGGGAGGCCGACTCTGTGGGACTCCCAGTTCGGTGCCGTGCACGATTCAATGGCATCCGTCGTACCGTTGGAGCCCGATGACAGAATATGGTCCGCCACCAGCACGTCGTTTAGCGCAGTGGAGATTGGATGATGATGATGATGATGATGATGACAAGTTGTAATTCTACGGGTTACGGGGACAAAGATAAGGTGGGGGAGAGAGGAAGACCGGGACAGAAAGCAGTGCTATTCATAACACTGTTCTCACTAAATCTATCGAAATGAATTATAGGTCAGTTTTTTAATTCTTATATATTGAATTGAGTTATTATATGAGTTAATTATATTTTATAAATGAGTTTTAAATGGATTTATAATGATAAAATTCAAAATAATGTGGCTATTAATGGTTCACAAGTTACTTAAATTCAACTTACTTCTATAACTCTCTCGATATTATGGTCACTCCTTCTGGTTTTGGCGTAAGTTTAGATATGAATTTTCTTGAATTGAATTAAATATGAAAGTGTTTCAATGATATAAATCGGGTCGGATATGTGTTGGGTATTGATCGCTAAATTTATATTACATGAAAATTGATCAAAATAAATTAAATTGATTAATTTGAGTCAAATTATTTTCAATTCGATTCAAATGTTTTGATGAGTCTAATTTTGACTGAGTGACTTTGTTGAAATATCTTACTGTCGCTTTTTTATGTAAATAGGGTCTCTCCCTCCACCTACTCAAACATTATTTCGTACGCTTCAACGGTCTCCTGTTATACTCAAGTGCATTTCAGATTAAGTTTTTGCACGTACAGCCTAAAAAAGGAACGTTTCATTATCCATTCAATTCTCTCGAGGGAATTGTGGAGGCACTTTAACCAAGATGCTCCGTAAAACGGAGTCACTCCGTAAAAAATACTGATTATTTTTAAAAAAAAAAACAGAACAAGTGGGGGCCTTCCGTACGATAAATGTAAAATGTAAATTGCGGAGGATGACGACAACGCGGTGGGCTTTGGAGAGTACGCACAAATTATAATAATGATGCGCAAAGCGCATGCAAACTGCATGTCAGGTTAGTACAGAGGGGACGACTTTTCTCCACCTTTCTTCCTTCGCCTTTTCCGCTTTTTCTTTATTTATTCTATTCTTTTTAACTTCAATATAAATCTTCTCTCCCATTTCTCGGTCCCTTCCTCTCTCTCTCTCTCTCTCTCTCTCTCACATATATACTCATTAATTTTTTTGTGGGGGTTCCTTTTCCTTCCTTTTCCTTTTCCATTTTTTCTTTAAAAAAAAAAGAGTTAAGTTTTGGCAAGTGGGGACGCCAAATGCTGCCATCGCTCAACTGGCGATTCTGCTGCTGCTGCAGAGAGGCAGAATCACACTGTGAACTCTATAACGACAGAACAATAATAATATATATTTTTAAATTAAAAAACAAAAAAAAAAAGAAGAAAGAGGAGAAAACGTCGAATGGGCAGAAGAACAGCGACATTTGCGCGCGCCCCTCGCGTGTCAGCTTTTCACCCCACTCTCTCGTGGTCGTGGCGCGTATCTCCCACGCTCCCCTTTTCACAGCTTCTTCTCTTTCCTCCCCCCGCACTATATCTTTATGTCGGCCGGATGGGCTCCCGGATCCCACTTTCCCGTTTCCGTGCTAAATTTTTACCTTTCGACGAACTATGACTTTGCCTAAATCTCAATTTCTGCTCATTTTTTTGTTACCCAAAATTGGAAATTAAAAATTGAAGAAAAAGAAAGATGAAAAAATAAAACGAACGAGAGAATTGAATCCTCCTTAGTCCATCACGAGACACTTGTAGAGCAAGTTAGCACCTAATCGCCACATTTTATACGTGCGGAGGCGGGTATCAATGACGCAATTTCGAGCTAAGAAGTGGGCCAAATTGCTAAAAAAAAAAGAAGGGGAATAAACAGGCTCATCATAATCAACAATGTGCAAAGATTTTCCTCTTTTTTTGATTTTTGCCATTTCCACATTTCTGGAGGGATTTTTTTGGCAATTTCCCCCCCGCGATCACGCCACGTTAATGATGAAACTGGCGTTCTTGGCAGACTTACACACCGGACATGCACGACACGACGGCTCGCAGGTCGGGCACAGGCACAGATGCCTGCACGGCAGAATCAGCACCCGCACCTCCTCCTTCCCGCACCCCCTGCACCCCCACCGCCTCCTCCCCTCCTCCTCCGCCGGCCGCCGCCGCCCTCGCATTCCTCTTCTTCCCCGCCGCCGCCGCTGCTCCCGCAGCACGACTGCGCGTCCTCCATCAGCGCGTTGTCGTCGACCCCTCCGCCGTTCCGGCGGTGGTTCGTGGCGTCGTCGAGGTCGGCCGACTCGCCCGCCTCGTCCGCCGCCGTCCTGACTTGCGCCAGCACTTGCTCCAGGTTCGTCCGCAGCGCGTTCGCGGTGGCTTCGTTCGTCTGCGCCAGATCGCGCCATATCTGGTTCTCGATGCAGAGCGACTTGATCCTCTCCTCCAGCGCGTAGTTCAGCTTCCCGATCTTCTCGATCTCTTCCTCCCGCGCTCGGAGCCGCTTCGCGAGGCCTTGCCCGATCGATTCCGCGAGCCTCCGCGCTTGGCTCTGCCTCTGCTCGTCCATCTCCGCTCGCAACTTCTCCATCTGTTTCGATTGATTAATTGAGTCAATACCAGTTCGAAATCGACATACTGGCCAGAAGCAGCTCAAAAAGCAACGACTGAACGATGGCGCGATCGCCAAATATAGCGTTGGAATCGATACTCACGTGTTGAGTGACGAGGCGGTCGATGTCGAGGAACTGGTGGTGGACGTGGAGAGAAACGTCTTCCCCGAGGAAGGCGAAGCGGCCGCAACTGCTCCTGCCGTCGGGCTGAATCTCCGTCGTCGAGAACGACAAGGCCTGATTCGAGTCTCTGGGGCGCTTTCGAGAGGACGACGATAACGAAGGCAGGGCGGCGTTGGTGTTGGTGTTGGTGTTGTTGATGTAGGTGATTCCGCTCTCCGACTTCAACGGCGTCGTCGTCGCCGTCGTCGTCTTAAGATGCAGGGCCTCGTCGAGGGCGCGGGCGGCGGAGACATGGGTGCTGAGGTTGTGATTGTACACGGGGAACAGGAGAGAGTCCGCGGTGGAGGTTCCCGACAAGGGCAGCCCGTACATGGGCTGCGAGCCGTACAAGCTGGCGTTCGCTTCCACAGCGGGGTGGTGGGCCATCATCATCGCCCCTTCCCTGCATCCAAACCAAGAAAAGACGGCGGCATCCGTCGACGTTAGCAAAGCCCCAGACTCTCCGAAGATCACACAAATGAAGAAAAGGAAGGACATAGAGATAGAGAGAGAAGGGTTACCACCTGCTGCCGAGGAGCTGTGGAGGGAAAAGATGGGGATGCCGAGACTCCACCGCCATGAGAGAGGGAGAGAGGTCTCTGTCTGGGTTTGCTCTGGTTCTGCCTTTGGAGCTGCGGAAGGAGAGTTTTGAGGGACGAGTGGAAAGGAAGGAAGAGCAGGCAGTGCAAAATATAGGTGGCGAGGGCTCTCTGTTGAGGATCGTGAGAATCTTGATTACTATATTATATGCCACTTTATACTCTCTCTTGTATGTATATTATATATAGTTTGGGGGCTTGTCAATTTATGGTATGCATTGTCAGAAGTGCCCCTTTTTCTTTTTTTTTGACTTTAGACTATTGATATTCATCACACGTTAAATTTTGGAGACTACTACTCCATTGAATTTCTTCCCCTTTTCCTTTTGGGTACGGGTTGGCTGCAAAGTAGAAAACTTTCTCTATTTCGCCTCGGTCCGGTCCGTCCGGACTTTTTCCCTTTTGGCATACGGCGTATCTCGATGGATATAAGGTTTAGAGTCGCTAGAGTAGCTGGCCTCAATAATTTCCCTTGGCGAATTTGGTTCCGACATTGGATGCCCCGCGTTCAGATACCATTATCATTATCATCATTCACATGTTGCCCTACCATGCACCGGGGAGGTGGGTTTTCTCTGTGTTAGGGTGAGTTTGTCGGAGCGAACGGGGTAAAACTTCCCGAGACGCGGGAGTCATCGGTCGCGTCGAATGGACAACGAAAGAAAGGGCTTGTTGGAACAGTGCCCGCTCGCTCTCGTTTTTCTTCTTGGGAGAAAATAAAAGGGAATTGACTGGTCGAAGGCCTCGAACGAGATGGAGCGTCCATTGCACGTTGTTTGTCGGGTTGAACCCTCTCCTCCGGAACTGCTTATTGGCAAAGACCGAGGCCCTTTTTTCCCTTCTTTTAATTTTCAGCTCGTCAATTAATGGAGGCGACGAGCATCGTTATTCAATGAGTTTTTGCTTACGGAAGACATAAAGATGCCACCCTCGCTTCGTTTTCATAGACTTGTTTAAACTAAAGCCAGTACCATGCCGAGGGGAAAGCGCCCTTTCTATACTTCTCTCGGTGGGCTCAACGCCAAGTTCAATGCTTTCCGCACGCTCATGACGAATTACCGAGTATCTCGATGGCACCCGTATTGATGCAGCTCTGATCAAGAACTCCGTTGTTAATGCACCGACGAACCCGTGCTGATGAGTGGCTTTGGGGCAAACGTCATAGTTTTCCATGCATTCATCATCGAAGGAGATGTATTGGAAAAATCGAGACTTTCCTTATATAACAAACTACCCAATATCCTGAGAGCGCTTATTAATATTAATAAATCCCTCTTACAAATGATGAGATCCAAAGCAGTTTCTTCACTTTCCATGAAGAACCAAGTTTTCTCCCCCCATCATCTTTCTGCCATTGGGGAAAGTGGTTTTGAGGGGGAAGGGGGGTGGGGCGTGTTTGGTCATTTATGCCTCAGAAACTTCCCGGGGCTTTCAAACTTCTTCGATTTCCTCAATTTCACCGCAAAGAAAGGATTTCCGTGGTCGATGCACACGCATCCATGAATGAATGCGATGCGGACGTGACGAGCGGTGCCTCATTCGGAGTTGGATTTGGCAAACAATTGAAAAGAGAGAAAAACAAAAGGGAAGAAAGGAAAAAGGCTACTCCTACACCACGAACGAAGGACGCTCTCTCTCCTGGCCCCCACCGCTCCTCGACAGTAGAAACGAGCGAGCGAGCGAACGGAACGAACGAAACGGACGGGACATGGGACTTGGACACTAGTGTCGTCGCATCATTTTCCTCGGAAGCAGCCGATGGAAATTGAAAGGGGGAGAGAGAGAGAGAGAGAGAGAAAGAAAAGGGGTGATAGCACGACGGTCGAAGCGCAGCGTGTCCGCGGGTGAAGCGCTCGATTGCGGGGTAGACTTTCTTGGCCATTTTCCATCGGGACATCTTTCATTTACGCGGTTGTTCTGGATGATAGCGGACGCCTCGCGAAAGATCTCCAAGTGTTCTTTAGTCTAATCGGATGGAGGAAAAACCCAAGAAATCAACGTCCGACCTAATCGGCTCTAGCATCCGTAGCCATCGTTCTCTGTCGTTGAAAATCGTCCCGACATACGGAAAGTCTCCCCCACCAACAATAGACCGACCCGTCATTTTCGACCATACGAAAGATAGGTCATTTCGACCAAAATGTAGTTTCGGATCCTTTAAGGACTCTGTGCAAAGAAATCGAGAAATGGAAAAATAGGCATTGGGGTCACGGTAGATTGCGAGTTCCTTCGTCCGAGGACATAGATCGAAAAATGGAAAGCAAAGGGCATGATACTTAATCCCGACGTTTGACCCTGGTTAATAGTTTGACCATAATTTAATGTGGGTGGAATAATTCCAAAAATTAAATAAGAGGATTTGTCCCTTAGGAGTTGTGGATTTGCGCAGGAAGATGTGCAAGTTTGGCGTCACAGGTCAGGAGTCCAATTTCCCAAAAGCTTTGTATTGGGGTCACGCCTCGGAATCAGCATCTTCCCTTTGCATTAAATAGGGTCCCGATTGCAGTCCGGTCTGCTCCTAATTTAATCGCCGACGCTGTCCGATTTACAGCAGCCGGGCCAGATTTGGGAAAAAATTTTAGGATCATTACTCGTCAAAAGAGCCGAAGCGGGCATCTTTTGCCTCAAGGAAATTGCGACGTAATTTAAATCCGCCGCGGTATTAATATAATTATTTACGGTAAGTGTAGCTTGAGATTTTGGAAATTTGAGAAAGAAGAGAAAATTAGTGGTTGAATAAGGAGGCGATGATGAGACGAGAAGAAACGGGTCGGGCGGGGTGCTTTTTGGGGGGGGGGGCACAGCGGACGAAAGTTAGCATTGAATAAGGAGGGTGCAACGAACAACGAGGGAAACGAACAATAATGAACAACGAGGGAGGAGCACAGAGACAATAATGAGTGGGGGAACAGCGGACCTTTAATGATGTTTGCTAAGGAACGGATCATCGGTGGGGCCCGCCGGCCCCACCAGATCAGGACCGTCTGTCCCTTTTCTGACCAACAAAGCATGCCTCCCCTCTCCCCTTGAATCCGATTCCAGTTCTTTCCTTCTCCTCGTCCTTTTCTTTTTTCTTTTTAAAATGCCTTTTCCCTTTTAATTTATTCATTTATTTATTCAATGAATAAGTGGATTGGCTTAATTTAGATATCGCCTCCATTAGCGGCAAAGACATAAACCCCGTCCTAGATTTGGGGGTGGACGTTGGATAGCGACGCATCCACAATAATTGACCATAATCAAGAAGTACTTTTTATCTTGATCAGTGGGGTGGGGGGAAGATTAAAAAAGGTTAATTTGAATTATCAATCTAATTATTCCGTCCCGGAGCTGGAGATGTGTCTAACATAATGATAATAAAAAGCAATTATATCCTTTCTCCCGTCCCCATTCAGGCCACTTTTGCGAGTTTTAAGTCGCCCCCCACCTACTTTCCCGATTCTTCATTTTTATAACTCTAGATTTTTAGTTAGTCAGCTAAAGGACAACCCGAGATGACATTCTAATGTCTCATCATTTCGATAAAAAAAGATAGCTCGGTGCCATTGACGTCGACCGAATCATCACGATTCCCGTATTCGCCATCCGGTGGTGGCGCTGCATCAAATCATTCCCCCCGCTGTTCCCTCTTTTTCGTTTCTGGCTCAAAGCTATCGTGCGTGAGTAGATTGAACGAATCATTTCGACACCCTCTCCATCATTAATGTCATGAAAAGCTCGACCTAACTTTTGCAGCCCGTTATGGTTAAAAGCCAGGCGATAGGAGGAGGGAAAGAGAGGTTCCTGTGTAGTGTCGGTCGAGGAGGGCATTCTTTTTCTCTCTTCTCTTCTTTTTCAGGGGGTGAGGGGATTCTTTGGTTGTTCTTTTTTGGAGTTGAAGTTAAGTGGGCTTTCGACGAAAAGATACATGATAAAATCTTCCCCTACACAGAAGGCACAAAAGTCATGATAGCGGAGACGATTGGGGGCAAAAACAATCGCGACCATCGCCCACGAAATTGGCCCACGCATGTGTGATTCCACCGCATTTTTCACAAGCTTCCAAGTTACAGAAATTTACCAACCCTTCCTCGTCATTTGCTTTTCAACAGTTCTTTTTATAATTGTCCTCTTCCCCATCTCCATTCGACATCAACGTGGATCGGTCTTTATTCATTGTTTTGAGCGGGTTCCGTATCTGGGGTAGAGATCATCGATGCGAATGCCGACCGCTTGGGCTGTCAATGTTGGATATAATCGTTATCGCATGTGTTGCATTAGTTTTGACCGGCGCCACGATTCCAAAACCATTGACCTGGAAAACGGGGAGGGGGAGAGCGATGGATGCGCGTCATCGTCATCCGATTGAAATTGACACGGTCTGGTTTTGCATAGGCGTGATTCCTTCCATTCAGGAATGACTTGTCCCTCCGCCTAATCGACGTTCGACACATTCGGGTCAATCGGATGTGTTCGACTAGTTTAATCCCGGGAAAATTCCCCGCTAACCTCATATCAATTCAACGCCCTCTGACGTGATTCTTGCGGAGTCGTGAAGCAATTGATTGGAATTAGCCTCAGATGGGACAGGGGACCGCTCGCAACCCTCATCTTCCCTCGTCTTCTGACTTTCTGTATGTGTATATAATACACGATGTACGTGATTATTTATATGTTGAAGATGCATGGCTCGAATTTTCTCCTCCGCCTTCGCCCGTCGCCATGCGTTTTGACTCGAGCACGGTCGAACACTTGACTGGAATTCCCCAATCTCTTAAAGGGTTTTTTTTCCTAGATTACGTCTCTCCAAGCACAAACCACCTAACGTGACCGGGATTGAAAACCATTGTTAAATCTCCACGTAGCTTTTTCCCTCGGAGATCAAAGCTCGAGCGTTGCGCACTAGACACGACTAAATCATGCTTACCCACGACGGTGGGGCCCGGGTTCCACGGGGCATCATTTCCATCAGATTGCGACCGTACAACACCGGGTCAGTATTTTAATGGAAACGTGCGATGATTTGATTCCAAAGGCTGTTGCTGCTGCTCGGAGAATGGCATCTCGGGGGGTGAAAAGAATATGATTTTGGGGATTGTCAAAAGGCATTTTAAAATCGCTTTGTCAAAAGCGGGGCTATTCTCAACGCCACCCTGCGTCCCCCCTTCTAATCACATTATATTATATAATATCGGTAGTTGCTTAGTCTTAATTTCATGTGAAGAGAGGTGTCTTAGCAGACCGTGCAATGCACATTGGAATCCTCATGTCGCCAACCAAAAGAAAAGGCCAACATAAAGTCACTCTCTCTCTCTCTCTCTATTCTTGAACTTGCCTTGGAAAGGAGGTGCGAATTAAGGTGATACCTACTTCATCGCTTTGCTCCCGTTCACACATAAGATCACACGTCCATTTTGGCGTAGGTTATTCACCCCAATGATTCTAGTCATTTATATACATCGCAAGGGGGCGTGTCCAACGTGAGAACCGAAGAAAGAGAGTAAAGAAAGACATGCAGGCGCGATAACTCCGCTCGTCGTGTACCCACCCCACCATGTTTAGACAAATGACATAAGACCGATTGACATTTCGCGATAAGGTCTCTAGACTTTTAGGCGGCCAAGCTCTTGCAAAGTTGTCATGCGATTAGACACCACCCGAGAGCACCGGGATTCGCCCCTGTTCAACTTACCCTCCTTTCCAATCTCCCCTCCACCACCGCCGTGGATGTCATTCTCGCGTGTATTGATGGGGGCGAAGTAGAAAGGACTGGCGCCATCAAAGGCACGTTCGAACCGGAATAGATCCCGTTCACATCTGCAACCCAGGCCCTCCCTCCCTCCCTCCCTCCCTCTGAAGTAGACAAAAGTCTAAAAAGGAGAGCTTCCCATCAATAACTTACACTGTTCGGGAAGTGGGGACACATGGTGTAGATGGGTGGAAATGGGCATCACATTAAGTTTTAGCCCACTTTAAAGTGACAGGAGACCCATGGCATTGTTGTACCCCATATATGCTCCAAATCTTTCAGTTCCGGGGGCGGGGCCACCGGAGTAAATGGACAGCAGCAGAGAAGAGCCACAATATATTTGTACGCATTTGAGAATATGGGATCCGATCGAAGCCGTCGAAAAGCGGAAGCAAGGGAATGGCGAAGTGCCCATGATGTGGAACCCCTCGTTCTTATTGGGTGGTATTGAGTATGGGTGAATATAATTTTAGGGTAGAACCTGAAACTAAAAAACCGGACAGGTAGTAATCTATCCGACTCCGGATTCTAAGGTATACAAGATGGGTCTTCTAAGGTATACAAGATGGGTCTCAAGTTAAAAAAGTTCGAGAACCTATTTTGATGGGTAGATTTTAGGTTTTAAGTTGGTGGAAACTGAAATGAAAAACCTGAACTTGGTATAAATTTTTGTATTTTTCTTGATCTACCAAAATAAGTATATAATATGGAATTACTGGTCTGAGTTTCTATTTCATGATTGTGATTTTTACTTGTGAATGTTTTATATTTATTATGTATGTAAATATAAGTTATGGTCAATTGATTAACGATATGTCGTAGTTAATAAATGTAATGATTCACTACAATCGTTTGATTAATAATACAAGTGAAACTTGGATAAAACTTGAAATCAACCTTGAAATCTATAAAAGGATAAGTTTTAGGTTTTAAAAAATAAAGAATATGTTCCAATGGATGAGTCAGAGGTGAAACTTGTGTGAAACTTGTGTGGAACTAGGAACCACTTGCTCATCTCACCCTAAAAACTAATTTAATAGATGAAATTTTTTTTTACATTTATATTGATATGGACAATCTCAACAATCTTCTCATCTCCAATGTTGATTGTTGGGTCCTGACTTGTCGACCATTCACGACAAGTTAAGCCCGCCTCTCGTGGGCCCAGCTGACACCTCTTTACTCTTCTTTTGTTGGTTTTTTCTTTCTCCCCCTTTCTCCTTGCGAAAAGGGGCAGTCCTCAATCGACGTTCCCATCAATCCCCTCAGGAAAAAGCTTTTGATAATTCTCGTTGCTTTTCTCTGTGTTTCCCCCTGCTGATTTTTATGTTCCCCTCCTTCTTTATCACGCGACCCCACCAGTACCACACCACCGCAGAACCCCATGTCTCGCCAGTACTTCGATTGGACCACCACACAGGCGGGTTAAATTCGGAATCGAGAGGCGCTCTCCACCCAACATCGAACGGGGACGGTTCAGGAGTCGTGCACATTACAGCTCGCTCTCCACATCGAGGACCCTCAAAGATAAGAAAACGAACCCCATCCATGTTGGGGTCTTTCATGCAACTTTGTTGCCTGCTTTACAGAGGGAGTAAGAATGGAACAATCATCCTTTTTCAAAATGAGTTCCCTTTTGCTTTTTTCCTCGGTCGCTTCGTAAGTGGGCTGCCTATATATCCTTAAAAGAAGAAAAAAGAAAAGGTGAGTGGGGTGATGATGGCGATGATGGGTGCCAAGTATATAATAATTAAAAAAAAGAAGAGAGAAATGGAGAATCCATGGACCTGCCAAAAGCAAAGGGAGAAGAAACCGATGCTCGCCTTGAAAATCATGACACTCGTTGCGGGTCCTTTTCACTAGCACAAGGAAATTCCCTCCCTTTTCAAACGTGGGAATTTCAAGGGAACCTGCGAGGAGCCTTGCTTGCTTTTACGTGAGATTTTTGCAACTTGGAGTGGAGTGCATGATGGGTGTCGAAAGATGGAGACATTGGTCATTGCGGATTTCGAATCGGAGAAAGAAACTCCCAACCCACCACTATGGAGGATGGAGCGAAAAGAGGAGAGAATAAAATGAAAACACAGAAAAAGGAGGAGAAAAATTTAATAAAGTAAATACGAAAAAGGAAAACTGTACTTGGGAATAAATCCTAGTTTTGTATTTTCAGGTGCAATGGTGGATAGCATTTCGATGGGTGTGGAAGGGTAAACATCAGCTTCCTCCACTACCACTTTATCTCCATGTTTGGGTACTTATCATATGTCACAGCATATCCATTAAGCGTGGCTTGCAAAACCCCAGATCTTCCTTCTGAATAAGCATTTTATGCAATCTTTAGTATTGACCCGTATCGAATATTTGGTCACTTTCACATCCTTCTCGAGAAGATGGATGAGCACAAGTTTAGTGTAGCAAATCATAACCATTGAGGACCTTTGATTAGTTTGTGATGTCATGCATGGAGTACTTCGCGGTCTTGGATGGGAAAAAAAATCTCTCTCCCTAGTTCTATCACTTGAGTCTTGCATGAACGCTTTTAGAATGGTGATAGTTACCAGCAATTGAGTCTCAGTCATCAATGGGTTCAAATCGTCTCCAGGGGAGGGAGAAGAAGAGAAAAAGGTGTTCTGTGCGAGGGGACAATAATTTGTGTTTTTCGCTCTATTAGGAGCATAATGATTTGGAGTGATTGAAGTTATGTTAATTAAACTTCAGAAAATTTGCGATAAGTGAACATTCATAATACAACTTCTTGTAGTCTCATCTGTAATAGCACGACTTGATTGGCAAATGTGATCTTAGGGAATTAAATCATTGTATACACAATACACAAATCAAAGCCATCGAACGATCCTTGTAGGCTGTAGCTTCCCTCTCGTTTCCCTGTTTCCTTCCGGGAAGTTACGTCCTCCAGCCTCCATAGTCTTATAACTAATCCGCATTCTGAAGGACATTATTTGTTAGATGGGTCTACATGAATATGTTAAAATGGAACGGAAAAGCTGGACTTCGACTAAATATCATTCACTGAAAAACGGGCGTTTGTTTTCTCAGCGAAATCCTTCCAATAAAAAACCACCGCACAATGTGTCTTTAGATGGCTATAGGTGATGGTCTCGCATGGCTTACACGTTTAGCAGATAGATGCAATTTGTCGTGAATCGAAAGAGAAAACCAACTTCAAACCATGTTCACTAGTCCATGCTATCTTTAAGTAGGGGAAGGACTAATCAAGAGTCCACATTACATGTACTGCAGAGTCTATTGAGAGTGATAACTCAGCTTTAAATTCACGTTTGCGTACATCTCGGCACGAAGTTCGACTTCTGAAGTGGACAGTGCTCATCCCAGGACCCAATACGTCTCAAGTTGAGCTCATAAATGTATGAATGAATTAGTATCAATCTCATACAACATGCACCACGGAACCATCAATCATGCATGCTCGCAGTGTTCTTTGCTCCGACTTAACATATTCCTAAAGGAACAATCTCCAGCTTTTCCTGAAGATTGCTAATCTCTCCCCGGTGAGTAAGATTAGAAATAGATGGATAAAACATTATTCGTCGTGGTAGACCTCTATGAAACCATCTCTAAATTAAGTTTCACAGAATATACCAATTGCCTCTCTTTTTTCTCCCGTAATTGAAACTGGCAGGGTAAAAGCTAAAAAGATATCTCCCGATGTCAACTCAGCCACAGCCTTAAAGTTCCGTTAGGTGATAGAACTAAATAGTAGGAATGACAACCAACATGAAATCAAAAGGAGAGGCCAGCTGACATGAAATAACATCAATACCAAAATAATGTGACCCGGTACAAACTCTTGTCAACTCAAGTCACATTCTTGTCTGCATCCTTGGATGAAATAATCCCACTTGGCTTTGTTCACCAGCCAAATAATGAGAAACAAATAAAAATATGTAATAAACATGCAGGTTCTGTACTTTGACTAAAGTTTTTCGATGGGAATTCTGAGTCTAATGGCAGATGGCATCTTCCTTAGTGTAATGAAGTGTACGCTCGAATTTCTGCAAAAGAAGACAAAATTGAGTTAGCGAAAATTAAAAACCAGCTTTAACCAGTTTGGCTCATTATTCAAACGCATAGTTCGATGAATACAAGGTGAATCTCATCCTCAAAAAAGTTGAGGACATTTCCAACATGGCGGCAAATGTCCAGCGAATTCCTCTATACAAAAGCTATAAACAAATTGACAGCTCTTGATGTGCGATTTGTTAGAATTATTCTAAAAAGATATCAATTCAATAGCCAATAGATCAGTCACCACTGAAAGCACATGTTAAGTGACTCAAAAGTTTCGCCCTGTCAAAGATCTGCCGTGACACGGCTAAACTTCTGTGCATTATGAAACAGGCTATACTAATTAGCTAAATTGGCATTAACAAGAAAACATATCATTATCATTATATCATTAATAATTTTTTTCCCTACACACATTATATAAAGGAGAAAAGGAGTGGTCATATGGTACGGAGAAGTTACTTACATGTACAAATACATTGGCAGATGTTACTGATATTTAGCCCCATGCCATAGAACAAGCATAATTAACAACAAGCTTACCATCAAAGCCAAAATTCTGCATCATTCAGATTGCCATAAATCAGGTGAGAAATAGAGTTAAACGTAGGTCTTCTCAATCAAAATGATAGTATATCCATGTAACACTGTAAGTATGTAAAGCCTTTAATACAAAAGACTAATGCAGTCGGCAAGAAATTGGTTTTACGCAACATCTAAGAGACTAACTCTGTTCGAAGTTTTCAAAACTTCCCATGATTTCCACATATATGAACAATCTCCCAAAATCACTTACCACTAGTAAACTATCCAGGATAACAGATGATTGTTGGTATGATTGCTACTCTAGTTGGGTCAAAATCTTTGACAAGGGGGGACTCCATCAAGAAGCTTCCATCCACAAGTAGTATAATTCATGGATTTCAAATTCTCTATCAAAAGCTGTTTCTTTGGAGAAATATTCACCATTAGGTTCAAGGCCTAATTCTACAAGTCAAAAACCACAAACATAGAGGCAAATGTCCCCAAATGGTCAACTATTTATTTGACGCTAGATCTACCTCCCATGTCCACTTCCACAACGAAAACACTGAGTTCTTATCCAGCTAATTGAACAAATATTACAGAAAGAGAGAAATGCCCCATTTGGTTCAGTTTTC
This sequence comes from Eucalyptus guilfoylei, assembly GCA_016097605.1. NCBI lineage: Eukaryota > Viridiplantae > Streptophyta > Magnoliopsida > Myrtales > Myrtaceae > Eucalyptus > Eucalyptus guilfoylei. The sequence goes on along the minus strand of CM027865.1, from coordinate 35,134,021 downwards.
TCAAGGGGCTTTGAGCCCTCAAAACCCCTTTAGGAAAATATAAGGTGTTTGGCAAGTGTTTTTGAGATCCCATTGGCCAAATGCCAGTATTGGGAAAACTGAAAGCCCAAACCTAGCTAAAAGCCCAAAGCAGGTTTGAGCTTTCAGCATTTTGAGAATGCAAGTCCGTGTTCACTGTTCATCTTCACGTTTACTGTTCATTTTCCCTGATTTGCACCAAGGAGCTATTGTGGGCCAACAATCGTCGCTTGAGGGGTCGCACGTCCCTGGCGACTGCCCCCTGGGGTCACGGGACCTCAAGCGTTGCCCGGATCATGTGACCCAGGGTGTCGCCTAAGGTCATGCGACCTCAGATGAGGCTGTCTGGCGGATTTAATTTTCAGTTATAAAAGAAAAAATTAACAAAAGCTCTTTGCAAACATAGCTTTTACAAAACAGCATTTAAGCCAAAGTTATTTTCTAATGCACATTAAACTTACAATCTGCCAAACACTATAGTATTTCGGAAAACTCCTTTAGGTCAAAGGTATTTGCATTTTCCTAAAGTCACTTCCCAAAACCGAACCAAACGGGGCTAAACTGCTGCAAGTGGAATTCCACTTATGAAATTGAGAGGAGAGAAACAGCAATGTAAAGTATGCAATATTGAAAGCACTTGCCTCATACAGATCATTCACCAGTTCATCTGGGTTGGGGGAGAAGGCGCTGTTTACATATACGAACTGCCCGAAAACAAAGAGAGAGCAGGAAAAGAAGATATTTGTTAAGGTACATTCACGCCTTCCAAAAAATGGAAACATACCAGTACCGGCTACCTACCAAAGTCTCCCGGTGAAGTTGTCGGCAAAGAAAGTCGATCACTTTGGCAAATTTTTCTGCCCCAGAAATCTGTCGTTACCATTGTGATCATAACATGAATATCAAATATTCAAGAGTTCACTATATTACCACATCCAACAACTTTTCTCATGAAAACAGATACATCAACTTATGCCGCCGAAGCTTTAATGTTAGAACACATTCATGCAAGATTCCAAAGAAAATCCCCTTTTGAAATGAAGCTAATCATGAGAATGGCCTCACCAAACATTTAACCTATTAAGTTTCAAAATCATGGGCAGTTCGTGGTTAATAACAACGATCTGGTAATATCCAGTGTAAATCTATATACATTTAACCAAGAGTGGGAGATTTTGCCTTTCAAATCTTGGTTCATCTATAGAATAGAGATTAAAGTGATCCCAACTTTTACTGTTAATTTGTACTGATTATCTCACTTGCAGACTGAACCTCTATTCTTGACATGAGACAACTGACCCAAAGTAAAGTCAGTTCAAACCATAATTGCCTGCAAAGATGCATGAACTCTGACTTTAATCAGCCTGTGTGGAAGCTATAACCCAACTTAAATCAATGGCAGAAGCATTCCAATCACAGTAAATTTCTCATATCCAATCTCTCAGCTCCAAATAGCTCATCAGCAGATGACTAAACTTAACACCAAAAAGGAGGCATAACTCAAATAGATAGGAGTAAGTTTCAACACTCAAGAGGGTTGCTTGGTCCGGCAGAAGCACTGAAATTTGGAATGGTATAAATTTCTCAGGATGGAATTCCTTCCCTCACCAATGTTTGGCTGATTTAAAATCAGCTATTTGATAAATGCCGCCAATAAATAAGCGCATGCTCTCATTACTATTATCTTCCTCTATGTCAGATAATCCAGAGCTGCGTCGCGAAACTTCAATTAAACAATCAACCTAGACAGCCGGCTCAACATACCACCATATTTGCATTCCCTTTGTCTATTCAATGTCGTATTATTGCAGCAAAAAACCTTGGACGTCTTGAAGAAGCATTTGATCAAGCACATATAGCGCAACCTTCATATTTAGGCGAAAAATTAACTTCCGCGTTACAATGCAACTAATTATTCGACTGAATCGTTCATCGCCACTGAGCTATGTGAGCAAACAGTCGAATCGCACTTTCGACAGCTCTGAATCACCGGCCAACTCCACACGAATCGAGCGACGCCAAAGAGCCAGCAATCGCACGCAGAAACATGCACACACGTCATGGCGCTGGAAAATCAAAGGGGTATGACCACTGACCTTGAATTTGGCTTGCTTCAGAATAGGAGCATCGCCGGTGGCCCTCAAGTGTACAACGACTGCAAAATCACAAGAAATCCCCCCCCAAAACGACAGCCCGTGAGCAAAATTGTCCCGCGAATCGAATTCCCGCGAATCAAGCGATCGATTCAATAGATCCGACGAGAAGGAATCGACGGAAAAGATGGGTAAGACTCACTCTTGCGATCTGAATTCGGAGAATCGGACGCCATTCGCTATCGAAAAACCAGGAATCCCTTCAAGAGAACATCGACCGGAGGAGGGGCTTCAGAGATTGCTGAAGCAAGTTGCGGAATTTGGTTTGATTTCCAGTCGGAATTTTGCGAGAAAGAAACCCTTCTTTTTTTAATTCGAATTCAAGCCTCTTTTATACTTTCCTACGTAGGAGTTGGTCGTGTGTGGGCTTACTTGTCTGGGCTTCGTGCGAGGCCTTCAGTAGGAGGATGAGCCCATTTCATTTTGTAAGGATTCGGTGAAAAATGAGAACATATCTTCTAAAGGCATTTTTCACGTGATGAACAAAATTAAAAGTAAAAGTAAAAGTAAATTTTACATCTAAAAAAAATAAAATGTAAAATTGATGGTTTTTCTTTTACCATTTTCACAAATGTATCCTGAAATTTGGAATGTGTTTTTTCTTATTATGGTGATAATCAGCTTTGGAATGAGTGGTTTTCGATATTTTCTCGAACCAGCATTTGAGTAATGTTTAGAAAGTTGGGGTCCCTAATATCAAAATGCCTTGTCTAATGGTAATTAAAGACACTTAATTTATGTGATCAACCTGTAAGCATTGCTTCTTTTTATCAAAAGTGTCAAAACTTGTTGTGTAAGCATGTTAGATCGAGTCAATAGCACTTGTCTATAGCAACTCGCAACATCATTCCTTGATGCTGTAAAGATGCATAAAATATGACGAGTGTGTTTTTTTGAACCATTGAGCTTTGCATTGAACAATATTTTAGCACACCCATAATGATCCATCGACATAAAGAAAAAGTACCAAATTGGTGTCCGAGGTTCTTACATTTTAAGCAAACATACGACTCTAAGAAATTGTGTCCAAATCACATAATTGCAGCTGACAAAACCCGAGGATTTTGTTTCAATGCCTTTGCGGTGGTGCGAACACTTGATGCCATAAGAAGCGTGCAAGGACTTCATTGAATAATTATTTGCAGTTCTATTTTTACGTAAATCGACATGTTAGCATTGGGACCCGTGCGAAATTAGGAAACCGAATTGACACCGCATGTGACTCCCTCTCTTCCGATCTCTTCCCAGTTATAACTGTTTCCATTCCCATGACAGGCAACTTTGAATTGGCATCAAACGAAGTGGAAATGTCATGACGAATTTGAGAGAAAAAGAAAATCGATAAATAGTAAGAATTCATACATTTTTTTAATGACGTGGGACCTATGAAAGTGTGGCAGTCCCCGCATTGGCGTGGTACGTTGCCATTGATTGACTTTGTCGTGCAGACGTGGACAATCGAGTGGGACCCGATTGAGAAATTTTGTCATCACCACCGCAAGATGGCTGACACCAGGCAAACGACGGCCCCCTCCCTCTTCAAGCCAGAACCAACGGGTCCGACCAGGCATTAATGATTGAGGTCCGACGTCGAGCCCGGCCCGGTCGTCCATCCTAGTGTTTTCCAGTCGCCCCCCGGTTTGATCGAGCTCAGCCGGACTCGTCATCGATCGATCGGGTCTAGTGGTTGTGCTAGCACAATGCACGATGGATGCTCGTCGAGTGTTTTCCCCTCGCCAAGCTTCATTAAGAACTTCCCGATATTCATTCACAGACAAGAATTGGAAGAAGAGTGCTATTCATACATTATTCGCACAGTAGGTCAGTTTGTTTTACGTAGTCAACTCCTAGAGCTCTTTAGCTAGTCGTGATGAAGCCATCATTCTCGTCCTCGAGTAAAGATGCCATGCATTGCAAATCTGGTTCGCTCAGGATCGTCTCTCCAGGATCAATGAATGCTAAGGTCTCCTGAGAGTCCCGTGACGATTTCAATGACGGCAACTCTCTCTGGTTACTATCATCTAATCCGCTATTAACGAAACACGACTGCTGAGTATCGGTGGCAAGTTCAGACTCTAAGAAAGCTTCCAGGAAATTGGCGTCCAGCTCGAAATCCGCCATTAAATTGCATGAAACATTTGAATTTCCACCTGATGACCGAACTGTCGTGACTTGATCTTCATGGCGGTCAGAGCTTTGATCTTTGTCGTCCACCATGTCGGGTGCTTGTGCTTCTCTATCTTGACAGGATGCGGGAGAGAGAAGCGCTTTCGGGCATGCCGTTGCCCTGGCGTGAGATACGCGCGGCTCAACGGGCATGAGAGTGTCGTCAATGGTCAGTTTTTCGAGGGCCGACTTGGGGCTTCCTTGGAATGAAGACAACGACGGGCGACTGGAAACGAAGCCCGAGTTGCTCGTGCTGGATTGGAGTTTCTTTCCGATGGTGGTGTTCCAGTAATTCTTGATTTCGTTGTCCGTCCGTCCCGGAAGCCTCCCCGCGATCAACGACCATCTGCATTGATTCGAACGGACACCAGATATCTTTCGTTTCGTTATCGTGCACGCATCGCTAACATCTTTTTTTTTTTTTAAAGAAGAAGGAAGAAACACCTGTTTCCTAGGAGATTGTGAAGCCGGATGATGAGCTCTTCTTCGTCAAGAGTGATGTTCCCTCTCTTTATGTCGGGCCTCAGATAATTCAACCACCTCAGCCTGCAACTCTTCCCGCATCTCGTCAGACCTACACGAGGATCCCCCCAACAGAACCCAAAACGATAATCCAGATTACTCGATATTCACCACATGTCCTACAAAATACAGTTTGAATTCTGCACGCGCGCGCGCGATGAGCGTTACGAGAGAGAGAGAGGGAACACGACCTGCTTTCTTGGGAAGGTTTCTCCATTTGCCTTCGCCGTTCGCTTTGATGTAATCGGTCAGGATCTTGTCCTCCATCGCCGTCCACGCTCCTCTGTTCACTCCTTCCTTCGCACAGCACGGGCTCCTCCCCATTCTCTCTCTCTCTCTCTCTCTCTCTCTCTCTCTCACAGAGAGAAACTCTAGCACTCTTTACGAATATTGAAGTTGGGTGTGCTAGTGGACTTAGTCTCTCTCTCTCTCTCTCTCTCTCTCTCAGTCACGCGAGCACACACACACACATATATATACAGAACTTTTTCTTTTTTGATTTTTCTCAGGCCCACATTTCTTCCGTCAGAGCGCGTCTTCAAGCTGCACATTTCTCCAGGAATGTAATGAATAAATGATTGGTTCTTTAAACGTGACATACCACAGCATGTGGAGTGGGGGGACCATCTTTCCTGTCTAACAGTACCTAGTACAGACAAAAACCATGTTTTTGGAAGGAAATGCTACCCGCGCCGCGATTGACCAAAGATATTTCTAGTGTTTTTATAATCATTGACATATACTTCAAAATCATATGCTTATATTATTTGTGAATTTTATGTAATGCTTAGGGGATGGATTTGTGTCTGGCTTATGCGTATGACATGGGTTTCGATCTCTCATATTATTAAATACAAAGGATTCCATATTTAGGCAGATTGATTTTTTTTATGCATGGTGCAAGACCCCTTGCCTTTACTTACTTCTTTGGAGTAGTTATGAAATATTTAAATGTGAGTAGGCAATGCTATACTTGTGACCTTAAAATTGAGTTTTACGCCCATTAAATCTTCTTTAAAAGAATATAGACAAGTCACAGCAAGGGCCAATTGCCCGCAAATCGGCAAAAGTTAATAAACAATCATAAACCATAACTTTTATAGGTAAACAAAACATCAATTTATAGTTGATATTTTAGGTGTAGGTACTAGGTACCTGCCTTTGTTTATGAAGCAAAATACTTGATTCTTTGCATTCATGGTCATATTTGCTCCAGTTAAGAAAGACTTCTACATAAGTCCCTCGTCACTTATTAAATTTGTGATATAAGTAAGGTACTTCATAAATTTGGGTGTACCTACCTAGGATGCTGTCCTAAAGATTATAATTTATAAATTAATGTCAAGTATAGATAAAGAGCTATCGGGGGTAATACCTTTGGTACTCAACACATTTTATTAGTGCCTATATTTTAATTTCCTAACAAAAACAAATAATTAAAAATTCTAGTAAGTTATCATATATATAGAACACGTGTCAAATTTAGAGTTGAGGCACATTCTCATTAAAATGCATAGTTCCAAAGCCTTTAAATTGAGGACCTAAGAATACCAAGTTTAAAGATACATAGTTATAGGATTTTTTTGTGCATGCAGTCATTGCTAACATTTTCAAAATCATAATACAACGACGTGAATATATTTTATTCACTGCATTAAAGAATTTTTTGACACTCATATACTATTAACATAAACTTTTTTTAAACCGTATAACATATTACATAGCTTATAAACGGAAAATTATCTTATTAGATGTTTTGAATCATGTATCTTCTGTTTAGAGAACGCCAAAACCCAAAAAAAAAAAAAGGAAAAAAGAGAAATAAGGGATGTAAAGGGAGAAGAAAGCACATAATGGAGTAGGTGAGCCCATTTCATCACCCACCTCTTCTTCTATTCTCTCACTGCTCTCTCCAAAAAGGTTTGAAAAAAACCCTCATTTCATCTTATTGAATAGATATGGAAAAGGAAAAAAGAAAAAGAAAAATCTTCGTGGTGATGATGATGATGTAGACGGCGATATGAGAGATAACAATACTTTTGTTCTAAACTTCGAATGCGGAAGATATGTGGATATATCAATTAGGCCATCCCCACGTGGAATTGACAATTTTACATCACGGTGGGTTAAGAGTTGACAATGTGCGCATGAGCGGGATTAAGATTCGACTCTGTGCGTGCAGTTGAAATCTATTTAACAAAATGATTAGGTTAAAACTGTACGCATGGCATGCCTAAATCTTCACTTCATCTGTGGGAATTATATTACGGGTATTATATATTCTGATTTACAGAGAATACCTATTAACGAAAGCTCAATGAGATTAAAAGATTGCATATTTCACCTGCCTTTCTTGTTCGTGCATGGCTACTTTCTGATCTCCCAAGCAGCTAACTTTCTCGCACGCTCTTGAAAGTTCGTTGACAATAAGACGCCTCGTCGAGGAGAGAGAGAGAGAGAGAGAGAGAGAGAGAGAGAGAGAGAGAGAGAGAGAGAGAGAGAGAGAGAGAGCTACAAAACAAACAGGGAGTTGATCTCCGGTTCGAGAGATCTTTAAGCGTTTTCCAAACTTAACAGTCCCGCTCACCCAAATTGGCGATCAAACTGTGACTAAACTTTCCCTTTTTCTTGTTTCTTTCATAACTCGGAAACACAAGTGAAGTGATTACGACTGTCTGAAGGCGTATGGACACTCAAAAAGCCTCTTGAATTAAATTAAGTTCAGGCCATTTGTATTATGAGTGTGACCCTACCCTAAAGCATTATTCATGCAGTTGGTGGGATTTGAACGAATGGCTTTCAATAAATGAACTCGAAAACCACCAGCATAGGAACAATTGTAGAAAGCTGGGTTTCTTCCAAGCTACATCAATTCCTAATTGACTATGATAAATAGTGATCTTCTTGATTCGGATATGTAAGTCTCCTGCTAAAATAATTAATCTTACTTACCAAATCTGCCCATCTTATGGTAAAACCCCATTCGATATATATAAACTAGGCAATTTACATGTATATATGAGAACTAGTCCAATTAAAAACTCATATATTTCGTATTACTCGGGGAGAATGACCATATAAACAGCATGATATAATTAATTTGGATGTACTTGAAAACCCTAAAAATCTCTCTCTCTGTCCTTTGTTTCCTTGGCGGAAACTACAAGGCCATCCACCAAGAGCCCTCGCATCAAGCCCCTTGGCACTGTACTGAAGATAGTAGGAGCTCAAATCAAATGGGATATTCCTGTGTTTCTTAAGACTTGAAAGAGCGATTGACTGAATTTAGTTACTACGAAGTGAGGAACAATTGCCTGTTGCTCGGGCAGCCTCAGCTTTTCTTGCGTGGTGCCAAATGAAACCTTCCTTGTCTTGCATCTTGATTAACATAAACACTCTCTATAACTCGGCCTAAATTACTTTGAAGATCAATTGACTTGATGATGAAGCTGAGAAGCACTGGACAATTTGGCGCTAACCCATGACAAAGGTCTCTCTTTTTGCTAGGTTAGTTTCACTTTGCCTTTGCTTCTCATCATTTGCTTGCTAGTCAGAATTACTCCAACCCGAAAGTGCGCAAATCTATACCCAAAAGATGTGTTGATTTGAGATAGTAAGGCGATTGAAGATTCATGAATAAAATGGGTAAGGTAACATAAATTTGACTCTTGCGCAAACGGCTTAATAAACGTGGATGGTCTATTTTTAACTTGGTCGATTGGCGTGAAACTCAATGTATCATGTGATAACATGCGTCACTCAATTGGGAAATACACGCACACAAGTAAAGCGGGCATCTAGGCTTTGCGCACGAAGTAGGGGCAGGGACATAATTGCGGAAGCACGGGAGAAATAAAGTTGTTTTGACTATTAATTCAAAGAAGGAAGATCTCTTCGTGTATAACTGGCATTTTACTGGCACTTGCTTGTTTTGGCATTTTAGAGAATTTTCACCGATGGCGTCCATGAAAAGTGGCAAAGCATGTGCTGTCGAAAAGAAAAAAAATAAAATAGAAAATAGACATGGTCGGTATAGTATGAAACTGAATATTAGATCTTATATATGCTCTTTGAGCTGTTCAATCACCTTACTCATAAAATTCCCATCTTCATTTAAACTGCTACAGAATTGATTTTCTGCCATATACAAATCTACATGTATGTATGGACGCGCGAGTATTATCTTCGCATAGATCATTTCATTCCTAAATATTCTCGATTGAGAACATGCATGATTAAGCTCGAGCACTAGGGAGAATATCAAATCTGATCGTACATGAATCTTCTTTCATCCGTGGAAAGTAAAACCGATCATTCATTAGAAGGAGATGATCGGGTTATTTTAAATTACAATTGGGATGCGGTCCTAATGAATATAATGTGCCCCTGTTGATTAAAGTGGTACAACTTATTCACTTTTTTTTTTTTATGATGATCAAATAACTTTGTAAATGTCGTCCAAATGGTTGCGTGGTCCCAACTTCACGGCATCAAAGGGATAAGATAGTTTAATTATGTCCCGAAAGCAGGCCTTTACCTTAAATTCAATAAATTAATTACTATAGGTCAATTATTGAAAAGAGAGAGAGAGAGAGGCGTACGCAAAGAATTACCCAACACGGGGCCCTCCCGCAACAATTTTTGGTGGGCATTGGCATATAATATTAAGAATAGGTGATTAAGAAAATTTGACGAGGCTAAGGTGAAAACAAACGTGGGTTGAGCAACTTATGTTGTGATTTGCGATGTTTGCTTTTCCTCAACTAATTCTTACGAAATCAAAACAACGACGAGACCGGCGATCTCTAAGTTTCCATATCTGTATAACTTTCCATGTATCTAGCATAGAAAGGTGGATAGAACCTCGTGCTGATTAGCATCACCAGCAACACGTTCAAATTGATGCCATTATTAGATGTCAACTAGGCTTTCTGGAAATTAAAGGTTGGAAATCAACTTTTGCCGACGGTTATGTTCCATTCAGAGCTCCTCGCTTCGTCCTGTCAGCCTCATCTTATCACATTGAAAGTGAAAAATGCCTACTATCGCCGCTGGCGAATTTGGCCTCTTGTGATCTCGCATTCGTGGAATATCAGTCCGTATCATTAGGTGCTTACGAAATGAGAGGTGAAGATGAGAGAGAGAGAGAGAGAGAGAGAGAGAGAGGATTTGATTTGAAAGTGAACCTTATGGAAAAACAGAGGGCCTTCAAGAAACCCAACCAACTTTCTTGAGGGAAAAGCGTTCGTGCGGGCACAAAAGAGCCGGCACGCGACCCATAACCCTAAGCTCCTCAGTACATCTGCAGAGCTGTGCACGTGACATGAAATTAACATCCATGGAATGCGAGGGAGAGCACAGCTTATGTCCTTCTTTCGTTACTCTTACCCAAGCTTTTTCACATGACAGCCTAAGCGGGTGATTCTCTTTCGCGGGACAGTATTCGCAGATGGTTTTTTCATGTCGATGAGAAGGACAGCATTTTTGTCTTTGGGATCCTTCTCTCTCGCGCGCGCATAAGAAAGCACGTAACGCTGTACAAAAATCTCGTCTCAGAAAGGGAGATTGCGCAAGCATTCTGATCTTGTGTTTCGGTGCGCACCAGGTGACGTCGCGTTCATCGAGAACGGACACGGTTCAAGCAGGATCTTCTTCGTCCTTTTCCGAAATCACAAGTCGCGTTCACTTCGAAACGGAAGGAATGGGTTCTAGAGGAAGATTGAAAAGTCGACTTAGGTTTGGTGGTCGGACTTTTAACTAACTTGTTAGGTGGAGCTGCCCTAGGCACGATTCCTCACTATGTCTGGCAAATTAGCGGAGAGATGAGGAAAGGAATATTCTAAGTCCCAAAACGTTTGGGGATTAGTTAGTTGGTATCGGACTAGGTTGTTATGCCTTACCATCATGAGTTGGCCCATAAGGCAGACTTGCTTAGCAGATACGAGGAGAAAATATATAAAAGTAGAAGATTATGAGTAAATGAGATGTTACTTCCACACGAGGGATGAGCTCAATGAGATATTATAACCTTAATTAAATCTCTCTCCCTCTCTCTTTCTCTTTAAATTTTTTGTGGGTTTTGTTGCGTGCATATTTTTTTAATTTGGTGATTGTTCAGTTAGAAATTCAAATTTAAGGTTCACCTAAAAGGGTCCCATTATATGTGCTTTCACGTCAAGAATGGGGCAATGAAGTTGCGATTAAAATAGTTAAATATTAAATCACACATTTGTCAAACAGTTTATATTCTTAGCACAGTTGATAACATTCTTATAAAATCTTACATGGTATCAGAGTAAGTGGTCCTAAATTCAAAATTTTTCTAACCCTTTATTTGCTTCCTTATTATATATTTTCACGCTAAGTTTTAGGTCAAAATCCAGTCAATTTGCGAGAGGAGTATTGAAATATTTAAATAAATTAAACCGCACATTTATCTAACAACTTTTAGGACGATTAGCAATGGTCATACAAAATTCTACATTGTCGATAAATTCATAGTATGCTAACTGAAAGTCCATGGCTCAAAGCGAAGAGACCTTTGACAGCGTTTGTTCTCCCAGTCCTCCTACACACGAGGAGGACTATTTGACAGCCGTGACAGAACATTTCTTCAGACTATACGAAAGCATATATTTAATAAATATGCTTGTGGCCCTAGGAACGAGGCAAAGCCGAGGGGGAATGATGAAGAGCAACCTAGGCCCAGGCAAATCAAAATAATGGGCCGTTGGAGAATGAAGGCGCCGAGACACAAAATTCAATCATCTTTTATGTCTCACATTCATTCTCGTTCGGTATAAAGTGCTCGAGACATCTCAATTCGTGCAAATATTTGTATCTAGATTTTGTGTTCAATCTTCCAAAAAATAGCTCAAAACTTAAATATATTTTTTCTTTTGTCTGTGAATTTCGGAAGAAGCGAGAAGCGAGAAGCGAGAAGCGAGAAGCGAGATTTCTTTTCTTTTTAAATGCAACCAAGTACTTGTTGTAAAGCATGATAACTTCATCATAAAATGGATGACTTGACGTGCCCACTTTAGTATCGTGACCACTAGTCAAGACGAATCCTTATTTATTTCTATATATGTCTCGTCCAATTAGTTAAATCATACTAGACATGATTGATGTGATGATATCATTTTTAAAGCTCTTGTCTAGAACTGCAAGCAACATTAAATTTCCTTCCTAGAAATAATCGGGAATGAGCGAGCCTAACAAGTGGGATTCTTTACCATCGGCTGTGGTGGCTTCCCTGGATAAGAGCTCCGTTGATCTTTCCCCAAAGGTGAGGGGTTTGAAACCTAGTGGCGGCATTTGGTGTCTTAAGTGTGGCGTCGGGGTGGTGGGTCGTCGCTAGCGTCACCATCCGCTAGCGTCACCCTAGGGTTTGCTCACCAGCTACCGGCTATACGAGATTCCCTAGATTATCAAAAAACAAAAAAAAAAACAAGTGGGATTCTTTTCCCTTTAACTTTTTTTAGGGAGTGGCTAGCATGACGATCCAGTGCAGAATAATAGTGGAACGGTTAAAGTACAACGACAAATCCTTTTGGAGGAAACTAGTAACCGGTTTTAATTTTGACCATTTCCTTTCTTTTTTTCTTTTTTTGACTACTATGTTTCCTTATTACAAGCTCAAATTTAGAGACAAAATCAGAAGATGGCCCACAAAATCAATTTTCTTGAATATGAAAAAACTAAAATATAAATTAAATACCGAAATATAAATAATTACAAGTAGAAAAATATTATCACTTACTAAAAAATCATTAATGTCATTACAAAAATCTATTAAATTTAAAAGATGAAAAAACATTTAAGTTAGTTGCGCAACTAATAACTAAATTATTGTGTCATGAAATAGCCCCTCATTCCGTTTGCTCAAACCAAATTGCTATGGAAGGACTCTCCGATAATCTAAAATTAAGACCGGCGATATCAATTATGCATAAAAAAATGAAGTAAAGAAAAGATCAAAATAAGAATAATGAATTACTAGAGAATTCCCAAAAAAAAAAATTAATGAAAAAATGAATTTTCCATATAAAAAAGCCATAAGAATAGAACGATTTTTCTTGTCTTAGTTAAAGAATCAAACCAAAATGATAATTTTTGAAAAGTTAGAAGAAGAAGTAGAAGAAAATAAGAATAATGAATTACTAGAGAATTCGCAAAAAAATTAGTGAAAAAAATGCATTTTTCATATAAAAAAGTCATAAGAAGAGAACGAGTTTTCTTGTCTTATTTAAGGAAACAAATCAAAATGATAATTTTTGAAAAGTCAGAGTCAATAATTAAACCGATTCAGGAAGTCCACCAGTTTCCTCCAAAAGGATATATGGCTGGCCTTTGACCGTTCCATTGTCATTCTGTAGTGGACGGTTATGCAAGTATTTTCCTTTTTCTTATATTCTTTTACAGTAACTGAAAGTGCAAACTTTGGTACCATATTCGGCACAGAGAAGAACTTGTCCCATTTTTCCTTTGTTACACTTGACGATAATTGTCTTTTCTTAATATTATTCGCGAAGGAGATGCTAATGCAAATTTATCGGTCGCTAGAATCAAAATCAACAAGGATGATACTATCTTTTTGGACCGTCCCCTTTCTGGAATGGACAAGAATCATCCTTGGAGATACCACGTTTGTATCGTGCAAAATTGTTAGCGTGCTCAAGGAAATAGCAGATGACGTCAAGTAATTAACTATGCATCTAGGACGGTGGACATTGTGTTTATCATGTCAGCCACGAAAGAAAATTTTCGAATTTCTTCTGTAGATCGTGTCCTTCAAGTCGGTCGCGGAATGATCGAATTTGGCACAACGGGTGAGCGGTAGGGTTTGAAATTCATTAACCAAGGAACTTTGCATAATTTTGTTTAATGTGCAGGAAGGTTTTGCATTGTATTCTTGTCTTGCATCATTTATCGAGTGGAGAGGATGAAACTATTTTATTCTTGTATTGATGTATTGGCAAGAGCAACTGCCTACACATAAAAAAACAAAAAAACTTTAAAGGTGCCACAAAAAGATTTCAGAATTTTCTAAATTATCAATGTTTGGTCACAATTAGAGCATTTGATACCTTTTGAGCACCTGACTATTTTTTATTAGATGGACAAGTTCTCTCGTTATCACGTATATTAAGTAATTGTTGAAGACACAATACTATGAAAATTTCAATGGATGCAAGTTCATATAACTTTGCATTGGTCTCTATGGTGATGGACTTATGCGAACGCTTGAGATGCGCAGTCTCATTAGCTGATAATCAACTCCTGTATTGTTCTGATTAAGGAAGGCCAATGCTTAGGTTTCTTAGTTTATCGACACGATGCGGCGCATGGGAACATCTTGCTATGAAAATCTGTAGGTATCCCTGCATTTAGTCGGTCGTCTAATCATAAAACTTTCACTGTGATTTCCACTTGTAAGGTTTCGAACGAGAATTACGGATGTAATACCGGTTTGGCTGTAGATGATCGTCTTCGGCGTTTTGTTTCATCTTCAAAATATGGATAATCCGAGACCAATCTCTTGAGAGAGAGAGAAGGGGCGGCGGGGGGGTATGAAATTTCGAGAATTAGCTAGTCCGATGCGATAGCTGTCTATCGATCATTAATGAATTTTCTGCCCCCCCTCTCTCTCTCTCTCTCTCTCTCTCATGCGCACGAATGAGACAAGGGTGATCACTCTCCCTGTCTCGCGGCCCCCAAGATGCAGACAAGGCGACCCCATCGAAGTGATGGCGTTCTTTGACAATCGTTGCACAGTAATCGTGACCTCAATGATTACCTCCGAATTCACGGGGAGGAACTTTGATTTATGACCACCGACCGTTGCAGCGTGGATGGTAGATCCCTTGTGCTTCACTAAGGAGGCCAAGGTTCGAAAGGCTCAAGCACTGTGTGATGAAAGAAGCATGGCGTCGGGTGGTGGTTTACTCGCTGGCGACACCTGGGGATTTACGCGGTAGCTATCGGCCAAAGCGGTTCCTCCAACAATAAAAAAGAAAAAAAAAATGTTGATTTATGTACGGAAACGCAAAAGGGTAGATGAAAACCCTCCAAGTTTTGCTAAAATATCTACACGTTTTACATGTACGGTTTGTATTATATATGGAAGCGGCGCAAAAGGGAAGATGAAAGCCCTCCAAGTTTTGCTAAAATATCTACACGTTTTACATGTACGGTTTGTATTTTATATATATACATATCCGGTCATTTTCCAACCGAGAAATAGATCCAAAAGTTGCTGACGTAGGATTTTGGATTATCAAATTGGGCCAGTCGTTTCACATAAAGAGGGAGAAAGAAAAGAGCACGCGGTTGAACTCCATTGCTCAAGACATCAATAATGAATATGAACATCACGCACTCTTAGCGGTGCATTTATTTTATCGAGAACTTCAAGATAAAGAAAAATGTTCTTCATAAAAATTATTTTAAAGTTAAATAATTAGTTTTCATTTCTGTCATTTTGCCTTTCCTCCTACTATGATTCTTAAAAATATAAATGTTCTTATTAATCCTGGTAGTATACTCTACACTTGTCAAAGTATGGAATTTGTACATCAAAATTTTGTTATCATGAAATTTTCTATAATATGAATTAAATTTCGTCAAAAAATTTAGTGGCTATTTTAAGGTCAAGAGAGTCGTGTGTATGAGATTTTTCGTTTTCTCTATAACATATCATTGTATGATTTTTTGGTTACTTGCCGGAATGGATTCGATCTTGTCATTATCAATCCATGGAAAATGTTCTCTATAAATCAATCAATTTTCACCGATCAAAACGTTGAAATGTCAAAAAATAATTTTTTTAAAAATAGTTTTCCTTCAAATGGACGACCCTCAATGTAGAATTAAGATGTTAAACGTGATCGAACCCGATCGTGACCGGACACATCAAAGTGGGCCCGCCAACATGATCGAGGATGGGAAGTACGAGGCCTATAATTGAAAACCATGGACCAAGCCAAGCCGCTTGAATGATTGGGGGGGCTACAATGGCACCAGGAGTCCTGAATTGACAATTCTGGCCCTCCCGATGGAGACCACGTGCTCTGCTGTTTTCCCCTCCTGTCTGGGTGGGCCCCTACGCTTTCAATAGTCCGAGATAGATGGTCATGGGGATGACCTGGCAAAAGGTGACACGTGGGGACGTCCTTCCCGATGCCCTGGCGCGATCAAATCCGTCACGTGGCCTTTCACTCCACCCAATAGAAAACAAAATTGGACCACGGATTTACATATTGATCGAGTGGATTTTGGAGACGCTTTGAACTTATCTCTGAGTATCCTTAATGCTAAGCGGATGAAATCGCAAAAAAGAGGAAGAGTGAATTAGAGATTGAACCTTGAGGACACCGGAGAGATTCGAATTTGACGGAATAGTGAGAGTGTAGCCAATGGATTTGGGAGTGAGACAGGAGCAACAGAGCTTCACAATCTTGGAGATAATGGAATTGGGAGCAACAAAGCTTCAGATCTTGGAGACTATAATTTCTGAAAGAGTGTACTTATTTTGAAGTGTTTTAGTCAGGTTTGGATTTATAACCTGAATTAAACTGAACTATATAGGAGACACATTTTTACATATTTCCCGAACAAGCAGAAATACGACCCGAAATATTTGATTTGGGTTTTTTTGATGTAGATACTATTTATTGAATCTACTAGTCTTATGCATGTAGGATTCCGTATCAAGTTCAAAAGCAAAATTAAAAAAAAAAAAGTCAGAAGATGGAGTAGATAAGAAAACCTTTGTGTAAGAATAGTGGTGTGATTTCCATAATTGACTCAAGTTCCCCACAATATAACGTGAGTTCTTGGTTGTACTAAAACAAACTCAAACTTCTGTGAACCTCATTAGCTAACTGCAGAAATTTCAAAACTAAAATGTCAAAAACAGTAATGACATTTCATAGAGCAAATTTCAAGATTACATCAACATGAGGAACTCCCCAATAAAGCAATACAGAGCTCTTTTAGGATAGCAGGTTCATAGCAAAGAAAAATAAATGGAACTACTTTTGTCATAATGAAAAATGAACTGAAAAGAAAATTTTGGATCAAATTGAAAGACAAAGCAAAACCACTTCCATGATTGTGTCAACAGTTTCAATTTGAAACTGCGCATACATTATCGGCCATGAAGGAGGATCGCACGTAGTTTTTTTCAACAAAAATGTGTCCATGATATAGTGACTATGATCATAAGAGGGCCGACATAATTTATATACAGTGAAATCCGAGACAATTTAGAAGAAACTTAAATCCTAGACATAATATTCACAGGTTCTTTAGGTGCTTCTGCCCTTCACGTGAAAATTCAGGAATTGTCAAACCCTAAAACATGAAATGACTGCATTTAGAATGCGCTTGTCGAATTAAGATCAAAGAATGTCAAACTGCCACCAGATATGTTGCACCGACCTTCATCACTTAAGCGAGAAGCAAAGTTTAGAAAAAGAGAAAGAACCACATAGATCTGAGATTATTAACTTAAAAACTAAGTGTGATCGTGAACGACGGGGAAACAGGCATAAATAGATTAAAAGATAAGATTACAAACTTTACATATCTTGATTGGCGAGTGGATTTCGAATGACCGACGAGGACCAATTCGAAAGGCAAACTTGCATGTCAAACACGAGGAGAAAAAATAAAAGTAAAAGATTTTGTCATGAGTAAATAGAGAATATAGAGTTCGGGACACCTAAAATGTCAAAACTTGATACGATGGGACACTTAAATACCAAAAGTTAGGAAAGTGATACTTAAGTGCCAGTGAAAAAATTCAGTCAAAACGTTGACGTAGCGATTTTTTGCACGCTGACGTCAGCATGCAAAATGACATTTTGGCTGTCGGCTGTCATTCATCTTCCTCATTTATTTATTTAGTTTTAAATTTAATTGAATTAATTTTTATATTAAAATTCGTTAAGTGTCAAAACGACGTCGTTTTTGTATTTCTTTCTTGAGTGAGCCTTCCGGCAAGTCACATAAGCGAGGAAAATTAATAAAAAATTACCACGTAGAATTTCTTGCGGGATTCGCCGGATATGACACTCAAGTGTCTCATTTTTCTTTTTTAAAAAAAGTGACACTTAAAAGTCATTTTCCTAACTTTTGGCATTTAAATATTTTCTTGTGTCAAGTTTTGGCATTTGGGGTGTTTTTTGCTAGAGAATATATACACACATATTACTACGAGATCCAATAGTTCTATCCAAAGGACAAAAGGAAGATGGTACTTCTGTTTATAACCATAATATGTTGAGAGAGAGATGAGATTTTAAATGTTTTTTATTTTTGTGTATTTTAATTTAGTGCTTGTTTGGCTAGAAATGAAATGTAAGGTTCACCTAAAAGGATCCAATTTTTAGTACCTGACACGTCCAGAATGTTCACCTAAAAGGATCCAATTATTAATTAAAAAAACCTCTAGTCTGCTAAGCAAATGTCCACGACGAACTACATAGTCAATGGCTTAAACAAATAACTTCGACAGCTACTGCTCTCCCACTCCTCCTATGCACGACGTAGGAAGGCATCTTGATTCAATGTGCGTACGTGTTGCCCTAGGAACGGGATAAAGCCGAGAGTGAACGATGAACAGCAACCTAGGCCCCTGCAAATCAAATCAATGGGCTTTCACAGATATCACATGTCCCATTTCCCCTTTATCGGTCGCGATCGACCCCCTTTTCTTCCCAATTACTCTTCCGAGAAGGAAATGCTTCTCCAGATCATTTTGGATCATCTCCTTTCTTTAATGAACAAGAATCATCCTCGGGGATACCTCATATGTATTTCATAAAATCGTTCCCTGTTCAAGGAAATGGCATGCGTTGTTAGATGACTAGCTATGCCTGCATGACAATTACATTGTGATTCATTATGATTTGAGAAAATGACATGGGTGCTTTTGGAATGTGATCCCTCAACTTTTTATTTGTTCGATATGATTCCTGAATTTTTAAACATTTTCATATAATTTAAGGACTTTATTGAACATTCAACGTTAGATCGGAGATTACATTGAAAAAAATTAAAAGAGCAGATTTGACATTGCATTAGACCAAAGTTTAGGAACTGCATTGAATATATAAAAAGTCCAGAAATTGCATTATACATTAGACCAAAGTTCAATGACCATTTATGCTATTATCCTTATGATGATCACATCAATCGTAAGAGAAAATTTTCTAGTTTCTTCTTTAGATTCTGTCCTTCCAAGTTGGTTTAGGGAATAAATGATTAAATTAGGCGCAAAGGGAGCGGTAGGTTTCAAATTCATCAACCAAGAAACTTTACATAATTTTGTTTAACATTTAGTCAGATTATGTTGTATTTTTGTCTCATATCATTTTTCAAGTGGAGAGGATGAAGCTACGTCATTTTTGTACTATACGGCAATACGATTTATTTATTTATCTTAAATGACGGGATGACGCTTGTATAAAGAGATATTTCTATGGGCCTAATTTCGATTCATATATCAACCAGAACAACTGCCTTCACACAAATGAATTAAAAGGTAGCCACGAAAAGACCTCCCAGAATGTTCTTCGAGGTTGATCTGGATGAAGAGAGAGAGAGAGAGAGAGAGAGAGCTAATACTATGTGATGCTGTCCATCTACCATCAATGAATTTCCAAAAACGACATCTTAGTACTATGTGATGCTGTCCATCTACCATCAATGAATTTCCAACAACGACATCTTAGTACAACGTGAAGTTGTTCATCTCACGCAAAATTGAAGCAAACAAATGTTTACCCCCAATCGAAAGTGATTGTATTCTTAGACAATCACTAAAGAAAGGTTTGTGACTCCACAAGGGGCGAAAATCTATTTATGATGGAATCACCACAAAAGGGGCAATGATAACCCTCTAAATTGTTCCAAATATTTCGACCAAAAAAAAAAGTTGTTCCAAATTTATATATGTCGGGTCATTTTCCGTATAAATGGATCCAAAAGTTCCCAACGTGTAGGAAGTTGGATTCCCACACTTGGTCAAATTGTTTCACAAAAAAGAGAAAAAAAAAAAAAAAAAAACGCGATGGAACTCCACCACTAATTAGGGTAAATAATGAAGATGAGCACGGGGTATTATATACTCTATTTATTTCATGAAAAATGAATGATTTGAAAAATATTTATTTTTATAAGCAATATAATTGATTAGGAAACGATTTTCAAATCATTCATTTTTTGTATATGGTATGGGCAATTCAAGTTTGGTTCATCCATCAACGTGCGCCCTTCCAACATGTTCGGAGGTGGAAGCATGAAGAGCCCCATCATTTAAAATTAGGGACCAAGCCACTTTACGAAAACCACCGCACTCGTGGTTGGAATTGACAACCAGGCCGCTCCCATTGTGGATCACTTGCTCTTATGTTTCCCCAACTTCGTACGTCTCAATTTTCTTTCGAATACGGAAAACCTGGGACCAGAAATGCCCGACCCAATCGCAAACGGTATGTCACGTGTCTCTTTTCTCAACTCAAAAAAACGGGAAACAATAAAATTTGGATCACGAAATTTTCGGAACGTCCTAATTGGTGGTAGCAGATATCTATCCAAGATGACTATCCTATGCAATCAAAATAACGAGTTTTATAACTTTCGATGGGCTGATTTTTTTTTTTTTTTCATTTCGCATGTCATTGAGACTCTAACAATAAAATAAAAATCATCATAACGTGTTTAGTAAATTTTCTTAACAAGCATTATAAAGACAAATTAAGTAGGCGATGATCGTACTCAACTTATTGAAATGAAAAAATAAAAAAATTGAAACTATAAGCAGCTTAGCTTTTGTTCAAGGATGCAACCTGCTCGAAAAGAAAAAGGAAACGAAAATTAGGGTACTTTGTCGAGGTCACACATAGAAATAAATTATTACCAGCTACATAGGGTATTTTATTTATCCATCATATAATAACAGATTTGGCGAGGTAAAAGAAAAAAAGGGAAAAAATTATAAAAATCATTTACATCAGCATCTGTCGTGTCGTGTAGATGGTGGGCACTGAGTGGACTGCCAAGTGGTTTTAAGCCAAAATTAATTGAAATGACTGCATTGGAAAATCATCAAAATGTTTAGAATTAAATTGACCAAATTAAAAAATTTTGGATTAAATTGGTCATCATTTAGTAGTATTAAAACTTATTGGATAATTTTTCCGTAGTTATTATATAAGAGAAATTGCCCACATAATAGTGCTCATGAATTGAGTTAGACTAAAATTTCCACGAAATTAAATGGTAAAATGGTCCTGAATCAGTCCAAGAACTATTCATGCCAGTGCAACAACAAAATCTAAGAATTCTAAATTAGTTAGAATTAAAGGCAACAAAAGAAAAACCATGGCTATAACAAATATATTGGGAGCATTCAACGCTGTGGGCCAATAATTGCAACGGTACATAATTCAAGACTGTGACCCTTCTCCAATAGCACGTTGGTCGAAAAACAACCCCATGAATACGACAACATAGAGAAATTCTAGTACTCCCATGTCCCATGGGAGAGAGATGAAATACTTGACATAGAGGCTCATGCTAAGGTTCACTACTTATTAGATTAGTCTTATGAGCGACTCGACCCGT
Organism: Eucalyptus guilfoylei; assembly: GCA_016097605.1. Classification (NCBI taxonomy): domain Eukaryota; kingdom Viridiplantae; phylum Streptophyta; class Magnoliopsida; order Myrtales; family Myrtaceae; genus Eucalyptus; species Eucalyptus guilfoylei. Next base: position 35,112,527 of record CM027865.1, on the reverse strand, counting down.
GTATTTCAAGCTGGACCGATTATAGATAGTATGTAAATATGGATTCTCATAATCTTGAGGTAACATAATGTGTTGATCTGCTATAGTTAGCTTTAAGCTGGAGATAAATAGTATGCACGATGAGCTTAAGACCTCCAACATCATTCAAGTCATACGTCAAATGTGTTGGCTTAAATGTCCAGGACAACATATGTGTGCAGTGAATCCTACGCACTCTAAACCCACATGATAGTAAAGAAAAATTATAAAGTGACACTAGGCATGGCAAGTCTCAGTAAAAAAAGAAATTATATTTTATTTTACTCTACATGAAACTTGGAATTCACAAATCTACCTGATTGAATGAAATATATTATATGCAACAGCTCTAAATCAGTATCATCTGCACATGTTAAATACCTGAACTTAATCGGTTGTGGTCTTGCCAGATGTCTCATGGTTCTTCAAGTAGATGCCTGTATTATCATACTCGGGTGATGTGAATGGCTAACTATTGTTGCAATGAAGTCCAACACTCCTTGGTCTATGTTTCTAGGAGAATACTAGGTGATGATCTTTAGGATCAGCATTTTTATATTTGAATCTCTCTCAAGATTTTAGGTATATATAAGATTAATGCACTGCATGGAACACATAAAGGTAGTTTGCATACTATTATAATCGTATACTTGAAGTGATTATCTGCTATTTATATCAGACAAAATAAGAAGGAAAGAGATCAATGACTAAATATTTTCGCTTAATAAGTTCCTGAAATTTAATTATATTATCAAGTTTTTGTTGGGCTTCTACCTCTTGATAAAAGCTCAACTCTCTCTCGAACCATTACCACATATACATATAAGTGAACTCCTTAGTTGAATTGTCAATATGATTTGCATGGTCCATCGAGCTAACTTTGGGAGTAACGACAATATTATCGAATGTGGAAATGTTTAACTTACATATATTTGTGTGTGGAAAAGAGTAGAAGTCATATTTGAATGTGACCAATTTTCATCAGCTTTTCTAGCGAAGTACAAGAAAGAGATTTTTAATCATGCTCCAGAACATATCATATTATTCCCATTGAAAATCTGAAAACACGAATTAAAATAATCCAAGATGAGTATTTATCACAAATTAATGGACGTAATTAATTAAATAACTAGCCCAGCAAAGCACCAATTAATGCTTGACATCAGCTTTAAGAAAACTCATCTTCCAATTCTAGAAAACGAGCCAACTTCTTCAACTCCATGTGTAAAGAGGGCTGATCACAAGAATCGTGGTTATTCGACATCTGAGTTTCGACCCTGTCTTCATCTCTTGAACATGAAGAAGCACAGACCTCTAAACAAGGAAAGCTCCCATTATTCACACCAGTTAAATCTTTCTCCTCTTCCATCTCCATCTTCTCATGATCCGATGGCAAACTCGAGTCTGAAACACCGAAAACAAAATCTTCATCGCCATCATTCAAGAAGTTCATATCATTGTCATCTCCGTCCTCTACTCGAAAAGAAATTAGGTTATCGGTGTCACTATTCTTTGCGCCAGTGTTGATTATGTTCTCCAAGTCCTTGTCTAGTTCATTTGACGTGGAGAACTCCGTGGAACCAAGGACTTTATGGTGGGAATTCACCTGTTGATTCAAGACTAGTCCATCACTGGCAAATACCTTTTCTTCACAGTTGAGATTGTGCTTGTCTTGCGGCCTTGCAGCCTGAAGCTTTTTGACCAAAATGGTGTGCCAATAGTTTTTTATCTCATTGTCGGTTCGTCCCGGAAGCCTTGCAGCTATCAAAGCCCACCTGTGTGACGCAAATTAATGATAGGGGAAAAGGCATAAAATTTAGAATTTAATTCGATGATTATACCTTCATATCAAATTATTATGAGAACGGAAAAGCATAATGGATAGTATCTCCTGTTATTTTAATGGAAATCATAAGCTAATTTACATGTTCATAAATTGTGATTTGAGGGGTCATGTAAACTAAGAGAATCGGAGAATAAGTTCAGCAAAATAACATTTCTGATATAATATCTCTGATGATGGATATGTGATCGAAAAGAGCGATGCCAAAAAAATAAATGATTTGTAAAGAGAGATTGGTAAGAAAAAAGCAAGATCTCATGATATCATGATAAATTGTCAAATCCAAAAACTTAATTTCTTAGGTGAAAGTAGACTAGATGAATATGAAAAGCATTTAGAACTTATTGTTGAGCGATGTGGGATAATACCTAACAAATCATTTTTTTTTTTTTTGGAAAATGCTTTTCAAATCTTGAATTTTCTGTGTAATAAACACATTATGTAGACTTTTCCACACGCTGTCTTTTTGTAGATATTTTGCATCTCTAGCATTTTCCAAATGAAAGTTGCGATACATATATAAAAAGATCGGACCAAAAAGCTCTCATTTGGTTATGAAGACAGCGATATATTGGGCATGTAAATTACATAAACCATGCTTAAAAATACACTTTCTCAAAACAGGGTTCGACATAAACAAGTTAAATTTGTCTTTACGAAATCTCTCTTTTATATAGGGGGCTTCCTAATGAATTGAAGTATGGACATGCTATCTAAAAAGCAATGAGTGATTTATCAAAAGCACATTTATACGAAAAATTAGGAGTATGAATGAAGTATATACAAGAATACCTATTACCCAGAAGACGATGAAGCCTGATAATGAGGTCTTCCTCATCAGGGGAGATGGTACCTCTCTTAATGCCTGGTTTCAAGTAATTTACCCATCTGAGCCTGCAACTCTTGAAGCATCTATTTAGACCTTCTCAAGAAGAAAGAAACATGCCGTGAGGGTTGCACAGACTATGCAGTTAATAATCCTATCATCGAAACGTAGCAAAACTAAAAGCAAGTAGCGTTTGCATGTAAGAAGTTATGTGGTTTTTCTTTCTGCCAAACCCTTAATGACGAAATTCATATGAAACCTAGTATACTGAAGTACCTGCATTCTGAGCAACTTTCCTCCATTTGCCTTCTCCATGGAGGGCGATGTAGTCGGTGAGGATTCGGTCTTCATCATTGGACCAAGCTCCTCTATTCACTCCTTCCTTTGCACAACACGGACTCCTGCCCATAAGGTGTACTAATCTATTCCTTTTCTTCTCTCCTCTCTTTCCCTAATTTCAGATCACCCCTTTACCGCTATTTCAAAGACGTGAATATATCGGCAAGGATGGAGTCTCTTGTTGCAGAGCTCCAATGGCTGGTTCTGCAGAGCAGAATACAGGTGAAGGAAAATGACGAGCGTTTAGAGGCAATAAATAACGAAGGGCCGACCAATAGAGAAAAAATTGCACGCGGGGAAAACATGTGGATTGAAGAATGGCTAGTGCTGGACCCCCACGTTGGCCAAGGTCCATATCATTCACTCATCTCCACGTGTTCAAATGATCTCACTCCACACTTGTCAGATTTTTTCAAAATTCCTTCTTTTATCTCTCTGTAAGTGGGCCTGTCGCCCCTCCCCTTCGTCTCCATTACTGACACACACTCTCTCTTCGCTTCCGCTTCTAAACTTCTCCGTTCTTTGAAGAAGGAAGATGCCGAAGGTCTGTCTCTTCGCTGCCTCCCCCTCTGCCGTTGCCTCTAGGAGTCCCAGGACGCCGAAATATGGCAGCACCTAGTTTTACACCAGAACTTGCACCGGTAATTCTGAATTGCATGCCAAATGTTCGCGCAATCACCTCTTTCCCTATTGAGATCTTGATGTGGAGTCTTCTTACAGGGGTTTGATGGGTGAAGTTTCTAGTGTTGAGCTAATTGGGAAAACTATAAGGATATCTTGATTTTGATTTAATTTGTTATGCACACGGTGGTTAAGAATCACATTTCAAGGGAAACTTACGTTCACTCTCACTCTCACTAAAGTAGAAGTATGCAAAATGGATCACATGATACGAGAATCGCCTGGACTAGACCAAACCCAGCTGTTCTCGGGAATGTTGATTCGGTTCCTAAAAGTAGAATTGAAGTTAGAGTGGTTCAGTTCTTAGTTTCAAGGAGGAATCGAATTGGACTAACTACATATACTTTTTTATTATCATTTTCTTCAAAAAATAAAAATAACCAGTTTTTTATTTCTTCATAAAATATAGTATCAAGTAGTGGAAAAAAAAAAAAGAGTGGTCCCTAATTCTCAACTTTGGAACCGAAAACCAATCACCCCTATACTCAAGGGCTTAGGAGTTGAATCTTATGACATAGAATAGCAATACCCTCACTTTCAATGGCTTCATTGGCAGTGGAAAGTAATTACTTCCTACCTTAAATCAATTTTCCTAACAAAACTATTGTTGAGTAATTTTGGATTTTCATCCTTGAGCAGCTAAAGTTCTTTTCTTAGTGGTGTTTTTCATGGTCTTGTAAGGGTTCAGCTCCATAAGGTTATTTCTCGAGCCTTTGATAATATGAGTGGCCTCTTCAAGCTAAAAGGGTCAGGTACAAATTAGAAGTGTCGACAGATACTTCTGGCAATCTGAACCAAGGGCTGGCTCGAATTTAATCCAAATAGGAAAACATGATTTGGGTCAGGTCCTCCTTCCTTTTCTTTCTTTCTTTCTTTTTTTTTGGCTCCTCTTGTCACAGTACCGGATGGTGAATTAGAACAAGTCATCCTTCGCCAATTTGATAAGATTAAGATTTCACTTAACCATTATCGATCATATTACATCTTTCAAGAACTTTCATCACCATACATATTTTGACAAACCACTAAGCATTTGATATTTGATAAAAAGGAAGTATAATTCAGCAAAAACAGTAGTTAGAAAATGTTAATTGCTTGCATAATTGCAACGAATCACAGTTGCTATGATAGATTCCCACCCATGATGACTAATCAAACGTAGAGCAAAATAATAAAGGCTTTACTTTAGCTTTAGTTCGTAGAGCACTGCTAGCGTAGTTGGTATCCCCATCTTTAGAAGCTACCGTATGCGCTTCATATTGGTGATTGAGATTCCGTATAGCAATGGTATACATCCAACAATGAAGACATTAATAGATCAATCAACCAAAAAAAAGAAACAGACTCAAGTTATCTTCCATATCAACTACTGGTTGAGAGATAGAATTCTACTTCCTCCGCGCTTGCAGGAGGCTCGTATACTTCTTATCAGGCAGGCAATTTGAACTTGTAACACTTCCCGACAAGGACAAATTGTTGTAAACACAAGCAGATACTAACAAAGATGACTGAAAAGTGGCACGTAGATACTGAGTTCTATGACCCAACCAAGGCAAGGAACAAAACTTGATATCATCTGTGAACTCATTGGCAAGGAAAAAAAATGCACAACTTCTTGAAAACAAAATGTTGTCTTAATCGTAAACAAACCTCTCTCTAACTTTGCGCAACTTCTTGAAAACACCAAATACAATCGACTTCACAAAGGGTTATGTTCTTCAAATTACTTCCCTACATAATGTTGTAGTATTCAGCTACTTCGAGGGCACAGAGGCTCCAAACTGCTCCACACGCAAGCATATAAACACGTAGACATGCACCGATGAAGAATCCAACCTCGAAACATAATAACACCAGTTAGATCACCTTGAAACAATTCAAGAACTAGTAAACGCCTTGCACCCCATTTCCATGGACAGGAAAATGAAAATTTTGTAGTCATTTGACTCAATTCAAGCAGCAACATGGTAGCAACATGGTTCTATTGCGTTTCGAAAGGATGCCAAAATTACTTGTGTCTGTCTTCGATTTGTTCGTAACGTATGAGATCCAAAATAACATTATTCGATACATGTGGATATCTCTGGGCAGGACACAAGTACGTGGAGGGTAGGACCGAAGACCATTCCAATTATAAATTCACCTCTGAGAATCTTTTGATCAAAGAAACTCATCGCATTTTGGTTGTTAAGTGAGCGATGCGTTTGTTGTCTTGTTTTACTGCTTTCTTTTGGCTAACAAATGATGTGCTTATTAACCACTGGAGTTTGCCCCAGTGGCCACCCTTCCAACTTGGAAGGGAGAGGTGGGGGGTTCGAATCCCCACCTTCTCAGGAGGGGTTGGGGTGGGGACGATATAGTTTCAGGAATGGGTTTCAACTCCCACGTCCTGCAAGGAGGCAGGACAAAAATCTTAGAGTGAGAATTAGAATAGGAATAGAAATAGAGTAGGAATGACCAAAAAAAAAGAAATGATGCGCTTGTTAAGCATCTTTATTACCTTGTACAATCATCCGAAGGACGAGAGGAAAGAAACAAAGAGAGCTTGATGCCAAAGACAACTAACGAGTTTTTTTCTCAGCGAGGGTTAAAAGACCAGCCTGGCTTATGAAGTTCAACACAATCAAAACAGGTCCATCCACGAAAGACAGACATAGAACAAGAAAAAATGCAAAACTGTGGTGCTCTAAAATCTTAACGAGGACCAATACCATAAAAGGTCAAAACATATTTGGCGGAATATATTGGCTTGTACTCTTGTGGCCAGTCGAACAGCGATTGTCGTGTCCACCATCTTCATGTGACTGCCCTTACTTACAGGAAACATGGGCAAGGATCCAAATGAATTTTTCAAAAAATGTAATCCTACAATTTCTGAGCAGTTCATCCCATAGTTCATCACCTCAATGGTAATTTCCTCTTGGAAGCTAATTCTCTCAGTTGTTCTCATGCCACAGACCAACTGGCACGCCTACACTGTGCAACCCTCCACAGGAATGATTATTACATGTTCTGAGTGCATTGCTCCAAATGAATCTTCAACCATGATTCTACTGAACATGGTATTTCATGTGTGAAAGTCTCATCCATCCGACAGCTGAGATGTGCAAGAAGCAAAGCTTTTGGAGCACCTGATGGTAATCCACAATGAAAAAACAGAAAATATCTCGATGCTCATTTTATGTATGGCATTTCATCCAAAATGATGTAAAGTCTGCCTTTTAGAATATTCATCCATAAGAACAAGCACTTTAATATTGTGACTAATATTGAACAGCACCTTTAATTAAAAAAAAAAGCATAAAAGAAGAAATCAGCACTTCTCTTCAAGCAAGACCATATACCTGCATCTAAAGGTTACACAAGTTCAGATCGAACACATAACACTATGTTAAATCAATAACATTTAGAACAAAAACCCAGCTGCCCCAGCTTTGGATGCTTTATTCTCCCAAATCAGAGAGTAGAACTCCAGGAAGAATCTAATGAGCCTGGTCAGTCACTGTGATCTTTGACCAAATAATTCATGTATCAGATGCCAAACTACTGTACAGTCTCTGTCCTCCACGCCAACCTGCAGTTAAATATTAGATCAGATCAACAGAATTAGTATGATCCTTACCGATACATTTAAGGAGATAGACAATTTCAATAGACAGACTAGAGCTGCAACCATCTAAATAAATCTGTAATAATCACATAAAACCTTAAGGCTCATATAATTACCAGATATCAGGTGATAAATAATCTCATCTTCAAGTTGACTGAAGCAAGGGAATCTCAGCTACATTAAAACCGTGTTAGTTGCTGCAGCATCTGAGAACCAGTTGCTTGTGTGACCAAATGATCAGAACTTGGTGAAGGCCTTATTAAGTGGTTGGGCCCAATGATGTTGTCAGACCCCTGTCTCGTTATTTCTTTAGAGATATCTGAACTTCTTTCCGTGAATGTAGAATCCCTCAATGCACGAACCTGGCAAACAACAAGAGATACAAGAAAAGAGAATCTCAGTTCCTTGTGACAATGAGAGAATAAGCATGCACCAAGATAAACTCAAACTTACCATATCAAGACGCTTTTTGTGAAACTCACTAGCTAACTGCAGTTATTTAAAAATTTACATGTCAAAAATAGTTACAACATTTCATAAAGCAAAATTCAAAATCACATCACACAAAGAACTCGCCAAGAAAGCATTAAAAAAACTCTTCTAAGACAACATTTTCATAGCAAAGAGAAATAAATCTAACTACTTTTACCATAATGAAAAATGATCTGAAAAGTTCCCCCAAATTCATAGACTCGTTAAAACTTTAAAACTGGACCAAATTGAAAGACAAAGCAAAACCACTTCCATGATTGTGCCAACAGTTTAAATTTGAAACTGCACATACATGATAGGCCATGAAGGAATATTGTTTGTAGTTTTTCCAAGAAAAAAGTGTCCTTGATAATGTGACTATGATCATAAGAGTGATGACATTATTTGCATACAGCGAAAACAGAGACATTTTGCAGAACATCCCATGCTTATCCAGAAGAAACTTAAGTCCTAAACATAATACTTACAGGTTTCTTTAGGTGCTTCTGCCCTTCACTTGAAAATCCAGGAATTGTCAAACCCCAATTTTTTTCTGCAATATAATTTTCAAGACTCAGATACCTAAATTTGACAGAAAACTGCAAGCGTGTGCATGTCTGCATTCTAAAAAATTACTTTTAGAAGACAATGCAATTAGAAATCACCTAAAATAGCACCTACAGCTGCACATACAAAATAGTATGTAGTTTATGACACCTTAGGACTTCAACAACACATAAATTAGCTCAAGTTGGATATGTTATCCAAATAAACAAGCAGGAAGACTTAGCTAAATCTACATGATAACTGCAGTTATTTAAAAATTGTCTTGTGCACATCAGAGCAAATGCAACATTTTTCGGAAAGGAGAAAGATGGCAGCAGAAATGAGAAAATTCACATTAGATTATTAACCTTGCATCATGATAGAAGCTAATAAGTGCCTGGCGTCGTCGAGGGGACGCACTAATACCAACAGCGGTTAACATGCATATCTTTATACTCAGCAAGTTCATAGATTATATTAGGAAAGGCATCTCCTAATTTATTCAAATCATGCAATATCATCTCCTCCCTAGGTTCTTAACTATGCAGCAGCCACCAACCACAAAGATTGAACTTTACAGGTTATTCTTGTATGTATTTCAATAGATTTTCCATTGAAATACAATGCACTCTCAGACAAGGCGGATGTCAAACCTAGATGGCAGCAGAAATGAGAAAATTCACATTAGATTATTAACCTTGCATCATGATAGAAGCTAATAAGTGCCTGGCGTCGTCGAGGGGACGCACTAATACCAACGGCGGTTAACATGCATATCTTTATACTCAGCAAGTTCATAGATTATATTAGGAAAGGCATCTCCTAATTTATTCAAATCATGCAATATCATCTCCTCCCTAGGTTCTTAACTATGCAGCAGCCACCAACCACAAAGATTGAACTTTACAGGTTATTCTTGTATGTATTTCAATAGATTTTCCATTGAAATACAATGCACTCTCAGACAAGGCGGATGTCAAACCTAGGTGCAGTAATACATCTTTGGACTCCAACGTCGATGATTTGCGATGTTTAGCCAAACTGCAGGCAAAAGCAGTTACCTGCAAACAAATACAGTAGGTTGATTAAAAGCCAAAGCACAAATTGAGATCAATCATTTGCAAATTTGCAATTCACCATCATTTTAACAAAAGGTCACCAGGTTCAAAGGAGCAAACAGAGTTAAAACATGACATGACTGCATTTTACAATTTGCAAGTTGACTTAAGATCAAAGAATGCCAATTTTAGGCTGAACTGCCACCCAGATTGCTTGTGCAACCGGATATGTTGCACTGATCTTCATCAATTCAGCAAGAAGCGAAGTTCGAAAAAGAAAAAGAACATCCCACATATAGATTAAGCATGCTGCAGCCAATAGAAATGTTATAACCAGTACCCTCACTGGCTAAGCATATGCAACAAATAACCACATAGATCTGAGATTGACAAAAACTAAGTGAGATCGTGAACAATCAGGAAACAGACCAAAATAGATTAAAAAATAAGATTACCAATTTGCCCCAATTTTAGCCATTGGATTATAGAATTGTCAGTTCATAATCGAGGTTAGCAATTGGGTTAAACAGAAAGGCAACAAATTAGCCTACAGTAAAACTCACTTGATCAATAAAGTCATCAGCAAATTCTAACAGAAGATCCTCAACATTAGGATCCAGTACTCCCTGTGGATCCACCTGCACAGCAGATTTTTAATCTGTTATAACATACCAATGGACAAAGTGTTCTTGACAACCACCTGATAAAGATTAGACAGATGGGGAACAACAAAAATGATGGAAATGTAGGAGATAACCTGTGAAACCAAGTCCTGTATCTTCCTTTTCCCAAGAAGTTGATTAGTTGCCTCAGTTCCTTGGCTTGAACTTCCTCCCTGCGTTGTACCGGAAGCCGTAGCATCTGGCTGTGATCCAGTCAAACTAAGAGATTTCTGGCCTGCAGGTCCCTGCATCCTAGGAGAAGGCTGCTGCTGCTGCTGCTGCTGCTGCTGCTGCTGCTGCTGCTGCGGATGCATTTGTTGCTGTTGCAGTTGCTGCTGCTGCTGCTGCTGCTGCTGTTGATGTGGCTGTGGATGTCCCATTGATGACTGCTGCACCAGCTGGGATAACTGTTGTGGATTCAGGGCCATTGAATTTTGTGAAAACTGAGGGGATGAAGCGAGTTGCTGCTGCAAAAGAGCCTGTTGCTGCCGCTGTTGAAGGCGAAATGAAGGTGAACCAGGACCACCAGATATTGGTAATTGCTTCAACCACTGCTGTTGTGACAAATTGTTCGGCATCATAGCTGATTGTCCACCTTGAGTCAATCCAGATATCGGGGAATTCATGAACAGGGATGATGTCCTTTGCAGGTTTTGAACCTGTAGTTTGACATATGCATCCAAACATTCAAACTTTCAGCAAGCTGAAAAAACAAATTTAGTATCTCAATTTTGAACAGAGTATATTATAATGTGATGTCAAAAGTAGGAGCATTTGCTTTGTTTAGAAAAGCTAAACGTATAATTGCATCTGCAGTTTATAATAGCATAATAGGTTTACCAATCCGCAACCCATAAGAACATTTCGTGCCTCAAAAAAATCCAAACTTCAACAACAGAAAAATGAGGTTCAACTATTTATATTATGATATCCGCGGATAAAATTGTAAACAAAACTGGAGAAAAGAAATTATACTTGAGGGGACTGTGACAATTGCTGCCTCATCTGCCCTGTGGTCATCCGCGTTTGCCCATAACTTAGAGCAGCACCATTAACCCTTAGGGGTGAGCTCAAGTTATAGGAGCCCATTGATCCCATTGCTTGAAGCCCTTGCAACGGTTGTCCGGATAAATTACCAGAGTGGAATTGGCTCCCTGATATTAATCCTGCCTTTTGCCTTGGCTACACCCACAAAATTTACGGTTTTAAAGACCCATATCTCTACATTTCCCAACATAACACATCACAAAATAATATTAATTAGCTGATCAGTTTGCAAAAACCTCATCCAATCAACAGAGTAGAGTGAAGGGGGAAAAAACATTTTTTTTTTTTACTAACAATCCTCTGCAAAACCAACTCAGAAGAACGTCGAAGCATGTCATTTCCATTTAGCGATTACCTGCTCCACTGATGTCCACCTGTAGGCTTGCTTTATAAGATATACTCAAAACAAGAAACTTTTTAAAAGACAATAAAACCTCACACAGCTCCCAACTAGATTGCCAACCGAAGATAAACAACAGAACTGAATAGTGAGATATGGAGAAAAGACGCACCGAATTCAACATCTGAGACTGCAAATTCATCTGAGCAGCGGCTGCCGCGGCCGTACCAGACAGCATCGGCAAATGGCCGCTCTGCCCCATCAAACCCGATCGCGGGAGATTCCCAGTCACCATCTGATTCTGCTGGTTCTGCGGCTGGTTCTGCTGGGACCCACCGAAATTGACCTGCCCATACACTCCGCCTTGCTGCTGCGGCTGCCTCATAAAACCCATCTGCATTTGATTTAACCTAGCCATTGAAGACGATCTCGGGAGACCCGCCTGAATTTGGAAATTGTTCATGGCGGAAACATTCTGAGCCTGCTGCTGCTGCTGCTGCTGCTGTTGCTGGTGCACCAACGATTGTTGCGTCTGTTGATGGACGAGCGATTGAGCCTGCTGTTGGGGCTGCGACTGCGCCTGTTGCTGCTGCTGCTGCTGCTGGGGGTAATGAGGCAGAGCAGGGGACGAGATCTGGGAATTGATCTGGGCGGGGTCAATTGAAGGCGAGGAGTGAGAGAGCGGCGATTGGGACGGGATTTGGGGGTTCGGCGATGGATTCCGGGGAATTGACGCCGCCGAGGCCGCCTGATCCATCGGGTTCGAAGACTGGGGCTTCGGCGGCGAGGTCGGGTTGTCCGCCATGGCTCGGGCGTATCGGCGGCGACTCGCGGCGGTCCGCGGCGGCGCTATATCATCGCGATCGCGGGGGTTTGGGATTTTCCTTTTTTCCTGTTCCGAACTCAGAGAAGAGAGAGAAAGGCAATGCAATGGGGGAAGAGAAAGAACAGAGAAGACAGACAGAGAGGTGCAATCGTGGCCGTACACGTCGGATGAAGCGGAACGCGAGTGGGCCCCCACACATGGGGGGGAGCTTTAGTCGTCGTCCCAGTCAACCCCGAAAGTCAACGAGCGGGAAAAGTCAACTGACACGGGTGTTAGTTTTTTAGTAATCCGGTCTTGGCCAAGTCCCGGGCACGAGGGCATTTTTGGATTTTTCCCTTCCTTTAAATTGTAATTAATTTTACAAATGCAAGACTACGTGCGATGAAAACATTATTTTCAAGTTCCTTTTTTCGGTTTGCTAAATAGGCCACCGTTCACCATAACGACAACCATAATCAAAATAGTATTCATCTTATTAACAAAAACATCAGATGCCCGCATGGTTGACCGGTTTTCATTTTAAGATCGTAGCCTAAGCACATTTCCTTTCTAGTGCAACACGCTAACGAAGGTCAAAGGTTCAAATTTCAAGCACTTCCTTTTAGCACTGTGCTATATGTTCTGTCGCGTTCTCCATCTCTGATGGTCTATTCATGGTTGCTCGCATGTCCCGTGTCTCGGGTGTAAAGTCCAGTCTTCGCGTGAACATCGTCCGATCAATTTCCGGACGGCTTAAGTCCTCCGAGAATCGATTCTCTAACAGATCCCATGATAAGAAATAGCAGAAGAGAATGATTTACAGTGTCAGATCTCCCAAGACCAAAGCTACTACTTCCTGAAACATTATGTCTTGGATTTGCTGAGAAGAACCAATAGAAAGAATTATGGCAGGAGGAGAATTGATCATCAGAGCTGCTAATCAGCCTTCTCCATCAATTTGACTAAGCACTGCTTCCAATCCGATACCTTCTCTTCTCCATTAACAACCTGTGACCAAGGCAAAACCATAGAACTCAGATGAGGCAACAGAAACACTTACAGTTTATCGAATATACATTTTAGAACATTCTAAACCGATTCCGCTAAAAGGTAGATGCCGATGTTCATGGAGAGCATAGCCATTTATAGAAACCTCTGCAATGTAAAAGAGCTAAAAGGTGATCGCTACCTCGAATGCAAATCCTCCTTGAGGGACTGCGCTGAGCGCTTCCACACAAATCATGGCAGCATCTTCCTTGCTGAGACTTCCCTTTGCCGAACAACCCTGTAAATGAAGTGTATGAAATAAGTTGCGAGTAAAGAACAACTTACAGACTCTTTTAAGTACCACCTTTGTCCACCCAATTCAAACAAGAAAATACTTGCAAATTACTACTTATGCGTGCCTCCCGATGATTATTTTTCTTTCCAGCGAATCCAGTCAGTTGAGATGGAAACTTTGAATTTAGAAATTATCAATCCCTATGACCACAGGCCATCAGCTGAAAGAGGCAATCCGTTCCCCAAATCGAGAATACTCACCACATGGACTTGGCTTAAACAATACCAATTTCATCTATTGTTATTAACAAAGAATTGAGTATCAAAAACACCAGAGTAAGACTATAGCGGCACCTCATCAAAACAAAAGCCTCGTTCTCCACCCGGAGTGTCTTGCAACGCGCCAGCCCTGATAAGAGTGTAAGGCAGTCCTGAAGCCCTCAGCTTTGATTCATCTTGCTCAGCCAATTTTTTTGAAGAGCCTCTCATCACGGCTTGAATGCCGCTCGAACCTTCATAAACGGACAGCTGCAGCCTCATCAAACAACAACATTTGACACACATATATCACCCGCAATATGTCTGTTTACAGTTCTCAAGAGAGATATACCTGAGATAAGAGTATTACATGTTTGACTCCCTTCAAGCTCGCAACATTATATAAGAAACCTTCCTGTAAAAGGAGAAACAAAAGGGTACTGACACATAGAGATGCGACTAACTGAAAGCGAAAAATGAGTGTAGAGCAGGTAATTTTATTCCGAGTTATTTAACAAGTTATGCAGAGTATTTCTATATTCATGCAGGAAAGACAATATAAGGTGAGGGGGCAATGATAAGGACAGAATGAAAGAAAGCGCATCAACATACAGTTGGACATATGATGGCCCGAACTCCTCTGAGAGCTCTATTGAGGAATTGCTTGCTATTCATGTCTCCAGCCACTGACTTTGCAAGGAAAACCATAACTACTTAATCGGATATACTGCCCCCAAAACATATTAACATAGATTAAAAGGAGCGCTGGAAGCAGAGATGAGCGACAACAGAAAAAAGATGCTGTGAGTATGCACATCTTCGCTTACCTCAACATAGTCTCCAAAGGCCTCATTGACCATCCGCTTGTCTTTGACCAATGCTTTGACTCGAGTTCTTTTAACAATTAGCGAAAGAATAATCATCTACATAAGCTAGAAATCACAGGAATCAGATCCTACAAGACAGCTAACCCAAACATTTTGGAAGAAAGAACATACTTTAGAGGGATAGAAATTAAGTAAATGAGAGATTGATGCTGAAAAAGGATGCCATAAGAGCAAAGAAAACATTTCACAAATTTAAACGCAGGAATATTCCACGGGCTTTACTTAGAGAAATTACTTTCGGACAGAAAAGACACCCAGAAGTTTCTGTAGTGCATATGTGCAAAAAGAACAGAAATAGCGAGTACTTCTCCTTTCTATACTGCCTGTGATGGCTACTGACATTAAGTTAGAAACGAACCTGACCCATTTCACTATCTCCGTCTGTGACTAAAACAGTATCCCTCACTTCTTCTTCTTCTTCTTCTTCTTCTTCTTCTTCTTCTTCTGAGTTCAAAACGAAAGGGCAAATGAATCAGCAAACTTGCAGCACCAACATGATTGGAGCAGAGCAAAAGCCTCGCTGCAATCCAAACACAATCAATTCTATGACACAATCTCACAATTTAGTTATTTCGACTTATTCTGCACGCTTCTAACAACTAACTATGCTTGCTTGCGCGTGTTCATTATCCCGAGCAGAGCACATATTTTAATGATTAAAAAGAACGAAAACTGAAAGAAACAAAAGCAGAACCTTCGTTCTCATCCTCTTCATCCGCACCAGCCCCATCCTTGGGAAGAAGATCGGGTGCTCCATACCATTTCCTCAACTTAGGCCCTCCTGAATTACGGTCAGAACAAGCAATGCATCAGATGTTGAGCTTCTAATCTTACTTCTCAAGCACATTGCAGAGCATCTAATCTAAATGGATTCAGTTGCAAACGAAACATCTCGTGATTCCATCTTTCAGACGCGCACAGATTGATTCTAAGAATGAATCCGATAAGGGAATATAGGCAAGAACGCATTTAAACACAGAAATCGAAGCCAAAATAAAGAATGCAAGCGAGAGAGAAAGAGAGAGAGCAGTACTACCCTCGATGTAATCAAGAATCTGATCGAAAAAGCCGATTTTCTTCTTGGCATAGCAACCGACGAAGACACGCTTGTGGGTGTTGACGAAAACGGACGAGGAATGGTTGAATTGTCTGATGAACGAGCCCCGGAAAGAGAGTGTCGAAGGGAGAAGAGCAGTCGCCATGGATAAAGCTCTCTCTTTTCTCTCATCCAACCGTTTTTATTCCCGCGGAAAAAGAAGGAAAAAGAAACGGTGAACGACGACTCTATTCCAAATGACCTCAGGTTGGAATTTATGATTACTATATGCTAAATCACAAGAATCATCATTAAACTTTATCTTAGGTGCAATATCGTCCTTAAATTTTTAACCTATTTAGTGTGATCTCTGAATGTTAGTTTAATATGCATATCGCCCATAAACTTTTAATTTGTTCAAGATTCCCAATTTTTTATATATATTTAATTTGATTATTAGATTATATGAAAATATTTAATGCTATCATTTCATCAATTCAAGTTCACGATGTTTGCTAATTTGGCTTCAATATGATGAGTTAGAAAAGTGAACAAAAAATAATTGAAATGTGGATCATTCACTTAAAATATTCAACTCAAATAAATATAATAATCATTTTAATTTGTTTAATTGATTCAATTTGGAAAAATGATCAGCCACAGAACTACACCTGGTGCATTGTTGTGGACGTGTTCACCGCTTTAGAGTTTTTCTAGATACATATTGTATTCAGCTTGTTCTAATAATAAAAAGATAAAAAAAAAAATACCGGAGAAAAACATTACCCGTTTTTCTTTATCTTCCTTTATTTGTTTTCTTCGGTAGAACCATATTCCTTTATTTGAACCATTTAGAAAAATCAAAAAACGTAAAACACTTTCGTGACAAAAACAAACTTTACTTACATTACAAAAAATACTCTTTTAAAAAGCAAAAATTATTCTTTGAAATCCACTTCTACAATCAACGTTACTACCAACAAACACAATGCCCAGTCGATCAATCGAGCCCATGGCAATCGAATGCGATCCATGATAGTCCTACATTACACAGGACTAGATCCTAGTCCGTGATGGGGCCTCCCAAGTCCATCTTTTCACATGCATGTCAAGATTTTTTAATATCAAATTTCAAATGAAGAAGAAGAAGATAATCTTATTGGTTATTTTGTTGAAATAAATTTTTCATGAAAGTACTTTCTAATTGAAAAAAGAAAATATTGAAATTAAGAACCTTCCACCCTTAAAAAAAACAACTTTGGAAAGGATCGGACAAGCAAGTGAGTCAAATGTAAATTTCAACTGCAATATCACACTCAAATAATTTTGAGAAATTGCATAGGTGAGATCAGTTTTATGATTAAAAAAGCAAATTAGTACTTACAGGACAGGCTAAGGAGTATAAAGAATGACCTTAAATATTTTTCTCAAGAAAATATTGTATCATGGGAAAGGACAAGGGACAAATGAAACGCCAATCTCTCTCCCTCGTTCCTTTATATTCCACGCACGGCAGCGAAGAGAGGGAGGGACTTAGAATTCCCCATTTTCTGCCCTCCGCGGTCAACGTCAAATTGCCTTCCCCTCTCTCATGAGCATGAGCCTCTGAGCATGATCCATTTCAAGATCAAGAGAAGCGGAATAATCTTGGCTTTTCTTGCTTTCATCTTCTTGCCGTCTGTTCGAATTTTGATGATCAGGTGTTTTCGTTGGCTGCTTTCTTGTTCCCACTGTTCTTCTGCTTGTCGATGATGGGGTTATTCAGCCGAATCACGTTTTTTTTTTTTTGGCTTTTTTTCCTTTACCTAAAGAATGAATCATCCTTCCTAGGAGGACCCAGATCACGATTTTCATCTCTGACTGAGTGATCTACTTGAGGTAGTTTGTGTTTCTCTAATTAAAGAAGCTCCTTTTAAAACTCTTTTTTTTTTGAAAAAAAAAAAAAAGAGGAGGACAACATCAAGCATTGGTCATTTTGATTCTCACCCTTCCCTTTTTCTTTGTGGGGATCAGGGGATGTTCAACAGTGCTTAAAGAGAGAGAGGCTTGGGAGTTTGTTAAGGCTCTTGGAACTGTTCTTCCCTCCAAGTTCTTGGAGTTTAGGAAGCTCCCACATTTGACTGATGTTTCATCTCAGCTTTCATCCCATTTCTTGTTCTTTTTGGACCTTGTTTCTAGAGTGGTTCATGAAGGCGAATCTTCCTGTTGTCAAGTTGTTCCCTGTTTGTTTTCTGCTTTCCCTTTCTGCACACTTTCAAATGTGATGCTTTGGCCTGTTGATATTTCTTGTTCGGAGCTTTTCTGCGTAACCTTGAGTTCTACCCCTCAGCAACCCGCGAGACGGAGGTTTGGCGAGCCAATCACCACGAGCTCATCAAGACGCTAGCACTGGGGGATTTTTCTCTACGCAAGATATGCCGTAACTCAGCACGAGCCATTTCAAGGATCGCTCACGAACCTCGCCCTCATAACCTTCAATCCTCACTTCCCTTTGTGACTCCTCCGTATGAATATAATCGTCCTAATCCGGAATGCTCAATGCGATCATCAGTTGCATCAAGCCAAAGGGTGCTAGAAAGTGAAAAATCAACGAGCTCTCATAGCATATGTAGATTTGACTTTGCTAGTGCCCGAAAATTCTGGTTCTTATTGCCATGACTACTCAAAGAAGTCTTTGCAAAGTTCTGGGATGCTGAAAGTTCATGCATTTTCACACGAATTTCTGGCTGTGAACATCAACAAGCTTCTCTGTATTCCGTGCGGAATGCTCCGTGCGTCAACAATGATTACCATCTAAAACTTCAAGGTGAGTACTTTCAAAACGCTAGAGCTAGAAATATACCTTCGGCGTTTGATTGCAGAATAGTCGACTTCGGGGATAGCGACAGTCTCTTCATCGCCTGTTGTTGCTACCGTTTCTCCTGCCTATAGGCAACAAAACTTAATCGAGTTTTCAATGGGCGTCACCATTTGACTGCCGTTGGATCTCGATCCTTGAGCCAGTTTATATGATTCTGAACTTCAAAAGTTACAGGGGCAAAGAGAGTGGAATGACCCCAGATCGTGCAGGAACCCTCAGAATCATGACTGGCACGTAGCTACAAATAGCTTACAGAGGTAATCCAATTACTGACTACCATAAACCATTTGACATGAACAGGCCATAACTGAACTTGTCTCTGCTTTTCAGACCAAAAGAAAGAAATTGTCTCTGCTTTGACAGGAAGCGCCGACCCTAATTTCCTAGAACAAAAGTGAATGCAGCAAACGTTTGACCTCTTTTCTTGGCTACTTGGAACCTCGATGCACGACTACATACAAACAGACAAGTGTACAGGCACGCACATGCACACACTGACGCAGCAATGGCTGGTGCACACAGACACTGCGGAAGTCGTGAGTTATAGGTGCGGCAGTTAAATTCTCCTATGCTGTCCCTAATTCAGTATAGGACACACTGTTTCAGAGTTGAAGCCAATCCGATCCTGTTGTCTTACCTAGCACCCTGTGAAACTTTCCAGAGTGCCGTGCCTGAGCTCATGCTGAACGCCCCCAGGTAGCATATCATATGAGCTCCTGGAATTTGCAACGGTGAAATTATAGTAACGAAATACCTGATTCATTGCAACAAATTTCCATATCGTTAGAAGGTCACCCCTCTCTTTGCAAGCTCAAGGAAGCTAATGTCGTGGCAGGTTCGGTCTGCAACACAACCCATGTCTGCTGGCAACACTAACCAAGCAACGGCTCATACAAGAGGTATCAAAGTGCTCAATTTGTTAGGCACAGCATCCAATTGAATACATGGCAATGTTCACTGAAAGTATATCTATGCTCATGATGATAATAACTAGCAATTGAAAGAAGTTTCTACGAGTACTTGTATCGACAACAGTACATTCTCTTCTGGCAGAAATCACACGAGACTCCTTGAACGAAAACTCTCCCTCAATTTCCATATCGTATAGATGAACATGCAGAACTGAATGCTCACGTCTTGCTCTAGTTGAAAGCGCATCAACGTTCTACGCATTTGGTACTCTAGTATTTGCTTACTTCCATAGTTTTGCCTTAAAATTTCCATCTGGCCCAATTAGACAATCGTGCATCAAGTATTGTACATCCGACTATTATCCAATTCGGGCATCAACCCACCAGGATAGTGATTTTATGTAGCTGAGTAGGTTCTGATAGCAACGAGAACGAAGGCAAGCTGTCCCTGTCACAAAAATCCTCAGTGAACTTCAGGAAGCAGTCTTTTGAGAAAGACAGTTCCACATCGCCTGTACCCAAGCAAATCGACTTTTAGGCCTATCTACTCTGACATTATACCAAACAACTCGATGCAACTCATTACGAGAGTTTCGTTCCTTAGCGAAGACTTCCGTTTCGCGAAAAATGCAATTATTTTCTAAATGTTCAAATGAAACTTGAAGTGAAAAATATTTTTCATTGTTCGAAGGAAAATATTTTACTCCATATACTATTTTTTATTTATTTTATTTTTTAAAATGGATTTTTCATATTTTTAAAAATTGATTTTTAATTATTTTTAATTTTTAAAATCTGTTATTAATTTTTTTTTTTTTTTTCTTTTCTTTTTTCTTTGTTTTCCATCTTCTTCTTTCTTGGCGGTTGCCGGCCACGGCGATGGCCTGTGATCGCCACCGGCAAGCCTCGAGGCGCGAGCTTGAGATCAACGAGCTTGAGGTTCGCCGAGCGACGGCCAATGACTAGCCAAGAAAGAAGAAGATGGGAAAGAAAGAAAAGAAATAGAAAAGAAAAGGGAATTTAAAAATAATTCGAATTAAAAAAAAGAAAAAAATCGAATAAAAAAAGAAAAGAAGAAGAAGAAAAGGGAGGAAGAAGTAAGGATTTGTAGAGGTGTGAGATAAAAGAGATCAAGTGAGGAAAATGTTTTTCACTTTTCAAAAGTGGAAAACATTTTCCCCTAATTTAGAAGATTTTTTTCTTTTCATGGAAAACATTTTCTTCAAGGAATTCATTTTTTGTGAAACAAACGTCGGAAAATCCGGAAAACGTTTTCCCAGAAATTATTTTCCGCGAAATGAACGGAGAGTAATAATAATCAGTTGAAGTCTTTACCTTCAATTTAGCTAGTATCATGGTCTTGTTTTCTCGCATTACCCGTCTCGCTGTCTCAGTTCTCATTTGCCACTAAACTTCGTTCGATGTGAGGTTCATCGTGTTAGATTCAAATTGCAATCGAGGAAAGCTTGTGAAGCAAAGTAAAACATATATGCATGTTGGTTTGCATATTCAACACTCAACACATAATAACGTAGCAGAAACAAATACACAAATTTAATCAAAACGCAGAGAAACAAAGTGTCTTTTTTCTTGTTTTTCTCCCCTTTAAATTTGTTAAGGAAAGTGCTATGCGCTTAAATTATGCTATTCCTTGGTAAGGTTTAGCACATGAAGACAAAAGTTGGGATCTCACTGATATTTCCAGGAGATACGCCTTTGTAATCTCCATCAACTATCAAACACCCCCACTCTGTCATTGAAAATTTCCCCAATCTAGTTCACACCCCCACAATCAACTCATCACCACCAAGCCAAAAGAGCATGTCCATATATTACTTTGGCATTGCACTTTTCATAACCATTGCAACTGCAATGGCCTCCTACATCGCCACGGACATAGGGCTGCTCACCTACAGGTTCTGTTTCTGCAGAACCCAGAAGTCCATCACGTACTCGGTGTCCACAGTGAAATACGAAAGCGAGGCGGATGGTCGGGCCGAGTGTGTTGTGTGCCTGACAGACTTCGAGGAAGGCGAGAGCATCAAGCAGCTCCAGCAGTGCAAGCACTTCTTCCACTCCTCTTACATCGATATGTGGCTTTACTCGCACTCTGGCTGTCCGATCTGCCGGACTTCGCTCTGTTAATTAGAAATTTGTTCTTCATGGTGAGTCATTGATCATAGGACAGAAACCCCCAGGGACCTATGCGGTACCAAGTATCGGAGTCCCCGCTTTTAGTATGATCCATCATTGTGGTCTTTTTACATCGTTTCACTTTTGATAATATGTAAACTAACGACTCTGATCCACTTAATTATGGTTCATTATCCCATCAAACAAAGGGATGCTTTATTCATAAAATATCCAATTTCAGGTAAATTTCGTTCTTTGAGAGCGCCTGAGCGAGAAGTTTTACTTGAAACATCCATCCACAAGCCGATAACAAACATATTTAGGATTCGCTCACACACCTTTCTCTTTTCCTTTTCAGGATCTTCCTTTAGAATAAAACCTGTGGAAAGTTACTGTGAAAAGTTAGTTCCATAGATCATGCGAATCTATAGGGCACCGTATCTTCTCGAATTCGACGAGTCACTTCCTATTTTGAACATGGCCTTTAGGACTACATACCGTCCGATTACTGTGAACTGTGGTTCCTCTCTTTAGATCTGCATAAACGGTTGACAATTATCTAAAATTTTTCAAGATAGGAAAAGGCTGCAAATCTTCAAGTCTTAGCAAGATTCTTCTCGGGATCACCAAAAATTCTCTCTCTCTCTCTCTCTCTCTCTGTGTTTTCCCATTTGAGACTGTCTGGCCTCTGCTTTCGGGGAGAATCATTTTGATGGGAGCGAATGTGATGGTGGGCACTGTGGATGACAGAGCACGAACACCCCTAACATGTCAAGTCTACGAATGAAACCACTTGATGACTAGAGACCTCTCATCACCGAGAGTGGTCCAATGGGGTGTAAGATAGCATACTAGGTAGATGGGTAGGGATGGACATGATCTGTATGCATGGTTGGTGAGTGACAATTGCAGGACCAACCACATTGCCCTAAAGCTTATCCCATTATATAGCTTAGGGTCGGCGAGGTTAACGCCTTATCTTGACAGCAAGATGAATAGTTCGGTCAAGGATCGAAAAGCTCAAGCAGCAGTAGCTGAATCACGTACCTTGAAATGGAGTTGACGTACAGAAATAATCACGCCATCACGTCGCTTAGGCGATGCCGCTAATCATTTCTGAAAATAATTAAAAGTCATTCAACTCTCAGTTATGATGGAGGAAGGGATCCGGGGTCGATGGGAGGACGACCCCCACAAGAAATCATTGCCTGTTAGAGGACCTCGTGGCGAGAAGCCTTCGTTTGGTGGGACGGGCCCGGTGACCACGATACTCGAACACCGAGAGCAAAGAGAAAAGAATAAAAAAAGAATAAAAATCTTTGCTTCTACTTGGTTGCTGAACGCATGCACGCATGATTATATTAGGAGGTGAGAGACATTTGACCACAATTTGTTGTTTATGAAAAAGGTTCCCATCAAGAAACGAACCGACCATTTGACAGTGGAATTAAGAATGATCTGAATTGGGAAAACAAAGCCATGTGATGGCTTGGCTTGGGTTGATAATGAGCACGACCCCAGTGAAGATCAGAGATTTTTTTTACGTCAGGTTTCGAATGCAGTTGACAGGGGAAATGAAGAGCTCCGTTAGATTACGAATGTACAGTGAAGGGCCTGAAGGCAGCCTCTCAGGATTGATGCCCCTCACGCCCGTTTCCACATGGGAAGGAGGAAGCGCTCAAAAGGATCAAAGATCTCGCTATCCATGTCCGCGATTCGTCGGACAAGGCGATAATTTATCTTCCTCTTTGTCTCTTCTCAAGTCTCGGTCCACTTAAAAATTTGTATTTTTGCTTTTTTGTCAGCTCCCCTTTGGATCACCAGTTTCAAAAGGAGGAATTATGAAGACAACAGATTTGCCTCGTTGGTCGGGAAAACTTTAGGACAAATGGCCCCGGCCAGGAACGCATACCGAAGATTAATGATGCTCGAGAATACACACGGTCCGGAAGGCTTGCATTAATCATTCTTACGTACCCGAAAGTCAAATCACAACTGGAGGAGGGAAAAGGAGGGGAGATCCATGTTGAACTTTCCTTGGAAAGAAACCCGCAAATGGGCAGTGTATTTCGATGCTTAAACACTCTTTTTCCTTGAGAAAGAAACCCGCATGTGATGAAATCACATGCGGGGAGGAGAAGAAAGGATGAGAGAAAGCTTAAATGACTCTTTTCACCGATCATGAACGATCGGCAATGAGAGGCACGAAACCTGCATTCTGCATCGTCTAATGCTCTTTATTATATCGGGACTCTTATTATATGATCAAGTCATCATGTTCGCATTCCCATTTAGTAGCAGTTGAAGTCGGTGACTTAAACCAGATATATCTTATGAGTTTTATGTGGAGCCTATATATTACACAGTTTAAACCGTTTGATCTACAACGAACTAAGTTTAAAGAAGAATTCACCCTTATTAGAACGTACGTACGGATCTTTAGATAAATATCGAAATCAATATACACGTGGTACGGATAGCCTCGTCATTCACATCCGACATAAAACCCTTTTTAGTTACGTACATTCTTCATTTGCGCGTTTCCCTTAATCAATAAGAGTTTGCGATTGCTGATTGCTAGTAGGAAAAAAACATTTTTACTGATTATAGAAATGCACAAAAACCTCAAAAGGAAAATTCGGGAATCATTTGACGCGGTCGATCTAAGTTCAGACCGGGCTGGCTAATCGAAGATTCTAATCCATCCCAACGAAAGAAAATAGAAATCACTTAGATTCACCTACTTACCCTGAACGATTGTTAATTCCTAAAATGCCCCCCGCGGAACCCGGATTTATCAGCGATGTCCAATGTCCGTGAGGTTGTCCAGCTCGAAGAGATCAGAACTCGAATAACCGTCGTCTTCCTCCGCACTTCGATCTCTCGCGACGGAACCGCCGCTCTCGTTCGGATCGTTCTTCTTCAACCTCGCCGTCTCTCGGACGGCCTCCGCGACGCCGACGCCAAGAGCTCTCGTCGGAGGAGCTGCCGCCGCCGCCGCCGCCGCCGCCTCGTCTTCTTCCGGTAAGTTGAACCTCACCGACCTGACCTTCGCGAAGCTGCTCACTGACCTGTCGCCAAACGAAGATACATAGTCGCTCGGGCCGGAGCGCGAACGAGAGAGCGGAGGACAAGCCGGCTCACGACCGCGTTCGGAATTCGACTTCCTCCCGAAGACGCCGTCGTCTAGACGTCCTCCTCCGGCGCTCGAAATCTTCGCGTTCTTCAGTGCATCGCTGGATGTCAGTTTGCTCTGGGAAAACGAGATTGCGTCCCTGTATATACCTTCGTCAATGGAGGCCGATATCTTCTGGTTCTTGTTCTCGTAGCCATATATTGATCTCCTCTCTAAAACTACGCCGTAGCCGGATTTCCAGTTTTCCTCCGGAGCGCCGTCGTCGTACACACCGCCATCGCCGGAGGTCGAAAGGTCCGCGTTCTCGTGGCGCTGCTTCAATGAGCTCGAAATCTTCGACTTCTTAGAATTCTTTGAGGCGAGGAGGGAATTCAGAAAGCTCGAGAGCCGATTACCCGGCGAGATCGGCTGCTTAACCTTCTTCAGATCGTCGTAGATTCTGAGCGCCTTCGCCTTCGTCTTCACCAGAGAGAATCTCGCGTCCGATGAGGACGACGACGACGACGGAGGATGTTTCGGGGGAGAAGTGTCCGACCGTACGGAGAGGCGCGTGCGAATGGGCTTCGGCCATGGCGCGTCGCAACAGAGAGACCGCGCCTTCGCGCCACCTCGAGTCGAAGTCGAGTCCGACTCGGACGACGAGAATCTCCCCCCAGAGCTGGAATTCGAAGAGCTGGAGCTGGAGCTCAGGACGAACGCCGAGCGGTTAGCAGGACCGCTCCGGGAGCGCGCGTCGGTGGCCGCGACGGAGTTCCTGCGGAGGACGACTCTTTCGTCGCACATTTTCTTTTCCATCCATCTCCCGAGCGTCCCGCGATTATTTCTTCGACGATGGGCCAAGTTCTCTCCCACTTCTTCTCTTTCTTCTTCTTCTTCTTCTTCTTCAGCGGCAGGGTGTTTCTTTCCGGGGGCGCGGAGGTCGCGGAAGAGCGCGGAGGGATGAGACGAACATGCGCGGGGATGCGGGTCGTCGATGGAGCGATAGATGGAGTCGAGAAGAGTGGAAGAGAAGGAAGGGTGGTGATCGGCTCCGTGTCTGTGTCTGCTGCGCGCGTGGTGCTCTCGAACGGATTGTTCGCGTGTCTGCATCTCTCCAAGAAGAAGAAGAAGAAGAAGAAGAAGAAGAAGGGGTGAAATGGGTTGGAGGAGGAATCTGAATGAGCGTAGGGAAGGGAAGACAGAGAATGTTTCAGCAGGCTAAAGAGCTAAAGCAGCATTTGCAGCACAAAAAGGTCATCTCTCTCTCTCTCTCCCTCTCTCTCTCTCTTTGAGTGAAGGTGGAAAAGCAACATGGTTGACGAATGCATAGTGATTGGGTGGTGGTAACACTCTCTCCTTGCAAACCAGAGAGAGAAAATATGTGAAAACGAGCGGGGTTCGAGTGATTTTTTTTTTGTAACGAGGGCTAAAGGGGGGTGGCCTTGAGGAGCTAATATAGGTTGGGAAAAGGACATGAATCTACGGATGAAGAGACAGTATTTGACGTGCTTCCACCTAGTTTTATCGTGGGGGGTCTTCTCTCAGTAGCAAAAGTAGATTTGTTTCCGATGTTTCTTTTACGCATGTGAAATTTGAGAACCGTCTCATCCAACGAAAAGATTAACCGAGCGCTTCAAAATATTTCGAACACTCCACCGTTAGAAAATAAAGGTTTTTGAAGGAGGAAGGAGAGAAAATCCCGAGTGGATCGCCCCCCCCCCGATATCCGAAACCTTCGCTGCATCAGCAACTCCAGTCGAGGAGAAAAGGGGGAGTTCATTTTTGTATAGATATTAGCAGACGACTCTTTTAGAACTAGGAATCCCTGTGCCAAAAATACGAGGGATTATCTTCTGCTGACTCAACAGTCCCTCATCGCTCCTTTAACTTTGGAACATCGGCTTCGGGAAATTTCAGCATCCTGTCCTAAAATCTCGTGGAGAACCCAAAAAAGATAAGAAAAGAGAAAATGTCACTGCAGCTTTTCTACTCCTCCAGTCTCCCTCTGCCCCCGTTTCAACAGTCAACTAATGCGGCTTATAGGGAGCTACATAACCTCCCCATAGGGCAATCAAAGACGGTGTCGAATTTTACCCTCTCTTTCGTTATTTTTCTCTATTGGAGGGAAAAGAACTTTTGGCACCGTCGACGTGTCGGTCACAATCGCACCGAGCCTGAATGAATGTAAAGTCGACAATACGGATTCCCTATCTATCCTGTCGCGGGTGGCTACAAGAATACCAGAGGAAGCAGATTCAAATTTATCAGCACATTTGCTTTTTTACCTGGATTTTCCTCAAATTCCTCAGGATCATTCAATTTGAACTGCACAATCTCAAACAGAGATAAGGCTTCTATTAACAGAACCCTCCCATGTAAAGTTGTCCAATTCTTCGACCCATATTCAGACCAACGTATCTATTGTCAAGCAATAAAGTTGTAAGCGAAGATTGCAGCTCTTCAATTTACAAGCCCTCTGGATCCTCAAAGGTTCACCATCTACTATCCTCATCTCTAGTAATTATACTCTGAAGCAAAGATCAATGGAGAAATTAGACTTGATTAAACATGAGATCGATTGATCGAAAATTGATTACAGATGTTATTCGTTCGATAAAAATACTCGAAACTTTGCAAAGGCCACTTTCCATTGGTCGCAAGCAGAGGGTCAGATTAACATTTCCTTTCAGAAGTTCGTCGTCCAGTTAAGATGCCCCAATTGTGGTTGCTGATAAGCGCCAACTTGAGCCACAGGAGCAGGTGCAGCCACCCCCACTCCCAGGCTCGCCCCCATAGATGGGTTCAAATGGTGTTGATTCGCAATTGCAGCGGCTTGTGGTGATGGGTGGTACAAGCCCGAGAATTGCATATGGGAAGACTGTGCGGCAGCTGCATTGAAGGAAGCATGCCCAGTGTGGGACGGCAAATAAGCACCATGAGGTGTTTGCCCCGTCATATTGTAGTAGGGGGTGGATTGCATTCCTGGAATTTCTCTAGGGTTCTGCATCCACATTTCAGATGTCTCGGCCTACGATGTATAAAAGATTACAAGACATGTCAGTGACAGTGACAGAGTGACTACAATCAAAAGGAGTATCATGACTATCAGTAAACTGGGAAACAAAAAGTTCCAGCAAGCCACCCAACCGTTGAATCTGCCCAAGTTGTTGATTTCATAAATAATCATAAAAGAAGGCCAGGTTTGCAATTAGAAATCCAAATCAAGATTTTCATCCTCAACAACATTAGCCAATTCTAACCAATGACTAGCAAAATTTACTAAGTACAGGATTTTACTATTTCTAAAGAGTTCCAGAATCAGAGTTCAGTAAAATCCAAGAAGACCGAGATCAACATAAAAATCATAGCACAAACTTACTTCTGTCAACAAAATGATTGGAAGTCAAGTTCAGTGACTTTTCAGCTACTGGCATTTTTCTATCCATCTATTGTCACCATTGACATGACTGAACCCCATAAAATCATAAGCTACCATGCAGTAGACACCAGGAAGGTCATGAAAGTTTACCTGTGGAGTTGGTACATACAGATTGTTATCCTTATATTTCATTCGAGATGATTCGTCAAGCCCAGTTGCACTCCCTACAACTCCAGGAGGATTCACAGCATACCCTGCAGGACTGGCGAAATTGCCAAAACCCGTAGGACTGCCAGCTGGAACAGGCTTAAACTGTTGAACTCCATATTTGAGGCCACCTGTGTTAAGATGAGAAGCACCTCCAGGCATCAACATGTAACTGTTGCCACTAGATGGATGAGGATACGCAGGGTTACTAGAGTAGCCAGGCATGGCCATAGGGGGGACATAAACGGGTGAGAATATTTGTCGATATGGCATTAGGTTTGGAAAATGGGAAACATGAACTTGAGGGTACATTTGAGCCACTGGTGGTGGTTGCTGGTGCTGTTGCTGTCCTCCCATGGCTATAGTTGACACCGGCATGCTGTTAGCCGCATGTGAACTTAAGGCCTATAAATACCAATACAAGTAACTCCAATCAGGATCCAGCAAACAAATCGAAAGAATCTATAGCTAACAAAGATACAGAATGATGACATATTGTCGGCACAATATGAAAGTTTTGAAAACGTGAATTTTATACATTTCAGTGCCCCTTACTGCTCGTAACATAATGCGCCTTCCCAATCCAAGAAAGAACAAAAATAAAAGGCAATCTAATGGGAAAAAACTTCATTACACATGCAGGAAACAGTATTTGTGGCATCCAGAAGAAACTAGGTGTCCCGGCCAGTCTTTGGAAAAAGAAAGCACGCAAGTTAAACACAGAAACATGATAACCAGATTAACCTCTTGAGGAGATGGTAGGCCCTGTCCACGGACAGCTTCCTCCATAGTGGTTCTGAAGTATGACATGTCATACCCAGTCCGAGGATCATAAGCCTGCATAATGAAAAGCACCTTAATGCTAAGAAAAGAGAATACCAGTCAACAAGAAGCATCAGGGCACTCCCACAAGAAATTTTAGACACATTAGACAAAGAAAAACTCAATTCATCAACTTGCACTCACCGAAAAGCTGGGAAGTTCAGGTGGATCTTGCTGCTGTTGTGACTCTGAAGGGACATTGACTCGGGTGTGATCTGTGACTAATCCAATGGCATGATAACTGTCTAAATCCTGAGCATCTGCTTCTTCTTTGTCAGTCAACTGATTGTCAGAAGTTGCAGGTGACGTTGGAGAATTTGATCTTGAATTTCTAACGTGCTCCTCAACCATGTCCACCTGTTTGCATTCAGAAGTACCGCTAGAAGATGCCGGGGCCGATTCTGACAAACTGCCATCAAACAACAACTAATCAACAGGCTAATCTAACCCCTTTTTTTTTTTTGGTGGAATGAATGAATGAAACATGCTTAACTCAATTTTACAAAGCAAGTACTTTTCTCCAAGAAAGGGTCCACCAGGAGTACAATCTACCAAAAATTCACAAACTCCAATTTTCTGACACAAGTCATGCACATGGACAATATAATTATTAAAACCAAACAGCCCAGAAGTACAACTGCTTTTAGAAATGATGGGTGTATAATTATTGCAAGTTCCAGAAATCCACGTCTCGATTCTTCACCAACTCTCCCAGCCAAACACTTGAAGATAAAAGAGCCGCTAAACTAAATTTGACTGACCTGGCAGCTGACTCCCCATTTAATTCTTCTCTAGCACCACCTGAAGCATAATTCCTAGATGTATCAAAGTCAACACCAAAGCTGCCAAAAGTCAGTTGACAGCGTTCAGCATCCGGGACTCTTATATGCTGAGCAATGATTACATTCTGCGCCTCATGAATGTTAAGGCATGCAAACTTTTCTGGCATATTAGCTACTTGTGAATCAACTCTTTTAAAATTCTTGTCAGTAGGAGCAGCAGATTTCGGTGGTGTTCCAATTATCCCTGGATTACTATTGCTTGGCCTCTGGCTGGACTTTGGTTTCCATTCTTTAATTGGCTGGGAAACTGCATAAACATCTCACATTAGTCACCTGCTGAAGCATAAATTGAGATTCCAGCAGTTTTAACAAATAAAAGAAATAATTAGAAAACAAGGAGGTGCCACTCCCCAACCAAATCATTCACAAGCAATGAACAGTTCACAAAATTAAGTTGGCAAAAGAATCGCTGCAAGTATGTTTCACAAAATATGCAATTTAATCATACATATCAAAAACAGTTACTTCATTTTAAATCAACCTCCTTGCTTCGTCATATGTTATAAATCTCAACATGACATGATACAGCAAAAGAAAGACATTTAATCCTGCAATTAAATCATAGTTTCCATTTATCTTAATTCTACTTGTGCAGTTCTGCATTTATTAGTAAACTTCCATGAGGGATGTATGAGGCAATACACGATGCAACATAGGGGTCTCGGCACAAGGCCTCCCTACTTCTTTATCGGTATATCACATCTAGTGGTTCCATCTTCCCCGTCTGTCCATCATAAATTCAAAGAAACACTCATAGGCAAACCCATTATTTTGAGGGGATGAATCAGATGCATGGGTTAGTCTCGGATCCGCATAGATGATATGGAAAGATGAAAAGAAGAGTTTAAATAAATTCTTTAAGAACAGTACGAGTGATGACTTTCCAGTATTGCACACCATGCATGACACAACATAACACGATCAAAGAATACCACTTGCTCCTCACACGAAATAGTGAATTCCCATAGTTTTGGTATAATTTTGTGTCAATCAACTCAGCATAAATCAACTTTCAAGGTCAACCTAGGTAATCTATGTGAGTAAAGCTCACATAGGATCTTCAATCAATAGTCATTACCGAATAAGTGATTAAGCAATCACACTTGCACTTCGTATACGTTTTTGGTCTTTCCTCACATAAACACACGGGTTGCCCACTAGTAAATAACATGAGATTAAAACACTGCTGATGACTGGCCATTCACTGATTGACTTAAAAGATGACAAGACAATCATCCAAAGAAAAGGTTCCCAAAAATTTCAGCAAAAGAGACCATATACCTTTCTGATGGCCCACAGCTTGATGTG
Source organism: Eucalyptus guilfoylei (assembly GCA_016097605.1). Classification (NCBI taxonomy): domain Eukaryota; kingdom Viridiplantae; phylum Streptophyta; class Magnoliopsida; order Myrtales; family Myrtaceae; genus Eucalyptus; species Eucalyptus guilfoylei. The sequence continues at coordinate 35,081,242 of CM027865.1, read as the reverse complement.
GCTTGCCACTGAACTGATTGCTAATGGATGATCGGATGCCTGATGTTGAGGTTGAAGCAGACTGACTCACAGCAGTCTGACCGAGCTGGTCAGTCTTAGAGACAGCAGTCAAAGACTGAAAGGATTCTGAAGGAGAATAGTCCCTTCTCAATGGAGAATTAGAGAAGGAAACACCTGGTTCTGATAAATGCTTGACAGAATCCTCAGAAGACTGTCGCCGCACACCTACAACCCCAACTTCACGCTTAATTGCCCCAACCACAGAAGACGACCTGGAATCAGGAGAGGGAACATGAACAGGGTCTGTTGAAGATGAATAAAGCCCCACCACAGAATTGCTTGACGCTAAACTTGTAGAATGAGACTGGGAATTGGTTGGTTTCGCGGCTTGTACCCGCGAAACTGCGCTCGACTCAGTAACTCTTTCTTGCTCTAATGTTTCCTTCCCCGAAGTACCACTTGAATTGACCGGTAAGGCTTGTCGACCTAGCAAGCGAGCAACTTTAAAAGCTAAAGAATGACTCTGCACGCCCAAAGGCTTATGAATAGATGAACTTCCCTTCAATCTGTGAAAAAGGCAACCAAAGAACATTAAAAATTGCCATGTTCAGTACAAAATTGTCCCAAGAATAAACATAGGAAAATAATCTTTTACAGATTTTATTAAGTCATCGGTCAGGAAGATAAGGGATTTGTTCACAATATCATATGAAATTCAAAAATAGATAAGCAAAGCAACACAGTGAGTAGACTAATAGAATGATTTAAAAAGCCTACCCTCTATCAGAAGTAGATGATATTGGGTCAGTGGAGGATTGTAGATGTTCCTCCTGGGAGGCAGCCCCCATTTCTCCATTTGCACCGTGATTAACTCTGTTGTCCCGCACGACACGAAACTCTTTGCTTCTTGCTGCATCGAGTAAATTTGTCTATCAGCCAAACAATTACAAATAAACAGTTTTGAAGATGCCTCATGAGTTGATATCTGGAACTAAATAACCAAATCCATGTGTCAATATTCCCCTTCATATTTCATATTAAAAGGTGAACAGACTCCACATTGTGATGGCTGGTCCAAGAGAATGTATTCAAGCATTGAAAGCATCAACAAAAATGGAGACAAAAAGTTTTCACATACTTCCGTTACCAGGTAAAGACTTCCTTGCCTGTCCAGAATTACTGGGCAAAGCGTTCCGGGTATAGCCTTTTCGAATGCCATGATCGACTTGTGGAGAGAACTTCCTACCCTGTCCAACGTTTTCGAAATGCTTTCTTTGTTCAGTAGGACCTGTCTGTGCTGTACTCTGAGATCAAATGCATAACTTATCAATGCAAAGTCCAAAGGCACCAAAACTCACTAACAGGCAAAAGGAGGAAAACAAAAGGCAAAAACTATCTGGTTGACAATGGTCACCAAAGAACATGGTGACCTCAAAATGTTTTATTCACAACAAATCTGATATCTTAAAAAATGGACACAAATATGGACACTATGGAGGTATCTGTATGCTCACAAGGCTCCAACCATGCCATCCATTAAATCAACCATCTCACTGACATATAGAATTACAAAATGCTTATGCAACATGATTTCCTCCAATTGGACAAACTGCATAGATAGCATCGAGCATGACCACAATAGGATTTAAGTCTCAGATATGTTGCAAAAAGGAAAAAATAAGACAGATAAGAAATATCTCTCCAGTCTACTTAAGTTGACAGACAGGATACATTTTTTGGTTCAGGTGTTCCCCAACTTTTATCAAAACAATCCCCAGAAGATACACAGTAGATTTTATGTTCCTCTGCTGTTATATTCTTGGTGATTAACCTAATTATGACTCTGGAAAACTGCAATTTAAAAGAGATAATCCCAAAACCAGAACAGCCACAAAAAGGAAAGACTTTATGACCATTACCTCCTTCTTCCTATCCTTTTTTCTCTTCACCTCATGAAATGGATCTGTAAAAAATAGAAAAAGACAAAATCCCTAGCATCAGCATTGCATGGTTGTTGCAGTCTAGACAATATGTTAAAAAAGCTATAAAAATCACAAAATCAAAAATGAGAGGTACAAACATTGAAATAAAATTTGACCACACCTAATCAAAAGGAGCAAAGTAATCAACAGAATAAAAAGTCAGTTGAAATATGCTACTTGAATCCCATTTTATAAATCAACAGTTTCTGACTTACACAGATATGTCTACAAGAACTCGATGCCAGTTAGAAGATAAGCTATGTGTCTATAAGAACTTGATGCCAGTTAAAGGATATACTACTGGCATCCGATTATCTGATCAACGGTTTCTAACTAATCATGAGCATATCCATACTTATTCAATGCCATGAAACAACAATCACTCACTGTCTGAGTACCAGTAGAGTAACACATTGAACTTGCGGCTGGAGACAAGAAATAAACAAACCCATGAACAGGCAAAACACTTCTGTCTCATCGCTCGTGACCAAAATCCCTAAGCTATTCCATAAATACCTCTTCCAGAATGCTTTCTATCTCTTAGAAATCATCCCATGAACAGGCAAAACACTCGTGTCCTATCACTCATGACCGAAATCCCTAAGCTATTCCAAGATACCTCATTCCAGAATGCTTTCTATCTCTTAGGAAGCATCCCCCATTTTTAGATATGCAGTTGTTAACATCCATAAACACGGTTTTACATTTAAGATGTCAATCACCCTTTCAAGCCTTCTTTCAAGGCAAAGGAACTGCGTCTGCATAGTCCAAGCATCCCGTCTGCAGAATTTACGCACATCAATGCTTGAGCGAATAGTTATTTGTTATACAAAGGGGATTTCCGTTGCTTAGTTTGCCAGATTCCCTCAGTAGCCTCTGCTATGCTTTGAATAAAATTGTGCAATAAAATTAATCGATACCAAAACAGAATAGCAAACTCCCCATATCTCCAGCCCATGGCATTACCCCAAACCAGTTTCAAATAAAGTTTGCAATCACAAGCAACTCATCTCGCACACTGAAAGCAAAGCAATCATTTCACCAGAAAAATAAAGCGTCGTTAACTGGCGAATAGTAACAGGAAGTTGAACAGCCCCGGTACCAATTCGGAGATTAACAAGATAAAATCTTATGAGCTAAGACTCGCGATCAAAACCACACCCCCCCCCCAAATAAAAAGAAAAGAAAAGAAAAAAGAAAAAATCAAAGTCAATGGACCACACCCCGAGTCAAACTCGCAGTCGAGAACTCGAGCTCCGACGGCACGAAAGCACCAAAACAAGACTCGAACACGCTACGAAACCAAAAAGGACGGAGGCAATGCGCGGGGACGGACCTTGATTGAGCAATTTCTGGGCGGTCTCGTTAGGATCCATGTCGCTCTCCTTGAGGGCGGCGTAGATGTCGGCATCGGAGTAGTTCTTGACGACCTCCTTGATCGTCTGGATGGTGCTGCGGACGCGAGCCGGGAGTACCTGAGTGCCGCCCTCGGCTTTGGAAGCAGTGACCATCTCAGGCGCCCGGGGCGATGCTCGAAATCGAGAGCGGACGGAGAGGGAGTGGCGAGAGGGCAGGCGGGCGGAGGGCGGAGGGCGGCGGGCGGCGGTGGTCGGGGGGCGCTCGATGGCGGAGGAGGGAGGCGAAAAACCCTAGGAGAGAGAGGAGGTGGAGAGAGGTCGCATTGAAAATGGGGGTTGTGGGGGAACGGCTTTTTGGAAGGAGAGGAAGGGCTTTGGGCGAGCGAGGGCGAGGGTTTTTGAATACGGCTTTTATTCTTAGAGAAAGAGAGAGAGAGTGTGTGTGTGTGTGTATGTGGGTGTTTGGACGAATGATGATTGTTAATCGATGGAATCGGGGGGTGTTTTGGGGAATCGGCCGCGGACGTCGTGTGAAGTTCCTTTTGTGTTGCCATAAATTGTTCTTGCAATTTTATCCACTTGATCATAATCATGGATGTAATGAAATGTGACGGGAGTTTTAAAATTTATTGCGATGATATAATTGAATTTTACAATCTTCAAAAAGTATAATCAAATCTCAGAATTTGCCAAATTTTTGTTACGATCAAGTCATTTTGTCGACTCCATCCAAAACTTCCATTTACTCCGTTCGATTTGACTAAGGAAAAATGATGATGTAACTTGTTTAATTATTTTATTTCTCCTATCGCTAGTTTTGCTTTTCTAATTATGTTTATTTTTTATCCGATTCAAACAATATTTAAATTACTAAAACAATGTTTTTTTGACCTAATCATTCGTGATTTAGCAACATGTAAGAGAGGGACACAATAAAAATTTTCAATCATCATTTTCCATTAACCAAGTTAAATGGAGTTAACAAAGGACTTCGTTATACTTTTTCAAAGTTCTAAGTAATCGGTTGCACATTGCTTACAAATTTTAGGGTTTTTAATGCATTTATGCCCAATGAATGCTAGATTTGCATGAGTTAAAATTGCAGATGCATATACACCGTGAAAAAAAGGTTTGAATGCTATCGAAAAATCTCTTTTGCAAATGTGAAATTGATTGTGGTAGATGATTTTCGTCTGTTTGAAAGACAACTATTTTCAAAATATTATTTTCCAATATTTCTATAAGGTCACATCATTGTTTCATAATTAACAAGGTATTCATCAAAGATTTCCTTTCAATTCACAACAAATCGGACGGTGCCAAAAAGGCTTAGTTTGAGACCAAAGTAACTCGATCACGATTGGCATAAAAAGCTCAGGCAACAAAAAGATCGTACGCATCGACTTGAAATGTGAATGAAATGATTAGCCGATTTCATGACGAGCTCTTTAATGCCTGCCCTATCAAGCTTACGAAAGCTACGAGAATCATCCTCCTTGTTTAGCCAATCTCCGGCAGGATCGACTGAATGCGTTTAAGTTTCACGCGAAGTCGAACATCACGTGGAGTCAACGCGATTCGACATGAGATTTGCAACCGTGCGAACTAATTGACTAGAAAGGTCAAAATATGTACGAAGCCGATGGCGTTCCTAAATCAGGATAAATCATATGAATCGACAGCCGTCGACCCATGTAATCAACGCTAGACTGCACGAGTCACGACGCCGCAAGATGCTCAATCCTCGATTCTTATCTAGTTAGGCAAAATAATATTATAATTGGCCGTTTCATTTGAGAACAAGGCAAACGACGCAAGTTATTTAGAAAAAAAAATAATAATGATAACGAGGCAAGTTGTGGAATTTTGCGCGGATAGTAAAGACTTCGTGGGAAAATTATCAAAAAGTCATAAATTTGTTATACTCGTATTAATTCAGTTATATACATTTCAATTTGACTAATTAGATTCTAAACTTTTTGACAATTTGACAATCAAATCCTTTCAGCTAATTTTGAATGGAAATCGCTGGCGCGGATACCATTCATCCTATTTGGTACGATCGACGTCGATGAGGATAATTTTATACTTTTAAAAAAAATTAATCTTTTATTTTTCTTTTTTCTTCTCTCCTTTCTCTCTATTTTTTTTTTCACTATGTTTGTAAGGGTCACCACCATCCTCGCTGATCGCAAAGGCCTTGCCCATGGCCATGAGGCCATCACGGTGGTGGCCACAAGCAAGGCGGTCCCCATGTGCTCGCTTGTGGTTAGCGAGCCCACGATGGCCTCACCTAAGGCTTTTGTGGCATCGCTAGCCATGGGTGAGGCCTTCACAGCTGATGAGAGCCTTGCCAGACGCCAGTGGCCTAGTGATCAATAAGGGTCGCTAATGATCCTCGTTGGCCATAGAGGGAAAAAAAACAAATAAACGAAAATAAAGAAAATTATCTATGTCAATGCAGCTATACCACATAAGGCAACTAGTATCCATATTAGTAATTTTCGACCAAGATTGTCCAGTTCATTGGTAAAGATATTTAGGATTAAATTAGGCTAATTGAAATGTTTAGAACTGAAGTGGTATAGTTGTAATATTTTATGACTTTTTTGATAATTTGAAACATGCGATCGCCTTATCAACTTTGCAAAGATTCAACCATATCTATACTTACTGTTCCGCCACATTTTTTAACAAAACGCAGAAAAATATTCACAAGAAAAGGGTATTCTGACCTTATATAATGAAAATAATAATAATTCACCTAAACCTATAAAAAGACTGTAATGAGGAAAATAATCTTTATATGACGTGGAAAATATTATGCTATGATACCGAATAGGTCTTTTGCTTATAATTTTTTTTTATTGTCTTTAGTCTTGAGAGAATAATATTAAAGTTCTATAACATTTATCATATACATCGTAGTTTTGAAATACCTATATCTTGGCATTTCAAGTCGCTACATTTTCTTTCAAAAGAATGAGTTTTGGGTTTAATATCATTAAAAATCTCAAATTTATATATTTATAACAAATTTACCTCAATCTAATTTTTTGACCACTAAAAATTCCAAATTACTATACCTATGACGAAATTACCTTTTATTAGTTTTGTTAAGTTTTATCGTCAAATTGCTAAGTTGAATGACATGTCCCTTCCATTTGTCGCGGGGATGCGAGTTTATGGTTTTTCGTGATATTAATCTAATTTAATGAAAATTAATTGAGAGTGAATCTATCACAAATATACTAGTTTTTTGTTTTTTATAATTAAAATGTTAGTTTGGGAAGAAATTTTCGTAAGTTTACTAATTTGGGGTTTTCATTATATTAATCCTGAGTTTTGGTGGAAAATTGATATGTGACATTTTTAATAGAAAAACATACAAAGTTGGCAATATGCAAGCTATCTTGACTTTAAAGGCGTAAAAGTCGTCGCGTGGAAATAATGATAATTCACCTAAACCAATAAAAAGACAACTATAATAAAAGATTGTAACGAGGAAAATAATCTTTATCGGTGATCGTATCATGATAATGATGACGTGAAAAAAATTATGCTATGATACCGACTAGGTCATTTGCTTATAAATTTTTTTTTATCGTCTTTAGTTTCGAGAGAATAATATTAAAGTTCTATAACATTTATCATAAACATCGTAGATTTGAAAATCCATATATTGGCATTTCAAGTCACTACATTTTCTTTCAAAAGAATGAGTTTTGGGGTTAATATCATTAAAAACCTCAAATCAATACACTTATAATAAATTTACCTTAAGTTATTTTTTGACCACTAAAAATTCCAAATTGCTATACCTACAACGAAATTACCTTTCATTAGTTTTCATCAATTTTTATCGTCAAATTGCTAAGTTGGATGACAATCCCTTCCGTTTGTCGTAGGTATGTGAGTTTATGATTTTTCATTGTATTAATTTAATTTAATAAAAATTAATTGATGATAGATTTATCACAAATATACCAATTTTTTGTTTTTTATGATTAAAATGTTAGTTGGGAAAAAAATTTCACAAGTTTACCAATTTGGATTTTCATTATATTAACCCTGAGTTTTGGCAGAAAATTGACATGTGACATTTTTAGTAGGAAAACATACAAAGTTGGCAATCTGCTAGCTCTCTCGACTTTAAAGGCATAAAAGTCCTCACGTGTCATTTAGTCTCACGTGCACAAGCGTTCGAGTGAGCAAGAATACTTAACTCTTAAGCAAATTTTTTTGTCCACGTTGAGTCTTATGTAAATCATATTGAAATATCTAACTAATGTGGAGTCTCGCGTCTTATACTAGTTGTTTTTTTTTTCCCTTTATTTAAGTCATAGACAAGAGGAAATATATATCTGGCTGTGTAAGTAAGCAAACTTTTATATTTTTAAAATAATACATTAGAAGTCTTAAAACTTGTTATAAAAGTGCAATTGAGTCATGAAATTTTCAAAAAGTACAATTATGTTGTAAAATCTCTTATGAAAAAATTGAATCTTAAAACTTTCAAAACGTGTAGTTAAGTCATAAAATTTATCAATTTGATCAAACAAATAACAAATTCCAATGTCGATTGCATTTGTTGAAAGTTTTAGGGTTAATATCCTAAAAAATCCAAGACCAGTACACATGTAACAAATCTACAAAAAAACAAATTTTTGACCATGAAAATCTATAAATTGGTACAACCATGACAAATTTACCCCGACTAATCATAAAAACCCTAAACTGATAGACTTGTGATAAATTTATCATAAACTAATTTATTCGACTACAAAAAAACTTAAAACTGGTACATTTGTGACAAATATTCCCTTTGTTAAATTAGATTAATACCACGAAAAATTACAAAAATTGTATAACTGTAACAAATGGAGAATAAAATCTCAAACTAGTACATTAGTTAACTGTCGCGTGTCATTCAACTTAGTAATATTTAACGAAAACTAATATAGGGTAAATTTGTCACAACTATATCAGTTTTAGATAAACTTGTCAAAGGTGTATCAATTTGGGGTTTTTTGTTGTCAAAAAATTAATTTAGGGTAAATTTATCATAAATATACTAGTTTGGAATTTTTGAAGATATTAACCTAAAGTTTATGACTCAATTGTACTTTAATAACAAGTTTTTGGACTTGATTATACTTTTGAAAAGTTTTATGGCTTGATTATACTTTCATAATAAGTTTTAATTAGCATATAACATGTTTGCTTGTTTGTGCATGGGAGCTTATGAAAAGTACAATGTAGTTATTTAAAATCCATAATTGATGATTATTGATGGAAGTTATAAAGGGAGATTGCAAATAGAGGTTTCGAACTAGGGATGTTCAAAATAATTGAGAACTACTCAGAAGCATATCGGACTGGCTCGGAATCGGTAGTTCCTAATGTCATGTGTACAATTGCCCACTTGTCTACTTGGACTAGATCGGTACATATTATATATAAATATATATTTTATATTTTTTATGTTTTCAAATCAAAACCTAGTTTCTTTTTAGTCTCTCTTTGTCTCTCGCCTCATTCATCTCGCAACCTTCGTATACATTCCTCAAAATCATCGAGACTACTTCTACCTCAATATAGTTTCTAAGTCTATGTCCATGGTCTCCACCTTCTTCTCATCCATTATAAATATATATGAAGGAGAAGGGGCCACGCATCGGCCACAACAAATGACATTTTCTATAACTTTTGCCAGTAACATTCGGCCTATTTCGAATTTGATTTTTGTCAAAGTTTGATGTTGGAAAGTGATTTACTGCAGGATGCATTTTATATTGGATATTAAGAAGGCGCCTTGGACGACCAGAGAACCTAACCTTCCGAATGAACTCCTTCCGAAGTCAGTCTTGCTAGAAAATGATATAAATAAAAACATACATAAATAGATCATGGCAAAAGAAGGTGAACAACTCCATTTTGGACCAATGAACTACATGAATTTGTTGGGGACATTTCAACTGGTTCCATTGACCCACTGGAGAACAATACTAGGGAAACCAACGGGTGATTCCCGGTTCCAATATTTCATAATCGGTCCTGAGTGGGTGGTTCCATTTATAGGGTAGAAGCTGTCCACTCTAGAATCGATCACTTATATTTCAAACGATTTCCGAATAGTTACATCAACGGTTACATTGATTCCACTAATTTGATGATTTTTTTTTTTTACTCCATCGCATTGTTTTATTCCACTATGCCAATGGTTATTTCTTTGAAGGTTGCATTCAAGATTTTTTACTTCACCTTTTGTTGATTATTCAAGTTGTTGATAATTTTATTCATAAATGATTAAACTCTACTATTGTTGACTAAGTCTATTACTTGTCAAAAATCACAAAAAGTTGGTCAATCTTTAGGTGAATACATTCATATTGAATATCATCTTTCATTCGTTTGGACAAAATCAATCGGGAAAAAATTAAATTTTCCTTCCATGGAGAACTATCTCTACTTTTGTCATATAGACGATGGATACATACTATGCCAGTAGTTTTATGGGAATTAATTAACGAGTTTGGTGAATCTCCCGATGTTCCGTTTCACGCAAAATGCTTCCTGTCATAATTTGTTCGACTTGCTTTTAAATTATAATTCCATAAATTAGAAATAAATTCAAATGATAAACCAAAGTCAACTCTCACATCTTCGTTCAATAACAAATACAAACAATATCAAATGATAATGAAACTATTGGAGGCATGAGTTAGGAGTGCACGCTAAACTAGCAAGAGAAGACCTAGTTTGCAAATAGTAAGAAACAACAAAATCACGATTGAGTTCGACACATTATTTGGTTGAAAAACGTGAAACTTATTTTATAAAATCAATTAAACGAATAAGGATATCTTAGGTAAAATTTTAGATATACTTTGGTGACAGGATATTTGCCAGAAGCAATTTCACATCAATTCTAAATTCTATTGATTTGCTTAGAATTTGACCAAATCAAGAACATCTATTAAATTTTTCCACACACGTCTTCTTCTTTCCACATACATTATTGTAAACCCTTTTTCCTTCTCTTTAGTCTACTTAGTACTTGCTGTCTCCTGGCCACTTTCTACTCCTTACTTGGGCCTTTATTTTCTCTCAACTCAAAAGCAGAAAACAAAATAAAAGATTTAAAATTAAAATTATACAGAAATTTCAAATTAATTTACGAGACTTTCAACTCTATTCCTTTTTTCGTTGGTTTTAACACTGAAGTAGCGTCTGCATCAATTTTTCCCCACTTCCATCGGTCCCCCCCTCCACTAGAACTCGAACTTAAAACTACAAGAAGAGAAGCACGCCACATCATCTCCAATCAAAGCCGACCCTCGCTCGAATTGTAAATCCAGGATTTTTTTTAAAGATTCCGGGATGCGCCAAAATAATTAATAATTTCAATACGCTATCTGGAAAAAGGAGAAAATAAAAAAGCCAAATAGATTCATATAACAAAGAAAAAAATATATAACGAGATTCTACGAATCTAGTTTAGCCTTCACTTCTTTAATAGAGGACTCCCCCCCCCCCCCCCCCCCCGGTTCGCAGTCTTTCTCTTCTCGTCTCGCGCAACGACAGATCATTTCGTCGCGCGACGACAGATCATTTCTCCCTCTCGATCAAACCCCCAAGCGCCACCGTCGACTTCCGCCCTCCGTCTTCGACCTCGAGCTCGAGCTCGATCTCGATCTCTTCCCCGATTCGCCGCTCCTCCGTCGTCGGCGGCCTCCTTCGTCCGCCCCGAGGAAGCCCTAACCCTCGATTCCCCCTGCGCGGCCCGGGGAAAAGTCCGTCCTCTCCCACGTCCCCGCCGCCCCTTTTCCCACATCGCCAATCGGGCCGCCGCTCGCGCCTGTTCGGGTACGGATTCGCGATTCCCGAGGGTTCTTCCTTTTTTCGTTTTTGGGGGGGAAATACTCAGCTTCGTCGCGGTTTTTGGATGCTCGCTTAGGTAAGTCGGTTGCCTGGTCGTTCCGCGGCATTTTCGATGCTCGGATGGTGGGGGTGGTTAGGGTTTTTTTATTGCTCGCTCCGGGGGGAGGGAGGGGGAGGGGATGTTCCTGATCGGTGCCTGCGATCGCGAGTTGATGGTTTGGTTGCTCTTTCTCACTCGGGTGTTCATGTGGATAGGCGCGCGCTGATGCATTCGCTTTTGTTCTGCATTTTATGCGGGTTTGAAATGAAATGAATCTGTGGTTGCTTCTGATGCGTTAGTTATTCTCTTCTCTAGGTTTTTGCACGCTTACGATCTCTCTCTCTCGCTTCACGCTCAAAATGGTTTATGATCGATACAGAGGAAGTATGAGTGATTGGTATGCAATTAGTTCAAAGTAATCTCTGCAGTTGATAGAGTGGACTACCGCCTAATACTTCGTGCCTTCTTTCCTTCTGCAGCATGATTTTATCCTCATGACTCTGCAAGCGTGCATTAATTTTTTTTTGTTTGCTATTCTAACGCAGGCAGTACTTGCGGATGGTAATCTGGTAGTTCCCATAGTCAGATGTTATTTGGTTTCTGAAAATCTGTTTCCAGTTGCGGTGCCCCTCGAGGCGTCTCCTGTGGTTGCCCTTTGGGTCTTGTGGGATGATTTTGTATTGCTGTTGCCATTGTTGATAACGATATCACTGATTGGCAAGATATTTCAAAATTCAAAGGTTAGTCATCGGTACCATAAAGCCACAATCTACGTTAGTTTTGTTACCGAGTCAATTCCTGCAGATGTACTTGTCCATGAACAAATAGAGCTTTGACTAATATCGACTGTCATTTAAAGGTGGAATTTCCTAAATTAGCAGTGGTACTTTCAGAGTAGTTCTGGTTATTTTTGAAGATCAACATTCTAAATATCATTGCTATAGTCAGGAAACTTGTGATTGGACAGTGGCGAAGTTCGTTGTTTATCTCTTGAAATAATAAATCGGTAGTGGTTGTTGCTTGTGGAAGAATTTCTCCGAGTAGTTATCCATAATCTTCTTTGGCGTTTTAGAAAAATTCACACTGAAGTAGTAGTAGGGGTTACTGGCCTATTTTTAAAGAAATAGTCCACGTCAATAAAAACCATCTACATCCCAGAATAAATCAGCCCTATACAAATGGAATAGGGGGATCCCCGGCTCATGCAATACCTGTTGAAGAAATTATCTATAAACCCCATTGTAAGATTTCTCCAAATTGTCTCCAGGACAATTTCAACTTTGAGTGCCTCAATAAGACCTCTCCTTTAGAAGCTTTCCATTTCTATTGTTTTCCAACCGACAGAAAACCAAAACATGAAACTTAGGATAGTTATTATAGACATTGTGAGGGGCTATGCTTGACCCAGTTTAGCCCTATAGAGGAATAAGAATTTGAAAAAGTTCTCTTCCATGGAGAATGTAGAAGAAGATGCATCATAGGTTTTTGCTTTCCTTGAAAGGATGCACCCATTTTTGTTCATGATCTTACCCTTGATAGGAGCAATGGTGATGCGTGATCTTGAGTGGGCTTTCGGCATATTGGTATGCATTTGGTTTTTGTTTTAAGAGAAATGCAACCTGTGAGAGTTGAGGCCACCAAATGGAGCTTCTATTTACTGTAATTTATAGTATCTTTCGAATTTTTGGTCGGGTCCTGATCAAAAGGCTCTGAAGAATGTTTTCTTACGGTAAACCGCAGCAATGAAAAACTGACACGATCACACATGCATGAGGCTCTTCCACACTCAGTCTTGAGAATTATTCTCTGTGAAGCTTATCTGAAAATGGAGCCATTATTAGACATATGCTACTAATTTGTGAAGAAGAAACATCATCTCATATGTATTCTACCAAATCAGTATATGTTTTTGACAGTTGACAGATTTTTTGGCATATTTGCCACCTGAGAAAGAGGTTGTGTTACGAGCCTGTTCCTTTGTTCTCGATCTTGCAGTCATGGGAAGTAATAACATGTTAACCTTTCTGGGAGAAGTTCTCTTTTGCTTTTTATTTTGTGGGTTCTGGGTTTGGTTGTTCCTAAAAGATCTGAAAGGCACTATCTTCTTGTGATATTGTAATACCCTGTCTCCCATTTTGGAATATGCATTTCACTAGGCTAGGGCTTCTGCAAACCTGATGTCATATGATTGAGATAGCTTCTGCTTTTCTAAAACAAAGTTGAATTGTGCATCTTGAGTCCACAAGTACAAGAACAGTTCTCTGCATTGTTGCAATGCTTGTCGTGATTCTGCATTGAAGACTTGAAATCATATGCTATTGGTTTATTTCTTTTTGTTGATTGATTAATGTGGAGGCTAACCTTTTTCTTTAACTGCCTTTTATCCCCCACCTATGATTAACTGCTTTCTTTCTTTGTTAATAGTGCTTCTTTGGTCACTTTACCTATGTGCCACATTCTTACTACATTTTTTGAGCGGGCATATTATGCATCTTTTGTCTGAACTTTATACATCTTTATCTTTTGTGTCCTTTTTTTCTTTTGTTTCGGGGGTTTTTGGCAATAGATCTATTGATTGCTTAATGATGGTATTACTACCTTCTACCATCTTCCAGACTTGGCAGCCAAGGATGAACTATCAACAACTTGCGCATCCCAAGACTTCTGCTAATGGAATTGGCCGTCGTAAAAGCGAAAGAGAAGGAGGAATGAGGCTGGACAATAGGCTGCATTCTGGAAAATCTGGCATCAGCAAAACTGGTAGCATAGGTACAATATTCCAAAATATGTATGGATTATTTATATATGGGCTTTCTCTAATGGTGGTCATCGTAGGTTCCATGCCTGACAGCAAAGTTGGAGGCAATCTAAGCCCATCCCATGATAGATTAGTGTACTTCTTAACACGCCTCATTGGTCATCATGTGGAAGTCCAGGTGAAAAATGGATCCATATATTCTGGGATATATCACGCTGCAAATGTCAATAAAGATATGGGTAAGTTTTTCTTAATGCTAATGTGGTTAAAGTGAATAATTTTTCTTGTGATTATAAACATTAAATCATTGTTCCCAGGGATAATCTTGAAAATGGCTCGCATGATAAAAGATGGGTCTGTTCAGTTGCATAGGGCTAACACTGAGTCCCTTAACAAGGCTTTTGCAAAGACTTTTGTAATTCCTGCCAAAGAACTTGTCCAAGTCATTGCGAAGGTAACTATCAATTCCCTTTTTGCTGTAGTCTCCTTTAAACGTGCAGCTCGACGAATTGAAATAGTTAAGCAAGTCACACACAGCTATGCATATGCTAGGGAGTATATTCTGTCTTGATTGGTGTAGTAGTAAAGCAACGATTGACTTCTGAATCTAATTTTAGTATCTTCATGGGCGATGCCAGGATTTCTCTCTAGCTGGGGATGGATTGTCAAATGAGCTTCAACTTGAGAAACGGCAGGAGATCTTGATTGACTCCTGTATATCACAAGCACGCCATGTTGATTCGGAGAGGGAACTAAAACCTTGGATCCCTGATGAAGATGATCCCCAGCATCCTGAACTGGAAAATGTCTTTGATGTCCCATCCGATAGGTTGTGATCAGTTATTTTTCACCCCTTTGAAGAATGTTGTATGTTGTATTCCTGTTAGCAACCTTTGCATGCTAATCGTTAGTAAGGATAGAATATTAACTGTTCCTTAACTCCAAATTCGTCAGGAGTGTAATAAGAGAATAGTGGAAGGAAGAACTCAAAACACTTTATAAGCTTTTGTAATGTCTTTCTTTATTTAGTGGAAGATTCTCTTGGTGTTAACACCGAAAGGGCTAGCTTCCAAATACATGCATGCTTTCCCTAATTTTTTAGAATATGGCAGCAAATTTGTATGATGAATCGCGTTTTATGGTTCACTTTGACATGTTAACTGTTGTCTAATATCTCATTTTTTTTCGCAACTTCACTAGTATTGGGAGCTTTTATGTTTTATTTGGCATGAGAGTTGACATGGTTTTAGGTGAACATTGTGTAGGTGCTGGAAAAGTTGGTTTTTTCTAAAGCTAGTGGGCGGCAGCTCCATTAGAGTTTACGTGTTCCACAAATTGTAGTATTTTGACCTAAGCCTAACTCCTCTTTTTGCGTGAACTCTGGATTTTGGATTAGAAGGGCAGAGACTATGGCTTGTTATGTTGGAAAACACTGTTCTGTTCTCTTTCTGCTGGCTGATATAAGATGGAAGTACTCCATAAAACTAGCTTGAGTTCGATGTCAAGCTTTCTTGGACTCTTTTGTGTGAAATAGCTGATGTCAATCTCTAATCTGTTAGTGTTTTAGGTGTGTTATAGAATAATGGTACCATGGTATATATCTACTTATTTATCAAGTCTTGGAGGTTGTGAATGTAGATTCCACAAGAGAAGTGTATCTTGTAAATATGCTGACTAGCATGATCTTTTTTTTGTCATTTTCAAGGGGGTGGGATCAGTTTGAGGTGAATGAAACTTTATTTGGAGTGAAAAGCACCTATGATGAGGATCTGTACACGACTAAACTTGAGAGAGGCCCTCAGATGCGAGAGTTGGAGAGAGTTGCTGGAAGAATTGCAAGGGAAATAGAAGGTGAGGAGACTCAAGATCTTCATCTGGCAGAGGTGAGCATTCTTTTTTTCTTTTCATTTTACTGCCTTTTTGTTTTTAAGTTTTTCTTATTTTTTGCTGGAGTTAGCGTTTTACTTATTTTGTGATCGGCAGGAAAGAGGAGTTCGTTTCCATGACAGTTTCAATATTGACGAGGAGACAAGATTCTCTTCAGTCTATAGAGGTGGGGTGGTTGATGATAGTGGATATGTAGAGGAGGAGGATATTCTTTTGGATTCATGGAACACTGAAACATTTGGCAGTGCCCCTGCTTCTATCATGATTGGTTCACTTGATGGGACAGACACTGATGCTACTCAAGCGTCAGCAAGATCTTCATCCACGGTACCTTTGGCACATTATATTGTTTGTATGTTGCATGATATGCCATGTGCGCATGACCTTATTCTCTTATTGCTTCTGGGGGTTCCTGCTATGTTGTGCATATAAATCCTTCACGTGTGGCTTTTTCACATAACAAAGACAATGTACCTGCTTGGGGAATCTGTAGACTGGCAGTACTGTCCTGCTTCATATACCAAATGTTTGATCTTTCTTAAGGTTTTTTTAATTCAGCATATTGCTGATGTGGTTTGGTGTCCATAGCTCATCCAGCACGGTTTTTCATTGGTGAATACCACGTGCAATGACAAATTTTGGGATGACTAAAGCCATGTTTACATCCTATACTAGTACAGTTTTCTAAATCCATTTCAAGTCATCCTCTATGACAGACTGACATATTTGTGGTTTGCATTCCTGTATGAAATAGCTATGTTTCTACTTATAGCCCTATTATTTGATGTGGTTGAGTTAGACTTATACTTATTCAATGGGTCTGATCTAATAGCACTTAAGTTACAGCTTTCTGTGAGATTAATGGTGTTTTTCTTTTCTTTTTCCTGTCATAATCACCTTTTTCTATGACATTGCAGGATGGGCCCGAAACTTCTCATTCTAGTGTTGGTGTAGATTTGTCTCAGATTGGTGCTGATGATGCTGGTCGGTTGTCATCTGAACTCACCTGCAAAAGTGTTCTTGCTTCGGGTGATGATAACAGGTCCTTAACATGCAGATTACTTCTATCGGGAATAATGGAATTTAAATGTCATTGTGATTGTTTCGTAGGAAAGAATTGTGGAAGTCATGGTTTCTTATTACTTATGTAGGGTACAAGAGAGATCACTGAGTGAACAAAGAGGACATACTGAGTTAGATGATGCTGGGAAGCTGCCAGTAAGTGAAACATTTAACTGTGCATCCTCATTGGAATTTGAATGTGGTCGCTGTCATTGCCTTCAATAAATTGTCAGTGATGTTGACATTTCTACTTCTCTAATTGTGCAAATGCAGCCTGCAAAGGACACCAGGATATCAAAAGCTGAGGGTGAGTAAAGTTCTTATGTAGTATATCTGAAAAGGGAAAAAAACAATAAACGGAGTTCTTGAATTTTTTTTTTTAATCATCATCTCAAGTGAGATAATAAAGGCAATTGCTTGGTGGATAGTGACTTCTGCAACTTTCTTTCCTATCTTCCTATTTACTTGACAAATATTGATACGATAATATAAAATATAAAAACAGAATGTAATACGAATTTGTGTCCTAGTAAGGTCGTCCATTTTTATTGTCATTTAGTTGTTTTTTTGATGTTATATTATTTTCTTTTGCTCAGACTCCATCTCATTGTTGAAAGGAAAGAGTGGTTCCTCTCATAAAGGGGGCATATTGGCCAAGGCTGCAGCTCCTGCTTACTCTACTGTTGCCTTAACGGATCATAATAAGATGAATTCCCGTGGTGATCTATCAGAGACACCTACTTTGGCAAAAAGTGGAGAAACCCAATCTGTGGATTCTCATGGACGGCCTGGTAGCTCTACATCATCTGCTTCTGATCGTCTGGGTGCTGCATCAGCTTCTACCGGTGCTAGGTTGACGCCCAGTTCATCAGTAGGCTCCTTATCCTCTGAAAAATCCAACTTGAACCCCCATGCTAAGGTTGGAAAACTTCCATTTGTTTTTAGTTTTCCTTACTGCTTTTTATGGAGATGGTTTCATAATTTGGTGATGAGATATGTGGGTTTTCTGAATTTTGTCATGTTTTCATTGGCAGGAATTCAAGCTGAATCCCAATGCAAAGAGTTTTGTTCCTTCTCAGACACCTGTTAGACCTGTGTCCCCAGCTGGAGATGGCTCCTTCTACTATCCAGCTAACATGCCCGGGGGACCCCAAATGCACAACGTGCCTGTAGGAGTTGGAGTAATTTTGGTTTCTTTACCTTTATATATTATATGCTTTATGTTTTCATTGACTAGTTGGAATTATAATTACCAGTTACATCAGTCTATTCACTCGTTCTATCTTTCCTTGTTGATGTTATTGATCTTTGCCTGATTGTTGGCTTGCTTTAATAATATGCAGATGGGGCCTTTTGTGGGACATCAGCCCCTAATTTTTAATACACCAGTTCCCCCTGGGCAATCACCACAAGCATATTTACACCCTAATGGTCCTCATGTATGGTTTATCCTTGCATTCCTTAAGTTTTTATTGGAGGCTACATTTGTTATTTTCCTGAATTAATAGTTTGCATTTTCATTATTACTCAATTGCAGTATGGACAGCACATGCTTGTTGCCCATCCAAGACAGTTGCCTTACATGCCGGGCTTTCCACCAGTAAGACACCTCGTAAATTTGTCCGAGTTTTAATAAGTAGAGGATAAGGATAGTAAAATGATTTGGTTAAGTTCCACCTGTCTTGTATACAAGTAATAGCTTAGTTGTGATTGTTTCTTTCGTTTTTTCTAAATCAACCCACAGACAAAGTACAAGTACAATGAGGTTGTGGACAACACTCGTGCCCCACCTCCATCTTGTGTGATAGTCAATGCAAGTTGAAAATGTCCTTAATGGCATCATGTTATTGTATTGTTAATCCTCCATAATCCTGTTAGAATTGTCGTACGGCTTTAACGATATAGGAAAATGCTTTTTTCTGGTTTGCTGGTTAAAGGAAATGATATGCGCTCTTTGCTGTGCTTGTCAAGAGCATACAAATGAGCCGTTGACACTCTTTTCTCCCCTCTCTCAGGACATGCCATATAAAGGACGAGACTTTTAGTCAGTTCCATTGAAGGTCCGTGTTCTTGGAGGTTTCTACTGACAAATAATTCGGGTGACTTAGATTCTTGGGAGTTCTGGTCACATGAATAAACCTTCTTCATAGATCTGCTTGGGAAAGAAAGAAAATTATTTTTTCTTAAGAGCTTGGCCTTCAATGGGGATCCCCTAATTGTAACCTTATTTTAATGGCTGACCATTGTATGTTCCTCTCATACCACCAGATAGCGGCAGGTTTCAATTGATCGGGACTTGGGACTTAAGTTTTCACCTGACGTACTTGTTGAAACTTTTCAGACTCGATGGTTTTGGAAATTTTATTGTAGGTGTTAAAAGGAGTGTCTCTCTCTCTCATAAATTGCTCTGAAATAAGATCAATTGCAACCACAACCGTATAGAAGCTGAGGCGTAGGTAGGAACAATTGTGAGTAGGTCCCTTTTATTGATGACATGTTTCATAAGCTCAATTTCCCAAGTGATGACTAAATTTTGTTTGAAGTTGTTAAACGTCCCGTGAAATAGACATATCCCTAATTGAGCCCTTGATCTGTAGAGAAATATTTAAGCTGCGATTGTCGTTTGCTTTCCATGCTTCCTGGTCCAGTTGTGGCAAGACTGACTACAAGAGATGTTTGATCTTGTGTTTGCCTTTGCCATTATTGGTTTATTAGTAGTACTTCATTTAGTTTCTTGATTCGGAAAAAAAGGAGCAGGTGATGGAACCGTTAGCGCTAGTTGTGAAAATTAGGTCAAGGCAATGAAGGTTTGGGTGATCCGGTTACAGGCAGTGGAGCTTGCAGCCTAGCGCCATATATAGGAAAACTTACAATTGGTATTTCTGACTTCCCATATTATGTATCATTTCTAATTTCTGAGATCTACAATTTACATCTTCTCAATTTGAAAAGGTTCATTTGTCTTCGTTCCTACTCAAAATCTACACCAAATCCCTTTCTCCCATCTTTCGTCTTTCCTCACACAGCTCCCCAACACCACCGAGCTGTATGATGCTGACCCCGCTTCCACAGCATGACCCTGATTGCTCTGCCGACGCCCTCACCCTGTCTGTATCCCCACGCCCCCATCTCAGCTTGTGCAAGCTTGCTCTCTGCCGTCTCAAGCATTTGTGACAGAGCATATGACCCGCTCTAGCTCTGTAACAGGAGCTTGCCGGGGGTGGCCACGGCCACCGGATTTAGGTCGCCCTGAACTGACTCAATGACCGTTGCTGGCCTTAGATTGAGGTTGGCAACGATCGTGACGGCCTCCGGAAGAGTGATGGCGGCATGTGCAGTGGAGATGAGGTGTTGGGTGACCGGAGAGAATTGGTAGGGATTTTTTTGGGTACGTTTATTTGGAGAAATAAGTGGCAATTTGGTACATGATAGGTGGGTAGAAGATGCAATTTGGAAAGGTCAAGATGGCGATGGTAGATTCTGAAGACTCAGGATGGTGTTTGATTGATGTGTGGTGCAAAATGCGAGGATGCTAATTGCAATAATATCCATGTGGGCCCCCCAAAAAATATAATTTAAACCACTAGTGAAATGTCGTTTTCACGTAGAATGATGTAGATCGCATCATTGGCATGCAACCTTATCTTAGCTGTAATCTATACGAGGTCTTATCACCAGCCGGCGCTAATCCTAGTACGGGCTGAGATTATTGCTTAGTTGAAAAAAATTGAATATCATATAGTGCAAGATGAGTCCTGATTATGACAAAATCGAAATTAATTGGCAGCTTACCAAACTTGAATTATAAAATGACCTTACAAGATCATCATAGGAAGTTTGATTATATTGCGACGAAGTTGGTACGATTTTTTCCAAGTGGTGTGCAGGTAGTAGTAGGAGGTGAGATGCGAAACACGTTGATTGGAGTAAATAACACGCTTGACTTAAACCAATCTTGTCACATTATTTATGATTTGGAAACATAGTGGCCACTCAAATATCTTAATCACCTTTTTAAATTGTTATCCGTGTGACTCATTACTATATTTTTTTATGGTGAGGGAGCCTATCTAGATAGGTAAACATCTAGAATTATTTAGCACTTACGGAACGTTGCAAAATGAAGTAATACGCAAGCAAAAATCTAATCGAATGGTACTAACATAAATAGCTTGGTTTCACGATGTGAAGAATCAAATTTATATCGTTTCGCACACATTTGTATGTTCCCCAATAGCTAAGCCAATTCAAGGGTAACCAATATTTCTTATTCGAAAAAAGTTAAGCAGATAAAAATAATCATAAAATCACGTCAAGAGCACCCAAAGTGATCAAAAACATTGAATGACCATCAAGTATATTTACTGGAAATTCAACAACATACCAAAGTTCAAGAAAATCAAATATTTATGAATGCAAAGCCATACATGTCACGACAGCTAAAATTATTAGACCTAATCTTTTATAAAATGAATTTATACGAAAATCCTCTTAATTCCAACATGGGCGACTTCCTCCGATCGAACTATGGAAATTGAACCTTTTTAAGTGCGTAGAGACTGGCCTCGAATCGCCCAATCGGAATGAAGCTAAACAAGAACATTTCAAAGGAGGGGCAAAAGCGGAATCTGATCGAGGGGATTTCGATGTGTCACTATAAACTATAGATGTTAGTATAAGGCGTAATTTAAATGAACCTAATCTGTTTCTTACTGATTTACAACTTATTTTGAATAGTCAATAATGCCTTGCATCGTGAAACAAATCATGATAGAGACGCAAAATTACACATATCTTTCTCCTTCAATGGGATACGTTGGTATCCTCCGTAGAATCGTGCTTTTATTTCTCTATGGCTTTGCTGGTGCGTGTTAATAGGTAAATAACAGTGAAATTCTATCAAAATATATGCTAGAAAAGAAAAATATATAGCGGGAAAAAGAAGGGTAGGTCGAATTATTTAGACACAACAATTTTTGGATAACGACCAGTTGAAAATGGAGAAGATGGACTTTATAAAAAAAAAAAAAAAATGGAGAAGATGGTGTCTACGTCTGTCATCGTGGTGAAGAAATAGAAGAAGAAGAAGAAGAGGATGATGGTGATTGATGAGGTAAGAGACGTCACTAGTCAATGGTCATGCACTGAAACTTTCCACCTTTAATGCAAGCATCGATCGTCTCGGCGACGTGCCCTGCTTCCTCTTCACTGCTGGTCAGTTCATACTCTTCCACGCGTAGTTGTCTTCAAGCGACGCATGCACGGATTGAAGCGTCCTCATAGGTCTCTCTCGCTCTCTCTCTCTCCTCTTGTTTGCATGTATAGAGGGATTTTGTGGCTTCAGAATTTGTGTGCAGAGGAGCTTATATTCAAGGGTTTTGAACTTCATCCGCATCTCGTTCTTCGAGGTGCTTTCGGGGATTCGAATCGGAAGATAGGCTGGTGTGAATGGTCATTTTATAGTCCCGAAGTCATCGTTTTCGTTTTCCTTTTTTCCTTTCCTTTTGGAGATGGAAGATCGAGACAGGAGCTTCGTGAAGTGAGATTAGAACCAGTTTCCCGTGCACTCTGCTTCGCCAGCTCTGCTCCTTTCGCCTCTTCCAGGATGTGATGATTCTTATATCCGCTGTGTTTAGAACTAGTATCTATCTGTTTGTTCATCTGATCTTCTATTCAGTAGTATTGTTCATTCGACTTTGCATAGTGGGACTTGCCTTGCATGCATTATGGAGATAATAAGTTGTGTCTTCGGGATGCATATGCCGAAAATGTTGTTCCTGGATTATAACCTTTAAGAGGTGCAACAAAGTTCCTTTTACTGGTCAAGAGAAAAGGCAGCGACCCTTTAGACAGGATGAGTAACTTGTTCCTGTGATCTTAGCACGACTTGTTGAAAGCTCACTCGTTGGTGAATATTTTGTACTTGAGTTTTGGGTCTAGAGAGAGGAAGGTAAGCTGGAGAGACTTCAAGATTTTACTGGAGAGTTTTAATTTTGTGGTTCAAGAGGCAGTCTTCACTTGGGTGAATGGACCCATTTCTTCGTGCCGGCCTTCCTGTTTTTCTTGTGGACTTTTTCCTTTTTGTTTTTTGATTAAATGTTGGGAATGACGTATTCTGTTGGAGCAATCAATCGTGGATTGAATCCTGTTTGCTGTTGCAGGCTTGTGAGATGATCCAAGACCTTTCACTGCTTGTGATACTCTTTATAAAGGACGAGGGATAGTCTTGGTGAATCAGGTTCATGAAGTTTCTATTTGGTTTTCTGAAGGGCTTGTGTGTGTAGACAATCTTCTGTCATAGTGTTTAATAGAATGTGCTGTAGGAAATCAGTCTCTCATGGATGGAACTGTGCTGGACTTCATACTTTTGGCATTTTTTTAATCTTAGTTCCTTGCTGCAATTTTTTGCTGTTTTAAGAGTGTCTACTCGACATATTATGACCCTTTTTGGCAGTCATTCAGTTTGACAGTGGGATTCAGATGTTGGGCCAGCGATCAATGTCTTTTCACTTTAACATTTCAAGAATTGGTGGATATTTCAGCAACTATACTCGTTTGCATGATTAATACATAAGTTCTATCAATTCAATGTCTTGGTATGTTGGTAGCAGCCCATCTAGGGAGGCTTCCACCATATCACAGTTTGGACTTGTGCCAATGCCAAAAGGTTCAAGCATAAAGATGGGAGTTCCATTGCAACATTCTAGTGGTATTAAACAATTGAATGTTCATTTTCAAGAGCGGGACTTGTGTTCTACTCAATCAACCAGCCAAGCCACAGTTTTAGAACAGACAGGTCATTTCCCTATATCCTCGTTCTCTCTCTCCTTTTTGTTCAGCCAGTTTTGTTGGAAGGTTATATCACGTATGTGAGAGAGCAAAGTATGGGAAGTTGGGGTCTAGAATCTTCCTTCTGAATTTTATTAAGCATTGTTGAAACTGTTCCAATAAACTCAAGGGAAATAGCTACTAGTACCCTTAACCAAGGGTGGTCATTCTTTTCCATTACCTTTTGCTGGAGCTGGTATCAGGGAAGCATGATTTGAATCTACTCGAAGCTAAGCAATTCCTCGGTAAAAATTCAACTGAAAATTGCTTCTTCTTCTTCTTGCTCAGAACTTGGTGAAACTGAAGGGCAATCAGTGAGAGGACAAGCAAAATCAGCCTTGTCAATGGGAACTCAGGATTTAGTCTTCCAACCTTTAGAGGTTGATTATAGGCAATCTACTTTAAGTTGAAATTTTCTTAGCTTGCCAGGGCAAGTTTACATGGCAGAATATAATGAGTTCTCCATGCAGGTGTGCATCCCACTCCACTATGCTGAACCATCCTTGGGTAGTTTTATGCCCGCTGCTTATGGGCCACAGGCTATGGTTGGTAGCCGATGCATTATACCTCTTCCTTTTCTTTTCTCTTTTTGCTAAGAGAATTTTGAGACTTTAGACTTAAAAGCTGTGCAAATGATGAACATGTATAATTGTCAAGTTAATCTGGAAATGGAGTGCACAGACTTTCTACTCATTCTCATTGGCATGATGATGTGCTTGTTCTAATTAATTATGAAATTTAGGATTCTCGTGATGGTTTCATTTAAGATTTGCGTGGTAAGATCAGTGAAAGGAACTAGTGTATCGTCTTTTTTCGCCGCAAGCTGATTACTGACTTTTGCCATGTCACTCATTACTTAAGGTCAACACTGTCTATATTTTTGTGCGCTTGAGGTTTTGAGAGATCGGTTTCACTCATTTCAGAATGCGTCAACTATAATTCTACATTACAATGTTTGCCTGGTTGCTTTTAATGCTAGTATTCAACTAGCACTTCCCATTGTTAAGGATTCCTACATAAGCAAATGTTGCGCTGTATTAATGAAAGACAGTGCATTGATCGCCTGTGAGACAGAGTTGGCTTTGCATTTCTAGAGCTAAATAGCAATATTTCCACTGTGTCCATGTCATTAATGTAGTGCTGTTATGCTGTTGGTCATACTTTCTACTTGATCTCTCTACCGTCCGCCATACTTTAAATGCCAAAAAAGCATAATGCAGATTAGAGTCTGAGGAATTATAAAAAACACAGAGCCACCGAAAATTTCCATCTAGGAGAGACTTCATTCACTTCAACTATTTCCAGTGCAATATATATTCCCTCTGCCTTCCATATTGCGTCTCTTTTCTCTTTTGAGTTCATTGAGTGAAGGGCCTCCTTAATGGCGCAGTCATATGATTCCTCAAATTTATAACATAGACCATTCTTTTCATTATGTAGCACCGCCAAAGCATCCATTCAATTTGATTACAAGAATGCTGAAAAAACTAACCCGAGCATTTGTAAAGTGGGTCTATGAAATCCTATGCCTCATATTATATTTATTTTGTTTTCGCCTTTTCTCATAACTTTGCATCTCCTTTGCTCTTATCTCTCTGCTTTCTTTAATTTAATGATTCCTTTTCCGGGTACTTCCTCTTTGGTATAATGTCCCGAGATTGAAGGCATATTGCAAAGTTTATTTATGAGCCACCTTTTCTTTAACTTAAATGCTTTATGGTTTCAACTCTGTGGTTTGTCCAATTGTGGTTTTCACATTGATTCCGATCATTTTTTGTCGTATTTGAATGGAACTCTATAAAAAGAAAAATGGAACTCTATTTAAACACCATTAGTCCAACTTGCGACGAGGCAAGTATGTGTCTTCTCTGCTACGCTCTCATAAATTATTTGCCTCTGAAATGTCCGCAGATCTCTTACCCTCAAATGGCAGGAACGATACCTTCTCGACTGCCTCTGCCCTTTGATACGACACGAGAAGAACCGGTCTATGTAAATGCAAAACAGTATCATGGTATTCTCCGGAGAAGACAGTACCGCGCAAAGCTCGGGGCTGTAAACAAGCTCATCAAGGATAGAAAGGTACACACTTGCAAAAGCACACGATACTATGTTACTTTTCCTTCTATTGGCTGACTTCTAGATGGGTATGTGATGGTTTTGCAGAATTTAACATTGTATCAAAGTAGAAGCTCGCTTCTTAGTTCGAATCTGTAACTTTTTTCCTGATCTTCCATAATCAAGACGTTAGAATCTACCTCCACAATGCCGGGAACCTTGAGCACTGGGGGGCCTTTTTTTTTTGAATAATTACATAGGTTGAGCTAATACTAGCTAGCATATACACGAGGGGAAAGGCACTTGGATAACACCTCTGTTTACTCGTACAAGCTTCTAGACTGGTGTTGGTTTATTGAAATTGAACAGGATGTTTTTAACGTCACAGCAGTAAATATCATGCACCAAATCTAGGTCTAGACATATCTCATAAGAAGTAGAGTTTAGAACTGATCTATTATGATGTGTGCAGCCTTACCTTCACGAATCTCGGCATCATCATGCAGTAAGAAGGCCAAGGGGATCCGGTGGGCGTTTTCTCTCAAAGGATCAGAAAGAATCAAAATTTACCTCCCTTAATGATGAATCAAACGTCAAAAGCACCGCAAGGGTGTCTTCAGCCATCGATTTACCGAATTCAGAGGTGTGTCAGCTGAAAGATCACAGAGACACCGGCTCCACCATCTCTTGCTCCAAAACGACACAAACCACCACCAGCAGTGACGCCATCCCAGTGTCAAAATTCAGGATCTTTGGTCAACCTTGGCATGTGATGACCACGTGTGATCCTTCTTGTGACGTTCGTTATAGTGGGGAGATTCGCCATCTTTCTCTGCCAGGTGAAAGATGAGTCGGAACAACAATCACAGTGGTCAGCTCCGTGAATTCGGCGCTTGAGTGGAGAAAGTACAGCTGCTGGTTTCAATGGGAAGTCATCCTTGGCTCTGTTACCGTTGCTTCTTATTAGGTAGCTTTTTGAAAACTATTTAACTGCCAGGCTAGTCAAAACATACAAAACCTGCTGATTGTGGTCTCTGTTACGAGACTGTCGTCCTTAATAAGCTTGTTAAGCGCACGAACACACGCCCTGATGGTGTAACTTGAAAGTGTCGAGCAGCCGTCATTATGCTAAGCATGTGAGTTGTTTGCCTGATAATTCCCGGAATTTCAGTTGCATGTTTTTTGGGTCAGCACTTTTCTCAAGTGAAGAGGAGCATTTTTTATCTGTGTTTTTTTTTTTTTTTTGGGGTCGAAAGGGTAGACGACCCTTTTACCCTTTATGTTTGCCTGACCATGTTTGATGCTGTCAGTTGGGGCTGTTCTGGTCAGCCCAAGCCCGACAGATTCAATCCATGTCTTAAATAGATTTATAAGGATTGCAGATTGTTAATCGTGGATGGGCTTGCGCATAGGAAAAGCCCCGGTCCATTTGAGTAGTAGCAAGCTCATGTAACTCGAAAATGAAAAAAAGATGAAGACAAAACAGAGTGGATGTTCACAGGTTGCGGTGCAGACGACCAAAATCCAAAACAGCACAAGGGAAAGCTCATCATTCCATCACTCATCTTCTCTGCCAAAAGTCAAAACCAATTCCTACGTCTTTCTTTATCCAAGAACCCACCCAGGATTCCTTCTTCTCCTTTTGGTGAAACTGAATACCACGTTCATGGCATAATGTTGAATAATTGAACTGTCGGCATTCATCAAGGGGGAAGTGGCGATCGTGTATTAAGAACCACTATCACAGCACTTCGCATATCCCCCAGTCCATGCAAACGGAAATTGATTGCGGGTGCTCACAGAATCTTTCTCAGTACGCAGTACGAGCTCGTTCATGGACTATTTTGTACACTTTTCCAGTAACTTCGCAGGATGACCGTGTCCCTTCCCTCTAAAGCGAACGCGGCGGTATTTCACTTGTAAAAATAAAGATTCCATTGTCATACAGAGGAAATCGTTTCAAAAGAAATCTCCCAATTGCATAAATTTGATCTTGCTCTTTTAAGAAAAAGAGAAGTTTGCGAGCGAGAGAGAGAGAGAGAGAGAGAGAGAGAGAGAGGGAATTTGGGAAAATGGAAGATAGATTTTATTTCAATTTCCCTGTGTATGTGATCCAATCTTCTATGTGTATAAACAGTGTAAGACTCGACTCGACTCGACCTGACCTCGACTCATCTCATCTCATGGACAACAATCTGAACTCCAAAAACAGTCAATCAATCCGAACATCTATGAACAAATGAATGAAAAGAAAAACTCGAACAGAAACAAAAAAGGGAACAGATCTTTAAACAAATCCATGTCGCCAAAAATCATCCTGGTCTGTCTCATCCTGTTCCTTTTGGGGCCAAATTAGACCTTCTGTGCTTCACGGAGTTCATCTTCTGCAGGGTCAACTCAGCTCTGAACTTCGTGATGAAATTGTCGGCCTTCGTGTTCACGTCCGGGCTCGGGCAGAATCCCGGCGACGTTGCCCCCGACGATGCATTCGACGGGCTCTCAGCCGTCCCCGAGACGCCGGCCTCATCGTCGCCCTCAAAGCCCTCGGTATCTGGCGTACCATGGCGCCAGGAGTTCGTGCTCTTGACCCTCACGTAGTCGCCGGTCACGGGGAACTTCCACGGCTGCACCTCGAAAGGTGGCGGCGGAGGAGGCGGAGGGATTGGGATCAACGGCGACTGGCTGCCGCTGTTGATGTTGTCATCGGAAGACTCGTCGTTCAGTGTCGTCGTCACTGGAGTACGAGATTTGTTGATGGTGATCGAATTTGCGGTCGACTGAGAAAATGCAGGTGGTCTTGCCCTGGTCTTGCGCTGAGCTGCCGGCGGCGGCGGAACTGGCGGCGGAGGAGGCGGAGCCTGAAGACCTTTCTTTGACTTGCGCTTGTTGGATGGAAACAGAGCGTGGAACACAGAAGGAGGCGGCGGTGGAGGCGGAGGCGGCGGCGGCGGCGGGGGCGGAATGCGGGAAGATGACGGCTGTGGCTGGGAGGCGAGGAGGGACTCGAAGTTCTCGATGCTCTTTTGTCTCTGCTTCTTCTTCTTCCTCTTCAGCATGCTCAAGAACTCCTTGGTCGCCGATTCTCTTCTCTTTCTCCCACTCCCCTCCTCCATCGGGGGAAACACGGGCTTTGGCGGCGGCGGAGGGGGCGGAGGCGCCGGCGGCGCCGCTGGCGGTTTGTTAACCTCATCCTTAGGCGTGTGAGCAACAGTCTCATACCTCCTCCTCGGCTTCCGATCATTTCTAGCTGCCCCTGCTCGCGGCGGGGGCGGCGGCGGCGCAGAAGGCGGAGGCGTGACTGGAACTTCCCTTTCCTCGACTGCAGCATTACGATCACCACTATCTTCGGCGACCACACGCTTGGTCTCGAACTTCTTCTCTTCTTCGTCTTCTTCTTCTCCGTTCCTTCTTCTCCTGGAATAGACCGGTTCCGTCCCGAAGGCCCGACCCGCGACGAGATGGGTATCGTCGTAGAATCTCCGCCGCCCTTCGCCGTAATCCCATGGCGAGTACTGCGCCCTCAGATCCGGGTACGAGCTGCTGGTTCTCATCCGGCCAGACGAACTGCCGGAGAACCCATATTCGCTACCCTCGGAGTTCCGACGGTCGTAGCTGTCGTGCCACTTGTACGGCGTCCCCGGGTTCGACGACGACGAAGACGACGACTTCCGGGAGTCCGACCTCGGGTACGACCCCGCCGACCCCCCGTCCCCGCCGCTGTTGGATCTGCCGAGGAACCCGCAGACGATGGCGAAGAGGACGAGGACGAGGTTGAGATAGTCCCAGCTCTTCTTGACGGAGCGGGGCCGGAAGATCTGGGAAGTGAGGCTGAGAATGGGCGGGACGGCGAAGATGACGAAGGCGACGGAGGCCGCGAGGAAGAGCAGGAGGAGGAGCGCGGACCAGTCGCGGCGGCTCCGCCGCGGGCCGCCGGAGGGCTGGAGCCAGAAGGGTGGCGTGTCGGCTTCGTCTCCATCCATGGCTGTCGCTGATCTTGTAAGCTTGCTTGTGGGAATTGGCTTTTCCGGTGAGCTTTTCAAGAGCTTTTCTGCACCGTGCTTTGGTTTGATTAAAAGGAGGAGACAAAAGGGGAGTTTGATTTGTACATGCGTGGGAAGTGAATGGGTGGGGAGCGGGGTGGCAATCATTAAGCCGTGATGTAGGGGGTCATTGTATTATAATAATAATAATGATAATTAGTGATGATGATTTATAAAATTAAGTACGATAATTTTTGTGAATTAAGGTTAATCGGGACCTCTTTTTATTTTTTATTTTTTATGAGAGAGGATTATTCGACGAAAACGCGGGATTAGATCGTAAGTGGTGTGCTCCTCAAGTTTGCTGTCACGTCAAGAATGACAGCGAAACGAAAGTGGGTCGTGTCTCGCGCGCTAAAACAACTGTCCACTCTCAAACGTTGGAGTAGGCAGCGAACCACGTGCGTTTGCTTTTTTTTTTCACGAGCTTCCGCCCCCTTCGAGTTTGACCGTAGGCGGAGACTAAACTTTTCGCAGTTTCACCATCGTAGTAAAAATGTGGGTAAATTTTGATGTCGTGAAGTTTCGTTTTTACTGTCTAGTGCTCTGCTCTTCAATTTCCTTCTCGATTCAAAGACATCTAAGTAAATATTAGTGCACAATTTATATGTATCATGAGATGTTTCCGTAATTATATTTCTATCTGAACTCTTATCGTAATTAGTCACTTGTATAAAAACATATAATACAATCTTAATTGGGATTAAGCAAAGATAAGCACTTTTATTGTTTACTCTAAATATTGACAGCAACATCGTCATCCTCGTCAAGTCGACTGCGTTATTTTTTACTTTGACAGATGGCTAACTTCTTTCCCTTATCTCATGAATCATCCCAGTCAATGGAAACATGGAGATTTCCATGGCCATTTGATCAATCGCACCTAATTTTAATTAAAAAGCCTCTCCACTTGGTATGAAACAAGTTCTCGTTTTCATGTCAATCTTATTTATATTTGTTTTGCTTTCACATAGCAATTAATCTCATGTTATGTATCGTGAGTATATCATAATGCATTCAAGAAGTATGTGAACGTGCTTTACTTTTCCTTCATTGGACATTTTAAAAATAAAGTTGGAATTTTTTCTGTTTACCTAAAAACAAAGCGGCAAGTGTCAATCAAACCCGATCATGGATCTTAAAGTCCATGGACGGGTACCCAAACGATACTTTTAGATTGAACAGGATTAACATTCGGCTTGACCCCACTCTAATTGGCCACATAACAATGCGATCCAAACTTTTCGTACGTTAACTTTTGGTGTGGGCATAGGCAACAAATTAATTAGACTCAATTTCAGAGCGAGCGTGGCCTGACCTACTTCAAACTTGCTCATTAATCACCTCTGGCCGTCGACGCATTTCGGAAGGAATCCAATGCCAAGGTTGTAATCATTGTGGCCACTACTCGCCACCATGTCAATTACCTAGAAACGACAACAAGAAAATGACTTATTGACAAGAAAGTAGTTCGCCCATTGGCCAAAAACTCGAAAGAGAACAAGGATTTTCCAAAGAGGGCTAGCACTTGAAATGGTCATTGGCCATGGAGTCGCTAATCCTCCACAAGCCACGCAGCTTTTTCAGTTTGAGTGTCGTCTACGGACAGAGCTTATGTATATAAAAATGGAAATAGAGAGGATCGTTTTTTTTCTTTTTATTTTTTTAATTTTATTATTTATTTAAGTCAAAGAAACCGCGTCGTTCATTCGTTGCACGTCCTTATCGACCCACCTGCCGCGTTTTTCTTCTTCTGGAAAGCCAAAAAAAAATATGAAAAAAAAAAAGTAAAGACAATTTGGTAATTTGATGACGCTGACTGTTCCATTACCAACGATTGCTTTCGCCGCACGAATGGACCACTCAAAAGATCCTCAATCCCATGCAATCGACTTTGATCAGATGAACTTTTCAGTCTCCTAAGGCGCATGCTACCCACTCCATCTCTTCATAATCTCTTATCAATCGATCCACCCGATCAAACGGCTTGACAATTGAGGAACGGATGCCCATGAGCACAATGCGCCACATGAATTTGGCTTCCGGCATCGTGATTGGCAAGAAAAAATAGGGACTACGACTATGTCGGGGTCTTGATTGTCGAATCTTTTCAATGTCGGTGACCGCAATGGGATGCTTTTGTTCCAAATTTTGTGGCATTTGGCAACATTAAGGCAAATTGCCCGTTAAGATGCGCCGGGAATAGCCAATGATGCGCGACGCAATGAACTCACAAGGAGCTACAAGAACTGATGTATATGGCTTGTATGATGTATATGGCTTGTATCGAACTTTCTTAAATTAGACCAATTTGAAATGTAGTTAAAGTCAAACTTTTCATCTCGTGATAAAGCAAAATGCGACTCTTAGATGAGATATCCCAAGCCTAACTCTTTATTATTAGCTAGCTAGGTTGAGCGAGCAAAGCAGTAATTGGACAGAAGAAACTTAGGCCAGTGGACATAACAATTTCCGATTTCTCACGCTATCCTATTGATTCAGTCAAGGCCCCTTTCGATTTTTTTCTTAATTTTTTTCAATTGGTCTGCAAAGTTTTGAGGATTTTAAACCTCCTGGAGTGGTTGCTTACAAAACCTAAAAGCATTTATTACTTTGCTTCTATCACGGTAATTATCGTCCAAATTCAAAAAGAAAAAAAAATCTTTCCAACTAACATAAAGTCATCATATATACTCATATTCATATAAAGTCATCACGTATTTGTATTGATTCACTTTTATGGCCGTCTTTTATGTGTGACGAATAAGGAACCCTTGAAATTATTGGTTGCCCTTTTCTGTGCACGTAGTTCATTTTTTATTTCTTTTCATTTGTTACCCAATTGTTAGATGGTATCGGTATCGCAAAAGAAAAATATGCAATTTTTGTTATATTGCTTCATTTAACATGTCCATTTAATCGAGCTGTAAATTTGGGAAAAAAAAGGGAACGTATCCCTTAATTTAAACGTAATTTTGGCAATAAGAATTAGTGGGTTTCCAGCTCAAGTTTCTGCAACATTTTGATGAGATGAACGCTTGCAAACCGTAACTTCGGCGGCCACAAATGAAGGTCCCTCCAGCTCGAATGTTGCAAAATCCAGCTCGAATGTTGCAAAATCGAGCCACAAATCAATTTCCTCAATTTAATTATTTTTTGCAATTATTTACTGTATTCATTTACAGTCAAAACACGTGACAAATCAAGTTCCCACGCGCAAAAGGTGGGAATGAAATTGAAGACTACTGTTTCCAAGCCATAAATAAGAAATCCGAAATTAGAAGTTTTGACTTTGGGAAGAAGAAATCGATGGCTTATGTCGTTATTAATTAAATAAAGCTTAGGTGACCGACCAAGCCCACCTCACGTTATATTTAAAATCATTTTTCAACTAGTCATGAAATTATCACACAAGACAGTATAATCTGAGATGATATTTGGATACCATTAATTGCGAGCTCGAAATTGCAAAACTCGATATTGGACATCTCAAGTTTTTGCCAAACCATAAATTGTAGAAAAATAATATTTGAAATGTCATAATTTTCATATAGCATTCACATTGATGCTAAAAATTTTCATCGTATTACTTAATTAGAGAAAAAACTTCATTTGAGACAAAAAGTCCTACGCGGTTTTTTTTTTTTTTTTAATTAAGAAAACTAGTTAAACGTGGCCGATAACGTGACCTTTCTATACCTGAACGACACCGTGTACTCTTCAAATTGAATCTCTCTCAAAATAAACAAATCTATCTCTTTGTCATCAGACTCATCACCGTTTCTTTTCCCTCATTTGCAAGCTCTTCGGCTTCGGCAATGACCCCACTTCCTCTCCCCACCACGGCTGGATCAACATCGTCCTCGACTCCAACGATCCCGAACCCGCCTCCTGGGTTTTCGACTTCTTTTGCCCCTCCAAAGTACCCTCATGACCTGGATTTTCGCCATTGATTAGTTTGGCCTGGTGGGCGCGTTCCATGCTTGACAACGATGGTCGCGTGCTGGCTGAATAGTGCTCTCTATTTTCAAACCAAATTGCCTTCCAAATTGGGGTATGAAGAATTTGGGGAGATGGCTTGATTTGTCTAAATTAGGGTTCACATCAGGGTTTGAAGAATTTGATGAAATTGCTTAATTTTTCTGAATTAGGGTTTATATTTGGGGAAATGAATGTTGAGCAAAGTTGTTTGGGTGATTAATGTTGATTTGGAGCACCGACGAGCCATGTCAGCTAGAAAAATTGATAAAATATTGTCATGTTGGATATCTAGCATTCCAAATCGGCATTGATATTTAAGTGACTTGAAGAAATATTTTGACACTAAAGTGAGTAACGTATGAAAGTTGTGGCACATAAAGTGTCATTTTCTTTAAATTAAACTCCTAAAGTCATCCCAAAATCTTTGTCAATCACAGAAAAAAGCAAACATAATTTTATGTTCATAATATCGGCAGAGAATCAAGAAAGGGTTTTTGGTTGGATGAAGTGAATTAACATGATGAAAGATCTCAAAGTCAAATTGAACTCAATTGACCTGACATCTAATATGCTAAGAATCACAGTTTTCTCTTCTCTTTTTCTTTTTTGGAAGGAAGATAATTTAATCAATTGAACTCAATTGACCTGACATCTAATATGCCAGAAATCAATTTCTTTTTCAGGAAAACCAAAAGAGCCCATCAGAGGAGCGGGCTTCGTCGCAAAGCAGAGCCCATAGGGCTTGAGGAGGAAACGAAAGACAATTTCGTGGTTAGCATATTCGTTGCCTCTGCTTTGCTAGCTCTTTCGAAAATACTTAAGACTGCCCAGCTTGTCAAAACACGCGAGGCTTGCTGATTGCAGCCTCTCCGTTTCGACTCCGTCGCCGTACATAAGCTTGTTGAGCGCACGATCACGCGCTTTGCTGGAATTTCAGTTACATGTTCTTTGGTTCCGCACTTGTCAGTTTGGGCTGTTTGGGTTGAATATCTTTTTCATATGATTAGCCCAAGCCCGCCAAACTCAATCGATGTCTTGAATACATTTCAAGGATTGCGAATTGTTTAATCATGTATGGGCTTAGGGTTATGAAATGTAAGGGTGATTGGATCCCGTGTGGATTGGTCTCCACCTTGGAATTGCGAATCCATTTTTTAGCTTCCCGTTTTACAAGTATATTTCCTTTTCTTCTTAAAATGATTTATGAATACATTCAAAAAAAATTAAAAAGAAAGATATCTGACATACTACTTTCTCGGAGTTTTCATGGATGTCTATTTTCCTCATATTAATTAATTAAAATACTAGGGCCCTCTTTCAACTTTCTCTCTACTGTCTCTCATTTGCATCAGGCACTCGATACTTCCATCTGGCGTTGCTGTGGTGGTGGTGGCTGCACAAGAGAGAAAGGCGAGAGGCTGAGGTCCAAAAGAGAAAAAGAGCCCTAATTTTTATTTACGACTGCCTCTGGGCCCATTTGCTCTAATTATGCACAAAGAATTGAAAACCCAACAAATTATTTCTGATTTCAATTTTTCAAAAAATCATTTAGAACCAGCCAATTTGATCTGGTGCCAATTCCATGCGGTGGGCCCCTGTTGAAAGTTCCGGTCCATTTAAACAGTCGCAAGGTAATGAAACTCGAAAAGAAAATTGAAGGGGAAAAAAGAAAAACAGAGCGGATATTCAGAAGTTCCGGAGCAGACAGCTAAAATCCAAAACAGCACGAGGGCCTCCTCATCAATCGTCTTCTCCGCCAAACATCAAATCAATCCCTACGGTATCCTTTACACGAGATCCAACCCAGAACTCTTTCAAACAAGGAACCGTCACCATTCATCATCAAGAGGGAAGCGGCGATCGTGTAATAAACCGTCACATCACATCACAAGACATCACCATCCCAATTCCCATGCAAACAAGAATCGATCGCGTAGGGCTCCCAGTATCGTGCTCAATATGCATGGCGAGCTTGTTTTTGGACAATTTATCAACTTTTCGAGTTACTTCCCAGGACGACAAGAGCTTCGAATTATACTACTTGCTATTGTGATTCATGTGCCAAGTCCATTACTGTGTCCCTTCCTCTACAGTTCTATACGGGAATGCGAACATGTTTTACAAGTGGAAATAAGGCTTAGTTCTCATAAAGTGGAAGATAACGCCATTGACGTTAGTTCGTCGTCTGTGTGGTTTCTCATGCTATTATTTCTGGGCCCAGATTGGACCTTCTCCGCTTCGTGAAGTTCGTCTCCTCCTGGTTCAACCAAGCTTTGAACGTCGAGATGAATTTGCCGGCCCTCTTGTTCACATCCGGGCTCGGACTGAACAGCAGTGATGTCGCTTCCGATGATGCGTTTGAAGCGCTCTCAATTGTCTCCGAGATGCTGTCCTCATCATCTTCAGTATCTGCTGATTTATGGCGCTGGGCGTTCGGGCTCTTGATCTGCACGTGGTGGCCGCTCATGGCAAACGTCCACGACGGCACCTCGAAAGGTGGCCGCGGTGGAGGCATAGGGGTTGACGGTGACGAGGTGCCGCTGTCACCAGAAGACTCGTCGTAGTTTGGTGTCATTGTCACCGGAGCATGAGATTTCTTGATAGTGATCAAATTTGCAGTTGACTGAGAAACTGCATCTGGTTTTGCCCTGGTCTTGCGCAGAGCTGCCGGCGGCGGAGGAACTGGCGGTGGAGCAGAAAGAGCTTCCTCTGTCTTGCCCTTTTTGGATGCGAACAGAGTGGGGAACACTCTCGGAGGCGAGGGGGGCGGCTGGTGGGAGTAGGACGGCAGTGGCTGGAAGGCGAGGAGGGACTCGACGTTCTCGATGCTTTCTAGTCTCTCTTTCTTCTTCTTCATCCTGAGCGAGCTCGAGAACTCCTTGGTCGCCGGCCCACCTCTCTTTTTCCCACCTTTCTCCGCCGATGGGTGGAACACGGGGGTCGGTGCCGGCGGCGGCTTGTCAACCTCATCCTTGGGTTTGTGTGCAGTAGTCTCTGATACGTCCTCTTCAGCGCCCGTTTTCTTTGAGCTGCCTGCTCCCCTGGCGGAGGGGTGACTGGAACTTCCATTTCCTCGACTACATATTGTTGGATGCAAATTATGCAACCCCAAGATCTCCATAACTAGAACAAGAACATGCATAAAAGATCAGAAAGATTTACGCACTTGTTTTAGGATCCATTGTACTTGAAGCGGAAGCGGAAACACAATGTTCCACGCGCAAGTCCTTCTCCTCTATTGCCCTCCGTATCACTAGCTCAATGAAGCAACCCCCTCACGTTTAGTGTTAGGTAAACACTCCTTAGGTGAGGATACATGTGAGAATTAGGGTTAGAGGAGAGATTTGAAAGACTATTTATAGAGTTTCCAGTCCCTCTCATTACGGTAAGGCTAACTCGGCCCACACTACCAAATTCCCATATTAGACTAATTAAGAAACCTTCTATCTCACCTTAGACCAAACCTCGTAAAACGGTAAACGTTAAACGGTAAATTACAATATCAATTAATGTAGTCCAAATTAGGTAAACTCTTACATTCTCCCACTTGGACTATATTAATTGAAATCGTCTTGTATGTGCGCACTTTGGTCCGAGATAATTCTTAATAATCAATCATATCCCATAAAGTCTTAAACACCGAATCATGGCGGTAATCGCATGTATACACATAGAACCTTCCATGGTCACAAATGTTCTTAACTTTATTGATATGGATTCAATATGGTAGTGTAGCAAATGGATAACATCTCTCATAGAGAGATCTCATTTGTTAGTCACCATTCTCTTAACTTTAGGCGTCACAAAAACTTGTGGCACTAGAGAATGCTTTATGGTTCCAATGAACCCACATATGTCTTGTCCTTACGGTTAACCTTTCTTTATGAATCACAAGACATATGCACAAGGCTAATAATCGGATGCCCCTAGCCTTCACTCAAGGATTTAGCAATACCTTGAGACTTTTAACAATATATATTCAACATAATAACAATCTATTCAAAAATATTTATTGAATGCAAACAAAAGTTGACATATATATATCAAAGTGTTACTAAATTGTAACAAAAACAGATGTAAACTTATGCAACCCCAAGATCTCCATAACTAGAACAAGAACATGCATAAAAGATCAGAAAGATTTACGCACTTGTTTTAGGATCCATTGTACTTGAAGCGGAAGCGGAAACACAATGTTCCACGCGCAAGTCCTTCTCCTCTATTGTCCTCCGTATCACTGGCTTAATGAGGCAACCCCTCACGTTTAGTGTTAGGTAAACACTCCTTAGGTGAGGATACATGTGAAAATTAGGGTTAGAGGAGAGACTTGAGCACTATTTATAGAGTTTCCAAATTCCCTCTCATTACGGTCGCTCAACTCGCCCACACTAACCCCATTTATATTAGACTAATTAAGAAACATTCTATCTCACCTTAAACCAAACCCCGTAAAACGGTAAACGTTAAACGGTAAATTATAATATCAATTAATGTAGTCCAAATTAGGTAAACTCTTACACATATACGATCCAAAGGTAGTAGCTACCATGGCACCCGCACGGTGTTGTCGGATCGTACAATGACGACTTCCGTGTGTCTGACCTCAGGTGCCAACCCGATGACCTGCCATTGTCGCCGCGATTGGATCTACTCAGGAGCCCGCAAGCGATAGGGAAGAGGACAAGGGCGAGGATGAGAGAGTCCGGGCTCTTCTTCGCTGCGTGGGGTTCAAAGCACGGGAAAGTGAAGAAGGTGAAGGCAAGGGAGGCGGCAAGGAAGAGGAGGAGGACGTTGGAGCTGGGGAGGACGGCGGTCAGGTCGCTACGGCTCCGCTGCGGGTTGCGCGAGAAGGGTAGCACGGTTGCTAAGTATTCTTCCATGATCGTCGGGCTTTTGAGGTTTTGACCTAGAGAGATGGCAGAGGGTCTAATATAAAAAAGGATTGCTTAGGGTAGAAGTCGTAAAATTTATCACCAGAGTATAATCAGATTCTAAACTTTTTAAAAATTGTAATAAAATTTTTTAAGCTTTTAAGCCAATATTGGCTATTTATATTTTTTCTTAAGACGCATGGAGCCCGCATAGTGTCACGTCAGCAAAAATTTAAATAATCTAAAAAATTACAAAGAATCGAAAAAGATAGAAATGGACAAAAACCCACCTACCATTTTACTGGTATCAATTACAAATAAAATCAGAATTTATTTGTCTTGGTTGTTCTCTTATTCCATGTCTTTCTTACTCTGCAAGTGTTCTCATTTTTCCGGGAAAATCTAGGGCAAGAGGAAAGGGAAGAAACAAATTAAAGCAACTATCGTCTTCCTCACACCAGTTGAAGATGAACATTCTTTGACATCGGGTGGAGAAAGCAGGCGGCCGTGTGATGCCAATTGGAGATGGAGTCCACCATCTCTCTAGCGAGGTCACCTTTCTTTTGAACTTCTTTTTGTGAATTCTGCGCGTTCAAAGCCTAAAGAATACATTCGCTGCCTTCGCCAAATTGTCTCCCGGTGATTTGCCAGATACAAGAATTAATATAAAAAAAAAAGCCATGAAAGAATGAGAAAATAATAAAAAATTTAAGAGAACAAATTTAAGACAATTTGTGAATTCCTAAGTTATTTTCACGAATAAAGAAGTAACTTTTTTTTACTCATTCATTTTATTATTTTTTTTTTTGTAAAAATCCTCCATTCTAGTTTAAGTTTATTCTCGGGAACAAAAAATTTATCAAACGGATTTGTGCTCTTTTTTTTTTTAACTCCTAAGAATAAAAGAATAAGTCTATTCTCGTTGGAGGCGAGGCCACTTCTCCACGTGGCGCTTCGTGAGTGGTCAGAGACTACGCTGACTTGACGCTCCGGACCACCTAATATTTTCAAATTTTTCCGCCGATATGCGCTGGGAGTAGCCAATGATGTGCAAGGACATGGCGAAGCTATTCAAAACAAGGGTGGGCTTTGAATGGGCCTTAATTAAGGTTTTAGGCCCAATGAAATGGTCAGCCCTCAAGCCCATACGAGATATGGCCCAGTAATGATGGAATGAGTCGGGTCGGCTCCTTCTACGAGTTCCAAAGAGGTTATTCAATCGGGTTTAGTGGGCTCCCATAGGCTAATCTTGATTCCAACTTCTCTATTCTATACATACCACAGAGTAAGAAAATTACATAAAAATCCAAAATGTTCTCATTTTCTCAAATAAAAATTTAAAATAAACCTTAATATAAATAAGAGTCTTTAAGCGTCATAATTTTTTCAAATAAAGACTTAAAGTGACTATATAAACTTTAAAAGAGGGCCCAATCTCCCTGACTGATTAAGAACACTTTTGTTCTTTATTTTTTTCCTTTCCTTTTTATGTTTTTCTTCGAGGGTCGCCAACAATACCACTAGGCATGGCTAACGCCCCTAACGACCTATTGGCGATGGGGTGACAACCACAAGCGGGCGAGCTAGTATTTTTTTTTTTTTTAAAAACTTTTTGGTTTAATAATTTTTAATCTAATTTAGCTAAACTTTAGATTAAAATTGTTTTCGGATGAAAGTGCCATTAATTGGTTGGAATATTTAACCAATAAATAAGATTAGGCTCTTATCTAAAACGATCATTAACACTTAACCTTTTAAAAAAATAAGATTTACTTTATGAGAAAACGCTTCTTTTTTCCTTATATGATTCTGGCTATAAAACGAAACCCCTCAACTCCTTAAACCTCCGTTTCGCTCCTCGACCGCGTACGCACTCCATCTACTCCAGCCATGGGCGACGCCGGAGCTTCGCCCGCCAAGCGCAAGAAGCGGCCGAGGGAGAAGCTCAGCGCCACCATCCACGCCCTCCCCGACAGCGCCGACAAGATCCCTCCCCTCGTCGGCTACTTCCCCTCCGGCTTCGACCCTTCCTCCCGCCCCCTCGGCGGCGGCGGCGACCCCCGCGGAGCCCGGCGTTAGGGTCTACCGCAACGGCAAGTGGCCCAATAGGCTCCAGCTCGTCGTCAGGCCGCCGGAGTCCAACGTCACCTTCGTCGGCTCCAGCTCCTCCGGCGAGTACACCGGCGTCCAGTCCTGCACCTACGCCCTCGGCGTGCTCGACAAGGAGTCGCAGACGCTCAAGGTCGTCCCTATCGCCTGTAATAAGGTGAGTGCTGGAGATTCTTTTAGGGTTTTCGCGTGGTGGGTATTCGTTTCTTGTTTTCTTTTATGCGATTTCGTTCGGTTCTATCGTTGGTTGATATGGTACGGTTGGTTAGAAAGGGATAATTAGAGGAGAAGTTATGCTTTTGTGATATCAGTTACGTTGTACAGAGTACTGGAAGAATTTGGAGGTTAATTGGTTTCAAACAGATCGGAAATTTTTTTTTAATCAGCGAGCTATTTCTCTAGAGAACAAATTAGAGCAAGATGGGTTTCGCTCGGAAACAAAGTTGGAACTTTGGAGGGTGATTCTCATTGGCAAAGGTTCAGGTGAGTAGGCTGAATGGCGGCAGTGGAGAAACAATGCCAAGCAGTTCTGTGGCCTGTCAGTGCCACGGAGTCAGCTATCGATCAAGCCAGAGATGATTACAAGAATGAACAGTTTGAAACACAACGGATGTGGTTCCCAGCCAGCTGTTATTTTCAATTTTATTAAGAGTACATAATCAGTTTGCATCTGTATTTTGCTAAACATTGGAAAACGAGGGAAATATTTCCTTGCGGTTACTTTACTGTGTTACAAACCAATGTTGCTTCCCAAGAAATTTGTTTAATGTATCAATAACTTTCATCTAAGAATGTCAGAAGTAAAGTCGCTTGGAGATTTGACAGCTCATGTGGTCACAGAACACCATTTGCACTCAAATATACTCACCTGTCACTCCTCTACATGTTGCTTCTAAATATTGTTTTTTGTTATTTAAGGCCTTCGAATTTCATGTGGTACTGCTGCAGATATTCAGATTGGAACCAAGAGTGGCATCAGATCTCCCTGAGGAAGAGCCCCCTGAGTTGGGTAGGGGAGAGCTTTCAGCAAAAGAGAAGGCTGATAAAGTTAGAGAACTTAATTTACTCTTTGGAACTAAGCGGTCGGTAACTCAGGTATGATCCATGTTAACCTATTATCTGTTGTTCTATTGATCCATGGGAGATAATTTTGTTGAGTTTCTTTCTATTAAGATTGTGTCGCGCTGATGTTCTTTGGAAGCTCTTTATTCATGAAAGATAAAGGGCTTTCATCTGTTCCTCTCAACATGCATAGTTATCAGTCAGTATTTTTGCAGGATTGCTTATGAGTAATGGTTTATGCTTAGGCATGTGTGCATACGTATTGGAGTTAATTGCATGTGCTTGTTTGATTGTCTTTCTATGTGCACTTGTGCATTTTCACATGCTTATGTGTGCGAATGTGTTTGTGTGCCTGGGCATGTGTTCATTCAAAGTTTCACTGCATACTGTCTATCCA
Organism: Eucalyptus guilfoylei; assembly: GCA_016097605.1. Classification (NCBI taxonomy): domain Eukaryota; kingdom Viridiplantae; phylum Streptophyta; class Magnoliopsida; order Myrtales; family Myrtaceae; genus Eucalyptus; species Eucalyptus guilfoylei. The sequence continues at coordinate 35,038,925 of CM027865.1, read as the reverse complement.
TTGGAGCCTTGGAAATTGCGATTTTATAATGCCATTTTATGTGATTACCTTGCATGATTTTCATCTGTTTCATTTACTGTTCATGAGTACGGTGAACCATGGGCTGAGCCAAACTCCGGAGGAAGATAAAGTTTGAGTAGCCCTGTAGTAGGAATTTGGAGAATCTCGTGCTTAATAGTAATTGCTTGGACCTTTATTGAAGTATACGCAACGTGAAAAGTTTTTTATGATCACAGGATAAAAAAATGCAATCTCTAAGGCAAGAAGATGATCCCAACTCTCAAAAGGATTTGGATAGGAAGATTAAGGAAGTCGCCATAAACAAGGAAGCTCTTGAAAGTACGGATGCTCATATTGCTCGCAATATCCCCCCTTACAACTCATCTGCCACTGTCCCAAAGGATGCCTATCCCCTAGAGAAAATTATTCTCAAAGGAGAGTGGGATTACATCAAGGATATTCTTCAATTTCTTGAAGAAGGACAGAAAGTATCTCCTGATGCTTACCCAACATTTGTTTGCAATAGGATCCATAAACTGGGGGAAACACAGGTGATCACCTTTGCATTTTTTCACGATTTTTTCTATAATTGACATTATTTTTCGTCTGTTCTTGTGGAAAATAGTTTTATTAGCTATTAACCAAACTGGGAAGATTACAGTTCTTCATTTGTGTATGTTGGACAAAATCATGCAGGTCCTCGTTCAAAAAACCAATGCCTTTCCTTCTATCAAAGCCATCTATAAGTTGTATTTTTTCATTGTGATTTGCCATGTTACAGTGCATGCTACCGAATGCATCACGACTCATTTTGTCAGGCACAATATGATTAAAATGAAAAAGGAAAGTTGCAGTTGCAATTGCAATGAAGGGATACCTCCTATTATTTAGTGCGAGAAAATAGTGTCGCAAAGTTAACTTTCTTCAATTTTTTTTTTTTTTGGTCGAACTTTCTTCAAATTTACTTGCCCCCAATAGTGCACATACACTTCCAAATCTGCGTGGAGTCAATTTAATTTTCTTTTATGATTATAGGCTACCTACCTAATTCATCATGATTTATTGCTGTATTTAATCTGAGTCAACAAAATTTGGAAAATACAACTGCAGGCAGTGGACGAAGTGTCTGTTAATTGACTCGAGCAAGCAAATACATGAAGCATTTTCTGCCTACTGTTGCTTTTATATGTTCACCTTAAGACAGCTGTGGCCAAATTCTTTGTTTAATGTTTGTACCAGTTTTCTTTGGTCAATATCTGACTAAATAGCATTTGCTTGTTTGAAAAAGACTAAACATCTTGAAATTGCTTAACTATCTTAGCAACTCTGACTGGCGGGAGATTCTAATCCTCAATTTGTTAATTGAACATACACTCTTGAATTCTCAGACTTCCTTTTCATCTCTCTCAAATTTCTTTCCTCTTTCAATTATATAGCTTTTGAATGTCTCACGACACCTGCAGGATGAGATGGAGAAGGAAACGCTTGGTTGTATATTATCGTATATCAACCACCTTATTAAGTTCAAAGATCAGCATTCTGCTGACGGTGCATCCTCTGCGAAGAACCACAAGACCCCAAGCATATTGCGTCAGAAATTCTCAACCATGTTCTCCAATGCCGAATCTAAATGGCTGCCTTCTGAGAAAATTGATCTTCTAATCAGCTATGTCTTAGTGCTCACTTTGTTTGCGGATGATTTTCGGACAGACCCGACAGATATCGCTAAGGATCTGAGGATGAGTTCAGTAACCATAAGACAGCATTTCGAGCATTTAGGATGCAAGTTCTCACGAGAGAAAAATGCGTTGTATGCCAAGCTTCCTGTGCCTCTAAAGTTCCCAGAGTTGAGAAGGAGGCGCCGAAGGTAGATAGATGAATGGATTTTCTTGTCCTTGCAACAGTTTGTTAAGAGGGAGCAGCTTCCAATCAAGAATTGGAATTCGTTTCAGCGGGAGTTTCAGTTTATATATATTTCTTTTAGCGTTTGGCATCCTATTGTGATGGGACATGTTTATCTTCATTGGAAGCAAATCTACAGCGAGTCTACTTAATCAAGTTTGCATGATGTACCTCTTTATAAATGTGAGCACGCCTGCATTGGTGCGATTTTGTTGCAAGCACCATTCTTCTGGTATAGTTTTGACTCCTTTGCATCTCTTTGAAGCTTAGTTAACTTTGTTCCCTTGTCATGGTGCGTACTGATAACGCTCTTGCGTGTTCTCTGCGTAGTGTGAGAACATATACTCCTGTTGGCCCCGTATGCGGGGAGAGTATTTCATGTAATAATTTTAATGATATATCCGGTCAATCAATTTGCTCGTGCCGTGTGCATCTTCATCAATTTTGATTTGAATTTTGAAGACTCACGTCTTATTAACTCGCTACTGTCATGCGGTGTATGGGGTACTCATTCCCAGATTTGAGTTTGAGAGATTGAAGATAATGCGATATTATTTGTTTCCAGCAAAATTATGGTCAATTCTTGCCCTTTGTCTGATCTATTTTATAAGGTGAAGTATGGAGTCCTGCTAATCAATCAGCAACTCTGACCCAAAAGAAAAGAAAAAAATCAGCAACAGCATTGTATGTGGGGAGAACAAAGAGGAGCAACGACAGCTGTTGAAAAGCTGTTTCCTGGGCAACAGGCTTAGGACTAGCAGCTGAAGCAATTCCATCATCGTTCACGCATGACTTATTGAAAGTAATTAGTGAAGGCTCTTTCCCGCAATGCTTGCCTAACGTCACAACACTTTTCATCATCCGTCTCATCCTTCAACTGTCCCATTTCTTCGTCCAAAGCCACGTGAATCCGTCCCAGCACCAGCAGTAGTTAGCTGCCAACTGATGATAACAATGCTTATTAAGTTGGAATATGTGAAATGTTAATCAAGATAAGATTTGCTACAGGCCACGAGGAAGGAAAACACGAAATTAACTCCCCTTTTCGCCTTTAGCAAGAATTTGGGGAGCTGAATGGGACTCTCACAGTCAGACCCTTCTATCTCCCAGTACCTCCATGCTGGAATCTGACATGACCTTATCCTCCTCAGTTTCTTGACATAAACTGCATCAGGAGCCTTATCCTTAGCTGATGGACTCTTGAGATATGGGCAATCACATATAATTACAATCTCCAGTTTCAAGCCAATTTGTAGGCTGCCGCCCGCTGGCTATGCTTACCAGTAAGGGTAACGAGACAAGCAATATCCCTCTTCAACTCCGGGAGAAAGTGAGCATCCTCGTGCCTAGAAGAAACTTCGCAGCTCACTAAAGCTCAAGATGACCGAGCAGTCCTCGATGGTGAGCTCTTCCAAATTGTGCAGGTTTAGCTATTTAGAGGAGTACTTGAAATATTTACCATGTTGAGATCGGTCTGTCCTATAAATTACTTCACAAGACTTCTCCTGTTCAATCTAGACTTATAGGTGTCACAATTACACTCTCGCCTGAAGGCAGTGCCTATATACTTTTGACATCTAATCAATTCATTTTTCTTCAATGATTTTGTGCTAGCTAATTCGTCAAGATTCATTGCTGGACTTGATCTGAACCCCAAACTGGAAAGCAATGCGAGTTCAGTGGAGGAAGGTTATTTGATTCAAGCAAACATTTCTTGATCGAGTAGCTGCTGGCTGCTGTATCTTTTAAATATTCAGTCCAAGACTGCTGTGGCCATGTTCTCTGTCTTATGGTCGTACTTGCTTTCTTTGGTCATTTATCTGACTGAACAGCATTTGCTTATTTGAAGAGGACTAAACATCTTAAATTGATCACTACGTTATGTAAGCAAATCTTGACCGGCAGGAGATGCTAATCCTCAATTTGTTCTGAACATACCTTCTGCAGCTGGCGCTTCCCCTGCAAAGAACCACAGGACCTGAAGCACACCGCGTCAGAATTCCAACCATGTTCTCTGATACCGGATCGAAGTGGTTGTCTTCCAAGGAAATCGACCTTCTGATCAGCCACGTCCTAGTGCTCGTTTTGTTTGCGGAAGATTTCCGGACTGATATGCTAAGGATCTGCGTGTGGGTGCAGTTACCGTAGGACGGCATTTCAAATGTCTCGATTCAAAGTTGTCATGAAAGTAGCAGTGTTCATGCCAAGCTTCCTGTGCCTCTCAAGACCCCAGAGTTGAGAAAGAGGCGCCGGAGGCAGCCGAATGGAATTTCTTGTCCTCGCAACAGCAGCATCAGTTTGTTAAGAGGAAGGCGCTTCGGATCGAGGCATTTTGGAATCGTTTGCAGTGACCATTTCAGTTAGCATGGCTTAGGTATATTCTCTTCTAGCATGGCTGTCCTACGCGGCACCCATTCTGCCTGAGTTTTTGCACGGTTGGCTTGACTAAATACATCGGCTAGGCATTCGAGCATCAGAAAGAGATCTCACAGAATTTAGTATAAGCACTAAAAGGTAATGAACTTTTAAATTAACATCAGCGGTTACACAACAACATCAGTCGAACTGTTGCTGAAAACAGGCCTCTACATGTCCACAAAGGGATAGCGTTGGAGGTGCGGTTGCCGCTACTACCTTTAGTATGATAACACTCTACTTTTTTTTATCTCGCACAAACATTGAAGCCCATGAAAAAAATGGATGGACCAAAGTTTATGTCCCCTTACAATCACTTTGGTTCTCTAATATTTTTATTAGTTACTCTTGCCTCAGATGGCCGGTGCCGGCGGGTGAACGTGTCTCCATCATGTCTTTGCTCTTAAACTTCCTTTGAGCCTTCAAGTCGACCACAATCACCGAGATGTTGTCCTTACTTCCCTTCTCAAGCACGAGCATCGAGAGGTATTCAGCGGCAGCTTGTGCTGCGGGGTCAACCCCTTTGCCCCTCTCCAAGGGCGATGAAGGAACCCCATTCTTCTTGTGCCACAGCAAAATCCGCCTCCGCGCCACCTCACATGCCTCCTCATTGGTCATCACATCCCACAACCCATCACTTGCTAGGATAAGGCACTCGTCTTCCCGAGCTCGAGGGACAAATGTCACCTCGGGTTCCGGGATTATCCAGGGTTTCAAGTACCTATCGCCTGTGGGAAGGTCAAACTCAAGTGAGTGCAATGAGACGAGGGAAATGTACTATTTTAGTTTGAGTAGATATGGTTTTTGAAACAAAAAACCTTAATCAAACGTATCCAGAGTTAATCTACGGCAGCCACCTACAAGATCACTGACAGATCAGCTACTAAAACCATATCCACTCATGGTTTAGCTTAATCTGCTATGTTGGAATCGCGGGGAAAATTGGAAAAGGAACACAGATAGCAGTAAGCCAAATATGTACGAGCTCAAAGGCTCCGTTGAGTGACATGATTTTCAGCAGAACTATATTACCCCACAAATCAGGTAAATATTTGATGGTATAAAAACAATAAGAACACAAGTAATTGCACGAGACACCTACCAATTGACCTTGACATTGCAAGAACACCGAAGACACGGTAGCCATTCCACTGTATGACCTTGCCCCCAGCTGCATCAATTCGAGCATACTCCTTCTCTGTATCTGGCTGGAGAAGTCACAGCCACCAAGAAACATAATGATCTCCTGCAATAAGCTATGTTTCTCTAACTTTTAGGCATTAAAAGCCAGAAAGTTGGCTTACCTTGTGATCCACTGACAAGGGCATGGCTTCTTTGCCACGCAAGAGGACTGCTCTCGAATCACCACAATTTGCAACTATAATGTGGGAAGAGCATACCAGAGCAACAACAGCTGTTGAACCGACTGTTTCTGGGGCAACTGGCTCGAAACTGGCAGCTGAAGCATTTCCATGATCAGAAGGGATGCCTCTGCTTACTTTTCCTCCTATCTCATCATCAACTCTTTGAAAGCAATTAGTGAAGGCTCTTTCCCACATTACTTGCCTAGATTCCCCAACACTTCCATTTCCTATGTTACCTTTGACCTGTCCTATTTCTTCAGCCAAAGCCAGGTGGATCCGCTCACAACAATAGTCAGCAACCTGCGGATCCACTCACAACAATAGTCAGCAACCTGCCTCACAAATTTTCCAACAATGTTGATTGATACTATAGAACACAAATCTCAACAAAACAAGTTATTAGTGATAAGTCATGAGCGAGAAACAAAAAAATTTACACAAATGAATTCTCAGCATCTAGAACTAACGCAGGAGTCAAAATAATCCAAACTTGAGAGCTGAAAAAAAAGGTCTCTGGGAAAATTAAACTAATTACTATAGAAAAGACAGTAAATAAATTTCAAGAATAAAGAGGATGTACCCGAGAACCTCCATGGCCATCGTAAACACTAAAGAAGTGACTGGTTACATGAGTTAAACTTTGGCTAATCCCATCAATCATGTGTTCACCAACAAGCATTTTGATAGGAATTTTCATGAACTGTGGTGCTGTTGTAACAGCATCTTCCATCTCTGGTCTTTTCCCACATAAAGACACCGAGCCCCAGAGAGGTATACAATCTAGCTCGAAAACACTCCTTATGCCTCCTTTGGTGAGACTCTTCTTCTTTGGAAGCTGAGAAACCACAGCAGCATCCTTCAGAATTGAAATATCAGAGCCTTCAGCTTGTGAACTCACTGCTGCTATAAGTTCACTTGCAGGAACCTCGGAATTTCCCAAAATTATGGCCTCAGCCAGAACTTGATCATTTTCTACTGCTTTTATCACCACTCCGCCTGTTGCTAATAACTCATCGGCAATAACCAAGCTGGTGTCTTCCCCGACTGACATTATCTCATCCTCATCATTATCTTGCATCGAGTTATCATTAGGAACCAAATGATCTCCCTTCTCAGTCGCCATCACCGACTCATTAGCTCCACCACCACCATCATCGCGTGCCATATCCGTGGCCAAATTGCTCACATAACTAGAATCAGCAGTATCCGCCCGGCAACAGAATACAGACTCAGTGGACACCAGATTTGAAGGATTCACTAACAAGCTGGCCGCATTTGTCACAAGCTTGAGCCGTGTAATTTCCGCAGAGGATGAAATCCCAGAGTTATCACGCACCGGATTACCTACACTAAGAGTTACTGCAATGGCTGGAGACATTTCTTCCATATAGATGCTCTCTTTGGTATTGTTGATGGCTATTCTCAACTCCCCTTAATTTCCATCACTCAACAGGGAGACCGCACAAATGTTTGTGGGACTGAGCAACACATCCTCACTTTTTATGTTGTCACAAATGCTCTATGCGGTATCATTAATGGTCATCTTCAACTCCCCTCAATTTCCATCAATCAAGAAGGAGATGGGCACAAAAGTTCCAAGACTGAGACTGAGCAACACCATCTCATTCTTGTGTCGTTGACTCCCAATCTTGAACCAATAAGAGAGCTAACAGGAAGTGAATTCGAGATTAAGATAAAAAGATGGGCATGAGGAGAAATTGACGAATGTATCAAAAGGGTAATCGGATCTGACGACTGAGAACAGATCTACATCTTCAGCTCCGGAAAAATCAAAGAAGTTTGCAGTTTGTTTCTCAGATTCCGTAAAGGGCTTATATAGTCCATTAAGTTCTTCCCGATTCTTCCTCCAGCCCCAGAAAGGACAAAACAATTTCTAACCCACCACCAAACCTTAAACACATGTACATGATGTGGCAACAACCTGATTCAAGCTTCTTATCCAAATCCCAAACCCAGGAAGAGGAAGAAAAGGATTGTCACGATAAAGAACCAGAAAAGGTAGAAAACTGCACACAAGAATCACAAGTTAACCCGAAAAAAGGCAACCTTTTCCACAAAAACACATGAATTTCCTGGATCTGAGGCAACCCATCAAGGCCCCCCTTAAAAAAAGATGTTCCTTCTATCGCTTTCTCGATTTTCTGCTTCAGAAAACACACCCAGAACCCAGAAAACCAGCAGACAAAATTCCCCATATACCATACTGAACCTATCAACTGGGTATTGCAAAGACCAACTATCTCAGCCAGACTAAGCTTCCGACCAAGAACGCAAAAATTCAGCTGCAACCGAAGGGGTGCTCACCAGCTGAAGAAACAGAAAAGACTTGAAGGAGAAAAAACAAAAGAAAAAAAGAAGAAGGAAGAAGCATGAAAAGGTGTTCAGTGAAACCTCTTACCTAGAAACGATTTTCCTGAATTTTCTAATCCGTTTCTTTTTCTTTTTAAAGAATTTTCTCTTGGTATGCTTTTAATTTACCTCATGCACACCTTTTGGGGACACGTATACGATGAAATTATGTTACATCATTCAATGCGCTTGGACCAAGAAAAAGCTCCCACAAAGACAAACCGCTCGTGGGTCCTTCACACTTCATACCCTTTCGAGGTGGCACGTGTCTCTTAGGTCTGGACTCCCCGAGTAAAGCTAAAAAAGAAAAGCAGGAAAAGGAGAAAGTGCCGCAAAACAAAGCCGCACCAGAAATGTCTTACAGTTCATGCATGCGAGTGCGACTTCTGCACCGCACCTCATCTTTACTTGTTTATATTTTATAGGATGAACCAAAAGCCGGTGAGGTTCAGTGTACATTCGAGCACTGTTCTAACCCCCGTGATTCTCGGATCTTTTATATTTCGACGGGACCGTCCAACTTTAAATATCGGCGGCACTGGGTTTTTGCTCGTTCATACGATTCAACGTATGGGAATGTGATACTTGCCCATCGTTAGAAGAATGAAGTGCATATTTTCATAATGAGAAAGCAATGCATTTTCTCATTTCAAAACACAAATGTTACAAGTTCTGTGATGATTGCCCTTGTGAGGGATGATTATATTAAGAGATCATATAATTTCTGTATTGGTGTGTTCTTTAGGTGATCAATTCTTAGTATCTGGATTTGAACTGAGGAAATATAATTTCTGTATTAGTATGTTTTTTAGGTGATCAGTTCTTAGTATTTGAATTTGAATTGAGGAAAAATTCGCGGTTACGATTGTAAGAGAATGTTGATTTGGAAAATAACTACAAATAGCATAGTCATTTTCAAAGTGATAATAATACTCCTATGGCGGGCTAACCTTGACGATGAAGAGGTGCATAGTTCTACTTTCATCTATATAGTTAACAAGGATTTCTTAGATATCGCTACAAAAATTACTTACATTGCATAAGAAATGAAGATAAATCTATACAATATTCACAAAACAAGGACATGTATAATTTTCCCTTTCTAACTATCTACTTTTCCTGTTGAGGAAGAAAGAACCCAAAACTTCCTTCTCCGGAGATCTTTTTCTCAGCCACAAAAGTTTGATAAAACGATTTAATCAAAAGTAAGATGGTGGCAAACCGAAATATTGAATTGCGGAGATAGTACCTCGATTTTAGGGGGTACCATTACCCCTTCTCCTCCAACATACCATCATCGAAGTTGATTAAATTACATAGCTCGCAAGTCGTTGTCGATATTAACAAAATGTCCGCCGCAATGCTCGCCCGATGTCCCTCCACGCGTTTCCCACTTTCTAGATTCAAATCTATTCTTTCTACTAATCATAATCCTCAAGTAACATAAACTCTCGTCCACAATTGGCTAAATATATACATGAATATATTGATTATTTATTTTTAGAAACTCATTCTGGAAGGAGTGATGATGTGGAAATTAGCTCGACCCGTTCAACGATGTTTGTTCGTTGGGGATGATGTCCATAGCGAAGGGAGAAAGGCCGTTATGTTCGGTCGTTGCGTGCATGCGAACGAGAGGGAGCGAAGCGGACATGCACAGTCCAGAATAGACAAACGGCCGTAAAGGATCAAAGAAACCATTTTTCACTCGACTTCTGTTGGAAGGTTGCAACGCCTTCCTGCCCGTTATAGCTTCAGCAGAGAGCGAGCTGGACACAGAGAAAGAGCGAGCGCGCGCGCCAGAGCGAGAGAGAGAAGCGTTCGACGATCCTGCTCTGAGGGCGAGTCGTGGATGGCGCGAGTTTGGTCGACAATGCGAGTGCGTGGTCGCTAGTTGCTTTCGCAGAGTGCGTCGGTGGAACCCCTGTGCGTGCATGGCGCCCCCTCATTTGCGAATGTCGGCGGAGGGAGAGGAAGCGGGCGGCGGCGGCAGCCTGGTCGTGACGGCGATCGCCATCGACAGAGACAAGAACAGCCAATCCGCAGTCAAATGGGCGGTGGAGAATCTGATCAAGAAGACGGCCTCCCAGTGTATTCTCCTTCACGTCAGGACCCATGGCGATTATTCAGGCAAGCTTCTTCTTTTATATCAAGCTCTACTGTGTTTTCTTCAGATAAGATAATCAGCTTGACATGGACTTTGTTCGACTGTTGTGGTAATGCGGCTTGCTAGTTTCCGCAAACATCGGTGATTGAATGGTCGGAGAATTCATCATGATGGACGAGAGTGCGATTTGAGACTTCCAAGAGATTGTATTAGCCCAAATGAGAAGTACTGCAATTTAGCAGTTCGAAATAGCTTATTAATCTGAAGACTATTTGTATTTTCGTTGAACAATTATTATGACAAGGTTTGTGGGATTCGTGTGAGGGAACCAGATATGTTCTCGAGTGAATGTGGTACCGCACCAAGTCGCACTACATCCTCTTGCATTCAAATCCTGATGAACAACTGCATTTGGACATGAATTGGGTGGTGATGATGATGCGTGGCAATTGCACCGATATGGCTTCACCAACGTGTGATTGATAAAAGCATAAACTGTTGCAGGTGAGGCCGAGTGGGTTCCTAGCGGAGGCCGAACGCCAACTGAAGCTGAGCTGCAGCAGTTTTTCCTTCCCTACCGTGGATTCTGCGCTCGAAGAGGGGTAAGTTGGGCTCAATCGAACTGCGTGACTGTACTCTGCTTATTTTTCTTCACTGAGATAGATTAGAAAGTTAGGAACTTCCCCTGCATAAGATCACTTTAAGTATCAAAATAAAGTCAAAAAGCTTGAGGTGAAGATGCCATTTAGTGGCTTGCCAAGGTTTGCATTTCAATTATTTGGATCTGATTTTCCAGGAAAATGGTTATTTCAGATTGCAGCAAAGGAAATTGTCCTCCCTGACATTGATGTTCCCAGTGCACTACTTCATTATGTAGCTAATCACTCCATCAGCAACATTGTGGTTGGTGCGTCCAGTCGCAATGCGATTACAAGGTCTCTCTCTCCCCAGTGCATGTGCGTACGTGTGTTTTAAATCGTTCTCCCCTAATGACAACTGACTAGTTTTAGTATATCTGATCGTGTGCAGAAAATTCAAAACTCCTGATGTGCCGACTAGCTTAATGAAATCAGCACCGCCAACCTGTTCTGTTTATGTTATATCCAAGGATAAACTTCAAACTGTTAGAGCCGCAACTAGGCATCTCATAATATCTTCTGCACCGACTTGCATCAAAGATACGCCCAATAAGAGTTCTCCCAGGGGAAATCAACCTAACATCCAATCAAAGACTCCGGACTCTTTCGATATTGACAGGTAAATTTTACTTTTGTCACGACTTTCTTTTTGGGTGACCATTCAATGAAGGAGCACTTCAAAAAACTCTCTAGCCCTCCAAAAGAAAATAGCCATATACAGTTTGTCGACAAGTTTTAACAGTGTTCATTGAGATCGTCATAATGTATATGAATCTTTTAGGGGATAGCAAATTGCAGGGATTGCTACTATACTTATTAGATCATAGTACTAGGTACCAAAGTAAGAAGATGCCTCTGATGTTATGCTTGACAAACTTAATCTAATGGATATGGTGACCTGATTTTGGTACGTATGATATTCATGCAATTCCTGCCCATGAAAATTTGCATATTGATTATTGATGACTTCTTGCTATACAGGAGTACATATAGTGTTGGCAGTTTGAGAAGTCAGAGCTCTGATAGTGCATGCTCCGAGAAAAGTACTGATGTTAGGCAGATGAACCTCGACAGCTGGAGGGGAAATAGGTTACCCTCGGTACGGCCATTGGAAGCTTACATAATGGAGAATTTATCTTCTGAAAGTTCTTCATCAGATGCCACCAATTTTTCTGGACAGTTAAGTTATCGCTCATCTTCTGATAATGTACAAGGATCCTCAGTGCCAGAGAATTCCATAGGCTCTTTCTCCTCACATGCCTCTGTAAGTACAATACACGACATTGTCGTACACATCTTTTGATCATTGCAGGACTTGTTTATGTGTAGGACTTCAAGGAAGTGGTAAAAAGTGGATGCATTTTTTGAAATGAAACGTCTATAAAGAAGTTCATGCTACTTGATGAGTCTGGTTCATCTTGCACTTTTTGATGTCCTAGAGATGTAACATATCGCAAAAGTCAAATTTCTTTTGGTTCTTCATGCTTACCAAAGCCATTTGGTAGGAAAAGGCTTGGTGGTTGTTACTTTTGTTGTCATCGGCTGTCATTCACGGCATATACCGTATGAAATATTCGCATCTACATTGCTCTAATATATATGTAAAGATCAACAGAAAATTTTGTACTAATGAATTCCACTAAATGTGTTGTGCTTAAGATGATATTACTACTCAGAATTTTCATCCTTAGACAACCAAATGAAATGACTGCTCTCATTTTCATGAGTTTTTTGACAGCGAGGCCTGGAAGCAGAAATTGAAAAACTAAAACTTGAATTTAAGCAGTCCTTGTCTACTTACAACGCGGCATGCGAAGAAGTTTCTGCTGCAGAAGAAAAGGTAATGCTATAGCTCAGGGATCATGATCAATCTATCACAGAAAATGAATCATGACTGTGTTCATCATTGCGAATTTGATAAAGATGATTTTTTTCCCTCATCTTTTTGAAGGCTAAGGAGCTTCAGCGAATGAAGACTGCAGAAGTTATAAAGTTTGTGGAACCGAAGCTTCATAGGGAGGTTGCTTGGACTTCCCCAACAGTAGAGAAGCTGGAGACACCAGTGGCAAAGGAAGTTACCAAAATTAGAGAACAGCAACAGTTGTTTGAGGCCAAAAAGGGACACAATGCAGGAGATACAACAAATGGTGAGTCGGGAATGAGGAAAAGAGCAATAGATGCTTTGGCCCAGGAGAACGTTTGGTACAGAAAGTACACGATCAGAGAGATTGAAGAGGCCACTGATTACTTCTCAAAATCTCTTAAGATTGGTGAAGGAGGATACGGACCTGTTTTTAAAGCCTACCTCGATCACACTCCTGTGGCCATCAAGGTCTTGAGACCCGATGTTTCCCAGGGACTGCAACAATTCAAACAGGAGGTGAGTCTCGTTTGTTCTACAGGGCTTGCTCTCATTCGTAGTTTCTCAGTTAAACCTACTTTTCATTTGAATGAGCTCCTCTCAATTAAAGCTGTGGACCTGTTCTCCTACTGAGTGCTTATCTAAGAAATTTCACAGAAAATAATATAAGAGAACTCCTGAAAGACAGATGAATATTTGTTGGGCGACAAGACCTCCTTTCTTTGATAAAGAAGCCATAACAAAGAATATTTAATGGCTTTAGCACAAGAAACACGTTGGGATTTCAACAAGTTTGCATCCCAATGATCAACTCAAAAAACATTTACCATTACTTTCCTCTTTCATGGTCTCTCCAATATGGTCTCTCCAATAACAATACAGGTTGAGGTACTCAGCCGCATGAGACATCCAAACATGGTCCTCCTTGTGGGTGCATGCCCCGAGTACGGATGCCTAGTGTATGAATACATGGACAATGGTAGCTTAGAAGACCGAATCTTCTGCAAAAACAACACTCCTCCGATTTCTTGGAGAAGCCGTTTCAAGATAGCAGCTGAAATTGCTACAGGTCTTCTTTTCCTGCACCAGACAAAACCAGAGCCCGTGGTGCACCGTGATATCAAGCCCTCGAATATCCTGTTGGATCGACACTATGTGAGCAAAATCAGTGACGTGGGCTTAGCGCGACTGGTACCACCATCAATAGCCAATAGAGTGACCGAGTACCATATGACAGCAGCAGCCGGAACATTCTGTTATATTGACCCAGAGTATCAACAAACTGGAATGCTTGGAGTAAAATCAGATGTGTATTCTTTTGGTGTGATGCTGCTGCAGATCATCACGGCGAAGCCTCCAATGGGGCTGGCAATGCAAGTTGAAGATGCTATCGAGGGAGGAACATTTCCTCAGGTGCTCGATCCAGCCATAAACGATTGGCCAGTGGAAGAAACCTTATCATTGGCAAACATGGCCTTAAGATGCTGTGAGCTGAGGAGAAGGGATAGGCCAGATCTCGGTTTAGAGGTACTACCAGAGCTGAACCGCCTGAAGGACTTGGGGTTGCATGACAAAGCTCCTATTGAGAAGACTCTGTTGTATAACCCACGTCCGAATAGTCCAGTGCCTGAGATGGAATCACAAGGCCCTCAGGTTAGTATTTGAAACTTCTCAGGAAGTGATTGCTTTAACAAATCAGTTCCTCATTTTACATTTATAACTGCATGGTTCTTGGCATTCCAAGGAACTAAGAGCGTTAGATGAACAAACCATCCTTCATCTGCAGTTAAAAACATATTCTTTTGATCACCCTAAACCCCCAAAGCAAAATCTCCCTGCAAATGTTCTCTGAAGAATGTCCGAACTTTCCATCTGTGTTGTATGCCCATAAAAAGTTGCCAAGTTCTGGCACTTGAGTTTTGGCTGGTACGACAAAAACAGCAGTTAAAAATTGCACAAGTATAGAAGCTTTCCCTTATGCACGTTCCAATCATATCTGTATTATGTATAATCAGGAAGGAATGAGAAAACGAACCTAACGTGGCAATTCAACTCAGATCAATGTGAGAGGAAGGTGGGAGCGCTTTAAGTTGAAGGCCGAGGCATGGAGTCTGAAGAATAGCTTCAGGAAATCGAGACCTCTCCGGCCTAGCAGAAAGCCAGCAGACAATCCTGGGAAGATGCCAGTTGAAGGTTGCTGGTCATTCGTGAATTGTTCCACACCCAGTCCTCAGATGAAGAGATTCATGTCATTCTCATAATAACAGTTGTCGAATGATATGAAAGGTGCAGAAACTCCTACTATCTAATGACGTATAAGTTATGCGGATAACTAGCCATGAGTTTGCCATGATTCGTTTTCGGTCCTGTAAAACAAAGTGCTTCAACGCCTTCTTAAATGTCAACTTGAAACGAACTGATCTTAAAGCTACCTGTCATGAGTCAAGAGAAATGGCCATGAAGGAGCTCTAACCTTGGCGGCATTTATCAGATTTCCCATCACATCAGTCAGTTTCAATCTTAACGGGGATCGGGACCATCTTTACACTTGCTCCGACGGAGATTACCACTACTTCCAATTCTCCAAAGTTGGCGAAAGCATGAACTTGGCGGTTTTGCGAAAACATGAAAGTTTACTAGAATTTCTTTCCCAGATTATGCGGCTTGACTCAGCATAGAACTTGATCAGTTTCTTATAGAGTAGATACGAAGTCGATTGGTTCATTAGATTAGCCGAATTGTCAGTAGAAGAGGGTTCAAACACATGAAATATCATGTATTGGGGCTAAGAGAAGGAGAAAATGCATCCCCATCTCCATATAATTTTACTGAGATAATGTTAAAAAATGGCTTTAAGATATTAAACCTCGTTAAACATGATTTGGAAGTATAAATTATGTGTTTAAATTAATTAAACTTCTTAAATTGGGTGCTTTTTTTTTATTATTTTCAAAACATTCTCAAAAGCGATTTTTTATGTCCTTTTTATAGTTAGCTTAACTAGTGCTTTAAAGAGGTACTTTTGCGAAATTCTTTTAAAGTAAAATGAACTTGGATATCTCCATAATCTAAATTGTGAAAGAAAATTTTCTACTTAATAAAAAAGGCATAAGGTAATATACAAATAGAGATAAATTAATAATATCTTTTAAAGTGTATGTGATAAGAAAAAAAATCTCATTTAAAAATAAATAAAACTGACAACTTGGAATTTTTTTTGGAAGAATCAAGATGGAGTAATCTTAGGTATATTAAGATTAACTTATGAAATGACATGATAAACTGTAAGCAAGCAATTATTCAATAATTAATAGAAATCAAACAAATGAAACTACTGAAAACCATTTTACCTTCATAAGTATGCAATGGATAG
This sequence comes from Eucalyptus guilfoylei, assembly GCA_016097605.1. Lineage (NCBI taxonomy): Eukaryota > Viridiplantae > Streptophyta > Magnoliopsida > Myrtales > Myrtaceae > Eucalyptus > Eucalyptus guilfoylei. The sequence goes on along the minus strand of CM027865.1, from coordinate 35,022,895 downwards.
CCGATCGCAGGTAGTTGGCTCCTCGTAAGTTACTTTGAATTCATCGTCGAGCACAAACATATGTCGGAATTTGCCATTAGAAACCAATGCAATGCAAAGTCCTGCTTCTATTCATTTTTTGGCGGGGGAAGACCTTTGCAAATAAAGGTCGCCTCGCAAGGCACCATTTTCAATGATTGAACGGCAGAGGTTGGCGAATCTTTTGAGGCACTGTGCCAGAAACAGATTACTCAAACACGGGCTGCAGGTCCACGGGGCGATAACGAAGGTGGGTTTCGCTTCCGATCTAATGCTTAACAACGACCTGATCGATCTGTACGGGAAATGCGGCCGGGCGGGCATGTCCCGCGACGTGTTCGACAGAATGCCCCAGAGAAATGTCGTTTCTTGGACAGCTCTTATGTGCGGTTATCTGCACGATGGAAATGCCGAGGCTGCGCTGATGTGCTTCTGTCAAATGAGGAGGTCCCCGGTCGAGCCGAATGAGTTCACCTTGTCAACCAGTGTCAAGGCATGTGGGGTCGCGCGTGTTCTTGATCATGGGATGCAGATTCATGGACTATCTATCAAGACGGGATTTGATACTGTCTGCGTGGTTGGCAATTGTATAATTGACATGTATGCGAGATGCGGCGAGATTGATGAAGCTGCTCGGATGTTTAACGCAATGCCGTCTATAAATCTCATTAGCTGGAATGTAATGATAGCCGGACATGTACTCGAAAATAATGATGCCGAGAAGGCTCTCCTTTTGTTTAGGGAAATGCAAGAAGCAGGGGAAGTTCCGGATGAGTACACATTCACAAGTACTCTAAAGGCATGTAACCATCTTGGTGACATAAAAAGAGGGAGCCAAATTCATGCTTTCTTAGTTACAAGTGGGTTTGGAATCTCTGGCAGGCCTGCAGTTGCTGGCTCTCTTGTTGATCTATATGTTAAATGTCAGAGTATGTCTGAAGCTCGGAAAGTTTTTGATCAAATGGAAGATAAGAATGTCATCTCCTGGAGTGCACTTATTCTCGGTTATGCTCGAGAAGAAGATTTGGGACATGCCATGGAATTATTTAAGCAACTTGAGGAAAGCAGTGTCCAAATTGATGGGTTCGTTTTATCCAGCTTGATCGGAGTATTTGCTGATTTTGCACTCTTGGAGCAAGGCAAGCAAATGCATGCATACGCCATCAAGCTATCATGCGGTCGGGACATATCTGTTGCCAATTCGATTCTGGATATGTATCTCAAGTGTGGGTTAACGGATGAGGCAGAGAAGTTTTTCAGTGAAATGCCAGCAAAAAATGTGGTTTCTTGGACAATCATGATCACTGGCTTCGGAAAGCATGGCCTGGGTAAAGAAGCCGTTAGTCTCTTTAAAGAGATGCAGTTGGAAAAGGTTGAACTGGATAGTGTAACTTATCTGGCTGTTCTTTCAGCCTGTAGCCACTCAGGACTCATTGATGAAAGTCAAGAAATCTTCTCAAGCTTGTGTGCCGACAGGCGAATGAAACTGCAAGTAGAGCACTATTCTTGCATGGTTGATGTCCTCGGTCGAGCTGGGCGCATCAGAGAAGCCAAGACTCTAATCGAAAGTATGCAGATGAAGCCCACTGTAGGAATATGGCAGACTTTGCTTAGTGCATGTCGGGTTCACGGAGATCTAGAGACAAGTCGAGAAGTGGGAGAGATCCTTGTGAAAATGGATGAGCTTAATCCGGTGAACTATGTGATGATATCAAATATTTACCTTGAGGCAGGATATTGGAGAGAGAGCCAAAAAATAAGAGAAGAGGTGAAAGAAAAGAGGTTAAAAAAGGTGGGAGGATGCAGTTGGGTAGAAATTGACAAAAAAGTTCACTATTTTTATAGTGGAGATGACACACACCCACTCATAGATAGCATCCATGACACCTTGAAAGAAATGGAAAATCGGATGAAAGAAGAGTTAGGTTATGTGAATCAGGTGAGATTTGCATTGCATGATGTGGAGGACGAGTCAAAGGTCGAGAGCTTAAGAGTTCATAGTGAAAAGTTGGCAATTGGGTTGGCTTTGGTTTCTGGCGGACTTGAACGCAAGGAGGGTGTGATCCGCATCTTTAAGAACTTGAGGATTTGTGGAGACTGTCATGAATATATTAAATGCTTATCAAAGGTTTCAAGTATGACATTCATGGTTAGAGATGCTAATAGATTTCACAAGTTCCAGGATGGTCTGTGTTCTTGTAAAGACTACTGGTAATTCTGATATCAATACTCACTTGGCTGTTCTTTGGCAACATTTTGAGATGAACTCCCTGATTCAGTCTCTAGAGCTGTCATGGATGTTCAGTCAGCAGATGTTAAGTCTGAACCGAAAGAAAACTACTTGGTGAGCTTGCTCAAAACTTAGCATATTGTTGCAGGAACCAAATAAAAGGAAGGCAAGGGGATCTTCTAAAATCTAATCCCAACAAATTTCTTTTTGAAAATTTCACTGAATATGCAAAATGCGCTTCACTAGAAATAGCTATATATATGTGATCAGGGTGCTTCCTTGGGAAGCAAGATCACTGAAAAGACAGATTCTTTTAAATGAGTTGAAATTTTGACTCTATAAATCATATCAATTTGTCCAAAGTAAGACTGCGTTGTCAATAAGCTTTCCAACCAATCCTGACAGATCATCTTGGAGACTGTTTTTTTCCAGACAAGCCCAAGATTGGGAGTTGGGAGGAAGTATTGCTTACTTATTTAATTTGTTGTATGATTTTTGCACCGCTTCCAGCTTGAGCACATGTAATCTGGTATAGTGTCAAAGATGGTAAATTCCCAGCAAGATCCTTCTGATGTCATGAAGGTAAAAGGTGATGGATTGTGGCAGCGTGACTTTTCCTCATAAAACTGTGTAGAAAGAAAAGGTTCCAGCACATTTTTTTCTTTGGTTGGGAAGCTTTTTGGGAATGCAGTCTTGCTTTGGACAATCTGAAGAAGAGAGGTAAAGGATAGGCCAATAGATGTTTACTGGCAAAAACGGGAAGAAACTGTGCTGTATCTTCTTCTTCATTGTCCTTTATATAGCATCTTCTACCCAAAGGCGATGCTTTGGGTACTTGTTTTGCCCATATGCTGCTATGTTGGGTTATACTGAATCCGTTGAGAAAGAACTATGGGTGCCAGGAAGGTATTCATATCCCTCACCTAGGATGACTGGATGAGGTGCATATCATCAGTTTCTCTTTCACTTTTTTGGTTGATTTGATAAAAGTGGAACACCAGAGCTTCCGGGTAAATGCTTGGATTTTGAGATTGTAGATTCGCTATCTTGTAAATGAACCCCTTTTTGGCTTTGATCTCTTTCAATGAGTTGGCACCATCTTGGCACCTCATAACGAATTTCTGTTTACTTGTCATTTTATTGTTTGAACCTAAAGATGCATGACTTGATCTGATAAGTGCATTTCACATTTCATACTTGATTCGCAATTCGTGTGTTACCAGTGGGTAATTAATGCTGTTTGTTAGTTTAACATGCAATTCTTATTCATTGTAAGAGCCATTGTTTTTCTTGTAACTCAAGTCAAAACACGCCAAGTCATGACATGTGACTCAACCGTTATTTTTTTTTGTTAGATTATTGTTTCTCTAAGTTGTTCATCTCGTTTTCATGTGTTGAACTGCACTACAATGCGGACGCAGTTGCTGCTGGCTATCTGGAGCATTATGACAAGCAAAAATGAAAAAAAGTGGGGCAGGAAACTGAATCCAAGCACTGTTCAGTTGGCCGTAACTTTGGATTCGGGTAGAAATACTGGGGTCATAGTACAACTTCGGAAATATCGTTCAGGGTTTCACGATGGCCAAATAAAGTGTCCGCTTGAGATCTTCATTTGCCATTTGTTATCTCCGTCTTAACGTCAGATTTCCTCTGCTAACAAATGTCATTGGTTTTTTTTTTTTTTGGTGTCATGTCATCATGTTGACAATTTAGGAAAAAAATTACATCGAGAGAGGATTTCTCTTATGGTAAACTTAGAAATTCACTTTGACCAAAAAAAAAAAAAAACTTAGAAATTCATAAGGCTAATTTCTTCCATAGCATCCATTTCTCTGCACCCGAAATAAGCTGATTCGTTCACAGGATTTGTGAAATCAAAAAGAGAACCGACTCTTAAGATCATTTATCTGACTCACGGTTTCTCCTCCCTTATTGCAGCGTAAGAAACAGCATCAATTCCCACCTTCTCCTCTGGGTAATGATTTCCTTTAGACGTGTTAGAGTGAGCGATTGATGGATATAAACGGAATAATGTTTTTACTCCTAAATTTAGCGAAGAAAACAGCGTGACTTGAAAAGGTGCGACGTCTCCAAAAGTTGTTTATCAAAGACATCAATTTTCTCATTTTGGGTCGACAACTAAAAGATGACAAAAGGCCTAGCAAATCTCTTGTTCTTCGCATCTCGACATTGTCGCTAGACGGAATAGCTGTGCTTTTACCGTGAGACTCGAGCAACTAACCAAAACTGATGCATTCCAGGTTTTTTGCCACCTTCTCCCCACAGGCTGTGCTAAGGCCATAAATTGTGAGTAGATTTCCCATGCGTTCCTGTCTTGTCATGTAGTAACCTTCGTTTACCAGGGCATTACAGAGGCCACCAACGCTCAACAATGCTCCATCTAAGAGAGACGTGGAGATTGAATCGATTCAGTCCACGCTGCTCATTTTGTTATAATGCTCTACATTTGGCACAGTTACGGGGCAATACACATCTTAAGCAATTGCTTCTTCAGAAGCATCCACTGTTCATTACATCATATCATTATCTTATACCTCTCTCTCTCTCATCTGGACCCAAAAGATGACACGGCACTACTTGATTCAACACAGACACCATAAAAGTCCCAACCAGTTTGACAACATTATGTCAGTGTCAGACAGAATGTCCATAACTACGGAAAAAAATCGAGTTAATCACAGTGAAACAAACAGAACGTTCACAAGTACTATAAGTTAATGTCCCATGGTGTGTGCGGGAGCTCATGACCACTTATATCCTGGTAACATGTCCCCCGAGCCTTTTGTGCTTCTATCTTCCGTTTATGGCTCCGGCATTAACAGTTGAGTCCATGGACTGCTGGCCATTTCAGTAGAGTTAAAGTTTGCGAGTCACCATTTTAAGCCCTGAAAGCATATATCCTTCTGGCAACAAAACTTCTCCTGTTTATGGGAAGAATGTAAAGAAAATTTCAATGATAATGACAACCATATATCGGACTAGATATCATCAGGGAAGTCTAGCTGACAAACCTGATCAAACAATTTTTACAGTGCATAAATTAGCAATTATGTAGAAGCTAGAACGAATCAGGAAGTCTGCAATCTTGCTTAGTAAATATGCCACGAATCCAGCACCTAAAGTTGAAATTCACAATGAGTAAGCAGCAAATGTTAGGTATCGTAATTGGATGCAGAATAGAAAGAGCAGGCCAAATCAACTCACTCCAATTCAATAGTTTCATCACTTTCTAGAGCATCAAGATTCAGAATTAGATTTGTGGCCCTCATTAGCTTCTCTTGGATTTTGGATTAACAAGTTTCTTCCCTTCATCTATCATATCAACTTCTCAATAGGATGATCCATCTTAGTAAAGCTTTTCTTATTCATGCCAATGAAGATTGTTCACACAAAACAAATCAATTAACATGGAACTTCAGTTCCACTCAAGCATCCATTCAGGAAAGATTGAAGATTTATATTTTTTCGTAGTCATAAATATTCTTTATAAAACACCAAATATGGTACAGGTATGTTATGTTCAGGCTCATACGAATCCTTGGCCTGTAATTTTTGTCTTTCCCAGTTGTAGTCACCACATTCACTCAGGGTTCTCAAATCCCAACGTCCAATTGAACCTTTTCCAAGACATTATCCCTAAAAATAATATATGAAAGATTGTTGGTGAAAATGAAGAAGAGTAATCAAAAGTACCTATCCATGGTTACACTGCGCAAGCGGTTCTCAATTTGTTTCTTATATATGCTCACATCTGCCGTCAAAAATCCAGCTCCCAGAAACAGGTTGGAAAGGAATTCTTCAGTGAAGTAAAAAGAACACTGAAAAGAAACATTTTTCAAAATAACGTCCTTACCATCAGGCCCTGAAAACAGTGATTGTCAAGCAGAAAACAAACAATACTTAGTACTTACAGTGCCATCTCCTCGTACATAAAAGTTCTCAGTGATCATCCGATTTTTCTCTTTTAGCTTCACCTATACATAGAAGAAGCAAACCCAATGAGCACCCAGTGCTCAGAGGACATACCAAACTTAATCCCTTCGAGAAGCAAGACACTACCATTGATTTCATGACTGGTCTCTTTATGCATCAAGACTCTTATGTCTAGGAGCTGCTTCAAAGTGTTGAAACAGAATATTAAGTACTTAGTGCATAGAATTGTAACTATGCTAAGCATGGACTTTGAACTGTTTTGGTCCACTTCAGTCCAGGCTGCTTATAATTATCAAGCACTTGGTTTTTTTATTGGACAACATTTTTAATTAATTCCCACTAACACAGTAAAAGGCAAATGAGCAATTTTACCTCCAAATATTTTTCCCCTCCATTTTACCCCCTCTTTCCAAACAAGGGATGGTATTAGCATTCCATTTTCTTCACCTTCACTTGCCACCTTCCCAAACACCAAGAAGGGATAGAAGTCATTTTCTTGTCCTTTTTCTACACTTCCATATCCAATCTGTTATTTTTCTTTTGGCTGTAAACTTCTTTGAAACATAGCATTCGAGTCTGTGTCATTCCACCCTAAACATGCCTCAATACAGCAACGTGTGTCATTTGAATTTTGCCAATACAACAAGAGTTCCACTAGCTTTTCCACCCGTACGATGCTAAATTTCACTGTTTATCAACTGCCTCTCCATGATAGAGCCCATCATACACTCAATGAGATAAATTCCCCTTTGATACATGAACAAGATGTTCAGGTTGTCCCTTATGACAGGTTTCCGTGACATATGACCACCATGAAGGCATGTAGCAGAGTGAAGAGCAACCCCTCACTCATTTTGTTAGATTTGTTAATCAATATTACATATAGATGGCCCAGTCCGTCCTTCCCACTATAGAATGCATGGTTACTCATCATCCAAAATATGAGACTATGAAGGAGAATGTTGTCATGGATTTGTCTTTACTATAGAAAACTATGAAGTGGAAAGTATTGTTGGACTAAGCACCAAATTACTTACTTGAGCAAAATCTCCAAAGGCATAGTCTCGGAACAAGACACAACCATCCGGCTGCAAGTGTCAGAAAAAAGTTATGTTGATCTAACAAGAACGACATAATTAAGTCTATAAATAAGAATGCAAAGATTAGTACAAGAATTACCCAAACCATACCTTAAGCACGCCTCTGATATTCTGCAAAATCTTGGGCATTTCACTTGGTAATACTGCAGATAGCATGAAAATCTGCTTAATAAGTAAGGAGCTGAATAAGTTCATCAGTAATGCATTGCAGGTGAAACATCATAAATATTGAGAAAGCAAGAGGATACAAAAGGACACTGCACATATTCCTACCAAGGTGACAATGTCAACTGAAGAAGGTCCAAGTCTGTCACGTAGATCTTCCTCTGTGACATTGCACACAAATGCATTCACCTGGGTTTCTTTGTGATCCGTATGAGACTGCAAACAGAAGAGCATCCAAATTTATCCATATTATTCTTTACAGTCTTAGGGCCCTTACGCTTGAAGATAAGGAGATCAATGTGAACGAATCAATAACAACCCACAAGCACCTTGAGGAGTTTAATTGCATGAGGCGACAAATCGCAGGCATGAATATAAAGCTCAGGGAATGAAGCCAAGAGAGGAAAAATAGTATTGCCAGCTCCACAACCAACCTGCCATAAGAAATTTCTTATGATCTCCCCAGTTGCCAAAAAATATAAAATAAAAGGACAATATCTAATCACAATTTTCCGTTGATAACACCGCATTCTAATAACAAAACCGAAAATGCCCACCGAGTAAAATCATCAATCCTATCGCCTATCCTGATTATTTGCTTCAAATGCAGCAAGGAAGCTCAACAAGTCTACTCCTTCTCGTCCAATAACACAAGTACCAACCGAACAATTCACTCAGCATTTCTTTTCTTTTAAAGGAAACACAAAAAAAATGGATGAAAAGATTATTACTTCTAGGACGATCTTCTTGCCATTTGACGACCCAACATCACCAGAGAAGTATTGACCCCAATCCTTCTCCAGGTAATGCCTATCCTTGAAAAACTGCAAAAATCCAACACCATCAACATTCTCTTTTCATTGGAAATTCACGTAAGCTGAAAAAGAAAAGAAAAAAGGAACAAAAGAGAAGGCGTTCTGGGCTGAGGAGCGAGTTATGTAACCTTGTCTTGGTGACGCCTATAGAAGCCGTCCCAGTACTTGAGGGCATTGTTGGGGAAGTGAAGGGAAGGCCGGACGGCTGCCGGATGAGAGCGGTGGTGGCGGCGGCGGACGGCGACGACGGAGCGGAGGAGCGAGGGGCGCGGTAGATTTTGGAGGAGAGCAAGAGGAATGCTCATTTCATCTCCCACCGTCCGGCGAGCTTTGAAACGTCTGCGAAGGTCTAGATTGAAATATTTGAAATTTTACCCAAAAAAAAGTGAAAATACGTATTATTTTGCTTCTCGTTTTGGTTTTTTTCGCTTTTCGTGTAAATGTAGATGTCGATTCCATTCTTATAGAAAATAATGCTTTTATCGAAATGACCATGCTTTTCTTGGGTGAATATAAAAAAAAAAATTAAAATTATGCCAACGTATGTCCAAAACTTTTTTTTTTGTGTCACAAAAAATTATAAACTTACGTGAGACCCAAATATCCCAAAATTCTTTTAGAAAAAATTACAAACAAAGATCGGAAGTGTTTTTTTTTCATTTTTTGCAAATAAGAACATGAAATAAACTTTTATTTTAAATAAATACCTAAAATGACTATATCAGTCTTCATTTGCTAGAGATATGTCCACCGGGTATAGGTGATGACTAAGTGAGCTGACCTCACTTGAGTGAAGATCGACCATGGCTCAACTTTTCTGAAGGCTCAATGATGAGTTGCTTGCGCGAGCTAATTGGAGGAGTCGATGAGACTTGAGGCTTGGCCATGGCCATTAAGCTCATCGAGATGTCAACGGTCATGAGATCAGCAAACATGGAGGAGGAGGGTTGAGCTCACGTATGGGGATTTAACGGCGGCGACATGGTACTGTCGTTCGGTGGAAGTTGCAATCGGAGTGAATGGGCCTCACCCCAAGTCAGATCTCATGAAGGGAGTCCTTGTCATGCTTACCTAGTTTCCTTGGCCATTGCCTATGTCATAGCTAGCTCCTAGCAAAAGAAAGAAGAAAAGGAATAAAAAAGAAAGAAAATAAAAAAGTTTATAGAAATTCAAAAATATTATTAAAATATATCTAAGTTAGTGTTTGGCTTTACCACATGGAGCAATTAATATTTACGTCGGCAATTTTTATCAAAATTAACCAAATGAATTCAATTGGTAAAACATAAAAATATCTAGGACTGAATTGATAAAATTAATAGGTTTATAACTCAATTGGTAAAAATGCAATAAATTTTTAACTTTTTGGATAATTTTCCCACATGTTTCACATATTTGCATGCACAATTGAGAATCTTAAAAGGTCTCTTTTTCAAAGTGTTAAGATGTCACGAGTTCAGATCACAAAACTAGAAAATAAAGATCAGAGCGTATACAACGATCGTTGAAATGAAAATCTCGTAAATTAAAACAAACTCGATTTGGTGATTTTCTTGCTTGCGAGAGGTTTTAGATGGAGGTTAATTCGGGGTAAAATGAGCAGCTAGGCGCGAAGCACGCCGGCTCATCGGTCGGACAATCATTTTCGCGAGCGATATGGTCGGGTTTCGTAGGTAGGAAGGACGGAGGTTTTTTGGGACCCCAAAAGAAGAACCTGGTTTCGCTTCGACGGCGTTTTTTGAAAAATTGCCTCTTCAAATCGGGAAAAGGTCGAACTCGGGACGTGCTATAATTGAAGCAGACAGATGAATCTTTTTATTACTAACCATTTTCCTTATATAGATGGCAAATTACAACAGTAACAATAGGAATAACAATATTATTACTAATTCTCCGATTTTATTATAAATAATAATTTCCTTTGAACCGCAGGTAAACCAAGTCGAAGTCGCCGCCATCGCCAAACCGAGAGGGCTTCTTCCGTCCTCAAGAAGTCGCTCCGATCTTCATTCCTCCCGCCGCCGCCGCTCTCTCCGTCGGGAGGAAATCGGAACCCTAGATTTGGGAGCTTCACCGCTGGCCGATACGATGTCCTTTCGGAGCTCCGATAGCAACCACGAATCGCCGGAGAACCGCGAGCAGGACCGCCTCTACAACCCCTACAAGGACCTCCAGGCCCCGATCCAGAGCCTCTACAAGCTCCCCACCTCCCCGGAGTTCCTCTTCGCCGAGGAGTCCCTCCGCCAGCGCCGCTCCTGGGGCGAGAACCTCACCTTCTACACCGGCATCGGCTACCTCTCCGGCTCCGTCGCCGGCGCCTCCTCCGGCCTCGTCTCCGGCGTCAGGGCCATCGAGCCCTCCGACACGCTCAAGCTCAAGATCAACCGGCTGCTCAACGCCTCGGGCCACTCCGGCCGCACATGGGGGAACCGGCTCGGGGTGATTGGCCTGATGTACGCGGGGCTGGAGAGCGGGATCGTGGCGGTGAGAGACGAGGATGATTTGTGGAGTAGCGTCGGGGCGGGGCTCGGGACGGGAGCCATTTATAGGGCGGCCAGGGGCGTAAGGTCGGCCGCCGTGGCGGGTGCGGTTGGGGGGTTGGCGGCAGCCGCTGCAGTTGCTGGGAAGCAGGCGCTGAAGCGATACGTGCCGGTCTAGGGTTTTGAGTGTGAGTCTGTTATGCCTTTGTTATCTGAACAAGTCGTGGATTGTTTTATTGAGCTAGTGATGATTCGCGCAAGAAAGATGGATGCTGAATTCTAGTATCAGTTAAAGAGCTATTATACTGTATCTATCACGGTTTCATCAATAACGATGGTTACTATAAAGGGATGCATTTTTGTTGTTGTGCCAGAGAAGCGTATCGATCTTAGTTGTTGGAATCTGTTGCCTGCTGAATGCTTAATGAAGGCAGAAGACCTTCTTTCATTAGACAATGTGAAGCTAGTTTCACCTGTGTTTATGCTGAAAGAAAAGGTATAATTTTGGAAAGCTTTTTCCATATGCTTTTTCATTTCGCAGAGGTTATATACTCATATACCTTAAAATGATTTATCTTGCGGGGTTACTGAGGACAATAATGGCGGCTGAAGTTGCTGTGCGCTTGAAAAGGTGTTTTGGTTTAGGTTGAGTTGAAGCATTAGGAAGGATTAGTTGCCTTTAAATGAGGACTTGATAATGAGGACGATAAAAATGAAGCAGGAAAATAAAATACTGTTCTTACATATTCTTTAGTAGTTCTTTTGTTAGGTACTATTGAATCTGTGCATAATAATGAAATGATAATATTAGTTGTCATAGTTTGTTCTTTTAATAACCTTATGAGAAGATAGATTGTGCAGTATTTCAGACTCTCATTATTCCTCTCCAGTGATTCCTGCAAGGATAGGTTGAGATTTAGCTTACATCCTACATGTAAAATTTGCCCAATGAGCCACTCAGTCATGTGATACTCATTGCTGTTAAGAAATGAGTGAACCTTTTTCCCTCTTTAGTGACACTCCTCCCATGTAGAAAATCGTTGGACCTCAATTCTTGTTAGAGACTGTCAAAGACTAATCAAGGTCGGGCATCCTTACTTGTAGCTTGTCAACATTCTAAATAGAATGCTTAAACTTGTTTCTGCACTATGAATTAGCGATTTCCCACTTGCGAGTCCCTAAAATACTAATTCAACTCATATTCTTCTGTCGCCTCCTTTCTGTTGGACAATCAGTCTTTGGTGTGTGATGTTTTCTATCATGGGTCTTAGCTGGGCAGCATCTAGACCAACCTAAGTAGTTTTTTCCTGCTAAATGCTTGACGAAAAAAGAGAATTTTGTCAGATCTCATGCTGAAAGGGAAGCTCCGTCTTTCAAGTGATGCATCATACTTTTATGTAGATGCTTGTTGAAATTCATCCCTTTTGAAACAGCTCTCTTGCTGCCAGTATGTGCTTGAATCTTTACTTTTCTTGTGCAAGCATAGCACCAGGGATTTTTTAAGGACTACCTGGCTGCTACTTGAGGACTGAGTGATGAGCACCACAAAATTGGAGTAGGTACTGGAAGGTTGTGTTTTTACATATGTTGACAAGTATTTAGAGTCCATTTGAGGAGACTTGGATTTTGTATGTGATCTACAACTGGATTCCATATGCTCTCTATATTCTTGTTGGATAGGAGTCTAGGACTTGAACATGTTGAGCCTGCTCTTTTGGTTGTGAGCGAATTCTATTTCAGTCATTGGAATTTTACCTACATATTAATGTTTTAAGGAAATAATGACTTCACTTTGTGCAGAGCCTCAATTTTTAATGTTTGTTACATTTATTCTAAGGACCGGCCAAGATTTAATTTAATAAATACTAAAGTTTATGACCATAAGTTTCTTTATTGTATATTTGTTAGGTTCATTTATATGACAGGACAAAACTGTTTTACTAGATAACTTCCAGCTCACACTAGTAAATGTTCGGTTGTTAGATGATGAGATGTACCTGTTATGCATGCAATATGCTAAGACTAGCAATTGTTTTTTTGGATAAATGAAAGGAGGTGAGTTTTGCCCTAGCAAAACTTTGATGAAGACACCAGTTTGGTTTTGTCTGTACCATCAGAGTTTGATTTCTTATGGTACAGCTAGTATAAATCCATCACTAGTTTATAGCTCTGCCTTGTCGAGAATTTGCCGGATGTTCTAAATTCAGGTCTTTCTAAATTTACTTGAGTGTTCTGTCCCGAAATGGAAGCTTCCCAAGGTAGAGGGTAAGGCATGTGTCAGTATTTGATAGGTGACCGTATTGAACAGTAGTCCCTCTAAATTGAGGTTTAAAGATCAGTTTGCAATTTTGACATTGCAGTGTTGCTTGAATTATCGGCATAAGTCAAATGGAGGAATGTCATATCATGTTGGTCTAACATACCTAGCATTTTTTTTTCATCTATATAACATGTTAGTTTGTGTGTTAGTTGGATATTCATCCTGATGGTGATGCCTTGCATATTTTAGTGGCACACATCATTTTGTACTCAAGATTTAGGCTGTCGTTGGGTGCCAAATGTGCTTTGTGAAGAAAGACCCAACGGCATCTATTTGCGAGGCATCCTGGCGTCAACTTTGCTGGACAAGAAGTGGAAAAGAAAAAGGCAGACATCATTATGGGAATGAAGGAACAGGAAATGATGAAGAGCTGAGAGTGTCCTTATTCGCAATCTTGGTCACTTTTTAGTCATTTGATTTCTACATTTGGATTCCAAAATATTTATTAGTTCTTTCTGTTAAACATTTGAGTGAAATTCGTCATTTTATAGTAGAGCCGTACTTCAAGACATTTTGGAGTGTGTTAATCTTGAAATTGCTCCTGAACCTATACGTTCCCCTACCTGTGCGGGTTTAGGAAATTTTTCCCAAATCAATCTTATTCACTTACTCACAAGGAACGAGAAACTCGAGGGAGACCACTTTCGGTTTGCAATTGTACATCTCTCCTTAATTTGACCGTGAAAATTCAATCTCCTCATTTATTAACTACTCACATTTATTTAAGGGACACTCTATAGTAGTGTACATTTATGATATTATCTGTCTATAAATATTGTAGAGAACCATCTTAATGGATGATTGACAATCTTCGCACTAGAAAACATCAGGACCGTGACACGAGTGCAGAAGCTGCCTTGCTAGTGTAGAATTGACAGTGTGATATGCATTTGGATTGGCTTTTGGCCTGACATGAAGTGTGAAATTACTGAAAGCAGCTACATGAGTATGTCAACTGGATACTAAGGGTTGACATAATATCGTGGATTGCTAGTGCGCAAATCCAGTGAAAAGGTTGACTTGTAGCAGATCTATTTTGCTTGAAATGAATAGCAGTCAATAGTCATTCCAAAAGTATGCTGTGTTCTAGGCAAACTCGTGAGTCAAGCTTATCCTCGAATTACTTATTTTTAGTGAAAACTACAGAGTAGATTCTCATTATAACTGCTTCGATCATAGTTATCAACTCAGTTCAATTAATGCGAAACCAAGAAGATCCCACTTTTCGTAAACAAATGCAATGTTTGCTCACTTCGATAGCAGATCTACCGAGATTACCCACTTAATCTGGGACGAGCCCTAGGAAGCGTTGTAGATCCACAGCATCATAAACTTCTAATATAAATCTAGTCCAAAGTTCAATATTTTTTCAAATTCAAGGCATACCAAATAGCTCAAAGCTCACTTCCTGATACTGGATTTGAACTGTGCAAAACCCAGCTGTCTCCTTACCTAAGGGTCCTATCTTAACAAATTTGGGCAGTTTAACCAATTGAAAGAGCGCGAGCAATGAAACATGGGGACAGCAAATACAAAAATTATGGCCTCATTTACCCACCATCAAAGGGATTATTACTCAGCAAAAACAAATCAAAACTCAGTGATGGCTTCCTCGCCTCAACCTTGAATTTATTCAAGAGCAAAAGTGGGCCTTTTAACTATGGAGAAAACACGAACCGGGAGGAACCGAATAATACAACGAGCAATGGGGACTGGGAACTCAGGAGAACAACTTGGAACGATGACACCCTTCATCCCGATCTGCCATCTCAAAAGAATACGAGAAAGGAAAAAGCAGTGATTGAGATTTAAAGCAGCATGGACTCTGGATTTTCAATGTAGCCCTTGAATGCTTTCAACCACTCAGCTCCGATAGCACCTGGGTAGAAGGTCAAATTAACATTGTGAGGATTTACAATAACCAAGAATAAGGTGTTCCAAACTCAGACGTGTTGCAGCTGCAAATTTAAGGATTGAGCAGAAATCCAACTACAGCTGCAGATACGCATGTTTTTTGTGAGCCTTGGCGCCTCTGTGGAGTACTTACCATCAATAACACGATGATCACAACTTAGAGTAACTGACATGAAGGATGCAAAATTGTAGTCACCGGGGCTTGAGCCGGGTACAACCCTCTTCTCGGCTAATGCAAAATCAGAGTTTCACTGTCAGAATGACTCCCTAATAGTTTAACCAAAGGAAAATTATAAGGGGCCTATCATACCAGACCCCACTGCAAGAATGCCTGCTTGAGGCGGATTTATGATGGCACAGAATTGCTTGATACCAAATGGTCCACCCAAGTTGGATACTGTAAATGTTCCTCCCTGTGAAATGAAAAATGCGTGTATTTTGAAAATACATTAAGAAACGATCAAACTGTGACCATTAACCACCACTGGTTACAAAAAACATCATTAAAATGCTTGCCTCATAATCTTCTGGCTTCAAGCTGTTCTCTTTGGCCTTCTGGGCCATATGTTTGACCTCTTCTGCAATCTTAGAGAGACCTTTTTTGTCTGCATCCTGCAAAATTACCAATGACACAAATTTATGTTGAAGTCAGTGTCGAACTTACAGGCTGACCATGGAAAGACGACAGATCCTATATTCCAAAGGACTGCTCACCCTTATAACAGGGACATATAGCCCATTATCTGTTTGTACTGCTACATTTATATTTACATTGTGATACCTGAAGAGATATGAGAAGAGATATTATATCATAAACGACCAAAACTAAGGTTAACTTAAGGTCCACAAACTTACTGGCGGATGTAATCATCGGTCCATGAACCATTGCACTGTGGGACTTTACGAAGAGCCAATGCAGCAGCCTGGAAAAAAAAGGCACTCTCAATCACTAGTAACACTCACAAATCAATTGAGATGAAGTATTTCAAATGTATCATCTCACAAGCAAATTGTGAGAGGCACACAAGAAATGTGCCATTTTTCTTGCATGCCCCTCTCAGAATTTGCATGTACATAGGACAGTCTACAAGCTTATTGGGGTGTTAAGTAACAAGTAGCAGCCAAAGATAGAGAATCCAGGTTATTAACCAATAAGGGGCATACTAATTTAACATCCTTCCTAGTTTGTCAAAAGCTTCATACCTTAATTACAAGATCATTCACCGATATCCTCTTTCCTCCCAAGCTCTCTTGCAATGAGTTCAGTTGATTACGCAAGCTGCAGGAGAGTGATGATTTAGCTTGAGATGAAACAATAGAAATCTCTACAGTAATTGACCGCCAGGATAATACTCACTCCATAAGTTTGTCAACACATGTATCCACTGTCAAATAGTAATGAGGTATAGTTTGCTTTGAGAATAGCAAGCGGGAAGCTGTGATCTGTCATAAATCATGAAGTTAATAAAATCACAATCTTAAAAGAATGGGGTAAAATAGAAATACTTTGGGCAAAAGGAAGATATCATAGTTCTCCGGGGTTAAGGCAACGACTGAAAGAAACAAAACACAGATGGCCATGAGGTCATAAGCTCGCCATATCGCAATGTTGATGTAAAAAATGAGTAGCTGAATTACCTTCCTTATTTGAGAATGTGGGATGTCTGTGTAGTCCAAATCTAGAGCAGCAGCAACCTTCTGCTTAGAAGCTGAAGCTGGAACTTCCATTTTACCAGAAGCTGCATTGTAAAAAAAATGTCAGTAAGCCACCCAATAATACAGCTAAAATGCCCAGTAACTATAGTCACGCACAATAGAAGAACAGTGCTTTCAAATACTTAAGCAATTGAAAAAAAAAAGTATAAGATAAACCAAACTAATGAATGAGGAAAGCTTCTCCACTTAATACCCAAGTAATCTTCTATATCAGCCTTCACGATAAGACCATCAGGACCGGTTCCTTTAATGTTTGAAAGAGGAACCTGAATTGATATAGAATAAAATGAGGTGACAGGCATGCTTAAATACACATCAAGTTGACAAACTAATTCAACCAACTGACTTTGTTATCTTCAGCCATTTTTCTTGCGATAGGGCTAGCAAAAACACGGTCCTCAGAAGCAACCAAACTTGGCTGGGAAACTTTTGGCTCTGGAGCTTTAGGAGGCTCCTCAATTACTTCTTTTTTGGGTGCAGAAGGCTCAGATTTATCTGCAGGAACCTTGTCCCCTGAAGCTGAAGGACTGTAATCTTTAAACTTCTCAATGTCCTCCTCATCTTCGACAGTGATAGCAATCACCTAGATGAAAAGACAGAAAGGAATATATGATACATTAAAATGTGTCACTAAAAAAATATTTATATAACCTTCATGAGTAATTGCTAAGAAAATTATTCATAAGCATCTTTGCACAAAAGATTGTAGCAGAGCTGTACAATAAATGACAATGACTTCTTAATATAAGAGCAATACCTCACCAACTTTAATTTCTTTTGATCCATCTCCTTTAATTATCTTAGCAAGATAACCTTCCTCCATGCATTCCATCTCAACTGTAGCTTTGTCCTTTAATACCAGCGTGTGTCAATTTTAAATCAAAGGCAAAACACAAATGTTTTAACTAATTGACAGATACCAGAAAATTAGTAGCTCGTGAGACATACAGTTTCCACTTCACAAAGGACTTCACCAGGAGACATCTTGTCACCTTCTTTTTTTAACCATCTTGCAATGTTTCCCTGAATTTTATTTAAAAAGACAAAGAAAATGTTAGGATTGGAAAGCATGCTTAAAAGTTTGTGAGATTACAAATAAATGCCGATGAATAACAAGAATCCATGCCTCAGTCATTGTTGGTGAGAGAGAAGGCATCCCAATTTCTTGGTGTGGGGGAAGTCCTGAAAATTGTTGCCTAATGTTACTGATTGAAAAATCACATGAGAAGGGCAAGAATTTCGGCAATATTCCAAATAAATACAGAGTTTATACACACCAAACTGCTCACAACTCCATAGAATCAATTATTTCAAATTAGAAAGAAAAAGGGCAAAATCTTGCAAATGACAGAAGTGCCAAAATTGCTTGGCTAACAGTTAAAAGTTCAACATAAATTAGAGAAGAAAGCTACGAGGACATCTTTCAAGGTTGCCTAACAAGTACAAGGTACTCATTATCGAAGAAACGAGCATTACAAAAATTGTAGAACTTCATCGGTGATTGGATTAAAAAAAGAAAGAAACAGATTTCAAAGTAAACAATAAGACAGCCATAAAATAAAATCCTCTGCATGGCAGAAATTATGACTTGCACCCAAAATAATTAGTAGAATCCACACATACATATTTGTGTCTATACAGCGATATATTCCAAAAAGCCATGAACTGTCAGTGAGAATAATCAAAAGTTCTAGAAATTATTGGGTTACCTGAGTCAGAAGAAAAACCTCTCTTCAGATACACATTTGTCCTGACATAGCAAAAACAATATATACCATTATTTAACAACTTGGAGATGAGATCGTGGTTAAGAATTCAATTTATTTCCATGTGTCTTGGAGATAAGGGAATGGAATGACATACAAGGAGGACTTGTTGGTCTGTGGTGATAGAGCTGGTGGATTCCCCAATTTCTTTGCCATCATCCAATGCATTCTGCTCTTCAACATGGCTGGTGATGACATCTACACAATCATGATGGTTACTCATTTCCATGTATAAACAGAAGCAAGTACTTAAAAGGAAAAATATTCCAGAAGCAGATTAGTAAGTTGATGGAATGAAGTTGAAAGATAACCATGCCAGTGACAGCGTGATAGAGGAGTTTGTCAAAGAAAATTTCCAGAAAATGACAAAATTAATTAGCATTAGCCCATCAATAAAAGGTAGGAAGGGTATACTTACCATCCCATCATTGACGGACGTGGAATAACATTGCTTTTCCGCAGGTACATAGCGATGATGATGAACTCTTAAAGCATCTGAAAAACAAGATCTTTTGATTAATCACATTATCCACAAGTTCATGCAAATTTTTCTTCCCTTTTCCTTCCCCCATCCTCTGAAAGAAGCAACGACAAACAGCCAAAATTTAACAGGACCTTGGGGAATGGAAACTTCAGGCAAGTACATAAGTAAATCTTAAGATTTATTAACACAGATGAATACCATTACCAGTAGATCACTACTTTTTCAAGTGTACATCTAAAAAGTACTAGAGCAAGCTACTTCCTCTATGTTTAATCAGAAAATTTTGTTTAATCATTCTGTCTACATATCATAAGCGCACTGGTCTTAAATAAACACATGACGAGATCACATAAATGACTTCTCAAAGTTCAGAATCGATAAGGAATCAAAGCAGAACACGGAGGCAGATATGGAGGTTGATTTGAACTCTATAAGAGGAGTGAATGCAAGGCTGCACAAAATATAGACCTTTACTCGCATTCCAAAGAGGTGAAATATCCTTACAATGAGACAATTCTCTTCCATTTAATGATGGAAACTAGTCAGGAATAACCACTAATATTTTGTGAGCCCACTGGTAGACATGAAAATCTATTGGTGCATGCTACGATCAAGAATCTAAGCAACAAGAATGAGGTTCACATGCATCTATGTACTACTCTATATGGGTACCCCATTTAGAGAGGAAAGCAATGTGGTACATGTGCGATTGCGCCATAACCAGGAAATATTGCCAAGATGAGCAACAACAGTTCTAGATCTATACACAGGCACATTTTACGATATGAAAATCAAGCAAAATAAGATCAACCAATCGAAAAACATATGCCATCTAAAACATAGTGTAGTGCTTTACTTTTTTCCAGATTTTGAATCAGGTCTTTGCCAATCTGTTCCGAAGATCATTTTAGGAGCAGATATTCAAAATACAGTAGATACGTATGTATTGGATGAGCATATTCCACATAGCACACTGAATGGACCTAATTAGCTTCATAGGGAGGACGATAAAGGAACAGACCATATCCTCTTCACAAAAGCCTTGCTAAAGCAAGGAATTTCCTCAGTGTACTGAAGAGGTCTTTCAACAACAATTATCACCCTCACAATGACAGATACATATGCAAGGCTAATGGAAAAGATCAACTGAAGGGGTTGTAGAGGGAAATGGTTCAAATAACTAAATGCTCTAAACTGATTAAATTGACTACATACCGTCTCTTTTATTGGAAACTGTATGAGAACTGTTTGATGTCCAACGAACAAAAAGGGCATTCTCTTGCCTTAGTAGCGCCGAGACATTCCTTAACTGCGCAAATCAAGATTTCGTGAGGAGCTCAATCTGTGTAGAACTTCGAAATCTAAAACAACAAATACCACATATCGCAGACCGGGAAAAATAGCTAACAAAAAGTCCAAATCTATAGCACAAAAAAGACATAGAAATACAGTTATACAATACAACCATTACGCTCAGAAAGTAACCGACCAAAATGGGAGAAAAAAGACAGGAAAAAGCTCGATGAAAAACTATTTCAGGTTTTCAATCCCATTTCATCGGACATGTCCAGGACAAAGGAAGCTTCATGATAAAGCTGACCGTAAGCAAAGGAAAAAAATAGTCAATCCAAAGAAAGCGCCACACGATGGCATTGAACAAAGATCCCCGACAACATGCGAACGGGACCTGCCGAATCCAATCTCGGCCCCACTCGATCAAGGCACAATTTCACCGAAAACCAAAGAACGCGAAATCAACTCCTACGAGCTAACGACGAGGATATAATCCGCATTCTCGCAAACGAAACCAGCCCAAACGATAAATTAAACGGCGAAATCCGCATCCAAAGCAACAGCACATCGAGCCATCCACGATTGGCTGGCTATCCATCATCTCCTCCAATCGCGCTCGGAGCACGAACGGCCGATGCGATTCTAGGCAATTCAGCGGAAAAAGAGGCGCGACGGGAAACGAACGTCATTTGCCGCCACCTCACCTTCCTCGAGTGCCCGATGACGCGAGACGCGCAAGTCATTTTCGGTTTTCCCCACTCGCTGGAACCACGCCGGAGCCAAGGAGAGATCCGCGGAGCCGGCAGCCGGACGGAAGGAACTCGAACGATTCTCGCGATTGAGGAACGATGAGGCGCGTGCCGCTGTGGAAATTCTAGGGTTCCGATTCAAGTCAATCACGGCGTCGATGGAGATCGCCGTGCCGCACTGACTTTTCTCGCTGCTTTAATTTTTTTCCTTCCCATTTTCAGCTTTCCTGCTCTTTTCCCTTTTCTTTTTTTATATTTTGTTTTTTTTCACTTTTGGGGAATCTAAAAATCTTTTTTTTTTTTTTTTTTTTTTTGACGCGATTTTAATGATTGGAGCTGCGAGGAGAGAGTGGGGAGACACCGAAGAGAACAGGAGCATGTCCGACAAGAAATCTGGGCCGTTCGCGTGGTCTGAAATGCTCTCGCTATGGAAGTTGGTGGGGTCCAGATGACGAGAGGGGGAAGGTAGAGTAGTATGGGTTGGCAGCTACCACTTCCGTGTGTTGGCACTTGGCAGCTACCGTTTCGGGTTGACCAGTAAATTTCTTTATAATTACTATTCTAGAGGCTTACTATTATATACGTACAAAAGAAGAGATAATGATATATAAATAATTCATGAACTTTGACTTAACACGTAATATTATCTCTGAATTTTGAATTTATTTGCGATTAATAAATTTTAATCCAATGCGCAATGTAATCTCTAAATTTTCAATTTGTCCAATTAAATGAAAATGTTCGATATTGTCATTCAATTAATTCAAGTTTAATGACAATAGTGTATATTTTCATATAGACCAATAACTAAATTGAACATATATTAAAAGTTCAAATATTGTATTGAATAAATTGAAAGTTCGAGACGACATTACACATTTTGATATAATTTGGAGACCGCATTAAATAAATTAAAAATTCAAGAACTATATTGTATGCCGAGTCAAAATTTAATGATCATTTACGTCATTTTCCATTGATGGAAAATGTCAAATTCTCTCTCTTCTGTTGTAGCCCTTATAAGTTCGTTTTTTTTTAAATGTATATCAAAGAAAATTTACCAAGCAAAGATAATGAAAAGGTAACAAAAAAAAAAAAAAAAAGGATTATCCACATTCTCTTAAGAAAATGCACTTGATAGAATTATTAAATTGTTCTTATAGTTCAATCAACCTTATCCTTGTCTTCTTTTCAAATAGTTAGTTTACTCTTTGCTTTCTTTTATAAAAGGTAAAATACCCGTTTATTGTTAGTTTTTTTTTTAAAATAGCAAAACAGTCCGACGATGTTTTTTTCTTTGGAAAATAACTTATATAGTAGCAAAAGGAAAAATTAACATCGAGTTTACATATATATATATATATGTGTGTGTGTGTGTGTGTGTGTGTGTGTGTTTCATTGTGCTACTAAGGTCATAAATCTTATTATTAGTACGGGTGCTACGCACCTGTAAGGAAAACCGGTTATTATTAATACCATCATTATTTCATATTTCAAAACACGCGTGAATGTTAAATTATTTGGTTCCACTGTAAGGCTCTTGGCTTTTGGTGAATTAGAAGGGGCGAATGTTGATGAACATGTCAAATATATAGTAGGTGAAGGGGAGGAAGAATGACAGACGTTTATGTGAATTGTATATCAGGTTAGACTCTACCGTACATTAAGTCAACTAGAGCCATTTTTTTAATCAGACTATTTTTCTTTCGAAAATCCCGTGAAGATTAGTGCACATGATGGGAAAATAATTAGAGTTCTATCTCGTCAAAGTATAAACAAAACTGTAACGTGATAGGTATAATCCCATTAATCTCTCATAATATTTTAAATTAAATTATTCCTAGTTAGAATTACTATATAATCCCAAAAGTCTCCAAAAACTTTAATTCTAAATCTCTCTAACTTAAGGACTATCAAACTCAATTGCCAAAAATTATAGGGTAAAATATCAAAAAAAAAAAAATCATAAACCTATTATACCCGTATTAATTTAGTCAAACTTTTCAATTTGGCTAATTTAGTTCCATACCTTTTGTTGTTTTTTTTTTGTCGGCCCTACTATATTCCTACTCTAACGCTCATTCTCAGACTTTTGTCATACCTCATTGTAGGTCGTGGGAGTCAAAACCCACTCCCGAAACTACATCATCCCCACCCCAACCCCCTGAGAATGTGGGAATTCGAACTCCCCACCTCCCCCTTCCATGTTGGAAGGGTGGCCACTAAGTTCCATACCTTTTGACAAATTGACAATTTAATTATAAAACTTTTGACTATTTGCTAATTTAGTCTTAAACTCTTCAATGATTTGCGTATTCATACCTTGACTTAATTTTAGTCGAAAAAGGTTGACGTGGCATTCTACTTAGTATTAGTCATCTTATATGGCACGATCGATGCTGGCATAAACAATTTTTGTAATTTCTTTTAATTTTTTGAAATTTTTGTTCCTTTTTTCTCCTTTTCTTTTATCTCTTTTTCCCTCCACCAGCCGTCCTTGCCTGATCCAATGAGGGTGACCCTCGCTAGGGCTAGCAATGGCGAGGGTGGTTGTTGTTTGAGGCTGGCAATCTCTACTAGCCATTTTCTGAGGCTCGATGATGGTGAATGGAGTTAAATAGGATAAATAGAAAGAAGAAAAATTCAACAAATTTTATATTAGGTTAGATCTTAGTCGTACATAAAGTCAACTAGAGCTATTTTTCTTTATCAAACTATATCTCTTTCAAAAATTGCACGAAGATTAGTGCAAATGTTGGGAAATTAATTATGGTCCTATCTCATCATACTATAAACAAAACCGTAACGTGATGGAGATAATCGCACACATCTCTCGTAATATCTTAAATTAAAATCTTCCTAGTTAGAATTACCATATTGTTCCGAAAGTCTCTCTAAATCTCTCTAACGCAACAACTATCAAAGTCAATTGTCGAAAATTATAGGGGAAATAAAAAAAAATCTAAATTCATTACACTTGTATCAATACAGTCTTAAATATTTCAATTTGATCAGTTTAGTCTTGTACATTTTGATAATTTGCCAATTTAATAATAAAATTTTTAACAATTTGTCAATTTAGTCTTAAATTCTTTGATGATTTGTAAATTCAAGTAATATGGCTAATTTTGGTTGAAAAATGTTGTCATTGTGGTCTATTTAGTGCTAATCGTCCCACACGACTTGACTGGTGTTAGTGTGGACATTATGGGTGCGTATGACAAAATTTCTGGAACATAAATCAATTTCTATTCCATGGACGAGTTTTTGAGTAAAGAAACGTGTTTGATAACAATTCAAAATTTCTATTTTTGAAATAAAAATTTGTTTGATAACATAATAAAATTTCTATTTCTAGGAGTGGCAATGACCGGCGTCCGACACCAGAGTTTGCGACAAATCCAGTGACCGGTGGCGGGCGGCCAGACTCTGGAGTCCGACGACCGGCAACCAGCGTCCAACATCCGGAGTTCGATGTTTAACGTTTGACATCCAAAGTTCGGCAACAAGAGCTCGGCGGCGAGTGGCCAGTGGCTAGAGTTCAACGGCGGGTGGTGGGCAGCCAACATCCGGCAGCCAATGGCGAGCGGCGGATAGTAGCCGACGAACATCTAGTGGTTGGTGGTGAGCCTCCGGCATCCAATGATTGGCGATGAGCGACCAACAACCGATGGGCGTCCGGCATCCGGCGATCGGCGGTTGGCAACGGGTGGTCGAAGTGCGGCGGTCGGCGGCCAATGTTCGATGGCTGGGGATGGTAGCGGGCAGCCGGCAACTGGCAATGAGCATTCGGCATCCCACGGGTGGCAAGTGGGCAACAGGCAATGACGAGAGTGAATGATGAAAAAAAATTTGATTTATTATTTCTATTCCAAAAATAGAAAAGTTAAAAATTTTAATTTTTGATTTCTGCTCCAAATTTATTTTTGAAATAGAAATTTGTTCCAAAAATAGAAAAATGAAATTGCGTTACCAAACGAATTTCTATTCCAAACCGGGGAGCAAAAAAACAGAGAAATAGAGAAACATAAATCTTGTCATGTGCGCCCTATTTGTAACTTTCTCAATTTTTTTGGCCATTCCTTTATCACCCTGTTTCCCTCCACTAGCCAACATCAAGTGGTCGGTGGAGGTCGTAGCCTCAAGCAACAGCCGCCCTCGTCAAGTCTAACAAGGGTGACCATTGCCCAATGAGGGTGGTCATCGTTTGAGGCCAGCGAAACCTACGACCATTGTAGAGGCCCAGTATTGGTCAGTGGAGGAAAAAAAGGAAAAAAAAAAAAAGAAGAATAGGAAAAAATAGAGAAAGGGAAAAAAGAAGAAAAAAAAATTTTGAAAATTTGAAAATGATTAATGTTAGCACCCATTGCTAATTAGACTGTTGGCAATTTCTGATCAATTTAGATAGAATAACTAAATTGACAAATTTTTAAATTGTTTATGACTAAATTGGTAAATCATAAAAAATATTTAGAACTAATTAACACGATTAAAATAAAAGGGTTATGACTAACTTGGTCAAATTGAAAGATTTAAAACTTTTTTTAATCATTTTCCCAAATTGTAACTTGATGGATGATGATCTAATAAATCTCTTATAATTTTTTGAGTAAAATCTTCCTGGCTAGAATTATCAAAATAATTCCACAAGTCTCAAGAAACTTGAATTTCAAATCTCTCTATGTAACAACCATTAGGCCCAATTGCCAAAATTATTTGATAACCATCAAAATTTCCTTTCATTCAAAAATATATTTGAAAATCCAATCTTACGTACACTGTCGAGCATTTATTATAGAGAATGTGAAGGGGCCGAAAAGCCCAAACAATTTGGGCGCACAAATATCCACTTGATGGCCTGAAGGCTGAAACTAGAGGAACTAATCTTACCAAAGGTTGGAATCCTATAACTGCAAATGAACTGTCTCGCAAAGCATGTTGGCTAATCAATCGACACGAGCATGTACTACCGTCCCATGAACATGGACAAAGAAGATTCATCCGTCGTCACGTAAAAGTGTAAAATACTTAAAGGGGGATTATGATTATAGGTCCTTATCGAACAATTTCATTACTCGTGGACTAATCACAACCAAATTGCAATTCTAATTTTCATAACTAGTCATGAGATTGAGGTGCAGGTACATGCGTGTGGTCATTTGAAATAGAAAAATGACCACATGCTTGTTAATCTGAATCCAAACTCAAAACATTCAAAACACCAATTTCTTCGGACAAGAGAAAATGGTGTGTGTATGGCACAGGCAAGAAAGCTTTACACAAAGTAATTATTATTCGCTGATTTGAAGTGTACACTCCTCTTTTTTGAAAAAAAACATGAAACGATGAAGAGGTCTATCTTGCAAAGCCATATGTGTTGTGCAAAAAGCTTGGAAAAATTTCCCAGGCAGTCATTAAATCTATTATATGGATGTTAATTTAATTTAAACATTACAATTTTGCCAATTTAATCTGAAATCTTTCCACGATATTCTCATATAATCTTTTCAGTTAATTTTCATCAAAGATTATTGATATGATGGTCTAGTCAATGTCGGTTATCCTACATGATACATAGTCTTGAATTTTCTTATGTTTTTGAGGAATTAATTGAAATGATTATATTGAAATTTCGTGTAGAGGTTAAAGATTAATTTGATAAAATTTAAAAAATTATGATTGAATTGATCTTCGGTCGATAAAGTTAGGATTCAGTCAATGATAATCCTTCAAAAGCTTGGCATCCAAAGTTTTGTCCAAATCTTATCAAATGATGAGCGGGAATACGGGGGGACTCAAAAGACATTTGCAAGAGCCATCCCATCAGCTTCCTTTCTCGCCCACTGTTACTTGACCCGATGTCTTAAATGATCATCATTTCACTTCTCAAATCACGAGTTGACGTTCCCTTAAAGACCGTCGAAGAACGATGTTGGAAGCATCGAGACCGGAGGGGCAGAGGAAGAGAATGATGGACGCTTGTGCGTGTCTACCACGCGTAAAGTAAACCAACGGACACCCCGATCCTTTTCATAAAAAATTCCACATTGATGAGTGCAAATTATGGAAAAATGAGCAAAATCACATTACGATCGGCCGTAATGGCAATGCCATAAATTTCTCGTAATTTTATATCAGAAAATATTTCCAGTTAAAATTATCATATAACTCCTCAAGTCTTAGAAATTTGAATTTCAGATCTCTTCATGTAATGCTCATTGAATTCAATTGTCGAAATTATCTGAAATTTCTAAAAAAGAATTCCTTCCATCCAATATGTCTGAAGTTTAATCTTAAGGACAATAAACATCCGAGTGTGTATGTTGGAGTATTTAAAGGGAGTCTAAGTAACCATACAATAGCTATCTTAATACCCGCTGGATCGTCGGCGGGGGGCTATGGTCTTAGGTCCCCGAGTTTTCAGTACGCACGTACGGCAAACATGTACCCATTCTGTAGATCAAGTTGCACGTACGCACGCACCGGTGGCCATTCAAATCAGCAGAAAAGGACGAGCGTGTCTTGCCAAATCATAGTCCAAGCTCTCCAAACACGTCGGACACCGGATTGTTCGTACGAGGAAAGACCGCGTGTACGGTAAACAGTGACTAAAGCTTAGCAATGCAAGGAAGCTTCACCCCAAGCAAACCCTTTGTTCGTAGGTTTCGAGGCATTCATACCATAATTTTTTTCATTTTCTTGGTCGGAAAGGCAGACATCTTGCTTTGATTCGCACCGCTGGGGAACTGTGGAGACAAAGCCCGCATGGCAAAGCGACGTGCATTGTGCAGCAAGCTTTAGCATGTAAAGTGCTGGCGAAAACGGTTCGAATACCGTAAGGGAGTACGAAGAGACCGAGACTTTTCCCCTAGTCGTCGTCATCATCAGCTTCCCCTCGCCCCACTTTTTCACACTGTGCCCGCGGTCACTCACCGATCGTCATTTTTAAAATGCTCATCTCTCGGACGGGATTGATTCGCAGGTGTTAAAGCTGCTCGCTTCTTCATATTTGCTCTCTCTCAATCTCTCGTTTGCTTGGAAATTCTCAGACATATTTGTCGTCTTTGACGGGGAAGTGAGGATTCTTATGGCTTCAGAGATGGGTGAGGGGCTGGCCATGGATTCTACAGAAGGTGCGGAGGCTGGTTCTGGCAGGAAAAAAGACAAGCCCACTGACCTGATGGGTTTTATCTTCTCTTGGTCTATTCGAGAAATCTTCAATACGAATCTCTACAGGGACAAGGTTCTCATTTCCCAGTCTCTTTCCTTCCTAGTTATTTCTATGTTTGTTGTTTTGATCATGCTTTATTACTATCAACAGTATTAAGTGTAATGGGTGTTGGGTTGTTAGCTCGATAATGCTCTAAAGGATGTGAATTCCTTGCTCTTTTGCGATGTTTCTCTTGTGAGCCTTGTATGTAAAGTTGGTTTGCTGGATAGTGGGGAAGGACCTTGCTCTCTGTCTCTGCGTGGCGAAGTTATTGGGTGTTCGGAATACGCTTCTCCTTTTAATATGCCATACGGTGTCCTATCCATGTGACATTAATATGCAAGAGGATAGAGTCGTTTGATCTGTCGAGTAAAATTGGTTGGTCATGTTTGATTTTCGATACAACCGTTTTGTAGGTGAAGAGCATCCTGGAGTCATTTCAATCAGTTGAGCAATACTTTGCTTCTTATATCTTTCCTTTGCTGGAGGAAACACGAGCCAGTCTCTGTTCAAGTATGCAGAATGTATCTAGGCTGCCTTTTGCGAAGGTCACTGGGTTTGCTGTAGGCAAGAAGAATGTTTACCATGTGGAAGTGGACTACTGGAGAAACAGGGTCACTGACAATGGCAAGGAACCTTACAAAACTTTGCCTGGAGATGTTTTGATGTTAACTAATGCTGAGCCAGATACCATTCCCAGCTTAGAAAAGTTTAAAGGAAGATGGGCATTTGCATCGGTCGCTACAATTGCAAAAGACGAGGATGGGGATGCTCAAACGTCAACAAGGTTTCAAGTCGAGACATGTTTGGACAATGAAGTGAATGATGATCGTACCTGGAAGTCAATGTATGCAGTTTTTTTGATAAATGCAGTCACTAACAAAAGGATATGGAATGTGCTACGCCCATTTGGGAACTTGGATGTTGTAAGGGAAGTTCTCTGTACAGATTCGGCGGTAAGGACTTTGTTTTTCATACTTATTATCTTTGACGGTCTACAGTAAACATATTACAGCAGCGACAAAACTCCATTGATTATAAAAATAAAAATAAAAATCCATTCTCTTCTGAGTTAGCTTGTTATTTTAGAGATAGACACTGTTTATACGTCACAAGATCCTTTGTACTCAATATCAGTGCAGGTTGTACAAGGATAGACCATAATCAACAATGTTTTCACAGTTTCTAAGTTTCACTTAGGTTATTCGGGAGCGAATTTTCAAAGGATTATGTGTTTGTTTGCAGGCTGAGAAAGATTGCAATCTCTGCACTACTCAAAGTCATGGCTCTGGGCATGGGAGTCTCAATAAGAACTTGTTTGGTAGTCTGAATGAATCCCAGACAAAAGCTGTTCTGGCTTGTCTTGATACAATCAAGTGTGAACACAGGTCGGCCGTGGAAATGATACAGGGTCCTCCAGGGACAGGGAAGACCAAAACTGTCGCGGCACTGCTCTTTACTCTCTTGAAAAGGAAACACAGAACCCTTGTTTGTGCTCCAACAAATGTTGCCATCAAGGAATTGGCGTCTCGTGTTTTGCAGCTGGTGAAACAATCGGTTTGCACCAACTCTCATGGGGAATGCTTGCTCTATAACTTAGGAGACATGCTCTGTTTCGGGAACAAGGAGCGGATGAAAGTAAATTCAGATATGGAGGAAATATTCTTGGATCATCGCGTTGATTGTGTTGCGGAGTGCTTTTCCGTACTCACTGGTTGGCAGCATTGTCTAACTTCCATGATTGATACTCTCAATGACTGTGTCCGCCAATACCACATTTTTCTGGAGAATGAACGCCGGATTACATCAAAGCCTAGTGGTAATGATGTTGCAAGCAAATGTGGAAGAAGCAAAAAGGAATCCAAACCTGAATTTCAATCATTTCTGGAATTTTTCAAGCACAGATTCAGGTCAAGTGCAGAGTCTCTCCGAAGATGCTTCTCTATCTTATGCACCCATATATCCAAAAGTTACCTTTTGGAACATAATTTCCAGGATATTAAGTCCCTTCTCGTCTCACTTGATTCTTTTGAAATTTCTCTATATAGAGAGAAGTTGGATTCCAGAAAGTTGAAGGAAGCATTTTCATCAGACCCATCTTCATTGAAAACGCGCACAGATCCACTACATGCATCATTATCGACAAAGAGACGTGAATGTCTCTCTCTTTTGCGAACTCTCAATAAGTCTCTTAGAAGGCTAAACCTTGCACCATTTACGTGTAAGGCTAAGATAGCTGAGTTCTGTTATCAAGCGGCTTCCTTGATTTTCTGCACTGCCTGTAGCTCATATAAGCTCTACACTGTGGAAATGGAGCCTGTCAGTTTATTGGTGATTGATGAGGCTGCGCAGTTGAAAGAATGCGAGTCAATAATTCCGCTAAAACTTCACGGTGTCAGGCACGCAATTTTAGTTGGAGATGAATGTCAATTGCCTGCTATGGTTGAGAGCAAGGTATGTCAACACTGAATGTTTGACTAGGAATGTGCGCAAGCATACATAAACTCGAATAATTTTATGCTTAATTGACCTTTGACACAAGCATACATAAACATGTGTGATTTTACACTTAATCGACCTTTAAGTTTATGTATATTTTTATTCTTATAGCTTTCTAGCAACGCTGGCTTTGGAAGGAGTCTATTCGAAAGGTTGAGTTCTCTGGGTCATCCAAGGCACGTTCTCAATATCCAGTATAGAATGCATCCTGCGATTAGTCACTTTCCGACATCAGCCTTTTACAATAGTCAAATTCGGAATGGGTCGAATGTTACCAGAAAAGTTTACAGAAAATGTCATTTGCCGTGGCCGATGTTTGGCCCGTACTCCTTCATAAATATTTCTGATGGAAGAGAAGAAGGTGGGGATGGTGGACGTAGCCTTAGAAACTATGCTGAGGTTGGAATTGTCTCGATGATTTTGAGAAATCTATACGGAGGTACGCCATGAGAGAATTTCACCAGATTATATCATTTCCTGCCAAATAGTATAAATTAATGCAAATAACGACTTTGTCTTGGCACCTGTTTGGTTATATTTGTGGATGCCCCTTTTGCTATACTGTTGTAGAGCAATGGGTGGCCGGTTGTTGACTGCCGAAGCTGCAAGAGAAGAATATTTCTGTTCAATCTTACCATGGAGTCCATTTAGTTTCTTGGGATGTTTAGAGAAATTTGCATAGCTTTAAATGCTTTCTGACTCTGGAGATAATGTGCTTTCTTGTCATTTAGGTCATTAACCTAGCCTTACAGGACACATGAAACAGTAATCGGAGGTGTACATTACACTTTCACCTCATAAAATTATATGGTCTTGGTTTTTCTGCAGCGTGCAAATCTTCAGGCGGAGATCTAAGTGTTGGCGTGATATCTCCATATAGAGCTCAGGTTGCTGCAATACAAAAGAAAATTGGAAAAAGATATGAGAATATCAGAGGCTTTACAGTGAAAGTGAGGTCAGTGGATGGGTTCCAAGGGGGTGAAGAAGACATCATAATAGTATCCACCGTGAGATCAAACCCTCGTGGTTTCATCGGTTTTGTTTCTGACACTAGGAGAACCAATGTGACTATCACCAGGGCAAGGTAGTCTCTTCTATTCCTGCTTAACCAAGGCGATTTGAATTTGGTCATAAGATGTTATTTACAAACAATCCCTGCTTTTTGCTGCCTCCATGTAGATATTCTCTTTGGATTTTGGGAAGCGAGAGAACGCTGACTAGGAGTAAATCTATATGGGAAGCTTTGGTTCATGATGCCAAGACACGTGGATGTTTCTTCAGCATTGATGAAGTCAAAGCCGCTTTGGATGGGAAGAATAATCAGCTTGATGGTCCGGCGGATAGAAGCAGTGTAGTATTTAGAAATGCGCGGTGGAGGGCAAACCGCTCTCAGTATGCTAAGAGCCGAGAATGTTCCTCCAGTACTGATGAAGTTAAATCCATTTTGGATGGGAAGAAAGAGAATATTCATCTGGATGATCCACTCGGTGGCGATAGTTTCCTATTTAGAAATGCACGGTGGAGGGCAAAGTGCTCTCAGGATGCTAAGAGCCAAGAATGTTCCTCCAGTACTGATGAAGTTAAATCCATTTTGGATGGGAAGAAAGAGAATATTCAGCTGAATGATCCGCTCGGTGGCAATAGCTTCCTATTTAGAAATGTGCGGTGGAGGGCAAAGTGCTCTCAGGATGTTAAGAGCCGAGAATGTTCCTCCAGTACTGATGAAGTTAAATGCATTTTGGATGGGAAGAAAGAGGACGATCGGCTCGATGATCCACTCGATGGCAATAATTTCCTGTTTAGAAATGCTTGGTGGAGGGCAAAGTGCTCTCAGGAAGCTAAGAGCCAAGAATGTTCCTCCAGTACTGATGAAGTTAAATGCATTTTGGATGGGAAGAAAGAGGACGTTCGGCTCAATGATCTGCTCGATGGCAATAGTTTCCCGTTTAGAAATGCTTGGTTGAGGGCAAAGTGCTCTCAGGATGCTAAGGGCCAAGAATGTTCCTCCAGTACTGATGAAGTCAAATGCATTTTGGATGGGAAGAAAGAGGACGTTTGGCTCGATGATCCGCTCGATGGCACTAGTTTCCTATTTAGAAATGCTCGGTGGAGGGTAAAGAACTTTGCGCATTGTTTTTCTCTGCTAAATTTGCCGGTTGAAAATGAACATTCGACTTTTGACTTTTGCAGAATCAATGACGATACTTTTTCTTGTCAACTGCAGGTTTTCTTCGGGGACAACTTCGTGAAGTCTTTCAGAAAGCTGACGTCACTTAGGACCGAGATGTCAATCATGAACCACTTATCAAAACTTGCTGGTGGCTGGAGAGCTGAGAAGAGCGATGTGGGTTTACTCCCTAAAAGCTGCTCTTATATGGTGAAGCAATTCAAGGTCGAAGGTCTTTACGTGCTTTACACTATCGATATAGATGTACTTAAGGAACCGAGATACATCCAAATCCTGAAGATTTGGGATGTATTGCCCTTAAGTGATGCGACAAGACTGGTCGAACGTCTTGACAATGAGTTCAAAGCATACGCAGACGATTTCATTAGTCGCTGCAACGAGAAATGTCATGAGGGGTAAGTCTCGGCTTTTTTTCCCTAACTTCAGATTGAAAACTTACCTATCGTCTATATGATTCAGTTTCCTGGATTAATGACCTCAAGAACTGACTTGAATCGATCTTTTCCGAAGTATCACATAACTTCTGTCGTATAGGGATCAGGTAGTTCCAAAGACATGGGATTCTTCTCATGGCATTGCTCGTTTCCACCGTAGTTCGGATCAAGTTCAAGCGGGGAGCGGTTTTGGGCCTGATATTTCGGATCCTAGAGCGAGCGAGAGCCTGCTTTCAATGAGATTCCACCCCTCGTCATCAGGCATGGTCAGGCACTTGTTTTCGGAGGACCACGAGAGCGAAGTGGATCTCACATCTGAAGTAACCGAGCTAGATCAAGAAATGAGTTCCCGCCTCGGTGCGCTTTGTATTTAGGTAACCCGTGTTGTTCCCTTCTTCACGAAGAGCTTTTGACAGAAGCAGGGAAAAATACAATATCTTTACCATAAGATTTTCATTTAAGTCAGAATTTCTGTGCCTGTGCCGGTAATTATCGAGAAGGCGTGGACCTTCTTAATTACATGTGCTCTTTTAATTTCATGTGTGGAAATATGTGGTTGATATAATAGCATGGAATTTTCTATTCAAGTGGCATAGCTATGAAGTAAAGATTCATCTCCCGACATCCTTATCACTAAGATCGCTTTTTATACTTCAATGTTGATTTCTGTCTTTGCATGATGTTATATAGGATCAGATTGTGAATTCGAAGACCATATTACATCACATGTGGCCTGATCCTCAACATTAAAATTCCAATTTCGCATTAGTTAAAAATGGATGGTAGGCGCGAAAAATGATTGCTCTTTTCCTACTCTTTTTCTGCTTTAGACTCCGTAGGGGCTTTCGACGACGATTCTTCAATTTGTCTCGATTTTAATTTCAATTCCTTGCACTCCCTGTCCCTGTCCGGCAGTAACATAATCAGCGAAATGCTTATTTAAAGCCACAGAGCGAGCGAATCGAGATATCTATAACGGGCTCTCCTCCATCGTCTCGTTTACCAATGAGGCAAAAACGAGGAATAATCGCACAGAGCACGAACAGTCGATGCAATCAAACCATTCACCGAGAGCAACGAGACGAACGCCATCTGCAGATTCTGCATCCCCTCGCTGGAACCTCCGGCGAAAGAGATCCACGCAGCCAGAAGCCGAGCGGAGGAACTTAAATCGCTTGCAAATCCAGAGACCATCAAGCGAGGAGGATGCGCGAATCGCTGTGGAATTTTAGGGTTCCCAAGCGCCAAAATCACGACGTCGATGGAGATCGCAGTGTACACTGACTTTTATCTTTTGTTTAATTCTCTCTCGGTAGCGCAATTAAAGTTATGAATTTTATATTTCGACAAAAGAAAGTCATCAATTTTTATTAATAGTCTCTGATGTTGATGCTAATCGCACACGCTTTGCATGTGCATGAAAACCAATTATTATTTATATAACCACTGATTAGTTCTTAAATCACGAGGAAATGTTAACTTATTCGGTTCGTCTAATGGGCTCCTGGCTTTTGGTGAACTAGAAATGGCGAATGTTGAAGAAAATGTCAAATACCCAAGACGCTTGTGTAAATTTTGTATTAGGTTTACATCTCTACCATACATAAAGCAAACTAGAGCTACTCTTCTATCAAACTATTTTTATTTCAAATTTTCCATGAATGTAAGTGTAAATGATGAGAAAGGAATTATGGTTCTACCTCGTTATACTCTAAGCAAAATTGCAAAGTAACAATCGGTAATTTGATAAATCTCTCATGATATTTTAAAGTAAAATCATCCTAGCTAGAATTACCATATGATCTCACAACTATAAGAAAAAACTTGAATTTCAAAACTCTCTATGTATTGTAACAAACTTTAAACCCAAACGAAGTTTCCCTTCATTCGTTATATTTGAAAGTTTAATTTAACAAGCTTTCACTCGTGTACTAATTGCGACCGAATCTCACTTCTAATTTCCATGACCAGTGATGAGATCAAGGCGCATGTACACGCGTGTGGTCATTCGAATTTGAAAATGAACATGTGCTTGTTTTTCTGAATCCAAACTTCAAACGTTCAGGACACCAAAGTAACTTTTGTTTGTCGGTTTGAGGCGTTCGACTCCTCCGCTTTGAAAAAAACATGTGGGACGACGACGAAGCCTGTGCGTTGCAAAGCCACATGCATCGTGCAAAAAGCTTTAGCACGTACAGTTCTGGCGAAATCGGATCAAATGGTGCGCGGGAGTACGAGGAGACCCATGACCTTTCGAGAGTCGTCCGCTCTGTTTCTTGCCCCTTTTTCACTTCACCCGAAGTCACCCACCGATCATCGTTCCAAATGCTCGTCTCCGAACGGGAGTGATTCGCAAGTATTAAAGCTGCTCGCTTCTTCATATTGCGCTCTATCAGTCTCTCGTTGCTTGAAACTCTCAGTAACATTTATCATTTTCGACGGGAAGGTAAGGATTTTCATGGCTTCATAGGCGGTTCTGAGAATGAGCAAAGGATGGTTGGACATGGATTCTGCAGAAGGCGCAGAGACTGGTTCTAGCGGGAGGAAAGACAAGCCCAGTGAGCTCACTGATATTATCTTCTCTTGGTCTCTTCAAGATATCTTCAATATCAATCTCTACAGGGACAAGGTTCTCTCTTCTTAATCTCTTTCCTTTCTTGTTTTTTCCCTTCTTTTTTTTTGGGGCTGTTGTGTTGTTCTGATCATGCTTTGGTTCTATCATCATTAAGTTCAGTGAACGTTAGCTCGAAAATGTTCTAAAAGATCTTAGTTCCTCGCTCTTTTGCAAGGGTTCTTTTGTGAGCCTTGCTATGTGAAGTTGGACTGTTGTATAGTGGGTGAGGACCTTGCACTTTGTCTGTGAGGCGAAGTTATTCGGTGTTAGGGGGAATATTTGCTCTTTTAATATGATATATGGTGTCCTATTTGTGTGACATTGATATGACAGACGACAGAGATGCTCGATCTATGGAGTGAAGTGGGTTGGTCATGTTTGATTTGAGAAAATGAAGATGCAGATGATGATGAAGAATAGAATCAGAAGAAGTAGAATCTGTACAAGAAATGCTCTATATTTCTTTATATCAGAAGCTCATTTCTGTACAATGTATCAACTACAACAATCAATACAAATTCTCTGTTCTTCCTCCTCTGTTCTATTTACTCTATATCAGCTTGACACCACCTTACGAAGTTTTCTTTCTCTCTATATATATAGAAGGAGAGAAGCTGACTTTCCAGTAACAGAAAAACTGAACTACCGAACTTAGCTAACTGTTTATAACAGAATAACAACTCGTTAACTAAGACAGCTTGGCGATCCGTGTCTTCTTCATCACATGCTCTTCACCGTTGATTAGTCAGCCAGCTTGGCAATCCATGTCTTCTGTATCAACTCATGTCAGTCTTCATCACAAGCTTTTCATTGTTGATCATCAACTTGTTTTTGTTCTTCTATTTCTGTTTTTCGCATACTTGATCTATCTTTTCCTTTCTCACAGTCACCTGCTGACTTTATAATAAAAGGGTGAGATGATCCTGTTCCTTTAACATGATTTTTAATAGACCTGTTTTGTAGATTGGGTACATCCCAGATTCATTTCGATCAGTTGAGCAATACCTTTCTTTCCTTTGCTGGAGGAAACACGAGTTGGCCTCTGTTCAAGTATGCAGAATGTATCTAGGTGGCCCTTCGCGAAAGTTGCTGGGTTTGTTGAAGGAGAGAAGAATGCTTACCATGTCAAAGTGGATTACTGGAGAAACAGGTCCGCTTGTCGGGCCAAGAAGCTATACAAAACTTCCCCTGGGGATGTTTTGATGTTAACTAATGCCAAGCCGGATACCATTCCCAGCTTAGAAAGGTTTGCAGGAAGATGGGCATTTGCATCAGTCGCTGACATAGTAGAAGAGGAGGACGGGGATGCTCAAGCATCAACAAAGTTCAAAGTCAAGGCGTTTTGTGACAACGAAAATGGATGATGTTTGTGCTTGCAAGTCAATGTATGCAGCTTTCCTGATGAATGCAGTCACTAATGATAGGATATGGAACGGGCTACACAGATTTTCGAACTTATAGATTGTAAAGGCAGTCCTACGTGCGGATTCAGTGGTAAGGATTTTCGGTACTTATTATCCCTGTACAGTCAACGGTGAACATAGTATTGCCGCAATAAAACTTCCATCCCGATTATAAAAAGAAACTTCATTCTCTTTTGAGTTAGCCTGTTATTTCTCCAAACAGTCAAAAGCTGCTTGCTCCGTATCACATGATCACAATAAAATTCAATAATGCAGTAATATAACCAAGATTCAGTGATAGACCCTGTTTATACATACCACCATCCTTTGTGCTCAATGTTTGTGGAGGTTGTACAGGGATGCAACATAATCACTTAATTTCATGGTTTCTGACTTTTTTTATTAAGGTGATTGGAATGTCAATTTTTAAAAGATATGTGTTTGTTTGCAGGCTGAGAAAGATTGCAATCTCTGTATTACTCAAATTCATGGCTCTGGACATGAGAGTCTCGATAACAACTTGTTTGGTGGTCTGAATGAATGCCAGAAAAAAGCAGTTCTCGCTTGTCTTGATACCATAGAGTGTCGACACAGGTCGGCTGTAGAAATGATACAGGGTCCTCCAGGGACAGGGGAGACCAAAACTGTTGCGGCGCTGCTCTTTACTCTCTTGAAAAGGAAACACAGAACCGTTGTTTGTGCTCCAACAAATGTTGCCATCAAGGAATTGGCATCTCGTGTTTTGGAGCTGGTGAAAGAATCGGTTTGCACAAACTCTAGTAGGGAAAGCTTGCTCTGCTACTCGGGAGGCATGCTTTTTTCGGGAACAAGGAGCGGATGAAAGTAGATTTAAATATTGAGGAAATATACTTGAATCATCGTGTTGATTGTGTTGCGGAGTGCTTTTCTATACTTACTGGTTGGCAGCATTGTGTAACTTCCATGATCACTACTCTCAATGACTGTGTCCGTGAATACCAGATTTTTTTGGGGAACGAATGCAATATTTTACGGGAGCTTAATGGTACCGAGGTTGGGAGCAAATGTGAAAGCAGCAAAAATGAATCCGACCCTGAATTTAAATCATTTCTGGATTTCTTCAAGCACAGATTCAAGTAAAGTGCAGAGGCTCTCCGAAGATGTTTCTCTATCTTATGCACCCATATATCCATAAAGTACCTTCTTGAACATAATTTCCGTGAGATTAAGTCCTTTATCATCTTACTTGATTCTTTTTTAATTCCACTACATAGAGAGAAGTTGGATTCGAGAAAGTTGGAAGAAACATTTTTGTCGTTGTCATCTTCATTCGAAAGTTGCTCAGATCCACTATATACAGCGTTATCGATGAAGAGAGGTGAGTGCGTCTCCGTTTTGCGAACTCTCAACACAACTCTTGGAAGGCTAAAAATTCCAACATTTACAAGTAAGAGCATGATAACAGAGTTCTGTTATCAAGCGGCTTCCTCGATTTTCCGCACTGCCTCTAGCTCATCTAAGTTGTACTCCCCGGAAATGGAGCCCGTCAGTTTATTGGTGATTGATGAGGCTGCGCAGCTGAAAGAATGCTAGTCAATGATTATGTTACAACTTCAAGGTGTCAGTGTTGGCACCTAAATTTTTGCCTAAACATTTAGTTAATTAGTTGCATAATATACATAGTAAAATTGCATTTCATGTAGTTGCATTTGCATCAGTACTAAAAGGCAACAAGACGCAGCGGCTCGTGGTCAATAATACTCACAAAAGGACGGTCTCTCTCCTGCTGGTCTGAAAACACACAAGGAAAGTCAAAGAGGGAAGAAAGAAATTCTTGCACGTCCATTGTCTCTCGCTCATTAATGCATGCACATGCATGCACAAGAATTCGGCGGACGTGCGGATTCTGGAGGAATCCTCAGAGAAGCAAAATGAGCCCATGACATATTATATAATATACTCTCTCAAGTGTGGGTGTTAACTCTAGTGAAGCAACGAGAAATTTGCTGAAGGAAGAAGCAAGTAGCAAGCAAGAAAAGTCAAAAGTTGCGGCTATCCTATAGGAGGGAGGGACAAGTAGCCGTATAAGAAGCCCCAAGCATAAAGAAGAAATAACAATCCAACGTCCATTTTCTCCCCCCTCATTAATGCATGCACATGCACGCATGAAATGGGAGACGTGAAAATTCTACAGACGCCTGCAAGAAGATGGACTAACATTTTTATAATATTATCCTTGCTGAAGAGCAGATCGGTGGCCACCATATTTGAAAAAAGAACCGAACGTGAACAGCAAGGAAAAGTTACGGCTGCCTCCTGTTCACCTATTCACATTAAGGTCGGTTGTTGCCTATAAATAAGCAAGGATCCTCGGCTTAAAAAGGGGGAAAAGGGAAAAAAAAATTCATTCGAGAGGTTGGTCAGAAGGAAAAAAGAAAACATTTCATTGTGAGGGGGGGTTTCTCCTACGGTTAAAAGGAAGAGAGATAGAGAGTCTGTCAAGGAGAGAAAATATGAAGTCAGGGGGAGGAGATTAAAAAAAGAGAAAAAGCAGAGAGAGAGACTGCAGAGAGTGAGACATGAGAGAGAGAGACAGAGAAAAGAAGTGACCGAACAACAGAAAAAGAAAGAAAGAGGAAAAGACCCCTACTGTTCATCTTCTTCGGGAGTTCCTCGCTGCTGCTGGTCGTTTGGCGCCGCAGCCGCCCACCCGCCGCCTTCCTCCTTCCGGTGAGCTCCGAGCCCGCCGCCGCGCCTCTGCCCTCGCGCGCCACCGTCCCCGTTGCTGCACCTCTGACCGACGCCAGCATCTCCTTCCAGCGAGCCCCGAGCGTGCCACCACTGCTGCCGACCCGCGACGCCAGGACCGGAGGCCGAGCCACCGCACGCCCGAGCGACTCTACCGCTGCTTCTGCTCTGCCGATGGCCTGCAGCATTCGAGCCCCCGTTCGTCGTCTCCGAGCGCGCCACCGTCTCCGCCCGCCACCGCTGCTTCTGCAAGCAACACCTCCGCAGCCGCGAGCACCAGCAGCTCGTCACCACCGTTGCTGCGAAGCCTACCGTGACCTGCAGCCCAGCCCCGTCGCCGTCTGTGGGTCTGCTCCCTGTGTCTGCTCAGTCGTGCAGCAACTCGACCCCTGCTGCCTGACGCTGGTCACCCCTCGTGCGAACACCGCCACGCCTCCGTCGGTCCCCTCGCCTGAGCTCCGACGCCAGCAGTCGACGCCCAGCAGCCCGCGCTTGTGCTGCTCTTCGTCCACTGCAACCAGCAGCCACCAGCACCCGGCTCACTCACAAGCTCGCACCGCCGCTCGTCGCCCCCGCTGTGGCCGCGACGACCCGACACCTCTGACTGCCCAAAGCTCCGTTGCCGTTGCCCTTGCCGTTCCGTCAACCGCCGAAGCTCTACCCCTTGCTGCCGCGCTTTCCTTTACCCGACACCGCTGCACGCCGTTGCAGCAACTGCTCGAGCCCGCTTAGCTTCGCCAGCCGCCATCCCCTTCCGAGCGACACCACCACAGCAGCTCGCTGTCCGTTCCGAGCTTGCTGTCCCTCGTCGGAGCTCCGACGACCGTACCCACCGCACACAGTTGCCCGTCGCAGCTGCAGCAGCCACCCCGGTCGTGAGCTAAGTCCCTGTCGTGGTCTACAAAGCACCACTCGTTAAGGCAAATTTGGAAAAAGTTCAAATTAGGTAGGTTTATTTTATTTTATGAGGTAGATTTATTTCATCTTATTTTATGTTATTTTTAGTTTCGTTTCTTTATTTGAATTAGTTCTTAATGCATGTTTGAAAATCCCCGACGTACCATTTAATTCGCAACCGCACACAAATTTTTATTCCATCTATAAGGCTTTAGATGGAATAATTAATCATGCGGGAGTAAAATTGATATCTTGATCTTTAAGGCTTAAGATCAATTTATCGATTTTATTAGCGAAATAATTAATTTTGAATCTAAATTCGAATGATGGATAACATTTTTGATGACCATGGATGATTTGGTGTTTAACTTTTAATTGTTCTGTTTATCCCGAAAATACAAAAAAAAACTGCATTTGCATTTCCCGTAAATTAGAATTGATTTTCCTAGATAAAATTGCATGATAAAATAGTTTTTTTTTTTTTATGTAAAAATGCATGTTTAGATGGTATCTAGGTTAGATAGTATCTTTTGAATTAAATGGCATGACGGGGCAATTTTCTAAGTTAAGATAGGGTTCAGATTAGTCTATTCCCAACTTAAAATAGATAATATCTCACTTTAACTAGTTTTTTTAGCATTTTTAATTACGAATTAAAAAAAAATCCAAAAAATGTAGGTTAGAATTAGGTTTATTTCCTGTTTTAGGGTTTGTATATTTAGAATAGGAATTTTATTTCGAATTTAAAAAAATCAAATCAATCAATTTAGGTTGCTAGTTTTTAACTTAGGTTTCATGTTTGATTACTTGACAATCTTTAATTTCGAAATTAATACAAAAAAAATTAGAATTATGGCATTCTTTGCATGTCATTGCATTTTAGGGTAAAATTTCATATAGTTTAATTCTATATAATATTTTTAATTTATTATAAGTTTAGATAGATTTTTTTAGATAGATTGCATTTTAGTTAGGGATTTCTAAGTTAGGATAACATTCTAGTCTAAATTAGGATTTGGCTTAACCTCATTCCCAATACAAATTAGATGATATTTTAATTTAGATAGATAATTTTCACATTTTTTATTCCGAATTTCATGAAAAATACAAAAAAAATGTCTTAGAATAAATTAGTTTTGTTTTCTAGGATAAAGTGCATCTTTTAAGAAAAAAAATTTGTCATGTGCATGTCATATATAATTAGATTCATGAAATGCATGTCATTTAGTGATTGTTGTTAGGTTCATTTAGTTAAAAATTGCCTGTCATTAGAATCAAGTTATTAGGTTAATTTAGATTGCATATTTAATGGTTACATTTATTTAATTTCGAATTTCATGGAAAATACAAAAAAAAAAAAATTTAGAATAAATCAATTTCATGCTTTAGGATAGACTGCATGCTTATTTATTTCATATAGTTTAGAACATATTGCCACGTCACATCATTTCATGTTAGATTAATAGCATGCATTGCATAGAATATGATTTTCATTAAATAAGTGAAAACAAAAAAGAAGAAGAAGAAATTGCGTGTTAATTAGAAATCATTTCTAGGATTGTCGATGTGAATTCTGATCTAACAACGCAGATGCTTTCGTTGCTATGAGGTAAGTCCTGCAATTTATTCATTGCTTTTATCTGGGTGTTAAATTGGTGGTTTGCGCACCCGCGTGATCGCCTCACATGTTAGGGAGATAAATTAAAATCAATTCAAGTTGCCTGCCAAACATTTTTTCTAAAATAAAAGAGAAAGGTACCGAAAGGGCGTTAGAGAAATTTAGCGTAACCAAGTCCCCGAACTCACAATCTCTGGTTCGAAGGAGTAAAGTAAATCTCCCGTTACTTTACTTGGGTTTCTAATCGACCCACCAAAAATAGATTAGTGGCGACTCCATGATAAAAATCATTTGCATGTTATAAACTTGAACCTAAGTTGCGAATTGGTATGGGCTTGGGAGAGCTCGAGCTAAGTCTAGGCTTAGCAATCCATTAGCCGAACCTTTAGGTGGTCCAACCCGCTTCGGGGAGGTCGCGACAGCTTGGCG
The DNA here is from genome assembly GCA_016097605.1 of Eucalyptus guilfoylei. Taxonomy (NCBI): domain Eukaryota; kingdom Viridiplantae; phylum Streptophyta; class Magnoliopsida; order Myrtales; family Myrtaceae; genus Eucalyptus; species Eucalyptus guilfoylei. Next base: position 34,979,872 of record CM027865.1, on the reverse strand, counting down.
ACTCCGCTGGGGACTTGAATTAAAATTCTTAGTGGACTTAGGCCAATTTTCTTTTTTTTGAAAAATATTTTTTGTTTGACAGCAAGGATCCCAGGTACGTCCCTAACATTTAAGGTGTTAAATGTTCTTGCAGGGTGGGAGGTATAATGGGAAGTGTTTGCTAATCTTTGTTTTGCAGGGAGGTGTAGGAATGTATGGTTTATTTTCATGAACGAAGTGTTGTTGATATAAACTGTCGTGCATGCCTTGCATTTAGCACTACACTATTGCACACACGACCCGCCGCCGGACCTGGGCCGCACTAGGACATTTAGGATGGTATTGAGTTGGATACGACTTCGACCGCAAGGCCGCGTAGTAGAGGTTGCCCAACTCAATCCCGAAAGTTTTTCTTGGTGTCAAGAATGTTTACCTCTGCCCGCGAGGCTGCGTCGCATTGGGGTATCAATCTTGACTGAGCCGGAGTTAGGAGGACTTGACTTAGTATGCGAGGCTGCAACTAAGTCATCCCACCCTTTAAACTCCACTTTGCTTAGCCTTCCTAGTTAGAAGTCGAACCTCACACTTCATGCGCTTGTCTATGTGGTTGCTCTAATCGCCTGGTGAAGTAAGTTTTCTGCCCTTTACCCTTGCAATTTACTTACTTTATGTCTTTGGTCGGTCCATGACATTAGGTTGGTCGAGTCCTAGTCTATAAACAATGGGAAGATTCGACATTCGATTTGTGCCTGCACCAAAGGTTGAACTCAAATCATGGTGGGATCGTCTAGGTCACGATGGCCAAAGCTATGTGGAAAACAGACTTGGTCGCCTTGTTCCCCTCCTTGACATCGATGTCCAAAGCGGCGTCATGCAAGCACTTGCTCACTTCTGGTGTCCCCAAACATCAACGTTCATATTTGGTAAGCATGAGCTGACTCCGACTCTGGAAGAATACAGCATAGCCATAGGAAAACCTTTGGAATTGGAATTAATAAATCCACCCCTTGGGTTAGAACTTGAATCAATTTTGTCGGACTTTCTTAGGATGGATAAAAATCAAATAAAAAGAGTGTTAAAAGATAATTGTCATGCATGTCCTTTCTCCTTCCTAGATCAAAGTTTTGCTAAGGCTAACACTCTTTTAAAAAGTAAGATTTTCCTTTTAGCCTTCTTTGGGTTTATTGTTTTTCCTCTTCGAAAAGGCGCCATTAATCCTTCTATCGCATGGGTAGTCAAACAAGTATGTGCAAGGATTAGTTTTGTCAACACTATTTTAGCCGAAACATTCTTGTCGCTCACCCGATTTAAGGAAGATGAAGATAGAACCTTTCGTGCACCAATTGAACTTTTACAAATTTGGTTCTTTTCTCACATGAGTAGGATTGATATTCGCATGAAAATTATTAATATCACTGATTCCCATCATCCCATCGAGGTGTTCAAAAGTCATCAAGATCGAACTCCAAATCTTTCTTTCTTAAAATGGGTCAAATTGTTGAAAAACCCGAAAACCAAGATTTTCCTATGGCATGCTAAATGGTTCCAAGTCTCCAAGGCACGTCTCTCTCATGGCGATAATGAGCCGATCCCGCTATTGGGGATCACTGGTGCCACTTCCTACTACCTACTTCGAGTGGCTCGTCAATATCAAGTTGTGCAGGACCTACCGCCCCCTCTTAAGCTGGGTTTGTTCCAAGTCCGATTCACTGCCAAGGATGATCACAAAAAGGAGCTTCGCTGCATCGAACAAGCTTGGCTCGCATGTCACGAACAAAAGTTGAGCTTGCCTAAAGATGAGCTTGAGGGGAAGGAAAAGACTTACTACGCCACGGCTCGGTACATCCGTCAGCACAAGATCCCGACCGAGTTTCTCCCAAAAGTGCCGGATGTCAGTGAAAAGCCCACTCGACAAGCAGAGCTTAATCGTCACAAAAGGAAGATTGAAGAACTTGAGAAGCAAGCCAAGAAGGACGCTAAAGAGAAGAGGCAATTACGTCGAGCGTTGGCTTCCCATTTGTTTATAGATCGGGCCAAATAAAGTGGCTTAAATCTATTTAATCTTTTTACTTTAGCTTAATGTTTAGGAAGTTGAGTCATTGTTTAGGGCCTTTCAAGTTTTTACATTGTCAATGTCAAACAATTTCATTAAATAAAAGCAGTTAGACTTTCGTCATGGACTGACATGTTTTATATGGAATGCTTATGTGTATTCATTTCTTCAAATTAGGTGATAACGGATCCGCCACGTTCGCCCATCATCACACGATCAAGAGCAAAAATGGCCGACCAAACCGAAATGCGTGATCGTATGACCGCTATGGAAAACCAACTCCAGCAATTGCTCACCTCTATGCAACTTATGACAAATCAGATGCAATCCCTCCAAGTGAACCAGACTCTTGCACCCGCTCTCCCCGAGATAATAGTCCCAAAGCAGACGAACAAGGCCCAAATGGGTGACGACGACATGCCTGAGCTAGAAGATGACCCACTGTTCGTCACTGCCGAAAAGGCTAAGCCTGACAATGTCCCTAAGGCGGAGCAAGATGAACGCTTCGCCAAACTTGAAGAGAAAATGAAACAATTGCAAGAGTCGCGGAATTCACTCCCGTTCGACTTGTCGGTTTATGAGAAGGTCAAAATGCCAAATAAGTTTAAAATGCCAGAGTTCGAGAAGTATGATGGTACTTCCTGCCCGAAAGCTCACCTGCAGATGTACCATGTAAGGATGGCTCAGCATGTCAAAAATGAGCCCCTTATGATCTAGTCATTCCAAATGAGTCTGGTCGGGCCCGCACTGAACTGGTATATTATGAAAAATATAAACCTCCTCAACACTTGGAATGAGGTGGCCGATGCATTTCTCAAGTAGTACAAGTTCAATATGGACATTGCACCTTCACGAGAGGATCTCGAACGAATGGAGAAAAAGATGAGTGAGTCATTTAAAGAATATGCCATAAGGTGGCGGAATCTAGCTGCCCAAATCACTCCCGAACCTACTGACAAAGAATTGATTAAGTTGTTTGTCAAGACTCTCCCATTCGAGTTTCGCAATCGGATGGCCAGCACGTATGTTGAGAACTTCAATCAACTCATCCTAGTGGGTGAACAAATCGAGACAGGACTGAGAGATGGCTGGTTTAATGAACCAACCACTGCAGGCAAAAGATTTACTGCAAAGAAAGACAAAGAACCAATCACTGAAGTTAATGTTGCATATGCGCAACCAGCCTCTAGTAAGCCTCCGATGGTTCGTGTCCCTGGGAATCAGCAAGATGGAGGTCGAGTGCCTGCACCGCGGCAATTCACAAAACGGCGCTTCTCTCCTCTTCCCGGCCCTCTATCTCGAGTCCCGCCGATACTCCAAAAGAAGGGATTGATCTCCAACGAACCAAAGCGGCCCAATGCTGAAAAATTCTTCAACTATGATCCCTCCAAAAATGTGAGTATCATATGGGAGAGGTGGGCCATTCGACTGATGATTGTATGACTTTGAAGCACAAGATCCAAAATTTATTGGATACCAAGGCATTCTCTTTTCGTACCACCCAACCGAATGTCAAGAAGAATCCGTTGCCGGAACATGAGGGAAACGTGAATACAATCTTTGAGTTCAATGCTGGCAAAAAGATGAACTTGAAGGCGTCTGTCAAAGATATCTACAGCGGAGTAGTTAGAGTTGGTTACTATCCGATAGATGAGAATCCTCCCTTGCTTACCATGAAGGAAAGGGTTCAAGAAATGGTTAAGGCTGGCGTGATCGTGTATGCTGACCAAGCTGGAATAGTGTCAACTATCTCTGAAGTCGTCATTGATTGGGAGAAAGAATTTGCTGAGCTGAGTACTGAAAAGAGTGAACCAGATCCATTGATCGAGGACATGCCCCCACTTGAGGACGCCTCTGACCATGAAGGACTGATAGTGGAAGTGCCTTCAACTGATAAATAGATAATAATTGAGATGCCCCAGTTGTATGAGTACAAGGATAACAAAGCAGTCCCTTGGTCATACGAGCTAGATGTTGACCTGATTACAAGGTCTGGTCGAACCTATGCTCAAACCAATACCCAACCGGCAAAGCCAGTTACTGATGAAGAGGCTAAAGAATTTCTGGCTATAATCAAATCAAGTGAGTATAACGTGGTCGACCAGTTGCGAAAATTGCCCGCTCAAATCTCTTTACTTGAACTCCTGCAAACGTCTCCTACGCATCAAAAGTCCCTAATGAAGGTTTTGAGCGAAGTTCATGTACCAGAGACAATCGAGAAAAACAGGTTGGAGGAATTTGTAGGGTCGATCCTTCTCAAAGATTTAATAGCCTTTTCTGATGAAGAATTCCCTCTTGAGGGGAGGGGACATACTAAGGCATTATACATATCTGTCAAGTGCAAGGCTTCCCATGTGGCTCGAGTACTCATTGATAATGGCTCTGCCTTGAATATTTGTCCATTGGCGACTCTTCATCACCTTAAAATAGATCCTTCAAAAATAAATGCTGCAAAGACCTCCGTCCGAGCTTTTGATGGTACAAGAAAGGAGGTGGTAGGGGAGACCCACCTTGATTTGCAAATAGGGCCGGTGATGTTCAACGTCCTTTTCCAGGTGATGGACATTCCTACAGCATTCAATTTCCTATTAGGTCGTCCCTGGATTCATACTGCAGGAGCTGTGCCATCAAGTCTCCACCAAAGCGTGAAATTTGTTGTCAAAGGAAAGCTAGTCATTGTTCATGGCGAGGAGGATCATCGGATTTATCATGAGACGGCCATCCCCTATGTCGAGCCGGAACGTAGGGAGGAGTCGAGCTACCAATCGTTTGAGCTCGTATCCACTATTCATGCATCTCGAGGATCGACAGCACTCATCCCTAATGTGTCGAACGCAGCAGTTATGGTAGCAAGAGTGATGGTTGGAAATGGCTTTATTCCTGGCCGTGGACTTGGTAAAAGAGAACAGGGTATTCGGAATCCTATTGAAGCCCCTCGAAGGTCCCATTCCGCCGGATTAGGGTACCATGGAAGAGGTGGAGAGAGGAAAAACTCATTACTCCTCGACATCCGCAAGACATTCCCCGGCCCTGCTAGAATGATGCATGATGAAGGAGGAGTGATCGACACCCGAGGTATCATGCCCGATGGATGGAGTGGCATGGATGACCCGACAACTTCAAAGACAGAGGATTCGGATGATGGGATGGAGGGGATCACGACCCTATTCAATGATCTCCTTATAGGTGCCATTGATGAAGAACCATCGGAGGAAATGGGTGCTAGCCCATAAGAGTAACACGAGCAACCTTATGGCAGGCAAAGAGGTGAAAATGGTCGAATCCAATGCCATGCGTGATGACGGTGATGACCCTGATGATCCAAATGGTGACTCCATTGAAGTGCAACATAGTTGGGAGCAACATGAAAAACCCAAAGTTCTCACCTCCGAGCAAACCGTCACTATCAATTTGAGTGATGCCGAGGAGCCCAAGGAGATAAAAATTGGGGCAAATCTTCCCAAAGATGAGGCCGAGCACCTGACTCAGTTGCTAAAAGAATATCAGGATATCTTTGCCTGGACGTATGCTGATATGCCAGGTTTAGATCCGCCAATTGTGGAACATTGTTTGCCCACTAATTCGGACGTGCGCCCTAAGAAGCAGAAGCTTCGGAGGACTAAACCGGAGCTCTCAAAGAAGATAGAAGAGGAAGTAATGAAACTCCTCAAAGTGGAATTCATCGAAGTCTCGCAGTACCCCGAATGGGTGGCCAACATAGTACCTGTCATGAAGAAAGACGGTCGAGTCCGAGTGTGTGTTGATTATCGGGATCTGAACAAGGCTAGCCCAAAGGACGATTTCCCATTGCCACATATCGATGTTCTCGTGGATAGTACTGCCGGATTTGAATTATTCTCTTTCATGGATGGTTTTTCTGGATACAACCAGATAAGAATGAAGGATGAAGACAAAGAGAAGACAGCATTTATCACCCCGTGGGGAACCTTTCATTATAAGGTCATGCCCTTCGGACTCAAAAATGCATGAGCAACTTACCAACGAGCCATGGTTACGTTGTTCCATGACATGATGCATGAAGAAATTGAGGTATATATTGATGATATGATTGCAAAAACCCGACCTGGGAGAAGTCATGTCAAAACCCTCAGGAAGTTATTTGATCGGCTCCGTGAATTCAAGCTTCGTTTAAATCCTGCCAAGTGCGTGTTCGGGGCAGCGTCAGGGAAATTACTTGGGTTCATTGTGAGTAGTAAAGGAATTGAGATTGACCCATCTAAAGCCAAGGCAATATGTGAGCTACAACCTCTGTCGACAGTGAAAGAAATCCGGAGTCTCCTAGGGAGACTGAATTACATTGCACGATTCATCTCCCAACTCTCTGAGACCGCTAAACCGTTCTTCAAACTCTTGAAGAAAAACGCACAAGTTGATTGGAATGATGAATGTCAAGAAGCGTTCGACAAGCTGAAGCAATATTTGATGAATCCACCCGTTCTTGTCCCACCAATATCGGGGCATCCTTTGATTTTGTACCTCACAATCCATAGTGAGTCACTGGGTGCGATGTTAGCTCAGAAAAGTCCCGTGGATCATAGGGAACGGGCGATTTATTACCTAAGTAAAAAGTTCACTGTCTCAGAACTAAAATATTCTGATGCTGAAAAAACTTGTGCTGCATTAGTCTGGGTATTGCATAGACTGCGACAGTACACCTTGCATTACCAGATGTTTCTTGTGACTGAGAACGATCCCATCAAGTATTTATTTAATCAACCAGCTTTGGTGGGTAAGTTAGCCAAATGGCAAGTCTTGATTTCGGAATTCGACGTACAGTTCATGCCACAAAAATCAGTTAAAGGCCGAGTAATTGCTGATATATTAGCTGAGAATCCTAGAACCTCGGATGATGATGATTGTCCTTTGGATGATCGTATTTTGGCCATAAATGAAGATGCATGGTCTATGTTCTTTGATGGAGCTATGAACTTGTCCGGTTCTGGTACTGGGGCAGTACTAATATCCCCAGACGGACAACACCACCCAGTGGCCGCGAAATTCGTATTCCCATGCACTAACAATATAGCTGAATATGAAGCTTGTATTCTCGGACTTCAGGCTGCAATTGAAATGGGAGTGGTCAAATTGAAAGTATATGGAGATTCCGCACTGATTATACTCCAGACTGTAGGTGAATGGAAGACCAGGGATGCCAAATTACTGCCGTATCACAAGTACCTCGAGGAGTTGGTGAAGGAGTTCGATGAAATCTCGTTTGACTACTTGGCTAGATCTCATAATCAGTTCGCCGATGCCCTGGCAACGTTGTCATCTATGTTGCAAGTTACGGATGGTTTAGAAGTTGAGCCTCTGAAAATTGAGGTTCTAGCCAAACCTTCTTATTGTATGGTCGTGAATGAAGAGCTTGATGAGAAGCCATGGTATTACGACATCATGAACTATATTCAAAAGCAGGAATTTCCTGAAGGGAGTACTCCAGCAGATAGAAAATACATAATGAAGATGGCCTCAAAGTTCTTCGTCAGTGGTAAGAATTTATATAAGAGATCTTATGATTCAGTCTTGTTGAGATGCGTAGATGAAGCAGAAGCTACCCAAATCATGCAAGAAGTACATGAAGGAGTTTGTGGCCCACACATGAATGGGCACATGTTAGCCAAGAAGATTATGAGGCTAGGTTACTATTGGCTTGCCTTTGGAAAGTGACTCGCATACAGCATGTAAGAAGTTGCCATCGTTGCCAAATTCATGGAGATAAAATAAATGTTCCTCCAACGGAGTTACACCAGCTATCTGAGTCATGGCCTTTCTCAATGTGGGGGATCGATGTGATTGGCCCGATAAATCCCAAAGCTTCAAATGGGCATCGATTCATATTGGTGGCAATAGATTATTTTTCAAAGTGGATTGAAGCTGCATCATATGCTAATGTCACGGCTCGAAACGTTGTGAAGTTTATTAAGCGTGACATAATCGCCCGTTATGGTGTCCCTGAAGCAATTGTCACTGACAATGGGACAAATCTGAATAACAAGTTCGTCGATGAGTTGTTCAGTGAGTTCAAAATCAAGCATTTGAATTCATCACCATACCGCCCACAAATGAATGGAGCTGTTGAGGCAGCTAATAAGAACATCAAGAAGATCCTGGCTAAGACAGCCGAGAATTATCGAGATTGGCATGACAGGTTACCCTTTGCTCTAATGGCGTATCGGACATCGATCCGAACATCCACCGGGGCAACCCCTTTCTCCTTAGTTTATGGCATGGAGGCAGTCTTACCTGTGGAAGTACAAATCCCCTCTTTGAGAATCTTATCCCAAGTGGAATTGTCCGAGGCAGAATGGACAAACAAAGGTTCGAGCAGTTGAACCTGATCGATGAGAAAAGGTTAAGAGCTCTTTGCCATGGTCAAGCATATCAACAAAGAGTAGCCAGGTCTTTCAATCGGAAGGTACGGCCGAGACACTTCAAAGTGAATGATCTAGTTCTAAGAAAGGTGTTGCCAATTTTTCCTGATCCTGGAGGCAAATTTGCTCCAAATTATAGCGGCCCGTATATGGTGAAGAGGGTACTCCCTGGAGGGGCCTTAATCCTTACAGAAATGGATGGTCGTGAGTTTTCTAATCCTATTAACTCTGATGCTGTGAAGAAATATTACCCTTGATAGAATTTGTTGAAGGTACTCATTTCTTCATTGAATTATGTGGGAATGAATTGAATGAGATGAAAAGTATGCCTTGTTCCATACACATATCGAATTCATTTGATTCGGCATATCAGACATGTTGACCCAGAGTCAGTTCAATTAAATAAAAAAAGAAATGCCTTGAGGACACCACCAGCGCCTCGGCCTGGTGGCATGGGGAATGAAAGGGTCCGAGAACGACCAGGGTTCAATCCCTGGAAACGGCAACAAGTTCGCCACAAAAAAAAAAAAAAACAACAAAAAAAAAAAAAAAAACAAAAAAACAATTTTTTTCAATCCTTTTCTTTCTTTTTGAACTGCAAACTCTTTGTGTTCAAAGCTGATAAGTTCATGAAGTGATTGCGACCTTTCAAAGGAGAATTTTGCATTATAGTTTTACCTGTTTAATTTACCAATTCCACTAGGGATTGTCAGCAGATCAAGATAATGAATGATGTGGAATGGATTGAACATGCCAAATGAGACATGTCAGGATGATGAAAGGCAAGCCTTATCCTATACACAGTCCCTTGCTCATAGACTGGTGAGATGAGTGTAGGAAGTTCCATGTTTGTAAGGTAAAGAGTTCTCTCGCGAAAGGTACGGTCATCAAAATGATGAGAGGCAGTTCATTCTCTATCCCAAATACTACATGCATATCCATTGTTTAAACCCTTTTGAGCCCCACACATGTGGATAATTTTTAAATTACCCCTGTCAAGAACCACCCCACGTTGGGGCAGACTGGAGGTAAGATGACATCATGAGGTGAGTAAATTGATAGGAATATTCTTGCTCTCACTCGCATCAATCTTCAAGTGTTGCTATTACATTGAATTCATACAGTAATTTAAGTGCCTTAGGATGATGAAGAGCAGTTCTTTCTCTATCCTACACACACTTTATCCATTGCGTAGCCCCTCGAGCCTGTAAAGTCATTTCATTTAAACCCAATTGCTGATCATCCCCCACACCGGGGCAAGGCAAAAAGGCAAATGCTCAAACAGCCGAGTCCAGAGCATTGGAAAAATTGAAAATCTCCAAGAGCCCAAATGTTAAAGCATTACGTGGTTATTCAATGCATGTAGTGTGCCAAAAAAAAAATAAAATTGATGGGCATGAAAAAGCAGTGTGCCTGGTAAAAACAAGACCAATGCCCATAGAAAATGAAAGAAAGAGTCAAGATAGATGATTATCAGTTGTAAAAGGGTGTATTCCCAATGGAGTGGTACTCAAAGAACTCAAATGCCGAGTTTTTATAGTACTTATGAGGAAAATCCCAATGATGAAGAAGAGGACCGGTGACAATGCCAAGATGATCATCAATTCTCATCCCCCTATACACATTTTGAGCCTAATGATCCGTTCATTTCTCAACCCATGAACTTAACCTACGTTACGTCCCTTACGAAGTCTCTTCAGATTAGGGCACTGAAATTAATGTAGGGATTCATATGCTTATAAGCATCGCTTGAAGAAGTACGAGCAAGATCATTTCTATCTCATTCCGCAGGTTCCTTGACTTATAAACCCAGGGATGATTGCGAAGTATTGTTCTTTCATTAGCCTTGACTCGAAGAGTCCCTCTTTGTTGAGCCATTGACCAAGCCTGAATTACCGTCCTAATAAAGACCTCTCAGATTGATAAGGTCGTACCGCTTGTGAGAATACTCAAACCCTTGTCAACATGATGATGATAAGATGGAGTGATTCCTGTGATCCCACATTAATGGTTGGGACAAAATAACATTCTTAATGAGAATGAGTGAAAGTCCTTTCTAACTGAAGATCTCTCATTTGGTATTCTTGAAAATCCATGTCATGAGTGAAAATTGTCTTAAACGATGATTCTCCCCAGTGGAAATTTGGTGGTGCAAATATGGTAAAACCATCATGCATAAATCTTGATTGAATGGATAAAGCTTCAGTAGACTTTGGAATGTGCTGAATTGCTTACTTCTTTGGTGAATGCATGTATTTTTTGCTCTAATCATGTCTAACAGGTAATGTTTCCTTGAAGACCCAAGAGCTCTTGACATTTATGTTGCTTTCAAAAGCCTCGAGGTGAGAAACCTTCATGAATATTTGAGGTACATCGTCGATGTTCCAAAACTTCTTTCTACCAAGAGGTAAGTGACCTTCACGAATATCCCAGGTTTGTCCTAGGTATTCCCATATTCTTGATATATGTCTCAAAACACTTTAAGCATTTCATTTTGGATATGAATGCTTTCTGATCTTTCTCGTTATACCTTAGTCTGGATCTAGGTATTTCGAACCCTCTTAATCGAATATTCATCTCACCTAACATTGAGTGTTTATTGGTTAAGTTCACAAATTCTCGACATCTCAGTCTGGATCTGGATGTCTCAAAACTCTTTAAGCATTTTATTCTGGATATGAATGCTTTCAGATCTTTTTCGTTGTACCTTAGTCTGGATCTAGGTATTTCGAATCCTCTTAATCCAATATTCATTTCACCTAACATTGAGTGTTTATTGGTTAAGTTCACAAATTCTCGACATCTCAGTCTGAATCTAGATATCTCAAAACGGTTCATTAAGCATTTCATTCTGGATATGAATGCTTTCTGATCCTTTTCGTTATACCTTAGTTTGGATCTAGGTATTTCGAATCTTCTTAATCCAATATTCATCTCACCTAACATTGAGAGTCTATTGGTTAAGTTCCCAATCCTCTTAATCCAATATTCATCTCACCTAACATTGAGAGTCTATTGGTTAAGTTCCCAACCCTCTTAATCGAATATTCATCTCACCTAACATTGAGTGTTTATTGGTTAAGTTCACAAATTCTCGACATCTCAGTCTGGATCTGGATGTCTCAAAACTCTTTAAGCATTTTATTCTGGATATGAATGCTTTCAGATCTTTTTCGTTGTACCTTAGTCTGGATCTAGGTATTTCGAATCCTCTTAATCCAATATTCATTTCACCTAACATTGAGTGTTTATTGGTTAAGTTCACAAATTCTCGACATCTCAGTCTGAATCTAGATGTCTCAAAACGGTTCATTAAGCATTTCATTCTGGATATGAATGCTTTCGATCCTTTTGGATCGTTATACCTTAGTTTGGATCTAGGTATTTCGAATCTTCTTAATCCAATATTCATCTCACCTAACATTGAGAGTCTATTGGTTAAGTTCCCAATCCTCTTAATCCAATATTCATCTCACCTAACATTGAGAGTCTATTGGTTAAGTTCCCAATCCTCTTAATCCAATATTCATTTCACCTAACATTGAGTGTCTATTGGTTAAGTTCCCAATCCTCTTAATCCAATATACATCTCACCTAACATTGAGTGTATATTGGTTAAGTTCCAAAACTCTTCGTCAAGCATTTCATTCTGGATATGAATGCTTTCCGATCTTTCTCGTTATACCTTAGTCTGGATCTAGGTATTTCGAATCCCCTTAATCCGATATTCATCTCACCTAACATTGAGTGTCTATTGGTTAAGTCCCCAATTTCTTGACATCTCAGTCTGGATCTGGATGTCTCAAATCTCATCGATCTTACTCGCTATACCTTAGTATGGATCTAGGTATTTCGAGTCATCCGAATTCAACAAGGCATCTCACCTAACATTGAGCGTTTGTTGGATAAATTCATGTGGACTCTTCAGGGAACCTGAAATGAAAACTGGACACTTGTCGAGCAGATAAAAATTCGTCCCGATGCTCTGACTGGTAAGTAATTACAGGTATGCTCTCTTTTTCAACATCTCACATTTGCATTACCATTTTCATGACATTGCATTAAAAAAAAAAAAAAAAAAAAAAAAAGGGATCCATGATCCCGCCAAAATACCATCAATTGCATGTGCATGGCCAAAATTTAGGTATCATATTGTCTTTGAATGCAACCTCTGCGAGCTCACCTTCAAAGAGGGGCAGCTGTTGGCACCTAAATTTTTGCCTAAACATTTAGTTAATTAGTTGCATAATATACATAGTAAAATTGCATTTCATGTAGTTGCATTTGCATCAGTACTAAAAGGCAACAAGACGCAGCGGCTCGTGGTCGATAATACTCACAAAAGGACGGTCTCTCTCCTGCTGGTCTGAAAACACACAAGGAAAGTCAAAGAGGGAAGAAAGAAATTCTTGCACGTCCATTGTCTCTCGCTCATTAATGCATGCACATGCATGCACAAGAATTCGGCGGACGTGCGGATTCTGGAGGAATCCTCGAGAGAAGCAAAATGAGCCCATGACATATTATATAATATACTCTCTCAAGTGTGGGTGTTAACTCTAGTGAAGCAACGAGAAATTTGCTGAAGGAAGAAGCAAGTAACAAGCAAGAAAAGTCAAAAGTTGCGGCTATCCTATAGGAGGGAGGGACAAGTAGCCGTATAAGAAGCCCCAAGCATAAAGAAGAAATAACAATCCAACGTCCATTTTCTCCCCCCTCATTAATGCATGCACATGCACGCATGAAATGGGAGACGTGAAAATTCTACGTACGCCGCAAGAAGATGGACTAACATTTTTATAATATTATCCTTGCTGAAGAGCAGATCGGTGGCCACCATATTTGAAAAAAGAACCGAACGTGAACAGCAAGGAAAAGTTACGGCTGCCTCCTGTTCACCTGTTCACACTAAGGTCGGTTGTTGCCTATAAATAAGCAAGGATCCTCGGCTTAAAAAGGGGGAAAAAGGGAAAAAAATTCATTCGAGAGGTTGGTCAGAAGGAAAAAAGAAAACATTTCATTGTGAGGGGGGGTTTCTCCTACGGTTAAAAGGAAGAGAGATAGAGAGTCTGTCAGGGAGAGAAAATATGAAGTCAGGGGGAGGAGATTAAAAAAAGAGAAAAAGCAGAGAGAGAGACTGTAGAGAGTGAGACATGAGAGAGAGAGAGATAGAGAAAAGAAGTGACCGAACAACAGAAAAAAAAAAAGAAAGAGGAAAAGACCCCTACTGTTCATCTTCTTCGGGAGTTCCTCGCTGCTGCTGGTCGTTCGGCGCCGCAGTCGCCCACCCGCCGCCTTCCTCCTTCCGGCGAGCTTCGAGCCCGCCGTCGCGCCTCTGCCCTCGCGCGCCACCGTCCCCGTTGCTGCACCTCTGACCGACGCCAGCATCTCCTTCCAGCGAGCCCCGAGCGCGCCACCACTGCTGCCGACCCGCGACGCCAGGACCGGAGGCCGAGCCACCGCACGCTCGAGCGACTCTACCGCTGCTTCTGCTCTGCCGGTGGCCTGCAGCATTCGAGCCCCCGTTCGTCGTCTCCGAGCGCGCCATCGTCTCCGCCCGCCACCGCTGCTTCTGCAAGCAACACCTCTGCAGCCACGAGCACCAGCAGCTCGTCACCACCGCTGCTGTGAAGCCTACCGTGACCTGCAGCCCAGCCCCGTCGCCGTCTGTGGGTCTGCTCCCTGTGTCTGCTCAGTCGTGCAGCAACTCGACCCCTGCTGCTCGACACTGGTCACCCCTCGTGCGAACACCGCCACGCCTCCGCCTCTGCTCCGCCGCGCCTCCGTCGGTCCCCTCGCCTGAGTTCCGACGCCAGCAGTCGACGCCCAGCAGCCCGCGCCTGTGCTGCTCTTCGTCCACTGCAACCAGCAGCCACCAGCACCCGGCTCACTCACAAGCTCGCACCGCCGCTCGTCGCCCCTGCTGTGGCCGCGACGACCCGACACCTCTGACCGCCCAAAGCTCCGTCGCCGTTGCCCTTGCCGTTCCGTCAACCGCCGAAGCTCTACCCCTTGCTGCCGCGCTTTCCTTTACCCGACACCGCTGCACGCCGTTGCAGCAACCGCTCGAGCCCGCTTAGCTTCGCCAGCCGCCATCCCCTTCCGAGCGACGCCACCACAGTAGCTCGCTGTCCGTTCCGAGCTTGCTGTCCCTCGCCGGAGCTCCGACGACCGTACCCACCGCACACGGTTGCCCGTCGCAGCTGCAGCAGCCACCCCGGTCGTGAGCTAAGTCCCTGTCGTGGTCTACAAAGCACCACTCGTTGAGGCAAATTTGGAAAAAGTTCAAATTAGGTAGGTTTATTTTATTTTATTAGGTAGATTTATTTCATCTTATTTTATGTTATTTTTAGTTTCGTTTCTTTATTTGAATTAGTTCTTAATGCATGTTTGAAAATCCCCCGACGTACCATTTAATTCGCAACCGCACACAAATTTTTATTCCATCTATAAGGCTTTAGATGGAATAATTAATCATGCGGGAGTAAAATTGATATCTTGATCTTTAAGGCTTAAGATCAATTTATCGATTTTATTAGCGAAATAATTAATTTTGAATCTAAATTCGAATGATGGATAACATTTTTGATGACCATGGATGATTTGGTGTTTAACTTTTAATTGTTCTGTTTATCCCGAAAATACAAAAAAAAAAACTGCATTTGCATTTCCCGTAAATTAGAATTGATTTTCCTAGATAAAATTGCATGATAAAATAGTTTTTTTTAATGTAAAAATGCATGTTTAGATGGTATCTAGGTTAGATAGTATCTGTTGAATTAAATGGCATGACGGGGCAATTTTCTAAGTTAAGATAGGGTTCAGATTAGTCTATTCCCAACTTAAAATAGATAATATCTCACTTTAACTAGTTTTTTTAGCATTTTTAATTACGAATTAAAAAAAATCCAAAAAATGTAGGTTAGAATTAGGTTTATTTCCTGTTTTAGGGTTTGTATATTTAGAATAGGAATTTTATTTCGAATTTAAAAAAAATCAAATCAATCAATTTAGGTTGCTAGTTTTTAACTTAGGTTTCATGTTTGATTACTTGACAATCTTTAATTTCGAAATTAATACAAAACAAAAAAAAAATTAGAATTATGGCATTCTTTGCATGTCATTGCATTTTAGGGTAAAATTTCATATAGTTTAATTCTATATAATATTTTTAATTTATTATAAGTTTAGATAGATTTTTTTAGATAGATTGCATTTTAGTTAGGGATTTCTAAGTTAGGATAACATTCTAGTCTAAATTAGGATTTGGCTTAACCTCATTCCCAATACAAATTAGATGATATTTTAATTTAGATAGATAATTTTCACATTTTTTATTCCGAATTTCATGAAAAATACAAAAAAAATGTCTTAGAATAAATTAGTTTTGTTTTCTAGGATAAAGTGCATCTTTTAAGAAAAAAAATTTGTCATGTGCATGTCATATATAATTAGATTCATGAAATGCATGTCATTTAGTGATTGTTGTTAGGTTCATTTAGTTAAAAATTGCCTGTCATTAGAATCAAGTTATTAGGTTAATTTAGATTGCATATTTAATGGTTACATTTATTTAATTTCGAATTTCATGAAAAATACAAAAAAAAATGTCTTAGAATAAATTAGTTTTGTTTTCTAGGATAAAGTGCATCTTTTAAGAAAAAAAATTTGTCATGTGCATGTCATATATAATTAGATTCATGAAATGCATGTCATTTAGTGATTGTTGTTAGGTTCATTTAGTTAAAAATTGCCTGTCATTAGAATCAAGTTATTAGGTTAATTTAGATTGCATATTTAATGGTTACATTTATTTAATTTCGAATTTCATGGAAAATACAAAAAAAAAAAATTTAGAATAAATCAATTTCATGCTTTAGGATAGACTGCATGCTTATTTATTTCATATAGTTTAGAACATATTGCCACGTCACATCATTTCATGTTAGATTAATAGCATGCATTGCATAGAATATGATTTTTCATTAAATAAGTGAAAACAAAAAAAAGAAGAAGAAATTGCGTGTTAATTAGAAATCATTTCTAGGATTGTCGATGTGAATTCTGATCTAACAACGCAGATCATTTCGTTGCTATGAGGTAAGTCCTGCAATTTATTCATTGCTTTTATCTGGGTGTTAAATTGGTGGTTTGCGCACCCGCGTGATCGCCTCACATGTTAGGGAGATAAATTAAAATCAATTCAAGCTGCCTGCCAAACATTTTTTCTAAAATAAAAGAGAAAGGTACCGAAAGGGCGTTAGAGAAATCTAGCGTAACCAAGTCCCCGAACTCACAATCTCTGGTTCGAAGGAGTAAAGTAAATCTCCCGTTACTTTACTTGGGTTTCTAATCGACCCACCAAAAATAGATTAGTGGCGACTCCATGATAAAAATCATTTGCATGTTATAAACTTGAACCTAAGTTGCGAATTGGTATGGGCTTGGGAGAGCTCGAGCTAAGTCTAGGCTTAGCAATCCATTAGCCGAACCTTTAGGTGGTCCAACCCGCTTCGGGGAGGTCGCGACAGTCAGGTACGCAATTTTAGTTGGAGATGAATGTCAGTTGCCTGCTATGGTTGAAAGCAATGTATGTCACTGCTGAATGTTTGTCTGAGCAACTTGCGCATGCATCCATACACAAGAATCATCTTATGCTTAATTGACCTTCTAAGTTTTTGAATGTTTTTATTTCTATATAGCTAGCTAGCAAGGCTGGTTTTGGAAGGAGTCTATTCGAAAGGTTGAGTGCTCTGGGTCATCCTAGACACCTCCTCGATGTCCAGCACAGAATGCATCCTGCGATAAGTTGATTTCCCATAACGACCTTTTACAAAAACCAAACTCCTTCACAGATATTCCTAATGGAAGAGAAGGAGTTGGGGATGATGGACAAAGCCTTAGAAACTATGTTGAGGTAGGAGTCGTGTCGATGATTTTGAGGAATCTATTCGAAGGTACGCCATGAGAGATATTTGCCAGTTTATTTTGTTTCCTGCCAAATAGTATAAACATTAATTTAAACAACGACTATATATTTGCACATGTTTGGTTGTATATGTGGATGCACCTTTTCCCATCCTATCATATAGCATGGGCGGCCAGTTCTTAACTGCGGAAGTTGCAAGAAAAGAATATTTCTGTTCAATCTTACCATTGAGTCCATCTAGTTTCTTGGGATGTTTAGAGAGATTTGCATAGCTTTTTATGCTTATTGACACGGGAGATGGTGAGATGGAGTGCTTTCTTGTCATTGCAGGACACATAAGACAGGAATTGGAGGTGTACATAACACTTCCTTGTTAGTTTTGTCGTGACTTGTAGGAGTTACGACTCCTGTGCCACATTTAACTATATCCTATTGGTTTTTCTGCAGCATGTAAATCTTCAGGTGATCATCCAAGTGTTGGTGTGACATCTCCATATGGAGGTCAGGTTGCCGCAATACAATAGAAAATTGGAAGAAGACATGAAATTATCAAAGTCTACGGTGAAATTGAGGTCAGTGGATGGGTTCCAAGGGGGCGAAGAAGACGTCATACTAGTATCCACCGGGAGATCAAACCCTCACGGATCTATCATGTTCGTTTCTGATGCTAAGAGAACCAACGTCACTCTCAACAGGGCAAGGTAGTCTCTTCTATTCCTGCTTTGTCAGGGCAAATTGAATTTTGCCATAATAATATGCTATTTACAATCCCTGCTTTTGGCTGCCTCTGTAGATACTCTCTTTGGATTTTGGGAAACGGGAGAACGCTGACGAGAAGTAAATCTGTATGGGACGCATTGGTTTATGATGCTAAGACCCGTGGGTGTTCCTTCGGCATTGATGATGTTAAAGCCATTTTGGGTGGGAATAGTAATCAACTTGATGATCCCGTCAATGGAAGTAGTGTACTGTTTAGAAATGAGAGGTGGAGGGCAAATTGCTTTCACGATGCCAAGAGCCGAGAAGGTTCCTCCGGTAGTGATGAAGTTAAAGCCATTTTGGATGGGAAGAAAGAGGATATCAAGTTCGATGATCCGCTCGATGGCAACAACGTCCTATTTAGGAACGCTCAGTGGAGGGTAAACAACTTTGCGCGAATGGTTTTCTATGCTAATTCATCGTTTCAAGATGTTCATTTTGCAGATCAGGGTACGTTTGATAATGATTTTATTATCGGGAATAGTTTTGATCATAAATGGTTTTTTTTTTTTTTATTTCTGTTCTTAGGAACAATTTTTTAGTATAAAAATGCGCTTGCTAATTGTACAAAATTTCTATTCTTGGGATAGAAATGCGTTTGATAGAATTATATAATTTTGTTGTTTCTTTTAATTTTTTAATATTTTATTATATTTTTCCTTTTTCCTTTTTTTTTTCTCCTTCTTCCTCCTTTATGGCTAGTCGCCGGCCACAGCTGCAGCCGGCGACCGGTTGGGCGAGGTCCGGTGAGCTGGCTGGAGCCTTGCCTGGCCACCGCGAGGCTCGACCTCGCCCAGGCGGTGCGAGGGTGGCCTCGCCTAGCCATCGGTGAGGCTTGGCCTCGCTAGGCCACCGCTGGGTGACGCCAACCTGGTGGTGGCCTGGCTAGGCCAAGCCTCGTCAGTGGCTGGGCCAGCTCGGCTTAGCCTTGCCAGATTTGGACGAGCTCTAGCTGGCCTAGCCAAGGTGAGGCTGAGCCTTGCCCAGCCATGGCAAGGCTCAGGCCAACGAGCCTCGCCATGGCTTGGTGTCGCCGGGGGCCGGCGACGCTACGGCGAGGTCGCCAGCCCTCGTCAGCCAGGAAAGGAAAGAGAAGAAGAGAAAAGAGAAGAGAAAAAAATTGTTCATGATAATAAGAAGCTATTTTTTTTTTAATTTCTGTTCCAAATCTATTTTTGGGAACAAAAATTTTATCAAATATGTTTTTATTCTTTTCTCGTTCTCAGGAATAAAAGAACAAAAACAAAAATTATTTTTACCAAACATAGCCTCGATGACAATGCTGTCAATCATTCGTCTCCGTAGGTTTTCTTCGGCGTCAACTTCGTGAAGTCTTTCAGAAAGCTGACGTCGCTTAGGACCAAAATGTCAATAATGAACCTCTTATCAAAACTTCTGGGTGGCTGGAGTCCAGTGACGAGCAATGTGGCTTTAAGCCCGAAAAGCCGTTCTCAATGGTGAAGCAGTTCGAGGTGGACGGTCTCTGCGTGCTGTGCATCATCGATATACTGAAGGAAACTCAAAGCCTAAAGATTTGGGAACTGAGATATACCCAAATCTTCAAAATTTGGGATGTATTGCCCTTAAATGATGCCATGAAAATGGTTGAACGTCTTGGCATCGAGTTCAAAGCGCATGCAGACGATTTCATTAGTCGTTGTAACGAGAAATGTCTCGAGGGGTAAGTTGTCTCATCTTGTCTTTCCCTAACTTCAGATTGAAGGCTTATCAATGGTCTATATGATTCACTTTTCTGGATAAATGAACTCAATAACTGACTTGAATTTATCTTTTCCGATCTACTATCTCATTTGCACACTTATCTCTCGCTGTATAGGGATCTGATAGTTCCAAAGACATGGGATTCTTCTTGTGGTATTGCTCGTCTCCGCAGTTCGGATCCAGTTCAAGCCGGGAGCGTTTCCGGCACCGGTATTTCAAATCCGGGAGCGAGCGAGAGCCTGCTTTCAATGAGATTCCACCCCTCGTCATCACATGTGGTCAGCCACTTGTTTTCGGAGGACCACGATAGCGAAGCGGATCTCGCATTAGAAGTAACCGAGCTAGATCAAGAGATGAATTCCCGTTTCGAGGCGCTTCATATTTGAATAATCCATATTTCTCCCCTCTTGACAAGGAGTTTTAGATAGAAGCAGGTGAAGAAATGCAACTTCTTTACAAGGAATTTTCATTCGGGTCGAAAGTTCTGTGCCCGGGCTGGGTATTTTAGAGAAGGCGGGGACCTTCTTAATTATTTATCTTCGTTCTAGTTTTTATGTTCGGATGTATCTGGTTGAATTGGGCGCGTTTGGTAACGTTTTTGTTTAAAAATTGTTCCTAGGAATAGAAATAGAAAAAACTATTTATGTTTCGGGAAATAATTTTTGAATAGAATAATGCGTTTGGTAACCGCACAAAATTTCTGTTCCTAGAATAGAAAAAGAACAAAAACACGTTTGGTAAACTTATATAAATTTTTTTGTTTCTTTTATTTTCTTTTTCCTTTTTTCTTTTTCTTTTTGGTTGGTTGCCAGCCATCGTCATGGCCGGCGACCGACTGGGCGACATCTAGCGAGCTCGCTGGAGGCCAGCCTGGCCCCAGCGAGCCTCGCCAGGTCACCGGTGGGGCTTGGCCTCGCCTTGGCCTAGCGAGGCCTGGCCTCGCGCCGACTGGGGAGGCTGAGCCTTGCCGTGGCCGTGCAAGGCTCGGCCTCGCCGGGCCATTGCTAGGCGACACCATCCTGGAGGTGGCCCGGCGAGGCCAAGCCTTGCGCAGCCACGACGAGGCTCGGGCCGACGAGCCTCGCCGTGGCTCGGCCTCTTCGGGGGCCGGTGACCCTCCGGCGAGGTCGCCGGCCCTCGTTTGGCCGGTCGCCGGCGCCAGCTATGGCCAAGGTCGGTGACCGGCAAAACGAAGAAGAAGAAGAAGAAAAAAAGAAAGAGAAAAAAAAAGAAGAAAAATGAAAATAAAAAAAAGTGTTTTTCAAAAGTGTTCTCGGGAATAAGAAATAAGTTTTTTCTACTTATTGTTTCTGTTCCAAATATGTTCATCCGAGAACAAAAAAATAGGAACAAAAATGTAAATAAACGTGTTTCTGTTCTTTTTTTATTTCTCGGAACAAAAGAATAGAAATTTTTGTTTCGGGGAACAGAAACACAATTAAACAAATAGGGCCTTAATGGCACAGAAGCGTTTCCGAGAAGAAATCTGGGCCATTCGCTTGGTCTGAAATTGCCATCGTTTTGGGAGGTGGTGGGGTCCAGATGATGAGAGTGGGCGGGAACAGCACGGGTTGGTAGCTACAATTTTGGGTTGACCAGCAAATTTCATTATAATTACTAGGAAAAAGATCACAAAAAATCCCAAACTTTGTCAAAAATAACAAATTTACCCAAAAAAATGACAAAAAAAATCTCAAACTTTACAAACCATAACACATTTACCCAACTAAGGGCATTTTCATCTTAATTTTTCTATTTTTCCTTTTTCTTTTATTCTTCTTCTTCTCTCTTCCCTCCGCCGACTATGGCAGAGTCGGTGGAGGGAAGCTGGCGTCAGGCGAGGGCTGCCCTTGCTAGCGTCAAGTGAGGGTCGCCCTCGCCTGGGCTGACTAGGGCTGCCCTCGCCTGGGTCGGGCGAGGGAAGAGAGAAGAAGAAGAAAAAAAAAGAAAAAAAATTTAAAAAGTAAAAAGACTAAAATGCGCTATAGTTTAGGATAAATGTGTCACATAGATAGAAGTTCAGGGTTTTTTGTGTTACGAAAAAATTTTTGAAGTAAATGTATCACGTTCGGTAAAGTTCGGGGTTTTTCATATCACAAAAAAAAGTTTTGGGTAAATTTGT
The DNA here is from genome assembly GCA_016097605.1 of Eucalyptus guilfoylei. NCBI lineage: Eukaryota > Viridiplantae > Streptophyta > Magnoliopsida > Myrtales > Myrtaceae > Eucalyptus > Eucalyptus guilfoylei. The sequence goes on along the minus strand of CM027865.1, from coordinate 34,957,916 downwards.
CACTCTGAACAAAGTTTAAGGTTTTTGGTGATTTTTTCCCTAATTACTATTCTTCATTTGCCTGAAAAAGAGGCTCTCTCTCTCTCTCTCTATACATACAAAAGAATAGATAATGATACATATAGTTCCATAAAATTTTAGCTCAATGTGTAATATTATTCTTGAACTTTTAATTTGTTTAATATGATTCATGAATTTTAGCCCAATGTACAATGTAGGCCCTGAATTTTTGATTTGTTATCATTCCATCAATTCAAGTTTATGGACAACATTGAATATTTTTATATAATTCGAGGACTAAATTGAACATGTACGGAACAGATTGAATAAATTGAAAGTTTAAAAATGACATTGTACATTAAACTACGATTTATGAATTACATTGAATAAATTAAAAAGCAAATGATCACATTGCACATTGATTTAAAGTATAATGACCATTTAGACATATTGCTTTAATGAAAAACATCAAATTCTCTCTCTTCCGTTGGAGCCCTTATAAGTTCTTTTTCTTAATGTTAATCAAAGAAAATTGACCAAAGAAAGATAATGAAAAGGTAAAAAAAAAAAAAAAAAAAGACCATCTACATTCCCTTAAGAAATACTTGATAAATTTTTTTAATTGTTCTTATAGTGCAGCCAACCTTATCCTTGTCCTCTATATAGAGTTAGTTTACTCTTTTCTTTTATTTTTTGAAAGGTAAATACCTGTTTATTTTTAGGTTTTTTACAAAGTAGGAAAACATTCCAACGATGTTTTTTCAATAGAAAATAACTTATACAATAGCAAAACGAAAAATTAAAGTCGAGCTTTTTATATATATTTCATTGTGCTATTAAGGTCATGAATCTTATTATTAGCAATGATGTTGCACAAGGAACAAAAATTAATCACGCCTAAGAAAACCAGTTATTATTAATACGATCATTATTTCGTATTTCAAATCACGCGTGAATGTTAACTTATTTGGTTCCACTGTAAGGCTCTTGGCTTTTGGTGAATTAGAAGGGACGAATGTTGATGGAAAATGCTAAATATATAGGAGGTGAAGGGGAAGAAGAATGATGGACGCTTATGTGAATTTCATTTTAGGTTAGATCTCTACCGTACGTGGAGTCAACTAGAGCTATTTTTTTCTTTAATCAGACTATTTTTCTTTCAAAAATTCCATGAAGATTGGTGCAAATGGTGGGAAATTAATCATGGTTTAATATCGTCATATTATAAGCAAAAATGTGACGTAATAGAGATAACCCCATACATCTCTCGTAATATTTTAAATTAAATTCTTCCCAAAAGTCTCCACAAACTTGGATTCTAAATCTCTCCGATGTGATGACTATCAAACTCAATTGTTGAAAATTATAGGGTAAATTACCAAAAAAAAAATCATAAACCTATTGCATTTACCAATTTTTTTGTCAAAATTGATTTGATAATTTAATTATAAATTTTTTGATGATTTGTCAATTTAGTGTTAAACCCTTTAATGATATGTATATTCAAACATTCTAGCTAATTTTGATAAGAAAATGTTGACGAGACGGTCTACTTAGCATTAGTCATCTTACGTGTTATGTAATAAGGACGATGCTAACGTTGACAATTTTTGTAATTTCATTTAAGTTTTTGATTTTTTCCTTTTTTTTCCTTTTCTTTTATCCCTTTTTCTCTTCGCCAGCAGTCCTTGCTGGATCCAACGGTGATCCTCGCTGGGGCTAGCAATGGTGACCCTCACTTGATGAGGGTGGCTATTGTCTAAGGCCATGGATCTCTCTGCTGGCCATTTCTGAGGCTCGGTGATGGTCAATGGAGGAAAACAAGAAAAAAAGAAAGAAGAAAAAATTCATAAAATTAAAAATTTGAAAAAAAATTGTACATGTAGCGCTAACCGTACCTATAGGACAATTGACTCTAATTAGACCGTCATTGATTTCTGGCCAAAATTAGTTAGAATGACTAAATTGGCAAATCGTTAAAAAATTTAGGACTAAATTACTAAATTATCATAACGATTTATAATTAATTGGCATCATTGAAATATCTATGATTAAATTGGCAAATATCAAAATGTTTAGGACTAAATTGGCCAAACTAAAAGGTTTATGACTTTTTTTTTAATGATTTTACTAAATTGTAACTTGATGGATAATGATCTCATAAATCTCTCATAATTTTTTGAGTAAAATCTTCCTAGTTAGAATTATCATATAATTCCACAAGTCTCCAAAAACTTGAATTTCAAATCTCTCTATGTAACAACCATTAGACCCAATTGCCAAAATTATTTGAACCCTATCAAAATTTCCTCTCATTCAAATATATTTGAAAATCCAATGTTACATATAATGTTGAGTATTTATTCTGAAGAATGTAAAGGGGCCAAAAAGCCCAAACAACTACATAACGGTACTGTTCAGTGCGCAAATATCCACTTGATCGCCTAAAAGCTAAAACTAGAGGAACTTATCTTACCAAAGGTTGAAATCCTATAATTGCAAACGAATTGTCTCGCAAAGCAAGTTGGCCAATCAATCGGCGCGAGCATGTACTACGGTCCCTTAGAACATGTACAAAGACATTTCATCCATCGTCGTGTATAAGTGTAAAATACTTAAGAGGGACTAAGGTCTTAGTTTCTCATCAAACAATTTGAGTACTCTTGGACTAATCACGACCAAATCTCGTTTCTAATTTCCATAAACTATCATAAGATCGTGGTGTATGTACATGCGTGTGGTCATTTGAAAAAGAAAAATGAGCTCGTGCTTGTTAATTTGAATCCAAACTCAAAACATTCAGGATGAGAATCACTTCAGATGAGAGAAGGGTGTGTATGTATGGTACAGGCAAGAAAGCTTAGCGTGCAAGAAAGCTTTACCCAAAGTAACTTTTATTTGTTGGTTTGAGGCGTACGACTTCTCCGCTTTGAAAATGTGGAATGCTGAAGTAGCCTGTCTCGTAAAGCTAGTCCAAAAGCTTGGGAAAATTATCCAATCCATCATAAAATTTATTATACGAATGTCAATTTAATCATAAATTTTATAATTTTACCAATTTAATTCGAAACCTTTAGGCGATATCTTAATACAATATTTTCAATCAATTTTCGTCAAAAATCGCTGATGTAATGATTCAATCATTATCAGTTATCCTACTTGGAATATCATCATGTAGTCGATCTCTGATGAGAATTGGTTAAAAAAATTATATGTTAAATTGAGGATTATATTAATAAAATCAAAAAAGCTTAGAATTAAATCGATATTCGTATATTAAAGTTAGGGTTGATTCAATAAGTTTCTTTAAAAAGCTTGGCATCCAAAGTTCTGTCCAAATCTTATCAATTGGTGTACGGGGATGCGGGGGACTCAAGAGACTTTTTCAAGGGCCATCCCATCAGCTTCCTTTCTCGCCGACTGTTACTTGACCCGAGGTCTTAAATGACCATCATTTCACTTCTCAAATCACGTGTTGATGTTTGCTTATGTTGAAGAACAATGTTGAGTACGTTGGGGCCTTGAGGGGCGGCGGAAGAGAATGATGGACGCTTGTGTGCTCAAGCTATTTCTTTTTCTTCGACTGAAATAAAGAAGAATCCTATCCTTTTTAAAAAATTCCACATTGATGAGTACAAATTATGGAAAAACGAGCAACATCATAAAGAAATCAACAGGAATTCCACAAAGCTTTCCTAATTTTTCATTAGAAAATCTTTCTAGTTATTACTATATAAGTCTTCAGAAATTTAAATTTCAAATTTCTTTATGCAATACCCGTTGGATCCGATTGTTAAAATTATCCAAACTTTCTAAAAAACAATTCCTCTTATCCAATATGTCTGAAAGTTTAATCTAATCTTACATACAATAAATACCGAGTGTGTATTTTGGGGTATTTAAAGGGGTTCGATAGGGCTCTTAATACCTGCTCGATCGCCTAAGGGGCTATGGTCACTGGAGTGTTTTCCGTACTCACGAACGGCAAACACACCCATTCTGTAGATCAAGTTGCACGTACGCACGCACCAGTGGCCATTCAAATCAGCAGAAAGGGCCGCACGTGTCTTGCTAAATCTTAGTCTTAGTCCAAGCTCTCCAAACACACGTAGGACGCCAGATTGTTCATACGAGGTAAGACCGGGTGTACGGTAAACAGCGACGAAAGCTTAGCAATGCCGGAAAGCTTCGCCCCAAGCAAACCGTTGTTCGTGGGTTTTGAGGCGTTCACATCTTAGCGGCTTTTTTTTCAAATTCTTGGTCGGAAAGGCAGACATCTTGCTTTGATTCGCACTACTGGGGAACGATGAGGAAAAGCCCGCATGGCAAAGCGACATGCATTGTGCAACCAGCTTTAGCATGTAAAGTTTTAGCGAAAGGGAGTCCGAGGAGACGAGACTTTTCCCCGAGTCATCGCCATCATCAGATTCCCCTCGCCCCCCTTTTTCACACAGTGCCCGCCGTCACTCGCCGATCGTCTTTTCTAAAATGCTCGTCCCTCGGACGGGATTGATTCGCAGGTGTTAAAGCTGCTCGCTTCTTCATACTTGCTCTCTCAATCTCTCGTTTGCTCGGGAATTCTCAGACATATTCGTCGTCTTCGACGGGGAAGTAAGGATTTCTATGGCTTCAGAGATGGGTGTGGGGCTGGCCATGGATTCTACAGAAGGTGCGGAGGCTGGTTCTGGCAGGAAGAAAGACAAGCCCACTGACCTGACTAAAATTATCTTCTCTTGGTCTCTTCGAGAAATCTTCAATACGAATCTCTACAGGAACGAGGTTCTCATTTCCTAGTCTCTTTCCTTCCTTTTTTTTTTTCCAAATTTTTATGGGGCTATGTTTGTTCTTTTGATCATACGTTTTTACTATCAACAGTATTAAGTGCAATGGGTGTTAGCTCGATAATGTTATAAAGGATGTGAATTCCTTGCTCTTTTGCAATGTTTCTCTTGTGAGCCTTGTATGTAAAGTTGGACTGCTGAATTGTGGGGAAGGACCTTGGCATCTGTCTCTGCATGATGAAGTTTTTGGGTGTTCAGGGATATACTTCCCCTTTTAATATGCTATACGGTGTCCTATCTGTGTGATGTTAATATGCACGACGGCAGAGTCGTTTGATTATTGAGTGAAGTTGGTTGGTCATGTTTGATTTTCGATACACCCGTTTTGTAGGTGAAGAGCATCCTGGAGTCATTTCAATCAGTTGAGCAATACTTTGCTTCTTATATCTTTCCTTTGCTAGAGGAAACACGAGCCAGTCTCTGTTCGAGTATGCAGAATGTATCTAGACTGCCTTTCGCGAAAGTCACTGGGTTTGTTGAAGGCGAGAAGAATGTTTACCATGTGGAAGTGGACTACTGGAGAAACAGGGCCACTGACAATGGCAAGGAACCTTACAAAACTTTGCCGGGGGATGTTTTGATGTTAACTAATGCTGAGCCGGATACTGTTCCCAGCTTTGATAGGTTTAAAGGAAGATGGGCATTTGCATCGGTCGCTGGAATTGTAGAAGACGGAGACGAGGATGGGGATCCTCAAACATCAACAAGGTTCATAGTCAAGGCATTTTTGGACAATGAAGTATTTGATGATCCTGCATGGGAGTCAATTTATGCAGTTTTTTTGATAAATGCAGTCACTAACATTAGGATATGGAATGTGCTACACCGATTTGGGAACTTGAACGTTGTAAGGGAAATTCTCTGTACGGATTCAGTGGTAATGACATTGTTTTTTGCACTTATTATCTGCTAAGGGATATGGTGAACATATTACTGCAGCAACAAAATTTCATTGATTATAAACAAATAATAAAAATCCACTCTCTTTTGAGTTAGCTTGTTATTTTAGAGATAGACCTTGTTTATACATCACAAGATCCTCTGTGCTCAATATCAGTGCAGGTTGTACAAGGATAGACCATAATCAACAACGTTTTCACCGTTTCTAAGTTTTACTTAGGTTATTTTGGAGTGAATTTTCAAAGGAGTATGTGTTTGTTTGCAGGCTGAGAAAGATTGCAATCTCTGTATTACTCAAGGTCATGGCTGTGGGCATGAGAGTCTCAATAAGAACTTGTTTGGTAGTCTGAATGAATCCCAGAAAAAGGCTGTTCTGGCTTGTCTTGATACAATCAATTGTAAACACAGGTCGGCCGTGGAAATGATACAGGGTCCTCCAGGGACAGGGAAAACCAACACTGTCGCGGCACTGCTCTTTACTCTCTTGAAAAGGAAACACAGAACCCTTGTTTGTGCTCCAACAAATGTTGCCATCAAGGAATTGGCATCTCGTGTTTTGCAGCTGGTGAAACAGTCGGTTTGCACAAACTCTCATGGGGAACGCTTGCTCTATAACTTAGGAGACATGCTCTGTTTCGGGAACAAGGAGCGGATGAAAGTAGATTCAGATATGGAGGAAATATTCTTGGATCATCGTGTTGATTGTGTTGCGGAGTGCTTTTCCGTACTCACTGGTTGGCAGCATTGTCTAACTTCCATGATTAATACTCTCAATGACTGTGTCCGCCAATACCATTTTTTTCTGGAGAATGAACGCTGGATTACATCAAAGCCTAATGGTAATGATGTTGCAAGCAAATGTCGAAGCAGCAAAAAGGAATCCAAACCTAAATTTCAATCATTTCTGGAATTTTTTAAGCACAGATTCAGGTCAAGTGCAGAGTCTCTCCGAAGATGCTTCTCTATCTTATGCACCCATATATCCAAAAGTTACCTTTTGGAACATAATTTCCAGGATATTAAGTCCCTTCTCGTCTTACTTGATTCTTTTGAAATTTCTCTATATAGAGAGAAGTTGGATTCCAGAAAGTTGAAGGAAGCATTTTCATCAGACCCATCTTCATTGAAAGCACGCACAGATCCACTATATGCATCATTATCGATAAAGAGACGTGAATGTCTCTCTCTTTTGCGAACTCTTAATAAGTCTCTTAGAAGGCTAAACCTTGCACCATTTACGTGTAAGGCTAAGATAGCTGAGTTCTGTTATCAAGCGGCTTCCTTGATTTTCTGCACTGCCTGTAGCTCATATAAGCTCTACACTGTGGAAATGGAGCCTGTCAGTTTATTGGTGATTGATGAGGCTGCGCAGTTGAAAGAATGCGAGTCAATAATTCCACTACAACTTCACGGTGTCAGGCATGCAATTTTAGTTGGAGATGAATGTCAGTTGCCTGCTATGGTTGAAAGCAAGGTATGTCATCACTGAATGTTTCACTAGGAATGTGCACAAGCATACATAAACTTGAAAAATTTTATGTTTAATTGACCTTTAACACAAGCATACATAAAAATTAATGATTTTATGCTTAATTGACCTTTAAGTTTGTGTATATTTTTGTTTATATAGCTTTCTAGCAAGGCTGGCTTTGGAAGGAGTCTCTTTGAAAGGTTGAGTACTCTGGGTCATCCAAGGCACCTTCTAAATATCCAGTACAGGATGCATCCTGCGATAAGTCACTTTCCAACATCAACTTTTTACAATAACCAAATTTGGAATGGGTCAAATGTTACTAGCAAAAGTTATAGAAAATGTCATTTGCCGTGGCCGATGTTTGGCCCGTACTCCTTCATAAATATTGCTGATGGAAGAGAAGAAGGTGGGGATGGTGGACGTGGCTTTAGAAACTATGCTGAGGTTGGAGTTGTCTCAATGATTTTGAGTAATCTATACAGAGGTATGCTGTGAGAGAATTTTCCCAGATTATATCATTTCCTGCCAAATGTATGAATTGATGCAAACAACGAATTTGCCTTTGCACTTGTTTGGTTATGTGTGGATGCCCCTTTTGCTATACTGTTGTAGATCACAGGGGGGCAGTTGTTGACTGGTGAAGCTGCAAGAGAAGAATCTTTCTGTTCAATCTTACCATAAAAGTCCTTTCTTGGATGCTTAAAGAGATTTGCATAGCTTTAAATGCTCTTTGACACTGGAGATGATGTGCTTTCCGGTCATTTAGGTCATTAACTTAGCCTCACGGGACACATAGGATAGTAATCGGACGCGTACATGACACTTTCACGTTTGTGTGGTCGTAACTTCTCCCTGATCTAATTATATGGTCTTGGTTTTTCTGCAGCATGCAAATCTTCAGGCAAAGATCTAAGTGTTGGCGTGATATCTCCATATAGAGCTCAGGTTGCTGCAATACAAAACAAAATTGGAAAAAGATATGAGAATATCAGAGGCTTTACAGTGAAAGTGAGGTCAGTGGATGGGTTCCAAGGGGTGAAGAAGACATAATAATAGTATCCACTGTGAGATCAAACCCTCGTGGATCTATCGGGTTTGTTTCTGACACTAAGAGAACCAATGTGACTATCACCAGGGCAAGGTAGTCTCTTCTATTCCTGCTTAACCGGGGTGATTTGAATTCTGCCATAAGATGTTATTTACAAACAATCCCTGCTTTTTGCTGCCTCTATGTAGATATTCTCTTTGGATTTTGGGGAACGAGAGAACGCTGACTAGAAGTAAATCTATATGGGAAGCTTTGGTTCATGATGCTAAGGCCCGTGGATGTTTCTTCAGCATTGATGATGTCATAGCCGCTTTAAAAGGGAAGAATAATCAGCTTGATGATCCGGTTGATAGAAGCGGTGTAGTATTTAGAAATGCGTGTTGGAGGGCAAACTGCTCTGAGGATGCCAAGTTCCGAGAATCTTCCACCAGTACTGATGAAGTTAAATCCATTTTGGATGGGAAGAAAGAGAATATTCAGCTGGATGATCCGCTCGGTGGCAATAGTTTCCTATTTAGAAATGCTCGGTGGAGGGCAAAGTGCTCTCAGGATGCCAAGAGCCAAGAATGTTCCTCCGGTACTGATGAAGTTAAATGCATTTTGGATGGGAAGAAAGAGAATGTTCGGCTCGATGATCCACTCAATGGCAATAGATTCCTATTTAGGAATGCTCGATGGAGGGCAAAGTGCTCTCAGGATGCTAAGAGCCGAGAATATTCCTCCAGTACTGATGAAGTTGAATCCAATTTGGATGGGAATAGAGAGAAAGTTTGGCTTGATGATCCGCTTGATGGCAATAGTTTTCTATTTAGAAATGCTCGGTGGAGGGTAAAGAACTTTGCGCAATGTTTTTCTTTGCTAAATTTGCCGGTTGAAAATGAACATTCAACTTTTGCAGAATCAATGACGATACTTTTTCTTGTCAACTGTAGGTTTTCTACGCTGACAACTTTGTGAAGTCTTTCAGAAAGCTGACGTCCCTTAGGACCCAGGTGTCGATCATGAACCTCTTATCAAAACTTGCTGGTGGCTGGAGACCTGAGAAGAGTGACGCGGGTTTAAACCCTAAAAGCTGTTCTCATATGGTGAGGCAATTCGAGGTCGAAGGTCTCTACGTGCTGTGCACTGTCGAGATAAAGACACTTAAGGAACCGAGATACATCCAAATCCTGAAGATTTGGGATGTATTGCCCTTAAGGGATGCGACGAGACTGGTCAAACGTCTTGACAGCGAGTTCAAAGCATACGCAGACGACTGCATTAGTTGCTGCGACGAGAAATGTCTTGAGGGGTAAGTCTCATCTTTTTATTCCTGACTTCAGATTGAAGACTCATCCATAGTATATATGATTCAGTTTCCTGGATAACTAACATCAAGAACTGACCTGAATTGATCTTTTCCGAATTATCACGTTGTATAGGGATCAGATAGTTCCAAAGACATGGGATTCTCCTTCTCATGGTATTGCTCGTTTCTGCAGTCTGGATCAAGTTCAAGCGGGGAGCGGTTTTGGGGCCGATATTTTGAATCCTGGATCGAGTGAGAGCCTGCTTTCAATGAGATTCCACCCCTCATCATCAGATGTTGTCAGGCACTTGTTTTCAGAGGACGACGATAGTGAAGCGGATCTCGCATCTGAAGTAACCAAGCTAAATCAAGAGATGAGTTCTCAATTTGGTGAGCTTCGTATCTGAGTAATAACCCATATTGTTCCCTCCTTCACAGGGAGGTTATGACAAGCAGGGAAAGATACAATATCTTCACAAGGAGTTTTTCATTTGGATCGGAATTCCTGTGCCCGTGCTGGTTATTATCAAAGAAGGCGTAAACCTTTTTAATTGTTCGTGTTCTCCTTGTTTTATGCGTGGATTTATGTGGTTGATTTAACAGCATAGAATTTTCGATTCAAGTGGCAGAGCTATGAAGTATTTCTGTCCTCCCCATTTAAATTCTAGTTCCGCATTAATTAATACGAATGGTAAGCATGAAAAAGATTCTTCTTTTCTCCTTCTTTTCTGCGTGCTTTAAACTTGGTAGGGGATTTCGAGATTATTTTTGCAATTCTTCTCGATTTTAATTTCAATTCCTTGCACTTTATTTTTTCCTGTTTCTTTCGTCTTTGGTCTCTAGTTCGTGAATTCAAATATAAAACTACCTACGTATCTCTGTCCGACAGTAACACGAAGCCGAGCGGAGGAACTCGAATCGCTCACAAATCCAGAGATTATCAAGCGATGAGGACGTGGGAATCGCTGTAGATTTTAGGTTTTCGAGCCAAACGCCACGTCGATGGAATTTGCAGTATTGCATTGACGTTTACCATTTTTTTTTATTTTTTTCTCATTATTATCGAATTCGGGAGAAGTACGCTATCAGTGCCATAATTTGTGTACAACGTTCACTTTGGTGCCAGAAGTTTTCGTTGAATCACTTAAGTGTCAAATCGGAGGAAAAACGACCACTTTGGTGCCACCGGCGATAGATTTCGGCCAAAATGATTACGTGACTTTTATATTTTTAAAAAAAAATTGACAAGGTCTTTAAATGACGTTATTTTCCGTCCTCCTTAAGAAAACGACATCGCACAACTCGTTTGGATATATATATATATTTTAAATTTGGGGATTGAAATTAGGGTTTTTTTGTCCGGTCCTCACCCAACGTCGACTACTGTCGCTTGGCCTTTGTCGCTTGGTCACCGTCGCTCGGCCTCCGTCGTAGTAGCACCGTGTCCCAATCTCGGTAACATTTCACCAGCTTCAACGTCCTCAAATTCTTTGAGTCGGGACCGCATCCAGCAGCTTCGAGTGGGCGTGGAGGGCGAGCCTCTGGCGGCTCTGGCCTTTGATCGCGAGCTAGCGGTGGCACACGAGGGAGCATCAACCCCGATCGCTGGAGCCTAGGTACTGGAAGACGCAGGCCAGGCACTCGTTGAGGAGATTAAAGATGGAGAGGGAGAGATCAGGGGTGGCGCACTTGTCGGCGGCCTCCCCGAGCACCGGCCAAATCATGGCCTTCGACTTGGCTACCGAGTGGCCGTTGTCGGGGTCAGAGCCGCAGCCGCCGAGCGTGGGGGCCGTTGAGGACGACGACTGGCCCATCGCTGGTGGCTTATTTTTTTTTTTTCTCTCTCTCTCTCAATTTGGGGATTTAGGGTTTTGAATTGGGGGAGAGACACCAAACGTTGTTTTGTTGTTTAAATGCTGATTGTACTCTCCAGTGAGCCACATCAGTTTCAAAAATTAATAAAAAAGTACCACGTCGAATTTCTGGCCAACCAGATCGGAGTTGGCACTAAAGTGAGCGTGTTTCAAACTTTTTGGCACTTAAGTGATCCGACAGAAACTTTTGGCACCAAAATGAGTACCATACACAACTTATAACATTAATAATGTACTTATCCCTATCAAATTCCCTCACTATCGTTAGAGCCCTTATAAAGTCATTTTTAAATGTAAAGAGAAGAGCTAAAATTGACCAAAGAAAATTTATAAAATCGTAAAATTAAGAAAAATTAATTATCATGTTCTCTTCAAAAAGTGAAGTCGATCAAATTGCTTGTTTGTAAATAGTAAATATATGAGAAATTTAAAACGCTTCTCTTATTATTTTTTTTTTTTTTTTTTGAATTGTATATGTTTAGATCCAATTATTGAAAAAGCACAAAGTATTCATCTAGTATTAATTTTCGACAAGGTTTTGTATAATAATTAAAGGAGAAACAACTTTGATTTTTTTTCTTCATGCAATTAAAGTTATGAATTTTATATTTCAACAAAAAAAAAGTCATCAGTTTTATCAATAGTTTTTGATGTTGATACTAACCGTGCATGCTTCGCGTGTGTATGAAAACCAATTATTATTAATGTAATCACTGATTATTTTTTAAAACACGAGGAAATGTTAACTTATTTGGTTCCTCTATTGGGCTCCCGACTTTTGGTTAATTAAAAATGGCGAATGTTGAAGAAAATGTCAAATACATAGGAGGTGAAGTGGAAGAAGAATGATAGACGCTTGTGTGAATTTTATATCAGGTTAGATCTCTACCGTACGTAAAGTAAACTAGAGCTATTCTTTTATCAAACTATTTTTTATTTAAAAAATTCCATGAATATAAGTGTAAATGATGGGAAATGAATTATGGCTCTCTGAGTATAAGCAAAATTGCAGAGTAACAGACAATAATCTCATAAATCTCGTCATATCTTAAAGTAAAATCTCTCTATGTAAAAACCTTTAAACCCAATTGCCTAAATCATTTAAATTCTCTCAAGAAGTTTCCTTTCAATCCTTATATTTGTAAGTTTAATTTTACAGACAATACCGAGCATTTGTTCTGGAGTATGTGAAGGGGCCAAAAAGCCCAAACGACTATACAATAGTAGTCTTCAGTGCACAAATACCCACTTGATCGGCTAAAGGCTAAAACTAGGGGGAACTAATTCCGCCAAGGGTTGGAATCCTATAAGTGCGAACGAATTGTCTTGCAAAGCAAGTGGGCAAATCAATCGACACAAGCATGAACTACCGTCCCTATGGACATGTACCGAAACAATTCGTCCGTCGTCATGTGTAGGTGTGAAACACTCAAGGAGGACTATGGTTTTAGGTCCTCAATTCATTGAACAATTTGAGCACTCGTGTATTAATTGCGACCGAATCTCATTTCTAATTTCCATAACCAGTCATAAGATTGAGGTGCATGCACACGCACGTGGTCATTTGACATAGAAAAATGAACTTGCTCTTGTTAATCTGAATCGAAACTCCATTCAGGACACCAATTACTTCAGACCTGGAAGTACGGCGTGCATGTATGTTACGACTCCTTCGCTTTGAAAAAACATGTGGGATGATGAAGTAGCCTCTGTGCTGGAAAGCCACATGCACCTGCAAAAAGCTTTAGCACGTACGGTTTTGGTGAAATTGGATCAGATAGTGCGGGGAATACGATGAGACCCGAGACTTTTCAAGAGCCATCCGCTTCGTTTTTTGCCCCTTTCACTTTACCCGAAGTCACCCATTCGATCGTCGTTCCAAATGCTCGTCTCCAAACGGGAGTCATTCACAAGTATAAAAGCTGCTCGCTTCTTCATATCACGCTCTATCAGTCTCTCGTCGCTTGAAACTCTCAGTCATATTGATCATCTTCGAAGGGAAAGTAAGGATTTTCATGGCTTCAGTGGCGGCTCTGAGAATCAGCAGAGGATTGTTGATCATGGATTCTACAGAAGGCGCAGAGGTTGGTTCTAGCAGGAGGGAAGACAAGCCCATTGAACTTATTGATATTATCTTCTCTTGGTCTCTTCAAGAAATCTTCAATATCCATTTCTATAGGGACAAGGTTCTCTCTTCTTAATCTCTTTCCTTTCTTGTTTTTTCCATTTTTGTTGGGCTGTTGTGTTGTTCTGATCATACTTTCGTGCTATCATCAGTATATGTTTAATGCATGTTAGCTCGAAAATGTTCTATATGATGTTAGTTCCTCGCTCTTTTGCAATGTTTCTTTTGTGAGTCTTGCCATGTGAAGTTGGAGGGTAGACTAGTGGGGAAGGACCTTGCCCTCCGTCTCTGTGCGGCGAAGTTATTAGGTGTTAGGGGGAATATTTGCTCTTTTAATATGCTATATGGTGTCCTACTGTGTGACATCGATACGACAGACGACAGAGATGCTCGATCTAATGGAGTGAAGTTGGTTGCTTAAGTTTGATTTTTAATACACCCGTTTTGTAGATTGGGACCATCCCGGATTCATTTCAATCAGTTGAGCAATACGTTTCTTCATGTAAGTTTCCTTTGCTGGAGGAAACACGGGTTGGCCTCTGTTCAAGTATGCAGAACGTATCCAGGCGGCCTTTTGCGCGAGTCACTGGGTTTGTTGAAGTCGAGAAGAATGTTTACCATGTGGAAGTGGACTACTGGAGAAACAGGGCCACTAATCGAGGCAAGGAACCTTAAAAAACTTCCCCTGGGGATGTTTTGATGTTAACTAATGCTAAGACGGATACCATTCCCAGCTTAGAAAGGTTTGCAGGAAGATGGGCATTTGCATCAGTCGCTGACGTAATAGAAGAGGAGGACGGAAATGCTCAAGCATCAACGAAGTTCAAAGTCAAGGCATTTTTTTACGATGAAATGAATGATGTTCGTGCTTACAAGTCAATGTATGCAGTTTTCCTGATGAATGCAGTCACTAATGAGAGGATATGGAACGGGCTACACAGATTTTCGAACTTGGAGATTGTAAAGCAAGTTCTATGTACGGATTCAGTGGCAAGGATTTTCGGTACTTATTATTCCCGTACAGTCAACGGTAAACATATTATTGCCGCAATGATACTTCCATCCCGATTATAAAAAGAAACTTCATTCTCTTTTGAGTTAGCCTGTTTTTTCTCCAAACATCCAAAAGCTGCTTGCTCCGTATCACATGATCACAATAAAATTAAATAATGCAGAAATATAACCAAGATTCAGTGATAGACCCTGTTTATACATTACGCCATCCTTTGCGCTCAATGTTTGTGCAGGTTGTACAGGGATGCACCGTAATCAATAAATATTTCACGGTTTCTGAATTTTTTACTTAGGTTATTAGTGTGTCGATCTTTAAAAGATATGTGTTTGTTTGCAGGCTGAGAAAGACTGCAATCTCTGTGTTACTCGAATTCATGGCTCTGGACATGAGAGTCTCGATAACAACTTGTCCAATGGTCTGAATGAAAGCCAGAAAAAAGCAGTCCTCTCTTGTCTTGATACCATCGAGTGTCAACACAGGTCGACTGTAGAAATGATACAGGGTCCTCCAGGGACAGGGAAGACCAAAACTGTCGCGGTGCTACTATTTACTCTCTTGAAAAGGAAACACAGAACCGTTGTTTGTGCTCCAACAAATGTTGCCATCAAGGAATTGGCATCTCGTGTTTTGCAGCTGGTGAAAGAATCGGTTAAGTCCCTTCTCATCTTACTCGATTCTTTTGAAATTCCACTACATAGAGAGAAGTTGGATTCGAGAAAGTTGGAGGAAGCACTTTCGTCGTCACCATCTTCATTCAAAAGTTGCTCAGATCCACTGTACCCAGCATTATCAATGAAGAGAGATGAGTGCCTCTCTGTTTTGCGAACTCTCAAGACATCTCTTGGAAGGCTAAAGATTCTAACATTTACGAGTACGAGCATGATAGCAGAGTTCTGTTATCAAGCGGCTTCCTTGATTTTCTGCACTGCCTCTAGCTCATCTAAGCTGTACTCCCTGGAAATGGAGCCTGTCAGTTTATTGGTGATTGATGAGGCTGCGCAGCTGAAAGAATGCGAGTCAATGATTCCGTTACAACTTCCAGGTGTCAGGCACGCAATTTTAGTTGGAGATGAATGTCAGTTGCCTGCTATGGTTGTTAGCAAGGTATTTCAATGCTGAATGTTTGTCTAGGGACGTGCACATGCATCTGTAAACAAGAATCATCTTATACTTATTTGACCTTCTAAGTTTTCGAATGTTTTTATTTCTATAGCTATCTAGCAAGGCTGGCTTTGGAAGGAGTCTATTCGAAAGGTTGAGTTCTCTGGGTTATCCTAGACGCCTCCTCGATGTCCAGTACAGAATGCATCCCGCCATAAGTCAATTTCCCATAAATACCTTCTACAAAAACCAAATTCTGGATGGGCCGAATGTTACTGGCAAAAATTACAGAAAATGTCATTTGCAGGGGCCAGTGTTTGGCCCGTACTCCTTCATAGATATTCCTAATGGAAGAGAAGAATTTGGGGATGGTGGACGAAGCCTTAGAAATGATGTTGA